>CAVLGL010000079.1:15645000-17055000 GCA_963668995.1 Parnassius mnemosyne | reverse complement strand
ACAGAGGGAACATTTGTAGAGACAAGAGCTTTAAGGATTTTTATACGTCGAGGAAATAAAACTAGATAGTAAAATATCCGGACGAGCCTAACGGCGCTGATATCGCTTGATCGAACTCGATCGATTCGAATTGGTTCGGGAGTAAGCATTTAAATACAATTAAAATTAAAGTAATTTTGGATTGAAAACCCCTTGGAAAGAACCAGCAAGAAATTCTGCGTTGCATTACAAAAAAAAAAAAAACAAAGGTCCATAATTATGTCATTAATTATACAAATCATATTAGAAATTATAAGTTAAAGAAGTGTACGCTGAACTTTAAATATGTTTGTTTGTAACTAAGTTTAGAGAAGACAAGAAACACATGTGGCAAGCGTGTGTTAAAATGATGTAACTTAATAACACCACGATATAACTTAATAAACATTTCTGTACTGTTAGATACAAAATTTTTCAACAAGTTTAAATGTTTTATTAAAGAAAATTGTACGAAAAGGGTTATTATAATATCAAAGAATACACGAATGAAAATAATCCCTGCAAATGAGGTGATCGCCACCATGCTGGTTCTATTAAAATTCATTTAAAAAATTGTACCCAATTATTGTAAAGTTAAATATTTAAAAAAAAATCCCGCTGTGTTTCTTGTTGGTTCTTCCCAGGACAGAGGTATTTTCCGAACCAGTAGTAAATAAAATATGCGGCCAAGTACGGCTAGCGCATGAAGGGTTTCATACCAACATAAAACACGTTTCTAGTAGGGGTCCCTTTAATTTTTAATTTATTTTTATTATTTGTTCTTATGGCAGCAACAGAAATACATATTTTATGAAAATTTCAATTATCTACCTATTACGGATCATGAGATATAGCCTGCTGACAGACAGACGGACAGATGGCGGAGGCTTAGTAATAGGGTTTCGTTGGTTACCCTTTGGGTAAAGAACCCTAAAAATCGGCCTGATGCGACTCGCGCATGAAGGATTCCGTACCATCACACACGTTTCTAGTAGGGGAACTCCCTTAATTTTTAATTTATTTTTATTTAAAAAATCAATCTGTTCTATTTTAGAGAAGTTGCTCAATTTTGTCCCGAAATGTGGGAGCAACTAGATATTAATCCCCGTTGACTCCAATGAAATTGTAGTAAACTAAAAAAAAAAATTAGTAAAATATATTAAATAAACTGCAAATTTAAATTAAATTAAATTAAACTTCTATTCTGTTCTGTATTGCAATTTAATTTGAACCCTGCATGTCTAAGGAATAAAATATTTCAAGGACAGACAGACGTGCTCCTGTTGAAAACCTATTTTCAAACTTCTTGCTGTCCGCATTTCCTTTTAAGCTCATTTGGTAGCTGTTTTTACATGGTCGAGACATGCTGCAGCTATATTATGGTTGTAGCAGGAATAAGTCGACTCGTTCGGATAAGGACTACGCATTTACAGAATATTAGCCTAAAATAGCAGCTCGATGCTACTGTGTCGAAACACACCATACGAACATGGTTAATGTAGTTAGTGAATCTGATAACCTTTTTAATGGAAACGAGGCATTCGATCTTAGTCCTCAGGGGTGGCAATGCATCTGCATTTTGACTTTTAATCGAGGATAGATGTAGATGTATATTGGCTACAGCATCCACTTACCATCAGGTCGGCTGTGTGCTTGCTTGGCACCCTTATTCTATAAAAAAGCTGTAGGTAGGTAGGAAACAGAAATAGTATGAAAATATATATTCTAAATTATTTTGTTTGAAAGTTAGAATAAAATTTAAATTATTCCACGTCGAGTCACTAATTTATCTTATCTTTGACAATTCGTTAAATCCAAAATAAATTTATTGAGCTTTCAGTTGAAAAACGGTAATGGCAGAGATAAATTGAAATAGAAATGAAAAGGCCCGTGAGAAGGATCGTCCATCTATCTAAATAGTAAATACACTTCGGCGCGTTGAGATCAATCAAGTTCCTTAATTTTTATCCTTTATCTTAAATAAATATCTTTTTGTTTACCGACATTAAATAATCTTTTAAAGTTCATATTCATAATCTAAAAACTGTCAATCTACATATATTCTATTACAGAAACATTCATCATAGCCAAAAACATAACTTTCCTATTAGAATCCGCCGTGATATAGCTAATATGATAACATAGCCTAATTAAAAAATGTTGTTATGAGTCGTTGAATAAATAATGGAATAAACACCTGGAAAATAATATGTAAGTATTGTGTAATTTATTAAACATATTACTTGCAAATGGCTGCGCAGTAGGTTTTCTGATATTTATATTATTAAGAAATTGTATTATTGTAAATTGCAGATATTAGAGAAATCGAGCCATAACCTTACATCAATTTAATCAATTAAAAAAAATAAAAGTGAGTGTTAATTTTTTTCCTCCCGACTAACTAAACCGTTATTTTTGGAAATGTTAAAGTATGCACGATTGTAATATACACATCTTTATAAATATAAAGATGGGAGTGGTGTATATAAAAGAGAGGGGGCAAACAAGAATGCGGCTCACCTGACGGTGACTACCGCCACTCGATATGTTGACCCCGAGGACTCCGATACTGGCTGAGGCAACAAGAGGAGTGCCTTGAAACTAAGGAGATACGACAAATGGGTTCTTTTTAGCGGTAAACGTGCAAACTTGTGTCTTTTGGTATGATTTCGGAAAATAAAAAAGAAAGTATTTCATTCATTAATCCAAAAGTATACGTACTAATTTTGAAGTTACAGAAATCATTTAATAATTATTTTTCTCAGTATAAATTTGAAATCGCCCCGTAAAAAAATCTCTTAAAAACTGTAATACCATACTTTATCCTATAAAGGTTTAAATTTTCTAAAATCACTTTTTAGTGGTTACCTACGTTATAAAAGGAAGTTATTGTCCCATTTTCACGCGTCTACGTACAGCGGATTAAACTGTGCGTCCAAATACAATATTTTTATGTAATATTTGCACTCTTGTTTTAAATCGGCAAGGGTAAATTTATTGATTAAACCATTCAATATTTTTTTCTCCATACAAAATTGAACATCTTCTGAAATCGTCTATCGCCCCCTAAAATAGAAACTTTCATACAAACGGTAACACACAATTTCACCCTCTTGAGAGTTGAATTTGCCTAAATCCATTCTTAGTGGATGTTTACGTCATAATAGAAGCTTCTGTCCAAATTTCAGATTTCAACTTCAAGTTCTTTGGGCTGTGGGTTGATAGATGAGTCAGTCACTTAAGACATCTTTTATATTAAAAAGAGGATATAGTAGATACCTGTTGGTAAACGACAAAACTAATTCTACGGCTAATTAAATTCTATTCTATTCGATTTAACATGTCCATTAAAATGAATTTTTATAAACGCTATTTCGTAAATGAAATGAAAAGATTTATATTATAAAATAAAGATTTTGTCTAATTTTAAGAAATTTCTTAGCAAATAATAATATAACATGCACTATATTACCATTAAATCTCAATTTCTAAAATTAATATTAAGTAAATTAAAATTAAGCAAAGAGAACAAATGCGTCAGGACAGCAGGTTAAAAGTAGTGCGTATTTACTATTCCCCGCCCCAACAACACCCTCTCATCAATCTAAGGATGCCTATACTCAGCCGTGGGCCGTATATGGCCTGTTACTTTATTTTTTAATTAAACTCTATACTCAGTTTACATTTTTAACAGACAGGCGTTATTAAACAAACTCTATATTGTAAATATATCTAACACTGGTACAGGTATGTATGGTATGATATGAGCTATTTCGTCGATGAGTAATGAGTAATATAAGTATTAGGAACAATAGACAATCTGCTTCTTTGCATTGCTTTTGTCGGACAAAAGTAAGAAATTACATTTATTTTTCTGATAAAAACATTGCGTTGAAAGCACAGTCTATTACAGATGTGTTTTATATAATAATTCGCATATAATAAAACTATTGCTTGCTTTAAAGTATCTATAGCGCCATGTAAGTAAAATTAAAGTTGATTATTACACTAAAATAGAAACAACGATATTAGATAATAATGAATAAAAATAATATAAAAATAACTCGAAATCGGATAATGTAATTTTTCAATCGCATGATAAAGTAAATTCTAAAACTTTTTGTAGCTGCAAAAGGGAAGATTATGCCTACTGCCCAGTTCCTACGATAGATACCGATATGATATTTTTTCTTTTTTTAAAAAGATCCGTTCACAGGTTTTTGCGTGATGCCTGTGCAGACAGCTAGACAGAAAAAGTTTCCAAAAGAAAAATTGCTTCGGCATTTATACTGACCGGCACAAAAACGACTCGCTATGATTTTTTTAAATAAGTAATCTTGAAATTATATTTTTGTTTATTTATGGCCAGGAACAGGTTGCCAAAGACCCTACTCATTACCCTAGTAATACTACGTAACAGGGCCATGACTGCTGATAAAGTTAGGAATCGCCTTGCTGTAGCTCGAGATCTCCATGTAAGTGACAAGACTATCAGGAGACGCCTCAATGAAACTGATATTATGGCCAGAAGACCAGCACATGGCCCAGAGCTTACCAGGCAGCATCGAGTCAGCAGACTTGCATTCGCACATGAACATGTGAATTGCGATATGGAACAGTGGAGCCAAGTACTGTTCACAGATGTGTTCCGCTATTGCTTACGAGTTTTGTTTGTCGGATATTCTTTGCTAAAGAATAACTTAAATAACACTTATAAATAAGACATGATACCAAAACAACAAGTCTAACACAATTAATTACTTAAAATTCAAAGTGAGTCGTTTTTTGTGCCGGTCAGTGTATAGATAACAGTCAGTCAGCCGGTCAGTGGTAAAAACATACATAACATAGCAATAGATTACTGAAGACAAAGTAGATACCTTTATGTAGTTACGGATATGTACATATGTAGGTGTTCACTCAGTAAGAAAGAAGCATACGTCCGTCAGCAATTTGATAAATGGTAAATAAATGCAGTTATTGAAAGGGGAGGGTTGTCGTATGTAAATTTTATATTGTTGTTATTTGTGTTATATTTACAACTTATATTTACGTATCTGGCGGTTGTGTTGGAAAGTTAGCATATAGAACCCGATGACAATGAATGATGAACTTATACGGTTATGGTTCGAACTTCCTTGTGAGAAAAAAGCTGCCCATCTTATTTAAACCCTATTTACCAGTAGGACTGAAGTGCCGATTCCACGAATTCGATTCCAGAAATAGAAAGATATAAACGCAAAAAGACTAGTATAAAACCATATTCGCAAAAAGAAATCATTTTCCACTTCTATCTGCTTGAACACTAATAATACCTACATAAGCTTCAATGACTTACTTCTACTCAAATAGTTTATGATTACGAAACGTTACAACCAATAGCTATTGTACGTGGCGTTAATACGAGTTACTAATATTAATGAATTGTTTATTGTCAATATTTTATCACGGAAGGTAGCGTGTAGCCGGAATGAATATCAAAGACTTTCAAACTCTCAACTGATAACGCAACATGATGAATTATGCGACCTTGCAAATCTGAGTGATATTACACTGTGCTCGTTTAATTGCCGAAATGCCCGATCTTATATTTATGTTCTAGAGGATAGTGTACTAAAGAGTTCTAGGTTTTTGTTATTTTCCATTACTTGGATGTAAAACAAAGAGCTAATTGATATTGAGAATTTACATTACTTTACTTAATAACAGAGGTCAAACTCAACAGTGAAGCTGTATATCATTTATCTTGACATACACTTCATAATATAACTACAACGCAAAATATTTGTCAACTTTATTCATGCAAATTTCCAAATAGATTTCACCAATAGGTGAGATTCTAATTGTTCGGTTCGGAATATCGTACATCTTTCCAAATAAAACTCTATAGAACATTAAAAAATTTCTTCATCAGCAATTACATCACTTTACAATTGAAGGTTTAGACCTTTTAAAAAACAATTACCACGAGTTACCGGTGATTCTTATCGAAGATTTTAATGTTAGTTTCTATTTAAAAGAAACTCAACTATTTCAAATTTAAATTCAAAACAACACCTTACTCTAACTTATCCATACAAATATGTTAGTTACCTTGTGAATTTAATGTAAATTAAAGTTCTCCTTTACATTATATTATATAAATGAATACTTTAGAAGATAGCACAGAATCAAAATCACGAGCAACCAAAAAAAATCACTCACATCGAAACGGTTGTTACTGCATGGCCTCTTTCATTATTTGCACATGAAAACCGGCATTTTGCAGAGTTGTTATTTATAGATCAAAGAAAGAACGATAAAACTACATTCAAACCAATGAATGTTTACCAATATTAATATTATTCATGTTTCTTATTTAAGCCATTCTATTAGATATAATATTAAATAAACAAGTTTATTAATAAAATCAATGTCATCTCTATTAACCTATTCATTACATTTTCTTCTGTTTATTTTAAAGATAAGTTTGTATGTAAACACAAAGCGCGGACTTGTCAAGATTGTTAACATACAGTCTTGAATTTATTTTAAAACCTTATTTATTTTATTTCATCATAATTGCTATCGTGACCTTACTAGAAAAAGACTTGAACTGGTGTTAAAAATTACACTCTCGTTTTAATATTAAAGCTATTTTTTACTTCATAAAATGTGAATGCGTCAAGAAATATCCTTTTGCGATCGAGTTTCTAAGCAGTCACTGGGGAGCAATCTCCCACTGAATGAAATTGTTATAAGTGAAAGTAAGCTATGAACTATTCTGCAGAGGTCACTCATAGTTTGTGACCATGTGTACAAAACGTACTGGAAACGTCGGGAATATAAAAAAAAATTAACACGGAAATTCTGCCTAAATATAAAAAAAGTCATTAAAATTTCACATTTTTGAGTGATATTTCTTCATCTTACGCAAGGTCCCGACTTGTCTCAAGCTAATTCGATCGAATTAAGGTAGAAGCTATATTCTGGTCATTCCACGTATCTGATATCGCCTTCTTGAAGGAAGTCATAACCTATCCTAGAGGTATGTAGACGGGCTTTGGGCAGAAGGTAAAAAGTCAACGAAATTTCTAAATTCCTAAGAAAAATGTCAATGAATATTGGTATATATTAAAATAAGGCACAAGTATTCAAATAAATCAATCGCTATAAACAACATTATAATTCAGGAATGTGAGAGGAGGGGTTGAGGATATACAATAGATTTTGCTAAAGGTTGATCAATTTTGTATATGCACATAGTGTGGAAGTTTTTTACACTATAAGTATTGTGGTATTTCGGTCACGGTCGACCTCTTGCTTGTGTCTGGCTGCATTACGCCAGTAATCTTTAAAAAAAGATTTTCTTGCAATTCGTTCAGCTTTGTACGGAGGTTATTAATGTAATTAACGAAATTCTATTTGTGCAATGCTGGAACATGCCCAACAAAATAGAAGTATTTGACAAATTTTCTATTACAATATAATAATTATTATTGATCTTAACTTTTATTATGTAATCGACCTGTACTAATGTATTAAATATTAGAATATTGCTGTATTTATTTCTTTAAAGTACTTCCTACTAATGTATACCTTTTTTTTTTTAAATTGAAACGTTACCCCCACACTAGGGTTTTCTCCTGTATCGTGGAGGTAGTTTACAAACACAAATTTCACAAAGACAAACGTACAGACCCGGACCAATTATTTGTAGGCCATTCAAATACTTGTTCCGTGCGGGATTCGAACCCGCGGCCCCCAGCGCAACAACTCATTGCTAAGTCACTGCGCCACGGAGACGTCATTTATTGCTATTTGTTGCTTCCTATTAATATTACAGTACTTGGACGATCGAGCTTTGCTTCGAGTTAAAAATGTATAACTTTCTTTTATCTAAACCTTTCTAGACAATCTTGGAAACTAAAACATTATATCAATACAAAATGTTATCCACATAGAGCAGTTTCTGTGAAACCAATCACATATTATGTACGAAAGCATCGGGTGTTTGGTAAATAATGGATAACCCGACAGGCTTACAGATAGTGCCAAGGCCTCTCAGAAAGAATACAAGAAAATATACCCAATCCCTTTTTTTTAGGTCCACTCAAAAGGGTCATAAATTAGACTTAGTTCTATGAAGTCAGCGAATCTAATTTTCTTTAATTGTTTCAATTCAGGTTTGTTTTGCTCACAACATTTTAATCTTCTATGCGAAGAAGAACGAAATACGTGATCAATATGTCGTTTTTCTTCGGAATAATATCAGCCATACGGCAAAAATTATATCTTATTAAATGTTTGAGGTTTATTCATAATAGTGATAAAACATCCATTCGAGTTTTAAGAAATTAATTTCAAGGCATATGTGTATGGTAATAATGGTTTGGTTTGATGAAATACCAAATACACAATCCTTGTAAAGCATAATATTGGAAAAGGTGGTCGAATAATACATCATAAACCGCCGATAATTCCCACATTTACTTCAAGAATAAGATAAATTTCCTATTTTGTAAAGCTCGCTTTCGCTTATCTTTGTCATTCTGACATGATGGGTACGCGTGTCAGATACAAAATACGAGTATACGTACAGCCTGTGAACGAGTTTTATGTGTATCAAAAGCGACGTGAAAAATATAATTTTATTTGAACCTTGTGACATAATATATTCCCGTATTTTATATAGGAACAACTATAAATATATATTAATTTTATATGAATTTACTGTACATACGAGTATTTCATTTACAGAAAATTAAAACTCGTAGCCTTATCCGAAAAGTTGTAAAAAATGTTGCACATGAAATCGGGTTTTCCCTTTTATAAAACAAAAAATACTTTTTATGTACATTTATTCTATGAATAAGATTTTAGTTACGCTTTCTTCCTAAAATCTAATTCCTGTATTTACATAAGGAGTGTTTTCAGCTACTTTGGTATTGGTAGGAAATCAATAAAGATACCCGCTAAAGTTAAACGTTTCTGAAATTCAAGATATAGGCTGCGAAATTGCGGTAATAAAATCCTTGAAAATATGAGTTTTTAGTTTCTTCAGTTTGTCTACTATTTATTATTTTAGGCGCTGCTCTAGTGCATGTTGGTGGACTTCATGTACTTGAAATACTTTATTTCGCAGACATGCTGGCTTCTTCACGATGATTTCTTTATCCCCGAGCACACGGTCATGGTCAATCAGTACTCAAAATTACAATTAACAATGTCATTGGTGCCGGCAGGGATCCAAGCCGGGTTGCTTAGGTACTGTGAAATTAATGACTTAATGAGGAATTAACGACCTCATAGAACCTAATCATGAAAATCGATCAAGCCATCTTCGGGTTTTTGTGAGACTACCGGATATGGAAACGGAATGAGAGGGCTATGCTCGGGGTTTCTCTTTGCGTGATAAACTTAAAAATGAGGATATCCGCAATAGAACCAGAGTAACCGGCATAGCCTAACCTAACCTGAAGTGGGTGTGGGCCGGCCATATAGCTCGAAGAACCGACAACTGATGGGGAAGAAAGGTTCTCGAGTGGCAGCCTCGTACCGGTAGGCGAAGTGTAGTGTGACCCCCACTAGATGGAGTGACGACTGGTAAGACATGCAGGAAGTCGATGGATGCGGGTGGCTCGTGAACCGTGCTTTGTGGCATTCCTTGGGGGAGGCCTATATTCAGCAGTGGACTTATGAAAAGCTGTAATGATGATGATGATATATATGTATATATATATATAACATAACATAACATAAACACTCACGCCTGTCACCCAGAGGGGTAGGCAGAGATTATGGACTTCCATTTGGCACGATCCTGACACACCTCTCTCGCTTCCTCCACATCCATATACCTACGCATACACGCTCGTCGGTTAAAGGTACTCTTGATTTGGCCCATTTTAATATATCGCCAATTTGGTCGATAAACTTTCGCCTAGGGCGACCCTTCCCGACTATGCCGTTCACCTCTGCAACATAAATTTGCTTTGTCACTCTTTCCTCATTCATTCTTTCTACATGGCCAAACCACCGAAGCATTCCTTTCTTAATCCTGGTCACAACATCATCTTGCAAACCACACTCTTCTCTTATTAAACAATTTCTTACTCTGTCATTCAGCTTCATCCCTAACATACACCTTAGTGACCGCATTTCTACAGCATTTATTCTACTCTCATGCTTCTTCTGCCACACCCAACTTTCACTACCATACATTAAAGTAGGTACTAACACAGCATTGTGAATTGCCATACGTGCCTTTTTGGACACATTCTGACTTTTCACAATAGAGTGTAGAGCCCCATTCACTCTATTTCCTGCATTCACTCGTCGTTCTATATCCTTATCATATCTACCATCCCTGCTAAACACACATCCCAAATATACAAACTCATCTACTTGCTCTACCAACTCCCCTTCTATTCTTATTTCACATATCGTTTTACTTTCTTCTCTTTCAAAAACCATAACTTTCGTCTTACTTGCGTTCACTTTCATTCCCTTTTCTTTTAATGTCCTGTTCATTAATGTAACCATCATTTGCAACTCTGCTGCCGACGACGCAAGTATGACTTGATCATCGGCGTACAAAAGGCATTTGACGGTTAACTCACCCATTCTTAACCCGCATTCTTCTACTTTCAAATTTTCCAAACAACTGTCCATAAATAGGTTGAACAACCACGGGGAAGCCACACAGCCCTGTCTGACACCTTTATGGATGTCAAACCAGTCTGAGTAGGCCCCGTTGATCCTGACACAAGCACTAGAGTCCCTATATAGAGACTTCAATGCCTGTATCAGACCAGCGCTCAACCCAAATGAGTTCAGTGTTTGCCATAACACATCCCTGTCCACTCTGTCATAAGCTTTCTCCAAGTCCATGAACGCACAAAAAACTTTTTGGTTTTTGGCCAAAAACTTCTCGGCGATCATGCGCATGGAAAAGACCTGATCCGTACATCCCATTCCCTTTCTAAATCCCGCTTGCACATCCCAAATTTTTCCGTCAGTTTCTTTCATAACTCTTTCAATTATTACCTTAGCATACAGTTTTCCCACAATGCTAAGAAGGCTGATACCACGGTAGTTTTTACAGTCCTGCTGTGATCCTTTTCTCTTATATATTGGGACTATTACTGTATTATTACTATATTAAAGAGACAACCGAAATTACAGACTACTACCTGATGAAAGGTGGCTACTGCAGCCCATGGAATTCGAGTGCAGGTCGCATTCAACTTGCGCTCAGGATGTCCTTCAGAATGTAACCATGTTGCGCACACTGCTGCTTGGCGGAAGGAATCTTATACAGAAAAGGAGTCCTACCACCTGATCTCAATAATGCTCTTCAATCGGTTTATTTATTTATTTAAAAAAGGTCTACCTACAATTTTTACATTTTAACATACTAAATCTAAATGTATAATTAAAGTCTTATACTAATTGCACAATTACTTACAGGTAAACACCGCTAAACCATAATTAAAATCTTAATTTACATATTATATTAAGAAAA
This sequence comes from Parnassius mnemosyne, assembly GCA_963668995.1. NCBI lineage: Eukaryota > Metazoa > Arthropoda > Insecta > Lepidoptera > Papilionidae > Parnassius > Parnassius mnemosyne. The sequence continues at coordinate 17,043,476 of CAVLGL010000079.1, read as the reverse complement.
AGAAAAATATAATTAAAACATTTTAAAACAAAACAACCAGTGATTTAGATAATATGTGTGATAAACATACAAAAAAAAATTATGGAAAGTAACACTTAATTTGAATTGTTTATGACGGCAGTAAGCAGTAGGAAATCAATTTCTATACCATGATGGGAGTGATTGATGTTGACACAACGGCATGGAACATAGAGCGATGTTTGGCTGGTTTGATACCATTACGACCACGTTACAGGGAAAACACGCTTTGCAGTACACTTTCAGATATTATTTCCAATCTCGAATAAAACAATTTTTTGTAGAGCAATAAAATATCTCATATATTTTTCGTAATACAGCAAACAATGATTTCTTGCTTTCTGGAAGATGTTATTTACGTCTTATTTTAGCAAAGCAATAAAATTTCGCGCTACAAAGAATGAAACAGCTTTTAGAAAATTGTTAGCTCTACATTTAATTTAAAATAGTGGCCATCCTTCACATGTATAAAGTACCCTCTCCCTTTCTCTCTCTCTCTGTATACCATAATATAATAACATTAATTTCAGAGAATAATTTCAAATTGTGTTTGAATTGAATAATATTCCAGTCAACCTTCACATTTTTTCAAACTAAATTACAAAACGTATTCAAACCATAAGTAAATATGCTAACATATTGTGACGGCACATCATTATTATTAATAGATACTAGTTAAATTCTATATAAAGATATTTAAAAATATCATAACCTATAAGTTAAAATACATTAATTTCGAACATTAAGTATTGTAGTAAATTAATAGCTTAATATTGTCTTTAAATTAATTTTTAATAAATTGAAATTCATTCAATTTATTAAAAATGCTTAAAACATTCAAAATGTATTGTATAATATAAATGCAAGTCGATTATATTATAATAGTAAAGATAAATAAGTTTTATAAATTTATACTATAATTGGGAAATTGGTCACAAACTTTTATAGTATATGTTCTCGTAATGGTTCTGAAGTGTGTTTTTGTATTGGTTGAGGGTGTTCATGTAATGATTGCTTTTATAAGGGAGTTGCCGGAAACGCATACCCAAAGTCATATATATACATGTAGAGTGGTCAGGTGCCTGACTACTGCAGGTGCCTTGGGATGGTGTAAGCCCGACGATAGTCGTATTGATGCTCGTTGCGTTGCGTCTCTGCGATTGTTGTTTGGCGGGTCGCTATTCTCAATGGCGCTCTCTGCGTCTGGTTTTGACTCTCTCCTAAGTAGCTTTGCCCAAGTCAGGTCTCTTCATGACGGGGATGTAGACTGTCTGGCCTCCATAATATTTTTTTATATAACAACATAATAAAGTATCTCTGTAATTTTCCCATCTTTGAAGGCAACTTGTTGGTGGGTGATACAAATATGATCGAAAAATGCATATACTCAACGTGATTGACACAAACTCTTTCTGATGCCGAATTATTATTATTACTGCCTTTTGGCTATATCTGCTTAGTTGGTGGAGCATGTGTCGACCTCGGGTGGTAGCTGGAGGGAGGAGGCCCTCAAGGCTGCGGTAGAAAGTCGTTCAACATCGGACCCCATTCCCTTAGGGTGAGCGGTAGACTGATGACACGCTATGCAGCTAAAAACCGTTCTGATTGATGGTGATGCCTTACACTTACATAATGTCTGCAGGAGCTATTATGACCAGTGCGCCTATTAGACGATGTGTTGCCTAAACCGTGTAACATGCATTCACTGTGACTGGATTTGATCGTATTCTGTATAGCGTTTACACGCATTGACATGCGCATTGTCAATGTTTGTGCTCACGCACTATCAAGCGCCAAGCCCTCATTTACTCGTTCGGCAGTTATATTGCCTGAGGACTACGGTCCGATTTCTAACTTAATGTACCTCTTCGGGGGGAGCGCGTTGGTTAGTTGGTGCTTAAATTTTTTTTAAATATGAGGCACGGTAAACCCCCTGTATCGGGTATTTTACGAGTATTAAAAATATTGTGAGCTTTTTCCTGGCCTGGATTAATTAATTTTTTCGTGAACGCGGTTCACGATAAAATGCCTTCGATTACTTAGGTTAGGTTAGGACCCTTAAACTCTGTGTTTGTAAAACGATCACGGCATAAAATTATTAAACGGCCTATAACTAAACATTTGGAAAGATCCTTTGAAAAGATCAATATTTACTTATCTGGTCACGTTAATTTTAATATTTAATATGTTATAAATTTAATAAACGACCCATTTATATTGGCAGTAGAGGGAAGGGAGGTTACAATATGTACAAACCTTTTTATATAGAATAAACGGTGGCAAACGAAGTATAGTCTACCTAATTTTGAATAGATGATGTAACCTATAGAAATCTACATCTAAACAATAAATGAAAATAATTTTTTAACTTATTTTCATTTATTGTTTAGATGTAGTAATTAATTAACCTTTTAAGCTGTGACCTGCCCCCAACCGTAGGACGCATATAGGCTTTCCTTTACTTACTTTTGCTTTGTAAGAGTAGCTAAAAAAAATTACTGAAAGTATACCTCGTGTTTTAAGCGACGGTGTGAGAGGGGGCATGGAACAACACCATAATATTTTACACACGATGACTTATCTGCAAAAAATATCGTTATCAATAAAACTGAATGTAATCGTTTTAGTTTTATTCAAGAAAAAAGCTTAGAGCGTCTATGCACGCACTCATATTTGTATAGTATTTTTTTTATTTACTTACGAAATGGTAACGAATCGATAATTTACAACTTACGTTCGTATATTTATTTCACTAAAATTTGTAGCAGGGATTATATGTAAGAAGTTCGTGGTATATTTATAAACAAAATTAATATTTGTAGTGAATTAAAATAGTTGTATCAGTTCTTATTCGTGAAAATACTATTATTAACGTAAAATACAAAAACCAATTGAGTATGGCGAGTGTTTAAATGCCCATACATTTCAAATGACTGGTATTACTCAGTTTATACTACTGTGACACCGTTAGAATTATAAAAAATCTATATGAATTTTTAAACATTTACTTAATGAACAACTATTTAAAACAATAACTCATCTTTAATAAATTAGATGTAATAAAATAAGGTTATGATGAAAATCGGTAATGTAAGATTTCCTGTAATAGTTACTTTTATTAAAATTAACGAATTAACGACTCATATCTTCTATTATCAACAAACTTTTCAGTTATAACAATTATTTAATATTTAATGATCTTATCTGATCTACTGAAAATACAATACGTAATATTTCAGCTGATCATACTTGACTAAAAAGGAAAGCTATATTTAATATTTTATTCATAAGCAGTTTATTTAAACGAATTGTGTTAATATGTATAGTTTATAAAATATTTTTAGTAATATGTTATAGATAATATTGTATTTAAAGGATGAATTACTTGTTTGCTAAGGTGAAGCTATCTATTACCGTCAACAAGCAAAGACCTGGCACACCGAGTTCGGTACACCATGTCCTCAAAAATATTTGCTGACGCCGAACTCGACCAGCTACGACGTGAAGCTGTTCCCTCATCGTATTATTGGCGCTAAGTTTCCCTCGACTGGATGTGCTACTAGAAAAAGTAGCGCCAGCCCAGCCTTGAGAAAAAGAACTGAGGATCGTATTGCAAAGGCTAGGGCCCTCATTGGCAGACTTCAGGTCAGGCAATAACAGGTCAAGGATGGTGCCAACCATCAGGATGGTGTTGGCTGAGACAAATATCAATTTTCCAAAGTCAACAGAATCGTCTCTTTCAGACGACGAAGCTCTATAAATCATTGGTGTGGCCAATGCTACGTAGAACGGCCCCCAGCGATTTGGGCTGTGCATCTTAATAAAATATTTTACATACAATCTTTGCACTCTCGTTTAAAACCCTAAAAGTAGATTAAAAAAAAGTAAGTAATAGAATATTTTTATTTTCATTCAAAAATATTTCCACCAGTGTTAAAGTTAAAAAACCATAAACTATTTTTCCTCCATACAAATTTGGATTTGGACACCCTCTTCACCCTGCTGCCAGTGATTATTTGTATTGAAAAATCCTAAAATTCAGTTATTTTATTTATAGATTACTTTCAGTATATTTTGAATCGATCACCGCGAAAAATTAAAAAAAAATATACAAACTTTACCACCCTCATCATCATCATCATTACAGCCCTTCACAAGTCCACTGCTGAACATAGGCCTCCCCCAAGGAATGTCATAAAACACGGTCCTGAGCCACCTGCATCTATCGGCCTCCTGCATGTCTTACCAGATCATCACTCCATCTAGTGGGGGGACGCGATACTCTTCGTCCGCCGGTACGAAGCCGCCACTCGAGAACCTTTTCTCCCCATCGGTTGTCGGTTCCTTGAGCTATATGGCCGGCCCATTGTCACTTCAGCTTACTAATCCGTTGGTGGCACCCTATTAGTGGTTAAATTTTTCAAAGTCGCTTCGTAGTAGATGCCTACGTAATGTAACAAAGCTATTGTCTTAATTTCATTCTCCTGCGACAAGCGGTGAGCTATGCGTCTTAACATGTAAGTACAATATTTTTCATACAGTCTGTGTACTCTCGCTTTATCAATACTTAAAGGCAAATTAATGAAAAAGAATTGATTTTTTTATTATTTTTATTCAAAAGTATTTAGACCAGTTTTTAAATTAAAAATAAGTAATTATTTTTTCTCCATACAAATTTGACTCCTCCATACAAAATCAATTCTATAAAATGCAGCTATTATCCAAATTACAGATTTCTATGTTTAGCGGTTCGGGCTGTGCGTTGATAGTCTATTTAGTTATAGTTTGTAGATAATTATATGCATGATCACAGTCATATGCTATATGCATGATCACAGTCACATTCACTCAGGATATCGTATTTTATATTATAAAGACCATAACAAATATAACACGGATTACGGAATAAACAACTTTCAGTAATTTTAGCTGGAAATGTGAAAGCTTTATCATAACTGCCAGTTATTACAGAATGTCTATAATATATAAAAAATTTCCAACTGATTTTTCATTTCACAATACGAACACATTGTCTATAAGAGACGCGCGAAAGATACATATGGGCATAAAGTGCACTCAATTGTTGTTGTTAAACATTTTACGTGCAAATGGACAATTTGAGTGCATTAAGTTTCCGTAATAATATTATAGGAAATTCTACTTTTAAAACCAATTTAGGTGGGTCCACTCCAGAGTGCTGCAAGGAATTAAGAAAATCTATTTGGAAAAGAACAGCCTCCTCCAGGTCGAGCGCAGTGTCTAGTAGTATAATTGCGTTGGAGCATTGATCTTCGAGATAACTGAGTCATTCACTCTACCTTCTTGATCGTTAGTAGGTGACGAAATAGCTCTCTCCTCAAACTAAGATATAGTCTTAGAACTTTTGTTACTAACTAGCTGACGTTGCTGCTGCAGAAGAAATAATTATAGAAATATTGTTTTAAATTTGGAAGAGTTATATTGTTTAATTAGGAATGACAATACGTTCATTTGAAGTTAAATTATATAGAACTTTGTGATAGATGAATTTGTCGGTACGATACGCGCGGCACCTGCTGGAAGATAACTATGCCTGTAACCTTAACGCAAGTGCAAGCAATAAGTCGAAATTTTTTTACCGCCATCTGATAAAAGGTTTGGCAACGTATAAAATATGATTAAACAAAAATTAGTTTTTATATATTATATTTCGGGATTAAAATTATCTACCATTTCTTCAAGGTCATTTACAAAAACGCAAAGGTTCTCATTTTTAAGATTAATTCTTACATTATCTTGCTGAATTTACCAATTTCCTATTCCGAGTTGCTCACTGCAACTCTGAATGAAAGTCAAAATAGTAACAAAATCTGTTTCGTGGTTTAGAAGAAGTAAGTGGTAAAATAGAAATTATTAACACAAACACGGATATCGACTTTTGTTTTATACTATTTAGAGAAGTATGCAAAGAAAACTATTCATTACTGAAGCTTATAATTATCCAAAAAAAAAAGGAAAGTCTTGCCTTTTAAGATCGAAATAAAATATTTTGCTAAATACTTAAAGTGAAATTGATTAAAAACTGTACAATTCGTTTTTGAACAGTTTTTTTTGTGTTGTTGTTTACTCACATGTTAGTTATTGATGAGATCCTTTACAAATCCTATTAAAAAGAGTACCTTTGTCTTTTAGCGAGATTACTCACGAGATTTATTTAAGATAAAAACGCGGTTGGAAAAGAGTGATTTAGAAGACTGCTGTATAAAGCTGTAAAGCATTTTATTTAACAAACAAATAATCTTACCTTAAGGCCGCGGGGTTCGAATCTCGCACGGAACAAGTATTTGTAAGTCCTATAAGTAATTGTTGTATTACACATTAGAGCATAATTTACACCAGCGCCCCGGGTTCTGTAAGTACATCCGCAATGACATCTGCTTCCAACGTCTCCGCAACCTTGAAGACCCCGCTGTCTCCATGATTTACATAGCATACCGATCGCATAGCGGTAACCAGGAGACAACTAGGTTATTTTAAAATCTCAGTGAGGCCTTTGATGTGACCTAACTGCACAGCTGGTTTTTCTGGGTAACTGTAATGCCATACCAAAAGGCTGACCACGCTGGGAGATTGGCGTGGAATTTTGCGTTGTCGCTGGTGCACCCTCAGCTGGTAAAACAAGTGACTATCACCGATCTGGACAAGTAAAATGTTCAGGCTACTTTTTTGTAGACGGTAGGGGAAAATAATATGCGGCTCATAAATAACTGCAACACTAGGGGAATTGTGCAAGTGTGATGCAGGAAAAAGGAGTAGGCTCGTTTCTTTAAAAACCCCAAGTCATACCGGTGCGGAAAAATCGCCAGTGACAAATGTAATGTTGTGATTAAGTGGGTAATTGGTAGTTGTTAAGAAACGAAAGTTTCGACCTGGTAAGACATGCAGGAAATTGATGGATGCAGGTGGCTCAGGACCGTACTTTGTGGCATTCCTTGGGGAGGCCTATTTTCAGCAGTGGACTTGTGAAGGGCTGTAATGATGATGATGATGATGAACGATTCAATGTCAGATGAGAGAGGTTTCAATGTCAATGAATGATCAAAAATATTGTTCATGTTGACACGTCTGCTTTTGTAACTACGGCAAAATCAACTGACCACTTCTCCGCAGATATGCTAAACGTTGCGTTGTGACGTTGTGTTTGAGCCGCATACCGCAGCGTCGTGCGTTACGATCAAGAGACCAAAGCTTAATGATTGTTTTTATAAGGGAGTTTCCGGAGACGCATACCCAAGATCGTATATATAAATATGAGGTGATCAGGTGCCTGCCTATTAAAGTACTATTGCACAAGATAGTAAGGTCACTGATACAAAAGCATTAATATAGAAGGTCTTTTAGATGCATATAAGCATTATGATAGCAGATTTGTTGTTGTTGTTGAGATGTGGATTGAAGTATCATGCATAAAATACATATTTCATAGACTACTAAAAAAGGTCTACGAAATAAAGCAAATATGTGTAATGTATCAAGTATATAAAAGCATTATATTGATAAAAATGGGACTTGAAAAGGATTATTATATTGGTGTGTAGACTGCTTCATAGCGTCCAAGACCGACGTAAACTTGGATTCGCTAACCAATACCTAGGACAACTAGGCATATCATGTTAGTGCCGGTGGCAAGCGAATTTATTGTAGCAATACGACTGACTTGTCCGTGGACATCGCAAACCCTTACGATTTGTGGGCGACTTCTTAGCACATAGCGTTATGATACGTTGGCAATTTTTTGGATTAGGGTGAGTGTGCGTGCGTGCGTGCGTGCGTGTGTGCGTGCGTGCGTGCGTGCGTGCGTACGTGCGTGCGTACGTGCGTGAATGCGTGTGTGCGTGCGTCCGTGTGTGTGTGTGTGTGCATTTGTGTGTAGGAGACGTTATAAAGATGTATATAATTAAGGTATTTTATTTAAGATTTTTGATCCGAATAATATTTTCTATCTCGTCAAAATATAAATTCAGTAACCAATCCCTAGTAGCGAATTTACACTGATTTAGGGTTAAAGGGTAAATAATTAAAGCTTTATTTGCGATGTTATAGAGATGGGAACTTATAACAAAATAATGCCGTTTAGTAAAAATGGTTCTGTATGGAGGTGTTGTGCAAACTTATTGCGTTTTTGAGTTGGAACGTATGGCAGTCCTAAATGCTTACGAAGTATAGTGTGGCTGATAAACAGTTTTCTTACCGTAAGAAAAGAGCATTCACGGTAGAGTAGTTACGCGCTATACCTACGCGGTCTTCTATAAATTACTTTTAAGATTGAGCACGCTTCAGGGGAAGCAGTGTACTAATGCTAGTTTCACCCCATGAGACAATGTAGTATTTGAGCAAAGATTAGACAAGCACATAGTAAACACACATTAGCATATAGCATGTCGCGATCGCGATAGGAATTAATTTTCTAATTCGGGCTGTTAATATTTGAACATGTAATGACCAATTAAGATGATTATCTTAAATCAGACCGAGATATTTTAAGCTATATGTTGGTGATATCTGAGGACAGCCGCAGCAACTCTTTAATATGTCATAAGTATGTGCCCTTATACAAAAGTCAAAGGATGGTTGAGTATTGGCCCGTGGGGTGAATGTTATGTATTTGGTCTTTTTTAAGTTTAACGTAAGCAAATTGTTATTCAAACATCTCACTACCTCGCTGAGGACATTTTTTGTTGAGCCCGAGCCCAATCATCACCATGCACAATTAACGCTGTGTCATTTGCATAAGTGATAATTTTGCAATTTGGTAACGGAAGTTTACACAAGTTGTTGATGTACACTAGGAAGAGGGTTGGACCCAGTACACTGCCCTGTGGTACTCCAGACTTTAGCAGTTACCTAATTTGACACACTGTGAGCGATTTGAGAGATAGTCACAAAATATATCCAAGACGACTCCGCATATACCAATCAATTCCAGCTTTTTCAATAGTAATAGTATAGATACAGTGTCGAATGCATACGACAAATCGAGGAAAACTGACTGGTAATACCAAATCAAATTCGCCGATAAGAGGATCTCAAAACAAAGCGCGCATGATATATAACATCTTTAAATTTCTTGAAGAGATGCAGAGACCATAGTCTCATTCCTACGTGTGTCAAAATATCAACCAAAAAGGACATTCGAGGAAGCGCTAAGATCTTAAATCAGGCAAGTAAAAAGTTGTTACGAACGGTAAAACTGAAGGTAGCCGGGCTAACTTTGACATTGGGACGTCAAACATCTCAGTCCCCCCGTGAGACCAGGGGTTGCTGTAAAGCACCCGAAACGTCGGGTATTAAAATAGTAAATTAAACGCGATAAAATCCGTAAAAATAGTTTTATTCAATGTGTAGTATTCGCGTAAATATAAGAAATCATTAAGCTTTTCCAAAATTTTAGATACTATTTTCAGCACCGAGATGGGTCTGTGATTCCCTACCATATCTCTATTTACGTTTTTATAGATGGGATGTACAAGAGCTATCTTGAGGATGTTTGGAAAAACTCTTGTAGCGAAACATTAATTGATAGTGTGTGTCAAAGGTGGAATAAGGCTAGTCCTTGCGTTCTTAAAAAATTAAATAAGAATGCTGCTAACGCCTGTAGCGCAATTATTTTTAAGGTTCATAATGATGTTCTCAACTTCAATATAATCCACATCAAGTCAAGCCATCGAATCTCTCTGTGACTCAATATGAGTGATGTTTACGGAACTAGTCAAACAAGTAATTCTTCTAATTTGTATTTTATTAGCAAGGGACTTACCTATACTCGCAAAGAATTCTTTTATTAGGTTAATTGAGTCATGGACTCATTTGACGAGCTTTAACAATGCAGTGAGGGATGGAGTTGCTTTTTTTAGACTAACGACTTTATTAATAGTATTCCTCATTTTTTTGGGATTATTTTTATTATTCTTGAACTTAGTTTGTTCAAATTCGGTTTTTAGTAATTTTAAAAGATTATTGCAAAAATTACGGTACCTAGAGTAGGTTAGTTGTAATATGGCATTGTTAGGACCCTGTTTAGGTTTTTTGTGTAATTTGTCACTATTCCTGATGCATCGTACAAGACCAGGTGTTATCCAGGGCTTAATAACACGTTTACGATGCGGGACATAGATAAATGTGGATACATAATCAAAGAGTTTGCTGCTAAATTTGAATTTGCAGCGTTATATACAGTGTTAACGTCTGTAACAGATAATTCCTGGACAAAACTTGGGTAATCAATTTTCCTAATAGTGGATTTAGCTAGATTTCTTTTAATTTTAGCCTCTAAGACAAATATAATCGGTCCATGATCAGTTATGAACGAATCAAGAATAAACGTTTTAGAGCATCGATTAGAAATGATGAGTGTTCGCGTCAAACGCTGTTTTCGAAATCGACGTCAGAGGTCGCGCGCCTCGGTGCCATACCGGTTTTGTAGTTCGGGCTAGTTGGATATGTCGAGCGCGCGCGAGTGCAAGTCAGTCGTCTGCCAGCTGTGCTAACGATAGCACACTGTCATTTTTGTTTGGGAACCGCGGAACAGTTTAGGCTTCTAGTAAATTTACTGTCTAGGATTTATAACGCGCATTCCTTGTTGGATAGCCTTTCCCGGGACTTATTGGGTCTGACTCAGAATCTGTATAAGTGCATTCGAAAATATTAGCTAGTGCGGCCTTTGATATTCTAGAAAAAACTGTTGCTACGCGAAACGGTAGTGACCTTTGATCCGGACACTCCGTGTTCGTTTTTTGCGTTAACCTTATAACAAACGAGAGTTAGTGGCTTCTGTAAGTTAGTTAATCGTACGATAGAGAATGAACTGTCATCGTGACGAACGAGGAAAGTGATTGTGGACAACGCCGCGGAAGATTACCTCATTTTGGAGCAGCCTGGAACTCGACCGCTGCTGGTCGCCTATGCTTGCCAAGGCCCCACACATTCACACCTCACTGTACACTACTCGCCATCCACTATTACACATACTCACGGCCTGCCCAAGCCTTGGTGCGAAGTTAGCTTCGGATAATGGTAAGTACTACATGTTTCTAGCTTTCTCCCTTATTGTTTAGTGTAATTAGGAAATTCCAAGTGGCCAGATTCTGGCCCCGTCCCTCTGCTGCTCGTCGATGGGATTACTCATGGGCCCTAATCCCGTCACCCTTGGTTGGGGCAGCTAGGGGCGTGTACAAACTGGTAGCAGAGCGCGGTTCCGGGTTCGATTCCCCGGTCAATCCCGACCATAGTGTTTAATAAAAATTAAACAATTCTGGTGGCAGGGAGCGTTGGTTTGATTGGTTTAATTTGTATCTACAATCACGCCCGTCCGTAATACGTAAAAATATTTTTTTGTACGTAATAATAAAATTATTTTCCTTTGTTGCTTGCTTATTTGGTTAGCTGGTAGATTTGAAAGCCGCGCCCTTCCCGTGCGCAAGCGGGAGTTTTTGTAGATGTATACATCATGGTAGGTAGATGGATATTATCACGTAATCAGTTAATTATCGTTGTCAGATAGTTGTAGTGGATTGCTTAACGAAGGGTCGATTTACGAGCTAGGCATTTTTTGTTGATCGGTCGTGAGGTGTATCTTCGTTTGTATTGTAATTTGTATTTGAACTAAAGAGTAGTAATTGTATTTGCGCAATTTGAATTCAACTTGATTTGATCGCACTAGTATTTGTTAATTTGATTTGTGTCTTTTCTTTTGTGCTAACTTGTATTTGGTTGATACGTAGTAATTCGTATTTGTGTAATTTGCTATTCAACTCGATTCAATAGGAACTGCATTTATTATTGTTAATTTTTTGTTGTATTTTTTATTTGTTATCTTTGTAATTTTTGCTCGAGCCGCGTCGTAATTTGTACTTAGTAGTGATGTCATCGCCCAAGCTACTAATCCGTTGCCTGCGGACTGAGTTACGCTGGGCCACAAGCGCCCATGCTTTGATAGGTCGACCGGATAGGGTCCATAACTTGATGAAGCGGTTCGAGCAGGTGGATGCTCGAAAGGCCGCAGTGGAGGAGGCTAACGCTGAGCTCAAGGATTCGGATGTGGAGAAGGGAGTCCTGGACTCCTGCTTCGCGGACTATGAGCAGTGTTTTTCGCTCACAGACGAGTTGATCGAGGCTGAAGGCATGTATGCCGAGGAGGCGCGTGAAGCTCGGATGAGTGGCCTGCCCGAGTCCTCTCGGGAGCAGCTTCAGCCGGAGCTGTTGGGACGACTCCCAACTCTGGACCTGCCAAAGTTCTCCGGGGCCCTTTACAAATGGCTGTCCTTCGTTGGTCTTTTCGACAGCCTAGTGGACGCCCGGAGTGACTTGACCCCGAGCCAAAAGATGGCGTACCTCCTGGCCTCACTGGAGGAGGAGGCCCTGGGCGTCGTCGGCCACTTGAGTTTGTCAGACGACGCCTACCAGACTGCTCGGGACCTCCTAGCCAGAAGATACGCCAACGTGCGGCGAATTGTGGACGTACATGTTAAGCAGCTTCTAAGCCTCCCGCTGCTTAGTGATCGGGCCAGACTACGCCCGGACCTGTTGGATCCAGTCCTGGTGGCATGTAATACGTTGACGCGGCTGGATTTATCAGTGGGCGAATGAGTCTTTTTGTTGCTCCGCATCGTGCTGTCCCGTCTACCTCTCGACCTACGAATCCATTTTGAGGAGAGGTACGGCGGGAACGAGGCCTCCTATATTCCGCCCTTCTATGACCTGCTGCGGTTTTTGGAGGAGCAGTGCCGGCAGATCGAGAACGCGACGGCCACCGTTGACGACTTACGAGCCGTGCCCAGTGAGAGGCTGAATCCGCCAGGCAAGTCGTCGTCAACCTCCCCTGCTCCTATTGTCGAGCATCTGATCACCGGGTAACGTCGTGCCCGAAATTATTAGGTTCCGGCTTCCGGCGAGGCGAAATATCGCCAAGGAGCGCCGCTGGTGCTGTTCATGTTTGGGAGGGCACCTCCAGCGAGACTGTCCGCATCGACGGCCCTGTCTGCATTGCCAGGGCAATCACCATGCAGTTTTGTGCCTGGGTGCGAACGGCGTCTCCTCTCGGGGCTCTGCCAGGCCCTCGACCCCCACAGGCGGGGGCGCTCAGCCACGCCCTCTGACGGGCGACTCTCGGCGCCCGCCGGCCAGCCACCAGGCCCCTAGGTTTGAAAGGGGTCCCTCCCCCGACCAGTCGGGGGGTAATTTCCCCAGGGGCGGGGGTTTCATCACCCCCCCATCCGCGTGTGGAGAGGAACTTCACGGCCACTCATCGGTCCGTTGGACCTTTCTCACTCCCGTTAGCTGAATGGCCGCGACTGGTGTACCACTGTTCACCATTTGATGGAGGCGGCCCTGGCTAGCAGCCGGCTTAGCTCCCACCACGGCCGCCTCAACTGAGCCTTAAGCCGTCAACAATCCACTTGTCAAAATGTTCTGTTGCCGACGGCCTCAGTGAAGGCGTACAACCCGAGTGGCGACTGTTAGCGGTTCGCGCTCTATTGGTCTCGGGTTCACGCCGTGTGGCGTCCACTTGGTGGTGGGAAGATTAGCGCCCCCCTGGAGCGTTGAATCACGCTGTCAAGGGGTATTAGATTTGGTTTGGTCGAGCAATTAGTTAAAAATTCTTTAAATTAAATTTAAAATGCTTTTGGGCTTTCCGCGAAATTTTCATATTTGTAGCGGTTGTGATTAAAAGAATTGAATTTAATCTACTCCTTTAAATGCTGCTGCATATGTTTTGTAAATATATTTAATCACTGCATTTGATTGTTGCGCCTGGTTGCTGAAAAGAAAATTTGAATTCATTTGAAATTGAATGTCGCGCTATTTGGAAAATTATGTATATGTTTTGTGAGAGTGTTTAATCATTTTGCTTTGTGGAAAGGAAGGCTAAAATTAGATAACCCTATTTGTGCCGAAGTAAATAAAAGTCATTTCTCCTTTGGTTTACATTTTGTTGGCACTGTCTAAGTTATTTAAATGAGAAATAGGGCTGTCTCTTGCGTTTATTGTTTTGTTTAATTTGTCAAGTTGACCTATGTGCATCGGTGATTAATTTGGTTGAATTGATTCTGTAGTTGAACATTGATGTTTTGAAAAATTTGTTGAAATATGAGCATAGGACTACTTGCCTAACAGGCTGGCTAGTTGTAGATTATCAGATGAAAACAGCTGTCGCACCATTTGGTAAATGATTATATGGTGGATGGCCTGGCTAGGCCTACTTGTTGAAAATTCATACTAGGGACTATCTGTGCGTTTCATTCGGTTCTCCACAGACGACGTTCATGTGGAATTTGTGGGTGCTCTCTGCACTGAAGCTTAGGAGGCCGCTCTGGGCCGCTTCGTGTCTCGTCGCTGTTTGCAGACCTGATCCGGTCGGATTGCGGAACTAATTGTAGGGGCACAGATAGGTGTTTGAAGGAGGTCGTCGGACTTCTGTCTAGGAATAGGACTTATTTATGGGCTGCGATGTCCAGAAAGGGCATCCAGTTCAACCCTCCGGCTTGCCCACGTTGGGGCTGTAATTTTGACGCGTTGGTTAGGGTTGCAAGATCTGATGGGGTGCCTAAGGTGGCCTAGTTTGGTTGTAGTTCGGTCTGGCAACTTGCCGTCGCGACCTTGTCTCGCTGACCGGTTTGCTCGCAGACCTAAATCCTTATGTCCGGGACGGGGGTTTGTTCGCGCCAAACGCTGTTTTCGAAATCGACGTCAGAGGGCGCGCGGCTCGATGCCATACCGGTTTTGTAGTTCGGGCTAGTTGGATGTGTCGAGCGCGCGCAAGTGCAAGTCAGTCGTCTGCTAGCTGTGCTAACGATAGCACACTGTCATTTTTGTTCGGGAACCGCGGAATGGTTTAGGCTTCTAGTAAACATCCTGTCTAGGATTTATAACGCGCATTCCTTATTGGATAGCCTTTCCCGGGACTTATTGGGTCCGACTCAGAATCTGTGTGTGTGCATTAAGTGCATTCGACAATATTAGCTAGTGCGGCCTTTGATATTCTAGAAATAACTGTTGCTACGCGAAACGGTAGTGACCTTTGATCCGGACACTCCGTGTTCGGTTTGTGCGTTAACCTTATAACAAACGAGAGTTAGTGGCTTCTGTAAGTTAGTTAATCGTACGATAGATTTAATGCACTGTCATGGTGACGAACGAGGAAAGTGATTGTGGACAACGCCGCGGAAGATTACCTCATTTTTAAGCAGCCTGGAACTCGGCCGCTGCTGGTCGCCTATGCTTGTCAAGGCCCCACACATTCACACCTCACTGTACACTACTCGCCATTCACTATTACACACACTCACGGCCTGCCCAAGCCTTGGTGCGAAGTTAGCTCCGGAAAATGGTAAGTAATATGTGTTTCCAGCTTTCTCCCATATTGTTTATTGTAATTAGGAAATTCCACGTGGACAGATTCTGGCCCCGTCCCTCTGCTGCTCGTCGATGGGATTACTCATGGGCCCTAATCCCGTCATCCTTGGTTGGGGTAGCTAGGGGCGTGTACAATGAGATATTTATTGACTTGGGACAGTGAAAAAACAGAAGAAATATTGGTGACCCTTAAATAGGTTTAAAATCAGCAGAAGACAGCAATGACGCCACCCCTGCCGTCCGATCCCAAGAATTTAATCGTAGAGCCACTACTTAAATTTATCTTCAATTGCTAATTCTCACCCTTTCACTTATAATTCTTAGAGATATTTGAAATAGGCATGTTAGCATTACTCTCTCTCTCACACACACACACATACTCACACACTCACTCACTCACACACACAAACACACACCCACCCTTTTAATTGACCCCCACGAGACAGGCCATGCCTAGAGTGAGAATCACAGAACTATTTTTTGTATTTTCGCTTAGTGTTTTCTGGTAAATAAATAAAATTTATTATTTATTATCATCATTATCATTACAGCCCTTCACAAGTCAACTGCTGAATATAGGCCTCCCCCACGGAATGCCACAAAGCACGGTCCTGAGCCACCTGCATCCATCGACTTTCTGCATGTCTTACCAGGCCATCAATCCATCTAGTGGAAGGACGCCCCACACCTCGCCTGCCAGTACGAGGCTGCCACTCGAGAATCTTTCTACCCCATCGGTTGTCAGTTCTTCGAGCTATATGGCCGGCCGATTGCCACTTCAGCATACTAATTCTTTGGGCTATGTTGGTTACTCTGATTCTACTGCGGATATCCTCGTTTTAAAGTCTATCATGCAGAGAAACGCCGAGCATTGCCCTTTCCATAGCTCGCTAAGCGACTTTGAGCTTCCACATACGGTAAGCAGTGAAGGACCACGTCTCAGATCCGTAGGTCATCACTGGCAACACGCACTGGTTGAACAATCTAGTTTTTAGGTTCTGAGGTATGTCTAACGAGAAGATATGTCATAATCTCCCGAACGCTGCCGAGTTGAATCCGTCGATTGACCTCTCGGTCGAAGTTGGACTTACCTAGTCGGACTATTTGTCCCAGGTAAACATATTCGTAACAACTTCGAGCTTAGTGCTCCCAACAACTACCGGTATAGGTGTGACATGGACGTTAAACATGATTTTTGTTTCGTCCATGTTCATCTTAAGACCTATCCGTTGGGAGACACTATTGAGATCAATGAGCATAGTGCTTAGGTCCTCCAGCAATTCTGCCACAAGGACTATATCGTCGGCAAATCGAAGGTGAGTGATGTACTCACCATTGATGTTGATACCGTATCCTTTCCAGTCCAGTATCTTGAAAACATCTTCCAATGTAGCGGTGAAGAGTTTCGGGCATATTACGTCACTCTGTCTTATATATCTTTGCAGTTGGATAGGTTTCATACTCTGGTTCGGTACTATGATAGCCATCGTAGCCCTACTGTACAAACACTTCAGCACTTTGATATACCAACAGTCCACTTGGCACCGCTGGAGGAACTGCAGCACCACCCAAATTTCGACGGAATCAAAGGCTTTCTCATAGTCCACATACGCAAGACAAAGTGGCAGATTATACTTTTTGGTCTTCCTTACAATTTACCGAAGGGTATGTATGGGGTCTATGGTGCTAAATTCATTTCGGAAACCGGCTTGTTCGGGAGGCTGGAAGTCGTCGAGTCTGCGTGCGAGATGATTCGTAATGACTCTCGAAAACAGCACGTAGACGCGGCTCAGAAGATAAATGGGTCTGTAGTTCTTTAACAGAGCGTTGTCGCCTTTCTTTGAAGAACAAGATCACCGCACTTTTGCTCCACGCTGTCGGTGTAGTGTCACCATTGAGGACGGAATTAAAGAGCTTGTGAAGGACTTTAAGTACCGAATTTCCAACCGCTATCAGAAGATACGCTGTAATTCCAATTAGCTCAGACTGACATCCGGGATATCGTCGGATTAGTGTAGGATAAGACTTGCTCTTGGATCGTTACTCACGCTTGCATGAGGCTCCAACGATGATGTGTACAGCTGCCCATAGAATCTCTCAATATCATTCAAAATCTAACGTGTCTCGGAAACGATGCTGCCACACTCGGTCTTCAGCTTTGACAGTTGGCTCTTTCTGGCAGACAGATCTCTGGCAAAGACTTTGGAGCCTTGGTTCCGCTTGTTCGTTTCTTCAACACGAGATGTATTGAAGTTGCGTAAGTGGCGTAAGTTCAGTTGCCTGTATGATATCAAATCTACTGAAGACTGCAACTTCATTTCCCGTCTAGCAACCATGAGATTAAGAGTGTGATCGGGGAGTTTTTGTGTTCTTCGGCGGGTCTTGCAAAAATTAGCTCCGACCGCATGGACAGTTTCCACGAGCTTGTCATTTATATCATCCACTACATTGCAATATTCTAGGCACTGAAACTGGTTTTGTAACTCGAGCTGAAAGGTTTCTGGACTTTGGATTAGAGCACGATGGGGTCCACTTCCTGTGGGGCCGCTTCTGGAAGAAAGATTTCATCATAAAGAGTCCCTCTTTCTCTATGAAGTTGGCCAGCTGCTGGCTCTTTGGGTTCCGTTGCCCTATTCCGAATTTCCCTATTTTCAGATCACCGTTTTCTCTTGTGCCTAGTTTTGAGTTGAAATCTCCCATTAACACCGTATAGTGGGTTTTGGAGGAATGCATGGCTCTAGAGATATCCTCATACATTTTCTCCACCTTCTCATCGGGGTGTGCAGAGGTTGATGCGTAAACCTGTATGACCTTCAGCGAATACCTTTTGGTGATTCTGAGTATAAGGTACGCAACCCTCGTCGACACACTCCCTATCTTTACAACGTTTTTAACGAGAGACTTGTGGGCAATAAATCCGACACCTCCGTGGGACAGATGTTCGCCCTCCCGGTGATAGAACAAGTTGCCGGATTCGAGGATTACCCCTCTCTTCGGAGTTCGGATAATTCTATAATATTCCAGCGCAACTTGTATATCTCTTCTTCCAGCTCCAAGATCTTCTTGCCAGTCCTCAGGGTGCGTGCGTTATAAGTCATCAGGTCGAGTCGTCGTAGGTGGCAACCAAACCTCCACCGGAGATTCTTAGCACCCCCTGCCCCGCCGTTACCATGGTCGCCACCGCAGCCAGGAATAGTGGGGCCGCCGGGGACTGGGGGCTGTTTATTAATGTCATTGTTTATGGGGGGTATATTGCCATAGTTACCACGCTTGGCAAGTGGGTTGTCAACAGCAGTTTTTATTGCTTTTTGATGTTATCAGAAAGAGCTGCTGTCCATATTCTGCCTCAGTTTCACTCTGTCGCCTTTTACGACACTCACAGGAAGATATAGGGTAGTGAGTATTCTTACCCGCCACAACACGGGGACTTATTTAAATAAATATAAAATATTTTCCAAATAGAGCAGTTTCTGTGAAACCAATTATATGTGTAAACATCGGGTGTCCGGTAAATAATGGATAACCGACAGGTACTTACAGAGGGCGCCATGGCCTCTCAGAAAAAATACTAGAAAAATATACCCAATCCCTATTTTGCTATGTTAGTCCACTGAAAAGGTCAAAAAATTAGACTTAGTTCTACGAAGTCGGCGGATCTATTTTTCTTTAATTAAGAATTTAAATCAAGTTTATTTTGCTCACAAGCTTTTAGTCTTCTATCCGAAGAAGAACGAGATATTAAGAACACGATCATTGTCACGGTAAAAATGATATTCAATGTTCGAGGTTTATTCATGATAGTGATAAAAATCCATTCCTGTTTTAAGAAATTAATTTCAAGTCATTTGTGTATGGCAGGGTTTCCCAACCTTTTTTGGACCAGAGATCACTTTGATTTTTTTGTAGTTAGTTGGAACCACAAGGTGAGAGAAAAAACTGTATTAATCTAACAATAAATTATAATCACAAACTTTAACATAGTTATATAATAAACTGAAAGGAAGCATTTATTAACAGTATTCTTAATAATTGTGTATTTATTGTAAAAGCTAGTAGATACGTACTAAAGTGACGCGAGGTTTTGTATTGGCCGCGTGACGAGAAAATAATAAATTTGTTATATAAAACGATTAGGTTGTCTGAGAGCTGGCGACGAATTTTGGGAAGGTCTTTTGGGCAAGTTGAAATTGTGAATAAATATAATTTAGTCAATTGGCGAATCCAGTCCTACGAGTCTGGCAGAGCGTATGCGGTTATTTCGTTACAGCGCAGCATACAACATTTGCAAAAAAAATTCGTTTGTAAAATTGTTTTTTGCAACTTGATTTCTTTTCTGTCTTTTGATTTGGTTTTTATATAATTCCAAAAAAATAATTTCAGACGTTTTTGTCGGTTATCAAGTATTATCAGACCTCTCCAAATATATATTTTTTTAAATTCCCAATAAATATACTTTTGGCAATCTCAAATATTAATCACGTATTTATTGAGTAATTTTTAATAATACCTGCAGATCGCCAGACAAATTTAGCGGTTTTAAGCAATTCCCAGACGTGAATAAAGTTTACAAATGAATACGACAAAATAGTCATGCGTAGCCATGAGTGCGAGAAAGATAGCTTATCGAAGCATGCCGACAGCGGATGGGGGCCTAAGCTCGATATATCTTTTTCGCGAAATATCTTTTTTAAAGATTTTAAGATTAAATTCTTGTTTTAGGATTAAGCATGTATGTATGCGCATATATGACAATGTAAATATCTGTATACATAGTTTGAATTATTTTAGATCAGTGCTGTAATAATTTGTATAATAGCTATTAATTTTAACCTCGTATTAATAGTAACCTCGGCAAAAATATGTTTTGATAATTATCACCCCATGTTTTCAAAAAAAAGGTACAATATGTATAAAGTGCTTACCGCCCAGAGATGAAGGTGGAGAAAATAGCATGTTGCACATTCTCTACAGCCGTAACTTTTTTCACAGTGATATGGTACAAATATAAGTGACTTTTGAACTACCTAAATGTGGTTATGTATGAGCTATATTATTTTAAAGTGTCTTTAAAATACATTCAGTAGTTTTTGCGTGGAAGTATATAAGTATGTAAGGCTTTTACAACAAAATCCCAGAACATATTCAAATTTTGTCAATAAACAAGTTTAAAAGTTTTATTAAAGAAAAACTGTACAAAAAAGGTTATTATAATATCAAGGAATATATGAATGAAAATAAACCCTGGGAATAAGGTGATCGCCACCATGCTGGTTCTATGAAAAATTGTATAAACGAAATTATTGTTAAGTGAAATATGTTTGAAAAAAAAAAGTCTCGCTGGGTTTCTTGCTGGTTCTTCCCAGGACAGAGGTATTTTCCGAACCAGTGGTAGATAAAAAATGATTTTCAATAAGTATTATGTAATAATCAATATTGAATAAAAAATAAAAAAACTGGTGGTCCGCAGACCACTGGTTGGAAATCACTAGTGTATGGTAACAATCGTTTGAATAGATAAAATACTAAATACACAATCCTTGTAAAGCACATACAATGTTGGAAAAGGTTGTCGAATAACACATCATAAACCACCGATAATTCCACATTTATTTCAAGAATAAGATAAATTTCCTATTTTGTAAAGCTCGCTTTCGCTTATTTTTGTTATCACGACATGATTGGTACGCGTGTGAGATACAAAATATGAGTACACATACACCCTGTGAACGAGTTTTATGTGTATCAAAAGCGATGTGCAAAATATAATTTAGTTTGAACCTTGTGATATATTATAATACATTCCTGAATTTTATATAGGAAAAACTATAAATATATAGTAATTAATATTTCATGTATAGAAAATTTCAACAGTCTTAACTGAAATATTGTAAGAAATGTTGTATATGAAATCAACTTTTCTATAATCGCTTCAATTTAGCTTTAAGGTCAGTATAATTGTAATTAAAAAAAACTGTTAAAATCTTTTTTTTTATTTAATATGTTTTGATATTTTAAATTACACTTAGAAGACCTCGCTTATTGTTATGTATACACAATGCATGCAGCGTTTAATTCTTTCGTTGTAAAACTAGATTTCAATCTCATTTTACCGTTTAAAAATGAGTGTATATAATTTATCATGCTATTATCAGAACTGTAAAGGGATTCGAATGAAACTGAATTTACTGCCTATGAGTACTATGACGTTTTATTATGACGTTATAATATTAACTGAAACTTGGCTTTAAGGACTGTAAATTCATTGACGACCGTTACCTGGTTTTCAGATGTGATCGTATCCATTCCTTAAGTGGCAAGCGTGATGGTAGTGGTGCATTAATAGCTGTTTTTTTGAGAATTAAGACCTGAAATATTATTAGTGTGCCACGTCATGTAAGTATTGAACATGTTACATAAACAGAACGTGGTACATTTGCCTAGTTCCCAACCCGGCAAGCGTCACGTGATTAGTGCTGTCTACGTACCGCTTGGCTGCCACGATGATATTTACGCATTACATCTTGATTATTTACAGGAAATTGTTAGTGCTCCCAAAAAAATCGCATTCTCAATTACTGGCGATTACAATTTACGGGGTATCGAGTGGTCAACTCATCAAACATCATATCGAGAATTTAGCTGTTATCCAGGCATGTAATATATTGTTATCTCACCATTTAATTAACTTTTTATCACTCAATAATGCCTCAAAATATAATATTTAAAAAAAAAGTTAGGTCACACCCTCGATTTATTTATTTCCAATGTTAAATGCGAAATGAAGTCTTGTGTAGGGCTCATATAACCTGACAATTATCATCCTCCTTTTGTCAGATTATCTAGATGTAAAATTTACAGCCTTGAAATATCGAAAAGTTTTATGACATTATTAGAATAAGGCTAAATACGAAATTATTTGAACTGAATTAAGTAAAATCGACTGGGATTTATTACTGATACATCTTTCTGCAAAAAATGCGGTTAAAACTTTTTACGATAAAATATACAGTATTGTTAATTTACATGTACCTCTTAAACGGCCAAAACATTCTCGTTTCCCGGTCTGGTTCTCTCCCGCTCTTATTCGTATTTTGAAAGATAAAGAACGCACCTGGATAAAATGAAAGAAATTTGGTAACATTTCCAATTATGAAAAGTTCTCAGTTCATCGTAAACGTTTTAAGTCCGAATCTCGTAAAAGTTATCAAAGATATATATATATATATATATATATATATATATATATATATACACATATATATATATATATATATACATATATATATATATGAAGATAGTATACCTATTAATATTATCAATTTTAGGAAATATAAACCTTTTTTAAGATTTTTAGAAAGAATTTTAAAAAGTAAAAGGTAATATGGAAATGGTATGATAATCACAGAAGGACTTGGGATTTGATTTCTTGGGTAGTGGAATAATTTGAGCATCTTTCCATAGGGTAGGAAAAGTACCTGTATTTATAGAACTGTTGAAAATTTTAGTTATGATAAGAGTTAAGCAAACGTCAAGCAACGTCACAATCAGCAAACTGACCTAAAACAAATTCAGGGAAATCATTGGCAAAGAATGAAGGTAATTTAGTGTCCTAGATTTACAGCTGTTAACGTAACTATAACTTGAGAAAAAGTATTGATTAAGCATTACAAAGTATAAATCAGGAGGAAGGGAGTCATTTCGCTTTTTGCCAATTCCCAAATTTTTAAGAAAATTCCTAACCCTATTGGGATCAGATTCCTCAATTGTCTTGTGAATGTGACGTAGTTGCGAATCTCTACACATCGTGTTACAGCGATTCCTAAGAATCCTGTATTTCTCACGATTAATATAACAGGGGTCCTTTTTAAATTTGGCTTGGGCTAGGTTTCTTCTTGTCATTATATTTTTGATTTCTTTCGTGAGCCAAGGAGTCGGCGGATACTTAAGTTTGATTGGTCGTAAAGGTGCATGCTTGTCATATAGCTGCATTACAAAGACAGACGCACTATATATATATATATATATATATATATATATATATATATATATATACATACATATATAACATTTAGTTAGTAGTTAAATTGACAACCGAAATTACAGACTACCTGATGAAAAGTGTAGTGGCAGTTAAGAATATCCACTACCCCATATCTTACCGTGGGTGTCGTAAAAGGCGACGAAGGGAAATAGGCAGGAGATGGGCAGCAGCATCTTTCTGATAACAGCAAAATTACAATAAAACAGCGGTTGACAACCCGTTCCAAGCGTGGCAACTATGGCAAATACCCCCCTATGAAGGTAACAAAGAGACGGCCCCCAGTCCCCGGCGGCCCCGTTATTCCTGGCTACGGTGGCGACCATGGTAGACGACTAGACCTGGCAACATACAACGCACGCACCCTGAGGACTGACGAGAAGATCGTGGAACTGGAAGAAGAGAAAGACAAGTTACGCTGGCATATTATAGGATTATCCGAGGTCCAAAGAGAGGGGGAGGACACGGTAATTCTCGAATCCGGCAACTTGCTCTATCATCAGGAGGGCGACCATCTGTCCCAAGGAGGTGTCGGACTTTTCGTCCACAAGTCTCTCGTTAACAACGTTGTAAAGATCGAGAGTGTGTTGACGAGGGTTGCGTACCTTATACTCAGAATCACCAAACGGTATTCGCTGAAGGTCATACAGGTTTACGCACCAACCACGGCACACCCTGATGAGGAGGTGGAGGAAATGTATGAGAATATCTCTAGAGCCATGCATTCCTCCAAAACCCAATATACGATGTTATTGGGAGAGTTCAATGCAAAACTAGGCGCAAGAGAGAACGGTGAGCTGAGAGTGGGGAAATTTGGAATAGGGCAACGGAACCCAAGGGGCCAGCAGCTGGCCGACTTCATGGAGAAAGAGGGACTCTTTATGATGAACTCTTTCTTCCAGAAGCGGCCCCACAGGAAGTGGACCTGGTCGAGCCCCGACGGTTCGACAAAAAATGAGATTGACTTCATTATGACGACCAGGCGACAAATGTTCAGTGATGTCTCCGTGATCGCGAGGGTGAAAACTGGTAGCAATCACCGAATAGTGAGAGGCACACTGAACCTAAACGTTAAGTTGGAGAGGTCCCGCCTAATGAAGTCAACACTCCGTCCCCCTCGTGCTCTATTCCAATGTCCCGAAAACTTTCGGCTCGAGTTACAAAACCATTTTCAGTGCTTAGAATACTGCAATGAAGTGGACGATATGAATGATAAGCTTGTGGAAACTGTCCATGCCATCGGAGCTAAGTTTTGCAAGACCCGCCGCAGAAGAACTCAAAAACTCTCCGATCACACTCTTAATCTCATGGCTGTTAGACGGGAGATGAAGCTACAGTCTTCAACAGATTTGACAGCATACAGGCAACTGAACAAACAGATCTCCAAATGCATGCGGCGGGACTTACGTAACTTCAATACAGCTTGTATTGAAGAAGCAATTGAGCGGAACCAAGGCTCCAAAGTGTTTGCCAGAGATTTGTCTGCCAGAATGAGCCAACTGTCAAAGGTGAAGACCGAGTGTAGCTACATCGTTTCCGGGATACCTGAGATTTGGAGTGAGATTGAGAGGTTCTATGGGCAGCTGTAAACAACATCGTTGGAGCCACACGCAAGTGTGAGTAAAGATCCAAGAGCGAGTCTTATCCGACACTATTCCGAAGATATCCCGGACGTCAGTCTGAGCGAGATTAGAATGGCTCTTCAGCATTTTAAAAACGGCAAGGCCCCAGGCGAGGATAGAATTACAGCGGAGATTCTGAAAGCGGGTGGAAGGCCGGTACTTGAAGTCCTTCAGAAGCTCTTTAATTTCGTCCTCCATGGTGGCACTACTCCGGAGGCGTGGAGCAGAAGTGCGGTAGTCTTGTTCTTCAAGAAAGGCGACAACGCTCTCTTGAAGAACTACAGACCGACTTCCCTTCTGAGCCGCGTCTACGTGCTGTTTTCGAGAGTCATTACGAATCGTCTCGCGCGCAGACTTGACGACTTCCAGCCTCCCGAACAAGCTGGTTTCCGAAAAGGCTTTAGCACCATAGACCACATATATACCCTTCGGTAAATTGTACAGAAGTCCGAGGAGTACAATTTGCCACTATGTCTGACGTATGTGGACTATGAGAAAGCCTTTGATTCCGTCGAAATTTGGGCGGTGCTGCAGTCCCTTTAGCGGTGCCAAGTTGACTGTCGGTATATCGAAGTGCTGGTACAGTAGGGCTACGATGGCTATCCGAGCACAAAACCAGAGTACGAAACCTATCCAACTACATAGAGGTGTAAGACAGGGTGACGTTATATCGTCGAAACTCTTCACCACAGCATTGGAAGACGTTTTCAAGTTACCGGTCAGTAAAGGATACGGCATTAACATCAATGGCAAGTACATCACTCACCTTCGATTTGCCGACGATATAGTCCTTATGGCAGAATCGCTGGAGGACTTAAGCGCTATGCTCAATGACCTCAATAGTGCCTCCCAATGGATAGGTCTTAAGACGAACATGGACAAATTGTGGACAAAAAAAATTTTTTTTACGTGTGTAATCCTCATGGATAACTTCCGCTGCGGGAGCAACGAAAAGGTTATGCCGGACTCATACCGGCTAAAACCCCACGGTGGTCACCATCAGCGTATACGAGGGGTCCTGGGATCTCCGTTCGGAACGCAACCGGCGCCCCTTCATCGCTTTGCTACGCTTATAGCACGTCCCGGTGACAGTAATTGCTACCCCCAGCACCCTCGTTGTGCTATCACGATGTCTTGAGACCACTTCCGAGTCATCGTTCTCCTCGGGGAACGTTACTAGACGTTCAAGGCCCCCGCCCTGAGCGTCTGCAACCCCGGAGGCCCCGTTTCCGGTAGGGGAACACCGTTTTCAAGAGGAGGGCCGTGACGAACGCCTTGGCGACGTCGTCTCCGCGCGGGATCCGCCCTCTCCCGATCCCACTCAGAGGCCTCCTTCTGAATCATAACAGATTCACAGAAGGTGGCTACGGCCCTCCACGCCGAATCCCGCTCAGCATCGCCGACACGACTGCTGGCAGGGAGAGGTTCCGTCCAGTGCGGTTCACCAGAAATGTTCGCTCCCGTTCCCACGCTGGGCATACTGTGAGCGTATGGGAAGCGGAGTCCTGGTCCCGTCCACCATAGTGGAAGCAGTTCGCCGTCGCCTCGCGTCCGATCTTACACAGATAATCACCGAAGCACCCATGCCCGGTAATTATCTGTGTAAGTCTGTAGGTGAGTCTTCTTACTCGTCGCTGCATTCAGGCTTCGAAGACCGGCAGGATTGCTCCAATGACGCGTTTGTGTCCATAGCCCTCCTCGAGTCGAGTGCGCCATTTCGCCAGGGCGTTTTGTCGTTCCTGCCGTTTACTTGATTCGAGCGCCTCTTCTGGCTTACTACCACCGCTCTGGCGGAGGGCACGGATTCGGTCATACACCCTCGCGTCCATCTCCGCCAGTATATCTAGTAGTGGAAAGCGAGCCAAGATTGTCGCCGCCTCAAAGGATGTAGTGCGGTATCCTCGCACGATCCGTATGGCCATTCTCCGCTGGACACTGTAAATTTTAGTTCTACAGCGTCGGATGGCCAGCCTTTTTGCCCATACAGGCGCTCCATACAGAGCTACGGACCGTATAACTCCCGCATAGAGGCGACGTATTTCCTCCGTCGGTCCCCCTAGATTAGGCAGCAGTCTATGCATTGCACCCGCCACCCTTTCGATCCGGGGGACTAGGCGCTCGAAATATTCTTCGAAGCCCCAGCAACTGCCAAGGTGGAGGCCTAGGTACTTCATGTACCTCCCCACTATGACTTCGGACCCACCCACGCGGACGCACGAGTCGGGTGGTTCCCTTCCCTGTGGTAATTTATGGACCCATAGGGCCTCGGTCTTTTGAGGCGCTATTTCTAAACCCAACTTGTGGATTTTGGCGACGACGACTTCCCCCCCAAGTTCGGCGAGCTCCTTGGCCCTCTCGAAAGTTATCCCGCTGGCGATCACCAAGGTGTCGTCGGCATAGCACACGATATTTACGCCAGCGGGAAGGTCGACTCGCAGAACCGTATCGTACGTGAGATTCCACAGTAATGGACCCAGCACCGAGCCCTGTGGAACCCCACATCTGATCTCCCTCCGAATCGTTCTACCATCTTTCCCCGTGTACAGAATGTACCTGTCACGCAAATAGTCCCCAATAATACCTTGCAGGCAGGGGGGCACTTGATGATGTGCCAGTGCCCTCCTGATTGCGTCCCAGGGTAGAGAGTTAAAGGCGTTGACGATATCAAGACTTATCGCCAACGCCACGCCACCCTGTGATACTGTTTGTTCCGACAGGGAGCGGACGCGCATAATCGCATCTACTGTGGAACGCTCCTGTCGGAACCCAAACTGGCTGTCATCCAAATCGGGACCGATGCGCAACAGATGCCCGCTGAGTCGAACAATTTGCCAATCTCGTCCAGTCGGCACTGCCCTCCTTCTTCAAGAGGACCAGCCTTGCCTCTTTCCAGGCTGTGGGGAACTTGGCAGACCGCAAACAGCTGGTAAATAGCTGCCTGAGCTTGTTCCCTAGGGCATCCAGACTCGGGCCCTAGGGCTCGGCCCGGGATTCCGTCGGGCCCCGGTGCTGTGTTCCAGACTTTTAAGCGGCTAACGGCTCGGTCCAGCTCCTCGACGGTCACCCCCATCTCATCTTGCCACTCCCATGAAGACGGCGGGTGACCTTCGGGACTTGACCGGTCCTCTGGAAAGAGCATGCTGATTACCCTTTCCAGAAGCTCCGGATCGAGAGTCTCCGTCAAAGGGGGCTACCAGGGCGGAGCTTACCCAGCACCATCCTGTATGGGCACCTCCAGGGATTTTTGTTGAGTCCCTCCAGAAGCTCTTTCCGGGACCGAGACCTGGCGTTGGTAATGGCGATTTGCAACGCCTTTGTAGCCGCTCGGTATGCCCAGTAGAGTCTGGCTATCTCCTCAGGCGGAGCTCGCCGTCTTCTCCTTCGGGCTCTAGTATACTGGCGCCGACACCGCAAGCAGATTGCACGGAACCGTGCGATTTCTGCTGACCACCAGTACACTGCCTTGCGCTTGGGGCGACTGGTTCTGGGCATCGGCAGATCGGACTGAACCTCTTCGGTGTTTTCTGGCCAGGACGCGACGATGGCGGCGGCTTCGAGCTTATCTCGGTCGAGCCGCTTGGGACACCAACGCCGCGGTGGGTTGCTATCTCGGCGACTGAGGTTACTGTTAGGCTGTCGAAGTGCGACATCGACTACGATGTGGCGGTGGTCAGACAAAGTGACCACCTTCTCCGTCACTCGCCAACCCGACAGCATTTGCATTGCAGGAGGAGTTACCCACGTAAGATCCACGATGGACTCCCCCTGCCACCGTACACATGTGCTTACGGACCCCTGATTCGTTAATCGGAGGTCCAGCCCAGCCACCCATACCATTACTGTTTCTCCCTTGGGATCATCTCTGGCGTTGTCCCAAGCCCTTGTGTGGGCGTTAAAATCTCTAAGAGCGATCAATGGATGAGGTTGACATTCGCGAACGCAATTCGCCACCTCGTCTAGGTACGCCTCGTAGTTAGTAGTAGACCTATTAGGAGAGACATAGCAGCCCTCTATGGCCAGGGGGCCCCATTGCACTGCAACAAAGCCCTGCCCTCTTCTCAATAGAGCGCAGGGTGAAGCACCCTCTCCACCCCCCCAGTAGTTGGCGACGGAGTCCGATTCATCACCGAACCAGCGAGGATGGTCGGGAACGGCATAGGGTTCCGCTACTACTGCAAGGGCAACCCGCCACTCCGCAATGGTTTGCATGAGCAGATGCTGCGCATTGCGGCAGTGGTTCAGGTTGCCGTGGAGGACTTTAAGGGGCGCGAATTTCTAACCCAGCCACATCCATAGCCGAGCTAGTACTCGGTGCAGCGACAGAAGTCGTTGTGTGTGCAGATACCTCACCATTCTTCCTTCCCTTTTTTTGGGAGGTGGAATGCACTGCTTTCCTAGTCTGTGGCCAGCAGAATGCCCAAGATCGGAACACAGGGGACATTTTAGTGCCGACCAAGTACACTGTTTCGCCCTGTGTCCTTGCTTTTCGCAAGCATAACAACGTGCGCCCCTGTTTGTTTCACTGGAGCACCTGCTGGCAACGTGCCCCCTTTCTAGGTACCGAAAACAGTGCATGGGCCTGGGCTCCAGTAATTCTACTCGAGCAGACCCCCAACCCACGCGTACTCGCCCAACAGCCGCAATCTTGCGGACTGCCCACCCAGCATGTCCCCATGCTAGTGGGATTTCGGCGGATTTCCCCGACTTTTATGTCATCCACCGAACAGTCTCCTGCCTCAGCCATAGCCGCCGCAACCTCCAAAGTGGTCGAGGTCTCTCAGTCGAACGTCGCTTGTTTTAACTGGCCGATTGATTTGCACGTTTAGGTCTGAGAGAAACTCACGCATTTTGGCTGCCAGCTTGTCCGCCTTCACGCCGCAATTTGGACCCTTAATTTCCAGCAGGAGTCCACCGGTTACCGCCCGCTTCTGGCGGACTGTTTCGATGCCAAAATCTGCCAAGTGTAGTTTGGCCTTTGCCTCCTCCATTACTTTGGCATAAGTAACAGTGGAGCTTTCTGACACCGTAACAGTTACGGCCGCCGATGTTGGGGCACGCAATACTTTTTTGTTTCTCCGCCTCTCTTTCGGGGTATCGGAAGGTGATGCCGCCGCGGCGATCTGCTTTTCGGTGGCCCTTGGTTTTTTGGACTTTTTAGCCACTTCAACCCACGAGGTGGCATTGGGCGGTACCGGGTTATTCGATACCGTCGCAGCCACAGGGGGAAGATCGACCAGCGGTGGGTAGGCAGACTTCTTTTTCCTCTTCGACCTTTGCCTTTTCGTCTTCTGTGGCTGCGACGATGGAGCCGATTGCGAAGGTGGTGATGGCCGTTGCGGTAGCGATAACTCACCTCGGCTCGCACTTGCTAATGGAGGCTGGATCACCCTATCGGGAAACATCTTGGCCTCAAATATTGCCAGCTTCTCTTCAATTAGGGACCCAATGCACTCCATGAGGTCCCCCTCTCCGTACTTGGCCTTGTGGTATGCTAGCACCGGTCGATTGGACGTAGCTGCGATGTTAGGAGGAAGGGCTTTATGCGTTTCCTGCTTGCGGAGGAGATAAATTACGCCATTACGACCTACAATTTGTCAAAAACTAGAGAGGAAATAACGTGTTACAAGACAAACACGTTGTGCAGTACACTTTCAGAACTAGAACTGGACGCAAGATTAGGTTAATCTGCGCATAGATCTGAATTCCCGCGGTTTTCACCTAGTTACGGATCAACAAACGACGGGAATACCGCCCGAAGATCTTTCCAATATCCCCAATTAAGTGCCGAAATCACTGGACTAAATGAAAAATTGATAAGAAACTTCAGTTTTCTGTTAAGAGGTCATCGGAAGAATCATCGGGTTATGATATTAATCTATAAGCTTTTGAGAAACTCGCTCGTGAAACAAGATCGCTTTACTTAGACCATTATTCGTGGTATTTTCTGCCCCTACTGTTCACAAGATCATAGAACTGACATAATAAAACATTTTATTCTGCCGATTGAGCAGCTTTCAGAGGAACCGCAATAATGATAATATCCCGTAATAAGAATTGCCGTTGTTTTCGGCAGCATCGTTCTCGAAGGTGTTCTCGTTTATCTACAAATAGTGATATGATGTCTATGATTTTAATAACATCAGATCCCGTCATAAACAGCTTAAGAGAAATTCCAAAAAAATATGGGTACTTTTCCTTCAAATGTGTTAGCTTTGATTAAAGCACCCAATATAAAAAATATTGTCATACCTTCAACTAATTCTGTTGACTTACAATTACAAACCGCCGTGTAGTGGCGGTCAAGAATATCCACTACCCCATATCCTCCCGTGGGTGTCGTAAAAGGCGACAAAGGGAAACAGCCAGGAGATGGGCAGCAGCATCTTCCTGATAATAGCCAAATTACAATAAAAAAACTGCGGTTGCCAACCCGCTCGCCAAGCGTGGCAACTATGGCAAATACCCCCCAATGATGAGAGCAACAAAAAAACGGCCCCCAGTCCCCGGCGGCCCCGCTATTCCTGGCTACGGTGGCGACCATGGTAACGGCGGGGCAGGGGGTGCTAAGAATCTCCGGTGGAGGTTCGGTTGCCACCTTAGACGACTCGACCTGGCAACGTACAACGCACGCACCCTGAGGACTGACGAGAAGATCGTGGAGCTGGAAGAAGAGATAGACAAGTTGCGCTGGCATATTATAGGATTATCCGAAGTCCGAAGAGAGGGGGAGGACACGGTAATCCTCGAATCCGGCAACTTGCTCTATCACCGGGAGGGCGACCATCTGTCCCAAGGAGGTGTCGGATTTATCGTCCACAAGTCTCTCGTTAACAACGTTGTAAAAATCGGGAATGTGTCGACGAGGGTTGCGTACCTTATACTCAGAATCACCAAACGGTATTCGCTGAAGGTCATACAGGTTTACGCACCAACCTCGGCACACCCCGATGAGGAGGTGGAGGAAATGTATGAGGATATCTCTAGAGCCATGCATTCCTCCAAAACCCAATATACGGTGTTAATGGGAGACTTCAATGCAAAACTAGGCACAAGAGAGAACGGTGAGCTGAAAGTAGGGAAATTTGGAATAGGGCAACGGAACCCAAGGGGCCAGCAGCTGGCCGACTTCATGGAGAAAGAGGGACTCTTTATGATGAACTCTTTCTTCCAGAAGCGGCCCCACAGGAAGTGGACCTGGTCGAGCCCCGACGGTTCCACAAAAAATGAGATTGACTTCATTATGACGACCAGACGACAACTGTTCAGTGATGTCTCCGTGATCGCGAGGGTGAAAACTGGTAGCGATCACCGAATGGTTAGAGGCACACTGAACCTAAACGTTAAGTTGGAGAGGTCTCGTCTAATGAAGTCAACGCTCCGTCCCCCTCGTGCTCTGTTCCGAAGTCCCGAAACCTTTCAGCTCGAGTTACAAAACCGTTTTCAGTGCCTGGAAGACTGCAATGAAGTGGACGATATGAATGACAAGCTCGTGGAAACTGTCCATGCGGTTGGAGCTAAGTTCTGCAAGACCCGCCGCAGAAGAACACAAAAACTCTCCGATCACACTCTTAATCTCATGGCTGTTAGACGGGAGATGAAGCTACATTCTTCAACAGACTTGACAGCATACAGGCATCTGAACAGACAGATCTCCAAATGCACGCGGCGGGACTTACGCAACTTCAATACAGCTCGTATTGAAGAAGCGATCGAGCGGAACCAAGGCTCCAAAGTCTTTGCCAGAGATCTGTCTGCCAGAAAGAGCCAACTGTCAAAGCTGAAGACAGAGTGTGGCAGCATCGTTTCCGGGACACCTGAGATTTTGAGTGAGATTGAGAGGTTCTATGGGCAGCTGTACACATCATCATTGGAGCCACACGCAAGTGTGAGTAACGATCCAAGAGCGAGTCTCATCCGACACTATTCCGAAGATATCCCGGATGTCAGTCTGAGCGAGATTAGGATGGCTCTCCAGCACCTTAAAAACGGTAAGGCCCCAGGCGAGGATGGAATTACAGCGAAGCTTCTGAAAGCGGGTGGAAGACCGGTACTTGAAGTCCTTCAGAAGCTCTTTAATTCCGTCCTCCATGGTGGCATTACACCGGAGGCGTGGAGCAGAAGTGCGGTGGTCTTGTTCTTCAAGAAAGGTGACAACGCTCTCTTGAAGAACTACAGACCGATTTCCCTTCTGAGCCGCGTCTACGTGCTGTTTTCGAGAGTCATTACGAATCGTCTCGCGCGCAGACTTGACGACTTCCAGCCTCCCGAACAAGCCGGTTTCCGAAAGGGCTTTAGCACCATAGACCACATACACACCCTTCGGCAAGTTGTACAGAAGTCCGAAGAGTACAATTTGCCACTATGTCTGGCGTATGTGGACTATGAGAAAGCCTTTGATTCCGTCGAAATTTGGGCGGTGCTGCAGTCCCTTCAGCGGTGCCAAGTTGACTGTCGGTATATCGAAGTGTTGAAGTGCTTGTACAGTAGGGCTACGATGGCTATCCGAGTACAGAACCAGAGTACGAAACCTATCCAATTGCAGAGAGGTGTAAGACAGGGTGACGTCATATCCCCGAAACTCTTCACCGCTGCATTGGAAGACGTTTTCAAGCTTCTGGACTGGAAAGGATACGGTATCAACATCAATGGCGAGTACATCACTCACCTTCGATTTGCCGACGATATAGTCCTTATGGCAGAATCGCTGGAGGACCTAAGCACTATGCTCAATGACCTCAATAGTGTTTCCCAACGGATAGGTCTTAAGATGAACATGGACAAAACTAAGATCATGTTTAATGTCCATGTCACACCTATGCCGGTAGTTGTTGGGAACACTAAGCTCGAAGTTGTTGACGAGTATGTTTACCTGGGACAAATAGTCCGACTGGGTAAGTCCAACTTCGACCGAGAGGTCAATCGACGGATTCAACTCGGCTGGGCAGCGTTCGGGAAGCTACGACACATCTTCTCGTCAGACATACCTCAAAACCTTAAAACGAAATTGTACAACCAGTGCGTGCTGCCAGTGATGACTTACGGAACTGAGACGTGGTCCTTCACTGCTGGCCGTATGAGGAAGCTCAAGGTCGCTCAGCGAGCTATGGAGAGGGCTATGCTCGGAGTTTCTCTGCGTGATAAACTTAGGAATGAGGATATCCGCAGTAGAACCAGAGTGACCGACATAGCCCAACGGATTAGTAAGCTGAAGTGGCAGTGGGCCGGCCATATAGCTCGAAGAACCGACAACCGATGGGGAAGAAAGGTTCTCGAGTGGCAGCCTCATACCGGTAGGCGCAGTGTAGGGCGTCCCCCCACGAGATGGAGTGACGACCTGGTAAGACATGCAGGAAGTCGATGGATGCAGGTGGCTCAGGACCGTGTTTTGTGGCATTCTTTGGGGGAGGCCTATGTTCAGCAGTGGACTTGTGAAGGGCTGTAATGATGATGATGAATGATGACAATTACAGAATATTAATACTGAAGATTTTGACAGTAGCGAAGACGAATAAAATATTAACGGTTGTGAAATATTTTTATGACAGCCTGTAGGTATTTTATAAGATATGCTTTAGTTATGAGTTGTGGATAGGTAAACTTAATTTTATATTTTGTCGTAATGGGTATTTAGTAACAATTCACAGTTAGTCTGATGTCTGTTGGACGAGTAAAAATATTCGTTTAAAATATCAAAAATATGTTAAACAGAAATGTCTAGTGGTGATAGTTCCTCGTCTTCTCCGAGTATTTTGCCTGAATTGAAAAATAAGAAAAAGAGGAAGTTGACGATGAACACGCGTGTTGATGAAGGGCGTTCAAGTCAGGCAAGAAGATATTTTGGATTGTGTTTTATATACAATAATAGAAATCGATGGAATATAATGATTTCTTATATTTACGCGAACACAACAGTTTTATTTAAATCGATGGAATACTTCGGAAGTTCTTGCAAAATTGAACCTACTTCACGACAGATGGTCCTGATCGCGATCCAAGGAACAGAGAATTCGCAAAATTGATAGCTTTTGAGCTAGATTGTATTCCATCAAAAAAGTGAACTAAAACTTGTTCCAAAATACTGGACATCATAAGAAAAATTCGAAATGAAGATAGTCTTGGTGTGGTCAGTTTGCCAAGTTGCGATGACTCCGACGACATTGATGATGACTGATGTGTAGTGGCTGGTAGATATGTAATTTGTTTAATAAACAATTTTGTAACATTAAACTATTTTTTTTGTTTTTTAACTATAATTTCTTTACACAACTATGCATTTGTTCTCAAAAAATTGATATAGTAAATAAACTCAATAATCCAGATTAAGCTGAACTCTGTTTTGTTAATAGACCATACTAAGTGGAGGCCAACTTACACTGGATATAATGATCTTTAAATAAACTAAAATTTCTGTCATTTATTATTTTATGAAGATAAATTGTGCACAGGATTATCTCATACAGGTGGTTTACACAGTCAAACAATTTTGTCAGCTAGATTGGGCATTTCGTTCATAGTGCGTCGATTGGTGAGTTCAACCCTGAATCAGCAACAGGCGGCGGCGTTCGCGGCCGCCCTGTTCTCCGGCGGACACAAAACAACCTATATCTGAGCCAAGTCGACTCTGCCGAGGTGTATAAAATTATAAAAAGCTTGAAAAATAAAAGAAGCCTCAGCAAAGGTGAATTTTCACCTCATTTAATCAAAGACTGCACAGACGAATTAACCATACCGTTAACAATATTAATAAATCAATCTTTTAACGAAGGCACCTTTCCAATACAACTAAAAAGATCCAAGTAATCATCGCCCTATTGCCCTTTTGCCGACTGCATCAAAAATTTTTGAAAAGGCCATTAGTATCCGCGTTATTAGATTGAAAAAACTGATCCACAGTTTTAGCAGTGTACAAATATATTAATGAAGTTGCCAACATTTTAGATAGTAAACAATATGGTGTAGGTATCCTCTTAGACATAACGAAGGCATATGATAAGGTGCTGTGATTCGTTGAGATCGAACACTTCGATACCATGCTACCAAAAATATTTCATGTGTGCGCTCCGATTGCAAGGTAACAAGTGCATAAATAACTCAAGGAAGTGCCGTTGGATGTCTTTTATTTTTGATTTACATCAATGACCTTCCTCAAGCTATAGAAGATACGTCTGTCTTGTTTGCCTATGATATATCTTATTAACTTCATGCCGCAACGATACTGATATTTATGAAAAACTTCATTTACTTATTACCAAAACTTCAGACTGGTTGAATGATCATAATTAAAAATAAATTTTTCTAAAACGGAAATATTAATTTTACATCCCCATCAAAAACTTCATTAAATTTAAAATTCGATTACAATGGCACAATTTTAGAATCTGTGAAAGAATATAAATTACTCGGTATAGATACAGACACTCACTTGAATTGGAAAGAGCATGTCCATATAGTGAGGTCTAAACTTTCAAGATTCTCATATCTTACCGGAACAAACTTGTGTCTGAAGTCAAGTGTTTAATGAATAAAGTTTCGTATTGGGGGCGACTAAATGTAGTCCAGTTTAATCCTCAGAAGACACAAGTTTGCGCGTTTACCGCTAAAAAGAACCCCTTTCTTGTATCTCCTCAGTGTCAAGGTACTCCCCTTGTTGCCTCAGCCAGTATCGGAATCCTCGGCGTCGACATATCGACACTTGACCGCATCCAGCGCAGATCGGCTCGAATCGTCGACAACCGAGTCCTTTCCGATCGGCTCGACTCATTGGCGCTGCGAAGAGAAGTTGCATCTCTTTGCATTTTCTTTCGCATTTACCACGGGGAGTGCTCTGAGGAATTGTTCGGATTAATCCCAGCCGCCAAATTTCACGAACGCACACTCCCGATACTATCCACACCATCTGGATGATTGGCGGTCCACCACTGCGCGATTTAGAAGATGTTTTCTTCCTCGCACAACTTCTTTGTGGAATAGTTTACCACCAGCGATTTTTCCG
Source organism: Parnassius mnemosyne (assembly GCA_963668995.1). NCBI lineage: Eukaryota > Metazoa > Arthropoda > Insecta > Lepidoptera > Papilionidae > Parnassius > Parnassius mnemosyne. Next base: position 17,006,416 of record CAVLGL010000079.1, on the reverse strand, counting down.
GACCGATACGACTTAGGGACCTTCAAGAAAAGAGCCTACTCCTTTTTAAAAGGCATGCAACGCATCTACAATGCCCCCTCTCCTATAAAAAATGGCATCATTCTGTGGGGCAACAGCACGCATGCAGGCTTTCTATTCATCTTTCAAAAGAAATTAATCCAGATTATAGCAAATATAGGCTTCAGACCATTCTGTTTTAAATATAAAATATTAACCTTACCCAGCTTGCGTAAATTTTTTCGAAAAAATAAGCAATTTTGTAGGTACAAAACGTAAAAATTTAACATGCGATTTACGTTACGACACATAAATAAATTAGTATTGCCAACTTCCCGATTAAAACTAAATATTTCTAGTACATTAAGTTCTTCCATAAAATTATATAATAAACTACCTGACATATTAAAATATGAGAATAGCGACATTATATTCACAAAAAGTTAAAACAGTATTTAACTAATAAATGTTACTATAGTATTAATGAATATTTTATAAATAATACATAATATATATATTTTACAAAATGAGCACTCACTTAAATTGAAGTCTATTTCAATAAACCACAATGACTTTCTTATAAGTTAAATACGCTTCCTCTCTCCTAGCCCCTAATTTCGTACCTAACAGGATCCATAACACTGGTATCACATTATTTTATAACATCTTGTGGATTGAGTTTGAAAAAAAAAATATATGGCACTACCAATAGCTTTCGATTACTTTAGTGAATATTCATTCTTCCGAGAGACACCTAAAAGAACTAAGTTAATATACAAATACAACGTAAATAAGGTCTAGGACCCTTATTAACGTTGTGTTTGTTAAGATGATCACGCTATAAATTTATTAAACGGCCTATTACTAAAACTTTAGAAAGATCCTTGGGAAAGATCAATATTTAGTTATCTGGTCAGGTAAATTTTAATATTTAACATTTTATAAATTTAATAAGCGACCAATTTCTATAATTTTATATTAGCAGAGGGAGGTGGGGGCGGGGCTTACAATGTGTACAAACCTTTTTTATATAGAATTAAGGGTGGCAAACGAGGTATAGTCCACTTAATTGTGAATGGATGAATTAGCCCATTGAAATCCACATTTAAACAATAACATAATAAATTAAAACAATTATGTACCTTTTAAGCTGTGACCTGCCCCCAGCCGTAGGACATATATAGGTTTTCCTTTACCTACTTACTTTTGTTTTATAACAGTAGCTGAAAAACTACTCAAAGTATACCACGTGTTTTAAGAAACGGTGTTAAAGGCCACATGGAACACCATAAAATTTTACGCACCGCGACTTATCTGCAAAGATTTCTCGTTAGCAATAAAATTGAATGTGATCGTTTTAGTTTTATTCGAGGAAAGTGCTTAGAGTGTCTGTGCACGCACTCATATTATTATAGTATTTTTGGTATATTTACGGTATTTTGGTATATTGTTATATACGGAATGGTAACGGATCGATAAATTACAACTGACGTTCGTATAGTTAATTCCAATTGAACTAAAATTTGTAGCAGGGATTATACGTAAGAAGTTCGAGGTATATTTACAAACGAAATTAATGTTTGTAGTGTATTAAATATAGTTGTATCCGTTCTTATTCGTAGAAATACTATTACATATATTAACGCAATTACGAAACCCAACTGAGTATGAGTGTTTAAATGCCCATATAATTAAAATGACTGGTTTTACTCAGTTTATACTACTCTATCACCGTTAGAATTATAAAAAAAAATCTATATGAGCATTTAAACAATTACTTAACTAACAACTATTTAAGACAATAACTAATCTTTAATAAATTACATCTAATAAAGTAATTTTATGATGAAATTATTGCCAGTAATCTTCTGTAAAAATTACTTTTATTAAAATTAAGACTCATATTTCCTATTATCAACTAATCACAGTTATAAAAATTATTTAATTTTTAATGATTTTATCTGATCTACGGAAAATATAATACGTAATCTTTCAGCTAATCATACTTGACTGAGAATGAAATTCATAAGCAGTTTATTTAAGCGAATAGATTATAAAATATTTTTAGTGTTATGTAATAGATAATATTATATTTCAAAGTAATAGCTATGTTATAAGAGTTAATTAATAAAAAAATATGTTCAATTAAGCTTTAGTAATTGGAAAACTGAAGACAATTTCAAATTTAAATTCAAAATCCATTTTTCTGCATTAGAGACAGAAATTTAGTTAAATAAATCTTATTTTACGGATTTGAGATTTGATACGAATACAGACTAGTATAAATCACTTTTTAATTGAGCTGGAGCTATTTACCGTCAAAAAGCAAAACCTGGCACACCGAGTTCGGTACATCATGCGCTCAAAAATATTTAGTGACACAGAACTCGAACAGTTACGACGTGAGGCTGTTCCCTCGTTGGATGAAAATACTACCACAGAAGATGTGGCTCTACGAGTTGCAGAGCAACCCGAACACGTAGATTGCGTCTCGGATCTCCTTGTGGTTGACTCGACGATGATGGAATAGCCACCCAGGAACAAGAGGAAATGTGGAGCACATTGGAAGAGGCGATTAGGGAAACGCGCAGTACGCCTCTCGAGAATCAACCGCGACTTCCCCACATACTCCTAAGTAAGCGAAATCAGTCAACAGAATCGTCTCTATCTAAAGTGATCAGAAGAGGCTCTATAAATCATTGGAGTGACCTCAGCGATTTGGGCTGTGCGTCTTAATAAAACATTTTACATGCACTCTCGTTTAAAACCCTGAAGGCAGATTTTTGAAAAATAAAGAAATAGTTATTTCATTATTTTAATTCAAGAATATTCCCACCAGCCTTCAAGTTAAAAAATCATAAATTATTTTTTCTTCATACAAATATGGACACCCTCGCCCCTGCTACCAGGAGTTATTTGTATTGAGATATCCTACAGACTGATGGGTCTATAGCTAGATGTCCTATCTCTTGGTTTGTTCGGTTTGGGAATACCGATGACATCCGCTTCTTTCCACACATCTGGGAAAGTGCAGGTGAATAGAAGTGCATTGAAAATGGCCACAAGAAGGCAGATCAGCTTAGGAGGTAAGGTTTTGAACACCTTATTATTAATACCGTCTGCGCCTGGCGCTTTCTGAGGTTTGAGCTTCTTGATGATGCTATTAACCTCATCGTAGGCAACGGAGAGAGAGAGGGGGGGAGTAGATCATGCGTTGGTGACATGACGGATAAGTTAGCCGCTTCCTCGTCCACCTTTTTAAGGGGGACGGGGTCGACTGGCAGAGTGCTGAGAGAGCATTGGAGCTCTCTATACTGTTTGCCATGCATTCAGCCGTTTCCGAGTCGTAGAACGCGAACTGACCATGGACCATTGACCAACTGGACCATGCGCTCCTAGACCTCTCTACAGAGGCGGCGCAAATTGGACCTATTATGACAGTTCTATAACGGCCATACGCCCTAACCGCAGCGTTTTTCTCTCTCAGTAGCCGTCGGACATCTCCGGGGGGTTCAAAGCGACGATCGCTCGTTGCCATGACTTGCCTCAAGGACTCTCCGGCGACCACCTTAATATGAGATGAGAGCAGGGAGACGGCTGCTAACACCGTCTCCTTGGTGTCAATAGCGTCTGGCACCTGATCTAAATGTTCCAAGTTCATAGTTCCGAGGTTAGTATTGAACCTATGCCAGTCCGTCATAGTTTTGGTTAGCGGAACCTCACTGTCGGGCTGTGCCAATGTTATGAGGACCTGGCGATGGTCTGATTTTATCTCATGCATCACTTCTATAGAGAGCAACGGTAAGGTTACGTTTCTGAAGAGAGCCAAGTCAATTCTGGATGAGATATGAGAAAAATTCAATGAATATCTAGTATCCTCAGGAGGAGCTATTATATCGAAATTCATAGAATCACTGAGGGCTAGTAAGTCTCTCCCTCGAGCATTGTTACAAACGTAATGCCAGACTCTGTGTTTACTATTAAAAACGCATGCTAAAATGACTGAATTGCTAAGATTAAAAAGTGCCTCAAGATCGCCCTTTAGCACATTTTTCGTGGTTGAGAGATATACAGAGACTACCGTGATCGGTTGTTTACCGGTCATGGCTACTCTGCAAACGGTGGCCTCTAAGTTAGTTAATTGAGGCGTGGCAATAGGTACTACGTGTAGGGATGACTTATAATATATAAGAGTCCCTCCTAACTATGCCCCTTTTCGATCGTTCCTAACTAATCTGTAGTTCGCTATTTTGAGATGTCTAGTGCTAGGCTTGAGAAAGGTCTCCTGCACAAGCAATATGACTATCTGATGGTCAGTGAGGAAGGTTCGGACTTCGTCAATCTGATCTTTAAGACCGTAGACATTAAAGAAGGTTACAGCTATCGACCTAGGTTTTATTTTAGCTATTGGTGTATTATCCATTACGATAGAATGAAAAAGAGCAAAGTTAACAGTAAGCAAGCGCTTCAAGTTTTCAGGCTTAATTAGCTCTGAAGTGCTTGATTGCGTCGATCACTTCTATGTAATCCAGGAAGGCCTGGAGGCACTCTTTAGCAGAGCGCGCTGTCGTAATTTTGTGCGCCAAGGTGCGTAACTCGTTGAAGTCGAAGCTGTCTACGAAATCGGTCGGCTTTACGGCCGATTTAGGGGGGAGGGACTCCCTACACGGGGCGCGGGCGACCACTGGAGCCGGCGCACGCACGGGAGCGGGAAGAGGAGTGGGCCCTTGTTTTGGTGCTCCACTGGCCATGCTCAGCGGCTTCGCCCAAGCACTTTGTTTAGGGACCGGAGTCGGGACGAAGACAGGGGGAGGGGGCTGCCGATTCGTGGTACACGTGCGTTGATTCCTTGTCTTTGCAAACACGGTAAGTTTGCAAAGACAAGGAATTAACCAATCGGAGAACAATTTTTGCAGCTAACCAAAGGCTGTTAGCTGTTAGACTTTGGACAGTTCACCACTCCATCACACGGAAGTGCTCGAGGTGATCATTCAGTCATAAACTCGGCTATCGAAGACATAGTAATCGAGTTATAGACTACAATATTATAGGAAAGATCGAGTTCAGAGTTAGCCAGTACGTGTGGATACTATATATATAATAACCATGGTCCACCTCGAAAACATTTTTGTGAATGGTTAGTGTTATTTTAAGTGATTGCATATATAAGAAGTAAAATTATGATCATAAACATATCACGCCGTTCTACGCCGAACGGCGTACGCGTCGACGCGATGTTCGAGTCGGCTGAGGTCGACAATACTTGGCACTCTTCGCACTGTCTATTATCCTGCATATTAATCGGATAGTCCGGTTTTAAACGCTCTCACTTCTAGAAGCTACGCTCACGCCGTCTGAGTAAACGTTATTTAATCCGCATCAACTTCCTAGCTCAGCTATATTTTTTACAACGAATTATTTACATTTATTTTCCAACTTTTTCCCTCGCTCTGTAGTCTAAACTAGTATTTCGAACTGTCTTTTGTGTGGGAGTAATAAAATATTTAATTCGTGGAGTGTAGAGTTTTTATTTGCATAGCATCCATCCCACACGCCGTAAAATGTAAAAAAAAAAAGATTTTATTTATTATATCGTACTTAAGCCCGTTTAAAGTATGAAGGGAAAATTGTAATCATATTATTGAGCGTGTCATTAAGGAAGTAAATAGTAGGCTAAAGCTCCGTTCATTGATTCATATACTCACGAGCGCGCACTGCTAAATCACATTCAATTTCAGATATTTTGAAATAAATGTAGAAACCATATTTACGCGTATTTTTTAAAAACTGCGAAAAGTGTACATCAATATTTATATTTTGAACTTAATTATTAAATTTGGCTAGTCTGAAAACCCTGTATAATACACAATACTACACAAGACAATAACAAATATTACACGGATTACAGCTTAAACAACTTTCAGCAATTTAGCTGGAAATGTGAAAGCTTTAACTGCCAGTTATTACAGAATGTCTATAATATATAAAAATATGTTTACAACAAATTTTTCATTTCACAATACGAACAGATATTGTCTGCAAGTGACGCGCGAAAGATATATACGAGTATAGTTCCGGAGAACGAGGAAAACACTCGACGCTCCGGTCAGTAAAGTTCACTCAATTATGAATGTTGTTAAACATTTTACGTGCAAATGTATGATTTACTCAGTTTGAGTAGATTAAGTTTCCTTAATAATATTATAGGAAATTCTACTTTTAAAACCACAGACACACAAGGACAATCCTGAGTCCTGCAAAGAATTGAGAAATTCTGTTGGGAAAGAACAGCCTCTTCAAGGCCGAGCGCAGAGCATGTAGAGTAGTATGTTTGCGTTGGTGCCTTGATGTTGGAGATAATCGAATCATTTACTTTACCTTCTTGATCGTTAGTATGTGATGAAATAGCTCTCTCATTAAAGCAAGTTATTATCTTAGAACTTATATTGATAAGTTCGGGATGAAAATTGACGACCATTTCTTGAAGGCCACTTACAAAAATTTAAAGGTTTTCATTCTTAAAATTAATTCTTCCATTATCTTGCGGAGTTAACCAATTTCCTATGTTGAGCAACAACTCTGAATGAAACTGAAAACTGCAACAAAAACCGTTTCGTGGTTTAGAAGAAGTAAGCGGTAAAATAGAAATGATAAACACAATCACGGATAGAAACTATGTTTTATACTACTTAGAGAAGTATGCAAAGAAAACTATTCATTTTTAAAGCTTATAATTATCCCAATATTTGAAATAAAATATTTTTCTAAATATATTTTGGTTATGAACAGTTTTTTGTGTTTTTGTTTACTTTCATGTTATTTATTGATAAGATCCTTTAGAAGTCCTATTACAAGAGTACCTTGGCCTTTTAGCGAGATTACTCTCGAGATTTATTTAAGATAAAAACAGGGTTGAAAAAGAGTGATTGAGAAGATGGCTGTATAAAGCTTTAAATAATATTAATTCAAACTAATATAATCTTATCTCTTCTAGCTCCGCGGGGTTCGAATCCTGCACGGAACAAGTATTCGTAAGACCTCTAAGTAATTGTTCGTGGTCTGGATGTATTGTCCTTGTGAAATTTATTGCATATTTATAATTATATATGTAATATAATTTTCCCTAGCGCGCGGCGTGTGTGTACGTCCGCAATGACATCTGCTTCCAACGTCTCGGCAACCTTGAAGACCCAACTTTCTCCGTAATTTAGGTATTGATAGCCAGGAAAGGATAAAATTATTTGTTCATGATGTGTCTACCGATCGCACAGCGGTGACCAAGAAACAACTAGGCTATTAACATACCTCAGTGGGGCCTATGATGTGACCCTACAGCACAGCTGGTTTTTCTGGGTGATATTAATGCCATACCAAAAGACCGACAAGCTCCGAGGGAAAATTATAATGTTAAAAGACATACGAAGTAATTATAAATTAAATTTTTTGTAGGCATATGAATTTGTTTGATGGTGGGCTGGAATGCTTCACGGACGCGGGCAGTAAAGCAACATTGTGAATGCGTGGGGGTTCCCAGCCCGTGTACTGTCACGCACAGCTTGTGCCGTACACGCTGCGCGAACGCGTTTATGCCGAGCTCGACTCAGCGCTGCTCACCGACGTCATCAAGTCCGTTGATTAATCGGACTACTACACTGGTATTATTAAATAAATCGGATGATCACTACGTATTTATGCCGACTATAACTTAACATTGAACCGTGTGTTGTCTGTAGATAAATATCGAAGATAAAGGATTTATGTTTTTATCTAACTGCTTTAGTAAATTAAACCTTTCGCATAATTAAGATCAGATTGAGCTTCAAATTCATTATCATTTATTGTCGAGGGTTGTTGTCGAGCCTAGGGGTTTTCTACGCATCGTGACAATTTTTTTAAAGATATTCTAAACGTTACGATATTTAAGCCGACATTTCATAGGTAAATAGCATTGCAAAGGAAAGTCACGTAAAAATGTTAGATTTAGTACTCAAAATGCTATTAGAATACAGATTAAAAATAAAGAAAGTGTGTCTTTTTTGTTAAGCAAATCAAATACCTACATAATTATATTTCATAATAAATGAAAACAGTCTCAAAGTAGACACGGCTAAAGTTAGGCCGATTTTAGATAATTTTTCACCTAATAAAGTATCTGAAGTTTATATTCTGAACTGCGGTCGTTACTCAGTATGATTCATTTTATGGGCGTTTTGTTAAAAAAATAAGTTTTTGTTTGAACCCTCTGTATGTATGAGCTCTGGAATACCATGGCCTGGGAATAAAAATCATCAGAATGTTTTAATGAAATTAAAATGTTTTGACAAAAATAGAAATATTAGTACATTACGATCTGTCGCGGCCTCTCGTGGTTACGTGTGATGTGAGTTCTCGTGGGCTGGGTGCAATTTTATCGTAGCGCGATCGTCAAGGTCACGAGAGTCCCGTACGCTTCTCGTGCGCTCAATGCAGCTGAGATAAATTATAGCCAAGGAGGCACTGGCAATAGTATACGTGGTAAAAAATTCACCTGTGTTTGTATGGACGCCATTTCACCCTTCGATCGGATCACAAATCACTTAGTATAAATATGTATATTATATTATATGTATACCTTTCTATTATGATCCAATTTTATTATTTGTTATACATTACCAAAAATACCAATTTTAGAAATTCTATCAAAGTGGAGTTGAGGGCAGATAAGAGTCCGGTTTTCCATATTGAAAGGGGTAAGTTTGCTAATTCAGACTTATCAATGAGCGGATATTCATCATGGGAAGATTGTTGTTGGGTAATTCTAATTAAATAATTAATAGAGTTAGTGAGTTACTGAGCGCTTAAGGTTCCTAACGATTTATGAGATCCGTGTTTGGAGTTGTTTATGTATCGGAATACTTAAACCTTAAATTACAACGTATTATACGTTGTAATTTAAGGAATTTGGAATTTAATCTAACTAATGCGTTGTTATTTTCTTGATTGGTATTAGACAATAACTTGATTGAGTGTTTATATTATCACGATGTAGTGAATTATTTATGATTACTGGTAATTGAGTACTAGATTTGGGCATAGAATGCCACTGTGAAATATCTGCTGATACAAAAAAATGTGGATCAGACCACCACAAGGAAGAGCTTGATAGTTTACCTGCAGAGAGTCCACGCGAAGCGAGGATTTTCATTTCATGGAATATTGCGCCAATTATTGCATCCGACTGGCTCTTGAATTTTACTTACGCAATTACGCACCAGGTTTTAACTGCATTGACGAAGAAGTGAACCAACTGAGAACGATAGTAGAGTCGCAACAAAAAGTACATCATTAAAGATCTTAGAAATCAATATGCTAATTTGATTTGCATCAACATAAAATTCACGTATTTTGTACATTAAGTGATTTTTTTTTAATAAGTATCTTTTATATATTTATAAAATTACCGAACTTTAATATAATAGTTACAAACAGCACACAATCGCTAACGGCGCAGCTATTATATGCAACAGGTTTTTTTTAGCTTTTTTATAGAAGAGGGGGCAAACTAGCTTGCGGTTCACCTACTAGTTACTAACTACCGTCACCCATAAACAAATTCAACACAAAGGGAATTGCGGATTCATTACCGGCCTTTTAGAAAGAAGTAAGCTCTTTTCTTGAAGGTCTTTAAGTCGTGTTGGTCTGTAAAAATCGCCGGTGGTAAACGATTCCACAAAGAGGTTGTGCGAGGAATAAAATTCCTACTAAAACGCATAGTAGTGGACCGTCAAGCATCCAAATGGTGTAGATGGTATCGTGAGTTTTGTCGCGGAGTACATTCGTGGAATTTGACGGCTGGAATTAATCCGAAGGGAAATCCAATCAGCAAGAACTCAGTCGTCAACGCACTCTACTCTGAATGCTGTCAAGTGGAAGGAGCTGGGACTAGGGTGCTCCGGCCCAGGGATGAGAACAATATTCCAGATGAGGTCGTACTTGCGTTTTGTAAAGTTGCAAGCGCTGCTGAGCACGCCAATATTTTTAGAGGCCAATATTTTTAGAGGCTAATTTGGCCTTTCCTTCCAAGTGACCACGAAACTGCACGTCCTTCGATATGTTGACGCCGAGGATACCGACGCTAGCTGAGGCAGCAAATGGATTGCCCTCGAATTGAAGAGATACGACAAAGGGGTTCTTTTAGGGGTAAACCTGTGTCTTCTGAGTGTTAAACTGGACTCGATTTAGTCGTCCCCAATCCAAGACTTTGTTTAACAACGACTCGACTTCAGACACAAGTTTGTTCCGATACTCGATGACGTGATCCCAAGAAATATTAGCACCTGCGTCTTGGACAGAAGCTATGGTCATATCTGGACTGTAACCTTAAAATGATAACTTAAAATATGCATTTTTAATTTTTATGTCACCTATACAGAATAAAATGTCCAACAGCATTTTTATTTCCATTCAAGTCTCAAGGGTGTGATTCTCTACATGTCGTATCACGTAAAGAATGTCTGCATAGTTTTCTCTGAAAGAGGCTACACTCGAAGAAACAAAATTTTATTTTACACTTATATTGGGATTCACATCGCCATTCTATGTCAAGTACATGCTCGAAGACTGCCTAGTTTCTCTTTTCTGTCATGAAAATTATTAAGCAAAAGTAAACTGCTCAAAATAGGATTTGTTTTTTACTCGAAATGAATCCACCAAAAATGTTTTAACATTACTCTCCTAGTATTATTTGAATACATTATTTCATAAAAATGTAAGTTGCAGGTAGCATTGTACAATTTTATGACAAAAATTATTGAGGGGGCTAAAAATCAAAATATTGGTAAATCCAGTTGGGCATGCTCTACGGGCATTAAAAAAATTACGTATAACATGATTATACGGAATTTTTGAAAGTAGTTTAAATACACACATGTTTTCACTAATAACCTTATTATACTTCCAATTTTCCAATAATTGTATGTCAAACTTCAATTTGAAAAAAAGTTTGGTAAATTCAAAAGTGCATGACACATAATGCTCATATCAAAGTAAAAATTTAAAAAAAATTGTAATTTGTAGTTTTATTCGTCAAAGAATTCCAATAGCAGTGACCACAGTATACTTTCAAGTCACTCTATCTAGTCCAGAGGTAAAGTCTCATCATAACTAACAAAACAAGCCCAAACTCGGCATATGCTGCTTATGCCCGTTATCTATGGGTATGCAGACGATAGCACAGTTGTTGAGAGATACCAACCAAGTCCTCGGGACAGTCGGGATCAAATCCAGTCCGAAAGAGAAGCTATGGTAGAGCGTGTGAATCTCACACTACAGGCAGTCTCCAATTGGGGCGATGCCAATCTTGTGAAGTTCAACGCCTCCAAAATACAAGCGTGTCTCTTCACTGCAAAAAGGAGCCAGCTCACCTTGGCTCCTTCTTTCCGAAATGTATCACTGAAATATACCGACCGCCTGCAGTTGTTAGGGTTTGAAATATCCTCAAATTTGAACTTCGGGCGGTTCATTGAGTCCAAGGCCAAAGCAGCTGCAAGGAAGCTGGGAGTCCTTGCAAAGGGGCGGCGATACTTAACGCCGGGACAGCTGCTAACTTTATATAAAGCGCAAGTCCGGTCGTGCATGGAGTATTGCTGCCATATATGGGCTCGTGCTGCAAAATGCCACCTAGCAGTTCTGGACCTAATGGAAAGGCGTGCTAAGAGGCTAATTGGTGACCCGAATTTGGTTAAAACCAATCTTACCAGCCTCGAATACAGATATAAAGTAGCCAGCCTTTTGGTTTTCGACAGGATACATTTCGGAGAGTGTGCGCAGGAATTACATAATTTAATTCCACCCTCTCCCTTCTACCATCGGACAACCAGACGTTCGGCAAGTCTCCACCCTTTCGTTGTTGTCTTACCACGCATTCGAACCAAACGGTTCGCCACGTCGTTCATCATGCGTACAGCAATGGAGTGGAATAAGTTGCCAGCATCTGTCTTTCCATCCGATTACAGTGTGGGTGTCTTCAAGGCAAGAGTGAATAGGCTTTTGTTAAGTCAGTGCGCTTCACCATTTTAGGCTGCATCACCACTTATCATCAGGTGGAATCGTAGATAAGCGCTGGCTTAGTAGAATTAAAAAAAATATCTAGTTCTCCTCGTCGAGGTGTTCCACACTTTCAAGTCACTCTATCAAGTTCGGAGGTAAAGTCTCATCATAACTAACAAAACGAGCCCAAACTCGGCACATCTAGTTCTCCTTGTCGAGGAGTTTCATTAGCAGATACCGAAGTACACTTTCAGGTCTATAAAGTCCAAGACGTATATGTACATATACTTATATATAAATCCTGAGTGCTTTTAGCGAAACAAAATATTGTAATAAAATCTGTGATTATAATAATAATAATAATAATAATAATAATAAACCTTGGTCAAGTATTTTTGGAATATTTCGTATTTCTACGGCGATATTTTTTGCTGCAAACAAGCGATACGGTATCCACTCACGACGGCCGCCGAGGCCGGAATGACCAGTTATATAATATGTATGTTTTGTGGGAATGACGGAGTGAGACACTGTCTATTTAGTAAAATATATTAGTACAAGGCTGCTTAAAACACCGAAAATTTCGCCATTTCTTAGCCGAAAAAAATTAATTATAACTAAACAAAACAAAATTTAACTGCCATTTACATTCCATGGCTTCCCACATGATAGATGAAGAGTTTAAAAATTAGATTGAGTTGAACAATTGATATTTTCAAAGATATCGTGTTTACGATACCATGTGGACTTGATAAATCCACACCATAGGCCACCAAAACCCATTTTTTGTGTAAAAATATCAATTAATCGATTAAAAAAAAATTAGTAAGTTCAACAATCATTTATCTTTCTGACAATGTGCTTTTTATATCACTTGCGAGATACGATTTCATGTGACAAAACGTTGGAATCTTAATTTTTAGGCCTTGGTAACATACCGGCGCGCCTAGCGCTTACGGCATGCAATATCTAATTTTCAAGTCTCTCGGCCCGCATTTCCTCTTACTATAGAAGGTTTTCCTCAGTTACCGGATTCATCATCGTGTCGAGTCGTCTTTAACGTCAAAAATGATTTGAAATTTAATGTTTAACGTTGCGTGATCGCCATGTGGAGGTTTATGTGAGTAATAAGTCATACTTAACGTTGAAGTAGGTTTATCTAAAGTCCGTGAAATTAACATGCGTGCGGTAGCCGGAATACCTAACCACAGTGTAAATATAGATAGTACGGAAAATAAGCCTAGTTGAAGACATAATACCTACGCTCCATTGAATAAATAGGGTTGTAACTTTAAATAATTTTGATTTTGTTTCTTTTTTACATTTTGGTTCTGTAGTGATCAATCAATCGAATTTAAATAACTAGCTTACAAATAGAATTTAAATATGACGAAAAAATTGATACCTCTTGCAGCCGCCATCTTGAATTTATATTTTGACAGCACTATCGGCTTCAACACCCTCAAAACCCATGAAAATGACACCCATGATGAAAAAATTGATACCTATTGCAGCCGTCATCTTGGATTTACATTTCGACAACCCTATCAGCTTCAACTCTCTCGAAAACTATGAAAATGATACCCATGATGAAAAAAGTGATACCTATTGCAGCCGCCATCTTGGATTTACATTTCGACAGCATTATCGGCTTCAATACCTTCGAAAACCATGAAAATGACACTCAAGATGAAAAATTAATACCTATTGCAGCCGTCATTTTGGATTTACATTTCGACAGCCCTATCGACTTCAACACCCCTTTTCTAGCGTTTGGAAGTTTCTTTAAACAGTTGGAGTTGGTAGAACATCCATAAATGCTTCACCTCCTAGTGTTGATTTTGAACTATTAAATAAACATTTTTCTAATCCTCTTTTGATAGTGAACATAAACTGCAAACACTTCGTTTGCTTTCTGTAACTCCGACTCCTAATTATCCTCCGTTCGTTTTTAGTCAGTTTAATGAATGTGATGTTAAGAAGATCATACTATCCATCTCCTCAAATACTGTCGGTAGCGATAACATTAGCCGTAATATGATTGTTCCTCTCTTTGATGTTATTACTCCCATTATCACTTATTTACTCAATGCATATGTCTCTTCCTCTAAATTCCCTCAAGCCTGGAAGAGTGCTCATATTATACCCCTTCCGAAGAGATCTAATCCCGTCAACCTCTCTGATTTCCATCCCATCTCGATCTTACCTTTACTTTCTAAAGTCCTTGAAAACCTTATTTGCCAACAGCTGACCCTTTTCCTTAATAAGCACAATTTAATGAATTCCTTACAATCCGGTTTCCGTCATGGTCATAGTACGGGTACTGCCTTAATCAAAGTTACTGATGGCACACGGTGAGGTATAGATAATAAACAACTCACAGTCATGACCTCGCTGGATTTCAGTAATGCGTTCAATACTGTTGACTTCGATATACTGTTGAGTCTGTTGTGTTTCCTTAACATATCTCCATCAGTCATTAACTGGTTTCAAAGTTATCTCTGTGGCCGCCGGCAGTGTATTCGTGTCGATGAAACTCACTCATCTTGGTGTGATATTACTGCAGGCGTGCCGCAGGGCGGCGTGTTGTCACCTTTACTCTTTTCCATTTTTATTAATTCAATCACTCATAAAATATCTTCTCTCTACCACATGTATGCGAATGATGTCCAGATTTACACCCAGTCAACTCTTGAGAATTTTCCGAATGCAATCGCTACATTGATTAAGGATCTAAATTTTATTCACGAGTGGAGTAAATCATATGGCCTAAGTGTCAGTCCTAAAAGGCCCCAGGCTATTATTATTGGTAGCCAGAGTTTTATCTCATGAATTGACTGGTTCTCTGTACCACCTTCCGTATTCGATGGAGTTGTAATCCTTTACTTTGACAATGTCAAAAATGTTGGTATTTATATTGATAATTCCTTAAATTGGATACGCCAACTGAATGAGGTGAGTAAGAAAACTTTTGTCGATCTTCGTTCACTGCGTCGCCTTCGATCATTTCTTCCCATTTGTGGCGGAATGGGATTATTTTATTAGATATAGTGGACTGTATTGATATTCTAAATCTCCTGAAACGTTCAGTTACCGCAGTCACAAAATCACACCAAAAACAGCAATAAACTACTCACGGTCTTACTAGCCAGCCTCCCAAGATCAGCAAACGTTGACAGCTCCTGGTAGCTTCTTCTACACGGTAGAATACACTAGCAATTAGATTGTACATGGTACACTCTGGAGTAGTCCCTTTTTAAAGTTTTTGGAGAGATGTTCACATCACGAACACAAAGAGAATGTGTATTGCTTGTCTCGCCTCCTACCCTCCTCTTCCTTTTTTTTAACTCCACAGATTATTACAACGCATATTACGTCGCAATGTTGCCACTAGGTGTAACCGGTGCTCCGATCGCAGCAGATCATTGTGCCTCGGTATAAATTTTGTGAGTTGCGGTTTATTACTGAACACACCCCCCACCGAAACCATCTTGATGGTTTCTCCTAACTATATGAAAAAGATATTAGAGAAAATATTATAACTTAAGCTACGGAACATGCAAAATAACGCTGAGACACAGAATGTCCTCAACGAGAAAAAAATATTAATACACGTAAAAACTAATTTGAATAAGGTAGAGGACTCAGTTTATTAACTGGTCTCTGTAGAGTACTCTTTTGAGTGCGAAGCGTAACACAACGAACAATCCCATCTGGACCGGGGTGAAGAGCCTCAATTCTACCCAAAGGCCAACCGCACGGCGGTACATTATCAGTTTTTATGATTACGAGATCACCTATTTTTATATTAGATCTATCCGAAGGCCACTTTGCTTTCTGTTGCAGCGTATTTAGATATTCGTGACTCCATCTACGCCAAAACATTTGTGAACATTTTTGAATATATTGCCAACGTGATAATCGATTTATTGTTATATCCTCTACATTATACTCAGGTACTGCTGTTAACCCTTTTCCAATTAGAAAGTGTCCCGCAGTTAAAACGTTGAACTCATCAGGATTATCACTAGCTGGTAACGGACAAAGCGGCCGCGAGTTGAGAATCGCTTCTACTTTACAAAACACTGTTGTGAGTTCCTCAAACGTCAAACTTTTTTCTCTTACGGCTCGCGTTAATAGATACTTGGCAGATTTAATTCCAGCTTCCCAGAGCCCACCCATATGTGGTGCACCAGGGGGATTAAATCTCCATATAATTTGTCGTTTTGAGCAACCCTCTAATATATTGTTTTTTTGTTCGAGCATAAACCTTTGTACTTCGGTTAAATGCTTACTAGCAGCTATGAAATTAGTTCCGCAATCCGAATAAAGGAAGGAGCACACACCGCGTCGCGCTACAAATCTGTCTAAACACGCGAGGAAACAGTCCGATGACAACGACGATAAGACTTCAAGGTGTACAGCTTTTGTCGAATAACAAATAAATAATGCTAAATATGACCGTTCAACCCTAGCATTTCGTCGTAAACTTTCTTTTGTAAAGAATGGACCACCGAGGTCCACCCCTACATGCTCAAAAACATTACAAGGTATCAATCGGGCTGCTGGCAAAGGTGCCATCTCAGGCTGAAAGAGCACTGGGTTGTGTTTAAAAACAAAATTTTGCATTTGGACAAAACTGACCGAATAATGCGACGGGATGCTAAAATCCAAAAATTTTGATTAATAATGTTTTGTAAGGTGCGTGGACCTACGTGTAAATATTTTTTATGTAAATATTCAATAAGTAAAAAGGTAAATTTACTATTTTTAGGTAATAAACGAGGATGCTTCACGTTATAAGGTAACGCTGAATAATTTATTCGACCCCCCACCCTGAGGTATCCGCGTTCGTCAATAAATGGAGATAATTTTCTCAACGACGGAACGTACTTTGTGCCCTTTGACAATCTATTTATTTCATTTGCGAAGTATGCACTTTGTACTAATTTAATTAAAACATCTTGGGCAGTATTTAATTCGTTAGTCGTCAGTATTGAGTGCTTCGAGTGACCGGATTTGAGTCGGAACCATCTCAATATTCGAGCAAACGTACGTTGCAGTTTATAATAAGAAGAGAAATTGGAAAAGATTCGGTCACAGAACTCTAACTTAGTCTCCTCTATCGCATTATTTTCATTTGTGATTAAATTGAAGGAGCCTAATGTATGATTTGATTTCATTTCGGGTGTATTACTTTCATGTTGGTTGATAAATTTTCTCACTGGCCACTGCGAATAGTCGTCGTACAACCAAGATGGGCCCTTCAACCACTGCTCACTGCATTCCACGAGCTGTGACGGAGACGCTCCGCGCGAGCATATGTCTGCCATATTGCACTCACTACTCACGTGACGCCAACAGTGTGGAGGTAACACTTCACATACCTGAGTAACACGGTTACTAACAAAAGGCTTTAATTTGTAAGCTTCTGTCTGAAGCCACGTCAACACGATAGTCGAATCGGTTAACGCAGTAATACGAGTAATTTTTACACGAGTTAAAATGTCACGGACATATTTAATTAATTTGCTTAACAAAACTGACGCCATTAATTCCAACCTCGGGATAGTTAATGGTTTGACGGGGGCTACTTTAGATTTTGCTGTCACCAGGCGTACTTTAGTTTGACCTCTATCGTTACGACTGATCACATACACACAACTAGCATAACCGCGAGAGCTTGCATCGCAAAAGGCGACCAATTCACACTGTTCTGGTAGCAGCATATGTCTATCTATCTTGATTGCCGTTAGTCGCGGGAGGTCATCAACGTAATTAAGCCAGCGCTTAGTTACGTCGGTTGGCAGCTGCTCATCCCATCCTATGCCCAGCTTCCATAAATCTTGCATTATTTCTTTCGCGATGAAAATGCACGGTGAAATAAAACCCACGGGGTCGTAAATAGAAGCTAATAATTTTAAAACAGAACGTTTAGTTATTACTTTATCAGTCTTATCTACTGTGAAATAAAAACAGTCAGTCAAAGGGAACCATTTCAGACCTAGCACTTTGACTGAATATTCGTTACCATCTTTCATAAATGTAACAGGACACTCTCGGTTTTCTAACGGAACGCGTTGTAAAACTTTTGCACTATTACTCGCTCACTTTTTGAGTATAAAGCCACCGGAATTAAACATCTCTAAAAGTTCATCTTGTAACCGAGATATCTGTGACAATGAACTGCAAGAATATAGAATGTCATCCATGTACACGCCCTCGCGCACAACCTTTGCAGCGAGTGGGAAACGTTCTTCCTCGTCATAGGCTAACTGTAAGAGGGTGCGGATAGCTAAGAACGGTAAGCAACTTAAGCCGTAAGTGACAGTTTTTAATTCATAAACGTCAATGGCATCGTTAGGCGAATGACGATACAAAATATGTTGATAACATCTATCTGACTGATTCAGTTTAATTGCCCGATACATTTTGCATACGTCACAAATCAAGCAATATTCAAACAACCTAAAATTCAATATTATAGCCCCAATATCTCGATACAGATTAGGCCCGGTCAATAGAATATCATTAAGCGAAACGTTCGTGGACGTTTTAGCCGAGGCATCGAATACCACACGCAAAGGAGTAGTGGAACTACTGGGCTTAAGTATACTGTGATGAGGTATCACATATTTGCTCGGGGTGTCCCCCGAATAAAGCTCCATGTGCCCTAGATTTTCATATTCGCACATGAACTCTGAATAGGCTTATCGTAATACAGGTGAACGATTCAACTTGCGCTCGGTGAACAAGAGTCGCCGCTCGGCTGCCGCTCGTGACGCGCCCAACGGAGGCGGGTCTGGTATGAATGGTAACGGCACTGAATAGGCACCATCCTCAGTACGACTATAACGAGCCACGAAAATGTCTTCCGCTAATTGTTCCAAAGGATTAATCGAGGGTTTGCTTGGCAATTCTTCGATTTCCCAAAACTTACGCAACGTTTGATCTAAAGACTCTTGTTCATCAAATGAGACTGATAAGTTATAATTTTTTAAATTGTCCTTATCATTGCTATAAAGTTTACCACTTACAACAAACCCGAAAGCGCTATCGATCACGCTTGATATATCCGATGAAATTATATAAGGTTTATCCTTAATAAGTTCCGAAACTATATCATTGCCCAATAGTATATCGATACGCGAACGCTTATAAAATAATGGATCAGCTAAATTAAATTCTTATATTTATTAATAACGTCCGAGTGGAATTGAACGTTAGGCATATCAGCAGATACCTTAGTCACTACGACCATGTTCAGTGTAAAACTAGGTAGGTTAGTGTGTAGGGACCTTAATGTGCATGTAATCATGCCGTGATTTTTTACAGCCTCTCCACAGAGACCATAAATATTAAACGAACACTTCTTTCGAGGTAAGCCCAAACGTTGAGCACACTCAGTTGTAATAAATGAGCTCTGAGCTCCAGAGTCAATAACTGCACGGCAGTATGGAAGCTGGCCGCTACTATCAATTACTAACACGCGCGCCGTTCCCAATACAACACCGTAACCCGAGTGAACGTTATTGGAATGAAGCGTATCTATCGTATAACGCTCTGAGTCACTCATAGCCTGAGACGAGACGAGTGCTTGTTGCACTTGCGAGTCAGAGCACATTGGACGGGTGAATGTTGGCACGAGCGTGTCGCTCACTGGCTCCCTATGCAATAGATAATGATGTAGTGACGCACATACACCACAAGACATCTCACTTTTACAACTTGAGGTATCATGATTTCCTTTTAGGCAATTATGACACAATTTTAAGGTATTGACACGGTCAATCCTTTTATCTACGGTCAATTTACGAAATTGATCGCACCTATAAATCATGTGATTTTGATTGCAATGCGCGCAAATAATTTTTTTATTTTTATTATAATTCGACACATTAGTATTTAAAACTGTCTTTGAATAACTTTTGTAGTGGTTATTATTGTTGCCTTTGTAATTGTTACATATAGACTTATTTCTTGATTGTAACGACATCGTACTATGCGATGAATGTTCGAGTACTTTAACTTGTTTATTTACAAAACTAATTAATTCCGAAAAAGATGGAAGTGAATTTTGCTCCCGATTTTCTTCAAAAAGCCTCTTAGTATGCGCATCCAACCCACGTAAGGCTAAATGACAAAATAAATAGTCATGTAAATTTTTAATTTTTAATGCCTCGATGGCTTTAAAAGAGTGATCGAATGTTTCGATAAATAAAGTAAGATTTGCGGTAGTGTCTTTATTTAACGGCGTAAAGTTTATCATTTTGTCGATGTACCTACCCACGAGTATTCGATCATCTTGATATTTATTACATAAACTTTGCCATACGACAGTATAATTAGCGGCTGTTATGGGCAATTTTTTAACAATGTTTAATGCCGAACCTTTAACACATGAAAGCAAATAGTGAAACTTATCTATTTCGTCGAAATCTCGATTGTGGACAAGTGATATAAATGTATCGTAGAATGTAGTCCACTTCTCAATATCACCATCGAATTCAAATAAACGTAATTTAGGTAATGACGGCCTTACATCACTCCTATCTTTCCTACTGAGGGATGCCTGCTCGTCCGGTTTTAATCTTAAATATTGCAACCTACATGCCTTATAAAGTTCATCAAATGTATCTAATTCTCGCGTTGACAATCTTGTCTCCGGTTTTAATGATATATCTATTTCAATAATATTTAACACTGTTTCTTCATACTTTGAGCGGACACTTTCCAATTCGGAATAATCGGCTAAGAAATTCTGAATTTGTGTGGGATCATTTATTTGGGATCTCGCGATATCGAAAACCTTTTGTAATTTAGCAAATAGGTATTCCTTTTTAAAAATAAGTGTTTGCCTTTTTATTTGTAATTTATCCGACATTATGAACAAATTACAAAATTAATACTTTATAAACGCACCGCGAGCAATGGACATCCAGGTAAAAAAGAGGCAAATTAAATAAGGGATATTAAATTAATTAAATGCGTAGTTTTACTCAAATATATGATGTCCACGGGACGCGAATTAAGGGTAGAAAATTATTATTCGAAGATCACTAATTCGAATATATGCGGCTCGAAGGCCAGAAATGTGGCGGAATGGGATTATTTTATTAGATATAGTGGACTGTATTGATATTCTAAATCCCCTGAAACGTTCAGTTACCGCAGTCACAAAATCACACCAAAAACAGCAATAAACTACTCACGGTCTTACTAGCCAGCCTCCCAAGATCAGCAAACGTTGACAGCTCCTGGTAGCTTCTTCTACACGGTAGAATACACTAGCAATTAGATTGTACACGATACACTCTGGAGTAGTCCCTTTTTAAAGTTTTTGGAGAGATGTTCACATCACGAACACAAAGAGAATGTGTATTGCTTGTCTCGCCTCCTACCCTCCTCTTCCTTTTTTTTAACTCCACAGATTATTACAACGCATATTACGTCGCAATGTTGCCACTAGGTGTAACCGGCGCTCCGATCGCAGCAGATCATTGTGCCTCGGTATAAATTTTGTGAGTTGCGGTTTATTACTGAACACCATTCCTACAAAAATTTTGCTCGCACAGTCTCTTCTCCTTCCGATTCTCGACTATGCTGACGTAAGTTATGTAGACATAACTGAGGACCAGCTAAATAAGCTTAAGAGACTTCAAAATACTAGTATTCGGTTCATATTTGGATTGCGCAAATTTGACCATATTTCCCAATTTCGCTCACGTCTCAAGTGGTTACCTATCCGACTTCGCCGGAACATGCATATACTTTCTATTCTGTATTGTGTATTATTTCACCCTTCTTGTTACGGCCTACGGCTGCTCTCTTAAAGGATCAGATCCCCAGGGGCCCATGAGCTGAAGTCCTCCCGAGCAGACGTAGGTCGGGCTCAATGTGGCCACGTGGAATCTCTCTAATTACACTAAAATATATGGGGGAGCGTTATACTACGGCCAGTCGACCGGAAGGAATTTGGCGGAGTTCACTTACCTCTATCCAAGGCGACTGGTCTCTCCGGAGTCGGTCAGGTCACATGTGGTTGTGTAGTGCAAGGGAAAGAATGGTGATGTGGTGTGTATCTGGGTGTGACTGATGGTGATTGAACCTAGACCTTAGCCGTCGGCAGTAGCCCGAGCGTCGACACCGCTCCAACTTGACTTGACTTGTGGTTCACCACGATGACAGTCACTTAACTCTATCGTACTATTAACTAGCTTACAGAAGCCACTAACTATCGCGGGGTATAAGGTTACCGCACAAACGCACACGGAATTTCTGGGTCAAAGGTCACTACCGGTTCCGGATAGTTACCGGATAGTTCTAAATACAGAGGCCGCACTAGCTTATATTGTCGAATGCACTTATGCAGGTTTTGAGTCAGACACAATAAGTCCCGGGAAGCTCTCCAGTAGGAATGCGCGTCACAATGATAGACCGTATATTTACTGGCCGCGCCGAATTATTTCGAGTTCCCTAACAGAATGGACCGCGTGCTCACGTCAGCACCGATTAAAAACGACTGCCGCTTGCTCTTGGGCGTTTTTCGCACGACCGAAAGTCAAACCGGTATCGCGCCGAGCCGAGTGACATCTCGCGTCAATCCTTGAAAGTGTTTGGCGCGAACAAACCCCCGTCCCGGACATAAGGATTTAGGTCCGCGAGCAAACCGGTCAGCGGGTCAAGGTCGCGAAGGCAAGCTGCAAGACCGAATCTACAACCAAACTAGGCCACCTTAGGCATCCCATCAGATATTGCAACCCTAACCAGCGCCTCAAAAAATAGCCCTAATGTAGCAAGCCGGAGAGTCAGCCTCCACTGGATGCCCCTCCTGGGCATCGCAGCACTTTAACAAGTCCTGTACTGGACAGAAGTCCGACGACCTCTTTCAAACACCTATCTGTGCCCCTATGATTAGTTCCGCAATCCGACCGGATCAGCTCTGCAAACAGCGACGCGACACGAAGCGGCCCCGAGCGGGGGCCTTCGTGTCCTAAGCTTCAGTGCAGAGAGCACCCACAAATTCCACATGAACGTCGTCTGTGGAGAGCCGAAAGAAACGCACAGATACTCCCTAGTATGAATTTTCAACAAGAATGCCTAGCCAGGCCACCCACCATATTATCATTTACTAAAATAGTGCGGCAGCTGATTTCAATCTGATAATCTCCAAACTAGCTAGCCTGTTAGACAAGTAGTCCTATGCTCATATTTCAACTAATTTTTCACAAGCATCAATGTTCAACTACAGAATTAATTCAACCAAATTAATCACCGATGCGTATAGGGCAACTGGCAAATTAAACAAAACAATAACGTAAGGGATAGCCCTACTTCTTAGCAAACAAAATGATTAAACACTATCATAAACATAATTTTTCAAATAGCGCGCCATTCAATTTCAAAACAAATTTTCCTTTCAGCAAACAGACGCAACAATCAAATACAGTGATTAAATATATGTACAAAACACATGCAGTAGCATTTAAAAGAGTAGATTAAATTCAATCCTTTTAATTTAAACCGCTACAAATAGGAAAATTTCGCGGAAAGCTCAAAGCATTTTTTAATTTTAATTCAAAGTATTTTTTAACTAAGTGCTCGACCAAACCAAATCTAATACCCCTTGACAGCGTGATTCAACGCTCCAGGGGGGGCCCTAATCTTCCCACCACCAAGGGGAGGCCACATGGCGTGAACCCGAGATAAATAGAGCACAACCTTTAACAGTTGCAACTCGGGTTGTACGCTTTCACTGAGGCCGTCGGCAACAGAACATTTTGACAAGTGGACTGTTGACGGCTTAAGGCTCAGTGGAGGCGGCCGTGGTGGGAGCTAAGGCGGCAGCTAGACAGGGCCGCCTCCATCAAATGGGGAACAGTGGTACACCAGTCGCGGCCACTCAGCTAACGGAAGTGAGAAGGGTCCAGCGGACCGATGAGTGGCCGTGAAGTTCCTCTCCACACGCTGAGGGTGGTTGATGACACCCCCGCTTCTGGGGGAATTACCTCCGACTGGTCGGGGGAGGGACCCCTTTCAAACTTAGGAGCCTGGTGGCTGGCCGGCGGGCGCCGAGAGTCGCCCGGCAGAGGGCGTGGCTGAGCGCCCCCGCCCGTGGGGGTCGAGGGCCTGGCAGAGCCCCGAGAGGAGACGCCGTTCGCACTCAGGCACAAAACGGCATGATTGATTGTAAGTCGTCAACGGTGCCCGCCGCGCTCTCTATCTGCCGGCACTGCTCCTCCAAAAACCGCAGCAGGTCATAGAAGGGCGGAATATAGGAGGCCTCGTCCCCGCCGTACCTCTCCTCAAAATGGATTCGAAGGTCGAGAGGTAGACGGGACAGCACGATGCGGAGCAACAAAAAAGCCCATTCGCCCACTGGTAAACCCAGCCGCCTCAACGTATTACAGGCCACCAAGACTGGATCCAACAGGTCCGGACGCAGTCTGGCCCGGTCACTAAGCAGCGGGAGGCTTAGAAGCTGCTTAACATGCTCGTCTGCAATTCGCCGGACGTTGGCGTATCTTCTGGCTAGGAGGTCCCGAGCAGTCTGGTAGTCGTCGTCCGATAATTTCAAGTGGCCGACGACGCCCAGGGCCTCCCCCTCCAGTGAGGCCAGGAGGTACGCCATCTTTTGGCTCGGGGTCAAGTCACTCCGGGCGTCCACTAGGCTGTCGAAAAGACCAACGAAGGTCAGCCATTCGGAAAGGACCCCGGAGAACTTTGGCAGGTCCAGAGTTGGGAGTCGTCCCAACAGCTCCGGCTGAAGCTGCTTCAGAGAGGACTCGGACAGGTTACTCATCCGAGCTTCACGCGCCTCCTCGGCATACCTGCCTTCAGCCTCGATCAACTCGTCCGTGAGCCACAAGAACTGCTCATAGTCCGCGAAGCAGGAGTCCAGGACTCCCTTCTCCACATCCAAATCCTCGAGCTCAGCGTAAGCCTCCTCCACTGCGGCCCTTCGAGCATCCACCTGCTCGAACTGCTTCATCAAGTTATGGACCCTATCCGGTCGACCTATCAAAGCATGGGCGCTTGTGGCCCAGCGTAGCTCAGTCCGCAAACAACGGATCAGTAGCTTGGGCGATGTCATCACTATTAAATGTAAATTACGACGCGGCTTGAGCACAGATTACAAAGATAACAAACAAAAAATACAACAAAAATTAACAGTTAATAAATGCAGTTCCTATCAAATCGCGTTGAATAGAAATTACACAAATACGAATTACTACGTATCAACCAAATACAAGTTAGCACAAAAGAAAAGGTACATGACGTATATCTCTAGAAAAACTCCCGCTTGCGCAACCTAGGGCGCGGCTTTTCAAATCTACCCACTAACCAAAAAAAAGGCAAGCAACAAAGAACAAAGGGAAATAATTCTAATATTACGTACAAAAAAATATTTTTACGTATTACGGACGGGCGTGATTGTAGATACAAATTAAACCAATCAAACCAACGCTCCCTGCCACCAGAATTGTTTAATGTTTATCAAACACTATGGTCGGGATCGACCGGGGAATCGAACCCGGAATCGCGCTCTGCTACCAGCTTGTTACGGCCTACGGCTGCTCCCTTAAAGGATCAGATCCTCAGGGGCCCATGAGCTGAAGTCCTCCCGAGCAGACGTAGGTCGGGCTCAATGTGGCCACGTGGAATCTCTCTAATTACACTAAAATATATGGGGGAGCGTTATACTACGGCCAGTCGACCGGAAGGAATTTGGCGGAGTTCACTTACCTCTATCCAAGGCGACTGGTCCCTCCGGAGTCGGTCAGGTCACATGTGGTTGTGTAGTGCAAGGGAAAGAATGGTGATGTGGTGTGTATCTGGGTGTGACTGATGGTGATTGAACCTAGACCTTAGCCGTCGGCAGCAGCCCGGGCGTCGACACCGCTCCAACTTGAGGGGGCCTTTCGAGGTTATCCACAGTCACTTTCTGGTTCACCACGATGACAATCACTTAACTCTATCGTACTATTAACTAGCTTACAGAAGCCACTAACTATCGCGGGGTATAAGGTTACCGCACAAACGCACACGGAATTTCTGGGTCATAGGTCACTACCGGTTCGCATGGCAACAGATAGTTCTAAATACAGAGGCCGCACTAGCTTATATTGTCGAATGCACTTATGCAGGTTTTGAGTCAGACACAATAAGTCCCGGGAAGCTCTCCAGTAGGAACGCGCGTCACAATGATAGACCGTATATTTACTGGCCGCGCCGAATTATTTCGAGTTCCCTAACAGAATGGACCGCGTGCTCACGTCAGCACCGATTAAAAACGACTGCCGCTTGCTCTTGGGCGTTTTTCGCACGACCGAAAGTCAAACCGGTATCGCGCCGAGCCGAGTGACATCTCGCGTCAATCCTTGAAAGTGTTTGGCGCGAACAAACCCCCGTCCCGGACATAAGGATTTAGGTCCGCGAGCAAACCGGTCAGCGGGTCAAGGTCGCGAAGGCAAGCTGCAAGACCGAATCTACAACCAAACTAGGCCACCTTAGGCATCCCATCAAATATTGCAACCCTAACCAGCGCCTCAAAAAATAGCCCTAATGTAGCAAGCCGGAGAGTCAGCCTCCACTGGATGCCCCTCCTGGGCATCGCAGCACTTTAACAAGTCCTGTACTGGACAGAAGTCCGACGACCTCTTTCAAACACCTATCTGTGCCCCTATGATTAGTTCCGCAATCCGACCGGATCAGCTCTGCAAACAGCGACGCGACACGAAGCTATCTAAAGAAGTTTAATTTTGTGGGGCTTCCGGGAGAACCTTTACGCTCTTTAAGAAATTTCATTTTTGTTTATTTATTTATTTGGTTCACCAACAAATGTTACACTGATACATAAGCTTAATTCTAATATAGTAATATAAACTAAGTGCACATTCAATGATAGGTAAACACCGCATGCTTAGTGTTCATAGCATCTCCTACAAGCCGTTACCAAATAGCTAAAAATATACGATACAAACTTAAAATAAAAAATAAACAAAACTATTAAATTAATACAAAAAAAAAATTACTACAAAGAAACATTAATATTTTGATAAATTTTGTGCCGAAAAATGTTAAAATAGTCGTGATGTATATCTACCACATTATTATAGGTATTTAAAAGTCTGCAAAGTCTGGGTATTGGGGAATTAAATCCTAGTACAGTTCTACGAAGAGGCGGCGAAAGAGGAGTAATGAATTTACGAGGATATCTACTTGGAATACGAAAATTAAATTTACGTAGTAATAAAGGGCAATCTAAGTTATTTCTGAATATTTTATATAAAAGTTGCAAATCAAGAATGTCCCGGCGTTTTGACAGTGAAACCATTTTAAAAGTCTTTAATCTATCTACATATGATGCATTTTTATCTGCTTTTCGTGTAGAAAAGGCAAGATGCCATAAAATATTTTTTGTATGCTCTCAAGGCGAAGGTTATGGGTAGAATAATGGGGACGCCAGACTGTGCTATAATATTCTAATATACTTCTAACAATTGAGAAGTATAAAAGTTTTTTTGTGGTAACATTACGGAATTCTTTACTATTTCTAATAACAAAACCTAATGATTGAGATGATCTTTTAATTACACTCTCTAGTTGTGGTATAAATGTAAGCTTTTTATCAAATACTACACCTAGGTTCTTAACAGTTTCCACTTCTTGGATAACTACACCATTGAGGGTATAAACTGATGGGAATATAATACTTTTGCGAGTGAATTTAATATGTACACATTTTTTTTAGATTAAAATTCATTCCATTAACATCACACCATTTAGAAAGTCTAGTTAAATCCTCCTGAAGAAGTATCATGTCTGACGATTTATTAATAATTTTACAAAATTTTAAGTCATCAGCATACATAAAGCAATTGTAATGTAAGAAACAATTAGGAATATCGTTAACAAATATGTTAAATAAAATTGGCCCCAAATGTGATCCCTGGGGAACTGCGGATGTGATGGGAAATATGTCAGAACTGAATCCATTAACAACAACGAAATAATTTCGACCTTCTAGATAAGACCTTAACCACGCGAGAATAGGGTCAAAAAAACCATAAGCTTCTAACTTTCTTAAAAGCATAACATGTGATACTCGGTCGAAAGCCTTACTGAAATCGGTATATATTACATCTATTTGCTGTTGAATGTCTACAGTTTTCACCAACGTTTCAACAAACGTAACTAAATTAGAGCAAGTCGAACAAAATCCATGCTCATCATCATCAACAGCATTACAGCCTTTGATAAGTCCACTGCTGAACATAGGCCTCCCCCAAGGAACGCCACAAAGCACGGTCCTGAGCCACTTGCATTCATCGACTTCCTGCATGTCTTACCAGTTCGTCACTCCATCTCGTGGGGGGTCGCCCTACACTTCGCATACCGGTATGAGATTGCCACTCAAGAACCTTTCTTCCCCATCGGTTGTTGGTTCTTCGAGTTATATGGCCGGCGCACTGCCACTTCAGCTTACTAATAAGTTGGGCTATGTCGGTTATCCTGGTTCTACTGCGGATATACTCATTTCTAAGTTTATCACGCAGAGAAACCCCGAGCATAGCCCTCTCCATAGCTCGCTGAGCGACCTTGCGCTTCCTGATACGGCCAGCAATGAAAAACCACGTCTCAGATCCGTAAGTTATCACTGCTGATCATCTGTAATAAACTGTTTTGTATAATTTTGAATATAGGTACATACATACTAATGAGACAAATATTTTGGGAAAGGTTGATAATATTGAGATCGGTCTATAATTGCTAACTAGAGTATCATCATCCGCTTTATGTATAGGGACAACTTTTGCGAGATTCCACATATCTGGAAAGCATCCTGTTTGTAAGGATTTGTTATATATAAAACAAAGAGGAGTAGACAGTTCTATGGCACATTCAGCGATGAAGTAAGGTGAAATAGAGTCTAGACCAGGTCCTTTTTTTCGGTCTAAGCCCTTTAATTGTTTTAAAACTGATTTTTCATCCAAAACCAAAGTGCTAAAATGATAATTATTGTTATCTAAATATGTTAAATATTGGTTATTTGAATCATTGTTATTAATACCGTTAGGATTGTCTACGGTGTATACTGGGGAGAAATGTGAGGCAAAATGATTACATATATCAGTCACATCTGCTTAAATCACACTACCATTAGACATTGCACTCGGATACTTACTATTACCATACCATTTATTTTAGATGTAAGACCAAAAAACTTTTGAATTTGTAACAATATTATCTTCTATACATTTTATATAAGCGTTGTAGCAGGTCTTAGCTAATTTATCACATCTCATATTAAGTAACTTTAGGCTGAGTAAATCCATTGCGTTATTATATTTTTTGTATCTACACCTCACCTTATTTTTTTCCTTTATTACTTTAATCTGACTCCAACTAAACCAAATAGGGTATTTATCACTTTTGATGGTACTCCATGGAACAAATTTTTCTATTGTTAAATTTATTCATTTTAAGTGTACCAACTCACAATACATCACTTTTTGAAAAATATTTTACTGTCCAGTCTATTACTCTCTCTGGAATGTCCTACCTTTGCATATACGTGAAGCACAAAATATTATTATCTTTAAGCGACTACTTTAAGACCACTATTTGTCTCAATCGTTCGGACACTGTTAGGATAAATTGAGTTATTATGTATTTATTGTATCTATCAGCTTTATATTATTGTTTGAGAAATTTTGTAATTTATATATGTATTTTTGGTAGATACGTAAGTTTGTTTATATATATATATGTATATGTTTATATTATATGTTTTACTTTATCTTTTATTATGTGTTAGTAATTTATATTATTTCATGTATTACTTATTTATATGTTATTTGTTTTTTGAATTTATTTTTATTATTCGCATGTATTGATATTATACTTTGTATATTTATATTGCACCACCTACCTATTCATTGTTTTATACCTTTACACCTTTGGGTGCCTGGAAGAGATCGCTATGTAGCGATAAGGCCGTCAAATTGTACATAATATAATCTGAGTTTTGTTATGTCTTTTGTATATTTATTAGTGGTGTACAATAAAAGTATATTCATTCATTCATTTATTCAAAATAACACCCATGATGAAAAACATGATACTTAATTCAGCCGCCATCTTGGATTTACATTGCGACAGCACCATCGGCTTCAACTCCCGCAAAAACCATGAAAATGACACCCATGATGACAAAATTGGTAACTATTGGTGCCGTCATTTTGGATTTACATTTCGACAACCCTATCAGCTTCAAATCTCTCACAAACCATAAAAATGACACCCATGATGAAAACCTTGATACCTATTACAGCGGCCATCTTGGATTTATATTTTGACAGCACTATCGGCTTCAACACCCTCGAAAACCATGAAAATGGCACCCATGATGAAAAAATTGATACCTTATTAAGCCGCCATCTTGGATTTAAATTTCAACAGCACTTTCGGCTTCAACACCCTCGAAACCTATGAAAATGACACCCATGATGAAAAAATTGATACCTGTTGCAGCCGTCATTTTGGATTTACATTTCGACAACCCTATCAGCTTCAATTCTCTCGAAAACTATGAAAATGATACCCATGATGAAAAAAGTGATACCTATTGCAGCCGCCATCTTGGATTTACATTTCGACAGCATTATCGGCTTCAACACCTTCGAAAACCATGAAAATGACACCCATGTTGAAAAAATTGATACCTAATTCAGCCGCCATCTTGGATTTACATTTCGACAGCACTATCGGCTTCAACACCCGCAAAAACCATGAAAATGACACCCATGATGAAAAAATTGATACCTGTTGCAGCCGTCATTTTGGATTTACATTTCGACAACCCTATCAGCTTCAACTCTCTCGAAAACTATGAAAATGATACCCATGATGAAAAAAGTGATACCTATTGCAGCCGCTATCTTGGATTTACATTTCGACAGCATTATCGGCTTCAACACCTTCGAAAACCATGAAAATGACACCCATGTTGAAAAAATTGATACCTAATTCAGCCGCCATCTTGGATTTACATTTCGACAGCACTATCGGCTTCAACACCCGCAAAAACCATGAAAATGACACCCGTGATGAAAAAAATTATACCTATTGCAGCCATCATTTTGTATTTACATTTCGACAATCCTATCAGCTTCAACTCTCTCGAAAACCATGAAATTGACACCCATGATGAAAAAATTGATACCTATTGCAGCCGCCATCTTGGATTTACATTTCGACAGCCCTATCAGCTTCAACTCTCTCGAAAACCATGAAAATGATACCCATGATGAAAAAAGTGATACCTATTGCGGCCGCCATCTTGGATTTACATTTCGACAGCCCTATCGACTTCAACAACCTCGAAAACTATGAAAATGACACCCGTGATGAAAATATTTATACCTATTGCAGCCATCATTTTGGATTTACATTTCGACAATCCTGTCAGCTTCAACTCTCTCGAAAACCATGAAATTGACACCCATGATGAAAAAATTGATACCTGTTGCAGCCGTCATTTTGGATTTACATTTCGACAACCCTATCAGCTTCAACTCTCTCGAAAACCATAAAAATGATACCCATGATGAAAAAATTAATACCTATTGCAGCCATCATTTTGGATTTACATTTCGACAATCCTATCAGCTTCAGTTCTCTCGAAAACCATGAAATTGACACCCATGATGAAAAAATTGATACCTGTTGCAGCCGTCATTTTGGATTTATATTTCGACAACCCTATCAGCTTCAACTCTCTCGAAAACCATGAAAATGATACCCATGATGAAAAAAGTGATACCTATTGCGGCCGCCATCTTGGATTTACATTTCGACAGCCCTATCGACTTCAACAACCTCGAAAACTATGAAAATGACACCCGTGATGAAAAAATTTATACCTATTGCAGCCATCATTTTGGATTTACATTTCGACAATCCTGTCAGCTTCAACTCTCTCGAAAACCATGAAATTGACACCCATGATGAAAATATTAATACCTATTGCAGGTGCCATCTTGGATTTATATTTTGACAGCACTTTCAGCTTCAACACCCTGGAAACCTATGAAAATGACACCCATGATAAAAAAGTTGATACCTATTGCAGCCGCCACCTTGGATTTACATTTCGACAGCACTATCGGCTTCAAAACCCGCGAAAACCATGAAAATGACACCCGTGATGAAAAAAGTGATACCTATTGCAGCCGCCATCTTGGATTTACATTTCGACAGCATTATCGGCTTCAACACCCTCGAAAACCATGAAAATGGCACCCATGATGAAAAAATTGATACCTTATTCAGCCGCTATCTTGGATTTAAATTTCGAGAGCACTTTCGGCTTCAACACCCTCGAAACCTATGAAAATGACACCCATGATGAAAAAATTGATACTACTTACTTTTAGTACGTACTAGTATTATTTATTCTGTGCTTTTATAATATTGTAATAAAAAAAATCTGTCATTATTACATATTATAATCAAGTATTTTAGAAATTTGGTTATTCGAATATTGTGTATTTGTAAAGCGATCTTTTCGAGCCAGGCGAGAAACAACCGTAACAATGTCCACTCACGACGGCGACTGACGCCGAACTAACTGAGTGACGCAATCTCTATTTAGTAATAATTTATTCATACAAGGCTGCCGAATACACCGAAAATTTCGCCATTTCGCAGCTGAAAAAAATTATTATAACTAAACTAAACAAAATTAAACTGCATTTACATTCAATGGCTTCCCACGTGATAGATGAAGAGTTTTAAAAATATATTGAGTTGAACAATTGATATTTTCAAAAGTTATCGTGTTTACAAGCCTTGCGGACACAGTGTATAGTATTTAAGTGGTCTATGGTGCTAAAGCCTTTTCAGAAACCAGATTGTTCGGGAGGCTGGAAGTCTGGAGACGATTCGTAATGATTCTCGAAAACAACACGTAGATGCGGCTCAGAAGGGAAATCGTTCTGTAGTTCTTCAAGAGGGCATGGTCACCTTTCTTGAAGAACAAGACCACCGCACTTCTGCTCCAAGCCTCCGGAGTAGTGCCACCATGGAGGACGGAATTACATAGCTTCTGAAGAACTTTAAGTACCGGTTTTCCACCAGCTTTCACAAGCTCTGCTGTAACTCCATCCTCGCCCGGAGACTTGCCGCTTTTAAGGTGCTGGAGAGCCATTTTAATCTCGTTCAGACTGACGTCCAAGATATCATCGGAATAGTGTCAGATAAGACTTGCTCTTTAATCGTTACTCACACTTGAGGCTCCAACCATGACGTGTACAGCTGCCCATAGAACCTCTCAATCTCACTCAAGCTGTATTGAAGTTGCGTAAGTCCCGACGCATGCATTTGGAGATCTGTCTCTTCAGTTGCCTGTATGCTGTCGAATCTGTTGAAGATTGCAGCTTCATTTCGCGTTTAACAGCCATGTGAAGAGTATGTTCGGAGAGTTTTGTGTTCTTCTGCGGCGGGTCTTGCAGAACTTATCTCCGGCCGCATGTACAGTTTCCACGAGCTTGTCATTCACTTCGTCCACTGCATTGCAATCTTCTAGGCACTGAAAACGGTTTTGTTACTCAAGCTGAAAGGTTTCGCGACTTTGGATTAGAGTACGAGGGGGACGGAACGTTGACTTCATTAGACGAGATCGCTCCAACTTAATGTTTAGGTTCGGTGTACCTCTAACCGTTCGGTGATCGCTACCAGTTTTCAACCTCGTGATCACTGAGACATCTCTGAACAGTTGGCGTCTAGTCGTCATAATGAAGTCAATCTCATTTTTTATCGAACTGTCGTGGTTCGACCAGGTCCACTTCCTGTGGAGCCGCTTCTAGAAGAATGAGTTCATCATAAAGTATCCCTCATTTCTCCATGATGGCGTTGTTTCCTCGTTTCTCCATTTTGTTCTGATGGCCTATTCCGCATTTCCCTACCTTCAGCTCACCATTCTATCTAGTGCCTAGTTTTGCGTTGAAGTCTCCCATTAACACCGTATTTTTGTTCCTCGATAAAACTTGGACGATAAATCCGACACTTCCTTGGGACAAATGTTTGCCCTACCGGTGATAAAACAAGTTGCCTTATTCGAGGATTACCGTGTCCTCCTCTTCTCTTCGGACCTCAGATAATCCTTTAATATCCGAGCGCAACTTGTCTATCTCTTCTTCCAACACCAGGAGTTTCTCGCCAGTACTCTAAAATTTATTTAAAAAAAACTGCCACTGGGTTTCTTGCTCCTTCTTCCCAGGATAGAGGATTTGTTCGATTCAGTGGTAAAGTAAAAAATGACTAAGAATGAATGAATAAGAATGATTTGTAATCAATATTGAATAAAAACTATTCTATTCTATTCCTCAGGGTGTCTGCGTTGTATGCTGCCAGGTCGAGTCCTCTTACATGGCAACTGAATCTCTACCGGAGATTCTTAGCACCCCCTGCCCCGCCGTTACCATGGTCACCGACGAGAATTGGGGGCCGTCTCTTCGTAACATTCATTATGGGGGGATGTTTGCCATAGTTGCCACGTGTGGCGAGCGGGTTTGCAACCGCAGTTTTTTTAAATTGTAGTATTGTTGTCATCAGAAAGACGCTGCTGCCCATCTCCAGCCTGTTTCCCACTGTCGCCTCTTACGACACCCACGGGAAGATATGGGGTAATGGATATTCTTAACCACCACTACACGACACAATTAACAACACGAAACCAATTAGAAGTAGCTTGGTAGCGATCACCTCATTCCCAGGTGTTATTAACATCCATAAATTCCTTAATAATATGATAACCCTTTTTATAAACACTTAGTTTAATAAAGTTTTTAAACTTTGAGCAAGTCAAATATTGTATGTTTTCTGGGATCTTGTTGTAAAAGCGTATACATCGCCCTAAGAATGAATTACTTATTAAAGAATAAAGAATGAATTATGAATTACCTTTGGAAGACGATTAAGAGAAAAGGCATACATAATGATTATTTAAATGACATTTTATGGTTTAACAAAACTAATTTCTCCAATAAAGGAATGTATTTTAGATTTCGGTAAAGGCATAATCAGTTTAATTTCTCCTTTAATTGCTGGTGTGGTGTAATGTTAAACCGATTCGTAATTGTGGAATTTAATTAATACACCCTTAATTTTGACATGTACGAGTATAACACCGTTATTTTCAAGAATTTACAAAACCGGTTAAATGAATTGCCACTGTCGGAATTACGAAGTGTACTTCCAACAAGTGTGCGCCCCACCACTCAACAGCCGCCTTACGCGTTTCAATTTAAACCGGCAATTCGGGACAAAATGCATAGGAACAAATGATCTCATTGAGTGGCCACCTCGCAGTCCTGATCCAACACTTTCTTTTACGTTCCTGATCTAATATTTGTATGAAAAATACATATTATAAAGTATTAAGTTATTACTATTACAATTATTTTATTTATATATTACTTTATAACATATTATAAAGTATTAAGTATTATTAAGTATATTATCACGAGATCAGTATGCTATTTAGTACTTACGTTGTACCGGGTTACCGATGCGACGATTATTTTCTAAGAAATGTTTTTGTAATTTCTGACATTTCTAGTACTCTAACTTTAGTTAGTCCTCTAGAGACTTTTGAACCCTCATGTGAAATTGGATTGATTAGCATAATATTTTTTTGGCAAAATTTCGAATTTTTCGCTGACTGTACATCTTTCTCTTTGAATGCGTTTCAATGTGCTGTTTATAATATGTCAATTAAAAAAAGTATACATAAGTAAATGTTAGTCTCAGAAGACGTTTTCCTGTAGCTGTAATGGTGATAGTACCTTACTGTTCCATCTCAAAAATCCACCACGTGTAGTAGTGGTGGGAAACTGTGTAGTGGTCGTGTGGCGAATATCCACTATCCAATATTATCCCACTGGTATCATTAGAGGTATCATTAAAATATCTGTCGTTGCCAATCCACCTACCAAGCATGGCAACTATGGCAATTACCCTTCCTACGGAGCCACCTATGAGTAAAGCCTATGTTCAGCAGTGGACTTTTGACAGTGTATGGTGATGTGTTTATATAACAATTTCATAGAATACTATAATCAACATTCATCATTTCTAATGGTATGCTTAGTCGTCGTTTATTATTATTAATAATAAGCTGTGCCCCGCAACTTCGTCCGCGTTTAATTTATTACTTTACGGTTTTAAGGTTTGCGCGGAACCCTAATTCTTTTTCTAATATAAAACTTGTTACTCCGTATAACGTCAGCTATCTCGGCCAGTGAAAGTCCCGTCAAAATCCGACAAAACAAACAGACAGACACAAAAATTTATAAAATTATGTTTTTGTTGTAAGTATCTTATATATTTTTTATGCATTTAGTAAAAAGCTGTTATTTCGACAATGCAAACAGACACTTCAATTTTATTTATTTGTATAGATATTTAAATCCCTGTTTGCTTATCTCAAACCCGGCCAGTACATGTTCTGGGACAGTTGGGTAAAGAGCTAATTTAAGAAGGTATATTACATTGATTAACATAAAGTCAGTCCTAACGAGTAGTCATATAATGATATATTTCCTCATTTCTGATCTATATCGATTCTTAGACGTTTCATGTGCACTTTTCTATAGGCCGTTCTATATTTGTAGGCCTTGAGCTGGTTTTACAGTTACTCTCACCGTCAGCGCAGATGTTCTGTTAAATAAAAGTATGTAGAAATATAAATTATCGGTTATTAGTTGATCATAGTGGAGATAATGCATGTAGCGATAGGATAACCTTGATTAATGGTCAACTCAGCCGCAGCTATTCCGATTGGGCCGTAGGTGCAGTACAGGACGATTATTGGCGATGCCAGAAAGAAATAAAAGATAATCTAACGGTTTTCGATAGATGGTGGTGTAATAGTCGCGATTACGGTACGTGTAAAATACCCAGAACGGCAAGGGGCGTCTGTCTGCCACCGCTTTCCAACCGTGACGATTATGGGAAATCTTTCATGCAACAAGTGAGGTCTAACCCATCAGTGGACTTTTTCGGGGTTGTTAAGAAGAAGAAGACCCAGCAATAGTCAGCTAAGGCAAAAATCATCACATCATCAAAAATTGTAGTAGAAATAATAAAACAAGATCATTGAAATTAAATGAAATAAATGTAATAATTATAATAATGAAATTATTTGAACTAATTACTGTTTTTCTGATTCCCTATTCTTCATCGTTACAGTTAACACTAATATTGTATATATTACCGAGATTTATCAATAAAATATTCCTATTTAAGCTAAGGCACCTTTATGCTGTATATTTAAGAGTGATATAGTGATTTTACTTGCATTTCAAACAAACTGTATGTCGCAGAAGTAGACATTGTAAAAGGAGTTTTTGCTTAGTGGTTTATGTGTGTAAGAAAATCTAATAAAGTGTCCCCGAAGCGAACATATATTATGTGAAGTAAAATACAAACATGAAAGAGCCATTTATTTCAAGCTGTCCTACTGAATTGCAATGAATAGAATAGCCTATGTAAAGCTTTTTAGAAACCTGACGAAGTTTTAACCAAAGTATAGCCCACAATTTCTCAGTAAGCTTCACCTTGTTTTTAAATAAATTGCTCGATATTTGATTGCGTAATTCATGCGTGTCATTTGATATGTCAAGGTCAAAACTGGTAATGTTTTTGGCCGTGGAAAGAAAAGAGATCTCCCGTCGGGCAAGGTGTTCATCCCGGGGATCAGCCGACACGTCTTGTAGTATTATATAGCTGTTCTATTATATCGGAGTACTTCGAAATTACGATAGCATGCCTAATAGGCTTTAGTTCGTTTCGCATGTCGCGCGACGACTGCGCCTAACATGCTTGTATCTACTGATTTATTAAAAATTTTTTATCTTTATTTAGTCGTATATGATGATATGGTATCATGATATTGTTTTAGAATACACTATTGAACATCTCATAGCGCGAAGAATTATAGGTGTGCTTTCTCTCGACACATCTAGGTCACGCAATTTTGTGTTCTTAAAATGCCTCCATCATGACCACATTGCACTTTCACGATTCATATGAGTAGCCGTATATCAAGAAAACACTAATTAATCCATTTCGTATGTATACTTGAAAACTGTATACTTTAAAAAAAAAACGGTTTTATAAAATTTAACGTGGACGTTCGGATGTAGATTTTGTATGTGGTAACGACCGGGTTTTTTATTAGCTTCAAAATTACATCAACTGGTTTTCCTATTTCATATCAATAGCCTAGTACGCGTAGTTTGTTAATAAAATGATTTTCTACTTTTCTAAGTTTTATATGTATTACTATCAAAAATTTAAAGGCGCTGTCATATTTTTTTAAACATTTGATAAACAAAGGACAAATGTACCATCCAGCCTATGTCGATTGTATACTTTGTGTAGATAGATAGATAGATAACTCTTTATTGCATTTATACAAAGTGTTACAATTACGGAATAACTTAAGAACTATAAACGGTGGTCATAGGTATCGCTTTAAGCGATTTCTGCCTGACAAACCGAACGTAATAGGGAACAATGTAATATATTTTGACGGATAGGTGCAACGTGCAATATAAAATGAAACTGAGGACAAAAACTTATAATTAAACACGATTTATATAAATATATGAAATATATAATATATAATATTATAAAATTAATAAACATAAATAAATATATACATATATACATACATATAGATAAATATATACATATATATACACACATACATACATATATATATATGCAGAGAAAATTAAGCATAAAGAAAAAAAAACAAGTATTTATAAAAAGAGGAAATGCATATAATTTATAATTATGACGGGAAATTCAAATAATACTCCTTCAGTTGTTTTTTAAAAGTCTGTAAAGATTGCGCTTGCTGGATGTTAAGTGGTAATGAATTTCAGAGTCTGGTTGCTTGTGAAGTAAATGACTTATTATAAAAAGAAGTTACGCTGTAAGGAGTGTTCAAAGCCAAGCAATACACTGAACGCAAACTACGATCATGAAATTCATATCTTAGAGTTTTTTTTCCTTGGAGATTTCGAATCAAACAGAACACAAAAGAGTAAAGAAAGTAAATGAACATTCCGGCTAAGGTGAATTGGGAGCCACTTGAGTTGATTTCGAAATTGGGATACATGGTCATATTTCCGTAAGCCAAATATGAACTGAATGGAAAGATTTTGAAGACGCTCAAGCTTGTTTAATTCCTCCATGGTAATATCAGTGTAGCATATATCAGCATAGTCTAAAATAGGCAACAAAATGGAATGTGCTAACGCAATTTTGGTAGAAATGGGTAAGAAATTTCGAAGTCTTTTGAGACTTCCACAAGCTGCAAACATTTTTTTTTACTTATTTGTTCAATTTGTGGTGCCCAAGACATTGTACTGTCAATTAGAACCCCTAGATTTTTTACAACCTTATTGTAAGGAATAGCAGAATTTTCAAAACAAACGAAAGACAGCGTATGCCAAGTAATTTTTTGTAGTAGTTTGTTGCACTATTACCTGCGTTTTACTAGGGTTAACCTTAATTCCATAAGATGTGCAAAATTCTGAAATAATAGCGAGATCACGATTTGTGGATAACACGGCAGATGGAAGATTATTGATACTTGTTTGAGAATATATTTGGAGATAGTCTGCATAAAGATGGTAGAGAGAAGTTATTCCTGAAGTGATAGAGCGTATGAAAATTGAAAAGAGGAGAGGAGACAACACGCCACCTTGTGGTACGCCTGCATCCAGAGAACACCACGAGGAATAAGTGTCTTCAATACGGATGCATTGACGGCGTCCAAACAAGTAACTACGAAACCAGTCAGTTGCCGCTGGAGATACGTTAATAAAACGGAGCATAGCTAGAAGTATATCAAAATCGACTGTGTTGAAGGCGTTGCTGAAATCAAGAAGAGTAAGAATAGTAACTTGCCGATTCTCCATTCCTGCCCGAATGTCGTCTGTGATTTTAACCAAAGCAGTGACCATGCTATGGCCAGGACGAAAGCCTGATTGGAATGTATTTAAGAGGTTATTTTGATTAAGAAATAGATTAAGTTGCTGTTGGACAAGACGCTCAAGAATTTTAGAAAGAAAAGGTAATATGGAAATAGGACGATAATCACAGAAGGACTTGGGATTTGATTTCTTGAGTAGTGGAATAATTTGAGCATCTTTCCATAGAGTAGGAAAAGTTCCTGTATTTATAGAATTGTTGAAAATTTTAGTTATGATAGGAGTTAAGAGATCTAAAAGCGGGAGAATCATGTTTCGACTGACATTATCATTACCAATGTGTAATCGATTTATTTTGGTAAACATTATGAATTTTTTCCCTGTAGGTGACACTACCTGTTAAAATAATAGAGCGCTAAATTTAATACACGTAAATAATATATTTTAAAAGTCAGGAATACAATTTTCTTTTCATCAAAATTAAATGAAATGTGCATGAGTCGTGCACTTTTGGATTTTCCAAACTATTTATATTTATTATGAGGGTATCTACACATCATTCTCATCTGGTTGGGATATATAAATACGAGTTTATATTAAAATGATAATTAAA
Organism: Parnassius mnemosyne; assembly: GCA_963668995.1. NCBI lineage: Eukaryota > Metazoa > Arthropoda > Insecta > Lepidoptera > Papilionidae > Parnassius > Parnassius mnemosyne. Next base: position 16,965,766 of record CAVLGL010000079.1, on the reverse strand, counting down.
TAAAAATAAATAATAAGATAAAATTAAATATATGTGTATGCATAACCATACATAAAATATAGTAAAATAAATAAATAAAAAAACACCCCAAATGGAAGCCTTCAGCAGTTGACGCTGGACGGCTGGCTTCCAAATAGGCAATTAATGATTTCTTTCATTTCTTCCAATGTGCTGCTCCTCATTTGCTCTAGTTAATAGGCGACTATTTCATAATCGTCTGAATTAACCACAATTGGAAGATCCACATTGGCATTCACGTGTGCAGGTTGCTCTACGACTTGTGTACATCTATATCTATATTATCTATATCTATAGTATTTTCATCCCATGGCAGAACAGCCTCACAGCGTAGTCGTTCAAGTTCAGCATCACCAAGCATGTTTAAGCGCAGAAGATACCGAACTTCGTCTGCCGGGTTTTGCTCTGTGTCGGTAATAGATGGCTCCAACTCAGGAAATAAGCGATGTATCCTATACGTAATATAATTTCCAACTTTTTCCCATTTCGCTCTAAAATACAATTCGCATTCATTTGCGTTGTCCATCGCAAATGTCGTACTTATCCAGTGGATGGTGTCGATTGTTTGGTCCGTAAAGATCCTGCCGACATCAGGCCAGAAGGTAGAGATAAAGAATGCGAGGGACTGCTAGGTGTTCATGCAGCACATTTAAAGAGTGGGTAATATCACTTTTTTGAATATCATATTGAAATTATGTACATACATAAACACTCACGCCTGTAGTCCGGGGGGGTAGGCAAGGACCACGGACTTCCATTTGGCACGATCCTGACATACTTCTCGCCTACTTTACATCTATACTCGTATTTCTACGCATACACGCTAGTCGGTTAAGGGTAAAAATTTTAATTATAATTCGAAATTTATTATCATTTTAAAACACTATATTTTATGAAAATATTAGTTCGGGGAAAAAGTTTCTTCATATTTTATATACAAATTAAAGATTTTTTTTCAAAGTTTAATTACATGTAATTATGATATATATGTGCCATTTTGTTCGATAACTTGTAGCCATCTTGTAGTTAAATGACATAATCCCGTTGCTGTATAAATTATGGGATTTTTGATCAAAAATGCGACAAGTAGTTTTGACAGTGCTCTCTTGATGTTAACCTAACACTACTCAAAGAATCTGGAGAGACCGAATCAGGTGAAAATCTAAGGGTGCAAAGTCTGTACTTAAAGGAATATATGATGGATGCATTAACGCTTCCCAACAATTTTTGCTGAGTGGCCAAAGATGTGTGTGGTCTAGTGTGATCATGATGAAAGACCACTCCTTTTCTGGTGATCAATTCCGGCCGATTTTTCTCAATTTCTTGCTTGAATCTCATTAGTTGTTTGCAGTAGAGATCCAAGTAGAAGTGGTTTTGCCGGCGATAAAAGCTCATAATAAACGATGCTCTTCGAACCCCACCATACACAAGGACCGAAGGTTCGTTTCCGCACTGAACAAGTGTTTCTATGCTGCAAAATAAACAGTCTTTGTCTGGATGCTTGTTTTCAACTTTAGTTTTTTTAAATGGTTAAAATATTGTTTTTAACACTGATTAGATTAATTTGTTTTAAGTGTAACAAATACTACGAAAAAATCGCTAGGCTTTTTTGCAGAGGTACATACTATTCGAAGAGATCATTTAATCGCTTTCAAAATTAGTTTAAATTATGGCTAATGTTTGTAGGTGAATATATTAAAAAATTGTAAATATTTATAATCACAAAGGTACAACTTCGAGTTTAGTTACATATTCGAATTATTACCAAAATGTGACATTAAAGGGATATTATCTTTTGCTACATGTAAAGGAAATCTAATTAACATACACATAATTATGGAAGCTTTGAGTCCACTAACGGATTAACAGCTTTAACCAGGATTAACCATGGTAGATGCGAAAGAAAATGCAAAGAGATGCAACATCTCTTCGCAGTGCCAATGAATCGAGCCGATTGGAAAGGGCTCAGTCGTCGACGATTCGAGCCGCTCTGCGCTGGATGCGGTCAACTGAAAGGAGCTGGTACTGGTACTGCCCAGAGATGGGAACAGTATTCCATGTGAGGCCGAACTTGCGCCTTGTAAAGTTGCAGGCGGTGTGCCGGCATGAAATACTGTCCCGCTCTGCTGAGCACGCTAAGCTTTTTAGAGGCCAATTTGGCCTTCTCTTCCAAGTGACCACGAAACTGCACGTAACTCGATATGTCGACTCCGAGGATACCGATACTGGCTGAGGCAAGAAGGGGAGTGCCTTGAAACTGAGGAGATACGACAAAGGGGTTCTTTTTAGCGGTAAACGCGCAAACTTGTGTCTTCTGAGGATTAAACTGGACTAGATTTAGTCGCCCCCAATCCGAGACTTTGTCCAGCAAAGACTCGACTTCAGACACAAGTTTGTTCCGGTACTCGGCGACGTTTTCCCGAGAAATATTGGCCCGGCCGGTGTATAGAGCATCACCAGTGCTGTCATCCGCATAGCAATGAATGTTACCAGTTAGCAACATATCATTGATATGCAGAAGAAACAGCGTTGGTGATAGCACACAGCCTTGTGGAACACCAGCGTTAATAGGCTTGTAGTCAGAACATGCACCGTCTACAACGACCTTGATGCTCCGATCTGCAAGGAAGCTGGTGATCCAATTGCACAATTTCTCGGGAAACCCATAGGAAGGGAGCTTCGAAAGAAGCGCTTTGTGCCAAACCCGATCGAAGGCCTTCGCAATGTCCAGACTAACGGCCAACGCCTCCCCGTTGGACTCCACTGCCTCCGCCCATCTATGGGTCAGGTAGACCAGAAGATCACCAGCTGATCGACCCCGACGAAAACCGTATTGGCGGTCACTAATCAGCTGGTGATCCTCAAGGTACCGGATGAGCTGGCAGTTAATAATGGATTCCATTATTTTGGAGAACAAGGAGGTGATCGCGATAGGCCTATAGTTGGACGGGTCTGAGCGGTCGCCTTTTTTAGGGATCGGGTGGACAAAAGCTGTCTTCCATGAATTCGGGACTACGCCTTGGGAGTAGGAGTACCGGAAAAGACGCGTTAGGACCGGTGCCAACTCCGGAGCACACGTCCTCAGCACAATTGGGGGGATTCCGTCAGGCCCACTCGACTTCTGGATGTCCAGGGAGAGAAGTGCTTTGCAAACTGAGCGCTGTGAGAATAGCACATCCGGCATGGAGCACTCACACCGCGGGATGGTCGGCGGTATTTTCCCCCCGTCATCAAGAGTCGAGTTGGACGCAAAAAGGGAGCCTAAAAGGTCGGCTTTGTCTTTTGCGTCTTGGGCCAGTGAGTCGTCCTCCCTGTGCAGAGATGGTAGTGATGGCTTACAGAAATTCCCTTGGACTGCCTTGGCGAGAGACCAGAATGCACGGGTTCCCGAAGGAAGGCGAACTAGTTTCTCGCCAATTCTGCCTATGTGCTCTGAATTTGCCTTGGCAATAACTCTTTTGAAGGACCTGGAGGCGAAGTTATACTTCTTTTTTAATGTGCTGGTGTTTAGATCCCGAGTCACCGAAGCCGCAGCCCAGGCTTGATAACACTCCTGCTTACTGCGCAATGCAGTCTTACAGGAGCGACCAAACCAAGGCTGAGATCCGATGGGTACCACAGATGATGGAATAAATAGTTCCATTCCCTGTAGCACCACATCAGTGACAGAGTCAGCAACAGCGCTGGGATCATCCGGCGAGAAGCAAACCCGCCCCCATGGGTAGGATGCAAAGAAAGACCGCATTCCGTCCCAATCCGCCGACCTGTAATGCCAAACACGGCGGCAACCTGCAAAACGCAACCGCGAAGGGAGCGTGAGTGGCACCATACTCCGGATCAGACAATGGTCCGAAGAGCCGAGAGGGGCATCGACGGAAACCTGATATCCGTCCGGATGAGAAGTCAGCAGAAGGTCCAACAGGGAAGGTGTATGATCCTCCACATCTGGAATCCGCGTAGGCGAAGTAACCAGTTGTGTCAGACCATATGCCAAGGCAAAGTCATAAACAGATCTCCCCGCATGATCGGTTAGACGTGAACCGAGCCATTCGGCATGGTGGGCGTTAAAATCGCCAAGGATCACGATCTCTGCGGATGGGACCTGTTGTAGCAAGGAATCTGTAGCCATTTGGACGTGGTCGATGAGTCGGTCTGTTTCGGCATTACCGCTATTGGACCTATAGAGGCACCCGTAGACGCGCGGATGGTCGTCGCTGTCTACGCGTAGCCAAAGGATGGACAGGTCCGAACCTTCAAGACTGCCGAGGCGTCGAGAACAGATGTCCTCTCTGACATACACGCAAACTCCAGCCCGAGGCACAAAGGAGTGCTCTAATTTGTACCCCGGGTAGGAGAGATACGAAATATCAGCCGGAGAGGAAACTTGCGTCTCGGTCAGAAAGAGCAAGGCCGGCTTCGCCGTCTTGAGATGGTATTGCCTCCTCCTACCACCTTGCTTTCGGCTGCCGATCTGCATGCTGCCATGGCAAGCACCAGCTCCAGACACGCCCTGGCGATTTCGAGGCAGCGGCATAATATTAATATCTTATATTGTTAATAATAATAAACTACTTAATATTCTAAAATACTTAAATCACTTCATTGTATCTATCGAATACTTGCGGCTCCGTGGCGCAGTGGCTTAGCAATTGAGTTGAAGCGCTAAGGGACGCGGGTTCGAATCCCGTACGGTCTTGATGTGTGTCCTTGTGCAATTTATGTTTGTAAAATGCCCCCACGATACAGGTGAAAATTATAAAGTTTAGTTTAAAAAAAAAAACACGATTAAAACACGTTATGGCTCATCTCTATTATGGTACGACACTAAGTTGTTATAGTCCGTGTAACCCCAAGAAATGGGTAAACTGTGCAACACTAGTCTCTGGCCGTGGGCATAAAAGCCAGCCATAATGCCGAGTCGTTCCTTTTTCCTCGCATATAAATAATACACCTTTTTCTTCATTACAGTTTTTGTATTGAAAGAAAAAACTGTCTTGAAAGCTTAATTATTAAAAGTTTATAAATTTCTTTTTGATTGTTTTGTAAAATGTCACCAAAACCGTATAACCACTAAGTTAGTTATAAACTAGCTTTCTTTATTTTAAATATGATGCTCACCGCCTTCGGTTGCGAGTAATCTTCTTTAAGATAACAGTAATTTAAATAGGTATTGTTTTCTTTGTTCTGTCACATGTCTGTCAAGTTAATTATCAATTCTTACTTAGAGTTATGGCTGATTTACACAGGGACAGTAACTGGCTCCAAATTCGAGGCTAGTCGGTGCTGACCCGCTACTGGCATAATGTAAATTGATTTGGAGTCAGTGCAACACAGTCGCGTCAGTGCTGACTTCAACATTCCTGCTTGAATATTTTGAAGTCAGTCCACTCCCCTCGCCACCCGCGCCGACGGCATTGACCTTATCTAAACGACCAAGTCAGTGCTTGTCCAGTCGCTGTCGTGAGCCTGCTGAGATGCGTGCCTCAAGTAGCAGCTCTTTGGAATTTTAACCCCCCGAGCGAAATTTAATTAATCTTAGATATGTAGACCCTAAGCAAGTAATCATTATATCCGCCAGTAACAGAACCTTGAATAACGATGAAGTTGGGCGTGTAAACAACAATGATACTAACATAATTTACCATGCTTTTGAAAATTCTTAGAGCTATTTTAATTCTATGTGACTGTTATTTTTTTAATTATCCCTAATAAATAACTATCTTACCTTAATTAGTATTTTCAATGCTGCATATATTGGTACTAAATGAGAAATAGATGGTTTCGATACACGATAAAAGTGACTGAGGTTCCGAAATGACATTCCTGAAACCAAAAATGTCAGTGTTATTTCGAGTTTTATTGGTATTTCTTGAATGTATTTTGACGTTGAATAGAGCTTGTCATCAATGAAAGCAATTCGTGAAAATTCTTCGGCGTTATTCTCAATGCCAGTTTGAATTCCGTAGGATCTTCAAATCTCAATTGACTTAACAACAAACAGAACCTCCAGTTTCTTTACTGTCGTTTCTTTTTACATATCTTTTTTTCTAACATTTCCGTCAACTCTTTCAACAGCAGATAGGAACATTTTCTCAACAAATATTTTAACCGTTGTAAATGCCGTCGTTTCCGTGACTTAAATTTTGCCTAGTGACTTCAATAACGTGCGTACACCCTAAAGAAGTTACCAAGACTACTGATTGCATGTAAGCAGTGCGAGTGAGTCCTCGGTGCCTGCACTGGCGCCTGTTACTGACCCCGTGTAAATCAGCAGTAATTAAATATAAATAAAGTTATTACTCAGAGCAATTCTATATTTTGAGAATGTTGACTTAGGTTAACAATATTATTATTTAATTTAAATGTTTTCTCTTTGTTTTGCGTGCTCTACGGCTGTTAATTAAATTCTTGATTTCTCAGCATACTCGTAATTATAGCATGTGTCTTTTGAGCTAAGCGTTTGCATCCATTTCAATCAATATTAATTCAACTATACCGTACCTTTTTGACTTTTCTTGTAAACGGCTGTGATGATGCATCCATCCATATTTCCCTACCATGTCCTCTACTCCCCGAGTCACTGGGCGGCCCCTTCATCGCATGAGGTGATGCCCTTCTACGTTAGAAAGCCTTATCACCTAGGCGGCCGGGCTTGACTAGCCGTCCCTGATATACGCCAGCTGACCACCTATCGTGTCTGCGGGCACTACTACCTGTGCTCGACTACCACCATGTTGGCCAACTACACTCACAGGTGGTACCTCCTTCAACTACCTCCTCTAGCATCAGCAAAATATAAGTGCAAACCTTAGTGCGAGTGAGATTTAGGCCCATAACCCCGACCTAGCCACGGGCATCTAAACTTTACAATACTCTTTACTAAATTATTATTCTGTGACTCCTAATTATTTTATTCTAATTATTTACTTACAATACCTTATCTAAATCTACCTTTCTAACTAATTATCCATCCCTACCTAAACTACAACGTCACACCGTCATCCATTTTATGGGTACTTCAAGCCGTAACCGTTTTTGGCGCGGCCACATGCCCAGACGGTCCTTTGCATCAGCAATTTTGCCAAGGCACGGTGGTCAGACCTCTTAGCAAATCACGCACCGACTACGCTGACACAGCACATTTGTCATCAGCAGTGGGCAATATGGTCGTCACTTCCCTACACTAAAATTATTATTATTATTACCATATATGTTATTTTCATGTATTGGCGGTGTGGTCCATTACCCCATCCCGTGGGTATCCGTGGGTATCAGAGGGAAATAAACCAGGTGATGGATAGCAGCGTCGTCCTAATAACAACTCGAAAAAACTGTGGTTGCCAACCCGATTGCCAAGCATAACTATTATGGCAAGTACCCCTCTTATTAGGCATACAATGGGAAGGCCTATGTTTAGCAGTGGGTTTTGATAGGCTGTAATAAATGAATTTAATGATTTTGAGATAAAATTGGTCACCACAAAGCCAAAAAAGACGTGTTTCTAATGCCGGATTTACACGCTTGCCAAGTCTCGGCAAGCATCCACAAGCTCAAGTGTGTAAAGAGGGTGTTTGGCTTGGCTTGCGTGAGTTGTGGACGCTTGTCCCCGATCCGTTCTAGTGTCGGTTTTTGGACACAGATCAAAGGGCGCTTGCAGCAAGCGCTTGCAACGCATTCACACGTTGGTGCGCGTTTAGTAGAAATTGTGAATTCACGACGAGCGCATGTTTAGTTCTTTACTTAAAATGAGAGGCTGGTCGAACGAAGAGAGTTTATCGTTTCTGAAATATTATCAGAGCGAATCGTCTATCTGGAACCCCAAAGACGTTAATCATAAAAATAAAAAGAAAGTTGCAGATGCTTGGAGTAGTTTTTCCGAGTTAACGGGAAAGCGAGTCAAAGAATTAAAAGCCAAAAATTCCTTGTTTTTGTATTACTTTGCTTGTATTTCAAATAAAAATATGTTAAACCAAACGCAATAGTCGACACAAGTTCGGTGTCCGCCATGCTTGGGTGTACGTAGTACACTGACGCATTCACAAGCATGAAAACGACTTCCAAACGCCAAACGAGATTTGTGGACGCTTGGGGCTCGAAGACGTTTGCCAAAGCTTGGCAAGCATGGAAAGGCACCATTACGCAATAAATACAGTTTGCACTATCAATTCTGCACATGAAGATGATAGGACTAACGAACGTACTGCGTTTTTGGTTTTATCGCTTTTGTAGTGAAAGCATCGAAGACCAGACACAAAGATAAATAACAATGAATTGAAAGTAACGGTGGAAGCCGATTTGTATGAAACGGCTAAGGACTATGCGTCATGGATTGAGGTTTATCCACAATAATGACTCATTTACAACTAATTGGTAGATTAAAAAAAAACTCGTGAAATGGATGCTTCATGAATTACTAATGTCCATAGAAAAGCACAAGTGGAAGTTTGTCTTTTGAACAGAACTGTGACGTGTGATGAAAATTTAAAATTTTATACGTGGTAGAGCCACGCTGCAGCTATATTACAATGGTTGTAGCTAATGTATTTGACTTACTTTCAGGTGGATTATTTGCTCATTTTTTACTCTTCTTATATAAAATCAGTTGATGAGTTTTTCCGTCAAGAAACTCTCAGTAGCTGCCCGGAGTCAGGAAGTCGGCGGTGTCTCACCCTCGTCCTTCGGAAAGCACGTAAAGTCGTTGGCCTTGCACCTGATCTCTCTCCGGTCGTGTCGGTTTACTTTCCCATCGGACTAAGGTCCCATAAGACTCACAAAGGAATGTAATGGTATAAATGGTGTTTTTTTTTTTATTTAAATAAGGTTGACAAACAAGAATACAGCCCACGTGAAGGTAACTGGATGTTGTGGCCGAGACACATCTACGTCTTACCTCCATTAAGAATCAAACGGCAGATGCGTGGTCACCCCTGCGGACTAAGATGGTATGCCTCGTATACAGTTACAGTAAATAGGATCTCCGGCTCTTTTGACTCAATATACGAAACACATCAACTTGGGCTGCTATTTTACGCTGGTATTCATTGAAACCGTGGCTATTCCCCGGTTGAGCCGACCCATTCATGCTATAGCTGCAACATGGCTCTATCACTTACATAAATGCATTGAATACTATTTTGAGTACTATTTTTTTGTATAAAACTGAAGTGACAAACGAACTTACTATTTACCTCGCAGCAAGTCGCTTAAACCCCTCAAAATCAAAATAGTATATGGTTATTGGCACAAAGACGCAAATACATAAATCGAATTTAGACGTTAATATTCATCGTATACATAATATAATGCAAGCGGATAAAGTCAAAAACTTGGCATAACCTGCGACAATCATCTAGAATTCGAAAATCATATCCTTAATATGGTCAGAAACTGTTTTTACTGTTTATAAGTATCATATCAAATTCGTAACCAGCTTTCTGTACCATAATGCATTACTCTTTGTAAGTCATACATCTTATCTAGTCTTAACTACCGCGATGTTGTTTATGGATCTTGGATTTTCAACAAGACGAAGCGATTAAAGTCACATCACTTCTTTCTTGTACATTACTACCATGCTCAACATGGGCACACAAAAGGGAGCTGCATTTAGGAGGGATTTTCTTCGATATTATAAAGTTTTTGCCACCACCAATTCAACACGAGCGAAGCTGCGGCGGTCGCTTGTTTATTTGTATTAGCACTACAACAGAGTATATATAAAAATATTAACTACATACCTATATAGTCATAATATCCTTCAGATCAATTTGCGGTCACGGCTGCCAATCTCAACGAAGACTAGCCATCTGCGCAGGACAGGATTATAGTGCCCGAGCGTACGCGTAGGCACAGGTGCGTTCTTATAGTCCAATGGGAAGGTAATCGGACACGACCAGAGAGAGATCAGGCGCAGGACCAACGGCTTTACGTGCTTTCCGAGGTATGAAGGTAAAACAACGCCAACTACCTGACACTGGGCTGCTACTGAGAATTTCCTACAGAGAAACCCAATAACTGATTTTGGTCCGACACGGGATTTGAACCCGGGACGTCATGATCAGCAGTTGCGTTTGCAACCACTAGACCAACGAGGTAATCGCCACATATTATACACATGTTTACTGCTTTTATATATACATAACGTATACATAATAGAGGTAAACATGCATCGAATCTAATAACAGGTGAGCACAGCATATATACGTTTTATATATTTATATAAATACATTAATTATTAGATACATTTTAAATTTATGTTTAGAAAGGGGCCAACGAACCACAAAATACATCATTTTGTCTTCATATTATGAATTTGGTTGAATTTATTACACGTACGCCAAATGGGATATTGCTGTCCAATATTTGTGCGATATTGCTTACTAAGGGGACATACGTGCTTTGTCTAAAATTGTTGCGAGGTATCTTAATCGGTACTCGTTCGAGTACTTTAGGATAATCTACACAGTTGTTTAAAGACCTTACTCGCACTCCTGTTACCCAGAGCGGCTGGACTTTCATTTGTCACGATCTTGACACACCTCTCTTGTTTCTTTCATATCCACACATACATGCTCGATAGTTGTGGGTAGCTACTTTTTATTTGGCCCATCTTCAATATATTATCACAAATTTGGTCAATAAACTTCCGCCTAGGATGTCTCGTTCCGACTTTGACATCATTCTGTGGCATTAATTTGCTTTGTCACTCTTTTCTCATTTATTCTTTCTACGTGTCCAAACCAAAGAAGCATTCCTTTCTTAATCTTAGTCACAAGATTCTCTTGCAAACCACACTTTTCCCTTATCACACAATTTCTTACCCTGTAATTCAGAGTAAGCCCTAATATAGTAAGTAAGTATGACCGCATATAAAAGTAAAATGTAAAGTTACAGCCTATATAATTAATTGCGCGCGCGCGCGTTCTTCATTATACTTTTTTTTACATCATTTAAGAAAAAATAAATTATAAATTATTAGTAATAAGTTTATATTATAAGGCTATGGTAGCGTGTGGTCTTCTAGCACAAGTATTTTAAATACTTAAAAGGAGGTCTCAACTATAACACTGTATCAATTTACAATGTACTTATTACCCAATATATAATTTTATTGTTATTATATATATCCGACTGCTGGGCACAGGCCCTCTTTCAATTCCGAGAGGGTTTTAGGTCAAGAAAGTGTGCGTCGCGCTGCTCCTATCCGTGTTGGCGGACTGCACATGTCCTCAAAATATTTTTTTATTCTTAGACTTGCGGGTTTCCTCGCGATGTTTTCCTTAAGCACCGAGCATGTGGTAATTCAACAGTTATAATAATATTTCATTGGTGCCGGCGGGGATCGAACCCGGGTTGTTCGCGTACTGTGAAATTTACAGCGAGCGCTAAGCCTCTGAGCCAAAGAGAATATAATCACTACGTTTGCTCTCAGCTACCACGGCTTAGTGACGGCATGTCTACAGCATTAATTTTACTTTCATGCTTCTTCTGTCTCACCGACTTTACGTCAAATATTAAGATACTGATTAACACTTATATCATATAGTATATCATTTTAAATTGCTAGACGCGCCTTTTTAAACACATTCTGGTTTTCGACATTAGAGTGAAGAAAACGATGAATGAATGGAGGACACATATTAGTTCTACTCTGTGTCCTGTATTCACTCGTCGTTCTATATCCTTGTTATGTTTACCATCCCCGATAAACACACATCCTAAATACACAAACTTATCCACTTGCTCTCCCAACTCCCTTTCCATTGTTATTGTACTGGAAAAATATATATATTAATGTGAAATACAATATATTATTCCACAATAATATATATATTATTCCAGTACAATATAAATGTGCCTTTGTAGCAACGCTCTGTAACTGTATTTATGATTTTTTTTCTTTTTATGAGCACATAAATAAATAAAAATCCGACTGATATCTAAGAGAAAGAAAGAAAGAAATAAAGAAAGAATTTAGTAACATAAGAAAATAAACCTCGCTCGTAGGATACTCGCATGATATGCGTGATAGGTGAGATAGATCCGAGTCAGAACGATTGAAACTGTTAATCCTAGTTTTAGGTTCTGATTTACAGCGTGTGCTGTGGTGAGGTAAAACTGTTGCTATTTAACTATTTATTAATAGATCAACAAACACACAAATGGGTCACAAATGGACAGCAGCGTCTCATGAGTAAAGAAACCATACCGTACAAAGCTTCATACAAACGCGCTATGAAGCTATGATAGGTACACTCATAGACTTAGCATAGTAATAGACGGCCATAGTCTGCAAGGGAGAAGAAAATTTCTTATGGTATTATAGCAAAATAGAAAAGGATAGCAAATCTCATGACTCTGTAACCGATTTTGAATGACGGCACAAGTCGGCACGCAAAAATAAGCTTCTAGATATTTTGTAGATTTTTAAATTATAATAGTGGTTGCTTTTAGTAAATAATTGTTTTCCAAAATGGTTATTTGTTCTGCGAGTGACTGTGGTGTCAATAAAAGAAATAAAATAAACTAGAAATAATCCTGATAATTCCACATTTCACAGGTAGTCACTGCTATGAAGCGTCTATTTTTGGTTAAAATTTATGTTATATTCTCTTTAAAATATAGAATATGTTAAAATAATGTTTTGTTAATTTTGATATTTTGCAAAGAAAAAAGTCACAAAAAAAGACACCAAAAAGATTTTGGTAATTACACTTATAAACAAAATATTATGCATATATACGCTAAGGATTAATTCAACTACTTATATCGAAATTAATGTGAAAAAAATAAATATCGAACTTGAATGTTTATAATGAATCTATAGATTTGCCCACACAACAAGAAGAGGAATGACAATAAATGTTCGATTTACGTTTTAAAAACGTAATTTTATTTTGCCGTTTGTCAAAAAGATTCCGTTTGGTTTCTATAATTAGAAAAAAATATTAATGTTCATTGGGCGGGTTGGTTGGAATCCAAAGAAGAACTCAACAATTTACAGCAATCATTTTCTTGACAAGTATAAAAGAAAAAGCAGAATAAAAACAATTTTATTAAAAGGAGCCATTCACATGTAAGTACATTAAAGATAAAAAATCTTGAGATTGTCCTATTTATCCATTATAAACCCAACTGAGTATCCATTTATCAACCAAAAAAAATTATTACCTTAGTTAACGACCCACACCTCACGGTCACACTAGTACAATATTCATGTCTTCGCGCTATTTTCCTCAAGGGGTTGTGCAGAGCTTCGGATTATATTTCCAAGTCACAATAATAAAACTTTTAGCATAGCTAGGTATAGCTATTTAGTAATGCTCCTGAAGCGCCGCTAGTCGCTCGCGCATGAGAAGCATGTTCAGTGTGCTAGGATAGTATAAATTTCATAGTATTTGATACTCACAACCCTCGATGCCCGATTCATGCTTGATGTCCGACGACAGTGCGCCAAGTCTTGATAGTGTGGTTCATTGCCTACAGCGTCAGTCGTAGATAAGAGGAACTTCTGGTTAATTAACAGCTGCGCGGATAGATATATCTGCGAGATTAAGCTGACTTGCAGTGGTCAGTCCATGGATGGGTGACCGTTTTGCATGCCTTAAGCGAAAGCGCAAGGTATGTTCTACTATCGCCTAAAATTAAGATTCCAACGTTTTATCGAATGAAATCGTATCTAGCAATCATATTATACATATAAATGATATAAAACGTACATTGTTAGAAAGATAAATGATTGTTGAACTTATTAATATTTTTTTTAATCGATTAATTGCTATTTTTTAATAAAAAAAGGTGTTTTAGTGGATTATGGTGTAGATTTATCAAGTCCTTAGGCATATAAACACGATAACTTTTGAAAATATCAATTGTTTAACTCAATGTATTTTTAATCTCTTCATCTATCATGTGGGAAGCCACTGAATGTAAATGGTAGTGTAATTTTGTTTTGTTTAGCTATAATTATTTTTTTCGGCTCCAAAATGGCGAAATTTTCGTTGATTTGGTAGCCTTGTATGTAAATTATTTCTGTAAATGGGGAGCTACAGCCACAGAGTAGTTTACTCACTCACTCAGTTCGGCGTCAGTCGCCGTCGTGAGTGGACATTGTTTCGGTTGTTTGCAGCGGCTCAAAAAGATCGCTGTACAAATACACAATATCTTGATTATAATAATAATAAGAGATTTTTTTTATTACAATATGTTAAAAGCACAGAATAAATAATAGTAGTACGTACTAAAAGTAAGTAGTATCAATTTTTTTGTCATGGGTGACATTTTCATGGTTTTAGAGGGTGTTGAAACCGATAGGGTTGTCGAAATGTAAATCCAAGATGGCGGCCATAATAGGTATCAATTTTTTCATCATGGGTGTCATTTCCATGGTTTTCGAGGGTGTTGAAGCCGATAGTGCTGTCGAAATGTAAATTCAAGGTGGCGGCTGCAATAGGTATAAATTTATTCATCATGGGTGTCATTTTCATGGCTTTCGAGGGTGTTGAAGCCAATAGTGCTGTCAAAATGTAAATCCAAGATGGCGGCTGCAATAGATATCAATTTTTTCATCTTGTGTGTCATTTTCATGGTTTTCGAGGGTGTTGAAGCCGATAGTACTGCCGAAATGTAAATCCAAGATGGCGGCTGCAATAGGGATCAATTTTTTCATCATGGGTGTCATTTTCATGGTTTTCGAGAGAGTTGAAGCCGATAGGGTTGTCGAAATGTAAATCCAAGATAGCGGCTGCAATAGATATCAATTTTTTCATCATGGGATAGAATAGAATAGAATAGAATAATTTTTTATTCAATATAGATCACATGTGTAATTCTTCTTGAAAGTCATTTTTTTCTTTACCACTGGTTGGACCAAAAAAACCTCTGTCCTGGGAAGAACCAGCAAGACTTTTTTTAAAGCAAATTTTACATTAATGGTTGTACAAACTATATAAGTACAAAATTTATTTTAGAAACAGCTTGGAAGCGATCACCTCATTCCCAGGGGTTATTATCAACTATGTATTCATTTATACTATAATAACCCTTTTTATACAGTTTCAACTTAGCAAAACATTTAAACTTGCTAATAGAGAGAGCCTGTACACTGTCATTCTCATGGTTTTCGCGGGTGTTGAAGCCAATAGTGCTGTCGAAATGTAAATCCAAAGTGGCGGCTGCAATAGGTTTTTTTTTTATAGGAGATGGGGCAAACGAGCATGCGGCTCACCTGATGGTAAGTGACTACCGCCGCCCATGAACAACTGCAACACCAGGGGAATCGCAGATGCGTTGCCGGCCTTTTAAAAAGGAGTACGCTCTTTTCTTGAAGGTCCCTAAGTCGTATCGGTCCGGAAAAATCGCTGATGGTAATCGCTTCCACAAGGAGGTCGTGCGAGGAAGAAAACATCTTCTAAATCGCACAGTGGTGGACCGCCAATCATCCAGATGGTGTGGATGGTATCGGGAGTTCTGCCGCGATGTGCGTTCGTGAAATTTGGCGGCTGGGATTAATCCGAACAATTCCTCAGAGCACTCCCCATGGTAGATGCGAAAGAAAATGCAAAGGGATGCAACATCTCTTCGCAGTGCCAATGAATCGAGCCGATCGGAAAGGGCTCGGTCGTCGACAATTCGAGCCGCTCTGCGTTGGATGCGGTCAAGTGGAAGGAGCTGGCACTGGGGAGCCCCTGCCCAGAGATGGGAACAGTATTCCATGTGAGGCCGAACTTGCGCCTTGTAAAGTAGCAGGCGGTGTGCCGGCATGAAATACTGTCCCGCTCTGCTGAGCACGCCAAGCTTTTTAGAGGCCAATTTGGCCTTCCCTTCCAAGTGACCACGAAACTGCACGTCACTCGATATGTTGACTCCGAGGATACCGATACTGGCTGAGGCAAGAAGGGGAGTGCCTTGAAACTGAGGAGATACGACAAATGGGTTCTTTTTAGCGGTAAACGCGCAAACTTGTGTCTTCTGAGGATTAAATTGGACTAGATTTAGTCGCCCCCAATCCGAGACTTTGTTCAGCAAAGACTCGACTTCAGACACAAGTTTGTTCCGGTACTCAGCGACGTTTTCCCGAGAAATATTGGCACAGCCGGTGTATAGAGCATCACCAGTGCTGTCATCCGCATAGCAATGAATGTTACCAGTTAGCAACATATCATTGATATGCAGAAGAAACAGCGTTGGTGATAGCACACAGCCTTGTGGAACACCAGCGTTAATAGGCTTGTAGTCAGAGCATGCACCGTCTACAACGACCTTGATGCTCCGATCTGCAAGGAAGCTGGTGAACCAATTGCACAATTTCTCGGGAAGCCCATAGGAAGGGAGCTTCGAAAGAAGCGCTTTGTGCCAAACCCGATCGAAGGCCTTCGCAATGTCCAGACTAACGGCCAACGCCTCCCCCTTGGACTCTACTGCCTCCGCCCATCTATGGGTCAGGTAGACCAGAAGATCACCAGCTGATCGACCCCGACGAAAACCGTATTGGCGGTCACTAATCAGCTGGTGATCCTCAAGGTACCGGATGAGCTGGCAGTTAATAATGGATTCCATTATTTTGGAGAACAAGGAGGTGATCGCGATAGGCCTATAGTTGGATGGGTCTGAGCGGTCGCCTTTTTTAGGGATCGGGTGGACAAAAGCTGTCTTCCATGAATTCGGGACTACGCCTTGGGAGTAGGAGTACCGGAAAACACGCGTTAGGACCGGTGCTAACTCCGGAGCACACGTCCTCAGCACAATTGGGGGGATTCCGTCAGGCCCACTCGACTTCTGGATATCCAGGGAGAGCAGTGCTTTGCGAACCGAGCGCTGTGAGAACAGCACATCTGGCATGGAGCACTCACACCGCGGGATGGTCAGCGGTGTTTTCCCCCCGTCATCAAGAGTCGAGTTGGACGCAAAAAGGGAGCCTAAAAGGTCGGCTTTTAGGCTCCCTAGGTTTAGGTTTAGGTGTCAATTTTTTCATCATGTGTGTCATTTTCATGGTTTTCGAGGGTGTTGAAGCCGATAGTGCTGTATAAATGTAAATCCAAGATGGCGGCTGCAATAAGTATCAATTTTTTAATCATGGGTGTCATTTTCATGGTTTTCGAGATAGTTGAAGCCGATAGGGTTGTCGAAATGTAAATCCAAGATGGCGGCTGCAATAAATATCAATTTTTTCATCATGGGTGTCATTCTCATGGTTTTCGCGTGTGTTGAAGCCGATAATGCTGTCGAAATGTAAATCCAAGGTGGCGGCTGCAATAGATATCAATTTTTTCATCTTGGGTATCATTTTCATGGGTTTCGAGGGTGTTGAAGCCGATAGTGCTATCGAAATGTATTTAAACTACTTTAAAAAATTCCGTATAATCATGTTATACGTAATTTTTTAATGCGCTTAAGGCATGCCCAATTGGATTTACCAATTTTTTCTTAACATATTGAGATTGAGAGAATAGAGGGTGCATCTGTATCCTTAGATACTTCGTGCACTTTAATATCTCCTTCGTATTTGGCTTGTCTCTGTTAAGATAATTATATCTTTTTTTTAAATTCATGCAGCTAAAATTATAAGAAGTGTTTTATACATTATATTTTTCAGGAACAGATAAAAGAGACAGTAGTGTCATAAACATATTGGCCTTTAAACAGAGCAATCTTATTTAGCTGAGACCTACAAGTTTCCTTACTTAAATTATTAAATTTACATTCATATTTAAGTCGAATGTTTAGAATAAAGTTCTATGATGTATTTAATTATTAATTATTAAATGTTTGTAATTATTAAGTGGCGAAGCTTGCCAAGTCATTTATTGATTTCACGATGTCTGTCCGTCTGTCCGTCTGTCCCACGGTTATCTCGAGAACGGTTTTGAATTTGATTCTGTTTTCAGCAATCGATTACTGATCACCCAGGCATCTGAACCTCCTATTTTGAAACTGATTGCTCAACGGCAACCGTTAGAAACCGCTACAAAGCTGGTTGCTTCGCCACTTTGCTATACTGTTAGCTTGCTAGGTTTATTAAAAGTAATACTTGTATGAAAAATAAAGGAGCAATTATGTACTCCGTGTCGTGTATTTCACCAGCAAACCATTTTATAAAACATAAATAAGTATATGCTTAATGAAGTATTTACCTATTTATATTTGACTAGCTGTGCTCTGCGGTTTCACCCGCGTCATCACGTGTCCGAGGTGCGCGACATGACATGACACCTAATTCAAGCATTTTATAATTGCAATTAAATATTTTATTTGATAGCAATGTATGGAAAAAATTGGCATAATTAATGGAGTAGGTACTTTTATCTGTCGGCATGTATGATGTAGAGCGAAGTTAAGTTTTATCCACTTTCCCTCCCCCTCCCGGTTGAGCGTCCCCCCCCCCTCTCCGTTTTTTCCAGTTTTAAAGAAAACCGTACACGATACATGAAGTTTTTAGGCGTGAAATGATTCTTGATAAATTTGCTATCAAACTCTTGTACTTATTAATCAATAAAATTTTCAAAATACCATAGCAACGTGAAATGAAAGAGTTCAGAAATAAAGATGTAACAAATCATTATCATAAAAGTACTCAATTAATTTTCAATTTATTTTAGCTATAATTATTGAACTAACCTCGCTCATAGAAGATTTCAATACTGGCTTCTCGCAGTTCTCACCAGGCGGCTAGGGTTTATGCGTCGTTCGCGCGCCCAGCCAAGTATTGAATTATTTTAATTTTACATTGTCTCTTAAACTATGCGTCCAAATAACATGGTATAAATAACAAAGTTTATCTTCATAAAATTGTCTTGATGATGAAGTAACTTTCGTTTGTAAGCATAAATAGGCCATGCCTAATAATAACGCTTATATATCACTTTTTACTTTCAATATTTTTTTTGTCACATAATACCTAATTATGCCTTATGTGTAAGAAATAGACATACGGTATTGCGGACTTTTTTTAGACGGAGTAAAGATCTATATTTTTCTAGAACATTGTATTTACGTATCCCTAACCATAACCCCAGCGTACGCGGATAAATCATTTCGGGAGCGCTTTTTCTTCTGACTTGCTTAACAAATATCCATATTTAAGGCTAGCTGAGTGATATAGCTTAATACTAGACAGGCTATACTATTACACATGAATCTGGCTATAATATACAAAAAGATATTTTCAAATCGGACTAGTAGTTCCAGAGATTAGCGCGTTTAAACAAACAAAAAAAAACAAACAAACTCTTCTGCTTTATTATATTAAGTATAGATTAAGTAAAATGTACATCACTAGCTAACGTACATAATGACAAATCAAAATTTGTCACGCAATTTCGGGCTGTCAGGTCGTCTATACGCCAGAATATTCTTTCTTTGGGTACACTACTACAAGCTTGAGGCTCCTGTGTGCGTTAGCACTGGCGGCTCGTCACGTATACAGAGAAACTGCTTTTAGCTCGGCCAGTGCTCAAACTTAAGGTGATGTAAAGAATAAGTGTCAAATTTTGTTTTTTAAAGAATAATTCATGTCAAATTAAATATAAAAATAATAAATATGGTCTACTGTTCTATGTGTACGAACAATAATAGAATGTATATATACAATTCATAATTAATAATAATAGTTTATGCAATAATATTGTAACGTGTTCAAAACGAATAAAGTTAATTAAAAAAATATATATATATATTTTTATATAATGATATATTGTACATTAATTTTAAATAGGGTATATTTTGGACCACCTAATAGTAAACAACTGTTTGGGCCTTCAAGGTATGGAATGACGAGACGGAAAGACCTACACGCCCTTCGGAAAAAAAATACTGGAGTCTCCACGTACGAACACCATCCCTTCCCATCCCATGATGGGAAGGGAAGAAGTTCGTTGGCGTCGGTGGTCATGTTGTGGTAACTCAATTATGGAGCACTGAATTTAAATTTTATAAAAAAACAAGCTTTTCTAAGGAGTACAAGCAACCCCTTTATTGGATATCGCAAAATATTGCATATAAACGAACGTTCGCTCACATAATAGGGTTTAAACAAAGTCATGTCGTTATATAAAAATATATATATATTTTTTTATATAATGATATATTGTACATTAATTTTCAATAGGGTATATTTTGGACCACCTAATAGTAAACAACTGTTTGGGCCTTCAACGTATGGAATGACGAGACGGAAAGACCTACACGCCCTTCGGAAAAAAATACTGGAGTCTCCACGTAGGAACGCCATCCCTTCCCATCCCATGATGGGAAGGGAAGAAGTTCGTTGGCGTCGGTGGTCATGTTGTGGTAACTCAATTATGGAGCACTGAATTTAAATGTTATAAAAAAAAACAAGCTTTTCTAAGGAGTACAAGCAACCCTTTTATTGGATATCGCAAAATATTGCATATAAACGAACGTTCGCTCACATAATAGGGTTTATACGAAGTCATGTCTGCTGACGCTCCTGCGGGAATTAAAATCACTTATTTTTCTATTCTACCGACATATTTGAAATGGGAAATCAAATTTTCGATTTTCAATTTTATGTATCTAGTTCGAGTTCATCAAAAGTCAAACGAATATGTTGATTTTGGATGGAGGAGTAATATATGTGTATAATAATAATAAAAATAATAGAACCTGGCGCAGTCATTTAGGGCACGGCCTCCGACGACAACGGCGACAATGAAACGAATACTTATAGTATTCACGCATCCCAAACGAGAGACCATTAATTAATAGGGGCTTAAACGTCAACCCAAAAAGGTGAAAATATGAAGATGCGATACTTGAGTTATCCACTTTAAATTAAAATAAAAACTGCATGGTTCAAGATTCGTAATAAAACATTTTCTACACCAAAAAGTTGTGTTCGCGTAAATATAAGAAATCAGGATATTTTTAATTTCAAAAATGTTGTAATTTTATTGATTCTATTTTAATTGTTTTTTTTTCATTCAGTATTTGAGATAAACATGGAGACCTCAAAGTTAAAGTAATATTCGATCGCGAGTTTTGGTTTAATCGCTGCCTAGTGGAAATTTCAGTTAAAATTTCCACAGCAGTGTGTTCAGTCTTTCTCGTAGTGAACTACGAGAAAGACCGTACACTACGGTAAATTTTGAAGAATTAAAAGTAACAATTGAAGCTGATCTTTATCAAACGACCAAAGAATTAGCGTCACGGTTTGACGATAGCTTATTCACAATATGAGCTCCTTTGCACTAAATTGGTAAAATAAAGAAAAATATGTTGAAAAATAGTTGCCTCATGAATTAAAATTACATCAAGAAGTAAGTGTAAGAGATAAGAGCATGCATTGTAGCTTGTCTTGTTTTGACGAGTAGGTACAGAAAAAAGGTAATATTGGATAGCATTGTGATATGTTACGAAAAGCGAATTCTCTACGATAATCGACAGAGAAAAACGCAATGGCTGAACGCAGGTCAAATAGCGGAAAATGCCCTAAAGCAAAATTCACGCACAGAAAGTAATGGTGGTACAGTTTATTGGTCCCTTAATAGTGTAATTCACTATAGCATTTTGATATCTGGTGTATCAATAACAACAAACGTGTTTTGTAAATAACTTCGACCTTTCAATCGATCTTTGACATTATTGCTTCATGATAACGCAAGAATTCTACCTGCTCAACAAATTCCTTTAATTTTACAACACCTGCAGTTAAAAGCCATATACGTCTGTCTACCTCCTACCTGTCTACCTACGTTACAACTGTTTGAAGTGTTTATCTTCATCTACACCGTAACGCTAACCGGAGCACAACAAAGCGAACGTCACTGTTAGGTGGCAATCAAAAAGGTGAGAATGTGACGACGAGAGGTCAGTCATCATCATCATCATCATTCATCATCATTACAGCCCTTCACAAGTCCACTGCTGAACATAGGCCTCCCCCAAAGAATGCCACAAAACACGGTCCTGAGCCACCTGCATCCATCGACTTCCTGCATGTCTTACCAGGTCGTCACTCCATCTCGTGGGGGGACGCCCTACACTGCGCCTACCGGTACGAGGCTGCCACTCGAGAACCTTTCTTCCCCATCGGTTGTCGGTTCTTCGAGCTATATGGCCGGCCCACTGCCACTTCAGCTTACTAATCCGTTGGGCTATGTCGGTCACTCTGGTTCTACTGCGGATATCCTCATTCCTAAGTTTATCACGCAGAGAAACTCCGAGCATAGCCCTCTCCATAGCTCGCTGAGCGACCTTGAGCTTCCTCATACGGCCAGCAGTGAAGGACCACGTCTCAGTTCCGTAAGTCATCACTGGCAGCACGCACTGGTTGTACAATTTCGTTTTAAGGTTTTGAGGTATGTCTGACGAGAAGATGTGTCGTAGCTTCCCGAACGCTGCCCAGCCGAGTTGAATCCGTCGATTGACCTCTCGGTCGAAGTTGGACTTACCCAGTCGGACTATTTGTCCCAGGTAAACATACTCGTCAACAACTTCGAGCTTAGTGTTCCCAACAACTACCGGCATAGGTGTGACATGGACATTAAACATGATCTTAGTTTTGTCCATGTTCATCTTAAGACCTATCCGTTGGGAAACACTATTGAGGTCATTGAGCATAGTGCTTAGGTCCTCCAGCGATTCTGCCATAAGGACTATATCGTCGGCAAATCGAAGGTGAGTGATGTACTCGCCATTGATGTTGATACCGTATCCTTTCCAGTCCAGAAGCTTGAAAACGTCTTCCAATGCAGCGGTGAAGAGTTTCGGGGATATGACGTCACCCTGTCTTACACCTCTCTGCAATTGGATAGGTTTCGTACTCTGGTTCTGTACTCGGATAGCCATCGTAGCCCTACTGTACAAGCACTTCAACACTTCGATATACCGACAGTCAACTTGGCACCGCTGAAGGGACTGCAGCACCGCCCAAATTTCGACGGAATCAAAGGCTTTCTCATAGTCCACATACGCCAGACATAGTGGCAAATTGTACTCTTCGGACTTCTGTACAACTTGCCGAAGGGTATGTATGTGGTCTATGGTGCTAAAGCCCTTTCGGAAACCGGCTTGTTCGGGAGGCTGGAAGTCGTCAAGTCTGCGCGCGAGACGATTCGTAATGACTCTCGAAAACAGCACGTAGACGCGGCTCAGAAGGGAAATCGGTCTGTAGTTCTTCAAGAGAGCGTTGTCACCTTTCTTGAAGAACAAGACCACCGCACTTCTGCTCCACGCCTCCGGTGTAATGCCACCATGGAGGACGGAATTAAAGAGCTTCTGAAGGACTTCAAGTACCGGTCTTCCACCCGCTTTCAGAAGCTCCGCTGTAATTCCATCCTCGCCTGGGGCCTTACCGTTTTTAAGGTGCTGGAGAGCCATCCTAATCTCGCTCAGACTGACATCCGGGATATCTTCGGAATAGTGTCGGATGAGACTCGCTCTTGGATCGTTACTCACACTTGCGTGTGGCTCCAACGATGATGTGTACAGCTGCCCATAGAACCTCTCAATCTCACTCAAAATCTCAGGTGTCCCGGAAACGATGCTGCCACACTCTGTCTTCAGCTTTGACAGTTGGCTCTTTCTGGCAGACAGATCTCTGGCAAAGACTTTGGAGCCTTGGTTCCGCTCGATCGCTTCTTCAATACGAGCTGTATTGAAGTTGCGTAAGTCCCGCCGCGTGCATTTGGAGATCTGTCTGTTCAGATGCCTGTATGCTGTCAAGTCTGTTGAAGAATGTAGCTTCATCTCCCGTCTAACAGCCATGAGATTAAGAGTGTGATCGGAGAGTTTTTGTGTTCTTCTGCGGCGGGTCTTGCAGAACTTAGCTCCAACCGCATGGACAGTTTCCACGAGCTTGTCATTCATATCGTCCACTTCATTGCAGTCTTCCAGGCACTGAAAACGGTTTTGTAACTCGAGCTGAAAGGTTTCGGGACTTTGGAACAGAGCACGAGGGGGACGGAGCGTTGACTTCATTAGACGAGACCTCTCCAACTTAACGTTTAGGTTCAGTGTGCCTCTAACCATTCGGTGATCGCTACCAGTTTTCACCCTCGCGATCACGGAGACATCACTGAACAGTTGTCGTCTGGTCGTCATAATGAAGTCAATCTCATTTTTTGTGGAACCGTCGGGGCTCGACCAGGTCCACTTCCTGTGGGGCCGCTTCTGGAAGAAAGAGTTCATCATAAAGAGTCCCTCTTTCTCCATGAAGTCGGCCAGCTGCTGGCCCCTTGGGTTCCGTTGCCCTATTCCAAATTTCCCTACTTTCAGCTCACCGTTCTCTCTTGTGCCTAGTTTTGCATTGAAGTCTCCCATTAACACCGTATATTGGGTTTTGGAGGAATGCATGGCTCTAGAGATATCCTCATACATTTCCTCCACCTCCTCATCGGGGTGTGCCGAGGTTGGTGCGTAAACCTGTATGACCTTCAGCGAATACCGTTTGGTGATTCTGAGTATAAGGTACGCAACCCTCGTCGACACATTCCCGATTTTTACAACGTTGTTAACGAGAGACTTGTGGACGATAAATCCGACACCTCCTTGGGACAGATGGTCGCCCTCCCGGTGATAGAGCAAGTTGCCGGATTCGAGGATTACCGTGTCCTCCCCCTCTCTTCGGACTTCGGATAATCCTATAATATGCCAGCGCAACTTGTCTATCTCTTCTTCCAGCTCCACGATCTTCTCGTCAGTCCTCAGGGTGCGTGCGTTGTACGTTGCCAGGTCGAGTCGTCTAAGGTGGCAACCGAACCTCCACCGGAGATTCTTAGCACCCCCTGCCCCGCCGTTACCATGGTCGCCACCGTAGCCAGGAATAGCGGGGCCGCCGGGGACTGGGGGCCGTTTTTTTGTTGCTCTCATCATTGGGGGGTATTTGCCATAGTTGCCACGCTTGGCGAGCGGGTTGGCAACCGCAGTTTTTTTATTGTAATTTGGCTATTATCAGGAAGATGCTGCTGCCCATCTCCTGGCTGTTTCCCTTTGTCGCCTTTTACGACACCCACGGGAGGATATGGGGTAGTGGATATTCTTGACCGCCACTACACGGCAAGGTCAGTATGAATATATTATTTGTTTGTCATCCTCAGTACTCGCCAGACCTAGTTTCATAGACCTTGTAGAGTTTAGATCCCTAGAGTTCTATCGCAAAGGCATAAATGCGATATTTCCTTTGAGATAACAAAAATGTAAAGATAATGATGTTAAATACATATGTGTGTTTTTCTCAGAAAAAGGCGTTAAAATCTATCTATACTAATATAATAAAGCGGAAGAGTTTTTTGTTTTTTTGTTTGTTTAAACGCGCTAATCTCTGGAACAACCAGTCCGATTTGAAAAATTCTTTTTGTATATTATAGCCAGATTCGTGTGGAATAGTAATAGTAGCATTAAGCTATATTACTCAACTAGCCTTAAATATGGATATTTGTTAAGCATCATCATCATCATTATTACAGCCCTTCACAAGTCCACTGTTGAACATAGGCCTCCCCCAAAGAATGTCACAAAGCACGGTCCTGAGCCACCTGCATCCATCGACTTCCTGCATGTCTTACCAGGTCGTCACTCCATGTCGTGGGGGGACGCCCTACACTTCGCCTACCGGTACGAGGCTGCCACTCGAGAAACTTTCTTCTCCATCGGTTGTCGGTTCTTCGAGCTATATGGCCGGCCCACTGCCACTTCAGCTTACTAATCCGTTGGGCTATGTCGGTTATTCTGGTTCTACTGCGGATATCCTCATTTCTAAGTTTATCACGCAGAGAAACTCCGAGCATAGCCCTCTCCATAGCTCGCTGAGCGACCTTGAGCTTCCTCATACGGCCAGCAGTGAAGGACCACGTCTCAGTTCCGTAAGTCATCACTGGCAACACGCACTGGTTGTACAATTTCGTTTTAAGGTTTTGAGGTATGTCTGACAATTTTATGAAGATAAATTGTGTTCTTTATACCATGTTATTTGGACGTATAGTTTAAGAGATAATGTAAAATTAAAATAATTCAATACTTGGCTGGGCGCACGAATGACGCTTAAACCCTAGCCGTTATAAAATGCTTGAACTAGGTCATGTCGCGCACCTCGGACACGTGATGACGCGGGTGAAACCGCGGGGCACTGCTAGTTTTATATAAAATGGTAATTTCATACTTTAACCTCTAATACTTACTTTAACTTAATCTTGATTTTTTTCAAACACAATTTCCACAAGGACAAACATCCAGACCCGGAACAATTATTTGTAGGCCATATAAATACTTGTTTCGTGCGGAATTCAAACCCGCGGCCCCCAGCGCAGCAACTCATTGCTAAGCCACTGCGCTACGGAGCCGTCAATTATATAACTTAATATTACAGTTATTACTTTAATTTTAATAATTTTTTTAATTACATTCTGTCGGGCATGAAAAAAGCTGTTATTAAAAATGGTTAGGCCTATCCTCACCTCATCTCCTTTGATATTCTCAGGTAGACACAAACTAAATATAACGCACTGCACATAAAGGTCCACACCATTATGACGTCTCACGGGATATATCAACCGAAATCGTCGGTTATGAGGTTGTATTTGCCGTGAAAACATGGTGGGCGTGGCTTTTTTTCATTACGTGTGATAAAAAAGGAAAAAGGTCTCGAAAACAGGTTTAGATGCGATACAGGAGAGTTCGCTCTAAAGTACGGTCTCGTGGGTCGGAAACTGCCTTATTATAAGTACTCGCCGGAAATCGTGCTCGAAAATTACCGCGACAGGATCTATTGGTATGACGCCAACCTTGTGAAAAATGTTATTATCTTCTTGCCTGACGCGTTTCTCGACGTTAAGCGATTTTCCTCGTTTTTCTAATTTTATTATGGACTTATGTTCCGTATATAATTCCTGCAAGATATAAACAAAACTGAAGCCATGAATTTCTAAAGCAACTAATAGTTATTGCTTAGATTAATGATAGGTCTTCGCGCGCTATGCTTAATCTATGAGTTATTGATAGTTGCAAACTATTTAGACACTGATAATTGTACAATGTCAAAAATAAAACATTTTACATAGGTGGCGATTATTGATTATTTGGAAGAGTTTTATTCTATCTATTACCATTGATTGAGGGGTTTAAATTGTCAAGGTCGAATATGTAATTAAAAAAGGACAAAAATGTGTTAATGATCTGGGAGCACGGCAGTGCCCCCGCCAAGTCGAGCAAAAAAACGGCACGCCCGTACTATTATTTTCTCGAAGCAGTTCAGGCCACTTTCGAAACCCTATAACTTCGTTGTGGATATAACTAGAAGACTCAATTTTCAGTAAGCGTTGTATAAACTCGGTATATTTCAAATTTTATCAAATTTGAATCAGTAGTTTAAGAATTAGAACTAGTCAAAGTTTTTTAAATTTGTCACTCACTGACTGACCGATCATCAAAACTCTAAGGCACTTCTAGCAGATATAGAAGCTTCAAATTTAAAATACAACTATTTTTTAGTATATAAATCAAGGAAAAATTAAAATATTTTGCAATTTCGGTCCAGTTTTCGTGATACACCAACTGCATAAATAACTTTGTAATCCCATATAAATATATAGGATTACAAAGTTGCATTTGCAGTGAATGAATCAGTGTACCTATATATGTTTAATATAATGGAATAATAGGTACCTAGATATAACTATCAACAAAAAGAAATGAGATGCCATCAAAAACGTTAACTTTGTAAAAAAAAACAAGTCTCGCAACACAGTTCTTCTATCGTAAAAAGTTGTGAGAACCATGTAATACCAAGCCGGTTAATTTATTCAGTCCCTACTTAAGGGTCCTTCTGTCTATATGATCATATTGTGATGGTGCTAGTAATACAATATGTAACACATTTAATAACATGTAAATATGTTACATGTGTAACATTATGTTTTTACGAAGTAAAGAGCTGTAGTAGATCAGGGGATATGCGCTTGTCGTAAATTTTACAGCATGCGAGCAACCTGGGCTTAATTCCTGCCGGCACCAATGAAATTGACTATCGCAATTTTGAGTGCTGATTTATCATGTGTTCGGTGGTGAAGGAAACCATTGTGAGAAAACCTGGATGTTTCGGGAATATAACAAATAAATTGAGGATATAAATATAATAAAATAATTTGAGGATATGTGAAGTCCACCAACACGCATTTAAGCTCCAGAAACGTCTTAGAAATTATGTGCCTAACAATGGGACGTATGTATATGTGCTATAATTTTAACTTTCTATTGTTATTCGTTTATTTATCACTACACCTCGTAGCTCGGAATAAATGTCACAAATGGATAGCTTAGCGTCATGGTGGGACTGTAGGGCAAACCAGCGAAACGCTTGAGACATGTATTATTAAAACACAGTGACATTATCTTTAACATGTACCGACTGAAAGTCTATTCACGCGATATGGTTGCATTTGATTGTTCGGGACGATATATATTTAAAAGTGAGACCAAAAATAGTTTGTAACTATCTTACCCTCTTATTTCCAAGTGACGCGACTGACATAGTGATCTACGAGCTAGTACAAAATATGATGTGAATACATTAAACCCGTTTTTCAAAATGGTTCGCCGTCATTGTACCATTCCCTCACTCTCATAATCATGTCATAGTCTGATGAGACGGCAAACCGACATGACTCATGACAGTTAAGGAGTTCGAGCAACAAGTGCTTTCCTGAGCATGGGGGCCAAACACTGGCTCCGGGCTGCTATTGAGGATTTCTTGAAAGAAAACCCAACAAAAGATTCTTGGCCCGACCCTAAATATCAGTTTTTGGGTCTTACATGACCAGCATTCGCGCTTACGATCACTAGACCAACGAGGCAGTCAGTAAAATAATATTACACTGTATTTTCATTTTTTTAACGTATTTTGTAAAAAAAAAATGAAAACTGTATTTAACAGGTTCCATAATCGGCTTTGAAACGTATAAAATAAATGGTCACAGCAATGCGTTAACGTACCCAATGATGCAATATTGTTTCGTCGTTCTATGGAAATGTCGATGAAGGATTATTTTATAACAATACTACATTGTAATATACAAGTTGAGTATATTTTTCCCTTACACTTATTTAGTACTTTAAGCTTACAGTTAACCAAAGTTTGAATTCCGAAATGTTTGGCAATAATGTAGACAAACACAAACTTCCATGAATCCTTTATAAGCTTCGTGTTTCACAACTCTGTTGTATCGTAAAAGTTATCAGAACTTTACAACTTAAGAAGTATGTAAATGATAAATTTGTTTAGTAACATTATATTAACAAAACTTTGGGATATTGTTAATCAACCATGGTTATCATAATAAAACATAATGATGATAATTTTGGCCGGCGAAAGAAAATATAGAAATATACCATGCAGGGCGAGGTGTTAAGCCCGGGGAGCGGCTGGTGCCGTGTGGTAAAAAAGCGAAGTGTGTAATAAGCCTACCAAAGCATAAGGGTGAAAATGGGGCTAAGTGTACCGTACAAATGGCTTTCAGTGCTATCGGCTTCGCCGATAAATAACTTGAGATCTGAACGGGCGCCAATTTCCATAGCAGTTGCTTGAAGTATAGGATCTAAAGAAATATAATTATTACAATGTAGGTACGTTCAGATCCCAACTATTTTTTCGACGAAGGCAATATCCCCGTAATTCGATTGTACCAAACATCTTAATTCAAATTACCTATATAAGTATAGAATATCGACAAAGTTATATCAGAGGTTTTTGGTACAGTTCTTGAAACTAACCGTACAAGTAACTTTATCAATATCTATAATTTGCAATATCTATCATTTAAAAATAGCTAGTTTGTGGTTTTCAGATATTTTCCTTTTTTCAATATAGGTTATAAATCATTCTTATTGAATGTCATGTTTATGTTTTATTTATAAAACTTAACAGTTTTTAGTTTAGCTGTTATCAGTTATTGAGTTTTTTGTCAAGAATTTCTCAGTAGCAGCCAGGAAATTATGCCAGGACATTGGCAGTGTTGCACCCCGTACCTCGGAAAGCACCTAAAACAGTTGGTTCTTAGGCAGATCTCTATCCAATCGTGTCGGATTGTCGTCCCAAAATTTCACTAGCGCTTGCGTATATACTCGGGCACTATAATCCTGTTCTGTGCAGATGGCTAGTATTCATTGACTTTGGTCTCCGTGACAGAAATTCGGTGTGAAGCAGTGGCAGGTTATGCTTAAGGCAAACTAGGTACGTGCCTATGGGCGCAAGAGCGTGCGCGAAAGTTTTTACACAAAAAAGCTTCCGAAGTACGCCCCCTCTACTTAATTACTTCTATATCCGTCTTACACTAATTATATTTTTCATTCACGCCAACCTTAAGAGTATACTACACGTGTCCTGGTTCACCTTATAATTTATCAAATAAACCATATTTTTTAAATATGCTAGTAATATAGTTTATTTGCAAAATAAGTAGTTATAATCTATACAAATAAATAACATTTCTGACTGACTGACAAGAAGATCGTGGAGCTGGAGGAAGAGATAGACAAGTTACGCTAGCATATTATAGGATTATCCAAGGTCCAAAGAGAGGGGGAGGAAACGGTAATCCTCGAATCCGGTAACTTGGTCTATCACCAGGAGGGCGACCATCTGTCCCAACGACCATGTGTCGGATTTATCGTCCACACGTCTCTCGTTAACAACGTTGTAAAGATTGAGTGTGTCGACGAGGGTTGCGTACCTTATACTCAGAAACAACAAACCTCGGCACACCCTAATGAGGAGGTGGAGGAAATGTATGAGGATATCTCTAGAGCCATGCATTCCTCCAAAACCCACTATACGGTGTTAATGGGAGACTTCAATGCAAAACTAAGCGTAAGAGCTACGGTGAGCTGAAAGCAGAGAAATTTGGAATAGGGCAATTGAACCCAAGGGGCCAGCAGCTGGCCGACTACATGGAGAAAGAGGAACTCTTTATGATGAACTCTTTCTTCTAGAAGCGTCCCCACAGGAAGTGGACCTGGTCGAGCCCCGACGGTTCGACTAAAAATGAGATTGACTTCATTATGACGACCAGACGACAACTGTTCAGTGATGTCTCCGTGATCGCGAGGGTGAAAATTGGTAGCGATCACCGAATGGTTAGAGGCACACTGAACCAAAACGTTAAGTTGGAGAGGTCTCGTCTAATGAAGTCAACGCTCCGTCCCCCTCGTGCTCTAATACAAAGTCCCGAAACCTTTCAGCTCGAGTTATAAAACCGTTTTCAGTGCCTAGAAGACTGCAATGAAGTGGACGATATGAATGACAAGCCCGTGGAAACTGTACATGCGGTCGGCGCTAAATTCGGCAAGACCCGCCGCAGAAGAACACAAAAACTCTCCGATCACACTCTTAATCTCATGGTTGTTAGACAGGAGATGAAGCTACATTTTTCAACAGATTTTACAGTATACTGGCATCTGAACAGACAGATCTCCAAATGCATGCGGCGGGACTTACGCAACTTCAATGCAGCTCGTATTGAAGAAGCGATCGAGCGGAACCAAGGCTCCAAAGTCTTTGCCTGAGATCTGTCTGCCAGAAAGAGCCAACTGTCAAAGCTGAAGACAGAATGTGGCAGCATCGTTTCCGGGGCACCTGAGATTTTGAGTGAGATTGAGAGGTTCAATGGGCAGCTGTACACGTCATCGTTGGAGCCACACGCAAGTGTGAGTAACGATCCAAGAGCGAGTCTTATCCCACATTATTCCGATGATATCCCGGACGTCAGTCTGAGCGAGATTAGAATGGCTCTCCAGCACCATAAAAACGGTAAGGCCCCAGACGAGGATGGAATTACAGCGGAGCTTCTGAAAGCGGGTGGAAAACCGTTACTTGAAGACCTTCAGAAGCTCTTTAATTCCGTCCTCCATGGTGGCATTACACCGGAGGCGTGGAGCAGAAGTGCGGTGGTCTTGTTCTTCAAGAAAGGCGACAACGCTCTCTTGAAGAACTACAGACCGATTTCCCTTCTGAGCCGCGTCTACGTGCTGTTTTCGAGAGTCATTACGAATCGTCTCGCGCCCAGACTTGACGACTTACAGCCTCCCGAACAAGCCGGTTTCCGAAAAGGCTTTAGCACCATAGACCACATACATACCCTTCGGCAAATTGTACAGAAGTCAGAGGAGTACAATTTGCCACTATGTCTGGCGTATGTGGACTATTTTTTTTTATAGGATAAGGGTGACAAACGAGCACACAGTCCACCTGATGGTAAGTGGTTGCTGCGGCCCATAGACATCTACATTTATCCTCTGTTACAAATCAAAATGTAGATGCGTTGTCACCCGTGAGGACTAAGATGGAATGCCTCATTTCCAGTAAAAAGCGCCTCCGGCCACCTGCACTCACCAAGCGAAACGCAGAGGTAAACCTCTACTTCACGCTGGTTTTCTGTGAGGTCGTGGCACTACCCCGTTTCGAGCCGGCCCATCCGTGCGACAGCAAAAGCTGCCGCGTGGCTCTACCACTGTTATGAGATGGACTATGAGAAAGCATTTGATTCCGTCGAAATATGGGCGCTGCTGCAGTCTGTTCAGCGGTGCCAAGTTGACTGTCGGTATATCGAAGTGCTGAAGTGCTTGTACAGTAGGGCTACGATGGCTATCCGAGTACAGAACCAGAGTACGAAACCTATCCAATTGCAGAGAGGTGTAAGACAGGGTGACGTCATATCCCCGAAACTCTTCACCGCTGCTTTGGAAGACGTTTTCAAGCTTCTGGACTGGAAAGGATACGGTATCAACATAAATGGTGAGTACATCACTCACCTTCGATTTGCTGACGATATAGTCTTTATGGCAGAATCGCTGGAGGCCCTAAGCACTATGCTCAATGACCTCAATAGTGCTTCCCAACGGATAGGTCTTAAGATGAACATGGACAAAATAAGGATCATGTTTAATTTCCATGTCACACCTATGCCGGTAGTTGTCGGGAGCACAAGCTCGAAGTTGTTGACGAGTATGTTTACCTGGACAAATAGTCCGACTAAGTCCAACTTCGACCGAGAGCTCAATCGACGGATTCACTTCGGTTGGGCAGAGTTCGGGAAATTACAGCACATCTTCTCGTCGGGTATACCTCAAAACATGAAAACGAGACTGTACAACCAGTGCGTGTTGCCAGTGATGACATACGGAACTGAGACGTGGTCCTTCTGTGCTGGCCGGATGAGGAAGCTCAAGGTCGCTCAGCGAGCTATGAAGAGGGCTATGCTCGGAGTTTCTCTGCGTAATAAACTCAGAAATGAGGATATCCGCAGTAGAACCAGAGTGACCGACATAGCCCAACGGATTAGTAAACTGAAGTGGCAATGGGCCGGCCATATAGCTCGAAGAACCGACAACCGATGGGGAAAAAAGGTTCTCGAGTGGCAGCCTCGTACCGGCAGGCGAAATGTTGGGCGTCCCCTCACTAGATGGAGTGACGACCTGGTGAGATGTGCAGGAAGTCGATGGATGCAGGTGGCTCAGTACCGTGCTTTGGGGCATTCCTTGGGGGAGGCCTATGTTCAGCAGTGGACTTGTGAAGGGCTGTAATGATGATGATGATGATGACGATGATGAATAAAAATCATTCATTCATTCATATAATGTAAAAATCTCTAGATGAATTAACATTGAGCCTTCAACACAGATTTAAAAAAAATACCGTGAGGTGACGGTGTAAGATGTAAGAATATCTATTACATCATATCTTCCCATGAGTGTCGTAAGAGGTGACAGAGGCAAGCAAATCATGACTAGTATCTAATAGCAACTAAAAAAATATTTCATTTGTCAACCCGCCGGTTAAGTCTGGCAAGTATGAGGAATATCTCTCCTATGAGGAAAGCCTATGTTGAGCAGTGGACTGTGAATACTCTGTAACGGTTAAAACAAAATATTTATTATTCAGTCGATTCAGTTGACATAATTCCTTACGTTTATCCGGCTATGGTAATGCAAAGAGGTAGATTGTATTTTTCTTTTCTTTAGATGTATTTTATAATTGCTGCTAATCCTTACATTACTCATAAACGGAATAACTCGTATAACAATGTAATCTTTATTATCTACATCTTAAAATATATTAACCGTAAAAACGTTGTGATGTAGAGCTAGGATGCATACTAAAGATTATACTTTCCTTTTTTATAGAGCCCCTAATAATAATAATCTACTACATGTGTAAAAAGTAACATGTTCTTCTTCAATTTAATAGTAAATGCGACAGGGGTATCTTCATATTTTTGAGAGTGCGATTTTGGAACAAGGAAGAATTCATCGCACTGCACTACTGTGTATTGAGAACTCATTTTATTAAACTTTTTACGTTTGCTTACAATGTTTTCCATCACCGCCTAGCACGTACGTAAACGTAAGCAATTTAGTTTGTTTCAGAGACGATCGAACTTGGATTGCTTGCATGCTATGGGGGCAATTATTTCCTGAGCTACCACGGTACACGGTATACCGTTGTTAATGTGTACATTTAATAATAGCATAATTGCTATGTTTTTGGTTATTGAAAATCTGTAGTTATCCTCTTATTTGAAAGTGCTTTAATA
The DNA here is from genome assembly GCA_963668995.1 of Parnassius mnemosyne. Taxonomy (NCBI): domain Eukaryota; kingdom Metazoa; phylum Arthropoda; class Insecta; order Lepidoptera; family Papilionidae; genus Parnassius; species Parnassius mnemosyne. Next base: position 16,931,210 of record CAVLGL010000079.1, on the reverse strand, counting down.
ATATAATGCACCAATCACGTCTAAATGTTTTTAATTTTTTTTTAAGAACTTGTGATTACGTTTGTTAACACAATGAAATAATTTATTATAAATAAATATGCACTTATAACACAATATACCTATGTATTGTATTCAATTAATATTTGTACAGAGCACTCAATATTTACAGTTTTTGTAATCACGACACTTAATTACACTTTGACTACCTAATTCGACGCGTGTTCTCAAAACAGAATACCTAAGAATCATGATGCACCCTATTTTATAACATTTCCCTTTCCACTTCTCATCCGTTGTGCACGAAGAGGGGCGGACGATGTTGCCAGTAATAAAGTTGCCAACACTGCCATCCTGCATGGTTCCTGCCTTAGGAACCTCACAAGTCTATTAAAATTACTGCAATGACACAAATCGATTAGAAACTATTTTTTTTTTGTATATTAACTGCCATATTTTTTTTATAAACTAATCATGAGCCAAGTTTATAGTCAAAGGTTACAATCCAGTTACACATTTTTAGTTTTACAAAACTCGAGACCAATTTTAAGACCACCCGCACTTAAAGGATCTTGTCACACTTAAGAGACCAGGTTAGTCTTCTCCTGGAACCACTTGCATTTAAAGGACATTTAGTCTTAATTCATCATCATCATCATTACAGCCCTTCACAAGTCCACTGCTGAACATAGGCCTCCCCCAAAGAATGCCACAAAACACGGTCCTGAGCCACCTGCATCCATCGACTTCCTGCATGTCTTACCAGGTCGTCACTCCATCTCGTGGGGGGACGCCCTACACTTCGCCTACCGGTACGAGGCTGCCACTCGAGAACCTTTCTTTCCCATCGGTTGTCGGTTCTTCGAGCTATATGGCCGGCCCACTGCCACTTCAGCTTACTAATCCGTCTTAATTAAACGTACCAAGTTCATTCCAGTCAAAGGTTGCAATCAGGTTACACATTTTTAATTTTACAAAACTCGAGACCAATTTTAAGACCACCTGCACTTAAAGGAACTTGTCACACTTAAGAGACCAGGTTCGTCTTCTCCCGGAATCACTTGCATTTAAAGGACATTTAGTCTCACTTAAACGTACCAAGTTCATTCCAGTCAAAGGTTGCAATCAGGTTACACATTTTTAGTTTTACAAAACTCGAGACCAATTTTAAGACCACCTGCACTTAAAGGAACTTGTCACACTTAAGAGACCAGGTTCGTCTACTCCTGGAATCATTTGCATTTAAAGGTAATTTAGTCTCACTTAAACGTACCAAGTTCATTCCACTTGCTTTTAATAAGATATTTTGTCTTACTTAACCGTACCAAGCTTATTTAAACTATACTTATTTCGGTTTTGTTTAACATTTTATGTGTTTTACCCGTATTTTGTACTGACTCGCGCACTCAGTAAAATGCACTCAAAAATTTTGCCACATACACTATTTCGGTACTACCTAACATCGACCTTGTGATGTACTTCTGTATACTTTACCACCTAAAAGTTCATAGTTTTTGAAAATATCCTTATTTGCTTCGGCCTGTCCTGTCTCTTAAATTTCTCTAAGCTCAAAGAACGCGATCGCCTACGCCTTTTATATTTTGTGCGTTTATTGCGTTGCAGTCATCGTGATCTACGTGAAAAACAATTTGTTAATTAGCAGGCAACATACACAGTTGCCTATCCTCTCATCCATCACGCATACGAGGGCCCTCAAACAGAAATACGCTCTCATACCGTGGACTATAATAAAGCACTTCGCTTTCACATTTAAGCATACATCTCCATACGAAGTATCTCACACATACTCTTACTTAAACTTGCGAGATCCCACGTTAACCACGTGAACCACGTTTAAAACGTGAACCAGGACAGCGCCTGCCAGGATAGAGCCTGCTGCATGTTCAGAGAACACGACTTCCGCGCATACAGAGTATAACACTTCCACGCTCACATTGTGTACGACTTCCGAAGCACCGCCATGTATAGCATACGCGCGCTCCGGAACGGCGCCCACCACGCGTGCAACATACGCGTTTGCCGAAACCTGCCATGATACAGCTGGACCCGGTAGTCCATACCGACCAGCAAGGCACACACTCGCCTTACACTCGCGTACATGTAATCACATCACACGTGCTACTGTAACACATAAAAGAAAACATTAAAAAGTCTCAGTCGGAACTTGATTTCAAGAAATGCAGCACTATTCTTGGGACACCATTCGCTTTTCTAGGGCACCATATACTGAGCTGCGGCTACACGACAACCTCTGGTATGGTGCGATCCTCATGTAACGTTAAATTATCTCTTCAATGTCAACTAATTTTTATTTACTTCGATTTCGTCAGTTATACTTTGTTTTTCCGCAACTAATTAAAAAGTTAAGCACTTATTCTTACAAAATATATTTAAGACAATGTTTAGGATAAATTTGCTTTCCTCGTGTATCAAATGGTGATCGCTAGCATAATTTTGTCGAACATAACACTTGGATTAAACTGTAACACTTGTCAACACATTAGAATACAAAAATACTACTTAGTTTTTTAATTCATCGCACGTTAAAGTTAAGCATTTTTTTTGTTTATCGTTTAAACATGTTGAACTTTAAAATTAGTCCATGTAAATGACACCAAATATCAAATTATAACATAACTCGAGCATGTTAAATTTCCACTGAATGAAAAACTATAACTCATCTTAAAATACCTCCAAAATTTCTTTTGACATTTTACGTAAAGGAATAATGAATATACTTGCGGGTACCTTATTATCAATTGAATCTTAATTGAACAAAACGATTTAACTTTTGGCTTAAAACATTTCATTTTAAACTTTTACTAACTAAACTTTAATGGTATGTCAATGTCGTAAATAGTACAACAAATTTCATTTCGACATTTAATAAAAACAAAGACATCTACGCGAAGTCTTTCACAAAGTTAATAACTATCACAGTATTCGAAGATTATATTATGTGGACGATAACAGGGATTATATCCCACTTCTGATGTTAACACATTGAAATAATTTATTATAAATAAATATGCAATTATAACACAATATATGTATTGTATTCAATTAATATTTGTACAGAGCACTCAATATTTACAGTTTTTGTAATCACGACACTTAATTACACTTTGACTAATTCGACGCGTGTTCTCAAAACAGAATACCTAAGAATCATGATGCACCCTATTTTATAACATTTCCCTTTCCACTTCTCATCCGTTGTGCACGAAGAGGGGCGGACGATGTTGCCAGTAATAAAGTTGCCAACACGTTGCAATGTCTCATTAAATATAAAATAATGTGATTGTTTATTTTAATTATCTACTAATCTGTTTTTATTACGGTTGTAGTAAATTTTTATTAATCGTACTGTTACCGAATACAAAAAGTTGACTGAACTGGAATTAACTTCTAATTTGAATGATGCTTTTATATGCATAAATTGATTTTAATATAATATATAATAGCATCTTAATGCTGCCGTATTTTGTATGGTGAGTGTAGAGAACCGGAGACCATTTTTACTGTATACTAGGCATTCCATCTTTGTACTCAGGGACGACGCATCCGCATTTTGGTTCTTATCGAGTTTAGATGTAGATGTCAATGGGCCACAGTATCCAGTTACCTTCAGCTAGACTATGTGCTCAGATGTCGCCTTTTCATCATTATTATCATCATTAATATTGTCCATCGCAATTTGTGCTTTTTGAAGGTCTCTCCCATAGTTTGATTCAAAGTACAGTCCTTAAACATCTGCATCCATTGACGCCCTGCATGTTTTATCATTCCATCTAATGGAAGATATTCCAACACTGTGTGTTTTCCAATACAAAGAGGCTGCCACTTGAAAACCTTTTGCATCTTTTGTTGACCCTTGGGGCTATATATATAGCCGTTTCATTTCCACTTCAGCTTATTTATCCGCTGGGCTATGTCAATTACTGACGCTACTCTAAAGATGTGCCCGTTACGAAGTTAGCTATGCAGAATAAAACTAACCACATCGTAGCTCGCTGAGTAACTTTGAGATTAGTAATGATTTTACGTGGTAGAGCCAAGCTGCACGTATATTAGTAGTATAGTTGCAGCACGAATGGATCGGCTCGACCGGGGAAGGACCACGCTCTCACACAATACCAGCGTAAAATAACAGCTTAACACTGCTGTGTTTCGTATGGTGAGTGTAGAGAACCGGAGACCCTTTTCACTGGAAAAGAGGCATTCCATATTAGTCCTCACGGCTGACAACGCACCTGCATTTTGATTCGCAAACGAGGATAGATGTAGATGTCCATGGGCCACAGCAACTACTTACCATCAGGTGGACTATGGGCTCGTTTGTCACCCTATCCTATAAAAAAATGCGGCCAGCAGTTAAGGACCACACTCCTGTTCCGTAAGTGATTACTTGCAACACTCACAGGTTGTACATCGTTTTCTACTCTAGTATCGAGAACCAGGTTCCAATTCAAGTAACTGTGCTCATGGTAGTGTTTCCGTAAAAATAAGAAATCAATGTGGGTTTTGATTAATTTTGATTCATCAAGGAAGCTGTGGTTATTTTTTTTTAGTTTAGATGAGTAACATTTTCACGATGTTTCACGTAATATGTATATTGATGACCATAATATAATTAGCATTTGAAATAAAGAAGTCATAGGCTAGGAAGCCAGTATGTTTTAATTCATGTTAAATGAATGCCATCGAAAACATAACTTGTAAAAAAACCAAGTCTCGCACCTCAGTTCTTCTACCGTACAAAGTTGTCAGATCCATGTAATACCAAGTCGGTTAATTTATTCAGTCCCTACTTAAGGGTCCTTCTGTCTTAAGTTATTACGTAATTATCTAACCTAACAACATCTTATAGTGACCATATCAATATTAAAAATCTTTTATGTTTTAAATAGATTGACTTGGCCATCGCATTAAAACTCAATGTATCTCTCAAGTAATACATATTACATTAAATTAGATTGCTTAGTGCGATTGCCAAGTCCACCTGATGGTAAGTGGATACTGTGGCCCATAGACATCAACATTTATTTATTCCTCGACTGAAAATCAAAATACAGATGCGTTTTCATCCCTGAGGACTAAGATGGAATGCCTAGTATCCAGTAAAAAGGATCTCCGGTTCTATACACTCACCATACGCAACACAGCATTATTAAGCTGCTATTTTGCATTATTCAATTGGCATTCTGTGCGAGCGTGGTCCTACCCCGGACGTGCCGACCCATTCGTGCTACAATCGTTATATAGCTGCAGCATCAAACTACCACGTATATTTGTCTGTATCTGTTTGGCATGTACAGAATATGTGGCACGTGAATTGCGAATCCATAAACGGCCTTTTAAGTCTAGAATCTAGAAACTATACAATAAATTTGAGTCTTAATATCTTTTTAATTAACTACTAATACCTTATTTTCAGATTGAATTATAGAAAAATGAAATTTAAAGTTTTATTGCAACTTTTGTTGTTTGGGTTAGCCATTTTTATTCCTTTTTACGTTTTTTTGAGCATACAGTCCACCCGATGGTAAGCGGATGCTGTGCCTCATTTCTCATAGAATTATAATATCCTCGATTAAGAATCAAAGTGCACCCCTGAGGACTAAGATGGAATGCCTCGTTTCTTGAACATAGGGTCTCCAGTTCTTTACTCTCACCATACGAATTACAACAGTATATAAATAACCACGTATATAAATGAAAATGCTTCCGCACATAGCATTAATTTAATGTTAAAATTAGATGTATTATCTAATGAATAATTCCACTTTGAAATCTAATTTAAATACCTATTAATCTACACGAAGGAAAAACGTTGTTCTCCTTTTAAGCATATTGCGCGCACGGAGCATTGTGAGGTTTCGATGTGCAAATTTATATACAATATGGGTAACAAATAAATGAAATAAAATAAAATAAAACAAACGTTGTTTACGTTCATATTCCCAATGTCAAACACATTTGAAGGGAAAAAAGGAGCTCATTGACAATTTTACGTTTTTTTAATTAACTCTACCATTTTACTTCGTTTTTCTATGAGCAATCAGAACACGTTATTTTAAACACGATAAAAGGCGCTGAAATTGCGTAAAGATTATTGAAAATATTCTACTTTTAGATAAAACGCACTCACTGCATTCCATACCGAGTAAAAGTTGCCCATTGTCTATGAAACCACGCTAGAACGGGCTGATCGCAGCTATTGTTGTGGATTGTGGATTGATCTCTGTTGTCCCAGTTAATAAACATTCCAAGAAAGAAGGAATATTACATTACGATGCTGTATACAAGTACAGGGTACTTGCTATGATTGATTCGGAAATAAAAGAAATAATTATGTACAAGAAGGCTTTTATATACAAGGAATGTCGAGAAAAAAAATTGAATATTTATAGTAAGTTTAAAGAAAACTGGATGTGCTCTGGTTTATAAGAGAGGATAACATAATTATCACGTAAAACTTAACGATGATGTCAAAAGTTTAATAAGACGGCATATTAATTCATTTAAAGGTAGTGTATCGATTTATACGTACTACGAATATGTTATAATGTTTCCTATATTTTTTTTATAAATCTTGATAACACCATTTTTTTACCTTTTATTCTAGGTTGTTCCTGTAATTACAGTCTACATGATTCAAATAAAATATGTTTGCCTATAGAATTGAATGTAAAAAAAATGCATTCAATGTCCCTTCAAGATAATCAAGGTTTATCATATTATAGAAATATTATTTTTTGATCGGGAAATTTTGAACCTTTTTAATCAAAACAAATTACATAAGCTACAAGCAACCACTTTTTACTATAGAAAACGAACGGCAAGGTTGCAAAGTAGAGAAGCCGTCAGCACAATGGAGGCAATATGTTTTGACTATGGTAAAAATCTTTTTGCTTCTAACATACAAACAAACGATAGTTATTGTAAACGACATCTATCAGTGTATGGTTTCAATGTTCATGTATTATCTTCATCACACAGCATTTTTTACTTGTATACAGAAAGGGATGGTAAAAAGGAAGAGATGATGTATGCTCGCTTGTCCATCACTTTGTCTATAACTACGTGAAGCCTGCTACAATCCACCTTCAAATATTTTGTGACTCTTACAGAGGGCAAAATTAAAATTATACCATGTTTCGTTTCTTGCATCATTTAGTACATATTGTGAAAAAACTGGAAAAATAAAATTGATGTTTCCAGTGTTTCTCGTATATCGTGGAACTCGTGGAGTGCGATAAAAATATGGGTTGGATGAAATACAAGACAACCGAACTGAGCAGAACTTCCATCGGATTGGACAGAAATTTTTCAAAATGCCCGCTGTAAGCCAAGTCCATTTGAAGTCATAGAGGTAGACACATCTTATTTCATATCATGGACTAGTCATTTGGACTCAATATATGCTAAAAGTTATATTAAAGTAAAGCCCTATTAAAGTTCTCAAAATTGACAAGTACTAAAATAGGGTTTCGCTCTATTTATAATGGGCCCTGGGAATCTGATTCCCTCAATGGTAGTTAGAAGAAAACCAGTGAGTGACTGTACAACAAAATTTATTTATTTTGCGTAGCAGGTTGTATACAGACATACTGCCAACTTCTGCTGAAAAATATAGTGACCTTCAGAACATAAAAAGTTTTGTTCCCCTGAAAGTATTATATATTACTCGAACTTAACCCACAAATAAATTTCATGCTAATTTACATGTATTTTATTTCATTAGTGTGTTTATGAATTAGACATTGTTTATGATAACCATTTAAGTTGTAAAACTTAAAAAGAAAATCATTGTGACAATGAGCACCTTCTTGCCAATTACATTTGTGAGTTAGGTAATTAAATTTCAAACTATTATTTATTTGCCAACCCAGATTAAAATAACAGTCTATTATGTTAAATATACTCTGTTCTTTTTTTATATTTTTTTTATAGGACAAGGGTGACAAACGAGCACAAAGTCCACCTGATGGTAAGTGGTTGCTGCGGCCCATAGACATCTACATCTATTCTCTATTACAAATCAAAATCCAGATGCGTTGTCACCCGTGAGGACTAGGATGGAATGAATGCCTCATTTCCAGTAAAAAGGGCCTCCGGCCACCTGCACTCACCAAGCGAAACGCAGAGGTAAACCTCTACTTCACGCTGGTATTCTGTGAGGTCGTGGTACCACCCCGGTTCGAGCCGGCCCATCCGTGCGACAGCAAACGCCGCCACGTGGCTCTACCACTGTAGAATATGGGTACGAATCATATTCTAGTAAAGTTGTAAGTGTAGAAGTTGAAATTTTAGGTTTAATTCTTTGATTACTCGAAACAATGAGAATGTTAATAAGCTCTTTCTTTTTCTACGCCCTTCATTTGCGTAAGCATCATATTAGTCTGTGCACATTTGTTGCAAGTCAGATATGTTCTATGCCTATGGTTGCAAACCATTGACCTATGCAAACGTATTATTTACATATATTATAATCGAAGGAAAATATATACTCTTTGATGGAACCAAGAGTATGTTATCATTACGTTTTATTGTACAAAATAATGGGAGAAACAGACTGATCCAACGTACGCAATGTATGCGATGCAACGATCCCACGTTGGTACACACACTTGACCTACGTATGCAACGTAAGTTCGGCATCAGACACTCTTTTCACTTCTTAGCGGACGCACGAGTACAAATTTATAGCATATTTTCTGATTTTGAAAGTGAATTTGATAATGATTTACTTAGTCTAATGTTCATAAAAGGATATATCCATGCCATTAAGAAAAATAAAAAAGTTAAGAAGCGAAGATATTAGGTACATGAAATAAGTAAACAAAGAGAGGAGTTTGGAGAATACTATACATTAGTTAATGAAATAGAAAATGATGACGAACGATTTTTTTCTATGACAAAAAGTGCAATTTGAGGTGATTCATAAACGTACCACTTATAAGATTTTATACGTGGTAGAGATATACTGCAGTATATATATATTACAATGTATAGTTGTATAGTTGTAACATGAACGGGTTGGCTCGATCGGCGAAGGACCACCCAGCCACAGAATACCAGCGTAAAATAGCAGCTTAATACTGCCGTGTTTCGTATGGTAAGTGTAGAGAACTGAAGACCTTTTTTACTAGAAAAGAGGCATTCCATCTTAGTCCTCACGGGTGACAAAGCATCTGCATTTTGATTCTTTGTTGAGGATAGATGCATATGTCTATGGGTCACAGCAACCATTTACCATCAGGAGGACTGTGTGCTCGTTTGTCTCCCTATCCCATAAAAAAATTAAAAATATATACCAAAGAGTATATAATCACTATCTTTTAGTCATAGATATAGTATATTATAGATTGGCGATGGAGTGATTAGGGTGGGACCAAAATCAAAATACACCAGTCTGCGTGTAATGTGCATGTGTGGGTGGCAAATAATGCTGCACCCTGCAATATCTGCCTCCACTTCAATTATCTACACCGATTGCAGTATATTCGTAACTTCTGATTTGACGCAGATGATGTCTGTGAATATTTTTACCCAACAACGGCGAAGCTAAAGGGGTGGTTACAGTTTTAGAAGGCTATGTATGTATGTATGTTCATCTGTTCTCTCATATCTTCTTAACTACTCATTTTGTATTGAAAAATTAATTATCCTATAAACCATTGTGCCTTTTCGCGGATTTTAAGCTACATGAAATTACATTAAACGAACATGGCGGCTTACTGCCGACATAATATTACGAAACATACACACAATATTAAGAAAAACTATATATTTATATAAAAAAAACTAAAACTAAAAGTTGAAATTATCATACAGTCCTATTCCCAGTGATATTGTGCCAAGAAAGCTGGCTGCGTTTCCTCGCTGAATGGCTATACTAATTAAATAACTATTTAAATATCGTGTCTGGGTATCCAATAGCAAGTGTAATTTAGAATATTTTCTACATTTCGATAATACATGAAAAAAATGTTAAATATATTAGTATTTATTAAAGATGGGCAGACTAGTCGTGAAAGCTGATTATTCGGCATCTTTTACAGTCGGTGACTAGTCGGCGACTAATCGGCAAAATATGCCGATTATAATCGATGATTAGCAAATAAATTATACAAACATTTATTCCTACGTAATTGTTTTTTATTATACTTTTTCATTAATTTGCTGTGATATCTTTTTTATGATAATTACCAAGCTTATATTAATTATTAATCTGTTACCATATTATAAGGAATTTAAGAATCAGTAATTAAGTATCATCAATCAATGACACATACATAACAAATAAATAATAAAGGTACCTTAATAACATTTTCAAGGCATCATAGTGCCATAGTGTTACTTTAAATTTAATTAGTCAAGAATATTAAAGTATAAAAAATGGTGTGATGGAATCATTGTACAATATTAAAATAAATTGGCAACAAGATGTTGATGATGTGCGTAAAAAGTACTTAAATATCTTTGTTTTTAATTAGTGGCAAGTTATGATGCAAAAATGTCCATGTTTCAGCGCGATCTGGAAGTAAGCGGTTCCTTTTTGTCACATATACATTGCCAGCTTCCGAAAAGAGACGCTCGCTATAAACTGTGGTGACAGGAAACACAGCTATACTTTGGCTATACGATTTCAGGATTAAGGTATCCTTTTTCAGCTGTATCCAGGTGTTCTCATGCCACCACTTGATCTTCATTGATCTTAACTTTGCTTTAAGACTGGTAATATGCAGTAAAAATGAAGTTCGTGAGCTGAACTAAATGTTTCGTCGTCAATATTGTGCACTTTTCGCGTAAAAATTTTTTGTTATACTCCCCAAAAGTTGCGATGAGCTGTTATTTCGGAGATAGGATTTTGGGTATTGGTCTCGTCGTAATTTGGGTCGCTGTCAGCATCGTCACTCATACTGTTCTTTAAGGCTTTCAGCAAAACTGTGATCTTACGGATACTATATTTTCATTATCAATAAACTGTAGTTTTTAACTTGGACGATCCAACGATACGCCTCGATTTTTGAAGAATTTGTGCTATATTCAATTTTAAGTGAATCGTGGATTGCCAATTGCATAGCAAGAATAAAAGATGGAACTGCTTTGAAAATTGATTCATCAATAGCCTTGCAATGTTCCTCCCATTATCTCGCATAACAGCGTGATTTTGGCTGCACTTATATTCCATGAGGCAGAAATTTCTTCGGGACATTTTGTAACGAACCCCCACCCCATTCTTCTCTTCTATATATACTTATACTTGTATTTTTTTTAGAATCTATATCTATAAGATAATATATAAATATATCTAATTTACGTGACCAGTATATTAATCATACATTGATCTTTCTAAACGCTTAAATATAGGCCGTTTAATAAATTTATGGCGTGATAGTCTTAGTTGGGACCCTTATTTACGTTGTGTTTGTAAAGTAACTTAGTTCTTTTAGGTGTATCTTGGAAGAATGAATATTCACGAGAGCAGTCGAAAGCTGTTGGTAGCGTCTTATAAGCTAAAGAACCCCGTTCACGAAGACAGAGCTCAAAAAGTTTAAGAACAATAAATTGTCCCTATTCCACTTGTATCTGGTTCACAACAGTCAATTTCTTATTAATTAATCCCTTCCCGCTTGGAAAAGGCTCACAATATTTATATCAAATACCAGATACAAGGGCTTCGCTCTCCCACATTTAAAAAAAATGTGGAGGAGGTACACGGCTTCGCACACGCCGTGCACGGTGAGCGTCAACCATTTTAATGCGTTCCCCCCGAAGGATACGCTAAGTTGGAAACTGGACCGTAGTCCACAGCAAAATAACTGGCGAACCAGTAAAAGAGGACTTGGCCCCTTGACAGTGCGTAAGCACAAACATCGACCGAAGTCGCGCATGTCAATGCGTGTAAACGCCATACAGAATACGATCAAATCCAGCCACAGTGAATGTACGTCACACGGGTTAGGCAACAATAGGCACACTGGCCATAAAAAGCCCTCCGTGAGCGTCACCACCTACCAGACCGCCGTTCCTGCAGACGTGATGTAAGTGTAAGGCATCACCACCAATTGCTTGGTCAGCACGGCCAATTGGCCGCAGAGCGTGTCATAAGCCTACCGCTCACGTTGCGCGGCTTTCGGCCGCAGTTGAGAGCCTCCTCAGATTCTCCCTCCAGCTACCACCCGCATGAGGTCGACACATATGCTCCACCAACCAATACAATGGCAGATATAGCCAATAGGCAGTTATAAGATAATAGTAATAATTCGCCATCAGAAAGGGTTTGTGTCACTGATGTTGAGTATATGCATTTTTCGTACATGTTTTTCTCACCCACCAACAAGTTGCCTTCTATCTTTCAAAGGTGGGAACTTTATAGAGATATATTATTAAGTTGTTACATAAAACATCATGGAGGACAGACAGTCTGCAGCCCCGCAATGATGGGACCCGACTTGGGTAAAGCTACTTAGGTTGTGAGTCAAACCAAGACGCAGGGAGCGCCATTGAGAATAGCGACCCGCCAAACAACCATCGCAGATACGCAATGCTGCAAAACGCAACAAGCATCAATACGACTATCGTCGGCTTACACCATCACAAGGTCCCCTATACAGTCCCAGCAGACATCACCACCCGCATACCTCCATCGACCAGAACCACAAGATGCGTCGAATCAGGTGCAGCACACCCGCCGAACCATCACAAGACACAATACTGCAAGTAGCAGTAAGCATCAATATCTATCTATCATACGGATGGCGCCCCCTCACAACACACCCACATGATCCCTATCGACTTTGGTAACAAAATTGATAACGTTGTTAACTTAAAATACCACCAACGTATCATAGTAGCACGGTACTAAGACGTCAGTAGCCAAAACGCCACGTATCATAGCGCTATTGCACTAAGACATGGAGTTGAGTATGCTTGCTGCACTACCAAACACACCCTAATCCGAAAGATAGCCGACGTATCATAACGCTATGCGCTAAGACGCCGCCCACAAACGGTAGGGGCGTGCGATGTCCACTGGCAAGTCGTATTGCTACAACAAACCCGCTTACCACCGACACTGAGATGATATGTCTAGGGCACATCGGTTAGCGAGTCCAAGCTTACCTCGGTCTCGGAGGTTGCGAAGCAACCTACACGCCACTATAATAATCCTTTTCATGTCCCATTTCTTTCAATATAATGCTTTTACATATTTGAGACCTTCCACATATTTGCTTTATTTCATAGACCATACTATTGTATGTATTATTCATATGGGACTTCAAGTCATAACACTGCTATTATAATGTTTATGCATCATAGAGACCTTCTATATTAATGCTTTGGTTCGTTAGACCTTACTATGATAAGTCCCTAATATAGGACTAGTCATTGTGCAACCTTAGTACTAGCAGTCGATCAGCCGACCACCCCATATATATGTACAACCTTGGGTATGCGTCTCCAGCAACACCCCCATATACAGGAACATTACAAGAACATGTTCATAAAATTTTGATCCATTTTTTCAATTATATTACAAATGTTATTTACCTTTATTATTGCAATATAATCGACATGTATTTATATGATTTAGTACATTTTGAATGTTTTAAACAGAATTTTAATAAATTTAGAGATTTTTAGAGACAATTTATGCAATTAATTTATTCAATATTCCAAATGAATATTTGAACTTTATGCTTATTATTCGCATTTTAATTGTTTAAAATATAATTTCTATGACATTTTTAAAGGTCTTTATAATGAATTTAATTATTATTTATTAATAATAATTATGAGGCGTCACAATTTTATATTGTTATCCAACCTGTTGATGCGAAGCTTTATAAACTTTCCTTATTGTTTGTATTTGTCCACAAATCTGTAGCTACGGATAAGCACTCAGTATCGTATTTCAGTTTTAGTTTCCGCATAAAGTTGGGAATGATATATTCTGTCAGATACTTTCTACTAGGTAGTACATATTTCGGTTTAAGCTTCTTCATTAGACTGATAAAACCACTGTTTTCCACAATAGATAAAGGTCGGTTATCTAAGGCAATCATCTCTCCTATGGCAACACTTATTTCTCTGAAGCGACCACTGGACCTAAATTACACTGTCTTGAATTGTTTGTTGTATTTATACTTCGCCTCTCGCTGAAGTTGATGGAACTGGTGACGGTGACAAGGACTCAGGTTGCGATTGAGAAGATGAATACAAATGGACTTCATATGAACTACTTTTAATAGAACCTGTCCATTGAGGCATCAACTCGTTGTGCTTATATTTTATGTGATTTGTCATACTTGTCATATAAAACGTGAGGGTAATATGGTCATCCGGTTAATATAGTGACTTTCTTATAACTCAAATACTACAGCGTTATTTGCATAGGTGGTTCTGTGATACGATAGCTTTTCACCAGTCAATCAAATAATAAAGGGTCAAAAGGGCGCCGCTTTTTCGATGTCATTTTGACAGTTGATATTATAGTAAATATTTTAGTCTATTTTAGTATTGGGCAGTGTAGTTAGTTTTATTTAGTTCATTTTTCGTAGTGTTTCTCATTATTGTAAAGGCTTGTTTGCGGGTTTGCCCTATCCAACCGCTCAATCAATTATATTCAACTAATAAAATAGCTCGTAAACTGTTTCAAACTATTTCAAATTTCCCTCGCGCTCCTCTGTTCTACATAGGTCATTAATCATCGCGGCAAAACTTCGCGATACTGCTGTCATAAAAAAGGATTTCAGTTGAGCGATTAGTCGTCTCTCTCACACGCGTGGACTTTTTACCTAGCTTTTGATAGGACGATCGCTCCCTTTCTAACCTGTGGCAAAATGTTCTATAATAAAATATAACTACGATTGTTTATATAGCAAATCGTATGGAGCTATTAAGCCGGGCTTTTGGTCTAAAGTCAGGGGCACGTGGGCAATACGTTTGCAAGTTCAGTTCACATTTCAATGTTTTCTCTGTGTGTTTACTTGAGCGGATGAATATTGCGAGTTGAAAATTTATGCTTTTTTAAAGATTTTTAGTGAAAGTGGAAGATAATCGTGTTCCTTGTGATGTATTGAAGTGTGTTTAAGTGTTAATCGGCGAGGAAAAGTTAAAATCTTTAAACTTCGTTGAGAAATATATATGTATATATTTTCACCGACATTTTACGCGGATGTAATCAAATCTTTCCTTAAGAAAGAGAGACGATTCGATTTAGAATTAAAATAATTTCTTTTTTTTAATAATTTTGTACATAGTTTGTTTGTACTTTGTTCATGCTTTTCTTTTGTTAATTTTTTTATAGGATAAGCGTGACAAACGAGCACACAGTCCACCTGTTGGTAAGTGGTTGCTGTGGCCCATAGACATCTATCTTCGATTAAGAATCAAAATGTAGATGGGTTGTCACCCATGAGGACCAAGATAGAATGCATCGTTTCCAGTAAAAAGGGTCTCCGGTTCTCTACACTCACCATACGAAACACAGCAGCGTTAAGCTGCTATTTTACGGTGGTATTCTGTGAGAGCGTGGTCCTTCCCCGGTCGAGCCGACCCATTCGTGCTACAACCGTAATATAGCTGGAGCATGGCTCTACCACGTATAAAATGTTGATGTATTGTATTGTATGTAAATGTCTTTTTCTTTCGCTCAAGCAAACCCAAACGGCTTTTTTCAAAGCCACCGAAGGTATGCAGTTGCTGATATGTCATACAATCTATCTAGCAGTAGTATACCTTCTGTGTGCTTTGTTAAATACGTCCCCGGCAGCACTGAATACGAAACTGAAGAAGGGAGACAGATCATGATTGATGTATTTTTATGAAACTGCTAAAACAACAAAACCACATCTTGGGTTTGTCCTAGCTTGGAGCCCTAGCTTCGCAACTGCCCATCCAGATGACCTCCCAGATAGAAATGTATTAATAATATAATACTTACGTTCATAACATAAACATAAAAATTGTTAATATAAATTCGCTGAAAAGAAATTAAATGTTGAAAAAAATTTTACTTAAAATATGCTTTATTATCAGAAAGAAAATACAAAAGGTAATATATGTTGGTTTCCTCACTAGGCAAGCCTGTTTCGAGGAAACTTGAGACTAAAGTTCATTAGGCGTTATTTTATACACCTTATCAGACAGATTGTATTAACATATACACAAAAAAGCAATAACAGAACTGCTTATTGATTTAAATCTTTGAACATAAAAAGAAAGAAAACTATAACAATGTTATATAAAACTGAAGTGTATTAACTATGTGCATTTAAGAAAGAAAATTAAAATTAAAATAATAACAAATTTTACCTAATCATTTTACAAACAACATCTATTAGAAAATGCCAGTTTTCAACAATTCTTCTGTTTCGTAATATGACAGGGTGACTAACCATTTCAATATAATTAATTTCGCAAATATGTAGTTGAATCTGACCAATTTTTACACACTGTTTTTGATCTGTTAAATAACTTTTAAACCAATCCAAGGCCACCCCTAGAATAACTATCTTTTCTAGTTTTTTTTTAAGAGAATAGTAACGGATGGTATCGAAAGCCTTGGATAGGTCCAGAAATATCCCAATACAGGATTTTTTACTATCAAGATGCGCAGATAAAGTGGTCGTTAGTAGGTTTACAGCCTCTTCCGTGTTTTCACCCTTACGAAAACCAAATTGTTTTGAAGAGATACAACTGTGTTTCTCTAGATAATCAACAAGGCGTTTATTTACTAACTTAAAAAAAACAACTAAAAGCGCGATGGGTCTATAATTGTTGACAGAATTCTTAGGTCCCTCTTTATAAATCGGACAAACCGAAACGATTTTCCAACTATCTGGGAAAATACCGCATGAGAGACTGAGGTTAAAAATTTATAAGTGAGGTGTAAAATTTCATTAGCTATATTAACATCGGATATATTGCTCAAAATAGACCAGTCGTTTCTTTTAAGGTTTTCTTTTATCGCATTAAAATCTCTTTTAATTAAGAAGTGATTGGGTCTTTGAGGCTTAATTTTTTGAGAGTTCAAACCAAGCACAACTGAGAAATGGTCTGTAATGTCACATTGGCATACAATGGCATGTAGTGCTTGGCACCTATCCATGTTTCTAACATAGATGTGATCAAGGCAAGCTGACTCCTTAGTTGGGTGTTGGTGGAATGAATCCGTGTTCGTACATAAAGCACTGGTACTCTAAGCTTTATGGAGTATTGACAGTTTCCATTATATTTATGTTTATGTCGTCGGCAAGGATGTAGAGGAGACCATCTTTTTAATTAATGTGTATTTCAAGAGATGCTAGAAATTTTTCCAGATTTTTAAAAGATGGTGAACGATATATTTCAAGAATATTTTTAACTTTTCAGGTATTTCAACAAATAGGCAATCGGCTTCATTGAGATATAGTTCTAAGACCATGACGTCCTATGTCTCACAGGTATATGACAACTCCGCCATTTTGATTTAAGTGCCTATGCGTTTTAAAAGCGTTATATCCAGGTATTAGCGGTATTATTATACTATCAAAGAGCCAACATTCAGTCAAAATTATAATATCCACGGATATTTCCACACGTTGGATGGCTACCATTAAAAAATCAAAGTTCTTTCTTATGATTCTAATATTAGGATAAAATAGCTTAATGGTAAATTCCGGAGTAATTACATGTTTACAATCACATATAATTCCAGGCCTAAATTTTCAGTCACAATCATTTTCGTAGTCAAATTTTATCCGGAAACGAGAATGAGTTGGTTAATTTGAGACAAGACAATTTATTTACTTCGGGAAACAATTTGGACTGGTAAAAAGTGGTATTTAAAATAGTTTCAAAATAACAAAAGGGTAAAAAATAAAAATAGTAGCAGGATAAAAAATAAAATCAGTAAAGTCATGTAGGGTAGCTTGTTTGTGTTTCATTATTATGTTTATATTTATGTACTCTAGGCTGTAGAAGAAGAAGGTGGAAACAGGCGATCATGATCCTTGTACGGTTGTATAAGCTGAGCAGGTTTACTGTCACGTTGCCTGACATAAATAAATGCTTGATTACACCAGCAGAATATGTATTCACGTTGCTTGGACATGTGTTTAATGTCTCGAAATAACAATCTGTTTTCTTTGGTAAGTCTTTCATTAAACTTTCCTGGTTTGACCTGATACCTCCAGTTCGGAACTGCTTATGTTTCTTCTTAACTTTGCAGCTTTGAAGATTTGATCTCGCTTATATCGACGCAGAAATTTAACGACCACTAGCCTTGGCATATCTTCTGGTAAAGCAATGGTTTTTGATAGTCGGCGTGTTACCTAATCTAAATCCTTATCTTTTAAGTCAACTCCCAGTTTCACTGCTACTACGAGTATGGTATGATTCAGATTTTCACCTAAGTTTTAGGGTTGTCTACAATTTATACCTCATTTCTCATATTCAGTTCGGCTTGTATTTTTAGTTCATTTTGCAGTTGTGAAAACGTAACCTGCAAGTTTTGGACGTATTCATCACGTTTTTCTAAATATTTTATTCTCTTATTGATGGTTGCGAGAATACCCATAATATCATCCATTCACTCGTTTGTATAAAAAATTGATTGGGTCAGAAACTTTAATTTTGTTTTCACAGAGCATAATTTACTGGTAAGGAGGCGCAGCTGTTCGGTAAGCTGAGTCATTTCAGAGCCTACAGAATCCGTCTCTTCACGTGTGGTAACATTTTCAGAACCACCTCGAACAGGAGTAAGACTGTTATCCCCACTTGTTTTTTTCGCGGCACAGCATTCGGGACATTTCCAAATCTTCCGCTCAGAAGTGTGAGCATTAAAACATCTAAGATACTGAGCAAAAGGTTTTTTCACATGCACTAGACGTACATTCAATAGTACAGGCGCTGTCTCTAATAGGCTTCAAACAACCTGCGCACTTCATTACGCTGCTTTATTTATTTAAAGACACGGAAATAAATATAAATCTGTGGTGTTTGTAGCGCGTTTGTCAGCGCTAGTACGATATAAATAATGCACACAACTTTCACGGTTAAGTGTAGCGCGTAACCGTAAGGTTGTCACGTACCGGGTCGATGACTTTTTACCCTCGTTCTTAATACTGTTGATATCTGTTGGGAAATTCTGCTAATTTTGCTTTGACTTGAAAATAAATCACAGCAAAACTTAAAGAAATAAGTTGTCGGACTATATTGAATGTAAATCACAAAATATTTCCAAAAAGAAATACTTAAATTACGTATTCGTAAATTTTATTCACAGCGCAGAAACACACAGTTAACTGCCTGACAGAAGCGACACGAATCGATGTTAATAACGAAAACCAAACTGCGATAGAAAACATAGTACACGTAAAAGGTATTAAACAAGACTACGATCAAAATTTTCTAAAATCTTTCAACGAGAAATAGTTAAGTGTAAAAATGTTGAGAGCTCTCTTTAAAGATATTTTGCGATTTTGCTACCTACTTTATTCTAATAATAAAATAAGTTTCAATGTGTAATTTTATTAATAAGTGTTTATGGATGGATGTGTTGTAGTTTTGTTGCACCCTAGTTCACTCTTGAACATAGGCACACCCCACAGATTACCTCATCTTCAAAGTACATGCTGCGTATAGTAGATTTTTTTTTTGGGAACCCAATCTTCTCTATTTATTATTCAATCATTTTGTCGAACATCAATATTTTGTGAAAATCTGCCACAACATCCATTTACCATTAGGTGGACTATGTATTCATTTCTCACCCAAAAATAGTAGTTTCATACTATTATAAGAACTTAGCTACGGAACATTTAAATTAAAAAAAAATATTACTAAGTTAAATAAGGCTGCATGCAAGAGCGTACCTTTGCATGTTAAGGACATTTCGATAAGATATTATCGATAATGTCAATGTCTAGGCCAAACAATTAACATTTGAAATTTGCATTCAACACTCGGGTCCGCCCGCTGACTTTGTAAAGGTCACCGACGCCCCACTCCCGTGTGCGTCGCCCGACAGAGACCGCGGGCGCAGAACGCGAGTGCGATAACAGTAGCTTGAGTGCAGCGGCGCCGACGTAACGTTAACGTATTTTGTGGTGACCGCGGCAGCGATTTCGTGCGACCAGTTTTGGTTTTCTGGTCTAGATTTTTAGTATTTGTGCGCGTTACTTCGCTACTTAATTTGTGGTTTCGTGAAGACCGCCTCGGATTAGTTTGTCTAAGTTGTAAGTTCGTGACAAGAGGCTTGTATTGTATTTGACTGATTAAAGTAATTTCGTTTGAAAGTAATTGCGTTAATTGTATGGTATTGCAGTGACTTTACTCGGACCGCGTGGTCACGTACATAATAACCACTGATTGTGTCGGCTTTGGTAGCAAATTTATGCAACGACGAGGAGTTGTGGAGTCTAGAAAATTAGACGCCGGGTCGATTAATTGTTTGGAAGTTAATGTTTAATTGTACCGTCGCGTTAAGTGCCTTAGAAGGTCGCGTTTGGTTCTAGAAATAATTTGTTGCCGAGTGAAACGGAAGTGAACTTTGAACCACCGTTCATTAGTCGTACCGTGTGTTACGTTTTTGATTATAATTAACGGGGATTTAGTTGAGTTTGAAGTTAGTTAAATGTACAATAAAGTTGATAGACTGACATAGTGAATTGAAGAAAGAAATTGCCAATTGGTGACGTCCGCTGGAGTGAATTACATTGTGGGGCAGCATCGGACCAGGCCGCTGCCCGATCACTTCAGCTGGGTCAGGCCACATATATAAACACACCACTAAACACCACTTACACACATTACGCCTACCGCCTGACCGAGCCTTGTGTTCAGTCTTCGCCTCTGAATAGGTACGTACTATTTATTTACCTAGCCTTATCTCTATCGTGTAGATCAATTGTTCATAGGCATTTTGAGTCCCACCCTTAGTTGCTCGTCGAATCTACAGCTGTATGGGCCCCTGTATAGTCGATCTTTGTCGGGACAGCTAGGGGTGTGTACAGTCAATCTCTACAAAAAAAGTGAGGTATCACAATTTCATGTATTTGTAATTATTTTAAGTTCAATTGCTTTGCATTCAGATGATTATCATTATGTAATAATTTTTTCTATCAATTAAAGTACAAATTTCTTGTACCTGCTCTAAAACTCATTTAGACAGATAAACATTACAATCGTACCTACGGGTTAAATTTATATTAATAAACTATTTCTCTCTGAAGTGAGTTATATTTAGGTCATAAGTAATTACGTTACAATCATAAGTAATTACTTTCAAATATAAACGAGATTCGTTTTGTTCACGCATGACGGCAGTTCGATACAGACCGATAGCGTGTACGTGAATGGGGATGGTAACCATAGACTAATTAGTAGATTCTACTAGAATCAGACGGACATCTCACGAACTAAGCTTACTCGACTTAGCTTCTGCATCTTGATTTGTTGTAACAAAATGATATAAGACATTTGTTTTTTTTTTATTTGAAGCAGCTATACCAGGCAAAGTACGTCCCAAATAAGTTTATTTATTAATTACTTGCAAAATTTATTTTATTATATTGAAAATAAAACGGTGTCTATTTGATTAGGAAAATGTGTATTACACGAACAAAAACTAAATTACATGTAATTGAAATAAAATCACAATTATTTTATACCTTAATTTTTTTTCCAGGAATAACATGTTTATCGTTAAGTTTGTGTAATGATCGTGTTTCTGCTTGTTCACAGTCTTTCTTATCTGTTCATATAGAAATGTTTTCTTGGTATTATACATTTTTGTTAAAAAATTGTTTCAAAGGAATGCCTTTGATTAAATGTGGTGGATCCAATATGATAAGCGTATAAATACCACTTATATGTATCAGGTCATCTAAAATATAAAACATATTAATAATAAGGCAATTCTATTAAAAGTAAACATGGCGGTAAAGTTTTGATTAATTGTACCTACAAGTGTTTTTATTTTCTCGTATTTGAACTGCTCTAGTTTCCTCTTGCAGTAGTTTAAGAGTAGGTCTGAATGTAGTCCCTTGATCTGAGACTAATGTTAGTTGAATAACTCCAGTATGACCAACAGCCGCAACAATTTCTTTTAAAATATTTTTCACTTCAATAGTAGATGTTGATCCTTAACTACAGTAAAAGGCAATCAGTTGATATAAGTAAATGAAAAGATAGGGCGGAAATAAATCAACGCAACCACATGAAAATTTATCAGTAAATCAGTAATATCACTCAGTGATACATAGATTCAGTGACAATGACAAAACAAACAAAAACAATATGGCTGCGACAGCTTTTATGTAGCTTAGAAAGGATTTCAAGAGGCGAGGGGGGATGTTAGCTGTCACATATCATCTTGCTATGACGTTTCCCATGTCCAATATTTTCTCTATGAATATTACTGCCCGTGATGGTAACCTACACATACAATGTGCTCTTTCTCTTTTCTGTTGCCAGTACATTCCAACGTCAGTTTATACTAAATCTAAGGTTTTAGTTCATACTACTAGTCAATGTCTGAGATTAAGTACCAACGATTATATATAATGACTACGTGATAAGTACAAGTAAAATGTCTTATACACGGTCCATCTTGACGTACGTCCCGCCTAGGTCATGCACGACGCATGTTGCAAAACGACAATGAGAAGGCTTGACGTCCGTCAATGACAAACGTCAATAACGTAAGTGAAGCCTATTCATTGGACCGTGTATAAGGTGTTTATTGACGTTTATAGACTGCTATTAATGTAAGGCCAATTTCGTGAAATAGCCTGTCTGCCTGCTAAACTGTCGCACAGAATAGATAGAGTCGCCAAAGCTTTAGTTAAAAAAAAATGGTTATTTCAGATGTTCCCTTCTCTATAGTGTGTGGTGTGTAAGTCAAGGCAAAATAAAATTATTTTTTTATTTTTAAATTAGATATCTGTATTTTTGACATTAATTTGCAGTTGAACGTTAGGTACAGCTTTCTTAATATACAAAACTAAAAAAAAATATGAATTACGGGAGCATTTCGACCAAGCGGCCTCTAGTTTATATAATTGGTCAATTTTTATTTAGATAATTAAACACTAAACTTTATAGAAAAAATATTCTTATAAATAAATATTCTTGCTTGTGGAATCGATTACCACCAGCGATTTTTCCGGACCGATACGACTTAGGGACCTTCAAGGAAAGAGCCTACTCCTTTTTCAAAGGCCGGCAACGCATCTGCTATTCTTCTGGTGTTGCAGTTTTTCATGGGCAGCGGTAGTCAATTACCATCAGGTGAGCCACATACTCGTTTGCCCAGTCTCCTATAAAAAAAATACGAACTGAAGAATTTATTGAATATTCAGAAAATGTAATACTTTTTTGGTAATAAGTCTGATATCATGTTGGTGGACCGGATAAAACCGAGGATATCTTCCGTCCTTAATAGAATTTTATATGACAAGGACTTCGTCTGTCTTCGTCTTGAATATGACTCACGAGGCAGCCAACAAGTGGGGTGGTCTGCTAACTAATAGTATTCCAGTAGTCGTCTCTGCGAACGGATTAATTCTGATCAGTCTGTCAGAACATATTTGAGACTTCAAAAGGGATTGTATGCCCTCGGTCGTGTCGGATAGCCGTCTCACCGAACAATGTAAGTTAGCGAATAGAGAGTGTGCAGATGGCTAGTCTCCTTTGAGACTCTCGACGGCTGCCTGGTGCAGTACATGCATGAGGATTGAGTTCTCTTGCCCGTGAGGTTTCGACTGTATATTCAATATTTTTATTGTTTACTTTTGGAGTTTACTCCTTAAGAACCGTTTTTCATATATTAATAAGCCCGAGGTATGAAAATTTATGGGGAGTAAAATCAAACGTTACGTCATGCGTTACGTTATATATTCACGTTTGACTATATAATGTCGTGCTTAACTTATCTCGCGCAGCCCCCAGCACAGAGTACTCTCAGCTATACTACTTTATATAAACCATAAACAAATAACAACTGTCAACCAACTGTCAATTTGTGGAGTTTTGATATTAAGAAAGATGCCCCTTTTTCACCTGACTATATATAGAAATTAAATAAATCTTAAAATTCATCTAATTGAATTGTAAATTAATTACGCTTATCACAATGTTAAAAGAAACGCTGGAAAAAATATTTTGAACTCATCTCGACTACCTTTTTTCTAGGACGTTTCATTTTACAAACTGCTACTAGACTTTATTCAACTCTGTTTCTGATTTTTATACATTATTTTATGTTTTATTTTACAGTAAGTATTTCTTTATTGGTCTTTGTATAGTACAGATAAATTAAAATAACATAAAAATTAAATAAATGAATAGGTGAATATATAATAAGTGAAACGGATTTTTTGACATTTGACAGTTCTGCGATTAGCATCGACGCAGTCCTTCTTTGTTGCGTTTGAGTCTCGTTGTGTACTGTGCCATTTTGTGTATTTTTCTTGGATCATATAGGATAGAAATATGTAGGGATACACAAGATTTTTTTCAGTATAATCTCAGAGGAAGTGGTGATAAAATATTAATAAGAGACAGAAAATTTAAATTCATGCACATTTAAAGAAAACAATATTATGTATACATTTTAATAGAAAATAATGTGTCTGGCAGAGCTGGTATAATCGAATATTGGAATTGTTGGTCGGTCGACAAATCATTGGGCGTTGCGCTCACGTTATGACGTTAGTGTGGTGGCTTGAATGGGTTAGGTATCAAGAAAAATCTCTGCTCCAGCAGAATTTCTGGATGACGTAGTTTAGATGAAAATGATGTTAATTATTAAACCATTCCACTTTAACATTTTTATTATTTGTTTTCCCATTTTGTTCATCGGGTATGTATATAAGTATGTACAGTAGGCCAATGAATTGTGTTTGGTAGATAATTGATTACTTTGACAATACAAAAACTAAGTTAGACTTTTTAGAGATAAAGAAACTATCTATCATTTTTTTACTAAAAATGTACTTAGTAAGTACTTATGTGTGCTGGAAAAACAGCAGACAATCATCGAGAGTAAGCAGTGACTTAGGGGCAGTTGGTTTCAAGGAATTCACAAAGTTAAAAAGACGTTTTTGACCGTAACTAGGTAAGTATTCCTATCGGTTAAGGAATCAAGTCGTCTTAATAGGGAGGCGGGGGCAGTGGGAAAGGGGTTTGGGGAGAGGTAGGTTTGCCGTTCACCTTTTCCCCTGCCGGACATGCCTTTTTTATATTAAATGTTGAAGATTAAAATTTTTATTGAATGATTTCTGAGAAAAACCACTTTAATAGGGAGGTTGGGTGTCCCCCCTACGCCGAAGTAATACGAAAGTGTAGTCGACTATTTCTGGATGGTTTATAAAAAATAACCACGAAGAGGATGGAGGGGTCTGTTCGCTCGATTCGCTCGCTCACTCGACCCCGCCATCCTTCTAACTTAACCTGTCCGAGTCGGGATGCCCCAAGTCCCAAGCTCGCTTCGCTCGCTCTTGCACCAAATAAAATACCAAAATGTTAACTTTTATAATTACTTTAATAAGTAAACATATTTTATTAATTCCACCATTTCCAAAAACGTAAAATAGTAAGCAATCGGTCTCCAGAGGGATAGCGAAGTCGTCGAAAAACAGGAGGCAGATAATAACAATAAGGAGCGCATTCACGTAAACTCGGAAGTACAGAATGACGCTCATGATGCGAGTCGCGAAGGCGAGTATAAAAGTAGTGATTATATTCTCTTTGGTCGAGTATATCTGTTACTTTCAATGTCAACTTAACAAAAAGTAAGAATTTAGAGTAATTTAAGATTTGGGTAGAATCTACTAGTTAGTCTGTGAATTTAAGTTCCGTTTCAGGTATTAATTAGTGATTTATGAATTTTTTTTAGAAAATAATTTTAAATATTTCAACGCAGTCCAGCAACTAAAATTGCATGGGGGCGTTTGAGATAAGCCCCCTTGACTCCCCACAGTGACAGACTCCTCAAATTCAAGCGACTTGATTCTAAACCCAAACCCTAACCTTAAAAGTAACATTAATATTTTTTGGGCTTCGTGGCGTTTAAATCGTAAAAATGACAATATGACATTATTTTCTAAACTTACAGGAAGTTTTTCTACTATACCCAAACTATACCTTATAAATATACATAAACTTTCACTATCAGGTTTTTAAATGTATGAAAAGTGGGCATGGTTCTTTTATATAATCGTTCTTAAGGAGTAAAATCCAGTCGTTATCATTTGTATGTCGATACATTTTCGTATGTTTAATTATTATAAATTTGTTATGAAAGCAATTTATTTGTTATTTTATACCCAAATATTTAATTTTACTCATTTGTTATTTCAATATTTGCACAAATCTTCCGTAATTTATACTTGTTGGCATGTATATCGTTGTATATTATCTGTATTTTTAAGAGGATCTGTGATTTCAGATATTATGGGAGTAAATCGAATATTAACGTTGGCTGTGATTTCTGTAGATAACTAAAATGTTATAAACAATATGTAAATCTATGACTTATATTGATTACAATTATTTATTTGTGATGATTTGTTTTTTTTTTTTGTTTGAAAAACACTTCTAGATCTTAGAATTTGCTTATGCCAGCTCTAGTGGGGAAAAGTGGACGAAGTTTATTTTAAAAGTGTAATTTGTCCCACCAAGAAACGATTAGTGGGGATAAGTAGACCAATACATTTTAATGAGTCCACTTTGTCCCAGCGGCGGGACATTTGGTGGAAAAAAGTGAAATAAGCCGTCGATCAGACTCGTTCGTGCTACAACTATAACTGCAGCATGGGTTTACCGCGTGTATATAATGTTACTGTCTAAAATATGTAAAGTAATTTCTTATTCAGGGAATATTAATAAATAATATGATGTCCATGTATTTTATTTTTGCTTATGGCTTATATTATTAGGAAGTTTCTGTCTATTTTGATGATGAGTGATATGAGTGAGTTATTATTTTATATGAATGATTACAAAAATATGAATTTTGAATTGAAAATTTTTGCAATATTGAATATTTAATTTACAAAGTTTGTTAATATCAAGATATCATTGAAATTTATCTAAGATATAGGCATGCCGTGAAGTGGCAGTTTATGAGAATCCACCACACTCACGGGATGATATCCCGTGGATATCACAAGAGGTGGCAAAGATAAGAGACTGGCAGCAGAATCTTCCTGTATTCAAAACAATAAAAGACTATGGTAGTCAAGTCGGCTGCCAAGCATGATAACTGCGGCAAATGACATAAATACTATATGTATATTAGGGTATTTGGTATGTGTACATTTTAAGTACTCCTCTTCCTATGTACAATTTTTAGCACAATTTGATTAAGGCTTAGAGTAATTACATACATACGTATGCATACTTACTCTGAGGCTTAAAGCTAACTAAACTAATTTATTATATTCTGTAAATACCAAAGTAAAAATAATATAAAAATGAGGGCGAAACTATAAAAAGAAAAATATATTTTTACAGCGCTATTATATCTATTGTTTTAGCTTACGAGAATGTCTACTATAATGATTTCTTTTTCCTTTAGGAAATTTTTATATTGTTCCTTTGATCATGTATTAGAACGAGTTAATATAAAATTCCGTATAAATTAATTATAACATAATACTTGTTTAAATTACTACAAAAAGGTTTTGAGTACTTACATACATATGTTTTGTCTCGTCATATTATGAATAAAAAAGTATTAATCATGTAGACAGTTCTGTTAAAATAAATTGATATTTCTAAATTTATTTAAGTCCATTTGAAACAAATTTACCAACAAACTTAGACTACAAACTTATAAGAAACTTATTTACTCTCACAAAGTGAGCATTTTCTTGTTATTTTAGTCTTATATAATATAAAAGCGTAAAAAATAAATTTATATAAAAATCTAAAAGGGGAACCAAAAAGGTACCTAACAAATATATTTTTACAAACTTTTAACTATTGCTGTGCAGAAAATGTCTTAAAAAAAGGCCATAAAATATGATATAAATTAAATCATTCTGGTTATAAGAGGGCTGGTTCTTTTCTCGCTCAAAGGCTAAGCATAGCCATGCAGCGGGGAAACGCAGCCAGCGTTTTTGGCACGATACCGCGGCGAGTAGGACTGTATGATAATTACGTTACTAGTTTTTTTTTATTACAGTTTTTAATATTGTGTATAATAAATTATTGTGTATACGTATATATTTAAATCACTTTGATTGTTATGTAAATAAATTATATCATTAAATCGTTAGTTTTCCTTCTTTTTCCATATTGATTTTATAAAAAAAACAGTTTATATTAACAATAAAATTTACCAATAAATATTTGGCAGATTCAAGAAAACGAATATAATTATTGAAGGATGAATAGCACTTTTACGCTTACCTTCGCTATAGAAATATTATGTAATGACGGTGATGAAATCAATGACTGTGATAATATGGAGTGGATTGAATTAGAAACATATAAACAAGGACTTAAAATTCAATATAATTTATATCCTGGCCATATTTTCGACCTAGATATATTAATATGGCACAATGTAGGAAAAGTATGTACCTTTTACGATTAGAAAATTTTAGTAGCTTATTACATTATGCATTTATTTTTTAGATAATACATTTTTTTATTACATAATACATTTTTATTACATAGGCCTCTCCCATTGATTGCCTCGTAGGGTGGATTTTGCCATAGTTGCCACGCTTGGCAGGCAGGTTGCTAACCGCAGCTTATTATTATTTTGAGTTGTTATCGAAACTTACGAAAAATATAATGTTGGTCTAGTGGTTAGTGACCCTGACTGCTACGCCGGAGGTCGTGGGTTCGATTCCCACCCAGGACAAATGTTTGTGTGATGAGCACGAGCATTTGTTCTGTGTCTGGGTGTAATTTATCTATAATATTTATGTATTTAGAAATATATAAGTATGTTTATCAGTTGTCTAGTACCCATAACACAAGCTCTGCTTAGCTTGGGACTAGATGGCGTTGTTTGATAGTTGTGGAATATTATTATTATACCTCTAAAGATTAGCGGCATAAGCGAATCCATCACCCTATTTTAGTCATCATCATCATTATAAAGAGTCTTTATGAATCCATTCTTAACAAAGGTGTCTTCACTAATGCGCCCGCTGGCCCATACTCACCGCGATACTCAGGCAGGTTAGTTAGCCTAGAATCGGTACTCTTTCACTGAGAAGATGTTCCTCAATTACTAGTCTGTGTGATATTTAAAGTTTTGGCTAGGTTTTAGCAGTGTGCATCTAGTGAATCATTCAGGTTGGCATTTAAAGCAAAAGCCGTTACATTCAATTTCAGTCACGTCACTCAGTCATTGATGCATTCATTTTGAGTAATTCTGTCATAGATGTTTGCAGGCGGATTGGCAACTACATTCTTATTAATATTTTTGGTTGTTATCAAGAAGACGCTGCTGCCCAGTCCTATTTCAGGTTCCCTCCGTTGCCTCTTAAGATACTGGGTGATCGCAATTCTTACTTTGCCAATGTTCAGCGTCCATCATGTATATGTTGTTAATGCATCTTAAGAAAATGTGCATAACATTCTTTTCGTTAAGGCCTTTAAGTTATTCACACCACTTAGCGCGTTTAACGTTCTCTTTTCGTGTTCTCGCACTACACAGTTCCATTATTAAAATAATTTGGACAGTCGAATGCAAATTCGACCTCTTACAAATCCTTACTTACATCAGAAGAACAATACCCAGGCCAGAGAGTGTAACTCATGATCTGAGTACTGTCATTACCAATATATCCGCCAACAATGTAATTTCGGCAAATCCTCCCTAGTGTGTGTGTCTAGAATCGCATTTACAGCACTAGGATATTTTCGAGCTGATGACGAGAAATAGCTAGCAAATGCTAGAGAAGCAGCTGAATCTCCCCTGTTCGCCTACTATGCATAAAAATATTTAGCAACAAACACCTGAAAACTTAATACAGATATAAAGATACCTCAAAAATAAAGAATCACGTATATTTGTTTTATTTTAGATATGGTGCGAAAATCAGCACGGATGGGTAAGAGTCTGGCGATTTTTAGACAGATTATGGATGGTTTTCTCCATTCGGCATAAAATTCCTGTCAAAGTGAAAGAATTCATCAACCACGAAGTAGTAATAACCCCAAATTTTGGAACAACGGCGCTCAGTTCAATGTTACAAACTTTTTAATATTATTATTATAGTAGCATTATTACAACTATTGTTAATTTATAATAATTCTAATATTTTGTTTACATTTGTGCACAGAGCAAAGAATGATAAAAACTTCCGTATACTTATTCCTCCACTAAAATTTAACGAGCGTCGATATTTCGCTAGTGTGGTTGAAAAACAGTATAATATAGGAAAAGAAATTATAGAACTAATTTGGAATAAAGTATTGGTTTTCATTCCGACTTCATATTTTGATGGAGTTTTTGATACCCCACAACCAGTGACGGGTTTGTTGCACATTTTTATTGATAATAATAGTTATGAATATTTCTTTAGACTCTAATTAGGTGTGCGAGATCTATGCAACCACAAGTAATTCAATTGTAGTTACCTTTTTTAATTAATGACGCTAACAAGCGGATGTTTATGCTAGTTCCTGCCTTCTCATGGTCACTCGCGCAGAGGAAGTGAGAATGGTGTACGGCAGTGCTGGAAGTTGCCGCGATCCCGCGCGTCTAATTTTGTAGTGAAAATGTAGGTTAAAATTTATTTTTAAATGATGTTTTTACCTGTCATTTATTTTATTAAGCCGATATTGAAAACATCCAATAAAAAGGATGCACTAATTGGCAAGCATTACCATCACACGAATAATGCCCCCATAAAAAGTCTGTTAAATTGCTGCATGGCAAAAGAGAGACCTTGTATATTTTTTAGGATTTTGTTTTGAAATCGTATACATTGTCCCATGAATGAATTACTAAGGAATTGGGTAAGTTGTATCACGAGCTTGTGTTTGTTTCTAATGTACACAATGTATATCACTTTTTTATTAAAACTTTTTTTTTGGATTTGTTAAAAAATATGCTGTAATAAAAAAGTGATATACATTGAAAAATATGCTGAGAGGCAAAAGTTTCCTAACATTTTTTCTAAAAGTTGCGTTTGGTTATTTAATCTCTACTTGAATTTATAAAAAAAGTATAAACGACCTAAGACCAAATCTTAGGTTGTTTATACTTTTTTCATAAATTCAAACAAAAATTCAAAATTACTTGCTTTCCCTGTAGAAAAAACCCATAAGGTAATTAAATAACTAAAATAATGAGCTAAAACACTGCTGAGACTTGTAATCTTTTTATAGTACACAGCCGTTAGGGTTTAAATTTTCCATAGACTATGCCTAAGCACCAACTTCAGAATGTGAAATTAAAGTTCTTTGAAGTCAGCTTTTGGGCCAAAATTCTTTTCTATGCCTAATTAGAGCAGAAGATTTTATAAAATAATAATAAATTGAAATTAATATTTTCTTATTTTTGAATGTTGATTTAGATTCGTAATAGTTTGATTTATAATAACGATACATCTGCAGTGATGATTTTGATGATTTAACTATATTTACGGCAGTTTATACACTAAGCGGTCGAAAAGTTAAACAGCAGCGTTACTTTACTACATATTTAATATTTATTAATAAATTTCTACAATTAGTCCCACTAATATGGCAGTTTTAAACCTTCGAACTAATACTGATCTCTCATAAAGTTAAAATCACAAAAATAATTAGTTTCATAAAATTTTTTCAATTGTTTATATTACTGCGTTACCAAAGTCCTAATTAAAAACTTTATCTTTACTAATAAAAACAAAATAAATACAAAATTTAATAGAAACTGAACATAGAGGCTTTAATTTATGATGAAAAATAGTTACGTATTAAGTTAAGACATTTTTAACTAATCAGAAACTTGTATATTACTGTAAATACTGTAAAAAAATTGGGGACAGGTAAGTAACGCAGTGGTAATCATAGTAACACAGTGGTATTTCACATACAATATTTTGGCAAACTTTCTAAGGACATCTGGTTGATTAGAAAACAAAATATAAAATAAACTTTTATAACTTGACATAATATAAAATAACTCAAAAAGTTTGGTATCATCAGCTAAATTAATACTAAAAAAATAGTGTCCTCTCTCATAAACTAGTCTCTTTCAGTCAGTTGCACTGAAACAAATTAACAAACGTAAATTAATCTTAAAGAACTAATAAGGCACATTTTCTAATAAGTCTTATTTTTCAAAAACGTTCAGTGACTTATCAAAATCATAGTACCCGTTTACTGTCCAGTGTAATTTTTGGGTTAGGAACAATTTTCAACATATTATCGTAGGGTCGTAAGAACTATCAGTTTTGTGCCAGTACTATCTACAGTCTTATAAAACATAATCTTGACTTCTCCCTCTTCATCTACATTACTTTTAGCGACACCTAGGTAAGCATAATGTCTGTTTTTAACATTGGAAACTTTTACTAAAACATGAACTCCGTCTGATATTTTTAATTGATTAACATTATCCTTTTCAATTAGCTGCCTTTATTTTATGTTAGAAACTGATGGTTTGGCAAAGTTAGTAATAAGCTCGTTGTCAGAGCTGAAAGTTGAGGAATAAACCGTATTAAAGTAAGTTCTTTTAGATACGGCAACAATATTAGATATGTTAGATAGGGTTTCTTCGTCGTTCAATCTATCCGAATAATGGGTCTTTCTGATTGTATCAATGACGGGAACAGCAACTGGTTGATATGTTTTTTGAATCATGCAAGTGCAATACACTCTTTGGCGAAATCAACTACTGTCTGTTTTTGTTTCACCTGATCAATGCCCAAAGCCTCACGCACAATATCAGTCTTCATTTTTGAGTTTAAAATGAATTTTCCTTCAAAAAATTCGTTTCAAGGCTACCTTTTCTTTTACTGTCTTTAAGCTCTTGTAATGATCTTTGATGGCATTGGATAAGGTAGAATATTTCTTATGTTGAGAACCATTGCTTGACTTTTTAGCTCTTTGGCATCTTTTTTTGTATTTACTACACTTTCTTGACAGTTCTTCCAGGCATTCCTGGAATTTTAGATTTTTTTCTTAATAATGCAAATTTTTCTCGTCGTATTTGTCTTCAACCTCTAGACCTAGGTCAAACTAGAGTTCCCTAACGCGGGGTGAAAGCCGGACATTACGTCCGTAATTTGTTAAGCAACTTTTTGACGTTCTCATCGTTTCTTATCCGCAGGCTTTCATTTACGCTTGGCAGCTTTATGTTTTCGCTCTGTAATATCTTTTACTGGTATTTTTTCGTGTGGTACCTCTCAAGCTGTTTTCTTTTGGCTTCAGCATTTTTATGAGCTCCTGCTTTAACTTAAGCCTATGCGACATTACTTTTCAGCGTGTGTCAAAGCCATTTAGTGTAAAAGTTACTTCCTGAAATAAAAAGAAGTTAATTATGGGTATTTTGGTTTTAACAAAGTATAACTAGCCTAAAAAATACACTTAAAACAACTGCGTTACTGTTTACGGTATCGAAGTGTAGCAGTAACGCAGTTGTAAATATTTGATTACATCGTTAATGTGCACATAATGGAAAAACAAAATGCAGACATTTAGTCACTGTCATAACCGATACCTAATTAATTATGTTTGAGTTTAGTAATAATGCAAATATCGTCAGTACTTACTATTCGACGGCGATAACTCAGCGGCCACGCAATAAACACACGCACCTCTCCCAACAACTGTGAAGCGATTGATTCGGTTAGCGTGGTCCCCCCGCGCAGCGGCTATCATTTATTTTAAGAGTTACAACAATTCGAACAAAATATAGTACATTAAATTTTAATACACTTACTTTAAGGTTTGTTTTCATATAGCCACGCAAGGTAGCTAAGATTTTATTTATCGTTGGGGACACAGTGCAAAGTATTTTTTATTTTATTACACGTTTTAGGTAAAAAATATCTATTGTAATTGTAATAAGATCCAAAGCGTATATTTTTGATAATGACATTCAGAAAAAATGCCATCTAGAAGATATTATGAGAGATTGCTCTTTACATCATGAGACTGGTACTCAAAGACAGTAATATTTTGTATGAAGAACAACTGCGTTACTAAGAAAGACAACGTTGTTACCGTAATTTGCAAATAAATAATATAAATTTTGATTATAACTTATTTTGTTAAGTATAGAATTAGTGTTAAATTTATGAATTGATGAACTTACAGTTTGTTTTAGTACTGTTTTCCCATAAAAAGTGAAATTCACCCGAAGGGACCGGTTTTTAGGCATCAAAAAGTATTTTGGCCCTTTTACTTCTTATTGAGAAAATTTTTAATGCATAAAAATGGAATTTTCAGGCCCGAAACTCCCGCTGTAGTTTTCATATAACGTAAGCAACCCGAGTTCGATCCCCGTTGACACCAAAAAATAAAGTTGATGAAAAAGTACTTGGCAGTTATAAAACATCAGAAAGAAATCCGCATATCCTAGAAGTAATATGACATGTGACATGTGATGTCCGCCGACATGCACAATAGAAGCGTGGCAGATTAATTGCTTCATAACCCTCTCAGAGTTCAGAAATACTTACTGCCATCTTTAATATTTATTTTACTAATAAGCCTGTACGACACTGTAAAATCTGTACGCTTCTACAATCCTTCCAAATCTATATTCCAATTTTGAATGTTTGTTAGTCCAACAGGACTTTAGGAGTAATTTGTGGTTCAAGGTGCTTTGCAAGTGCGTAAATTAAATGCCGCATCCATACTGGTCCATTAATAATTTAGGTACCTTTAAACTCAAAGTTAAATTATAAGGTTGGTAAAACAGTTTCTTCGTATTTTATATACAAATTCGAGACATAATTGATCTCAAAGTTTATTTAAATTTAATTATAATATTATATGTGCCCTTTTGTTCGATAACTTGTTGCCTTCTTGTAGGTGGTGACATAATCCCGTTGCTGTAGATTTTTGATCAAAAAAAATGTGACAAGTAGTTTTGACAGTTCTCTCTTGATGCTAACCTAACACTATCCAAAGAATTCTAAGGGACCGAAATAAGTGAAAATCTGAGAATGCATAATCAGGACTATATGGTGGATGCATTAACACTTAACCAAGGTCTCTCAATTTATGCTGAGGGGCCAAAATTGTGTGTGGTCTTGCGTTATCATGATGAAAAACCACTCCTTTTCTGTTGATTGATTCCGGCTATTTTTTCTTAATTTCTTGTTTGAGTCTCATTAGATGTTGGCAGGAGAGATCAGAGTCGATGGTTTTGCCCGGCGTTAAAAGTTCATAATAAACGATGCCCTTCCAATCCCACCATACACAGCATCACCTTATTGCATGTGTTTTGCTACAGTCTGTGGAGCTTGACTACCCTTTGATCCATGATCTTTTTCGCACGTTCTTGTTGTAGGTGATCCACTTTTTATCAACAGTGATCAATCTTTTCAAAAATGGTTCATTACATTACGTTTCAATAAAGAATCGCAGATGGGTACACGATTCATTAGGTTTCTATCAGTGAGCCCGTGTGGTACCAAAATATCGAACATTTTTGTATAGCCAGACTTTTTCAAATGGGTCAAAACTGTTTTGTGGTCAATCCTCAATTCCTCGGCTATGTCGTAACAACTATATAGCATCGACTTTATCTGTATGACAGCGACCAGAGTGAGATGCATCTTTGACATCGAAATTCTCGGACTGAAAACGCTTGAACCAACTTTTTGCTACTCTTACTGACACTGCATTAGGTCCATAAACGTCACAATTTTTTTTCAGGGCTTGAGTTTTTCCCCTTTTTTGTAATAAAATCACACGAGTAAAGAAACCGTACAGAGGCAAAGCTTCTAAGGAACTGTTAAAATTTTTATCTATTTTTGTAGGGTTGACACAGGAGGATAAAATTAAATAAACAATACCTTTTCACAAATTTTAATATATACTTGAGATGGGATATGTTTTATAAACTACTTCTTCTAAATATTTTATCATTTTTGTTCCTCAACAATTTGTTACGCCTTTTAATTAAATGGTAAATTAAAAATTAAATGTTAAGTTTTTTTAAATAATTTAATGGAAAGTACTCACATGGCATAACAAATATACAATCTGGCACACGTTTTAATATTTCATTACCAATATTTACAACGTTTCTTTCAAGATCAATATTCGAGAAAAAATATTCGTAAATTTTTGCTCAAGCAATTCATAGATTCACTTCAGATACATTTTCACGTTGGCTGGAACTCAAACAACCTTCATTTTGTCAGCAAGTGAGTGTTTTAAAAGCATTTCCAAATAAATAATTTACAGGTCTTTTTTTAGAAAACTTAATACAGGATTTTTCGAAGTGATCCTAACAGCATTTATGTTGTTGCCTTTTTTATAATTAAAAAGTTTTGAAAGGAGATGCTCTCGTCCGACAGCTTTGAACCACTCTTGCCGTCTGAAATAATAATAATTAAAAAAAACATAGTTTTGTTCACACAAACAGTAAAGTCAGCCATATTCACACTTTTTTATATTTCATTTGACATGAATAATACTTTAAAAAATAAAATTTTACACTTATTAATCTTTACATACCCCAGAGTTTGAGCACTGGCCGAGCCGGTTTAAAGCAAGTTTCTCCCTGTACGTGACGGCACACGCCCAAGTGGTTACGCACACGCGCCTCAAGCTTGTAGTAGTATAATTATAATAGCGTGGTTGTATGAAGCTTTGCCCCTGTACGGTACGGTTTCTTTACTCAAGTGATAAAACTTCAAATGTATGGAATTTCTTCGAAAAACAATTGAAAAATGGCGGGAAAGTGTTTTTAACTTTTTATTTTTCCTTTTCTTAATATTCTATATGTATTAATATTAAACCCATCTAGATACAAACAGTACAATCAAAGAGATTTTTCCTCAATTTTATACAAACAAAATACGAAGAAACTTTTTCTCCGATTATTTTATTAGCGTTACCATATTCTGTGGTGATATTTATTACACCTTCCTTATATTAATTGAAGATGTTCGACATCAAGATAGAATTTTATGTTATATAAAGGACACTCTATTATCATGGAATACTGAAATAATTAAGAACGAAAACAATGAAACGAAAATCGAACTAACCCATTTTAAAGAGAAGGAAAAGAAGACCACGATGGAAAACACTGCATATAGGCTTAAATTGAGTGGAACCGAAATATTAGCAGGCAATTCGATTTACATATTTATATTTTTTTTATAAATATTGGCTATAATAACGAAAACGAACTTTATATATTATATATGTTGTACCTACTCACATAGAAAGCCAAGCTCCTAGGTAGGCGTGGTAAGTCGGAGCCGGTGCTCCAATAAATAGTATACGACAATCCTTCCATAGTGTCAAAAACACTGCATATGTAATTTTGTAATAATAATAACTTACATAAAAAAATTCTAATTTAATAAAAATATAATTTTTAATTATTATTTATTTCTTAAATTTGCACTATCTGAAGCGTATTGAAGCAGCTTGGTGGACTCGTCCTTGGCCTGAGTCCAGCAGTGATTTTTTTAAAAGAAAGAACACCATAACACAATTCATATTCAAAGCTATATTTTAATCATAGAACTCAATTATTATAATATTATATTATAGACATAAAATATTAATAACATAATACTTAACACAAAACTTTAATATGTTACCGATCTACATAACGATTTTAATTAGTTTTCATCTGCTTACAAAGGCGACCTACTCAAGATGTACTTTAGTTTTATAAAGAATAATTTTTATGCTACAAAAATGACATCTTTTTACTTATTATAATAGTTATCCTCGTATACCATTGTGCTATTAATAATTTTGTGATCCTTATTACTAAGCCAGTAGAAGTAGTAGTATATGGATCGTTATTAATATTGAATGAAATTTATTTAAATAAGATTCCTTCATTCCCTTGGGCTCATAACCATTCTATGCATACTTATATATCGCAGCTAATCATTTCCATTATCCTGCATTGAGATGTATTTGTTAAATTCTGGATGATTGGCGGTCCACCACTGTGCGATTTAGAAGATGTTTTCTTCCTCGCAAAACTTCCTTGTGGAATCGATTACCA
The DNA here is from genome assembly GCA_963668995.1 of Parnassius mnemosyne. NCBI lineage: Eukaryota > Metazoa > Arthropoda > Insecta > Lepidoptera > Papilionidae > Parnassius > Parnassius mnemosyne. The sequence continues at coordinate 16,893,019 of CAVLGL010000079.1, read as the reverse complement.
CCAGCGATTTTTCCGGACCTTCAAGAAAGGAGCCTACTCCTTTTTAAAAGGCCGGCAACGCATCTGTGATCCCCCTGGTGTTGCAGTTGTTCATGGGCGGCGGTAGTCCCTTACCATCAGGTGAGCCGCATGCTCGTTTGCCCCTCTTATAAAAAAAATATTAGTATCCATTTTTAAGCGTTTTCTTATATTAGTTTCTTTTAACATATTCGATGAATAGAGTGATATACAATAAACTTAGTTAAGAGCGATTTAGGCTGTATCTCAACCTTGAACAAAATTAAACGTCGATTTGTCTATCTCTAACCAAATGAAATTTGAAGGCCGAGTAGATGCGTAAACGAAAACTAATGAATACGCATTTTTTTAAGATAGGGTGACAAACGAGCGAACAGTCCACCTGATGGTAACTGGTTGATATCTACATCTATCCTCAATAAACAATCAAAATGCAGATGCGTTTTCACCCGTGAGGACTAAGATGGAATGCCTCTTTTCCAGTAAAAAGGGTCTCCGGTTCTCTACACTCACCATACGAAACACAGCAGCGTTAAGCTGCTATTTTTGCTGGTATTCTGTGAGAGCGTGGTCCTTCCCTGGTCGAGCCGACCCATTCGTGCTACAACTATACCATTAATATAGCTGCAGCATGGCTCTACCACATAACAAATATCATTTTACATGATAGCCATTTTCCACACATTGAAAAGCGACTCTTGCAAAATGTGATTTCACCCGAAATCTTAAATATTTTTTATAAAAATATAATTCCAGGTGCAGGACGGATTAATCGTTTCAAGCCGGTTGGGGAATGTGCTATAAATCAAGGGCGGATTTTAGCAATAATTAGTAGTTGGAATGTACCATCACAGATGGATATACCTATAATATTCGTTAATATCAATAAATTGACAGCTATTCCTATAGATGAATTACAGAAAGTTGGGTAAGTTTGTAACACAACTGAAATTTTTGTAGGGTAATAATATATGATTGATTATAAAATGAAATTAAATCATACTAATGATTTCTTATATTTACGCGAACACTACACATTGCATAAAACTACTTTTACGGATTTTATCGCGTTTAATTAACTTATTTTTATTAATTCCCGACGTTTCGGGTGCTTTACAGCATCCATGGTCACGGGGGCTGAGGTGATTGACGTCCCGATATCAGAGTTAACCTGGAGTACCTTCACCTTTTTTAATTACTTACTTTGGTCCGATCTACGAAGAATGAACTTACTGTGTCTTTAAGTCTTGCAGTGGTATGCTTGGGTTTAGTTTTAATTTTATTAATTACAGGATCTCAAGCAGGTGTACCCAGTAGTACCCAGCCTCCCTCTCTATTGAAATTTATTTCTACTTACTTTGGGTACTATCACCTGCTTGGGATACTGTAATTAATAAAATTAAAACTAAACCCAAACATACCACTGCAAGACTTTAAGACACAGTAAGTTCATTCTGCGTAGATCGGACCTTAGAACTAGCTAGAGGTTACACACCGATGATACTGCAAAAATGTTGAATAACCGGGTATAAAGAGACTAATGCGGTACGTACAGCTATTGTACTGTCTAAAGGGACGTATGTTCTAAGTGTAACAAAATTATTGCCTTATTTATATTCAAAAAACGACAAGTTGTTGTTGGACAAGACACTCAAGAATTATTTCTTTATTTCTGAATTAAACTCGAGTTAGTACAAAATACAACAAAAATCACGGAACATGTACTGAACGCAATAATTTTTTCTGTCCACTAGTCCACTACTAGAAACAAGCCTTTCAAGAATTCCCTAAAAGTCATCCATATATTGAAAGTTTTGAACTTCCTTAACACGTTGAGCGCAACGCTAAAATTGAAATAGGAATTATAATTACTCATAGCTCCATCAAATAATACTCAGGCGCAGGGCATTTAAATTAAATGTTCATGCTAACACGACTCATGATTTTAATGGTAATTACAAGCTTTAATCTGTCACAACCTCTGCAGTCCTGAAAAAAACATGAAAAACCAGCACATCTCTAAAATTTTAAAATAAATAACTACTAAAAAGGAAACTCAGGTAGTAATGGGACAGCGAAGTGAATAAGTGTTAGTAAGTGTGTAATAGTTTGTAGCAAATGAGACGTTTTAAAAGTCTTTCATTATTATCAGCATCACAGCCTTTCAAAGTCCACTGCTGAACGGCCAATGTTCCCGCATAGATTTCCTTAGGAGAATAGGCGGGGGATATACAGTTGCTACGCTTGGTAGGCGAGTTGGTTAGTCTGTCGTGACGATGTGTATTCGTTTATGCTGCTACTACACTGCTTAATAGACCTTTAGTTCATCTGAAACCTATATCGCCAAGAAACTAGTATTTTTATAATTACAATTTGCTACTCATGTATTATTAGGTTATCGCAAGTATATACAAGATGGAAAATAGGTGCCGAAGTACACGAATCTAAGCCTCAAAGTTTCATATCAAAGAATAAAGTTCAGTTTGATGATCATCATGTGATGTTACTTGAAAAGACATCAGTGCTTGAAGTATTTAACAGTTTTTCGGATAATTGTTTCCAAATACAGGTACGTAATATTTCTGTAAGTTACTTAAATTGTTCACACAAAAAACACGTGTGACTGGTGCTGACTGCATGAATTTCGTCCATCGAATATAAAAATTAATTTTTGTTTGTTCGTATTTTATGCGCTGCCATTCCGTTCATAAAATTGCGTTTAATTTTCGTCAACTTATTATATATAAGTTATAGGCACAATAAAACTTGATTACAGTAAATGGTGCGCGTGTCGTAAGAAGATATTTATGACGATATTTTCACAAATATTTTTTCTGCGGTAGCAACGCGCCGGATACCAGCTAGTTTCATATAACAATTATTTTACCATGAATCATCATGAAACATAATTTGTAGAATTGTGGAAGAAATGTAAGAAGTTAAATCAATTTTCTGACTTCATAACTGCTAATTTATCAGAGACACTCGACAAACAAACTCGTCAACAACTTGCAAGTTTGTCAACAAGTGCTCCCAACAACTACCGGCATAGGTGTGACATGGACATTAATCTTTGTTTTGTCCATGTTCATATTAAGACCTATCCGTTGGGAAACACTATTGAGGTCATTGAGCATAGTGCTCAGGTCCTCGAGCGATTCTGCTATAAGGACTATATCGTCGGCAAATCGAAGGTGAGTGATGTACTCGCCATTGATGTAAATACAGTATCCTTTCCAGTCCAGAAGCTTGAAAACGTCTTTCAAAGCAGTGATGAAGAGTTTCGGAGATAAAACGTCACACCTCTCTGCAATTGGATAGGTTTCGTACTCTGGTTCTGTACTCGGATAGCCATCGTAGCCCTACTGTACAAGCACTTAAGGACTTCAATATATCGACAGTCAACTTGGCATCGCTGAAAGGACTGCAGCACCGCCCAAATTTCGACAGAATCAAAGGCTTTCTTATAGTCCACATACGCCAGCATAGTGGCAAATTGTACTCCTCGGACTTCTGTACAATTTGCCGAAGGGTATGTATATGGTCTATGGTGCCAAAGCCTTTTCGAAACTGACTTGTTCGGGAGGATGGAAATCGTCAAGTCTGCGTGCGAGACGATTCGTAATGACTCTCGAAAACAGCACGTAGACGCGGCTCAGAAGGGAAATCGGTCTGAAGTTCTTCAAGAGAGCGTTGTCACCTTTCTTGAAGAATAAGACCACCGTACTTCTGCTCCACGCCTCTAGTGTAATGCCACCATGGAGGACGGAATTAAAGAACTTCTGAAGAACTTCAAGTACCGGATTTCCACTCACTTTCAGAAGCTCCGCTGTAATTCCATCCTCGCCTGGGGCCTTGCCGTTTTTAAGGTGCTGGAGAGCCATTCTAATCTCGCTCAGACTGACGTCCGGGATATCATTGGAATAGTGTCGGATAAGACTCGCTCTTGGATTGTTACTCACACTTACGTGTGTCTCCTACGATGATGTATACAGCTGCCCATAGAACTTCTCAATCTAACTCAAAATCTTAGATTCCCGGAACTGCCACACTCAGTCTTCAGCTTTGACAGTTGGATCTTTCTGGCAGACAGATCTCTAACAAAGACTTTAGAGCCCTGGTTCCACTCGATCGCTTCTTTAATACGAGCAGTATTAAAATTGCGTAAGTCCCGCCGCATGCATTTGAAGATCTGTTTGTTCAGCAGCCTGTATGCCGTCAAATCTACTGAAGACTGCAGCTTCATATCTCGTCTAACAGCCATAAGATTAAGAGTGTTACGGCGAGTTTATGTGTTCTTCTGCGGCGGGTCTTGCAAAACTTACCTCCGACCGCATGGACAGTTTCCACGAGCTTATCATTCATATCGTCCACTGCATTGCAATCTTCTAGGCACTGAAAACAGTTTTGTTAGCTCGAGCTGAAAGTTTTCGGGACTTTGGATTAGAGCACGAGGGGGACGAAGCGTTGACTTCATCAGACGAGACCGCTCCAACTTAACGTTTAGGTTCAGTGTACCTTACCATTTGACAGCATACAGGCAAGTGAACAGACAGACCTTTAAATGCATGCGGCGGGACTTACGCAACTTCAATACAGCTTGTATTAAAGAAGCGATCGAGCGGAACCAAGGCTCCAAAGTCTTTGCCAGAGATCTGTCTGCAAGAAAGAGCCAACTGTCAAAGCTGAAGACCGAGTGTGGCAGCGTCGTTTCCGTTACACCTGAGATTTTGAGTGAGATTGAGAGGTTCTATAGGCAGCTGTACACGTCGTCGTTGGAGCCACACGTAAGTGTGAGTAACGATCCAAGAGCGAGTCTTATCCGACACTATTCCGAAGATATCCCGGACGTCAGTCTGAGCGAGATTAGAATGGCTCTCCAGTACCTTAAAAACGGTTCTGAAAGCGGGTGGTAGACCGGTACTTGAAGTCCTTCAAAAGCTTTTTAATTCCGTCCTCCATGGTAGCATTATACCGGAGGCGTGGAGCAGAAGTGCGGTGGTCTTGTCCTTCAAGAAAGGTGACAACGCTCCCTTGAAGAACTACAGACCGATTTCCCTTATGAGCCGCGTCTACGTGCTGTTTTTGAGAGTCATTACGAATCTTCTCGCGCGCAGACTAGATGACTTCCAGCTTCCCGAACAAGCCGGTTTCCGAAAGGGCTTTAGCACCATAGACCACATACATACCCTTCGGAAAATTGTACAGAAGTCCGAGGAGTACAATTTGCCCCTATGTCTGGCGTATGTGGACTATGAGAAAGCCTTTGATTCCGTCGAAATTTGGCCGGTGCTGCAGTCCCTTTAGCGGTGCCAAGTTGACTGTCGGTATATCGAAGTGCTGAAGTGTTTGTACAGTAGAGCTACAATGGCTATCCGAGTACAGAGCCAGAGTACGAAACCTATCCAATTGCAGAGAGGTGTAAGACAGGGTGATGTTATATCCCCGAAACTCTTCACCGCTGCATTGGAAGACGTTTTCAAGCTTCTGGACTGGAAAGGATACGGTATTAACATCAATGGCGAGTACATCACTCACCTTCGATTTGCCGACGATATAGTCCTTATGGCAGAATCGCTGGAGGACCTAAGCACCATGCTCAATGACCTCAATAGTATCTCCAAACGAATAGGTTTTAGGATGAACATGGACAAAACGAAGATCTTTAATGTCCATTTCACACCTATGACGGTAGTTGTTGGGAGCACTATGCTCGAAGTTGTTGACGAGTATGTTTACTTGGGACAAATAGTTCGACTAGATAAGTCCAACTTCGACCGAGACGTTAATCGACGGATTCAACTCGGCTGGGAAGCGTTTGGGAAACTACGACACATCTTCTCGTCAGACATACCTCAAAACCTTAAAACGAAATTGTACAAACAGTGCATGTTGCCAGTGACGATATACGAATCTGAGACGTGGTCCTTCACTGCTGGCCATATGAGGAAGCTCAAGGTCGCTCAGCGAGCTATGGAGAGGGCTATGCTCGGGGTTTTTCTGCGTGATAAACTTAGAAATGAGTATATCCGCAGTAGAACCTGAGTAACCGACATAGCCCAACGGATTAGTAAGCTGAAGTGGCAGTGGGCCGGCCATATAGCTCTCAGAACCGACAACCGATGGGAAAGAATGGTTCTTGAGAGGCAGCCTCGTACCGGTAGGTGAAGTGTAGGGCGACCCCCCACGAGATGGAGTGATGACCTGGTAAGACATGCAGGAAGTCGATGGATGCAACTGGCTCAGGACCGTGCTTTGTGTCATTCCTTGGGGGAGGCCTATGTTCAGCAGTGGACTTATGAAAGGCTGTAATGATGATGATGATATTATATATTATATATATACATAGTTGCCATTATTGGCGAGCGGGTTGGCAACCGCAGTTTTTTTTATTGTTGTTTTGCTGTTATCAGAAAGATGCTGCTGCCCATCCTATGCCTCAGTCTCCCTCTGTCGCCTTTTGCGACACCCACGGGAAGATATGGGGTAGTGAGTATTCTTACCCATCACTACACGGGGTATTTCTACACAATTGTAACAAATTATTTAAAATATTCTGTGAAATTACTTTCAGTATATATAAAGTAAGTGTATACTCGTACTGGTAAACAAAGTGTAGGGTAGCCTTCAGTAGATGGAGTGACGACCTGGTAAGACCTTTAAGAAGTCATTGGAATCAGGTGGCTTAGGACAATGTTTTGTGGCATTCTTTAGGCGATAGTATGCTGTGATGTACAGCAGGGGATTTATAAAGGCATGTAATGATGATGATGGTATAAAAGTACGTATATGACTATATAGTAGGACTATTCTGCAAATCACCCATTATATTCAGTACGGCATGGAAAAGCAAAATCTTATTATTCTTACATTGCAAGATTTCAAAACTAATGATTTTGATATATTGTTAGATATTTTGCGCTCTCTCTACATATCTCCGACTGTAGTTGACTGGTTTTGAAGGTTCTGGTTTGGTGGTCGACAACATATTTAGGGAACAGTTGTTTTTTCACGTTGATTACTACAGCAGGTCGTCTATCAGAAGATGGTGTCTCTTCTCCTGTTTGCAATTTCCATTAAGTCTTTAGGTTCTAACGTTATCTCTTTCTGCCACTTGTATGCTGAAACCCTGCAAATCTATATTCAGTTATCTCTTGACGATTTGTCTAAACCAATTAATGTTAACAACGATGATCTGACCTTTATTTTGAATAGAAATGATCCCCTGTTATAATTAGAGCACTTCTATATGACTTGGACCTTAAAAACCGTAATTACCCTCATAGATGGGCGTTGGCAGTAGAGTCCAAGGGGGAGGCATTGGCCGTTAGTTTGGACATTGCGAAGGCCTTCGATCGGGTTTGGCACAAAGCGCTTCTTTCGAAGCTCCCTTCCTATGGGTTTCCCGAGAAATTATGCAATTGGATCACCAGCTTTCTTGCAGATCGGAGCATTAAGGTCGTTGTAGACGGTGCATGCTCCGACTACAAGCCTATTAACGCTGGTGTTCCACAAGGCTGCGTGCTATCACCAACGCTGTTTCTTCTGCATATCAATGATATGTTGCAAGCCGGTAGCATTCATTGCTATGCGGATGACAGCACTGGTGATGCTCTATCCACCGGCCGTGCCAATATTTCTCGGGAAAACGTCACCGAGTACCAGAACAAACTTGTGTCTGAAGTCGAGTCTTTGCTGGACAAAGTCTCGGATTGGGGGCGACTAAATCTAGTCCAGTTTAATCCTCAGAAGACACAAGTTTGCGCGTTTACCGCTAAAAAGAACCCCTTTGTCGTATCTCCTCAGTTTCAAGGTACTCCCCTTGTTGCCTCAGCCAGTATCGGAATCCTCGGCGTCGACATATCGAATAGCGTGCAGTTTCGTGGTCACTTGGAAGAGAAGGCCAAATTGGCCTCTAAAAAGCTTGGCGTGCTCAGCAGAGCGGGACAGTATTTCATGCCGGCTCAACGCCTGCAACTTTACAAGGCGTAGGTTCGGCCTCACATGGAGCCCATCTCTGGGCTGGGGCTCCCCAGAGCCAGCTTCTTCCACTTGACCGCATCCAGCGCAGAGCGGCTCGAATCGTCGACGACCGAGTCCTTTCCGATCGGCTCGACTCATTGGCACTGCGAAGAGATGTTGCATCTCTTAGCATTTTCTTTCGCATTTATCATGGGGAGTGCTCTGAGGAATTGTTCGGATTAATCCCAGCCGCAAAATTTCACAAACGCACATCGCGGCAGAACTCCTGATACCATCCACACCATCTGTATGATTGGCGGTCCACCACTGTGCGATTTAGAAGATGTTTTCTTCCTCGCACAACTTCCTTGTGGAATAGTTTACCACCAGCGATTTTTCCGGACCGATACGACTTAGGGACCTTCAAGTAAAGAGCCTACTCTTTTTTAAAAGGCCGGCAACACATCTGCAATTCCCCTGGTGTTGCGGTTGTTCATGGGCGGCGGTAGTCACTTACCATCAGGTGAGCCGCATGCTCGTTTGCCCCCTCTCCTATAAAAAAAAATAATGTTAGTAAAAAAGTGTTTGCAAGCACAATATATAGATTACGTAATTTTCTTCACACTGTGGCTAAGATAACTCTTGCTCAATCAGTACTTCTGCCCGTCCTTGACCTTATTGATTTTTTTTCTTGAAATTTCTGAGGAGCAGCTGAATAAGCTTGAGCGTATTCTCAATTTCTTTTTTTATATTTGAGCTTCAAAAATAGGATTACGTCTCTGAATTTCGCAAACAGCTCAAGTGGCCCCCGTTCCAACTACGCAGGAATACTATCTATTTGTTATTACGGAATGCTGTTAGTACCCACCACCAATCATTACTTAAACCGTTTCCAGTGTCTTTCCCTTACCCATTATCACTTTTTAGATTTTCTGTCAATTGTTCTTCATTTACTTCTCTGCATTCTACTCCCTTCTTAAGGAATATACTGCTGTGCTCTTGAGGAATTCTTTATATATATGCTCGTACATCCACCATTATAAATATCTCATTACTTTGAAAAGTCTTGGTAATTCTTATTACTTGAAATGCTTTGACTTATACGTATAAATTACTTCACTTTTGCTTTTCTGCGATCAATTTACTTATCTACATTTATAAGTCGAAATAAATATTTATTTCTATTTTCGTTCATTCCCTCTAATCTATGTTTACGTCAGTCCACTACCCAAATGTTGTCTCGAAGGGATCACTTTCAGAGTGATAAGACCGCCTGTTGTGCATATATTTGAAATTGTTCTTCTATTTCGTATTTTGTATTTCGGTGCACAATAAAAAAATACTTTGTGAAAGTAATAAGAGCATGTAGGATTTAACATAACAATATTTGTTAATTATTATTATTTTATTTATCTTCACGCACAATCCCTGACGGGGTAGCCAGAGAGAACAGATCGCCAAGTGTCACGATCCTAACAAACCTCTTTCGCTTCTTTCAGATTCATTATCTTCTTCATGCATGCACGATTTTGTGAGTTAATAAAAATTATTAACAAATATTTGTTAATAATTTTTATTAACTCACAAGAGAGACCAATAGAGTTTTTTTTATGAAAACTAGATAATAAAATGGAATAGATAACCAGTACACATAATAATTCATATAAAATAAATTACGCATACATAAAACTTAATATGATCACTCCACTTTTTCAAACTGTGGTGGTTTTACACACATTTTTGCCTTTTTTACTGTCGTGTAGCTATGATAACGTTCGCGCGCGGATCTAAGTGTAGTTTAAGTTTAAGTAAGTATTTTACCCACTCTGGATACGAGAAGAAGGCACACTTACATTTTCTTATTATATCTATGTAAGCGGTTCAACCACCTTGTATATACAAGATGTAAAATAAATAGACCGAGAGCAACTTAAAGGTACTGAGATTGCCAAACGGTCTGCCAAGAGTGTTGAGGATGATTCTTTAATCCTGTTGTAGTGTTCTGTCTATATGTTAAGACTCTTCTTTACAGACAGATACATAAGATCTAGAACAAAATTAAAGAAAATGTTTATATTTCATTTAAGAATTCACAGAATACCAGCGTAAAATAGCAGCTTAATAGTGGTGCTGTGTTTTTTATGATGAGTTTAGAAAACCGGAGACCCTTTTTACTGGAAACGAGGTATTCCTACTTAGTCCTCAGGGGTGGCAACACATCAGCATTTTTCTTAATTGAGAATAGATGTAGATGTCTATGGACCACATTATCCACCAACCATCAAGTAGACTGTGTGCTCGTTCGTCACCCTTATTCTATAAAAACGCCCTTGTAGGTGAAAATGTTTTTATAGCCATTTGGTTTGAATTTGTTGCGGTTTGTTTGCTCAAAAGCTGCAGTCCAGTTTACCACTAAGTGCACTTTAAGCTAATATGTCTCAATAATGTTAAGAAAGTTATAATTCACAAATAATGCCGTAAATAACGCCATAGTAACTCGAAGGTGAAGCGCTAGCTATAAATATTATGTACGTAAGTAACTCGTGTTCAATCAACGCCGAAACAAAAGAATTTCTTAATTGCAATTTTAAGTGCTGATTTACGACATTGTTTGCGGTCAAGAAAAATATCGGGGAAATAAATTATATCCAGAACATGTAAAGTTCGCCAACACGTATGGGAGCAGCGCAGCGAAATAATTGCTCCATAAACAGTAACAGCTCCATAAAAGTATAAATGCTGTAAATTTACTAACTGCACGAAATATATAATTTACACGCTGAACACAGTAATCGTTATAATCCTAAAATACAAACGAACTGAATAAATACCGTGTAGGTAGGTACATTGTGTATACTGGAGATGATAATAATGGAATGCATTTTTGCCATTAGTTTCTACTTTTCCGCTCTCACTATTGTGAAAAACAGTAGTTTTTTTGTTATTTACTGCGCAACAAGTCTGAAATGCGATATTTCAAGTTCTACATAAAATTGTTTTTTTATTTAGTATTTCATGCACAGTATCTTTATAAAAATTTGGTAAGATTCTGTAATTTGGTTGCAGCATATCATCATCATCATCATCATCATTATCACAAGTCCCCTGTTGAACATAGAACTCCCCCATGAAATGCCACAAAGCAAGGTCCTGATTTACCTTCATCCATACACTTTATGTATGTCTTACCAGGTCGTCACTCCATCTAGCATCTTACTCATTGCAGCATATGGCTAAACGAAATATCTACTATTTTGCTGACCTACTCACAAAATGAAGTAAATAATAAAATAATAATCCTAATAGTCTTTAACATTTAAAAATGAAGAAAAATTAAAAATTAAAATAACTAACGAAAGCTTAGGAAAATAGCTTAAGAGGCCGGTCTTTAAGAAACGCGCAAATCAGCAGTTACGGTTTCAAAAATATTAAAGAACTGACTTCATTGAAAAACACCATAAAAATCTCAATTAGTTGATAGATGAGTCTTCACTTTGACCGCGTGATATTTATAAAAAAAGATCTTGATTTTCGAGAAAAAAAAACTTCGACAATGGTAAAAACACTTAAAACGGCCTTTTCTATTTTAAATCTCTATGCTATTTCGTTATTATTTTAAAAAATATTTTTCAGTAAAACATGATATAAAAGTACAAATAATACATTCACCATTAATTTTTTTCACTAATTCAAATCAAAAAGCTATAATCTAAGCCTAAATATAATTTTAGAGCAGAAATCGTTCCCCGTTTCCTATATATTTTAGTATGAAGCGTAATAGCTTTCCGTGATTCGCTTTATATGAAAATTACGCGTGAAAAAAAATTCAATACCGTCTCAGTTTTCGAGGTGACTTTTGTTCGTAGCCCGATTTGATGAGTCGAGTCGATACATCTATTGTTTGACATGGGATAAGGGTGGGTCGCAAGTGTCGGACACTACTGCCAAAATTATTTGTATTCTTCGCGTAAGTAGAGTAAGAGTAGGAGTAACAAGGTATGTGAGTTTTATTGTGTATTGTTTTTAAAAGTGGAAACTATGAAATATACCCCCTTATGAGGATATCCGTTGGATAGGCTTACGTTCAGTAGTTGACTTTGACAGATCGTAATGAATGAATGAACAATGTATATTTGATCTCAACATAATTTAGAAACTGTTAGAACTTTTCAAAACATCGTCATCGACGTAACGGACCTAAGAGTTTTTCTTGTTAAGTGACGTCGTAAAATGATTTTTGTAAGGTAATTTAAAATATAGCATAAATATGAACATATCTAATTTTATTAGGCATTCAAGAAGGGATATGGAATTTTACCAACAGCCAGTACATTATTAAAAATATTTTCATTTTTATTTCTATTATTTTTATATTTAAAGTTTCTGAGAATAACTATCTAAAAAAAAAATATTGGAAATATCTGTTTTGCTTCGCTTTTAGCACTAATATTTTATAAAGGAGATGAACGCCCGGCGTTTACAAAGTTCAAATATATCTTATTTTGAAGATTTAAACATTTGCTGCTTATGACAAAAAATCATATATTTGTAGGACCTGGGGTTTTGTATTTATTTTGTTTTATTATTTATAGGTTATGTAGTAAAATCACGCGTTCTCGGGATAAGTTATTTCAATAAATTGAAAAGAACACAAAAGGAAACAGTTTTTAGTTATTATTAAATAAAATAAAATACAGCTTAAAGCTTAAAGCTAAATAGCAGCAGCAGCAACTTTTTTAATTGTTTAATTATTTCCAGCAATTATTAATAAAACGAAAAGCAGTCTGAGGGTGTACATTGTCTGTTCTATTCTTCTCAAAACCCAAGTAACAAATTATTGTCATTATGTGGGCGCAACAACCTAGGTACCTAGGTCTTGTAAATCGAGAGATAAGCCAAGGGTCAAGTTAAATTAATTCACGAAAATAAAAACACGAAATATATCCACAAACACAACTACAGATGAGACGTATTTACTACCTACCAGCATAGGCTACCAGGTTTTAAAACCACGTAATCACTTCAAAGTACAGCGCCCTGGTACGAGAAAAAAACACTTGCAAGTATGAAAGTGTCTGTTGTAAGACAGATGCTCGAAGAACTTGAGCACTACACATGAAAATACTTGCATAGGAAAATGATCCATATCTTAATAGGCATAAGAAATTCAATCGTATTTGTGAATAAAAAATACTTTGAACTTCAAAGTATTTGTCGCCGGTGAAAGGAAAAGGGGAGATCCGCCGGGCAAGGTGTTCTGCCCGGGGAGCGGCCAACGCTCCGAGTGGTAGTTCAAAGCTATTCTATATATATTGCTTTAACTTCGGAACTTTGTTAGCGCGATTTAGGCTTCGATGTGTTTGTTGTGAGAGCGAAGACAGCGCTCAAAATATTTAAAAAAAAAATTTATTTATACGACTTTGCTCCTTATTCATAGTAGGCTTACATGGAAAACGGGTCGAATTCCTATGCAATTATTTTCAGATTTGACACCGCAGCTGGACACGTCGCTCGAGTCATAAGCGCGCGGCGCCGTGTTTGCGGTGGGGGGGGGGGGGGACGCGCAGGGAGCCTGAGCGACGATCCGACGAGGCTGAATGCTTGAACCGAAATCTACGTAGGTACTTAATGCACGTGCCATCCGATCGAATCGGCATCTTGTCAATCAAAAAAGCTGACTTATATGAAACAAATTAAGGAGCATAAATTGCGTAAACATGCAATAAATAAAATTTCTTTTCACTATTTTGCACCATTATTGCGTGTATTCGTGTATTTTATTTATTTGTAAGTAATAAGAATTATGTTAATATTTGAGGAAGTAAAAGTTTTGTTTCGATTTTTTGTAAATTCGGTTGTTATTGTGATTCCGTGGCCTAATTTTTAAACAGTTATTTCGCGTGTATATTGCATTTAGAGACAATTTTAAAACTGTTATTAATTAGTAATCCTTGGCTGTGATTTAAAAAGTAGGAAGGAAAGATTTCATTTCGTTAACATAAAATTAAAAAACTTTCAGTCAAAATTGTGGCCCGACTCGAATTATTCATTCATATATATATTGACCCTAACAAATACTTTCAAGTATTTTTAAAACCTGGTTTTCGACCCTGGTATTTTTCCATACTCGTACTTAGAAGCCCTGGTATTAAATTTTGCAAGTACGTCTCATCTCTAAACACAACCACAATGCATTTGGCATTGTGGTTGTGTTTAGAGATGAGACGTACTTGCAAAATTTGCAAAATGCATTTGGCATTGTGGTTGTGTTGCGCATGACAAGTTGAAACTCGAAGTTACCAAGTTAAGTCTCCTTCGAAACAGGCAATGATCAACAGCCATACAATCTATTCAATACTTATCTTCACGCACAATCGCTGACGGGGTAGCCAGAGAGAACAGATCGCCAAGTGTCACGATCCTTACATACCTCTTTCGCTTCTTTCAGATTCATTATCTTCTTCATACATGCACGTCTAGGTATCCGAGTACTCTTGACCCTACCCTCTTCGAGCAATTTGCTCACATGGTCTTCGAAAGTTAGTCTCGGTCTACCTCGACACCTTTTAATATTAACTTTCGCGCTATATATTTTCTTCACCATTCGGTCTTCACTCATTCGCTCAACGTGCCCAAACCACCGAAGCACGCCCTTATCAATTTTCGTGATAAGGTCATCTTTCAAACCTGCCATATTGCGAATCTCTTCGATTCGCTTTCGGTCGGCCATGGTAACGCCGCACATTTTACGAAGAGATCGCATCTCCACTGCATTCAACTTGCTTTTATGCTTCTTCTGGCATACCCAGGTTTCGCTGCCATATAACAAAGTCGGTACCAACACTGCGTTATGTATTGCAAGGCGTGCACTCTTCACCACGCCTTGCCTTTTGACTAACGCAGTCAGAGCACCATTGACTTTGTTCCCGGTAGCGACACGCCTATCCACATCTAAATCACATCTTCCATCCCGGCTAAAAGCACTCCCCAAGTATACAATTTCATTTACTTGTTCTAAACATCGTGTCCGATATTACACATCGTGTCCGATATTATTCAAATATTTTGTTTAGTTTAATAACGTAGCCTATTGAATCGATTTTTTAAATACATTTCTTATATTTAGTATTAATCTGTACAGATTCGCCTCAATAATTCATTAATATGAGTTTTTTTGTACTGAAGGCTATTTATTACAAAAAATAGACTTCAAAATTTAATGCCATAGACAAAAAAACATAGTTTTTTTTATAAACGTTTTGTTTTTGCTATGGTTAAAGCATTAGCTTTCGTTTTTCAGTTTAAATAATGTTTTTATGATTACCCCACACATTACATAAATAAAAACCATTTAATTATACTTATAATTTATCGTTATATTACCTACATATAATTGTATAACTGTAATGAACGATGTCAAACACCCAATTTCATATATCTCCTTTAGACAAAAAAACATTTTATTATACCTACTTTATTGTAAAAACCATCACATTATACCCATATTTTTAAAGAAAACACGAATTAAGTAATGATTTCTTATATTTACGCGAACACTACACATTTAAATAAAACTAGTTTTACGGATTTTATCGCGTATATTAACTTATTTTGTATTCTCGACGTTTCTAGCAATTTACAGCGCGCATGGTCACGGGGGGACTGAGGTGTATGACGTCCCAATGTCATAGTTAACCACGGCTACCTCCAGATTAAAAAGTATTAATTTTTGTTCCCATCTACGCAGTATGAACTTACAGTATCTTGAAGTCTTGCAGTTGTAAACTTAGGTTGGGATTTACTTTTATTAGTTATGGAATCCCAAGCAGATGTTAGCACCCAGCCATCTCCTCTATTGAAATTAGGATGTTTTTTGATTTCAATAGCCTCGCGAATCGTCCTTGGGAGGAATCGGTGTTCTTTAGCGAGGATTTGTCTATCAAATCTAATGTAGTGACGGGAGCGATCCTGTACGCATTGAAGAATACATAGCTGATGTGAAGAATCGTTGCTCCGGGAAGTCTGCAGTCTGTGAACACGAGCATGCGGCTTACCTGATGGTAAGTGCAGAAATGCAGATGCGTTGTCGGCCTTTTAAAAAGGAGTAGGCTCTTTTCTTGAAGGTCCCTAAGTCGTATAGGTCCGGAAAAATCGCTCGTGGTAATCGATTCCACAAGGAAGTTGTGAGAGGAATAAAACTTCTTTTAAATCACACAGTGGTGGACCACAAATGATCCAGATAGCAAGGATGGTATCGCGAGATTTGTCGCGATGTGCCATGTTGAAATTGATCGGCTGGAATTAGTCCGAACAATTCACTCAGAGCACTTCCCGTGGTCGATGTGATAAAATACGCAAAGAGATGCAACATCTTTATGCAGTGCCAGTGAGTCAAGCCGATCGGGAAGAACTCGGTTGTCGACGATTCGAACCGCTCTGCGCTCGATGCGGTCAAGTGAAATGAGTTGACACTAGGGAGCCCCTGCCCAGAGATGGGAACAATATTCCATGTGGGGTTGAACCTTGTAAAGTTGCAAGCGGTGTGCCAGCATGCAATATTGTCACGTTCTGCTGCGCGGGCCAAACTTTTTAGAGGCCAATTTGGCCTTCTCTTCCAAGTGACCACGAAACTGCATATCACTCGATATGTTGACACTGAAAATTTCGATACTGGCCGAGACAACAAGGGGAGTGCCTTGAAACTGAGGAGATACGACAGAGAAGTTCTTTTTAACGAAAACTTGTGACTTCTGGGGATTGAACTGGACTAGATTTAGTTACCCCCAAAGTCTCGACTTTACGGCTTAAGGCACAAGTTTGTTCCGGTACTCAGTGATGTTTTCCCGAGAAATACTGGCACGGCTGGTGTTTAAAGCATCACTTCGTAAAAAGTTCTATGGCTTTTTACGAAGTTGAAGTTAATATTTTCTGAATTATGAATTTCGAATATTTGAAATATTCCAAATACGGATAATTTTGACTCGTTAATAATATATAAAGAAATTTTTTTTTAATATTTATTTGTATCAAAGAGGCCGCCTACCGCAAATATTAAACATAAATATTACAAGTCATGCACGTTATGGTGCTTCGATTAAAGTAATTAATAATCGAATCCAATAAACAAATCGGACGAGTACGTTAGATATACAAAACCGATAAAGGTGAGCAATAATTTTCCACCAATCACTTAAACGTTTTACATTTTTCGGTTTTTGGGGCTGACCCCTGTGAAAACCCTCGTCGACAGTAGCGAGTGTGTACCAAAGAAAACCACATGCATGCTTCTCATTGTTTAAATTTTACGATATTTTAACAACTGAATACTTTTTCAATTACTGCTTTCACAGACAAAAGAAATGAACTGAAGTGAATTAGGTATATTATTTACCACGTTTTAACTTAAACGAAATAATTGTTATCGTAATCGATTTGTCACCTAAATTTTCGATATGTGTTGGACAAACCCTTATGAGTATAACAGTATAATAATTTGTTTCTAAGCGATTCAACGAGATATTATGCGTATTAAGTTACAAGTAAATAAAGAGCAATGGCAGACTTTCATACACAAAAAAAAAGAAGAAATGGTAGCGTCTATATACCAAAAATATCTTAAAATGTTAAACGTCAGTCCCTTAATGATTTCTTATATTTACGCGAACACTACACATTTTTAAATAAAACTAATTTTACGGATTTTATCGCGTATATTAACTTATTTTTATATTCCCGACGTTTCGGGTGCTTTCCAGCACCCGTGGTCACGGGGGACTGAGTTGTTTGACGTCCTGCTGTCATAGTTAGCCCGGCTACCTTCAGTTTTTTAATATTAATTTTTGGTTCGATTTACGCAGAATGAGCTTACAGTATCTTGAAGTCTAGCAGTGGTATACTTGGGTTTGGATTTGATTTTATTAATTATGGGATCCCAAGCAGATGGCAGCACCCATCCATCTTCTCTATTGAAATTAGGATGTTTTTTAATTTCAATAGCCTCGCGAATCATCCTTGGGAGGAATCGGTGTTCTTTTGCGAGGATTTGTGGTCTATCAAATCTAATGTAATGACGGGGACGATCCTGAACATGTTCACAAACTGCAGACTTCCCGATACGTCGGTGCTTCACGTCAGCTATATGTTCTTTAACGCGGGTTTTAATAGATCTTTTTGTTTATGTCCTATGTACGAGAGACCACATTCACAATCCAGCTTGTACACTCCTGCATCTTGTAGAGGGATATGACACTTGACGGATGGTAAAAATTGACCAATCTTCTTCAGCGGCTTGAAGTACGTTTTAATGGAAGCTCGCTTCAAGATGTAGCCAACCTTGTCTGTGACTCCTCTGACATAGGGTAGTACAGCAGGCACACGCTCGACTGTGGCTGGCTTCACTCGGTCACTGTGACGTAGGCGCGGGACCCGAAGCTTGTTGTCTTGCAGTACTTGCTCGACGTGCTGAAGCTCGGCGGCCAGATGTTTTCTGTCACAGATCCCTCGTGCTCTCTGAAACAAAGATTTTCCCACGGTAGCTAACTGTGAAGGATGATGGTGAGATTCACCATTTAAATATCGGTTGGTATGGGTATTTTTTCTGTACACAGTATGACCAATAGTGTTATCAGGATTTCGGATGACTAAAACATCTAGAAAAGCTAAAGTATTGTTTGCCTCTAACTCCATTGTGAATTGTATTTTAGGGTTTATGGAATTAAGGTGGTTTAAAAATGCAGTTACTTTGTCAGATGGTAAAATTGTGAAAGTATCGTCTACGTACCGCTTGTAGAATCTTGGATTTACAGGAGCAGTAAGAAGGGCTTTCTCCTCAAAGTCCTCCATGAATATGTCGGCGACTACGGGAGATACAGGTGAGCCCATTGCCACTCCATCTACTTGCATGTAGAACTCTTCTTTCCACAATAAATAGCCAGATGTGAGGCAGTGTTTGAGTAATACTGCATATTCTGTAGGCATGTTGTTATCTTCTAGCTTTCTAGTAACAATTGAGATGCAGTCTTCAATAGGTAGGCATGTGAATAGTGACTGAACATCAAAACTGACCATAGTTTCATTGTCAAACATCCATGTCAACGTAGAAACGAAACGCAACAACCGTTGACCACAGACGCAAACAATAAACAACGCACGGTCTATAATTTGTCAAAAGAAACACTGGACGAACCAACAATAAGAGTATTGTCGAAAGGCTTAAATTTTGCTATAACGCCGCAAAAAATCCCGTACGAGGAAATTATCTGTAGTGTTGAGGATTGTCTGTTTAAGAATAATATCGGTAAAGAGGATTTAGAGGCTATACGTCAAGACATTTCGTCCTTGTTACGTCGAAGTTCAGCGCCGAAATTAAACCTGCCCAAAGACGAATTTAAAGCGTTGTACAACTTACGCAACAGACCAGAGCTCACGATTCTCCGCGCAGATAAAGGAAATGCTACGGTAATAATGGACACGTCAGAGTATAATTTCAAAATACAACAACTTTTATCGGACGTAAGTACATACAAAAAGGTCAAAATAGACCCTACAACTAATACACTCAAAACAACTACTGATTTAATAAAGAAATACTCCGAAAAATTAAATCTTGACGTGAATTCGACAATACCATCATGTGCCAAACCACCGAGGTTGTATGGGTTACCGAAAATACACAAACCAAACGCTCCACTACGTCCTATAGTAAGCCAGATCGATTCACCAACTTATAAGTTGGCTCAACACTTGGCGAAAATACTGTCACCACTAAGAGGACATACCAGAGCACACACAAAGGATTCATACCAATTTGTTAGTGAGATTAAAGACATCTCGCTGACAATGAAACTATGGTCAGTTTTGATGTTCAGTCACTATTCACATGCCTACCTATTGAAGACTGCATCTCAATTGTTACTAGAAAGCTAGAAGATAACAACATGCCTACAGAATATGCAGTATTACTCAAACACTGCCTCACATCTGGCTATTTATTGTGGAAAGAAGAGTTCTACATGCAAGTAGATGGAGTGGCAATGGGCTCACCTGTATCTCCCGTAGTCGCCGACATATTCATGGAGGACTTTGAGGAGAAAGCCCTTCTTACTGCTCCTGTAAATCCAAGATTCTACAAGCGGTACGTAGACGATACTTTCACAATTTTACCATCTGACAAAGTAACTGCATTTTTAAACCACCTTAATTCCATAAACCCTAAAATACAATTCACAATGGAGTTAGAGGCAAACAATACTTTAGCTTTTCTAGATGTTTTAGTCATCCGAAATCCTGATAACACTATTGGTCATACTGTGTACAGAAAAAATACCCATACCAACCGATATTTAAATGGTGAATCTCACCATCATCCTTCACAGTTAGCTACCGTGGGAAAATCTTTGTTTCAGAGAGCACGAGGGATCTGTGACAGAAAACATCTGGCCGCCGAGCTTCAGCACGTCGAGCAAGTACTGCAAGACAACAAGCTTCGGGTCCCGCGCCTACGTCACAGTGACCGAGTGAAGCCAGCCACAGTCGAGCGTGTGCCTGCTGTACTACCCTATGTCAGAGGAGTCACAGACAAGGTTGGCTACATCTTGAAGCGAGCTTCCATTAAAACGTACTTCAAGCCGCTGAAGAAGATTGGTCAATTTTTACCATCCGTCAAGTGTCATATCCCTCTACAAGATGCAGGAGTGTACAAGCTGGATTGTGAATGTGGTCTCTCGTACATAGGACATAAACAAAAAGATCTATTAAAACCCGCGTTAAAGAACATATAGCTGACGTGAAGCACCGACGTATCGGGAAGTCTGCAGTTTGTGAACATGTTCAGGATCGTCCCCGTCATTACATTAGATTTGATAGACCACAAATCCTCGCAAAAGAACACCGATTCCTCCCAAGGATGATTCGCGAGGCTATTGAAATTAAAAAACATCCTAATTTCAATAGAGAAGATGGATGGGTGCTGCCATCTGCTTGGGATCCCATAATTAATAAAATCAAATCCAAACCCAAGTATACCACTGCTAGACTTCAAGATACTGTAAGCTCATTCTGCGTAAATCGAACCAAAAATTAATATTAAAAAACTGAAGGTAGCCGGGCTAACTATGACAGCAGGACGTCAAACAACTCAGTCCCCCGTGACCACGGGTGCTGGAAAGCACCCGAAACGTCGGGAATATAAAAATAAGTTAATATACGCGATAAAATCCGTAAAATTAGTTTTATTTAAAAATGTGTAGTGTTCGCGTAAATATAAGAAATCATTATGTAAACCAGTACGGACTGGTAATTGCAAATAAAATTCGCCGATTAGAAGATCTCATGACCAAGCGCGCAAGATATGTAACATCGTTGAATTTTCTGAAAAGGTGCCGCGACCACCAGCTCATTCCTACGTGCGTCAAAATATCTACTAAAAAGGACATTCGAGGAAGCGCTAAGATCTTAAATCAGGCAAGTAAAAAGTTGTTACGAACGGTGATTCAGCAAAAACGGTTCGATTTACAAATCATAAATAATACCATAGACAATTTGTCCAGTGAGTTAAAGACCGTTTTAACGACATTTGATTTTAATAATTGCATTGAAACTTTAAACAAACGCGAAATATCGAAATATAATGAATGCAAAGACAAACAAATAGAAAAATACCAAAAATTAACTATCAAATCAAATGCCAAACATCCATGTCAACGTAGAAACGAAACGCAACAACCGTTGACCACAGACGCAAACAATAAACAACGCACGGTCTATAATTTGTCAAAAGAAACACTGGACGAACCAACAATAAGAGTATTGTCGAAAGGCTTAAATTTTGCTATAACGCCGCAAAAAATCCCGTACGAGGAAATTATCTGTAGTGTTGAGGATTGTCTGTTTAAGAATAATATCGGTAAAGAGGATTTAGAGGCTATACGTCAAGACATTTCGTCCTTGTTACGTCGAAGTTCAGCGCCGAAATTAAACCTGCCCAAAGACGAATTTAAAGCGTTGTACAACTTACGCAACAGACCAGAGCTCACGATTCTCCGCGCAGATAAAGGAAATGCTACGGTAATAATGGACACGTCAGAGTATAATTTCAAAATACAACAACTTTTATCGGACGTAAGTACATACAAAAAGGTCAAAATAGACCCTACAACTAATACACTCAAAACAACTACTGATTTAATAAAGAAATACTCCGAAAAATTAAATCTTGACGTGAATTCGACAATACCATCATGTGCCAAACCACCGAGGTTGTATGGGTTACCGAAAATACACAAACCAAACGCTCCACTACGTCCTATAGTAAGCCAGATCGATTCACCAACTTATAAGTTGGCTCAACACTTGGCGAAAATACTGTCACCACTAAGAGGACATACCAGAGCACACACAAAGGATTCATACCAATTTGTTAGTGAGATTAAAGACATCTCGCTGACAATGAAACTATGGTCAGTTTTGATGTTCAGTCACTATTCACATGCCTACCTATTGAAGACTGCATCTCAATTGTTACTAGAAAGCTAGAAGATAACAACATGCCTACAGAATATGCAGTATTACTCAAACACTGCCTCACATCTGGCTATTTATTGTGGAAAGAAGAGTTCTACATGCAAGTAGATGGAGTGGCAATGGGCTCACCTGTATCTCCCGTAGTCGCCGACATATTCATGGAGGACTTTGAGGAGAAAGCCCTTCTTACTGCTCCTGTAAATCCAAGATTCTACAAGCGGTACGTAGACGATACTTTCACAATTTTACCATCTGACAAAGTAACTGCATTTTTAAACCACCTTAATTCCATAAACCCTAAAATACAATTCACAATGGAGTTAGAGGCAAACAATACTTTAGCTTTTCTAGATGTTTTAGTCATCCGAAATCCTGATAACACTATTGGTCATACTGTGTACAGAAAAAATACCCATACCAACCGATATTTAAATGGTGAATCTCACCATCATCCTTCACAGTTAGCTACCGTGGGAAAATCTTTGTTTCAGAGAGCACGAGGGATCTGTGACAGAAAACATCTGGCCGCCGAGCTTCAGCACGTCGAGCAAGTACTGCAAGACAACAAGCTTCGGGTCCCGCGCCTACGTCACAGTGACCGAGTGAAGCCAGCCACAGTCGAGCGTGTGCCTGCTGTACTACCCTATGTCAGAGGAGTCACAGACAAGGTTGGCTACATCTTGAAGCGAGCTTCCATTAAAACGTACTTCAAGCCGCTGAAGAAGATTGGTCAATTTTTACCATCCGTCAAGTGTCATATCCCTCTACAAGATGCAGGAGTGTACAAGCTGGATTGTGAATGTGGTCTCTCGTACATAGGACAAACAAAAAGATCTATTAAAACCCGCGTTAAAGAACATATAGCTGACGTGAAGCACCGACGTATCGGGAAGTCTGCAGTTTGTGAACATGTTCAGGATCGTCCCCGTCATTACATTAGATTTGATAGACCACAAATCCTTGCAAAAGAACACCGATTCCTCCCAAGGATGATTCGCGAGGCTATTGAAATTAAAAAACATCCTAATTTCAATAGAGAAGATGGATGGGTGCTGCCATCTGCTTGGGATCCCATAATTAATAAAATCAAATCCAAACCCAAGTATACCACTGCTAGACTTCAAGATACTGTAAGCTCATTCTGCGTAAATCGAACCAAAAATTAATATTAAAAAACTGAAGGTAGCCGGGCTAACTATGACAGCAGGACGTCAAACAACTCAGTCCCCCGTGACCACGGGTGCTGGGAAGCACCCGAAACGTCGGGAATATATAAATAAGTTAATATACGCGATAAAATCCGTAAAATTAGTTTTATTTAAAAACGTCAGTCCCTTAATAAATCTGTTAAAGAATTTCGTACTGAGAAGGCGTCAAAAAAAGATATTTACATTTCAACCTTTTTAGGTTATGTCCTATGTCACTTGGAAAAAGTCATGCTTCCTGTGGTTTTTTGATGTTAGCTTAATACATAATACATACCTAATTGAGAGTTTTTAGATTATTGTATCTCTATTATATATTTGCATACTATAAATGTATATTTCTGGCATGGCTCTTGTATCATAGTGAAATTCTCAGAAGGGCTAGAACCCAGAGCCGTAAAGCCAGTAAAAAAAAACAGTGACATTTTATTTTAGCTAGTGTTGGCATAACATTAAATGGAATCGTTACATAGTACTATGATTGAGATAATGCATTATGTAGGAAATTCTTTGTAAGAAACTTATTCTCAGCCAAATCACTATTATTTTTATTATTACTGATAGTACAGTTATTACTAATAATAACTAAATATAAAAATATTTTGTGTGTTGTGTTGATAGTCTTACAAAGTATATACGAAAATAGTATGAATATACTAAATGGCAACATTTAAATAGAGTAAAATGATTTAAGTCATTTGATATTCCCAAAAATGATTGTTTTTTTCTGTGGCTTTAATTAAAATACATTTTTATTTGAAAAATCATAGAAATATAATAAAACTCATTTTATACATAACTTATTTCTAGACGCTATAATTTTTGTCAACTATTTTTCTGCCATTGCTCTTTGCCGTATAGTGGCGGTTAAGAATATCCACTACCCCATATCTTCCCGTGGGTGTTGTATGGGGCAACAGTGGGGAACGGGCAGGAGGTGGGCAGCAGCATCTTTCTGATAACAGCAATATTACAATAAAAAAGCTGCGCTTGCCAATCCGCTGGCCAAGCGTGGCAACTATGGCAAATATCACCCCAAAATTAAAGTGACAAAGAGACGGCCATGCCCCCAGTCCACGGCAGCCTCGCTATTCCTGGCTACGTTAGTGACCATGGTAATGGCGGGGCAGGGGGTGCTAAGAATCTTCGGTGGAGGTTTGGTTGCCACCTAAGACGGCTCGACCGGGTAACATGCAACGCACGCATCCTGAGGACTGACGAGAAGATCCTGGAGCTGGAAGAAGGGACAGACAAGTTACGCTGGCATATTACAGGATTATCCGAGTTCCAAAGAGAGGGGGAGGACACGGTAATCCTCCAATCCGGCAACTTGTTCTATCACCAAGTGAGCGACCATCTTTCCCAAGGATGTGTCGAATTTATCGTCCACAAGTCTTTCGTTAACAACGTTGTAAAGATTGTGTGTGTGTGTGTGTCGACGAGGGTTGTGTACGTTTTAATCAGAATCAGCAAACGGTATTCGGTGAAGGTCATACAGGTTTACGCACCAACCGTTGCACATCCCGATGAGGAGGTGGAAAAATGTATGTGGATATCTCTAAAGCCATGCATTCCTCCAAAACCTACTATACGGTGTTAATGGGAGACTTTAACGCAAAACTAGGCACAAGAAAGAACGGTGAGCTAAAGGTAGGGAAATTTTAAATAGGGTAACGGGACCTAAAGGCCTAGCAGCTGGCCGACTTCATTGAGAAAGAGGAACTCTTTATGATTAACTCTTTCTTTCAGAAGCGGCCCCATAGGAAGTGGATCTGGTTGAGGCCCGATGATTCGACTAAAAATGAGATTGACTTTACTATGACCACCAGAGAAGAACTGTTTAGTGATGCCTCGGTGATCGTAAGGGTGAACACTGGTAGTGATCAAGTAACGGTTAGAGGCACACTGCACATAAACGTTAAGTTAGAGAGGTCTCGTCTAATGATGTCAATGCTTCACCCCCCTCATGCTCTAATCCAAAGTCCCGAAACCTTTTCGGTCGAGTTATAAAACCATTTTCAACGCTTAGAAAACTGCAATGAAGTGAGCGATATGAATGATAAGCTCGTGGAAACTTTACTTTACTTTAATTTACTCTTAGTCTCATGGCTGTTGACGGTAAATGAAGCTGCAGTCTTCAACAGATTTGACAGCATACAGGCAACTGAATAGACAGATCTCCAAATGTATGCGGCGGAACTTACACAACTTCAATACAGTTTGTATTGAAGAAGCGATCGAGCGGAACCAAGGGTCCAAAGTCTGCCAGAGATCTGTCTGCCAGAAAGAGCTAACTGTCAAAGCCGAAGACTGAATGTGGCAGCATGGTTCCCGGGATATCTGAGATTTTGAGTGAGATTGGGAGGTTATATAGGCAGCTGTATACGTCATCGTTGGAGCCACACGCATGTGCGAGTAACGACCCAAGAGCGAGTCTTATTCGACATAATTCAGGTGATATCGCGGATGTCAGTATGAGCGAGATTAGAATTGTTCTGCAGCACCTTAAAAATGGCAAGTCCCTGGGCAAGGATGGAATTACAGCGGTGGTTACATACGTTCTGAAAGCGGATTGAAAATCAGTACTTGAATTCCTTCAGAAGATATCGTCCTCATTGGTGGGATTACTCCGGAAGCGTGGAGCAGAAGTGTGGTGGTCTTGTTGTTAAAGAAATGTGACAACGATCTCTTGAAGAACCACAGACCAATTTTCCTTCTGAGCCGTGTCTACGTGATGTTCTTTCGTGTGTCATTACTAATCGTCTCGCACGCAGAATTGACATACTTTACGGTATTAGCAACATAGACCACATACATGACTATGACAAAGCCTTTGATTCCGTCGAAATTCGGGCGGTGCTGCAGTCCCTTCAGCGGTGTCAAGTTGACTGTCGGTATATCGAAGTGCTGAAGTGTTTGTACAGTAGAGCTACGAAGGCTATCCGACTACAGAACCAGAGTACGAAACCTATCAAATTGCAGAGAGGTGTAAGGCAGTTGTTCACGTCATATCCCCGAAACTCTTCACCGCTGCATTGGAAGAATACGGTATTGGTACAGGACTGAAAAGGATACGGTATTAACATCAACGGCGAGTACATCGCTCACCTTCAATTTGCCGACGATATAGTCCTTATGGCAGAATCGCTGGAGGACCTAAGCACTATGCTTAGTGACGTCAATAGTGTCTTTCTACGGATAGGTCTTAAGATGAACATGGAAAAAACAAAGATTATGTTTAATGTCCATGTCAGACCTATGCCGGTAAATGATGGGAGCACTAAGCTCGAAGTTGTTGATGAGTATGTTTACCTGGGACAAAAATAGTCCGATTAGGTAAGTCAAACTTCAACCGAGAGATCAATCGACGGATTCAGCTCGGCTGGGCAGCGTTGGGAATATTACGACACATCTTCTCGTCAGGTATACCTCTAAACCTGAAAAGGAGATTGTACAACCGGTGCGTGTTGCCAGTGATGACCTATGGAACTGAGACGTGATCCTCCTTCTCTGCTGACCGTATGAGGATGCTCAAGGTCGCTCCGCGAGCTATGAAGAGGGCTATGCTCGGGTTTTCCCTGCGTGATAAACTTAGAAATGAGGATATCCACAGTAGAACCAGAGTAACCGACATAGCCCAACGGATTAGTAAGCTGAAGTGGTAATAGGCGGGCCATATATCTCGGAGAATCGGCAATCGATGGGCAAAAAAGGTTTTCGAATGGCAGCCACGTACCGGTAGTTGAAGTGGAGTGTGACCCCTTACTAGATTGAGTGACGACCTGATAAGATATGCAGGAAGTCGATGGATGCAGGTGGCTCACGACCGTGCTTTGTGGCATTCCTCGGGGGAGGCCTATGTTCAGCAGTGGATTTGTGAAGGGCTGTCATGATGATGATGATGAAATAAAATTGTTAGTTTTTTTATTATTTTTCTTTTTTTTTTTAAATACTAATAGCCCATAAAGTAGGTATTTTACGTTTTACTGAGGTGTTTTACATACATAAATGCATATGAATAAACGTCCAAGGTTTTATGACAGGGTTTTAGGTGAAGGAAGTGTCCCCGCGATGCCCAAATGCGTGTTGATGGACTTTACGTTTTCGAAATATTTTTTATAATTTTTTAGACATGCGGGATTCCTTAACATGTTTTCTTTCACCACCGAACACGTGATAAACATCGCTTTAAATTATTGCAAATTAACGATTAACCTGGAATACTCGCGTATTTAAGAAATTTACGAAATGTTTGTCCTTCGCCCTTTCATAAAAGCAGGAAACCCCGTACCCAACAGTCGGACGTAGTTAGGCTGAAGTTTTAAACATCCAAGTCCTGGCACAAGTATTTGTATACTATACAACAGTTCCGTAAACAGTTCCGCTCGTGAACTAAACCGCGCTACCAAGCTAGCAAAGATAAAATATAATTGACATTATTATATTTATTATAGTATTTTTATTTTTAAGTAAGAACTATTGGATCAGTTCAAATTCTTAACATATTTTCAGATCTTACACTACTTCTTAACTAAATATAATAAGAACGCTGTACGACGGAATCATCTTGTCGCCAAATCGATTCCTCTTAATACATATTTCAGTGATAGATTTTTTTGTGTTCCTCGGCCCTAACCTTTATAATAAATTGCATCACAAATTATTCCTACAGTAATTAAATCACTTTAAATTTAAATTCACACTGAAAGAATAGCTTTTAAATCAATCGTACCCACATTGAAACTGAATGTCTTCTTGATATTCTGAAACAATCTTTCTGTTGTCTTCTTTATATTCTTTATTCTTTATTTTATTCATTTTTTAAAAAACCAGTACCCCCACATTAGGATTATATTCACACTCCACATCCACTTCAAACACTACTCACTCATTTGTACACTCGTACACGCACTCGTAAATTCTAGCACCCACATCTATATCTATAAATGTTTACCTTAAAAGCTCAGTAATTATCGGTAACTAAGATGTAGGCCTGGTGTACTCTACTCACGTTTTAATTACCTACTTCAGGAACAAACGATCCACAACCATTTTTGTTGTAATAGCTATTAAGTTTAGTTTTACGACATTTTTGAAAAGTTGATTTTGTGTTGAGAAATAAATAAATTTTCAATTTAAATTTTACATTCTAAATTAATAAAATATTGTTTATGTAAACACTATTCAAATATTATTATTACTTAACACGGGACCTTTTCTGATTTCATGTAGTTGCGTGGAGTTAAACAAGTCAAGAAATTGGAAAGTTCTCCAACTCTCTTTACAAATAAAGTTGACGTTAAAATAGTTGAAGATGAACAAGATGTACTTATAGCTTGCACAAGAATAGATGTGGAAGATTTAGCTAAAGGAATGAATAAATTGATATTTGGAGAGTTCCCTTTATATCCACCACGATCTTCGCTTATAAATTTGAAATGTGAAAATATTTGCACAAATTATATAAATGCTATTGGTGCAATTGAAAGTACAATAAGTTTTCAACCATATCATATTTTACAATCCCATATGATGCTGGAGGTGTCCCTAGGCATAATTGGATGTAAACCCTATGTTTCCAATGAATGGTTTACTCGTCTTTATTGTTTCGTTAAGAATAAACAAGAAGCACAGCTTATAATTGAAAATATATTAAGGTATAACGAAATAATACATAGAACAAAAATGGAATACTTATTATGTGGGTTTTCTTTGGATACCGGTGATATAATATTTATTTACATAGAAGGCTTGAAAAAAAATATTTCTAAAATTTGGGAATTAACTGAAAACTTGGAATCTGTTAAAACTATTTATTCCAGCTCAGTTAGATATATCGTAAGAATATATCCAGGTATTTTATAACATATTTAGCTTGTGGTTTCTGTTATTTTTATGGGTTTATTGGTAACGTCCGTACATAATTAGATCACGTAAAGTATAATATTTTTGTTACAGAAATAGTCAATAGTATGAGTCCTTTCGATATTTTAAAAATGCGTGTTCCTTTATCATCGTTATTGGCTTGTCCTTTAGTTTATGTACGCCCTGCCTTGCCAATACCAACAAGGAAGGTAAGTTTTGCAAGTTTTAAATAAAAAAAAATACTGAGAATTTTTACTGAGAAAAATATAACTACTAGAAACATATACAAATAATGAATATAATTATTAATATCTGATATTTTTTAATTTTATAAATTTCCATAAAATAACGCTTTCTTAATTTATATTGTTTTTACATTATATATATCTAAACTTATTAATAAAATTGTAGTGACTGACTGTAATATCGAAATAACTGTCTTTTATTGATCTTATTTCCATACCATTAAGAGGAAATGCGGGCCGAGAGGCTTTTAAAGATTAGGTATTTGAAGAAACTATCGCTGACGTTCTGTGAGCGCTTGACGTCCGATAAGGACAACTGCAGATATGACTGAATATAGCCTAAGTGAAAATGCATAATTCGAGGTTTGACTCTCTGCTATTTCCTCCTCCAATATTGAATCAATTTTAAAGATATTTTATAAACCTAATAAGAAGGTTATTACACTATGTCCCTATATATTTCTTTATACAGTATTAGCTATCAAATTTGAACACTAGGCCTCTGTTGACAGTGGTCTAAATTGGAAATTTTGAGAATTTTGTAAGTGTTCTAGTGTTTAAAACATAATGTATATCATCAAAGCGGAAAACATAGGGACATAGAAGTGGTTGATATTTATTTTACTGTAAAATATCATTGCTATAAGGTCGTATATCAGAAAATTTCCTTTTAAACACCAAAAAAGTCGCCCCGAATTCGCCTGGGTGGGATCTATTAATGTGGCATTATTTCTATTTAAGATAAGCATCTAAGACAATTATTATTTAATCAGTTTTCGACTTAAAAATGACGAAGTTTATCAGATACAAGTGGTAAAATTAAAGATTTTGTACTACCGATTTCAATATAAATAAAATGAGAACATTATCAATGTAGTCGAAGTCAATTAATTATACATTATTAAGGATAACTCAAGAACAACTGCTTAGATCTGAATCAAATTTATAAGAGTCTTCATGAGAAGCACCAGCTTCTAAATAAAAATAGAATCATCAAAATTGGTTCGACTAGAAAAAAGTTCTGAAGTAACACACATTAAAAAAATACGGTCGAATTGAATACCTCCTCCTTTTTTAAGTTGGTTAAAATATAGCCTAAATAACTCCTGGTCCTCTTTCTATTCGTGAACGAAGATTATCCTGATTCAGGTTATCTCGGAAAGATAATATGCAAGAATTTTACAGGCGATTACTCCAGTTTTATTGGCATTCAAATAACCCCCACAGCTCAATAAAAGGCAGTTATTTTAATATAACAGACAGACACTTGAATTTTATTAATATGTGTATAGATTATATTATATATTTGTATTTCTATATGTGGTGGAACCTCACTGTAAAATAGGTCGGCGAAATGACCTCACGTGCATTCTATAACTGTTTAAATATCCACATAATGCTGCAGCGATTTTATGACAAGTAAAAAGAACTAGCGACGTTTTTATGGTAATGAGGCTTTCTATCCTAGTACTCGGGGGTAAATTTACATCTGCTTTTTGATATTTAATCGAGAATTCTTTTAAGGCTATTCTCAAGATTAATCATATAATTAATGGAAAATTCTTCAAAGCACCTTCTCGCTGCGAAATGCCGACTGAAGCGGAAATAAGGAGCTTGAAAATTGAATTGTGCACACCTTTATGTTCGTCTACAAGGAATAGTAATTACTAAATGTTTTTTTTTTTAAATAAAAAAACTATTTTTTTAAATACCTGTTATCATTATCATATTAAAACCCATCAAATACTATTAGAATAGTAAAGATTTTTTTTTATTTAATACAGATTTACCACGTGCCTGCATGTCTAAGAAATAAGAAAATAAAAATTCGAACGCCGAACGAATACGCCACATTGGGGCAGCACGGTGGACATTTTCTTGCCCTAAAACCTCTCAGAGATGAGAAGATGCTAACTTTGACTCTTTTTTAACTTTAATGCACATTGCAAGTAACTTGTAAAAAGTAGTTTTTATTTTTAATTCTGATTTGGAAAATACCTCTGTCCTGGGAAGAACTAGCAAGAAACCCAGCGGGACTTTTTTCATAATAAAGTCATGCATTATAAACACAGATTGTACACATTACTTACAAAAATTATTTAAAAAACCGCTTGAAATCAATGACCTCATTCCCAGGGGTTATTATCAATGAATAAGTTTGTTTAAACACATTAATTTTCAGTAAATATACTGAGAGGCCAAAGTAAATATATTTATTTCTCTGAGAGACTATTTTGGTTTTATATTATGAATCACACTAATGGCCCCCTTCTTCGAAAGAAAATTAGTTTCTAAGTTAACATCATGATTTACTGGAATAAACTAATCTAGCTGGTTGACACACAGCTAGATTCATTTATTTCAGTACAGGTATATTGTAATTATTCGAGCCATGAAATCTCCCCGAAGAAGTTCAACAGTCTTTTGATGCTGCAAGCAACTTCGAGGAGTGATCCCGTCGTGCCAAGATGTTAAGCCCTATATGTAGCGACACCAGAACATGCCAGCAACACTGGGCCACCGTTTCCTCCTCCCCATACATGCCCTGCGCAGGGGACTGACTATCTGTAACCCCTAGAGTAAATTAAAGTTTGTTAAAGGAGCCATGTCAAGTAATAGCAGTAGCACTTGTTGCTATCCTGAGCTGTGGTTTGTTCAATCTCATTAAGGGCTTGGTTATACGACTGTTTATTTCTGGCAGGGCCTCCTTAGTTTGCCTACAGTCCACTAGATTTTTCCAAAGCTGAGCGTGTTGATTAATAAAGTTTTTACGTATCAGTGAACAAATGTTACCAAAATGGATCGGTATGATCGGTTCCGGTCCTATAACGATCATATCCGATTCTCTCCTGGTCAGTTCGTCTGCTGCGTCATTGCTCCCGGATCCACGGTGTCCCACAATCCATTGCAGAGTCACCTTCTTGTGTTTGCATACCTCATTTAATCATTGATGGCATTCATATATTAGTCCCTATTTCACCACATTGCAACTCAGAGCTTGTAGTACCGCCATACTGTCGGTCAGTTTTCTAATGGAGAAGTCTTTTACACATATCATCCAAGCAACCATAGCAATATATGCTAGGAAGGCAACACACATTTTTGGGCAGAATATATGGGTATTGGGTTTGGGTACCCATCGGTGTACATATGTGGATATTAATGTCTTCCGAAAAAGTTCCAGATCCTATATCTTCATTTGTTTTAGAACCATCCGTAAAAACTAAGCTCTTTAGGCCTTAATACATCCGGCTGGTTAGTTTCATTTAATTGTATCTTATATTTTGCAATATTAGGGTCGTTGGTTTAGCGATTGAAAGATACTTCACACGTTCAGGTTCGTTTATTGAATGCCAAAATAAAAGACAATTTCAATAATATTATAAGCATAGTAATAATTAAATTATATTGCTTAGTTGCAATCACGTCATTCATTTGCGTTATGAACTATTACGATTCCGTTAGGTACATGTGTATAATTTCAACTCATATGCTACTACAACTCCCTAAAGTGCTGTTCTCCCTGCCCTTTTGAAGGAGAAAAAAAAAAACTTTACTATCAATAGGTTACATAATCACGAAGTCATGTCACATTATACAAAAATATTTTACTAGGTAGTTAAACTAACATAAACATGTAACATACTAACTGAAAATAATATACAAGAAATTTATTTATTTAACTAAAATATATATTTTTAAGCCGCGTATCGATTACGCGCTCCTGGCAAGCGTGCCATGAATGACAGCGCCGACCATTGCGATCCGTAGAACGCGCTCCAAATGTTCCAAGTGTATCAACTAAGTGCGCCTGAGGCGCGCAGCAGCTGTTCCAGTGTTTGACCGTTCAATATATTATATGTCGGTCATGTACGAGCAGCTGCCACTTTCATAGTTCCATGCATATTCTCTAAGCGCTTTATTATGGTAAAAAACTATTCCACTGCAGATATTTTAAACTATATAATTGTATTAATTTACGGCAACTTTGGTTATTCATAGCTCGGAACGCAACGAATACACGAATAATGAAAACAATCGTCCCAAACGGCATGCGCGCTATAACTTAAACTACTATGACATGCAAAAAAAAACCGACACCAGATGGAGCGGCTCGCTCCACGTTTGAGCGTTCCAACGGACAATTTGGCGCGCGTTTCAAGGCGGTATCCATTTCGGGCGGCAGGAGCGCGCGCCAATGTTCGACCTCTTGGAGCGCATAGTCGATACGCGGATTTATTTTTCTTGTATATGAGATATTCTTAATGTTCTGAAATTGACACTAATTATGTTCAATTTTATTTTATTTTTTAACAATTCATTCTTTATAATGTTAAATACTTCTAATCTATTTTTTTTATAATGTAACTATTATTATTACTTACACATTTCGTGAATTTGTATAATTAATAAGTTATGTAATTATTTTACCTATGCTAAGCTCTCTCTACTCTATCATAAGATACTGTACGTTAATTCAATTATCTCACTTTACCTGCTTTTACAATGCGTTTGAATTATTGTAATTTATTTTACATAATATCAATCTGTCTTACAATTAATGATTTATGTTTTTTTTAATATAAAAGAGAAATTTGTTTAAAGAACAATATTCGTTTTACAGAAACTACATAATTATGTCTACTCAAATTTATAATCTCTCTATAGAACCTTCGTTCTGTAAAATATTCTTCTGAATCTAGTTATAGAACTAAAGCTACGCCCTGCACAACAATAAGTAATTATTAATAGGAGTATACTTCAAAATTAAAACAATCGACATAAGCACAGTCTAGCTCCACCGTCCAATACTTAGTTGTAAGCTATGACGTTTCTATTGAAATACACGATAACGCTTTTTTTATAGAATTAGAGTGACAAACGAGCACACAGTCCACCTGATGGTAAGTGGTAACTGTGGCCCATAGACATCTGCATTTATCTTCATTTGCGAATTAAAATGCAGATGCGTTGTCAGCCGTGAGGACTAAGATAGAATGCCTCTTTTCCAGTAAAAAGGGTTTCCGGTTTTATACACTCACCATACGAAATACATCAGCATTAAGCTGTGTTTTACGCTGGTATTCTGTGAGAGCGTGATCCTTCCTCGGTCGAGCCGACTCATTTGTGCTACAACTATATTATTAATATAGCTGCAGCATGGCTCTACCACGTAAGCTTCTTATAGACATTTAATTCCGCCGTGATTAAGATTGATGATCCTACGTCATTGAATAGCGATTGTGTCGTTTTATCGAAATAAATTCAACAGGGAGTTTTAGTACCTGGATTAGTTGCGAAACCAATGAAGAGTCGCATTCCATTTATAATATTAAATACTAAGAATAGTGAGGTAGAAAATCAAAAAACAAATATATATATATATATATATATATATATATATATATATATATATATATATGTATATATATATAATTGTTTTCAAACTAAATAGTCATTATCTTAATTAAAATATAATTTTATCTTAAGACTTACAATTATTGCCTACAAATAAAAATAATATACGTATACTCTATGAAAGTATAATATGTGTATATTTATGTTATTATGTTATGTTACTATACATCATTTGAAGTACGTTACCTGCAGACAAAGGACCCAAAAAAATCGAAACTAAATTAAAATACTTTATTATAATATAAAAATTACAATATAATTACTAAAATTAAAATAAAAGTAAATCAGATGGATGCTAGATCTAGAATGAATTTTAATAATTACAATAAAAATAATGGTATATTGCAGAGCTCTGATTGCATCCGTTGACGTTAATGCTCACGTTCTGCTGAGTTGCGCCTCTTGCCGCTGCAATGTATCGGGGTCGCTGCTGTGTAGGCTCTTTACCTATGAGCTTATGTTATAACTCCGCCACCCTCAGATCAGAAACTATTTTAGAACTTTGAGAGATAAAGTAGCTGGGAATGCATTTTGGACTTTAGATTATTCGGGCTTTTCGTTGCTATGTTGGGTTTTATTTTGGATCTGTTCTTGCTTTCTAGTCTTGTAGTAGTAACGAACTGAGATATACGAATACTACTACGCATGATAACGGCGTAAAAGGGAATAGTAGTGTGATATAAAGTTAGGAGATTCATCTCTCTCAGATGAAGTGAAGCGGTGGTTGCATCATGAGTTGATCCTGGGCTGCGTGGAGTCCCTTCAGGTTGATTGTAATAAGGCTGATTCGTGGTACCGCTGGGGTGTCTTTTGCGTTTATATCCATTGGTATTTTCATTAGTTTCAGGGGATGGCCTTCTACTTAATCGTTAATATTAGTGGTGGTAAATTATTTTGTTCACAGAAAGCAACTAATTGGTATTGTACTACATTACAGGGTAGTTACTTAACTACCCTGTAATGTAGTAATGCGCGAAGCGCCCGCATACTGTATGGACCTTTGGTTGAGGGAAGTAGATGGTGTAGTGCTTATCGTTAAGACGTTTCATGGCTTCTTTTGATAGTGAGATGTCGTTTATCTTACAGGATTTTGCTATAAACTGGTTGATGATGAGGTTCTGGATACAGTCGGATTGTGTTCGAATTTGGATCTTCGTTTCCTTTTCGCATAAGAACCGATTACTCAAATTTGGACATTCTGTCTCCATGTACACGATTGTTTTTCTATTAGTTGCTATTAAAGGATATGGTGGAATAATATATTGGTGATTTTTGTTAGATACAATGGATAAGCGGAATAGGTCGAAGGTGTCTTTGGAAATAACAGGGAATTTTAGAACTATTTTATTTTTTGTGAAATAATAACCTGACTTAATGATGTCGTAATATTCTCTAGTCTCTAAATTTAATACATATTCCTTATGACAAATTTGCTTTAATCTTACTAACATAGACTTAATTACCCTTAACACTTAACGTAGAATAGTGGTTGCTCGATGCACGACTAAATGCTAATATATTTTCTATCCTATTAAGCTCATTGAGCATATCATCGATAAATTTTGTTAAAATTGTCAGGAGTTAGGAGCAAACTTAGCATACTTGATGAGGCTACTATCTCTATGTATGACTAGACTATGAAAGAGTAAGAAGTAAGAAAAATGCATCAGGATTATGCAAAATGGAAATCGGTAGTCTTTGCCTACTTTTACGTAAGAGTTGAATTGTGAATCTTATTTTAGCAATATTGCCAGCCCATTGCCACTTCAGCAAACTAATCCATTGAGCTATGTGAGTTTTGCATCGGCTATCGTCATTTCTAAGTATACCACAAAGAGAAATTCTGAGCATAGTCCTCGTCTATAGTTCGCTGACAGACCTTGACCTTCCTCATACGGACAGCAGTAAAGGAAGTCAGCTCAGATGTTTTCAAGTTTTGAGGTATACTTGACGAAAATATGAATACGTATTCTTCCAAACGCTGCCCAGCTGAGCCGAGCTTTTACGGTGCTGGAGAGACATTCTGATCTCACTCAGATATTCCGTGATATTATCGGAATAGTGTCGAATAAGACTTGGACACTTGTTCGTAGAAGTTCACAATCTCATCAAAAATTTTAGGTGTCCCGGAAATGACGCTGCTGTAGACGGTTTTAAACTTCGACAGTTGGTTCTTTCCGGCATACAAATATCTAGCAAAGACTTTAGAGTCTCGATTCTGCTCAATACGAGCTGTATTGAAGTACCTCAAGTCACGCCGCATGCATGTTGTAATATCCGCTGAAGTTTGCAGATTCATTTTCCATCTAATAGCCATAAGATTCAGAGTGGAATCGGAGTTTTTTTAGGTTCTTCCACGAGCTTGTCATTTATACCATCTACTGTATTATAACTGTCTTCTAGACACTGAAAACGGTTTTGTAATTCGGGCTGAAAGTTTTCGGCGCTTTGGATTAGAGCTCGTGGGGGACGGAGCCTTGCCTGCATTAAACGTGATCTCTCCAATTTAACATTAAAGTGTGCCCCTTACCGTTCGTTGATTACTACCAGTTTTCACCCTTGTGGTCCCTGAACAGTTATCGTATAGTCGTCATCATTATATCATATATTAAGTAAATCAATCTCATTTTTTGTGGAACCTTCAGGGTTTGAGCTTAACAGTTCCACTTTCTATGAGACCGCTTCTGGAAGAAAGAGTTCATAATGAAGATTAAATTCTTTTCTATGAAGTCTATTTAAAAATTCTCTACCTTCAGCTCACCATTTTCTCTTATGTCCAGTTTTGCGTTGAAGTCTCCCTTTAAAACCGTATAAAGGGTTTTAGAGGAATTCATGCTCTAGAAATATCCTCATACTCCACCTCCTCATTGGGATGTGCCGAGGTTGGTGTGTAAACCTGTATGAGTTTCATCGCATATCGTTTGGTAATTCTGAGTATAAGGTTTCTCTCGTGGACACACTCAATCTTTACAACGTTGTTAACGAAAGACTTGTGGATGATAAATCAAACTCCTCCTTGAGACAAATGGTCGCCCTCCCTGCGATAGAACAAGTTACCGGTTTCGACGATTATCATTACCTCTTCCTTTCTGTGAACCTCAAATAATCCTGTAATGTGCCATCGCAACTTATCTATATTATCTTCCAGTTCCAGAATCTTTTAGTCAGTCCACAGAGTGCGTGCGTTGAATGTTGCCAGGTCGAGTCGTCTAAGGTGGCAAGGGAACCTCCAGCAGAGATTTTTAACATCCCCATTTTTGCCACATGTCCCAGTTTTGATACAGAGTTGTAGATTAGAATGCGTGTCTTAAGACTTAATTCCAAAAAAACGTTTCAGTCTCGAAAATTTGTAAATATACAATTTACGCGTAAATGGATACGGATTACTTAAATGATTTAGACTTTCTTGAATTACTATAAAGCTACAGAGGGATATCTAAAAAATTCTATTTAAATATTGTGTGAATATTTTAATGTGAACAATAAAAGCTTACTTAACATTTCAACTATTCTTGCACTAGCTATGGAGTCCACTGCTTTCTTTTGGTAAAGAAAAAGACGGCAAAGTAAATAATATTTAAATTAATATCTTTACAAAACGTCACTTATATCGTGCAGATTTGTGGTTATAGATATTAAGGGTTAATGAAAAGCAAAGACAACTTATAGCGACGGCTTTAATATATTGTAGGTTTATTTTCTGTGTTATTTTTTACCGACTTCAAAAAGGAGACGGTACTCAATTCGACTGTACGCTTTTTTATGTGTGTTACCTCATAACTTTTTACTGTGTTGACTGATTTCGATGATTCTTTTTTTATTTAAAAGCTGGTACATCACATGTGGTCCTATATAAATTTGATTAAGGTCTGTCCAATAGTTTTTGAGTTGTTATCAATAATTTATATTTGAAGTCAGTTGTACAAAAATTTTTAATTTTAAATTATATTGTTTCATGTTTACTTTTACTATGCTTCTGGTTGTAGTATATTCTATAAACCTTTTTTTAGTATAAGTTTCATATACAGAAAAAAGACAAATGAACTTACAGTCCACCTGGTATTTTTTTTTATAGGAGAGGGGGCAAAAGAGCATGTGGCTCACCTGATGGTAAGTGACTACTGTCGCCCATACACAATTTACTCGTAAGACATGAACAACTGCAACATCAGGGGAATTGCAGATGCGTTGCCGGCCTTTTAAAAAGGAGTAAGCTCTTTTTTTGAAGGTCCCTAAGTCGTATCGGTCGGAAAAAATCGCTGGTGGTAATTGATTCCGCAAGGAAGTTGTGTGAAGGGGAAAACATCTTCTAAATCACACAGTGGTGGACCGCTAATCATCCAAATGGTATGGATGGATGGTGTGGTTTTGTCGCGATGTGCGATGGTGAAATTGAGTTGATTAATGGCTACTGCAGGCCTGCTGCCTACTTTAAACAAGGAATGCTATAGATGCGTTATCTCTGAGGACTAAGATGGAATTTCTCATAACCTGTAGTTATATTAGCCCTTTTTACCCTTCGGACCCGAACGCAGCAGTTTAAGCATTGTTATTTGGCGGTAGAAATAAGTGTAAGAAGGTAGTACCCACTCAGACGAACTCCTAGGTAAAAATGCCCTATTACCTAGTTAATCATAGAGTTCAAAGCGCGTTTCGTATTATCATGTATATCTAAACAATAATTGTGTGAACATTTTGAGGCGAATTCCCGGCATGGTCCCTCAGTGCCCACATACACGAATGTTAAGCAACAAGCGCAAAGTGTAGTGGTAAATAGATTACGAGTATAATGTTTAAAGCAACTGGGTCTACAGTGAGAATAATTTATGAAGGCCGCCTGATGT
Source organism: Parnassius mnemosyne (assembly GCA_963668995.1). Classification (NCBI taxonomy): domain Eukaryota; kingdom Metazoa; phylum Arthropoda; class Insecta; order Lepidoptera; family Papilionidae; genus Parnassius; species Parnassius mnemosyne. Next base: position 16,852,942 of record CAVLGL010000079.1, on the reverse strand, counting down.
CAGCAAGGACCGCAGAGACTGTTTAGCCTTTTACTAAATCTGTAAGACAATATCCACAACAATTAACTCAAAAGAGAAACAAAGCCAAATGGATGGCTATACAAAGGATTTGCAAGTAAAAGCTTATAAAATTCAACTGACACAATAGTTGAAGGCTAATAACGAAAAATTTCCAGTTGTATTTGCCAATAATGCTAGGAAGTTTCAATATTCTTTTATCGTCATAATGTTGAACAGATGCATGAGGTCAACTACGACCCCAGTAGCAAAACATATCAAAAATGGACAGTTTGGTCTTTAAAGCTAAACGTCCTCTTCAAGGGTCGGTTATATGGTGTAAATCAACGCTTCTCGAATAGTAGCAATATGGTTGAGCTGACTGTCATTTGACCGTCACATTTATCTCGATCTATAGTCAAGTAAATGAAAACCATGTTTTGAAGTAGGTAATACTTCTTTAGCGGTGTTAAACTTTTGACAATGAAAGGGAAGTTACGCACGCAAAGTCAAACAGTGTAACGGAAGTACGGCAGTAATCACAATTTATATAACGATATGTACACACATTTTTTATAAACAGAAATGACTATACTATATAACTTTAAGGGATTTTAGTGGACTGTATGAATATACTATTGCAAGTGGACTGTATGACTGACTAATTACTACGCTAGGGGACTGCTCAAAGAAAAGATGGTACTGAAGAACTATACTGTATTCAACTATTTACAAATGCGGCACCAATAAACTATATACAGAGAGGGGAGTCTTCACTCTTCTATCTTCAATGGAGTATCTCTTGATTTCTCTTGAGGTTTCTTCTCTTGTTGTCTTCGAGTGCCGCTTCCGAAATGAACACCTCACAGACCATAACGCCCTTCTTATATCCCGCAAGAGAGTGTCTCAGTATGTGAGTAGCGTCGTAAGGCGATGCCGCGCGCTGATTGGTCGGCGACATCGCGTGATCTGCTGCCGGTGTGCGGGGTGCGCGAGGCGCAACGGGGTAAGAAGGGGCGACGGGGCGGCGGCCTCCTTCGCCGTCCGTAACATCCTCCCCCGGCGTAGCCTGCGAGCCTAAGCTTCCCTCGGGAGGACGGCTATCTTCCTGACGGGCCGCCGCAGCATTCCGCCCTTGGTCCTGACCTCGACGTTGCGTACCACGCCGTCCGGTCCAGGAAATGTCTTCGTCACGACACCCCGCGGCCATACATTTCTTGGCAGGTTGCCGTCCGCAACCACGACGAGGTCCTCTTCTTGAATTTGGCGCTGCTGAGCATCTCGGGAGTTCCCGCGCGCAACCAGCGTCGGCAGATACTCTTTCACCCAGCGTCTCCAGTACTCGTCGGCGAGCCCCTGCGCCGGTGTCTACGCCCGACGATCCATGGGTGTGCACGGCGCGGTGACTCGTAGGCCCGATGGTCCCAACAGTAGGAAGTGGTTGGGTGTCAGCGCCTCTTCGTCGTTGATGTCGACCGGTACGTGCGTCAACAGTCGAGAGTTTACTGTGTTCTCTGCTTCTGTCAGGAGCGTCGCCAACGTCTCCTCTCGTGGGATCTTTTGATGTAGAGTGGCTTCGAGTGCGGTCTTCACTGAGCGTACGAGACGCTCCCATGCACCTCCCTGGTTAGGCGCACCCGGTGCGATGAATTTCCATTCGGTTCGCCGAGTCAGCGCGTAGTCCTTCAGCTGCGGTGCCCACTCTTCCATCGCCCGTTGCAGTTCTGTATTTGCCCCATGAAAATTTGTGCCATTGTCGGAGTATATAACCCGTGGCCACCCACGCCTAGCCGCCATGCGCCGCAATGGCGATATCGCCGAGTCCGTTGTCAGAGAGTAAACTAGTTCTAAATGCACTGCGCGCGTCGTTAAGCACGTGAATAGTGCTACCCACCGTTTTTCGTGCCGTCGTCCTATCGTAACTATCAGAGGCCCGAAATAGTCGACTCCGGTGTACGTGAATGGTCGCGCAAACGCCCCTAACCGTTCGGGTGGTAGATCTCCTGTAACCGCAGGCCGTGGTGTCGCCTTACGTACCCTGCACCGTAGGCATCTCCGCTCCGCTTCTCGTACGGTAGGTCGTAATCGGAGGATATGAAACCTAGTGTATGGTCGTTAACCACCCTCTCTCTGTTGGCGTGGCTTGCTTCCTGATGCGCCTTCTCCACAAGCAGCTTCACGAATTGGTGGCGTCCGTTCAATATGATGGGTCTCTTCATCTGGCCGTCCACGTCGGCTGCGTCGATCTTTCCCCTGGCTCGTAGCATTCCATCTTCCAATATGGGGTCGAGCTTCCTCAGTGTTCTGCCGGTGGCCAGGTTCTTTCCCCGCTGAAGGCGGCTGATATCTGCGGCGAAGTTTTCACGTTGGCTGTGTTCTATCCACATCCGCTCTGCCCTCTGGATGTGCTGCAATGCAAAATGCAAAATGTCAGTCCTTGTGCCCTTCCTCGTATCGTATCGACGAACTGCAGTACTCGTGCTGTGGCCCTGATCAATCTCTCGTAGGCAGAGAATCGTTCTATATCTGGCAGGTGTGGAGCGTCCTTGGTGTCGCTCTAGTGCGCCACGATTTCCTCCAACTCTTCATCATCCCCTGCCTTCTCTTCCTGTCGGTGAGGCCATCTGTCTTCGTCCTCGTAAAGGAAGGGCGGTCCTGTAAACCATTTATCGCTTTCTTCTTTGGTTGCGAAATTCATGCCCTATCTCTATCCCTATTTCCTTCTAGCCTACGCTGTGGCGCTGGCGACCTATGTACACCTACATTCTTATAACACGGCGACGGTAATCTACGATCCGCGTGGCGATGTGGCGATCTATCTATACCTACATCATTACACGGCGACGGTAATCTACGATCCGCATGGCGATGTGGTGATGGCGATCTACGTGCACCTACATCCTTACACGGCGACCGTAATCTACGATCCGCGTGGCGATCTATGTATAGGCGACAGAGTGCGGCGTTGGATGCGCGACGGCGACGTAACCCGTACACGGCGATCCACCTGGTTCATTTCTACGGCGACTCCATTGTCCCTCTATATCATATCTACGCGGCGCGGTTGAACATCATTCGCAACCGACCTCCCCTGGGCATCTTAAGCGTGGTCGTAACCGGTTCCCCTACTCGGCGGGGCCTGCTCTATCTCGGTGCGGGACGCGGGCTGAGACGGTCGGTAGGGCGGCTCCCCCCGCGCAGTCTCCACGTTCTCTAACCACCTATCAACGCGTACCCTATTTTCCACTAAATCCCTATCCGTTTCTTCTTGCAGTTGAGCGACGTCCCTAGCGTATTTGTTCTTGATGAGATCTTCTTCGATTTGCAATTGCTTCCTTCTAATTGCAGCTAGTTCCTCCGCGGTATTATACTCGATTTGTTTTAAATTTGCTATTGCGTTAGCTGTTGACCGGGCTGAACGGACTGAACGGACCGACGGGGCGCGGGGCGCGGGCCTATGTACAACGTCTGCTACAGGCGCGACGGTACGCACTATCGAACTAGTCTCTGTAATCGGAAGATTTTCTATAATCGTGGCGAGCGTCTCTGTACGCGGCGCGGATGTGCTATCCTCTCCCAAGCGATCAGTTGTGGACACGGACATAGCGGGGTGCGGCGGCACGGGCGCGGGCGCGGGCATAGATGCGGGCGCGAGCGGGGCTGCGGCGCGACGGAGGGTGCTTGTGCCAACGTGAGATAATCGGACGGGGACGCGGGTGCTTCCCCGAATATCCGCATTCCTACCGGCGTTTCGTCGTCGTTCCGTGTCTTCTGGCTTCTTGTCTTCCGCATGATGATGTCCCAAGTTGCGACCTCCGATCGTCTTCAAAAAGACGCACGTATAGGACGCCGCTCCCGCCGCAAGGGTGTTACCAGATGGTCATAGTTTGGCACCGTTAGGGAGCAACCACCTGTCCGCGTAAACGCGGTTAAGAAACAAGAGAATTTTCTGGAAACAGACAATAGACATATATGACGTAGACGTAATAAGAAATGGGGAAGGAATTAGTACCGACGATCTTCTCTCTTCGTCGACTTACATCTTTATTCCTTGAAGATCTTCTATAATGATCTTCTTTCTTCTATAATTATCTTCTTTCTTCTGTCATTATCCTCTTTCTTCTGGCTTCTATACGGCGGCGATGGACCAAGAATATAATGGATTTTAGTGGACTGTATGAATTTACTATTGCGTGTGGACTGTATGACTGTCTAATTACTACGCTAGGGGACTGCTCAAAGAAAAGATGGTACTGAAGAACTATACTGTATTCAACTATTTACAAATGCGGCACTAATAAACTATATACAGAGAGGGGAGTCTTCACTCTTCTATCTTCAATTGAGTATCTCTTGATTTCTCTTGAGGTTTCTTCTCTTGTGGTCTTCGAGTGCCGCTTCCGAAATGAACACCTCACAGACCAAAACGTCCTTTTTATATCCCGCAAGAGAGCGTCTCAGTATTGAGTAGCATCGTAAGGCAATGCCGCGCGCTGATTGGTCGGCGACATCGCGTGATCTGCTGCCGGTGTGCGGGGAGCGCGGGGCGCAATGGGGTATGAAGGGGCGACGGGGCGGCGGCCTCCTTCGCCGTCCGTAACAATAACATTGTTATAAGAATAATAATATAAAACTGTTTATTATATATTGTAAATTGAGGAATGTGTTCCTCAATTTACAATATATAATAAACAGTGAGGTCATACGCCCCGGTACCGCGAATGTGTGACAACTATAATTCACTCTACTTATAGTTGTCACACATCCTGCCAACTTTCTATTTTTTATTTAATGATCCTTTTCCTAAATATAGGAAAAATGTAATAGATCACTATTATAAATGATTTGTGAATGATTTAATTATAATTTAATATCCATGCTTCCTACAGCTGCTGCTTGGTTATATGCATGTTTTTATTGTGTTGGTTATATATTAATTTTAGGTTTTTTGTGACATATTTCTTTATAAGCTATTGCAACTTTGCTCTGTCTTAATTTTTATAGTATAGTATTTTGTAATGCTGTGTCACCTATAAGGGTGCACACATCAGTCCCTAGATTAAACCTACTTTCAATAAAAATTTAACAATGTGTGCACTGCTGGTGTCCTATGAATAAATAAATGAATAGTTCTTATTCGTTCTACGGCAAAGACGAAGTCATGCTTCAATTTATATTTAACTTTAGAAGTTTTATTTAAAACTTAGCGACCCACCCCGAGTACGCCTTCTGTTAATTTGCCGTCAGTTATATGTAAGGTAATCATCAAAGACCTTTCATTTATTAATTTCTAAAAAAAAATACTCAAATACAGACAGAAAATTTTAAAACAATAGTAATTCATGTGTTAATAGCATACAAATAAATAAATGCCCCCCCCCCCCCCCAGCTCAATAAAAGGCAGTTATTTCTATATTACAGAGACACTTCTATTATCTTTGTATCTATATATGGATAATTTTACGAACGCGATAATTTTATTATAGTAATTATGATACTAATAATTACCGTGTAGTGGCGGTGTAAGAATCCACTACCCCATATCTTCCTGTGGGTGTCGTAAAAGGCAACAGAGGGAAATAAATCTGGAGATGGGTAGCAGCGTGTTCTTAATAAAAACTAAAAATAAAATAAAAAACTGCGGTTGCCAACCCGTTTACCAAGCGTGGCAACTATGGCAAACATCCCCCCTATGATCAATCTATGGGGAGGCCTATGTCCAGCAGTGGACTTTAATAGGCTGTAACGATAATAATTATGATTGTCTCTTTGCATTGCAATAGTTTTATTGGCCAGAGAGTGATACAGGTTACTTTTATCCCGGCAAATGCACGGTTTCTGTGAGATAAATCTTGAGCGTAATTCTGAACGGATTTTCATGGAATTAAGTATAAAGCTGTCTTATTAAGTAGGGTTTATACCGAAAAATGTACGGTTTCAGTGATTTGTGGGAGTTAATTAGAATTTACTATAATTCTACTAGTATAATTCCTCCTTCACATTTCAATGGCTGAACGGATATTTGGTATAGAAGATCGCCTAGGTATATAATGTAGGTATAAATAATTATATAAATAACATATAAAAAAATATCTCAGAAAAATGCAAAGTCTGCGATGCGATGGAACGAGCAATTTTTGGAATTGCTCTGTGGGTTCAAATCCCGCAATGAAGAACAAGAATAGCCAAAGGAAGGCGTGAAGACCGTGATTTATGACTTTGGCAGTCCTTGGGGGAGGCCCATGTTCTGCTGTGAAGTTGTGGTGGGCTATAATGATGATGACGATGACGAGTATACTGGTACAGTGCCTTAACTGCCTTAAAGAGCATACATTATAAATAATTCTTAATACAATCTTAATGAAACATCATGTGACGGCTGACGGAGTCTAGGGACGAGAAATTTCTGATATAAAATTTATACTAAATTTCTGGTATAGCAATCGCCATTTACATATCAAAAGAATAATTTTTAAATCGCGTACATAAGTACACGCACATTTTTTGTCGTTTCACCTGAAAATGGTGTTTAAGAAAGATACATTTTTCTATTTCAATTCTTAAAAGAACAAAGGTGCTATTGCACAAAGCTGATCCTATGATGGGTCTGTGGTATTATTCTTCCTTAAATATTCAATGTACAAATAATTTGATGTAAAATCTTCCTGAATTTATATCGTTGATAATTTTAAAACAATTTATAAATTCTGTCGGTAATTTGTACAGCAAAAAAGATTATATATATGTATGAGCTTTCGTGATAAAATAATAAGAAAATAAGGTAAGCAAATTAAATAAAGCTTTTGAACCGTGGTTGTACACAAGCAACCCGGTTTCGATCTTTACCGTCGATGTTGAGGAAATTTTTATTTGTAATTTTACGTGCTGATTAACCACATGTGTACGGTGAGGGAAACATCGTGAGTTGCATGTATGGTAAATAAAATGTTTCGTGAACATGTGAAATCTGTCAACACGTACTGGAGTAACTTAGCGGATCGGTTGCTCCATACCGAACTTTATCAAATACTAGCTGTACCCCGCGGTTTCACCCGCGTATAACACGCATCTGCGCCTCGCGACATGTGTACTTCGAAAGAGACATCACTACGGACGGTTGCTGAATTAAAAAAGATTTAAAAGTGAAAAATGTTACTTAAAATACATGGTTAACGTAATTGGTGGTTATGCATGGTGCAGATACTGATATAGCCTTGAATACGAACTGATTTATTTGGATATAAGGACTAATACCTCGGTACGAATAATGTGCATTACTATTGCATACTTTAACATGGAAAAGTAGTTATTGTGACATAACTGTAATAGTTAGACACATGTTCACACATGTTCACACGGACTTTTTTATAGATATTGATGTCCTGTATAAAATTGTTGCACATCACTTTGCTCTATTTTCAATAGTATCCGCAGCGTACGCGATATAAGGATTCTTTTTGGTATTTTTTCACACCTTGTGTTACATTAACGAAGTTTTCATGTGGATCCCTAACTTTTTTGAAAACATTCTATCGCCTATATTCATCAGAGATAATGTAAGATTCTAATGGTGAAAGAATTTTTCAAATCGGTCCAGTAGTTTCGGAGCCTATTCAATTCAAACAAACAAATAAACAAACAAAACTTTCCTCTTTATATTATTAATAAAAATAATAATTATAATTATAATATAGTGTAGAAGAGGACAGTTCAGAAATAAGATGAGGCATGTAACCTGAGACATATTCATATGTCGTTACTTTATTTTACCGATATAATGGATTTATAAGCTGAAAAGATAAAAGCTGGTCTAGTCATAAAGTTCGAAGAACCGAATACCTATGGGGAAAAAAGGTTTTCGAGTGACAGCCTCGTACAGGTAGGCGAAGTGTAGGGCGAACTCCCACTAGTTGGAGCGACGACCTGGTAAGACATGCAGGAAGTTGATGGATGCAGGTTATTTATGTTATGTCATTTTTTTAAAAAGTAACCTCCACACTAGGATTCTCTCCTGTATCATGGGGGTAGTTTCCAAACATAAATTGCACAAGGACAAACTTCCAGACCCGGAACAATTATTTGTAGGCCATACAAATACTTTTTCCGTGCGGGATTCGAACCCGCGGTCCTTAGCGCTGCAACTCAATTGCTAAGCCACTGCGCCACGGAGCCGTCAATAGGTGGCTCAGGACCGTGCTTTGTGACATTCCATATTTGTAACGATTTCTTTTTCAACGTTAATTTATATACTATTTCAATATAATTTTCATTTCTTTATCTCCTCATTTCGATGCTATGTACACTTATGAATTTATAATTAAAAAGTAATTTAATCAATTTATTTTTAACTTAAGGTTATCTTACGAAATCAGTTTTTGTTACATACCTACATATATCTCAAAAATTAAAAAAAAATCCTAACGGAGAATTTTTTTAATTTTACAATTATAACATCATCTAATTCCAATTATAAAAGTTATCAAGTAACCTGAGTGATTAAATCAAATACAAAAATCAAGTCATTCTAAATTGCCGTGTTTGCAAAGTCCAAACAATCATTCGCTTGAATTCGCTTATTCTGTATCCAATGTTACGACAAAGCATAGTAATGAGAATTGAAAAGGATAAACGCTAAATAAACATTTATTATTTATATAAACGTAAGACGAATAGATAAATCGTAACAATATGATTTTGAAAAAAAGTTAAAAGTAAAGTTAAATACGTTAACTTTATTAGTGCAGTCGGCGATAAAACCTCGATTGCTCGCATACTGTGAAATTTACGACGAGTTTTTAGCCTCTCAGCTACCGCGGCTCTACAATTTAATCGGTAAATCAATAATTTTCTACATGGATTTAAATTAGCTGATACAAATATCCTTATTACGAATACGAAATTGTTGTGCACGCTTACATAAATAAAATGATATAAAATTTAAAGCAACACGCTGGTTGTTATGAGCTGCAAGTATTTTCACTAGGGTGAAGATTCTGGTGAAAATACTTGGTCATAGTTATGAAATTATATTATTATCATCGTTTCTTAATACGTCTCTAATATTTTTCAGATTGTTCAGATGTCTGAAAGTGAGTAGAAGCTAAATTATACATACAATTTAATTGCATTTATGCATACATATCAATCTAATAAATGTTTTTTAATAAGGCTTTACTCTAGATTTATAACTCAGAATCGCATTAGCGTTAAATCTGCTAAACCATTTTGATATTGAGAAATGAACACATACACAAGGATAACTTATGTTTTGTTACAGGAAAGGACGCATGCGTAATGCAATGCTAGCTATCTCGTCAAACAGTGTACTTTGAGGTCTGTTGGAATACGCTACTGCCCTTTCGTGTAATAGCAGTGGTGTATGATCATAATCACTTTTATTATTTATAACACAAAATAGTATTAACTTCTGATGCGCCTAGGTAACTTAACATTTTACGCAGTAACTGAATATTATATTTAAAAGTGAAGCTGAGGATGAAACTAATGTTTTGATATTTTTGTAAACTTTTAAACTGTTTATACGAATTGAGTTTACTAAAATATTATATTTAATAGTATTTAACGTTACAATTGTTTAAAAGTGATTAGGAAATAATATGAAATGTGAACGAATTCAATTGTGATGTTTAACGTGTCATCGGTAAGTATGATAACATTAATTTAAATTGAAGTTTTTGTTATTAATTTATTGTTCTCGATATTAAAATTAAATAATAACATTTGGATTTAAAAAAATGAATGTGATTATAACGAAAAAGAAGATATTAACCTTCATTATTTTGACTTAAGATGAAATATACTTTAATTAAATTGTTTAATACATTTTCAAAAACTTCCTGTAAGTTTCTTAAGCCGACTCAAAGGTTAAATTATATATAAAGGAGTTTTTCTACAAGAGGTTTACCACGTTGTAGTTCACTAACCGTACGAGGAAACCTATGCTTATGTTACGGATAAGACTATGCTTGGGATTTATGACGTTTTATTATTTATTTATGATGCAATATTAAAATTATAACCAAACAATTAGTTTATTCATGTATTGAATCCTACCAATTATTTTTAGAAAAGGAATTTCTACATACTACGTAAAACCGACATCTCTTGAGAAATGAAGAGTTCGGGTGAATAAAGGGGCTTCGAGTGGCAGCTTTGAACTTTGTAGTACAATGAAACCTAATGGGCAACTTAGTAGTCATGGAAGAAGTTGTCGCAGAGAGGCCTGTGTTCGGTAGAGAACTGGAGATGGACCGTTCTGACAATAATTAATTTACTGAAATTTAAACAATATATGTTTCATTCGTGTTATTCTAGCTTAGGCATTTATTGTCGTCAATGATACTAGTCAATTTATATAGATTATTGTTTTCATAGACAGCGCTGATAAGATATAATTAATAGATAACTAATTCGGAACGATGTTTAATTACTCCGTCAATGGAATAAAATATTATTTCCCTCGTATAATAGCTATCGTTCACTGGGATAATATGCCGCGTGCTGTTTCACTTAACAAGCAAGATTGCAGCAAGAAATGGGCTTTTTTATTTCATACATACCATAGGCCTTCCACATAGATTGCCTAATAGGGGGGAATTTGCCATACTTCCCTCCCTTGACAGGCGGGTTAGCAACCACAGTTTTCTATTATTTTGTTATAAGGAAGATGCTGCTGCTTATTTCCAATTTCAATTTCCCTCTGTCACATCTTACGAAACCCGTGGTAGAGTCATGCTGCAGCTATATTAGTAGTAGAGTTGCAGCACGAATGAGTCGTCTCGACCAAGGAAGGACCATGCTCTCACAGAATACCAGCGTAAAATAGCAGCTTAACGCTGCTGTGTTTCTTATGGTGAGTGTAGAGAACCGGAGAACCTTTTAACTTGAAAAGAGGCATTCCATCTTAGTTCTCACGGGTGACAACGCATCTGCATTTTGATTCGTAATTGAGGATAGATGTAGATGTCTATGGGCCGCAGCAACCACTTACCATCAGGTGGAATGTGTGCTCGTTTGTCAATCGTATCCTATAAAAAAAATATGGGGTAGTTCATACTCTTACACTGCCATTACACGGTATTTTTTGAAATTCATTTTTGAATTTAATTCAATTCACCTGGCGCTGCAATTGTTCATGGGCGGCAGTCGATACTTACAATCATGTAAACCGCATGCTCGTTTGCTACCTCTTCTATAAAAAATATAATAATGCATTTTACTTTATTATTTCATTTTAATTTTCATATTATTAGCATTTTATTCGCACACGTCACTTCTACGTCGCGCCTCACATCACGCTCTCAAATCACCTATATAAATAACAAAATTGCTGCCACGTGGTTAGTGAGTGATAATTCAGTGAGAGCAATATAATTTGTAACGTGTCGTCTCGGTGGCCGATGCGCTTAACTCATCGTTTAAAAGTAATATGTACTTAAAGTATTGAAAGATATTGCGTTCTTGCAATAATAATAAATATAATTTTATAAACTTATTTCACATATAATATGTAACATATAATCATAATCTTTGGTCTTGAAAAGTGTTCAGATACTTATCATACATAGGATGCAAATCTTACAATTAACTTGATTCTATCTGTATTTGATTCAGAATATTTTAACTTCTACCTCTTATAATTAAAAAAATATATTATTGAATGGAATGCATTTTATATGTTATTGATATACATAATACTTTTTTTTAAATTCGCGTGATAGTTACACATAAAATACATATTATGTAATAATAATGTCCTCGAGACAGAATTTTAGTCACGGCGGCCAGTCTCCACGGAGACTGCCATTTGTGCAGTATAGGATTATAATGTCCGAGTGATTGGGCAAGCACAGGTGCACTCTTTGTTCTATTACTAGTGAACGAATTTATACATACATTTATACAAAATATAGATTAAGTAACTTATTTCAGTAGTGGTATAAATTCTGCGTAAATATATCTTGCCTACGTCACTATCGTAGATATCATAGGTTTACACGAAGCTGGCTTTTGACTAGTCGACTGTGCAAAATACTTTTTTTACTAGTGTCATTTTACGTCCTTTTCTTTTAAATTAAAATACTCCTTAAGCTTTTATAATGGTTAATTAATTATGGAAATAAATAGACCAATAAATATTATTCATAAAAAGCAACCAAAAACCAAAGATTTATACGTCAGTTATATCCTTATATCAAACAGTTCTTGCATAACTCAGTGACTATCGCATGTAAAAATGGTATTTTTTAGGCAGCGTGACAGGATGATATTACGAAAACTAAGCGAATTAGCTAATTATCTTAAAAAAATCTAATCTGATCATTATTTGCACGTGAAAATTATAAGTAATTCTTTATCTAAAATCTACGATTATTGTTTTGGTTTTCGTATTCCACTATCCCATATCTACCCGTGGGTGTCGCAAGAGGCGACATTGGGAATGAAACAGGAGACAGCAGCAACATACCTAAGAACTATCCTAATAATTATAATTAAAAGTAATAAAAATTGCGGTAGCTAACCTACTTTCCTAACTTATCAACTATGATAAATATTAGACACTCTATGGAGATGTATCTATAACATTACTAAGTTAAGTTACGTAATTTATTATATTTTTTCATCCTAATATGGATTAAGACAAGGAATATCTACAGAGGACACCAACGACTATTTGTATTTATGTTACATGTTCTAAAAAAGGCATTTGATACCATCCTCGTACAGAAATTAGAACAGTTGGAATAAGGGGAACACTGGCATTGCTTAGTGACTTCTAAATCTTTAATTTTAAAAACCTAAAACAAAAGTTATAACTAGAGGAATAAATCAGTGAAGATACTGATCTATCATGCGGCATACCACAAGGCAGTGTTCTCGGTCTAACTTTATTTTTGATCTACATAAATGATCACATGGGCCTTAAATATACAAAAAAAAAATTCTTACACCAATGATACTACCATTGTCTTCGGGGTTGCTAAGTGTACCTTAAAGACATCAAAAGCAATATATTTTTTGAGCGCTCTCACCATGCATAAACGTGAAGTGTGCAGCCTCTGCAATTACTTTCTGGCGAGATCGGATGATCCATTCTACAGGGACATCATTTCGTGTGATAAAGGGCTTACTTCTCTATCCTTAGCCAACGAGCAATGGCAAGACCCAGCAGTACAGTGCATTTACGACCGGGAGACCAAGTCTCAGATCCGTAAGTCATAACTGACAACACGTACTGGTTGTACAATTTCGTTATCAGGTTTTGAGGTATGTCTAACGAGAAGATGTGCCGTAGTTTCCCGAATGCTGCCCAGCCGAGTTAAATCCGTCGAATGACCTCTCGGTCGAAGTTGGACTTACCTAGTCGGACTATTTGTCCCAGGTAAACATATTCGTCAACAACTTCGAGCTTAGTGCTCCCAACAACTACCGGCATAGGTGTGACATGGACATTAAACATGATCTTTGTTTTGTCCATGTTCATCTTAAGACCTATCTGTTGGGAAACACTATTGAGGTCATTGAGCATAGTCCTTAGGTCCTCCAGTGATTCTGCCATAAGGACTATATCGTCGACAAATCGAAGGTGAGTGATGTACTCGCCATTGATATTAATACCGTATCCGTTCCAGTCCAGTAGCTTGAATACGTCTTCCAATGCAGCGGTGAAGAGTTTCGGGGATATAACGTCACCCTGTTTTACACCTCTCTGCAGTTGGATAGGTTTCGCACTCTGATTCTCTACTCGGATAGCCATCGTAGCTCTACTGTACAAGCACTTAAGCACTTCGATATACCGACAGTCAACTTGGCACCGCTGAAGGGACTGCAGCACCGCCCAAATTTCGACGGAATCAAAGGCTTTCTCATAGTCCACATACGCGAGGCAAAGTGGCAGTCTTTTGTATAATCTGCGGCAGGGTATGTATGTGGTCTATGGTGCAAAAGCCTTTTCCGAAACCGGCTTGTTCGGGAGGCTGGAAGTCGTCAAGTCTGCGTGCGAGACGATTCGTAGTGACTCTCGAAAACAGCACCTAGACGTGGCTCAGAAGGAAAATCGGTCTGTAGTTCTTCAAGAGAGCGTTGTCGCCTTTCTTGAAGAACAAGATCACCGCACTTCTGCTCTACGCCTCCGGAGTAGTGCCACCATGGAGGACGAAATTAAAGAGCTTCTGAAGGACTTCAAGTACCGGTTTTCCACCCGCTTTCAGAAGCTCCGCTGTAATTCCATCCTCGCCTGGGGCCTTGCCGTTTTTAAAGTGCTGGAGAGCCATTTTAATCTCGCTCAGACTGACGTCCGGGATATCTTCGGAATATCTTCGTAACTAAATTTAGTGCTTAAAATATTGAACAAGACTTATATATGAGAAATTAACTATTGAAATATAAATATTGAAATTTTATATGGAAATATTAACATTTGTACGTGGTAGAGCCATGCTGCAGCTATATTACTGGTATAGTAGTAGCACGAATGGGTCGGCTCAACCGGGAAGGACCACGCTCTCACAGAATACCAGCGTGAAATAGCAGCTTAACGCTGCTGTGTTTCGTATGGTGAGTGTAGAGAACCGGAGACCCTTATTTACTGGAAACGAGGCATTCCATCTTAGTTCTTACGGATGACAACGCATCTGCATTTTGATTCGTAATCGAGAATAAATATAGATGTCTATGGGCCACAACTCGCTGATGAATAACAGCTGCCTTGTTCGTCAAGGTGTTTCTTTGTTGCTATCTAATTTCTCAAAAGTACGAATTAACGGCTTGTGGTCTGTAAAAATAAGTAACTGTTGTCCCTCAAATAACTTACGGAAATGCCTAATAGCTAAAAATATTACCAATAATTCCCTATCATACATACTATATTTTTACTCTGCAGTACACAATTTTTTAGAAAAGTACCCTAAAGGCTTCCATTCATCACTTACCTTTTGCTTTAGTACGGCCCATGATGGCTATGAGAGCTATAGGCGAATCTGTACTAGGATGAGATAGTGTGGCGGCATTTTGTAAGCTCCACTTACACATCTTGAATGCAGCTAAAGACTACTCTGTCCACACCATTGGAGTCTCATTTTTTATAGGATCGAGTGACAAACGAGCTCACAGTCCACCTGATGGTAAGTGGTTGCTATGGCCCATAAATATCTACATCTATCCTTGTTTGCGAATCAAAATGCAGATGCGTTGTCACTCATGAGGACTAAGATGGAATGCCTCTTAACTAGTAAAAAAGGGTCTGCGGTTCTCTACACTCTTTTTAACAGTGGTAGAGCCACGCGGCAGCTTTTGCTGTCGCACGGATGGGCCGGCTCGAACCGGGGTGGTACCACGACCTCACAGAATACCAGCGTGAAGTAGAGGTTTACCTCTACGTTTCGCTTGGTGAGTGCAGGTGGCCGGAGGCCCTTTTTACTGAAAATGAGGCATTCCATCTTAGTCCTCACGGGTGACAACGCATCTGCATTTTGATTCGCAAACGAGGATAGATGTAGATGTCCATGGGCCGCAGCAACCACTTACCATCAGGTGGACTGTGTGCTCGTTTGTCACCCTAATTCTGTAAAAAAAATATTGAACATGAGATACACTTTAGTGGCGATACTATAAATGAAATAATTTCGTCTAATTAGTTTTTTGATTCTGTAAATAGGAGTAGTCTAAAACATAATTAATTAAGAGAAATTCGGTGTTGATTTAGGTTGTATGATGAGTAAATATTTAAATTAAAAATTATCAATAAGCCAGGAGCATCATTTACTAATATTTTAAATAAAGTTAACAATCGAACTTTAACACGAATACCACCTTATTAATGTCATTTGGAGACAGTTTAAATATTAATAAAGGAGAAATTATTGATTTTTTCGAATGCGTAGACACATTACCTAAAAGTATATTTTAAAATATTATTTTATGCGCGTTACCGTCACTTACTCAAATACTTTGTCATTATTTTTAAAATTTTACTTTATGAAGAAAAAGTGTATTTTAATAGAAATACACTATTTTAAATTAAAACCTAAAACTGTTTTTTTATTTTTAATACCAAAAATTGAGTAATCCAATCCTAATGTACTCGTACGTGGGTGATCTGATTTCCGACATAACAAATATATAAGACATTTTATCTTAAAATTTATTTTTATTTTTTTACATAGTCTCCTTGTAACTCTACACACTTTTCCCAGCGATGCTCCCATCTCTCTAAACCACTATCTGGACTTTTTTCTCTGCAAAATAATTTTTGATTCTCCCCCTCATTTGAAGAAAATATCAGTCCTCTGAGAGCAATTTTTAGATGAGGGAACAAAAAGAACTCACCTAGCGCTAGATCTGGTGAGTAAGGCGGATGGTCAAGCAGTTCAAACCGTAATTCGTAGAGTTTCGCCATGGCAACCGCTGAGGTGTGAGACGGCGCGTTGTCATGGTGAAACAGGATTTTCCTTTTCTTCAAATGTGGCCATTATTCCGGAATTTATGCCTCTAATTGATCAAGTAATGATGCTTAGTATGCTCCTGTAATGGTTTTTCTTTTTTGAAGATAATTGATTAAGATAACTTCATGACTATCATAAAACAGTTGCCATCATTGTCCCAGCCGAAAAAAACAGTATTTGCTTTTTTGGAGCCAATCCCCAGTTTACAGTTCACCTTTTTTTTTAAACTGTATTTTTGTTTCCGGCGTATAATGGTGTATACAAGTTTCATATACAGTAATTAATCGGCGACAAAATTTGGATGTATTAAACTGCACCGACAGAGCGTCGGAAATGTTAATTCAAACACATTTTTGGTATAAAGTGAGCAGACGTGGCACCCAAGGCGCTGACAGCTTTTTATGCCTAAATCTTGATTTAATATGTGACAAATACGTTCTTTGGACATTTTTATAGCCTCTGCCATCTCGCTCATTTTAATTCGGCGGTCTTCTAGCTCCATTTGGTGAACTTTAGCGATGTCATCGACAGTAGTTGCAATTTTTGGACGACCCAAACGTTCATCATCTCCCAAGCTCTCGCGGCCACGTTTAAAGTCAGCTGCACTAAATTTCACAGTGGTAAATGATGATGAGTCCCCATACACGAAATCTATCTCATATTCGATTTTCGTTGCGTTGCTCTCTCCTCCGGTCGCCAACCGGCATGGTGGAGCCATCCCAGGATTTTTAGTAAGATGGCGGGGCAGCCTTTCATAAGTGGCTGGCTCATTAATTGGGCCCCCAACTATA
Organism: Parnassius mnemosyne; assembly: GCA_963668995.1. Lineage (NCBI taxonomy): Eukaryota > Metazoa > Arthropoda > Insecta > Lepidoptera > Papilionidae > Parnassius > Parnassius mnemosyne. The sequence continues at coordinate 16,835,691 of CAVLGL010000079.1, read as the reverse complement.
TACGGTCGGCCAGCGATGCAACCGTGCTTCGGATCCGCAACTGTCCAGACCCAGTTGTTGACGAATATGTTTACCTGGGACAAATAGTCCCACTAGGTAAGTCCAACTTCGGCCGAGAGGTCAATCGACAGATTCAACTCGGCTGGGCAGCGTTCGGGAAATTACGGCACATCTTCTCGTCAGGTAAATCTCAAAACTTGACAACGAGACAGTACCTACAACCAGTGCGTGTTGTCAGTGATAATCCATGGATCTGAGACGTGGTCCGTCACTGCTGGCTATATCAGGAGGCTTAAGGTCGCTCAGCGAGCTATAATAAGGGCTATGTTTGGTGTTTCTCTGCATGATAGACTTAAAAACGAGGATATCCGCAGTAGAACCAGAGTAACTGACATAGCCCAAAGAATTAGTATGCTGAAGTGGCAATGGGCCCGCCATATAACTCGAAGAACTGACAACCGATGGGGAAGAAAGGTTCTCAAGTGGCAACCTCATACCTGCAGGCGAAGTAGAAGGCGTCCTCTCACTAGATGGATTTTCGACCTGGTAAGACATGCAGGAAGTCAATGGATGCAGGTGGCTCGGGACCATGCTTTGTGGCATTCCTTGGGGGAGGCCAATGTTCAGCAGTGGAATTGTGAAGGGCTGTAATGATGTTGATGATGAACTTTATTATGGCTATTTCGGTTAAAATCGACCAACTTACTGGTGATAATTATGATACATTTTTTACTATTTTGAAGAAAAATTACCTGTAGGATTATGTGTCGGGCGCGATACCGGTTACCGAATGGTGTAAAATGGACGGTAAAGCCGAGTCGGAAATTTTGTTAGCTGTTAGCCCGAGCGAGTTAATAGCACTGGATGGATTAGATACTTCTATATGGGTGATCGCGCCAAACGCTAATTTCAGGAACTAACGCGAGAGGGCGTGCGCCTCGGTGCCATACCGGTTTTGACATCGGCCGAGCCGTGGGTTGAGAACGCGTAAAGGCGAAAGAGTCGTCTGCCAGCTGTGCTTGGAACTGCACGCTGTCATTTTTGTCGGGAACTCGGAATAATTAGGCGCGGCCAGTAAATACACGGTCTAGGATTTGTGACGCGCATTCTTTGATGGAGAGCTTCCCAGGGACTCATTGTGTATGACTCAGAATCTGCATAAGTGAACTCGGCAATATTAGCTAGTGCGGTCTTTGCTATTCTAGAAATAACTGTTGCTACGCGAAACGGTAGTGACCTTTGATCCGGACACTCCGTGTTTTTTTATGCGTTAACCTTATAAAAAACGAGAGTTAGTGGCTTCTGTAAGTTAGTTAATCGTACGATAGAGTTAATGGACTGTCATCGTGACGAACGAGGAAAGTGACTGTGGACAACGCCGCGGAAGGTTCCCTCAATTTGGAGCGGTGTCGACGCCCGGGCTGCTGCCGACGGCCAAGGTCTAGGGTCAATCACCATCAGTCACACCCAGATACACATCACATCACCTTATTTCTCTTGCACTACACAACCACATGCGACCTGACCGACTCCGGAGGGACCAGTCGCCTTGGATATAGGTAAGTAAGCTCCGTCTAATATCCTCCCGGTCGACTGGCCGTAGTATAGAACGCTCCCCCATATAGTTTAGTGTAATTAGAGATTTTCCACTTTGGCCTGGAGGAGGCCCGACCTACGTCTGCTTGTCGAAACTCAGCTGAATGGGCCCCTGAGGATTTGACCTTTAAGGGAGCAGCCGTAGGCCGTAACAATGGGACAAATTATAATCAGTGAACTAGTCTAGTGGACGGGCATGGAAAACGTCTTTATTAAAGAAACTTGTCTAGACTCGTATGCAAGAAGAAGACGACTTGCTTAAACACAGCGGATTTTTTCGATGCCATCAAAAAATTTAAAAAATCGCGTAGTTATTTATGAACTGCTTGCCATCTATTTTTACGTGGTAGAGCCTTACTGCAGCTATTTTAATAGTATAGTTGTAGTACGAATGGGTTGGATGGCCAGGGAAGGACCAGGCTCTCACAGAATACCAGCGTAAAATAGCAACTTAAAGCTGCCGTGTTTCGTACGGTGAGTGTGGCGGATCGGAGACCCTTTTTTACGAGGCATTCCATCTTACTCCTCACGGGTGACAACGCATCTGCATTTTGATTCGCAAATGTGGATAGATGTAGATGTCTATGGGCCACAGCAACCATTTGCCATCAGGTTCGTTTGTCATTCTAATACTATTAAAAAAAATCTTATTATTGTACAATTTACCCGAATCCTTCACAATGTTTCGTACGGCTGTGGAGTTGCGAGATGATTTTGAGGATTATGAAGGCAGAAAATCTAAGGAGTCTGATCAAGGGACATTGTTTGTGAAGCGTAACAAAGCACATACTTAAACGCGAAACGCATATAAAAAATTAAATTATAACTAAATGTTATCGTTGCGGTCGCCCACATCATGCGAAGGAATGTAGAAGTAAGTTCATAAAGAAAAATATAGTGCGCAACAGTTACAACGAAAAACTAGTGAACAGAAACACACAGGTAGTATTAATGCAAAGCTCAGTACCACTGAAGCAGTGATGTCAGGTGAACATAGAAGTCATGTGTGGTGCATCGACAGCGGGTGCTCAGGACATATTTGCGCCAAGTTACCATCGATTTTTTATGTGTGCGATTTACGCCTTAATTTACTGTCAGTGGCTTATATAACTTATCACGGTTTCGAGGTGCGATTCAGGAAGAGTGACGCAATCGTGATTGACGAAGAAAATAAAATTCATATGCGAGCTGATCCAATTGGCAACTTATATCACGTGCGATTATGTCAAAGCAGTGTGAGTAATGCGGAAGCTGCGAAAAGGTCAAGAGATATATGGCACGAAAATCACCTGGTAACAGTAATGGACGTCCAAAAGTCATTTCGGTTGTGCTAACGCTATTATCGCTTCTCAGTGCAGTACGAATTCCTAAGATTATCGTGGGCAACTCTTCAATCCATAACGAATCATTTAAACTGGCTGTAAGTGAAGCTTTCAACGAACGATGCCAGCGCTCTACCACACCATTATTTTGCGGGTGGTATACAGTAGTTCTTTGTCCCTTTACACCGAAAATCTTTAATAACCTTGCGAAACAATTGCTCTCAAATTGTCTACCCTGATCACTAGACAATGTGTCTTGGTATCTATAACGGGCTAACCATCCTTCGAATATTACTTTATCAACTCTTTCTGATATTTTGTACAGGATAAGCTTCTAGTCATCATGTTTTCCCATTGCAGTAGTCGGTAAGGGTCCAACGATGTCCACATGAATGTGTTCAAAACGGTCGACTACGGGAAATTCACTAAACTCTGATAATGTATGCTTATTAACTTTAGATTTTTGACATTAAGTACAACTCTTTGTATCTTTGTTTATCCCTGGCCAAAAGAATTTTTGACAAACTAACTTTCTTGTAGTGCGTACATTCGGATGGCTTATTGTGTACCGCGTGAAATGCTATTTTTCTAAAATTTTGTGGTAAATAGGATCTGGCATATTTCGTCGAAGTTTCACAATATATCCAATTATTAATGATGGGTAAAAATACTTTGAATACTTATATTGCTGACGGTGTCAGAATATGTTGTTTGTGCAATGAATTCTTCGTGTTTCCGCGCCTCAGCAAGTTCGTGGTAATTGAGTACTGTGGGACAGGAAGTCGTCTCGACGCTTGATAGCGAGTCAACTATGATGTTACTCTTACCTTCTACATATCGGATGTTTGTTGAGAACTCGCTGATGAATAACAGCTGCCTTGTTCGTCAAGGTGTTTCTTTGTTGCTATCTAATTTCTCAAAAGTACGAATTAACGGCTTGTGGTCTGTAAAAATAAGTAACTGTTGTCCCTCAAATAACTTACGGAAATGCCTAATAGCTAAAAATATTACCAATAATTCCCTATCATACATACTATATTTTTACTCTGCAGTACACAATTTTTTAGAAAAGTACCCTAAAGGCTTCCATTCATCACTTACCTTTTGCTTTAGTACGGCCCATGATGGCTATGAGAGCTATAGGCGAATCTGTACTAGGATGAGATAGTGTGGCGGCATTTTGTAAGCTCCACTTACACATCTTGAATGCAGCTAAAGACTACTCTGTCCACACCATTGGAGTCTCATTTTTTATAGGATCGAGTGACAAACGAGCTCACAGTCCACCTGATGGTAAGTGGTTGCTATGGCCCATAAATATCTACATCTATCCTTGTTTGCGAATCAAAATGCAGATGCGTTGTCACTCATGAGGACTAAGATGGAATGCCTCTTAACTAGTAAAAAAGGGTCTGCGGTTCTCTACACTCTTTTTAACAGTGGTAGAGCCACGCGGCAGCTTTTGCTGTCGCACGGATGGGCCGGCTCGAACCGGGGTGGTACCACGACCTCACAGAATACCAGCGTGAAGTAGAGGTTTACCTCTACGTTTCGCTTGGTGAGTGCAGGTGGCCGGAGGCCCTTTTTACTGAAAATGAGGCATTCCATCTTAGTCCTCACGGGTGACAACGCATCTGCATTTTGATTCGCAAACGAGGATAGATGTAGATGTCCATGGGCCGCAGCAACCACTTACCATCAGGTGGACTGTGTGCTCGTTTGTCACCCTTATCCTATTAAAAAAAATCATGATACGAAACACAGCAGTGTTAAGCTGCTATTTTACGCTGGTATTATGTGAGAGCGTGGTCCTTCCCCCGGGCGAGCCGACTCATTTGTGTTACAACTATACTACTAATATAGCTGCAGCATGGCTCTACCACGTATAAAAATCTTCTTATCTTTTTTCTTACCGTTGTGTAGATACTTGTTCAACTCAGCCTGTACTCTACTGCATTTGGTATGTGAGCACGATAAAAGTTCATCACACATAGGAAACAATGGCGGTCCTGCACTGTCTCTGGTTTGGGGTAGGCTGCGATCGCTGCAACTTTGTTGCGATGTTGATCGTGATGCCATACTGGTTTAGCCGTTCAAATACCTGATCCAGCTGTTCCAGGTGCTGTCTTTCATTATCACTGCTGACACAGACGTAATCGATACCTTTAAATACAGTATTCATGAACCTTTGAAATGTTTGTGCTCCGTTACGCTTTTCAAAGATCATTAGCGTAAATTCAAACAGACCAAATGGTGTGACAATCGCGGTTTTTTCAATGTCCTGCTCCGCTACAGGAATAAAATGGTAAGCCCTATTTATGTCTACTTTAGAAAATATTTTTTCACCTGACAACAAATAAGTAAAGTCCTGCAATCTAGGAATCGGGTATCTGTCGGGTTTCGTAACTGCATTTTGCTGTCTATAGTCCCCACACGGACGTATTTCCCTATTTTTCTAGTACAATATGTAAAGGACTGGCCCAAGTACTCTTTGAAGGCCAACAGATCCCTATTTACTGCATTAACCTTAACTCTTCTTTAGCTTTCTTATAATGGTCGGGAGGTAAATGTTTAGCTACAGCGGAAATAGGAGGTCCCTTCGTCTCTATATGACGGGACATCTTACGTTTAGCTAACTCTTGGGAACAAATAGGCTTCGGATTTTCCGGATATTTGCTTAGCAGTGAATGATAAGCATGCTTCTCGTCAACTGTCTTCACTGCGGGTTCGCTGGAATTAATAATAGACGCATTAACGTTCAAATTTGTCAATTTATCTTCAAGTTTTCTCGACTTAATATCAACTAACAATCCATAATAATTTAAAAAATCAGCCCCTAATATTGAAAATTTCGAATAGTCGTGTTCGATCTGCTATTACTAACGTCCATTTAAAAGCTTGCCGCAAACCCAAATTTAATTCAAGGATTCTTATTCCATAGGTTTTAATCTCGGTACCATTTGCGGCGTACAACTTGTAATTAGAGCACTCTTTATAACTATACTCAGTTCTGCCCGTTCCGACGACCCTCCATATAAAAAATCCTTAAATTCGTAATAAAAAAATATTGAGTGTCACTTATCAGAATAAAAACTATCCTATCTCTCAAATTGTACAAAACTGCACAGAGTGTGTAAAATTTCATTGAAATCAGTTCAGTAGTTTAGGAATTCATTGCGGACAAACAACGTGACACGTAATTTTTATATATAAAGATTTATTTTTACACGTAATAACCTTTATCAACAAGGAAACGCAGCCCGGTGTTGGAGTCGGTGACACATAGGCGATGTGATGGTTGCACCGACCAAGCTCCTGCCATAGCCTGCAAGTCTGCTAGTTTTCCGGCTGCTTCTTCAATGCGCACGGCTATTAACATCTGTGTGATCTTTCTCAGTAATGGATGTGGTATGAACAGAGATAATCGGGACTCTCGGGTGTTCGTCAGTGTGAACTTGAAAGTGGCCTTCTAAAGTTTCGATAACGAGATGTACTCCTTCCTCTTTTCCGGTGGTCACGACTGACCTGCCTCCCTTGTCTGATTTCCATAGTGTTTAATCTCGAAGTTAATTTTGCTATATCAGCTAAAATTAATGTTGACGTACTCTGGTCACTCGTGGCTGGTGATGTTATTCTGCTACCTGCATGGGTCGTGTGGCATCCATGACCTTATCTGCTGTTGCGGCCAAACTTTCCAAACTTTTGATATTTGCTGCTCTAATCACCGGCGGCAAATGGTTTTGCCACAGGAGACGAAGTATGTGATTTGGTATCTTACCACGTATTAGTTCTTTCATACGACGTAAAAGTTGTGATGGCTTTTTTTCCCCCAGCTCCATCTCACTCAGGAGTTTGTGCAGTTGTCTCGTTGCGGGTTCTTCGTAGATTGACAGCAAACAGTGGTAGAGCCACGCGCAGCTTTCGCTGTCGCACGGATGGGCCGGCTCGATCCGGGGTGGTACCACGACCTCACAGAATACCAGCGTGAAGTAGAGGTTTACCTCTGCGTTTCGCTTGGTGAGTGCAGGTGGCCGGAGGCCCTTTTTACTGGAAATGAGGCATTCCATCTTAGTCCTCACGGTTGACAACGCATCTGCATTTTGATTCGCAAGCGAGGATAGATGTAGATGTCTATGGGCCGCAGCAACCACTTACCATCAGGTGGACTGTGTGCTCGTTTGTCACCCTTATCTTATAAAAAAAAAAAAAAAAAAAAAACGCTCCTTTAGTGTTTCGTATTTCCCTGATGTTGGTTGCTGAATTACTAAATCCGCTATTTCTGCGATAGCATCTTCTTATCTTCTTTTAGCTACCAAATTACAATTTTGTTCCCAATTGTTCCCAATTACTTTGCCTGATCACTCAACTTTTGTGAATTCAATATAGCTTCAATTTGTATAAACCGTAACTTTGGCCGGTCAGTCCAAAATACAGTTAACCATGTGGCAAGAGATACTGCTCCCAAATCTATGCGTTGCTGAGGTATTGACGTGCCAGTAATCGACATCATAGGCACGGGTATCGTGGTGTAATCAATTTTCTCTCTCGATGTCGACATTTCTACTTTCTGTTGGCAGCGACATTTTATAAAAATTTAAAGTCCACAATTCACTCACATTACTGGGTGAAAACCGATCGCGAAATTTACATCCACACGCTAGTCTTTATCGCCGGGACGTGAGCCGTTCCCTATTGCGCAGTAATCATGTCCGACAGGTTACATCGAATCACTATGTTCAGAGTTCGGGTTCAACAATGTACGAGATATGTGTGGGAATGTACGATATTGTTAGCTAATAATGTACTAGTTAATAATGCCTGATAACCTCGCAATATGACTCACAGAAGGTGCCAAAGGTACCTACCGGGTTCAGTAATTAAAATCTCAAAAGTAACTGATGTTGTATTCAGAAACTACAATTTACAGGTTAAGCTTATATGTTACGGGCGGTACAATATATTTCCTACTTGGCAGTGGCCTAGTGTGGACTGTGACGAGGAACAACTGGCGTTCGCCGTCGAGCGCACTCCGGACACAAGTTAGTGTAAAATGACAAATCAGCAAAATGTATGTAATTACTGTGTCCCTACATATCTTACACTATAAATTTGTATCCCGAATATTTGAAACAATAATTTCAGTATCACGGTGAAAATGCGCTGGTTTCGATCTGGATACAATTTAACTCTTTGTACTTCTCGTCTTGCCGTGTAGTGGCGGTTAAGAATATCCACTACCCCATATCTTCCCGTGGGTGTCGTAAAAGGCGACAAAGGGAAACAGGCAGGAGATGGGCAGCAGCATCTTCATGGGAACGGCAAAAATACAATAAAAAACTGCGGTTGCCAACCCGCTCGCCAAGCGTGGCAACTATGGCAATATACCCCCCATAATGAAAGTTACGAAGAGACGGCCCCCAGTCCCCGGCGGCCCCGCTATTCCTGGCTACGGTGGCGACCATGGTAACGGTGGGGCAGGGGGTGCTAAGAATCTCCGGTGGAGGTTCGGTTGCCACCTACAACGACTCGACCTGGCAACATACAACGCACGCACCCTGAGGACTGACGAGAAGATTGTGGAGCTGGAAGAAGAGATAGACAAGTTACGCTGGCATATTATAGGATTATCCGAAGTTCGAAGAGAGGGGGAGGACACGGTAATCCTCGAATCCGGCAACTTGCTCTATTACCGGGAGGGCGACCATCTGTCCCAAGGAGGTGTCGGATTTATCGTCCACAAGTCTCTCGTTAACAACGTTGTAAAGATTGAGAGTGTGTCGACGAGGGTTGCGTACCTTATACTCAGAATCACCAAACGGTATTCGCTGAAGGTCATACAGGCTTACGCACCAACCTCGGCACACCCCGATAAGGAGGTGGAGGAAATGTATGAGGATATCTCTAGAGCCATGCATTCCTCCAAAACCCAATATACGGTGTTAATGGGAGACTTCAATGCAAAACTAGGCACAAGAGAGAACGGTGAGCTGAAAGTGGGGAAATTTGGAATAGGGCAACGGAACCCAAGGGGCCAGCAGTTGGCCGACTTCATGGAGAAAGAGGGACTCTTTATGATGAACTCTTTCTTCCAGAAGCGTCCCCACAGGAAGTGGACCTGGTCGAGCCCCGATGGTTCGACAAAAATGAGATTGACTTCATTATGACGACCAGACGACAACTGTTCAGTGATGTCTCAGTGATCGCGAGGGTAAAACCGGCAGCGATCACCGAATGGTTAGAGGCACACTGAACCTAAACGTTAAGTTGGAGAGGTCTCGTCTAATGAAGTCAACGCTCCGTCCCCCTCGTGCTCTAATCCAAAGTCCCGAAACCTTTCAGCTCGAGTTAAAAAACCGTTTTCAGTGCCTAGAAGACTACAACGAAGTGGACGATTTGAATGACAAGCTCGTGGAAACTGTCCATGCGGTCGGAGCTAAGTTCTGCAAGACCCGCCGCAGAAGAACACAAAAACTCTCCGATCACACTCTTAATCTCATGGCTGTTAGACGGGAGATGAAGCTACATTCTTCAACAGATTTGACAGCATACAGGCAACTGAACAGACAGATCTCCAAATGCATGCGGCGGGACTTACGCAACTTCAATACAGTTTGTATTGAAGAAGCGATCGAACGGAATCAAGGCTCCAAAGTCTTTGCCATAGATCTGTCTGCCAGAAAGAGCCAACTGTCAAAGCTGAAGACCGAATGTGGCAGCATCGTTTCCGGGGCACCTGAGATTTTGAGTGAGATTGAGAGGTTCTATGGGCAGCTGTACACGTCATCGTTTGAGCCACACGCAAGTGTGAGTAACGATCCAAGAGCGAGTCTTATTCGACATTATTCCGATGATATCCCGGACGTCAGTCTGAGCGAGATTAGAATGGCTCTCCAGCACCTTAAAAACGGCAAGGCCCCAGGCCAGGATGGAATTACAGCGGAGCTTCTGAAAGCGGGTGGAAAACCGGTACTTGAAGTCCTTCAGAAGCTCTTTAATTCCGTCCTCCATGGTGGCATTACACCGGAGGCGTGGAGCAGAACTGCGGTCGTCTTGTTCTTCAAGAAAGGCGACAACGCTCTCTTGAAGAACTACAGACCGATTTCCATTCTGAGCCGCGTCTACGTGCTGTTTTCGAGAGTCATTACGAATCGTCTTGCGCGCAGACTTGACGACTTCCAGCCTCCCGAACAAGCCGGTTTCCGAAAGGGCTTTAGCACCATAGACCACATGCATACCCTTCGGCAAATTGTACAGAAGTCCGAAGAGTACAATTTGCCACTATGTCTGGCGTATGTGGACTATGAGAAAGCCTTTGATTCTGTCGAAATTTGGGCGGTGCTGCAGTCCCTTCAGCGGTGCCAAGTTGACTGTCGGTATATCGAAGTGTTGAAGTGCTTGTACAGTAGGGCTACGATGGCTATCCGAGTACAGAACCAGAGTACTAAACCTATCCAATTGCAGAGAGGTGTAAGACAGGGTGACGTCATATCCCCGAAACTCTTCACCGCTGCATTGGAAGACGTTTTCAAGTTTCTGGACTGGAAAGGATACGGTATCAACATCAATGGCGAGTACATCACTCACCTTCGATTTGCCGACGATATAGTCCTTATGGCAGAATCGCTGGAGGGCCTAAGCACTATGCTCAATAAACTCAATAGTGTTTCCCAACGGATAGGTCTTAAGATGAACATGGAGGACAAAACAAAGATCATGTTTAATGTCCATGTCACACCTATGCCGGTAGTTGTTGGGAACACTAAGCTCGAAGTTGTTGACGAGTATGTTTACATGGGACAAATAGTCCGACTAGGTAAGTCCAACTTCGACCGAGAGGTCAATCGACGGATTCAACTCGGTTGGGCAGCGTTCGGGAAATTACGGCACATCTTCTCGTCAGGTATACCTCAAAACTTGAAAACGAGACTGTACACCCAGTGCGTGTTGCCAGTGATGACATACGGAACTGAGACGTGGTCCTTCACTGCTGGCCGGATGAGGAAGCTCAAGGTCGCTCAGCGAGCTATGGAGAGCGCTATGCTCGGAGTTTCTCTGCGTGATAAACTCAGAAATGAGGATATCCGCAGTAGAACCAGAGTGACCGACATAGCCCAACGGATTAGTAAGCTGAAGTGGCAATGGGCCGGCCATATAGCTCGAAGAACCGACAACCGATGGGGAAGAAAGGTTCTCGAGTGGCAGCCTCGCACCGACAGGCGAAGTGTAGGGCGTCCCCCCACTAGATGGAGTGACGACCTGGTAAGATATGCAGGAAGTCGATGGATGCAGGTGCCTCGGGACCGTGCTTTGTGGCATTCTTTGGGGGAGGCCTATGTTCAGCAGTGGACTTGTGAAGAGCTGTAATGATTTTGATAATGATTTTTTTAGCTCTCATGATATATGCATACAAATGCTTGCTCTGAGATTACTATCTAATACGGCAGGAGTTAGTTTGGTTGGTTTTCTTAATTTAGCTATTGCATACCGCAAGCGTCTAAGCGCGTCGATATGTTCTACTAGGGCCTAAAAATTAAGATACCTACGTTTTGTTGCATGAAATCGTATCTAGCAATCATATTCAGTCAGAAAGATAAATGATTGTTGAACTTATTAATATTTTTTTTAAATCGATTAATTGCTAATCATCTTGTATGCAGATGATCTTCAAATATACTTACAAACAACCATTGAAGGTGTTCCCAAAGCAGTGGAATGTATCAATAAGCATCTAACATGTATTCTCGACTGGAGTCGTTCTTATGGGTTAACGGTGAACCCTTTAAAATCCCAAGCCATAATCATTGGGAGTTCAAGAATGATTTGCAAAATAAAAAAATGTCAACTACAACTCGTTGTATATAATGGAGTTTCTATCCCTTATAATGACGTTGTCAAAATTTTAGGTGTCCTTTTGGATTCCAGTCTTTCTTGGGCTCCCCAAATTAATGCAGTGAGCCGTAAAATGTTTGCAGCTTATGCTTCACTCCGGAGGCGTAATTACTTTTTACCCATTGCCACCAAAATTACGCTTGCACAATCTTTACTACTCCCTATCCTTGACTATGCTGACATTTGTTACCTTGATTCACCAAGGAGCAACTTAACAAGCATGAGCGACTCCAAAATCTCTGTATACGGTTCATATTTGGGCTTCGCAAATATGACCATGTCTCAGAATACCGTACTAAGCTCCCAATGTGTGTGCTCCCAATTCGTCTTCGTCGGAATACTCATATACTTTCTGCTCTCTACTGCGTCTTATTTAATATATCAAGTCCTATAAAAGCTTTTAGAAAAATTTACTTCGCAAATATCCGCGTTATAAAATAAAATGACGTGTCTTACCTAGTATGAAGAGCACCTCCCGCCCTCCCTCAATTGCGTGCACTATCCCTGTCACCACTAATGCCAGCACCGCTACTCCCAACACCACTACACTAGGCAAGACACACCACTGACGATAATACGACACGTGTTTCGGCTCTACACGAGGCATCCTCAGGTGATATAGACTTTACGGTGGCTAACCGCTAAGTGATTCACTTAGCGGTTAGCCTTTTTCTAAAAGCTTTTATATAATGGATTTCCGCAAAGTAACGCCTGATTCTATTAATTATATCAAGTCCTTCCTATCTAAAAGAACGTTTAAAATTTCTCAGATCCTGTCATAATTTTTCCTTACGATACAAAGAAATCTTTTCCTCCAATGTCCTGTGCACTCCTCGACTTATTATGATAAATCATTATCTGTTCTTGGAGTAAGACTTTGGAACTCCTTACCCTAGTCAATTAGAAGTGCTCAATCCTTAAATGTGTTCCAGAAACAGATTAAGGAATACTATCTGTTTCTCTAACCCCTCTCACTTCCTCCGCTTAATAATGGTCATTGATCTACCTGAAGAATGTTGTCTTTTTATGCATAAGTTTGTATCTGTATTTTATTATTATTTGATTTTTTTTTTATTTTAGTGCACCCTACCCATTGTTCTTTTTCTTATTTTTATTTATTTCTCCTTAGCAGTAGCAATAAGACCGCCCTTCGTATTCCCCTCAATAATTTTTTTTTTTCTTTTTGATATTTTTATCTTTTCTTGGTGTACAATATAGAGTATTATATTGTATTGTATTGTATTGCTATTTTAAATAAAAAAGGGGTTTTAGTGGCTTATGGTGTGGATTTATCAAGTTCGCAAGGCTTGTAAACACGATAACTTTTGAAAATATCAATTGTTCAACTCAATATATTTTTAAAACTCTTCATCTATCATGTGGGAAGCCATTGAATGTAAATGGCAGTTTAATTTTGTTTAGTTTAGTTATAATACATTTTTTTCGGCTGCGAAATGACGAAATTTTCAGTGTGTTCGGCAGCCTTGTTTGAATAAATATTACTAAATAGAGACTATGATAATGATACTCAGTTCGGCATCAGTCGCCGTCGTGAGTGGACATTGTTACGGTTGTTTTCAGCGGCTCAAAAAGATCGCTGTACAAATACACAATATTCGAATAACCAAATTTCTTAAATACTTGATTATAACAATAACGAGAGATTTTTTTATTACAATATTTTAAAAGCACAGAATAAATAATAGTAGTACGTACTAAAAGTAAGTAGTATCAATGTTTTCGTCATGGGTGTCATTTTCATGGTTTTCGAGGGTACTTAAGCCGATAGTGCTGTCGAAATGTAAATCCAAGATGGCGGCTGCGATAGATATCAATTTTTCCATCATGGGTGTCATATTCATGATTTTTGAGGGTGTTGAAGCCGATAGTGCTGTCGAAATGTAAATCCAAGATGGCGGCTGCAATAGGTATCAATTTTTTCATCATGGGTGTCATTCTCATGGTTTTTAAGGGTGTTGAAGCCGATAGTGCTATCGAAATGTAAATCCAAGGTGGCGGCTGCAATAGGTATCAATTTTTTCATCATGGGTGTCATTTTCATGGGTTTCGAGGGTGTTGAAGCCGATAGTGCTGTCGAAATGTAAATCCAAGATGGCGGCTAAATTAGGTATCAATTTTATCATCACGGGCGTCATTTTCATGGTTTTCGAGGCTGTTGAAGCCGATAGTGCTGTCGAAACGTAAATCCAAGGTGGCGGCTGCAATAGGTATCAAGTTTTTCATCATGGGTGTCATTTTCATGGTTTTTGAGGGTGTTGAAGCCGATAGTGCTGTCGAAATGTAAATCCAAGATGGCAGCCTAATTAGGTATTAAGTTTTTCATCATGGGTGTCATTTTCATGGTTTTCGAGTGTTGAATCCGATAGTGCTGTCGAAAATAATGTAATGTGAAATAGAAATGCGGTACTAACACTTTTTTGTTCCTACTTTTACATACCTACTTCTTGAACTATTGGTAACTCTGTAACAGCCAATATGGCTGTTACAGAATGATAATTTTTTATATAAAAAACTATACAAATTTTAAGATTTATTTAGGCGTAGAAAATGAAAGGGTAAACCACAAATTAGGATTTTTGTTATTTTATGTTCAACCTATTTTTTTGATTTGGTTTAAAAAACTAAAAATTAATAACGTTTACCTGACATTTTTAGATTAATCTAAGCACTTGAGTTTAATCAGTGCAATAGACTGCATCCGGGTGTTTGCAAATCCATTAATATGATTCGTTGAATATAGCCTGACGTGTATTTTATGACACCTACAGTAAAAAAGGCTAAAGCAAATTGCAATATCGATACACAATGATAGATGGTTTCTTGTACCTATTTGTGTTTGCAATTTCATTAATTCCAAAAAACATCTTGCAAAACCGATGGGATAATTTTGATGAGCATTTATGATTAAATCCAGTAAAATTATTATTTTACGCTTTTGGTAACTTTAAAAAATAAATAAAACTATATCAATAATATGTGTTGTTTGTGTGATAGTAAATATGAATTATTATTATACGTTGTTTTGTAATTGGCAAACCATAGTTTAATTATTTATACATGCATATTTACAGGTACGTACTCGTAAACAACCCGGTTTTGAATCTCATCGACACCAATAAATATAATATTGCAATTTCAAGTGCACTCTATTACTTCCTGTCATCCACTGGCTGTGGTACGTTGTGCGGGAAACATAGCAGGAGATAGGTTACGGAGCCTTCCAGATTGATTATGATTACAGCCCTTCACAAGTCCACTGCTGAAAACCAAAAAGTACGGTCCCGAGCCACCTACATCCATTGATTCTCTGCATGTTTCACCAGGTCGTCACTCCATCTAGTGGGGGTATCCTACATTTCGCCTACCGGTACGCCCATCGGGTGTCGATCCTTCGAGCTATGTGGTCGGCCCATTGCCACTTCAGCTAACTAATCCGTTGGGCTATGTCAGTCATTCTATTCTATGGATATCCTCATGTCTAAGTTTATCACGCTGAGAAACGTCGAGCATATCCCTCTCCATAGCTTGCTGAGTAACCTTGAGCTTCCTCTTATGGCCAGCAGTGGCAGCACGCACTGGTTGTACAGTCTCGTTTTCAAGTTTTAAGGTATACCTGACGAGAAAATGTGTTGTAGTTGCTGCCCAGCCGAGTCGAATGCGTACCTCGGTCGAAATTGGACTTACCTAGTGGGACTATTTGTACCAGGTAAACATACTCGTCAACAACTTCGAGCTTAGTGCTCCCAACAACTACCGGCATAGGTGTGACATGGACGTTAAACATGATTTTTGTTTTGTCCATGTTCATCTTAAGACCTACCTATTTGGAGGCACTATCGATGTCATAGAGCATAGTGCTTAAGTCCTCCAGCGATTCTGTTTCAAGGACTATATCGGCGGTAAATCGAATTTGACTGATATACTAGCCATTGATATTAATACCGTATCATTTCCAATCCAGTAGCTTGAAATCGTATTCCAATGCAACGGTGAAGAGTTTCGGGGATATAACATCACCCTATCTTACACCTTTCTGCTGGATAGGTTTCGTACTCTGGTTCTGTACTCGGATATCCATCGTAGCTCTACTGTACAATCACTTCAGCTCTTCGATACCCCGACAGTCAACTTGGCACTGACTGCAGCACCTCCCCAATTTCCACGAATTCAAAGGCTTTCTCATAGTCCACATATGCAAGACAAAGTAGCAGATTGTACTCTTCGGTCTTATATACAATTTGCCGAAGGGTATGGTATCTATGGGGCTAAAACCTTTTTGGTTTTCCAAATAATAACTTTAAAAATTCGGTTACAAAAAAACATACAATTAGTATCCATCTTGCCGTTCATTTAGAAAACGGAAGAAGAGTAAAAGCAACATTCATAACGTTGTTACGAATTTACACTAATAATTTATTTGTAAGAAATGCGCTCAAAATGATTTCGCTAACACTCGGAAATATTGAATGAAACTACTTTTACGGATTTTATCGCGTTTAATTAACTTTCTTTATATTCCCGACGTTTCGGTTGCTTTCCAGCAACCGTGGTCACGGGGGACTGAGGTGATTGACGTCCCGATGTCAGAGTTAACCCGGAGTACCTTCAGCTTTCTAAATTAATAATTTTGGTCCGATCTACGCAGAATGAACTAACTGTGTCTTAAAGTCTTGCAGTGGTATGCTTGGGTTTAGTTTTAATTTTATGAATTACAGGATCCCAAGCAGATGGTAGTACCCAACCTCCCTCTCTATTGAAATTAGGATTTTTTTTAATTTCAATAGCCTCACGTATAATCCTTGGCAAGAATCGATGTTCTTTCGCGAGAATTTGTAGTTTATCAAATCTAATATAGTGGCGGGGGCTGTCTAGGATATGATCACAAACTGCAGACTTCCCGGAATCCGGTCAGCTATGTGTTCTTTTACGCGGGTTTTTACGCTGGAAAGCAGCCGAAACGTCGGGAATATAAAGTAAGTTAAACGCGATAAAATCCGTAAAAGTAGTTTCATTCAATGTGTAGTGTTCGCTTAAATATAAGAAAACTCGGAAATATGACAAAATTCCACGTATATTCTAAGTCTATGGTGGAGTCGGTCCCCGAAATGCCCATTGTCCAACGAATTTTCTCAATTTACTGCAATTTTCTTTAGTTCCTCTGCATAATCTGCTTCTAAAAGATTGCTCTATTCCTCTATTGTGGAATTAAAATTCGCCTAAATTATGCAGCTTGCAAGTGCAATTATTTAAATTATTTTTGTTTAAGCGCAATATTCTGACCGGATTGTGGAATCTAAAGAAGTCGACAACAAATCTATTGTTTCAATTTACACGACTCTAGTTCCCAGAAAAACTGTCTCTATCCGTAGGTCCAAACATTCTATGATGCACAAATCGATTCTAATGTTAAGTGTCAATCGTGTCGCTCTTTTACGTGAGACTGCAAAACTGTAACTCTTTGTGTTGTCTAATTAAAAATAAAACAGGACAAGAGCGTGGAGCTCCTGTGCCTTGAGGGTTTTGAATAAACTTAATTATGTTTTTTTATATAGGATACGGGTGACAAACGAGCACACAGTCCACCTGATGGTAAGTGGTTGCTGCGGCCCATAGACATCTACATCTATCCTCTATTACAAATCAAAATGTAGATGCATTGTCACCCGTGAGGACTAAGGTGGAATGCCTCATTGCCAGTAAAAAGGGCCTCCGGCCACCTGCACTCACCAAGCGAAACGCAGAGGTAAACTTCTACTTCACGCTAGTTTTCTGTGAGGTCGTGGTACCACCCCGGTTCGAGCCGGCCCATCCGTGCGACAGCAAAAGCTGCCGCGTGACTCTACCACTGTTTGTATATAGATAATTCATTAATATCGGGAATCGAGAGTCTCGGCGATTTTTTCTTGGTTTCGATACCAATACACGAATGTCCGAAATTGAAAAAGATAGGTAATTTCATTTAAAGACAATGGGCAGGCATAATAATGAAAGCAGTTAGATATTATGTTTGTATTTACTTTAACCAAAATAATTTACATATAATTATTGAAATTATAAAATATTCCTAAGGTTTGTACCGAATATTACAAAAAGTTAAGGCAAATTGAACGACAAACTTTGTAGTGGAAAAACTTTCTCCCATTCATCGGTCTACATGATAGTATATAGTCCAACTGCAAATGTAAGCAGCTTGTAATCGCAAAAGAAATGTTTATGTGATTTCATTACAAATTTACTGTTGTTGGATTTTTCTTTTACTTGTGCTGTGAGGCCTAGGTTCCTGTCAAATTTCATGATTCTAGATCAACTTTAAGTACCCTATAATTTTGATAAATTATTGTCAATGAAAGTTTAAAAGAAGTTTAGACTTTTGATTGTGCCGATTCAGACTTAATTTTAACTTAATACCCCTACTCGTTCCTGTGAAAATGGGTCTTGACAGACGGACAGACAGACGGACTACAAAGTAATCCTATACGGGTTTCTTTGTTTCTTTTATTTTCATTCTTAATATAGCATAGATGTAGATATAATATGTATCATGTAGTGGCCGGAACCTTAAATAAGACTACCGATTTTTTTAATACTTCAGTTTGTTGTAGGACAGGTTATTAGGCAAAAAAAAAGTAAATACCTAGTCAGGTCATAAATTCTGTCACATATTTAATATAAAATAATTGAAACAAGTTTATTCATTATTTAACCATTTATATACCAAAATGAACTTAACAAAACATAGATTCTTATGACGCTAAAGTTTATTCAAAATGACCTCCGTGCTTTTGAATACGGGCCTTCAATCTGCGCGGCCAGTCGTCTATCGCAGCACGAACGAGGTCCATGTCAATATCGGCGGCTGCCTTAATCAAGGATGTCTTGAGTGACTCCAAATTGGGATGAGGCTTTGAGCACGCCTTTTCCTCCAAGTGTTGCCATATCTTGTAATCTAACGGATTCAAATCTGGACTGGAGGAGGGCCAGTCTTCGTGCCGGATGAAGTCGATTTCACGCGCCGCCAGCCAGTCTTGTGTGCTCTTCGCTCTATGAGCTGGCGCCGAATCTTGTTGGAATACCCAGTGCCTGTTATTGAACATGGTATGAGAAACAGTTTCCACAAGGTTCGTCAGGACTGTATTTTGATACACAACTGCATTCGTTTTTACACCTTTCTCACAAAAATGTACCTCTGTTAAGCCCCAATAAGAAACTCCTAACCATACCATGAGCGAGGATGGAAAATGACCTCGTTGGACACGCGGAATACGGTTGCTCGCTTCTTCACTACTGTGTGCGGACACCTTATCATTTTGTTTGTTGTAGCTCTCTTCTACGGTAAAAATATTTCATCCGAAAAAAGAATTTCCTGATATTTTTTTCCTGCGTACCGCTTCAACAAAGCGCGGCATCTCTTCAGTCTCAGGTCCATTAGACAAGAATTCAAACGATGTCCTGTTTTTCTTCGATATGCCCGAAGCCCTAAGTCTTCATTTAACATCCTTTTCACCGTGGTTCTGCTTAACCCCATCTGAAGGGCCAACAGTTTCTGCTTACGTTTGGGATTTCTTTGAATTCGCGCCTTCACAGCTTTTATCACTGCTGGAGTCCTAATAGACCGAGGGCGACCACGACGTATACTTCTTGACCTGTCATCTACACTAGAGTCTTCATTGTATCGTCTGATGGTACGATAAACGAATGTTTTGGTTATATTCAAATTTTTCAGTATGAAAGTTCAAAAATTTGAATTGACGCGTAACCGCAACGATGCAACGCAATAACTGCAACACGGTCTTCTTTAAGCGTCCACTCCATATTTAAAAATGAGTAAAATTCTAAAAAGTATACAGTTTTATTTTCATTAACAATTCGAAATTCTAACTTTTTGTGGCCAGCATTCTAAAAGAAAAGTTTTTACTGTGTGAAAATACTTATGACCTGACTAGGTATATATCTTTAAATATAACCTGATATTTTAATGAGAAAATATAACATTCGATCGTAGCGGGGCGAGTTGCTTTAATATTATATATTAAAATTATATATCGTCTAGCAATACATTTGTTAATTGCAGTATTAATCCTATTTGTAGTAAGACTACTATACGCAAGCGGTTAATTTTTTAGATCTTTAATACCATAGATATAGTATACAATACATTAGATTGGCGATAGATTGATAACGGTGAGACCAAAAACGAAATGCACCGGTGTGAGTGAAATGTGCATGCATGTGTGCGAGACGAATAGTGCTGCGCCATGCATTAGCTTCAATTATCGATACAGAGTGTTATGTCGGTCTCATAAAATGAATATTTTTATGTTTAAGGAGCATGAAAATAAAACTACAAACCAAAAGTTTGGTTTTTTTTATTTTTGAACAAAAATAATTAATTTATTGTAAAAATGTCATAAGCTCTCCTAAGAGGTATTTTGTAATATTGCTTCATACTTTAATCTAATAATCCAATAAGTTTCGATTATTAATTTAATAATTAAGTGTTTGTGGTTTGATATTGTTAGCTAAGTATATATATGTCAAGTATGTTAAAAAAATTTGCAAAACACAAGGCATTCGTTTACTTATTTTCGAAACATATTTTCGTTTACAATTTTTCCTTTCATATGTTTTAGGAATGAATACTTATCTCATAAACGTCTTGAGAGGGATAAACAGAAATAAACATCACTGCTTACACTGCCGTGTTCCAGCTTGTTGTGTATAGAGCGCCTGTATCATTATAGCCTGTAAGCCATTTTTCTTAGTCCTCAGAGGTGAAGGGAAACATTTGTAGCTATCTTTGTTTGAAGCTGGCTGTAGGTAACCATGTAATGCAGTAGCCGTTTACCATGAAGTGTTACTGTAAATTTCTTTGTTACTTTTGTTTTATAAAAATATATCATAAGGATGACGACAAGTTGTACATGTTTGAACATGCGTAAACGAAATAAACATATGTACAGTAAAATATGTAATAAGGAACTAAGCACCTGCATAAATAATTTGGGTATTGAACCAGAACGTGGCTTTGCCCTCTGTGCACTTCTATTAAAAAATCATTTTTGTTCAATGTGCTTGATACATATAGAATACTTTTTGGGAACCCAGTCTTCTCTATTAATCATTTTTAACAATTTTTGGTTAACCTCAATATTTTTTGGCAATATGAAATATTATAAGAGTTTAAATTATCTCAATATCTTATAATACCATTTCTATCAATATATAATTCCATTTTATTCTATCCATAATTCCATTTGGCTACAAAACCCTAAAATAAAAAATTGAAAATTAAAACAAAATACGTTCCAAGAGGCTGAATCTAAAGATATGCCTTTTCCTGTTAGAAACATATTATTACGATAAGATGATATTTATAGTGTCAATCTCTACAAAAATTAGATCAGAAATAGCGGGAATTCAAGTATTTGTTATTTGAGTATACAACATTTGTACCAGTTCTAAAATATTGCATTAAGAGTGCTTACTATTTTAATTTTATTTACGTGTGAAATGTACAATTGTGTGTATTTTCTTTTCTCGGTAAACTGCATTCAGATACTGCACACGTCATCATAATTAATCACACCTTATAATCACTTATTAATACTTCAAAATCAAAGATATCGCGAAAATAACCAGAATTTGTTTATGCCTGATATAAGCCTATAGCGTGTACGTGTATGGTCTAACCATTCTATCTCGTTCTAACGTAAGCATATGCTATGCCCTTTCTCTTTTACATTGCCAATCTAACGTAAGTATATACAAAATTTATGGTTGATACACTCTTAAGTTTTAAACCCATAGAATGGACTTTAGTGAAGATTTAATCAGGTACATTATGTTATTTACACGGCGGATAATTTTTTTTCTACGAACACACTCACCTTTTAAATGACTGACCCGTTATAACAACTTTCTCCCCTATGAGGTAAACTAAGGGGGAGGTATATTTTCAGCTATAGACTTCTGATAGGGATGTTAAAATAATTAAAGTAACATGGATTTATTTTGAGAATGAACCTCTATTGTAAATAACAATAAAATAAAAGTAAACAAACCTTTAAAATAAAAGTTTACAAATCTTAACGACAGAAGAATGTCGTTCGAGAATACGAGTTTACTCAGGCTATAAGTTCGACAGTTTCAGAGGCGTGATCGTTTGAGCTTTGTATCATATATTTGTATCACGTAAAGTTCAAACTTTTGCCATAATTTGCAAGGTGATTTTGAATTCTAGCTAAAAATTTTGTTCTACTCTCTAGGTTATTACTAGCAACAATTATGAAATGTGTGCAAAGCTATTTGTAGTATCTTCTCTAATGATTTCTGAAAAATAGCCAAGTCGATTTTTTATAGATTTAGAGTGACAAACTTAGAGGTTACATGATGATCGACCATGTTAAAAGCGTTACGGTAATACTGACTGGGTGCAAACATCCGACCATATAATATTATAAAGACTGTCCCAAAATTAACGCAAGAAGTAATTTTTATTAAAAATTAAACAGATTTTTAATTAATTATAATTTTAATTTATTATTATTATACACAAAGTGTAATGTACAGGACTACGTATGTAATAGTATATTGAGTAAAGAGGCACTACGTCTCTGCTGCCTTATACGTAATCTTTTTTTTTTTTTTTTTTTTTTTTATAGGAGAGGGGGCAAACGAGCATGCGGCTCACCTGATGGTAAGTGACTACCGCCGCCCATGAACAACCGCAACACCAGGGGAATTGCAGATGCGTTGCCGGCCTTTTAAAAAGGAGTAGGCTCTTTTCTTGAAGGTCCCTAAGTCGTATCGGTCCGGAAAAATCCCTGGTGGTAAACTATTCCACAAGGAAGTTGTGCGAGGAAGAAAACATCTTCTAAATCGCACAGTGGTGGACCGCCAATCATCCAGATGGTGTGGATGGTATCGGGAGTTCTGCCGCGATGTGCGTTCGTGAAATTTGGCGGCTGGGATTAATCCGAACAATTCCTCAGAGCACTCCCCATGGTAGATGCGAAAGAAAATGCAAAGAGATGCAACATCTCTTCGCAGTGCCAATGAATCGAGCCGATCGGAAAGGGCTCGGTCGTCGACGATTCGAGCCGCTCTGCGCTGGATGCGGTCAAGTGGAAGGAGCTGGCACTGGGGAGCCCCTGCCCAGAGATGGGAACAGTATTCCATGTGAGGCCGAACCTGCGCCTTGTAAAGTTGCAGGCGGTGTGCCGGCATGAAATACTGTCCCGCTCTGCTGAGCACGCCAAGCTTTTTAGAGGCCAATTTGGCCTTCTCTTCCAAGTGACCACGAAACTGCACGTCACTCGATATGTCGACTCCGAGGATACCGATACTGGCTGAGGCAAGAAGGGGAGTGCCTTGAAACTGAGGAGATACGACAAAGGGGTTCTTTTTAGCGGTAAACGCGCAAACTTGTGTCTTCTGAGGATTAAACTGGACTAGATTTAGTCGCCCCCAATCCGAGACTTTGTCCAGCAAAGACTCGACTTCAGACACAAGTTTGTTCCGGTACTCGGCGACGTTTTCCCGAGAAATATTGGCCCGGCCGGTGTATAGAGCATCACCAGTGCTGTCATCCGCATAGCAATGAATGTTACCAGTTAGCAACATATCATTGATATGCAGAAGAAACAGCGTTGGTGATAGCACACAGCCTTTTGTAGAATTTCAGCCGATTTCAATCCATTACCAATTTGAAAAAAAACATGATTGAATTGAATTGGCCATGGGCTCGATGATGTAAATAAGTGATTTTTTTTAAATTCATTCTTAGAAATTACATTATTTACATTTTAAATTTTGCCAAACTGTAAGCCAGTTTGTCGGCAATAAACAACCTAACGAAAATAGTTCAACGTCACGTTGACGTTATCACATGATTTGGGTAGCTAATTCTGATGTACAAAATGAAAAAAAAAATGCACTAGAAATTGACTCATAAAATTTTTGTTGGGCTGTATGACATGTGGCGCTGCCTTATTGTAACCACATGTTGTCTAAATCCATATCTTATTTTTTATAGAATAAGGGTGACAAACGAGCACACAGCCCACCAGATGGTAAGTGGTTGCTGTGGCTCATAGGCATCCACATCTATCTTCGTTTACGAATTAAAATGCAGATGCGTTGTCACCTGTGAGGACTAAGATAGAATGCCTCTTGTCCAGTAAAAAGGGTCTCTACACTCACCATACGAAACAAGGCAGTATTAAGCTGCTATTTTACGCTGGCATTCTGTGCGAGCGTGGTCCTTTGACATTTCATTCGAGCCGACCCATTCCTGTGACAACTATACTATTAATCTATACATATAATAAATCTGTAGAAAAGTCGTGTCTGTAATTCTAATACATTCTTGAAAAAATAAGTCCAGGGGACTAAATAAAGGGTTCTGAAGCAAAATTAGTGGTTTTTAGAATTTTTGTCAGTCTGTCTGTCTGTCTTTCTGTCTGTCTGTCTGTGTATTCCGGATTCACGTAAAAACTACTGAACCGGTTTTCATGAAATTTTGTATATAGGTAGTGAGTAACCCGGGGCAACTTATAGGCTACTTTTTATCCGATTACGGAACTTCAAAAAAGGTAGGTTATGTATTCTATTTCCTTTAGATGTTAATTTTCTATTATATGTTTGTTATAGGCGAGATGACGGGTGATTCTCAAATTAAAACCATATTTGTAAATAAAGTTTAAAATAATATATAAAAAAAAGTTAATAATAATAAGAAGTAGTATATTTTGCCTTCAGTTACTAATAAATGAATATAAATAAATTACATTTATATGATTAAATTATTAGATTTTTTAAATTATTAAAAAAATTCTAACGTTTAGTTTTTTAGTATTTTTGTTATTTTAATATATATATATGTGTGTGTGTGTGTAAAGTAATTAAAACTGGTATGTCTGCAATTGTTGCAAAATTTTCATTATCATTATAGTTTTATTAAAGAGATTTTTATGTATGTCGTGGCCAGATCGGAGAATTGATAATACATATATCATAAAGTAGTCTATCATTTCGTGAAATGGTGTGGTCATTTCATGATATTTAACACTATTTGTTGACCATGTCATGATATGGCTTGACCAAATCAATGAATAGAAATCGTTTGAAGATATTAATAACTAAACACAACGTTGCTATTTCATAATATGGTTATATGACAATATCATTTAATCATTTTTCACCGCTAGGGGCGCTGATAGCATATTTTTTAACAGAAACAGAACTTTTAAGAGAATTTACATCACTTTATTCCTTATTGATATAATAAATAAATGTTAGCTTCTGTTGCTGATATTACTAGATGGTATAGTTTTGGCTTTCACTATTCCATCTAATATTAGCGCCACCTAAGTAGGTGGCGCTAATATTCTAACGTCTTCTGTGTAAACTTCTAACGTCGTTAACACAGAAGCTCTATCATAAAGGACTTAGAACTTTGAGGATAACGATTTATTTGTTACCACTTATTGATACAGTAATGATATAAATCGTTTAATATTCTCTTAACTAAACGTCAAATTCTTTAAGTAAAACCTATATACGCGAGCTACGCCGCGGGCACAGCTAGTAATTAATATATCTGTGGCATGGCTCTACTACTACTACTACTATCTTGCACTATCTTGCAAATAATGCGCTAGTAGCCTAATGGTTAAGGCATGGACTCAACAATTTAAACGTCGTAGGTTTGAAACTGTCGTATGACTTATATTGTGAATCACTCTTAACCAAAAGTTTCCATGTATAGTAAGTTACGGTCAATTCTCCGTAATTTCTTTTGTCAACTGCGAGCGAGCGAGAAGAAAAATAACTAACTCGTATTTTGTAAGTCACGACCGTTGTTTTCGACACACTAAAGCACTAACTTTGTTTAATGTGACTATGAAAACGTTATTATTTATGTCAACACGGCCACGTCCCACGTCTCAAATACCTAAGTCATCACTGACTAAGACGAACTGATACGTGGTCCTTCGCTGCTGGCCGTATGAGTAAGCTGAA
Source organism: Parnassius mnemosyne (assembly GCA_963668995.1). Classification (NCBI taxonomy): domain Eukaryota; kingdom Metazoa; phylum Arthropoda; class Insecta; order Lepidoptera; family Papilionidae; genus Parnassius; species Parnassius mnemosyne. The sequence continues at coordinate 16,809,841 of CAVLGL010000079.1, read as the reverse complement.
GGTCGCTCATTAAACTATAGAGAGGGCTATGTTCGGGGTTTCTCAGCATACTAAACTTAAACATTAGTATATCTGCAGTAGAACTAGAGTAATTAAAATAGCCCAATTAGTAAGCTGAAGTGGAAATGGAATAGACGAAGAACCAACAACCAATGAGGAAGAGTTATGGAGTGGCAGCCTCGTACCGGTAGGCAAAGTGTAGGGTAGCTCTCCACTAGATGGAGTGATGACCTGTTAAGACATGCAGGAAGTCGATGGATGCAAGTGCTCAAGACTGTGCTTTGTGGCGTTCCATGGGAAAGGCCTAAGTTCAGCAGTGGACTTATGAAGGGCTGTAATGAATGAATTAATAAAATGGGTTTATAATGACGAAATGATCGTCGCAAAACTAACCAAACCTCTATAACCTGTACAATAACGAGTCATTTGATATTGTAATTACCATTTTGTTTGCTAAGTATGGTTGGAAAAATCTTGTTAGCTTGATATTTGTTGCGTAGTTTAATAATTATATTTATATCTATATTTATTTTTAAACAAACCTCAAATTAGTAATTCCGTGTAAACCATTAGAAATTATACAAGGTGGTCTTTTTTATGCCTAGGAATAAGTCTGGGTACCACCCATTTAACTATTCCTGTCGCCAAATAGCAGTGCTTGCACTTTTGTGTTCCAGTCCAAAAAGTATAGAGAGTCAGTATAATTACAGGTTGTAAAACATTCGATTTTAGTACTCTGAGCTGACAAACCATCTCTAACCTTCTTTATTTAGCATAGCGTTTTAACCACTTACAATCAGATAGACTATGATCTTGTTTTTCCCTTAAGTTTATAGAAAAACATTACATGAAACATAAAGGTTTTCAAAAACCTTTTGAACCCGGAACCTCGTGGTCAGGAATAGCGCTCATGACCACTGGACTAACGAGGCATTCAGACCAATACTTTATTAAGATTTTCATAATACAAGTGCTAATGAATGGCATAAAAAGTAATAGCTAATAAGTCTGAAGAATATAACCATAAAGTAATTGTATTGCGTGTGACAGACCCTTTTTGAAGGTAACTTTTGTAATTTCTTTTTATTACCTATCTAATACCAGGAATGCCCCTTTCACCATTTCAACTAACTACTTTCTTAACTTAGCAATTTTCACGCCGCAAAACTGCAAATTTATATTATTAAGTATTAATGCGCATGAAACTTAAATGCACCCTCAGAGAACTTGTTGCGCCTACGGAAGTACACTTAAGCGCTGCTAAATAAAATGTATAGTTACCGTTAATTGAATCAGTTAACGAATAAGCAAATGCATCATATTTTTACACTAAAAAAGTGAAGATAATTTATAGAAAAACAAGTCAAAATGTTAATGCTTAGTTAATTTCAAATTATTCATAACACTCAAAATTAAACCAAAAATAAGCTTTTTATGGAATGGGTGATTAATTTGGTTGAATTGATTCTGTAGTTGAACATTGATGCTTTGAAAAGTTAGTTGAAATATGAGCATAGGACTACTTGCCTAACAGGCTGGCTAGTTGTAGATTATCAGATGGAAATCAGCTGTCGCACCAATTGGTAAATAATTATATGGTGGATGGCCTGGCCATGCCTACTTGTTTGAAAATTCATATTAGGGACTATCTGTGCGTTCGTTAGGCTCTCCACAGACGACGTTCATGGGGAATTTGGGTCTGCACTGAAGCTTAGGAGGTCACTCTGGGCCGCTTCGTGTCGCGTCGCTGTTTGCAGACCTGATCCGGTCGGATTGCAGAACTAATCATAGGAGCACAGATAGGTATTTAAAGGAGGTCGTCGGACTTCTGTCTAGGAATAGGACTTATTTATGGGCTGCGAAGGGCATCCAGTTCAACCCTCCGGCTTGCCCACGTTGGGTCTGTAATTTTGAGGCGTTGGTTAGGGTTGCAAGATCTGATGGGGTGCCTAAGGTGGCCTAGTTTGGTTGTAGATTCGGTCGTGCAACTTGCCGTCGTGATCTTGCCCCGCTGACCGGTTTGCTCGCGGACCTAAATCCTTATGTCCGGGACGGGGGTTTCTTCGCGCCAAACGCTGTTTTCGGAATCAACGTCAGAGGGCGCGCGGCTCGGTGCCATACCGTTTTGACGTTCGATCGTGCGTAGAACGCGCGAGCGCGGCAGTCGTCTGCCAGCTGTGCTAACGCCAGCACGCTATCAATTTTTGTTCGGGAACTCGGAATAATTAGGCGCGGCTAGCAAATATACTGTCTAGGATTTGTAACGCGTATTCCTTGCTGGAGAGCTTCCCCGAGACTCATTGGGTCTGACTCAGAATCTGTATAAGTGCATTCGACAGTATTCGCTAATGCGGCCTTTGATATTCTAGAAATAACTGTTGTTACGCGAAGCGGTAGTGACCTTTGATCCGGACACTCCCTGTTCGTTTGTGTGTTAAGCTTTATAACAAACGAGTGTTAGTGGCTTCTGTAAGTTAGTTAATAGTACGATAGAGTTAATGGACTGTCATCGTGACGAACGAAGAAAGTGACTGTGGACGGCGCCGCGGAAAATTACCTCAATTTGGAGCGGTGCTGACGTCCGGGCTGCTGCCGACGGCCAAGGTCTAATAAGGTCAATCACCACCAGTCACACCCAGATACACATCACAGCACCTATTTTCCTTGCACCACACAACCACATACGACCTGACTTGACCCTGAGGAACCAGTCGCCTTGGATATAGGTAAGTAAGCTCCGTCTAATATTCTCCCTGTTGAATGGCCGTAGTATAGAATGCTCCCCCTTATTGTTTAGTGTAACTAGAGATTTTCCACTTTGGCCTTAGGAGGCCCGAACTATGTCTGTTCGTTGAAACTCTGCTGAATGGGCCCCAGAGGATTTGACCTTTATGGGAGCAGCCGTAGACCGTAACAATAAGGTGTACATATAAAAAAATGAAATAAATAAATATAAATATTTAAATCTCCGAAAGTTCTTCACAGATATGTACATTTTGAAAAACAGCGCTATATGTTAGAGCCACAAAAATCCTTATCCGGATAGCAGGCAATATAATATTAAAAGTTATTTATATTATTACTTTTTTAAGATGTTCTACTGGTCTATTTACTATGACGTCGCAGCACAAAGAAGAAGTCCTAACTGTAAAGGATATCAAAATTGAAAATGTCTGTACCTGTACTTATTGTTTTATTTTATCATAAACTAGCTGTGCCCGCTCATTGCAATGGTTTCTCGTCAGAAGTATTATAACAAAGTATGTAAGTGCAACCGATTGCAGTTGGTTAAACTTATTTGTGTTCGATATCTTGATGACAAATCCTATGTTTGGCCGGTTTCTTTTAGGTAAAACAAGGTAAAGTCCTAATAATTAAAATGAATACGACGATATACAAATATTTTGTAAAAATCCGAAAGCACATATAAAATAATATCAGCCACATTAGTTTAAGGTGCGCCACACCATTTAGAGTTGTGTAAAAATTCACACATTTAGAAATGGTGCTAAACGAGCAATGAGAAAGGAACAATATTATCTACCTATGTAAGTTAAAGCCAGACATGTAAGTTGCAAGCATAGATCTATATCAACCTATGTTGCAAGCGTTTACAAAACAAAAGAGCGCCTAATGAGTGACGAGACCACTCGCTGCGCAACACACTAATTGACTTTCACCTTTAGAGAGAATATTATGATTGAACAGAATGTACATCATAATATTTTCAGGTAAATACGTATTTGATTTTCTTCTTGAAAGCAAAGAGAGTCGTTCTAATTCTCTGACTTTATATCTTTACTTTCCTTTGATGTTCTTATTTAAAAGCTAAAATAAGAGAAAGTTTAAATGCGATAGTTTAGCTGATTAATTAAAATCTGATTTGGTAGCTAATATCGTCAAATTATTAAATTGCTTTATTACATTAAATATATTAAATTATTATTATGTTTTATGTGTTTTTATTTTGATTTGTTACTTTTAATTGTTGAATTAACAATAGCAAATTATTTTACACGTTACTGTATTACTAAACTATAAACTAATCATAAACTAATCATGTCCAGTAAATGAAAATAGATTTATAAGGATTATTGCATACATTTTTATCAACTTTAAAAAATAATAAGTGTAATTTATTTATTTGAACAAATAATAATTTGACAATACCGATCGCTTTATCCAGGCACAGTCCATTTTTTACATACACAATTTATTAAAAAAATTGTAGGTACAGGAGGATGTGATATACATTTTGAGTGAAATACAACGTGAATCCTTAGACTCTTAGACCAATCTAAAGATAAAGTTGGAACGCTGCGTACATTTTGAGCGATACAAAAACCATGCTCAAATTGTTACGAGTATAAGAACACATGAAAGTACCTTAAACCAAATTCATCGTTTTTCAGCTTCTGTCGCGACATCAATCAAAAACAATACAACATAATTTCGAAACCATATCCATTTAAACCTTAAAATAAAATGTTTTTAAAAATAAAAATAAAATGTTTTCGTTTTGTTTAAAATTTTTATGTTTAAAAACTATTTAAAAATTCTGAGGCGCCTTGAAACACAAAACCTTAGATCAGTTTGCCGTTAACATAACTTTAAATTAGCAAGGAAGACTAAATTATCACAAGACACTGAACATAGGCCTCTCTCGAGGAATGCCACAAAACATGGCCCTGAGCCATCTGCATTTTTTATAGAATAAGGGTGACAAACGAGCATACAGTGCACCTGATGCTAAGTGGATACTGTGACCAATGCATGTCTGTTGCTGCTGTCTACATACATATATCCTAAATTAAGAATCAAATGCAGATGCGTTACCATCCCTGAGGACTAAGATGGAATGCCTCGTTTCCAGTAAAAAGGGTCTCCAGTTCTTTACACTCACCATACGAAACACCAGCGTGGTAGTCACAATATAGCTGCAGCATGGCTCTACCACGTAAATAATGCCTCGATTTTCTGTATTTCTTACCAAGTTATTAATCCATCCAGTGGAGGGCCGTCCTACACTTCGTTTAGCTGTATGATAATGCCACTCGATAACCTTTCTTCCCCATCAGCGGTTCTTCATTCAGTTGTTGTCGGTCCAACTAAATGGCCGCCCCATTGCCTTTTAGCTTACTGATCCGTTGCGCTATGTTGGTTACTCAGGTTCTCTGCAAATACCCACATTATGAAGTCTATCACGCAGAGAAACCCCGACCATAGCCTTCTACATAGTTTGCTTAGATACCTTGAACTTCTTCATACGACAAACAGTGAAAAACCACGTCTCAGATCTACATATATGTTATTAGTGTCACGAACTGGTTATACACTCTTGTTTCAAGATTTAAAGTACTCGTATACGCAACGAGAAGATTTTTCGAAATCTTCCAAACGCTACCAAGCCAAGTTGAATCCATCAATTGATCTTGAAGGACTCGGTATAAATTGGACTTACCTAGTTGGAAAATTTGTTCCTAGATAAACATACTGTACCTACGTGGTAGAATCACGCTGCAGCTACATTATGGTTGTAATACGAATAGATCGGCTCGAAAGGGGTAGGACCACGTTCTAACAGAATACCAGTATAAAATAGAAGCTTAATACTGCTTTGTTTCGTATGGTAAGTGCAGAGAAGTGGATACTATTTTCAACTGGATACGAGGCATTCCCTCTTAGTCCTCAGGGGTAAAAACGCATCTGCATTTTGATTCTTAATCTATATATCTATGTATTTTATAATATAATAAAGCGGAAGAGTTTTTTTTTGTTTGTTTAAACGCGCTAATATCTGGAACTACCGGTCCGATTTGAAAAATTATTTTTGTATATTATAGCCAGATTCATGTGGAATAGTATAGTCTATCTAGCATTAAGCTATATCACTCAGTTAGCCTTAAATATGGATACTTGTTAAGCAAGTCAGAATAAAAGCACTCCCGAAATGATTTATCCGCGTACGCTGGTGTTACGTTAGGGATACGTAAATACTCGTACAATGTTCTAGAAAAACATAGATCTTTACTCCGTCTAAAAAATAGTCCGCGATACCATATGTCTATTTCTTATACATAAGCCATATTTAGGTATTTTGTGAAAAAAAATATTGAAAATTAAAAAGTGATATATGAGCGTTATTATTAGGCATGGCCTATTTATCCTTACGAACGAAAGCTAATTCATGATCAAGACAATTTTATGAGGATAAACTTTGTTCCTTATACCATGTTATTTGGACGCATAGTTTAAGAGAATGTAAAATTAAAATAATTTAATACTTGGCTGGGCGCGCGAACGACGGATAAACCTTAGCCGCCCGGTGAGAACTGCGAGAAGCCAGTATTGAAAGCTTCTATGAGCGAGGTTAGTTCAATCATTATAGCTAAAATAAATTAAAAAGTAATTGAGTACTTTTGTGACAATGATTAGTTACATCTTTATTTCTGAACTCTTTCATTTCACGTTGTTATGGTATTTTGAAAATTTAATTGATTAATAAGTATAAGAGTTTGATTGCTCAAGAATCATTTTGTGCCTACACACTTTTCATGTATCGTGTACGGTTTTCTTTAAAACTGGAAAAAAACCGCACTTCGGGACACTTTCTGGGATGTGGGGTGGGCTAGGGGGGGGGGGGGGGGGGGGAGGAAAGTGGTTCACAAATTCTTAAAACTTCACTCTATATTATACACAATATGCAGAGAGATAAAAGTACTCCATTAATTATGTAAATTTTTCCATACATTGCTATGAAATAAAATATTTAATTGCAATTATAAAATGGTTGAATTAGGTCATGCCGCGCACCTCCGACACGTGATGACGCGGTTGTCGTAGTCGAGAATAAATGTAGATGTCTTTGGGCTACAACATCCACTTACCATCAGGTGGACTGTTCTGTTTGTGTTCTGTATTCGTTTGTCACCCTTTGAGCTTAGTTTTGCTAATAATATCTGCCGGCGTAGGTGTGACGTGGACGTTGTACGTGATCTTTGTTTTGCACATGTTTATTTTAAGACCTATTCATTGAAAGACACCATTAAGGTCATCGAGCACAGTGCTGAGATCCTTCAGCGATTCAAATTTCGAGGATGAGGATTCATAATGACTCTCTTAAGCAGCACGTAGACGCGGCTCTGAAGATAAGTAGGCCTGTAGTACTTCAATAGAGCGTTGTCGCCTTTCTTGAAGAACAAGACCACTGCACTTCTAATTCAATGCTGCTTTAATAGAATAGAATATATTTTTTTTAATTTAATTTTAATTATAATTAATTCTTATTGAAAGTAATATTTACTTAGTCTACTGTTTAGACTTATTTTAATTAACTTATTTTATATTCTCGACATTTCGAGCACTTTGCAGCACCTATGGTCACGGGGGGACTGAGGTGTATGACGTCCCAATGTCACAGTTGACCATGGCTACCTCCAGATTAAAATTATAAATTTTTGTTCCAATCTACGCAGTATGGACTTACAGTATCTTGAAGTCTTGCAGTTGTATACTTGGGTAGGGGTTTAACTTTATTAATTATAGGAGTCCAAGCAGCCATCTTTTCTATTGAAATTAGGATGTTTTTTTTTTCAATATCCTCGCGAATCATCCTTAGAAGGAATCTGTGTTCTTTAGCGAGGATTTGTGGTCTATCAAATCTAATGTAGTAACGGGGGCGATCCTGTACGTGTTCACAGATTGCAAACTTTCCGGAGCGTTGATTCGTCTCATCAACTATGTGTTTTTTAACGCGGGTTTTTATTGATCTTTTAGTTTGTCCTATATAAGAGAGACCACATTCTCAATAAAGCTTGTACACCCCTGCATCTTCCAGAGGGATATTACACTTGACTGATGGTAAAAACTGACTAATCTTCGGCGGCTTGATGTATTTTTTAATGGAAGCAAACTTCAAGATGTAGCCAATCTTGTCAGTGACACCTGTGATATATGGCAGTACAGCAGGCAATTGCTCGACTATTGCCGGTTTCACTCGTTTACTGTGACGAAAAATTAAATTTGGACGTAAAATCGATAATATGTCTACGTATGTCAGCCACCAAAACCAGTACCAAAAATACATAACCCCAATGTTCCACTACGTCCCATAGTGAGCCAAATTGATTCACCAACTTACAGATTGGTTCAACACTTAGCGGAAATACTCTTACCGCTCAGAGGACATACAAGAGCACACATATTCCTACCATTTTGTCAGCGAGATTAAAGACCTACATCTGACAGACAGTGAAACTATGGTCAGTTTTGATGTGCAATCTTTGTTCACATGCTTACCTGTTAAATATTGCATCTCAATTGTAACTAGAATGCTAGAGGAAAACAATATGCCCGTAGGGTATGCAGTATTATTCAAAGACTGTCTTACATCTGGCTACCTATTGTGGAACGAAGAGTTCTACAAGCTAGTAGGTGGTGTGGCGATGGGCTCACCTGTATCTCCCATTGTTGCCGATATATTCATGGAAGACTTTGAGGAAAACGCCCTGCTTAGTTCTCCCGTAAATCCAAGGTTCTACAAGCAGGACGTAGACGACACTTTCACAATTCTGCCTTTAGATAAAGTAACTGCTTTTTTAGACCATCTTAACTCCATAAATTCTAAAATTCAGTTCACAATGAAGTAACAGACAAAAAATTATCTTCTAGATGTGTTAGTAATTCGGAATCCTGATAACATCTTGAGCCACACTGTGATCATGGGTGCTGTTTAAAAATTGACTAATCTTCTTCGGCGGCTTGAAGTATGTTTTAATAGAAGCTCGCTTCAAAATGTAGCCAACCTTGTCTGTGACTCCTCTGAGATAGGTTAGTACAGCAGGCACACGCTCAACTGTGGTCGGCTTCACTCGGGCACCATACACACCACACATACATACCACTGCAAGACTTCAAAATACTGTAAGTTCATTCTGCGTAGATCGAACCAAAAATTATTATTAAAAAACTGAAGGTAGCCGGGCTAACTGTGACATCGGGACGTCAAACATCTCAGTCCCCCCCGTGACCATGGGTTACTGTAAAGCACCCGAAACGTCGGGAATTAAAATACTAAATTTAACGCGATAACATCCGTAAAAAATAGTTTTATTCAATATTGGTAGGTATGTATTTTTTGAAACACTAATTTATTGTGCAATATTACAAAATAACCAATGAAATAACTATTGCGAATTGCAACTTTTAAGTTAGCGGCGAAGTAGAAGGTTGGACATGTAGAACTGTTTCTGTTTCTGCATGATTTCATCATAATCCGGCACTATTTGTGATGCTGAATTTTTTAGCAAGGAATAAAGGGGGTTATCTGAAAGCCTTATATGAAGACAATTTTTTCTTATTTTCGTTATTGACAACGTTTGTTCGCACAAATAGCTTGTACCAAACTTAGCCATAATTTTTTGAGCGTGGGCAACTATATTTGGGTATTGTATCCTAGATATGGACTTATAAAATTTCAAATGGCTGGTGTAGTTTCATCAGTTGTTACGCGAACATATTTAAGCTGTCGTCTAAGACAGGTGATATACTGCTCAGTTTGGGAAAATGGGTAAGTTTGTTCTGTTCTCTTCACAACTGCAAAACAATTTAAGCTGCAATTTGAAGATTTTTAAATGTCCCCAAAGCTCATCTGAGAATTGATTCTTGTCCTGAAGCTTCGTGTTTAATTTATTTAGGTGTGACAGCAAATCTGTGAAAAATGCGAAATTAGGAAGCCAATTTTCGAAAGACATGATCTTCAAGTCGTCCCATTTGCCTTGCACCGTGAAAAAGTCTTGAACCTCTTTTCTTAAGTTCCATACTCTCTCAAATGCATTACCACAGCTTAACCATCTCACTTTAGTATGGTAGAGGAGATCAGAGAACTCGCTTCGGTGGATTTTAAAAATCCTTGAATACGTGTTACTAAGTTTCTAATCTAAAGCTTATAAAAGTGTCATCAAAGATATAATAAAAACCTGTTCTTCAAATTCATCTTCAATTTTAGACCTTTAAGGACAGAATTGTCAAATATACTGAAACGCGTCTCTCTTAGTTCTTAATCTAAAGCGTAAATATTATTTTTTCATTTATTATATTTGAAAAATTATGTATTTTTATATAAATTTGGATTTCCTATATAGTATCTCTTTAGTGTCGAATTTCCAAAAATCCTGAAACACCTTTTCAACCAAAAGACCGAGTACCAATCTTTATCGATCCTCATTTTAAAGGTTAAATGGGGACAGATTTTGTAAAGTTCTCAAATATGTATCCATAATTGTCATCATTTCGTTTTAAGATATTCCTACCACCTTATAAATAAAAAAAACATACTTTCCACGCAAACTGTACCCTCGTCTTGACGTTTTATTGTAAGATTTTTGAAAAATTAAGAAATGTCTATTTTTTTTAACCATACAAAAATATGAAATTGCCCCATATAATAAAAAGAGTCGTATAAACTGTAACCACCAAACACCATTTAAGTGTATGAATTTTCAAAAATGCCTTCTTATAATATGATGTCTACGTAATTTATTACGCTACCTTTAAGTAGCTAATACCCCAATGTCACGCTTCTATGTCCAGCGGTTTAGGCTCTACGTTTACAATATTTTTATACAAATTTTGTACCAATGTTTTAAGTTTTTGGAAAAATAAAAAATTGCTATTTTATAATTTAAAGAGTATTTTTGCACTAGTTTTTAAATTAAAACACCATTAATTATAATTTTTTCATACATGTTTGAAAACTCTCTGCCCCCTGGATTTGCTTTGAAAAACCACAAAATACGTGATCAATTATTTTATTTACAGAATAATATTTACAGAGTAAAGGAAAATGCCAGAATCTCTATAGAACTTTGCCCCACCTAAAATTATTGTGGTGTACACGAAAATTTTTTGCTGTTTTATTATTTTATGCAAATGATATAAGTTAAAGTTTTTAGAACTTGCGATTTGTTTAAATTGAACTTTTATACATTAGCACACTATTATTACATTAGCCATATGTTTTATTATAGCGATCGTTGCAGTTCATTGTAATTGTTCAAATTAATAAAAGCGATGTAAATGAGGACTTTAGGAGCCGAAATAAACATCCGTTGGGTTTGGATAAAATAATTATATGATCACTGTTATTTGGGAAGGTGTTTTCCTGTTTTGGAGCTTAAGATCCTAACACTATAAGACAGCCACGACGTGTTCACTGGTTTAGGTATAAACAAATAGGATGAATCCATTACATATTACTCCTGACGTTGAAACAAAAACAAAAACAGAAACTTTTGTATTCAATATAGATTATAAATAATACTTATTGATAGTCACTCTTATGTTTAATTACCACTGCTTCGAAAAAAAACTTCTGTGCTGGGAAGAACCAGCAAGCAACTTAGCGGGACTTTTTTTTAAATAACAGCTTACAATTATGTATGTTACACAATTAACAACACAAAACAAATTAGAAACAGCTTGGTAGCGATCACCTTATTCCCAGGGGTTATTATCATCCATAAATTCCTTAATATTATAATAACCCTTTCTAAACAAACTTAGTTTAAAAAAGTTTTTGGACTTTGAGCAGGTCAAATTTTCTGGAATTTTGTTGTAAAAGCGTATACATCGCCTCAAGAATGAATTACTGACTCGGTGGAGTCGAATAACTGGCACTATCCCCGTCACCACTAATCGTTGTTGGGAGTAGCGGTGCTGGGATTAGTGGTGACGGGGATAGTGCACGCAATTGAGGGAGGGCGGGAGGTGCTCTTCATACTAGGTAAGACACATCATTTTATTTTATAACGCGGATATTTGCGAAATAAATTTTTGTAAAAGCTTTTATAAAACTACTTTTATTTTTGTATAAGGTACCTTACATTTTCATAAATGTATTGAGAGGCCAAAGTTAATATATTAATATCATTAAATTTTTGTCGCAGCGACTCTTTAGACTTTAATTCATAAATTGCTCTTAAGGCTCTCTTCTGTAAAACAAATATAATTTCAGTGTCAACCACGTGTCTCCATAGCAAAATACCACACGACATTATGCTATGGAAATAGCTTCAGTAAACTAGTGTAGCTGTTTCAACACTGGTAAGGTTTCTTATCTTTTTTTACAGCATATGCTGCAGAACTAAGTCTGCTTGCTAGTAGTACTATATATTATGGAGGCCCCATTGAAGCTTCGCGTCTAGTGTGAGTCCAAGAAAAATGGTAGTATCGGATAAGACTCAGTTCCTCTCCATTTGGAATTAAATTAGTATTTAATTGTTTGACATTTGGAGTTGTAGCCGGTGGAAGGAAAAGGGGAGATCTCCCGCTGGGCAAGTTGTTCTGCCCGGGGAGCGGCCAACGCTCCGAGTGGTAGTTCGGAGCTATTCTATATATACTGCTTTAACTTCGGAACTTTGTTAGCGCGATTTAGGCTTCGATATGTTTCGCTTCTGGCGCGACGACAGCGCCGCCACATCAACCCCTGCTCAGAATGGAGGTCGGTAGTGCAGCCCGATTGCCGGTGCGCCCTTGATGCCAGTGGGGAATGCGTGCTGTGTGCGTAAGGGCAAGTGACGCCGGTGCGAACGATATGCCGGTGTGTAATGCATGCCATACTACGCACTTGCAAGTGATGCCGGTGCTAACGATGAGCCGGAGCAAGTGCCAGGGATTGCCTTGTAGTCTGCTGTGAGTCGAGAAGAAGGCAAGTAATCTCTAAAATCTGCCAGAGTGCCGTGAAGCAGAGGCGAGCAGTATGGCTCAGAGCCGTGCCGAACATTGCAGCGCAGAGAGTAGCTTGAAGGAACAGGAAGCATTATTATTCCAGTGCTGCGATGAACATTTATAAAGCTAGATGGCTTGCAGAATATGAAGACTGCAAACAATATCTGCTCGGGAGCGAATGAATGGGGTACTTTAGGATGATGACGAAGATTTGAAGTTGTAGTTTCCGAAGGTTGATGGTTGGCGTGTTAAGATCACGTCGGGGTCACCACTGTAGCGGGTGGAAGGAAAAGGGGAGATCTCCCGCCGGGTAATGCTCCGAGTGGTAGTTCGGAGCTATTCTATATATACTGCTTTAACTTCGGAACTTTTTTAGCGCGATTTAGGTTTCGATATGTTTCGCTTCTGGCGCGACGACAGCGCCGCCACAGAGTCATGAATTCTTTTAATAGCATCACTTCTTACACCGTAGTTTGTTTGTGTGTTGTTTTTCTAAATCAGTATTTAGTAGATGGTAGGACTATTTTCTGCTCAGGAGTCCGTCTGGGGAGGTCCAACTTTTTCATTTCAGTCGACAAGCTGCAGTGCGTACACTGCTGTGTTTCGGTCTGAAGGGTATAGAGAGTCGGTGTAATTACAGGGTGTGAGACATTCCGTCTTAGTTGACAACGTAACTGTAGCATTCTTTGTTTGAATTTCTCTTTAAGTGTCTATGTGTGTCACATACTGTCAGATAGGCTATCGGATTGTTTGTCATTTCAGTTTTTGGTAGTGCATTGCTTGACGTATTAGGTACCTTCCCAATAACAGGTACTTACCTTGACCGGTGATAGTACCAGCTATCTTTTCTCACCATAAACTTTGCTGCCAGTTAGCAGGCTGAATAATGTAGGTCTGGCATATTATTAAAGATCGTAAATTTACTAACGCAATTTTGGTCATTTGCCTCTTTTTACTTTTACAACATTGTACACAGAATATGAAGATGCGGTAGATTTTAATACGATTTGACAGCGATACGTTACAAAATAAATCAAAATAACTAATACGGGTTCATCTTAATATCAGTGGTGAGCTTGACTATTGCTGACAGAACAGGAAAGAAATAAGAACATACAAATTTTATTTTAATTCAATAGCTGGGTGTATGTTCGGATGAGAGATTTTCCTATTAATTCACTATGTCTTAAGAGCTTCCTTCGGTAGTTTCTTCTTTGTTACTATTAGCTTTTATATTATATTGTTTCTATCTAGCTTCTAAATTGTAGCGGATCTCCTTTCAAGCGCAAAATGTCCACCTTTTAATCTCGTGGCCCTCGTTTAGCCCTATTATCCCCCACCCGTATGTCACCCCTCAGTTTTATTACTTTCTTAAATAAATTAAAATACTAAAGTTTATATTATTTTTTTATCAAAGGGGTATTTTGTTAGTTTAAACACGCTTATCTTTGGAACAGTCCAATTTGATAATTCTTTTCGCATATGATAGAAAAATTTACGAAAAATAGTACAGGCTATCTAGCATTAAGCTACACTTCTCAGCTAGCGCTTCCGAACTGTTTAATCCGGGTGCGCTGGCGTAATAGTTAGTGATACGAAAATACTGTCTTCAGCAGAAATATAGATTTTTCCTCTATTTAAAAAAAGGCCACGATATTGAAGTCCTATTTCTTACACGTAAGCCACAATAAGGTATTTTGTGACAAAAAGATATTGAAAATTAAAAAGTGATATATGAGCTTAACATATTAATCCTTACGAACGAAAGTTACTTCATCTTCAAGACAATTTTATGAAAATAAACTTTGCTCTGTATAGCATGTTATTTGGATGCGTAGTTTAAGAGATAATGAAAAATTTAAATAATTAGATTTAAATAAATAGAGAACCGAAATAAAATAAGCGAGGTATCATGTCGCGCGGCTCAGAGCGTGATATAGGCGCCGTCCTAATGCCATAGCTCGCGCGATTAGAAATCGTGTGTCCTATTTTGGAGCGATGCGATCACTCTCGAAATGACTTAACAGAGATACACAATTTTTGCTGTCGAGTAATATTTCTTTAATAGTGAATAGCATTAAAAAAAGAAAACGTACACCACATAATATATTATATAAAAACAGAAATCAGTGCGGTGAATTTCTCATAAAAAAACTTAAAATAACATAAAATAATTGACTCATAAAATAGATACACAGTTTTTGCTGTCGAGTAATATTTCTTTAATAGTGAATAGCATTAAAAAAAGAAAACGTACACCACATAATATATTATATAAAAACAGAAATCAGTGCGGTGAATTTCACAATCAATATTATGACGTACGCCAAAACGAAGAAGAATTTTACGAAAACCCCTCCCTTGCCTCCGCTCCATGGTCGCGCGAGCGCTGTTAGGACGTTCAGTACTGATTAGTATGTTTGATCGGACGATCGTCCAATCTGTACGATGCATCGATAATTGCACGATGAAAATTAGACAACAATTAGAAAATAAGACATCCTATCAATTCGAAGTTTAGATTGGTTCTTCCTATCCGAGGGTTTGTAAAAGTTGCGTAAGCATATAAGACACGGAAAAATTTGCAAAAATTTCACGTACTTAAACCAACCGTGGTTGCTGCAAACAATTACCCACATTACAACCAAATCATGCGCTCCCTTCACCATCTACTCAAACTTAGTTTTACATACATACAATTTTATGACTTTTTTTGCAAATTAGCATGCGGTTCAATCGATGGAAATAATCGACCGCCGCCCATGAACAACTGCAACCCAGAGGAGATTCATTCTTCGTTCATTCATTCATTTAATCTTCCATTTGGGATGATCGTGCCACTTCTCACTAAGTTCTTTCATACACATTTATCTACGTATGTTTGCTCTTCGGTTAAGTTTATTTATAAAAAATTACACACTGCTGCTTGAAAACAGGTTTATCAATACAAATAAATAAAATTCAAGTTTTTTTTATTACAAATTAAAATTTATTTTTATAACATATTTAATATACAATATTTTATATTTTATTATATACAATATTAAAAACTATAATAAAAAAAAAACTAAAACTTGTAATTTAATTATCAAACAGCCCTACTCGCTGCAGTATCGTGCCAAGATCGTCGGCTGCGTTTCGCCGCTGAATGGCTATACTTAGCCTTCGAGCGAGAAAAGAGCCAGCTCTCCTTTCACCGGCAGCAACGTCCAGTCGCGGATGGAGTTCCTTTAGGAACTTCACCGCACGTGGATCCCACGGACCGATAGTCTCTACAGTAAATGGCACAAAAAATTGAAGTGTCTGTTTATAATATCAAAATATAATATCAGCTTATTATTAAATGCACATTAAGGTATATACGGCACTTAAAACAAATAAGTAATTTAAAAAATGTTTGTCTTTCTGTTTGTTTGTTCCGGCTAATCAATGAAATGGCTGGACCGATACTGACGGAACGTTAATTGGCAGATATCTGATGTTATAAGGAGTAACTTAGGCTACTTTTATTTTAGAAAAAGTATTAGGGTTCCGCGCAAATGAAAAAATCATGAAATCTAATCGTAAACAAAGACCACGCGGACGAAGTCGTGGGGAACAGCTAGTTATTAAATATTTTTACAGATTTCATGTGAGTGGTAGTCTCATTGACGCATTTTTTAAATATGATAATAAATCCCTAAATAATATCATAAAGTTTTACATAATATGTGTTTCATTATTTGATCATTATCACAAAACATAAATTAAACGTATCGACAATTAATGTTTAACCAATATATGTATATTTATTTATATATAATATACTAGCTGACCAGGCAGACGTTGTTCTGCCCTTTCCTACGACCATGTGTCCTAAAAAAATCATTAAATTCCAAAAAAAAAATTGAGGGTCACTTATCGAGATAAGAACTATCCTATCTCTTAAGTTGGACCAAACTGCACACATTGTGAAACATTTCATTGATATTAGTGCAGTAGTTTAGGAGTTCATCGTGGACAAACAACGTGACACGTAATTTTTATATATAAAGATAAAACAAAGTTGGTTCCTACCATCTATACGCTTAGATATTTCAAAATACGCAACGGATTTTGATGCAGTTTTCATCAATAGACCACTCAAGAGGAAGGTTAATATGATATGCATATTATATACTATAATTCTTCTGTCCGTGTGTATGTGACTGAACTTCTCCTAAACTAGCTGGACCGATTTTGATGACATTTTGTGTGTGTGATTAAGTTGATTATATATAATGGTCTAGATTCACAATTGGACCCTGTAGGTGGCGTTGTTGTCGAGATCCAGAAGTCAACCGTGCGAAGCCGGGGCGGATCGCTAGTATATGTATCTATATATGTGTCACTCGGTTGACGTAATTTAGCAAGAAAAATAATTGCACTTTGCACCATATGTAGACGGTTCAGAGGTTATCAATAATGAACAACCTATTACAGTAGAGATATTATTATAAAATTTTTGCTTTTATTCATAAAGGCCTGGCTTTCGCCGGACCAGTTATGATGAGCGATCGGAAAAGCTGCGTTGCTTAATTATATAAGCCTTGTACATTTGTGTTTGTGTAGTAGTGAAAGCCATATACTTGGAGCTGGGACCCGACCAGACGAAGTTTTGTTTCATGGCCGCTCTAAATAGGTTCAATTTCGTATGGCTATGAGAGGACTGACGGGAGGCAAACCTACTTATTTGTGTTTAGACAACGATATCTTATTTGTAGGAGCGTACAAAAAAATAAAAACCGACTAAGGTACTTTTCATTCCGTTCCAATACATGCACCTTATTTCGAAAGGATATGAGAGACTAATATCAAATCCACAAAGGATCATTCAAGACGAATCATAAGCTTACCTAATCTATGAGAAATTAGTAATTTATAGTTCAAATAGAATGTGAAACCCGATGTTTTTAAATCGATCGGATCTTTCTGTTTTCACGTCATAGCATTTTCTAATCGGTGACTTCAAGTTGTTTTGCCTTTAACTTTGTGCTATTTGTAAGGAAGTCTCCATAGTATATTTATATTTTATCTTTGTTTTTATAGGTAAGGGTGACAAGCGAGCACAATTTCCACCTGATGGTAAGTGTTTGCTGTGGCCCATAGACATTTACATCTATTCTCGTTTGCGAAACAAAATGCAGATGCGTTGTCAGCCGTGTGGACTAAGAGGAATAAGATCGAATCTGGTGTGTTTCCTGATTTAATGAAACATAGTAAAGTCATCATCATCATCATCATTACAGCCCTTCACAAGTCCACTGCTGAACATAGGCCTCCCCCAAAAAATGCCACAAAGCACGGTCCTGAGCCACCTGCATCCATCGACTTCCTGCATGTCTTACTAGGTCGTCACTCCATCTCGTGGGGGGACGCCCTACACTTCGCCTACCGGTACGAGGCTGCTACTCGAGAACCTTTCTTCCCCATCGGTTGTCGGTTCTTCGAGCTATATGGCCGGCCCACTGCCACTTCAGCTTACTAATCCGTTGGGCTATGTCGGTTACTCTGGTTCTACTGCGGATATCCTCATTCCTAAGTTTATCACGCAGAGAAACTCCGAGCATAGCCCTCTCCATAGCTCGCTGAGCGACCTTGAGCTTCCTCATACGGCCAGCAGTGAAGGACCACGTCTCAGTTCCATAAGTCATCACTGGCAACACGCACTGGTTGTACAATTTCGTTTTCAGGTTTTGAGGTATGTCTGACGAGAAGATGTGTCGTAGCTTCCCGAACGCTGCCCAGCCGAGTTGAATCCGTCGATTGACCTCTCGGTCGAAGTTGGACTTACCTAGTCGGACTATTTGTCCCAGGTAAACATACTCGTCAACAACTTCGAGCTTAGTGTTCCCAACAACTACCGGCATAGGTGTGACATGGACATTGAACATGATCTTTGTTTTGTCCATGTTCATCTTAAGACCTATCCGTTGGGAAACACTATCGAGGTCATTGAGCATAGTGCTTAGGTCCTCCAGCGATTCTGCCATAAGGACTATATCGTCGGCAAATCGAAGGTGAGTGATGTACTCGCCATTGATGTTGATACCGTATCCTTTCCAGTCCAGAAGCTTGAAAACGTCTTCCAATGCAGCGGTGAAGATTTTCGGGGATATGACGTCACCCTGTCTTACACCTCTCTGCAATTGGATAGGTTTCGTACTCTGGTTCTGTACTCGGATAGCCATCGTAGCCCTACTGTACAAGCAGTTCAACACTTCGATATACCGACAGTCAACTTGGCACCGCTGAAGGGACTGCAGCACCGCCCAAATTTCGACGGAATCAAAGGCTTTCTCATAGTCCACATACGCCAGACATAGTGGCAAATTGTGCACTTCGGACTTCTGTACAATTTGCCGAAGGGTATGTATGTGGTCTATGGTTATAAAGCCCTTTCGGAAACCGGCTTGTTCGGGAGGCTGGAAGTCGTCAGGTCTGCGCGCGAGACGATTCGTAATGACTCTCGAAAACAGCACGTAGACGCGGCTCAGAAGGGAAATCGGTCTGTAGTTCTTCAAGAGAGCGTTGTCACCTTTCTTGAAGAACAAGACCACCGCACTTCTGCTCCACGCCTCCGGTGTAATGCCACCATGGAGGACGGAATTAAAGAGCTTCTGAAGGACTTCAAGTACCGGTCTTCCACCCGCTTTCAGAAGCTCCGCTGTAATTCCATCCTCGCCTGGGGCCTTACCGTTTTTAAGGGTGCTGGAGAGCCATTCTAATCTCGCTCAGACTGAGGTCGGGGATATCTTCGGAATAGTGTCGGATGAGACTCGCTCTTGGATCGTTACTCACACTTGCGTGTGGCTCCAACGATGACGTGTACAGCTGCCCATAGAACCTCTCAATCTCACTCAAAATCTCAGGTGTCCCAGAAACGATGCTGCCACATTCAGTCTTCAGCTTTGACAGGTGGCTCTTTCTGGCAGACAGATCTCTGGCAAAGACTTTGGAGCCTTGGTTCCGCTCGATCGCTTCTTCAATACGAGCTGTATTGAAGTTGCGTAAGTCCCGCCGCATGCATTTGGAGATCTGTCTGTTCAGATACCTGTATGCTGTCAAGTCTGTTGAAGAATGTAGCTTCATCTCCCGTCTAACAGCCATGAGATTAAGAGTGTGATCGGAGAGTTTTTGTGTTCTTCTGCGGCGGGTCTTGCAGAACTTAGCTCCGACCGCATGGACAGTTTCCACGAGCTTGTCATTCATATCGTCCACTTCATTGCAGTCTTCTAGGCACTGAAAACGGTTTTGTAACTCGAGCTGAAAGGTCTCGGTACTTTGGAACAGAGCACGAGTGGGACGGAGCGTTGACTTCATTAGACGAGACCTCTCCAACTTAACGTTTAGGTTCAGTGTGCCTCTAACCATTCGGTGATCGCTACCAGTTTTCACCCTCGCGATCACGGAGACATCACTGAACAGTTGTCGTCTGGTCGTCATAATGAAGTCAATCTCATTTTTTGTCGAACCGTCGGGGCTCGACCAGGTCCACTTCCTGTGGGGCCGCTTCTGGAAGAAAGAGTTCATCATAAAGAGTCCCTCTTTCTCCATGAAGTCGGCCAGCTGCTGGCCCCTTGGGTTCCGTTGCCCTATTCCAAATTTCCCTACTTTCAGCTCACCGTTCTCTCTTGTGCCTAGTTTTGCATTGAAGTCTCCCATCAACACAAATATTGGGTTTTGGAGGAATGCATGGCTCTAGAGATATCCTCATACATTTCCTCCACCTCCACATCGGGGTGTGCCGAGGTTGGTGCGTAAACCTGTATGACCTTCAGCGAATACCCTTTGGTGATTCTGAGTATAAGGTACGCAACCCTCGTCGACACACTCCCGATCTTTACAATGTTGTTAACGAGAGACCTGTGGACGATAAATCCGACACCTCCTTGGGACAGATGGTCGCCCTCCCGGTGATAGAGCAAGTTGCCGGATTCGAGGATTACCGTGTCCTCCCCCTCTCTTCGGACTTCGGATAATCCTATAATATGCCAGCGCAACTTGTCTATCTCTTCTTCCAGCTCCACGATCTTCTCGTCAGTCCTCAGGGTGCGTGCGTTGTACGTTGCCAGGTCGAGTCGTCTAAGGTGGCAACCGAACCTCCACCGGAGATTCTTAGCACCCCCTGCCCCGCCGTCACCATGGTCGCCACCGTAGCCAGGAATAGCGGGGCCGCCGGGGACTGGGGGCCGTCTCTTTGTTACATTCATAGAGGGGTTTTTGCCATAGTTGCCACGCTTGGCGAGCGGGTTGGCAACCGCAGTTTTTTTTTTATTGTCTGGCTATTATCAGGAAGATGCTGCTGCCCATCTTTTGCCTGTTTCCCTTTGTCGCCTTTTACGACACCCACGGGAGGATATGGGGTAGTGGTATTCTTGACCGCCACTACACGGCGGTAAAGTCATACCTTTATATAAATCTGGTAGTACATTAGACCCCGCCAATTTTAGACCAATTTCTGTACTACCAACATTTAGTAAAATTTTTGAAAAAGTAATTTTAGATCAGATGTTAAGTTTCTTTAATATTAATAAATTGCTACATAGAAATCAATTCAGTTTTACAAGGGGTCGCTCGACAACTGACGCTGGAGTTGAGCTTATTAAACATATTTTTTGTGCATGGGAGAATTCAGAGGACGCTTTGGGTATATTTTGTGACCTTTCCAAGGCCTTCGACTGCGTTCACCATGAGATATTAATCAGAAAGATACAGTTAGTACTGTAAAAAAAGAGTTATTATAGTATGAATGAATACATGGTTGATAATAACCCCTGGGAATGAGGTGATCGCTTCCAAGCTGTTTCTAAAGTAAATTTTGTACTTATATAGTTTGTACAACCATTAATGTTAAAGACCACGCTCTCACAGAAAACCAGCGTAAAATAGCAGCTTAACACCGTATGGTGAGTGTAGAGGACCGGAGACCCTTTTTACTGGCAAAGAGGCATTTCATTTTAGTTCTCACGGGTGACAACGCATCTGCATCTTGAGTCTTTATTGAGGATAGATGTAGATGTCTATGGGTCACAGTAACCACTTACCATCAGGTGGACTGTGTGCTCGTTTGTCACCCGATCCTATATAAAAAAATATATATATAATGTAAGATTTGTTTTAAATAAAAGTCCCGCTGGGTTTCTTGCTGGTTCTTCCCAGGACAGAGGTTTTTTTTTCGAACCAGTGGTAAAGTAAAAAATGACTTTCAATAACATTTACACATGTGATCTATATTGAATAAAAAATTATTCTATTCTATTCAAATGCCTCTTTTCCGGTAAAAAGGGTCTCCGATACTCTACACTTGCCGTACGAAACACAGCAGCATTAAGCTGCTATTTTTTATTATTTATTTACGCTTTATACGTGGCAGAGTCATGCTGCAGCTATATTAGTAGTATAGTTGTAGCACGAATGGGTCGGCTCGGCCGCTCGACCGGGAAAGGACCACACTCTCACAGAATACCAGCGTCAAATAGCAGCTTAACACTGCTGTGTTTCGTATGGTGAGTGTAGAGAACCGGAGACCCTTTTTACTGGAAACAAGGCATTCCTTCTTAGGTCTCACGGGTGGCAACGCATCTGCATTTTGATTCGCAAACGAGGATAAATGTAGATGTCTATGGATCACAACAACCACTTACCATCAGGTGGGCTGTGTGCTCGTTTGTCACCCCCCTGTACTATAAAAAAAAATTACGCTGGTATTCTGTCAGAGCGTGGTCCTTCTCCGGTCGACCTGACCCATTCGTGTATCAACTATACAATTAATATATCTGCAGCATGACTCTACCACGTATGAAATACGTGTGTGTAAGCTACTACTCCACCACGTATTTATGATGGGACACATCATCATATCATAACTTTGTTATGTAATGTATGCTAGTCCTATATAATGCTAGTCCACCCAGCTAGTGAGATCGCCCCACACTGCGCTTCTCAATATGTGGCTGCTACTCGTAAAACTTTCTTCTTCCTTTCCTTATGTGTAATATATTATGTATAATTTGAAAAAAGTGTTATGTTTGTTACAGTTGATATACTTGAAGCCGAAATCGTGATAAAATTGGCTAGTAAAAATGAAGAAACACTAACGCGTTTTATCAAAAATGAGTACTTGGTGTTGCATCGTAATCATGATTTCTACGATCAGTACTGGTGTGTTATTGCCAATGCCACAAAACAAAGAAAAAAAGGAAACGTATGGTAATAATATTTAATATTTAAAAAAAAAAAGAAAACGTTTACCCCACACTAGGATTTTCTCTTGTATCGTGGAGGCAGTTTACAAACACAAATTGCACAAGGACAAACATCCAGACCCGGTACAATTATTTGTAGGCCATACAAATACTTGTTCCGTGCGGGATTCGAACCCGCGGCTCCCAGCGCAGCAACTCATTGCTAAGCCACTGCGCCATGGAGCCGTCAAATATATATAATACATAATACAATACTTCTGTTATTACACATTATCAATGTTGTCTAGGCCCTTCACCGTTTTTATGGCAGAAGTTTAAATGGAAGAAATTCGAATGGAAAAACAATACAAAAAGATAGACTGTCAGTTATTCAGTTCTTTACAGAACTAACACACACACACACACACACTCACTTTTCACAAAAAGAACGAAACACATACACGAAACTAATCAGTGGTAGGATGAAAGCAGAAACCTAAAACAATTGTTGGGCATGTATTTGTGTGCAGCGCAATGGTACAATTTGACAGTGGCTCAGTGCGTGTATTGTCCACTAGGAAGCAAAGTAAATTTTCAGCTACTGCCCGAAGTGCGGTTAAGTTATTTGCTTGCTTATATGAATACCTGAATAATTAGAGTAAAGTTAAAAAATTACATACGTCAGGTCACGTAGAAAAGGTAAATTATTTACAAGTAATAATACGAATTTTCTTATTTCAAATTCCTCTTTACTTATTGTATCAGTAAAATTAAAATGATTAATTGATAAATAGATCTGCATCAGGAACATTTTCATGCGTTGATTTTTTTACGATTACAATTTTAGCATAAAAGCGAACGAATCGTTGACAGACTTTAGATAGTATTTATGGATATATGTATGCCCATTAAAGGCCATCGACGGTTTGGCTGTTTCAAAAGGAAGCAACTTTATGAAGCTTTGTTTAAATGCTGGAGTTCTTTGAATAGATTTTATAACAAAAACTTTAAGCCATAGAACTTTTTTTTAGTTACGTACATCTTTCTGATTGGCTAACGTAAGAATATAATATACACTCAATAATATAATATACGCCCAATTTTTTTATTAATTTTTAAAAGATAATTTCTATCACCAGATCGCCATTACTGGTATTCTCAAGCAGAGCATACTCTTCAAAAGCGTTTGCAATATGCACCAGAAAAGAATCCAATAGCAAAGTAAGTTCTTTTGTTACTTTTGTTAGTATACTAATATTTCTTTAGTTTCATATAGGTACTTCTAGTAATCTGATATGGGTATTGATGGATTGTAAGAGGGGGCAAAAGAGCATGTGGCTCAATTAATGGTAAGTGACTACCGCCGCCCATAAACAACTGTAATACCACGGGAATTGCAAGTACCTTGCCGGTCTTTTAAAAAAGAGTAGGTAGTTATGTTCTTTTTTTGAAGGACCCTAATTCGTATTGGTATAAAAAATGCTGTAGCTAATTCCTCAAAGCAGTAGCGCAAGAAAGAGAACTCCCTAATAAGTTGCACAGTGGTGGGCCGCCAAGCATCTAGATGTTATGGATGGTATCATGAATTTATCATGATGTGCGATGGTGGAATTTGGTGACTGGAATTAACCCGAACAATTGCTATGAGCACTCAAAGTAAGAAATGCGATTAAAACATTTGTTACCAGCGCCAGTGAATCGAGCCTGATCACTCGGTCGTCGAAAATTTGTACCGCTTTTCAGGTGCTTGTATGAACTGTCGCGGCGGCGGTAGTGTGCGAAAGCGTTCCCGAATGCCCGGCAAAGGGCGAAGAGATGAACACCTAACTAGCACTAACCTGTCTATCACCCCCTCAACAAAAGACGAGCATGGGTATTTTTCCACATATATAATAAAGGTCTAAAAGGTCTAAAGGTCGCCTAACAAAATTTACTAATTGTAACTTCTTCCAAAATCAATTTTAGAATATTAAGGGATAAGTCTCGTTTAAATATTTCTATTTTACAATCAGAAGCGGAATATGTTATTTTAAATCCGTTGTTAGAGTTGTGTAAACTCAAAAAAATTTTAAATTGCTCTCACATTTAAATTTAACTGTTCTTTGTTTATATAATATTAATGTTGAATTCCTTTTTACCAAAATATACAGAAACTCAATGTGTACACACGTACTCGCTTAAAATGAATAATTTAGTAATTGATATTATTCATAATTTCATGGAAATCATAGTAGATGTTGTAAAAGAGTTTCAAAAATATACTTAGAGTCACGATATTCGTAAATACGAAATTTTAATTTGAAGATAGTAATGTCGTTTTGAAACATGTAGGAGCTTTTATTCCAATTAAAACCAGTTTTCCTTCTTTTTTAAAATTTATTTTCTAGTTAATTCTCTAATTCGTTTGTATGAAGTAAATAGTAAAATAAAGTAGTAAAAGCGTCAGTAGCCTAATGGCAGGGTGCGGACCGTGTACTCGAATATTCGTGGGTTCAAATGCGCCATTCGACTACTGTCGTGAACAACTTCTATTACAAGCATTTTAAGCATACCAGAAGTGGTTAAAGGAGATATTAGTGATGTTTAATAGCATTACTAGTATTAAAAAATAAGTATTTTTTGTATATTTATATAAGATAATAATCTAACTTCATTAATTATTTACTTAAAATATTTTTTCTACAAAAGAAACATCATTCTTGTTGTCGGCGATGGTATGAGTTTAACGACATCAACTGCAGCAAGGATTTTAAAAGGGCAACGAATAGGACAATTTGGCGAAGATACAGATTTGGCTTGGGATACTTTTCCTGCCGTGGCTCTTGCTAAGGTAATAAATTTCATTTACTCAAGATAAATGTCAAATTTAGCAAAGACAATTCAATATTTCGATAAGAAAATAGTTGCAACACTTCAGTAGTAATATTTCAGTTACATATTTTAGTGATTAAAGCAAGGCAGGAAAGAACACATATGAAATGGTATTTAGTGAAGCAAGGCACGTTTTCACCTTTTAACTATTTCTGGTGCTAAGCAACGGTGCATTAATTGTTATTTACCAAATTGGAGAGTGAGATAGATTTTATCTCAGAGTGTCCATGGGATAAAGCAGCTATGATCTTTTGTTTTGATTGCAGAACTAAAATCAATATTTGTTTTTCACTGTAAAAGATGTAGATTTACAAATGGCTGTTAGCGTTCTAGTTATAGATTTGCCTACGAATTTAGATAATTTAAGAAGGTCTAAGAATTTACAACAGGTAAGCTGCGCCAGTATTTTTTATTAAAGTACAATAAGTGTAAAAAAACAGCCTTTACAAGGGCGATACTGAAAGTTTTTAGCACTGGCCACTTGTGAACGATATAATAAAAAATAATTTCAAATTTTGAAAATGGAACTCTTTGCCAATATTATTTTGTATGTATTTTATTGATTTATTATTTGTTTAAGATTTGGCGGCAAATAAAATTGTCTGTGTCACAACAGCATGAATTTAACGCGAGAAAATTTTCGTACAATGATTTTTTATGACTTTCGATGTCATTTAAGCCAACAAGAAAGTTATGATAGACTTCGATTGGCCTTTCACGATGAAGCCCTATCTCGTGCCACGTTGTAAACAACTGATTTAATAAGTTTAAACGTGGTCGATTATGGGTGAGCTTATCACCCATAATCTGCGTGAGGGACGGCCTTCTACGGCGACGACTGAAGATAACATTAGTGTTGTGCGGTGTGTGATAGAGACAGATAAAAGAGTGACTTATTAGCAGACTTGGGCAAGCTTAGGTCTCCGTATGAGTCAGGTGCACAAAATCCTCCGTGAACATTTAGCGGTCAGGAAGCTTTATGCCCGGAGGATACCTCATAATTTGACAGAGGCCCAAAACTCCGTCGTGTTGATTGGTGTCGTGAAATGGTTCATAGATGTTGTTGATGTGTTGTGTTCGGCATACTTACGGGTGACGAAAGCTTGATTTATTGTTATGATCCTGAAACTAAGAGATAGTCTGTTGTCTGGGTGTTTCCTTCTGAGGAGTTGCCAACTAAAGTTGGAGAGGTCGAAGCGTGGGAAAAAAGACGGCAGCCTCGTTCTTCGGAAAGACAGGTCATTACGCAATAATTAGTTTAGAGAATCGAAAAACAGTTACTGCAGAGTGGTACACTAACAGTTGTTTGCCGCTTGTCTTGAAAAAAGTTCGCCAAGCAAACAATCGACTACTTCAGACGCGCGCTGCGACGTCAGACGTGATATTACTGGGTCACCCGCCCTATAGACCCGAACTCGTCCTTGCTATGTTTATTTATTTCCTAAAATAAAAGAAAACTTCGAGGAAAACGTTTTATGAATGCCGAGGAAGCAGCGGCTGCGTTTCAAAATGCCGTTGAAGAGACCTCTAAGGACGAGTGGGCAAAGTGCTTTTCTCATTGGTGCCACCATTATCATCATCATTACAGCCCTTCACAAGTCCACTGCTGAACATAGGCCTCCCCCAAAGAATGCCACAAAGCACGGTCCTGAGCCACCTGCATCCATCGACTTCCTGCATGTCTTACCAGGTCGTCACTCCATCTCGTGGGGGGACGTCCTACACTTCGCCTACCGGTACGAGGCTGCCAATCGAGAACCTTTCTTCCCCATCGGTTGTCGGTTCTTCGAGCTATATGGCCGGCCCACTGCCACTTCAGCTTACTAATCCGTTGGGCTATGTCGGTTACTCTGGTTCTACTGCGGATATCCTCATTCCTAAGTTTATCACGCAGAGAAACTCCGAGCATAGCCCTCTCCATAGCTCGCTGAGCGACCTTGAGCTTCCTCATACGGCCAACAGTGAAGGACCACGTCTCAGTTCCGTAAGTCATCACTGGCAACACGCACTGGTTGTACAATTTCGTTTTCAGGTTTTGAGGTATGTCTGACGAGAAGATGTGTCGTAGCTTCCCGAACGCTGCCCAGCCGAGTTGAATCCGTCGATTGACCTCTCGGTCGAAGTTGGACTTACCTAGTCGGACTATTTGTCCCAGGTAAACATACTCGTCAACAACTTCGAGCTTAGTGCTCCCAACAACTACCGGCATAGGTGTGACATGGACATTGAACATGATCTTTGTTTTGTCCATGTTCATCTTAAGACCTATCCGTTGGGAAACACTATCGAGGTCATTGAGCATAGTGCTTAGGTCCTCCAGCGATTCTGCCATAAGGACTATATCGTCGGCAAATCGAAGGTGAGTGATGTACTCGCCATTGATGTTGATACCGAATCCTTTCCAGTCCAGAAGCTTGAAAACGTCTTCCAATGCAGCGGTGAAGAGTTTCGGGGATATGACGTCACCCTGTCTTACACCTCTCTGCAATTGGATAGGTTTCGTACTCTGGTTCTGTACTCGGATAGCCATCGTAGCCCTACTGTACAAGCAGTTCAACACTTCGATATACCGACAGTCAACTTGGCACCGCTGAAGGGACTGCAGCACCGCCCAAATTTCGACGGAATCAAAGGCTTTCTCATAGTCCACATACGCCAGACATAGTGGCAAATTGTACACTTCGGACTTCTGTACAATTTGCCGAAGGGTATGTATGTGGTCTATGGTGCTAAAGCCCTTTCGGAAACCGGCTTGTTCGGGAGGCTGGAAGTCTTCAAGTCTGCGCGCGAGACGATTCGTAATGACTCTCGAAAATAGCACGTAGACGCGGCTCAGAAGGGAAATCGGTCTGTAGTTCTTCAAGAGAGCGTTGTCACCTTTCTTGAAGAACAAGACCACCGCACTTCTGCTCCACGCCTCCGGTGTAATGCCACCATGGAGGACGGAATTAAAGAGCTTCTGAAGGACTTCAAGTACCGGTCTTCCACCCGCTTTCAGAAGCTCCGCTGTAATTCCATCCTCGCCTGGGGCCTTACCGTTTTTAAGGAGCTGGAGAGCCATTCTAATCTCGCTCAGACTGACGTCCGGGATATCTTCGGAATAGTGTCGGATGAGACTCGCTCTTGGATCGTTACTCCAACGATGACGTGTACAGCTGCCCATAGAACCTCTCAATCTCACTCAAAATCTCAGGTGTCCCGGAAGCGATGCTGCCACATTCTGTCTTCAGCTTTGACAGGTGGCTCTTTCTGGCAGACAGATCTCTGGCAAAGACTTTGGAGCCTTGGTTCCGCTCGATCGCTTCTTCAATACGAGCTGTATTGAAGTTGCGTAAGTCCCGCCGCATGCATTTGGAGATCTGTCTGTTCAGATGCCTGTATGCTGTCAAGTCTGTTGAAGAATGTAGCTTCATCTCCCGTCTAACAGCCATGAGATTAAGAGTGTGATCAGAGAGTTTTTGTGTTCTTCTGCGGCGGGTCTTGCAGAACTTAGCTCCGACCGCATGGACAGTTTCCACGAGCTTGTCATTCATATCGTCCACTTCATTGCAGTCTTCTAGGCACTGATAACGGTTTTGTAACTCAAGCTGAAAGGTTTCGGGACTTTGGATTAGAGCACGAGGGGGACGGAGCGTTGACTTCATTAGACGAGACCTCTCCAACTTAACGTTTAGGTTCAGTGTGCCTCTAACCATTCGGTGATCGCTACCAGTTTTCACCCTCGCGATCACGGAGACATCACTGAACAGTTGTCGTCTGGTCGTCATAATGAAGTCAATCTCATTTTTTGTCGAACCGTCGGGGCTCGACCAGGTCCACTTCCTGTGGGGCCGCTTCTGGAAGAAAGAGTTCATCATAAAGAGTCCCTCTTTCTCCATGAAGTCGGCCAGCTGCTGGCCCCTTGGGTTCCGTTGCCCTATTCCAAATTTCCCTACTTTCAGCTCACCGTTCTCTCTTGTGCCTAGTTTTGCATTGAAGTCTCCCATCAACACAAATATTGGGTTTTGGAGGAATGCATGGCTCTAGAGATATCCTCATACATTTCCTCCACCTCCACATCGGGGTGTGCCGAGGTTGGTGCGTAAACTTGTATGACCTTCAGCGAATACCGTTTGGTGATTCTGAGTATAAGGTACGCAACCCTCGTCGACACACTCCCGATCTTTACAATGTTGTTAACGAGAGACCTGTGGACGATAAATCCGACACCTCCTTGGGACAGATGGTCGCCCTCCCGGTGATAGAGCAAGTTGCCGGATTCGAGGATTACCGTGTCCTCCCCCTCTCTTCGGACTTCGGATAATCCTATAATATGCCAGCGCAACTTGTCTATCTCTTCTTCCAGCTCCACGATCTTCTCGTCAGTCCTCAGGGTGCGTGCGTTGTACGTTGCCAGGTCGAGTCGTCTAAGGTGGCAACCGAACCTCCACCGGAGATTCTTAGCACCCCCCGCCCCGCCGTTACCATGGTCGCCACCGTAGCCAGGAATAGCGGGGCCGCCGGGGACTTGGGGCCGTCTCTTTGTTACATTCATAGGGGGGTATTTGCCATAGTTGTCACGCTTGGCGAGCGGGTTGGCAACCGCAGTTTTTTTATTGTAATTTTGGCTATTATCAGGAAGATGCTGCTCCCCATCTCCTGCCTGTTTCCCTTTGTCGCCTTTTACGACACCCACGGGAGGATATGGGGTAGTGGTATTCTTGACCGCCACTACACGGCTTGGTGCCATCGGATGCAGCTATATTGATGTAAATGGACAATATTTCGAAAAGATATAATAAAACTAATAACTTGCTAGTTTGTTCAGTTTTTGATTTTCTAAGAAACTGAGAACTGATTTTCTGAGAACTTTTAGTGTCACCCTCGTATATTGTGTTCATTCCACAGCTGGGCTGCTGTTGTTGTATTTTTTATAATATAAGGGTTACCAATGAGCTCTCAGTTCATCTGATGGTAAGTGGATGCAGTGGCTCATAGACATCTACATCTATTCTCGATTAAGAATCAAAAGTTAAGAGCGTTGTCACTCTTGAGGACTAAAATAGAATGCCCCGTTACCAGTTAAAAGGGTTTTCGTTTCTCTTCACTAATTATAAGAAACACAGCTGTATTAAGCTGCTATTTTATGATGATATTCTGTGTGAGCGGCCCTTCCCCGAGTGAGTCACCCCGTTCGATCTGAAACCATAATATAGCTGCGTCGTGCCTCCATTAAGATTACTAATTTAAACTACTGGGAACTTGTTGTGTACTAATTGAAACTATCCTTAATTTAGATTAATATTACTGATTTAAGTTAATTTAGACAGAGTTAAGAGTGTTTTAAATTTTAGTTTAGAAACAGTGGAAAATTAAATTTCACGTGTTGTGCACACATTATACATATACATAATTACCTTTTATGTATTTTTTGTTTTAGAATAAGTCATATTATATTTATGATTTATATGAGCTCGTATATATAGCTTGATTGATGAGCTTATTAAACATATTTTTTGTGCATGGGAGAATTCAGAGGATGCTTTGGGTATATTTTGTGACCTTTCCAAGGCCTTCGACTGTGTTCACCATGAGATATTAATCAGGAAGCTACAGTACTATGGTGTCAAGAACACAGCGCTTAAACTTACTATTTCATATTTAAGTAATAGAAAACAGAAGGTTATTATCAATGGTAAAAGTTCTTCCGGGTCACCTGTACTAATGGCTGTTCCTCAGGGCTCGATTCTCGGCTCATTCCTGTTTCTGGTATATATTAATGACTTACCTCATCTTGTAGGGGATAGTCATGATATAGTATTATTTGCTGATGATACTTCCTTGATTTTTAAACTTAAACGTCAATCATTTAAATGTGACGAAGTGAATAATGCTATATCAAAATTAGTGCATTGGTTTAACGTTAATAATCTGCATTTGAACGGAAATAAAACTAATTGTGTTAAATTTACAACAACGAATGTTAAAAATCTTAATACCGATGTGTTTTTAAATGGGGAGGAATTGAGCCCTGTTGTATCCACTGTTTTTCTTGGCATCACTCTTGACGCAAAGCTACAGTGGGGCCCCCATATATCCAAATTAGCAAGCAGACTAAGTTCTGCAGCCTATGCTGTAAAAATGATTAGAGGTCTCACTAGTGTCGGGATAGCTAGATTAGTTTATTTTAGTTATTTTCATAGCATAATGTCTTATGGGATTTTGCTATGGGGAAATGCGGCTGATTCAGAAACTATTTTTGTTTTACAGAAGAGGGCCATTAGAGCTATTTACAATCTAAAACCGAGAGAGTCCCTTAGAGATAAATTTAAAGAAATTAATATATTAACTTTGGCCTCTCAGTATATTTACGAAAATTTTATGTATGTTCACAAAAACAAAGATAGTTTTAGTAAAAGAAGTGATATACATTCTGTAAACACTAGAAACAAACACAAGCTAGTGATACCAGTTTCTCGACTCCACAGAGTCAGTAATTAATTCTTGGGGCAATGTATACGCTATTACAACAAGGTCCCGGAAAGTGTACAGGTTCTATCTATTACCAAGTTTAAATGTTTTATTAAGCTGAAACTGTATAAAAAGGGTTATTATAGTATAAATGAATACATGGTTGATAATAACCCCTGGGAATGAGGTGATCGCTTCCAAGCAGTTTCTAAAATACTACTACTACTTATACTTATCTTCACGCACAATCCCTGACGGGGTAGCCAGAGAGAACAGATCGCCAAGTGTCACGATCCTTACATATCTCTTTCGCTTCTTTCAGATTCATTATCTTCTTCATACATGCACGTCTAGGTATCCGAGTACTCTTGACCCTACCCTCTTCGAGCAATTTGCTCACATGGTCTTCGAAAGTTAGTCTCGGTCTACCTCGACACCTTTTAATATTAACTTTCGCGCTATATATTTTCTTCACCATTCGGTCTTCACTCATTCGCTCAACGTGCCCAAACCACCGAAGCACGCCCTTATCAATTTTTGTGATAAGGTCATCTTTCAAACCTGCCATATTGCGAATCTCTTCGTTTCGCTTTCGGTCGGCCATAGTAACGCCGCACATTTTACGAAGAGATCGCATCTCCACTGCATTCAACTTACTTTTATGCTTCTTCTGGCATACCCAGGTTTCGCTGCCATATAACAAAGTCGGTACCAACACTGCGTTATGTATTGCAAGGCGTGCACTCTTCGCTACGCCTTGCCTTTTGACTAACGCAGTCAGGGCACCATTGACTTTGTTCCCGGCAGCGACACGCCTGTCCACATCTAAATCACATCTTCCATCCCGGCTAAAAGCACTCCCCAAGTATACAATTTCATTTACCTGTTCTAGACATTCCTGATTTACCCATATTTCACACTTCGTTCTCTCTTCGTCCCTTTCAAGTTTCTAAAATAAATTTTGTAAATAGTTCGTAATCATTTATATTGTAAAATTTATTTTAAAAAAAAAAGTCCCGCTGGGTTTCTTGCTGGTTCTTCCCAGGACAGAGGGTTTTTTCGAACCAGTGGTAAAGTAAAAAATGACTTTCAATAAGAATTACACATGTAATGTATATTGAATAAAAAATATTCTATTCTATTCTATTCTATAGCAAAATATAGTTGAGATTTACATAATCGGTTAAGATGATACTTTTTGTATATTGACTTAGTTTCAAAGAAATTTTATCTATAATATAAAAATGAATCGCTAAATGTGTTGCTAAGCGCAAATCTCGAGAGCAGCTGAACCGATTTTGCTAATTCTTTTTTTATAATAATCCTCGATGTACGAAGATGGTTGTTACGGAGATTAAAATTTATAAAATTGCCTGAAAAAGTCTAAAAACAATACTTTTCTATATTCCTATACAAAAGATTCGTAATAATACTCAAAAGTCAATTTGAACTTTAATACCATACCATAAAGTTTAAGTGTTAGTGGAAGGGTTCCGGGAAGGTAAAACAATTGAGTGACGTTAGTATCGTTAGTATAAATGTCAATATTTGTCAATATTTATAAGATGGTAACATTACTCAAAAACAAAATTAGGGTTTCGCGCAAAAAAATTGATATTCATGAAATCGTAGTAAATGCCACGCGGACGAAGTCGCGGGGCACAGTTAGTTCTCAATAAAACAATCATTTGATAAATTGTCACTTACATGAGAACTTAAGATTTGAATAATAGTATATGAGCAAACCGGGTTCGATCCCCGCCGGCACCAATGAAATTGTTAACTGCAATTTTAAGTGCTGATTTACCACGTGCTTGGCGGTGAAGGAAAACATCGCGAGGAAACCGGCATGTCTGAGAAATAAGAAAAAAATATTTCAAAGACATGTGAAGTTCGCCAACACGCATTGTAGCAGCGCGGCCGACACTTCCTTGCCCTAAAACCCTCTCAGAATGAGGGGAGGCCCGTGCCCAGCAGTGGGACGTATATAGGCAGTAACTTTAAGTTTTTTTTATGATATATTTATTACGTTTTGAAAATGCTACACAAAAGAATATTTCACAATAATGTTGGTTTTTTATCCGATGGTAGACTATTGAATAATTGGACACCTCTATATATAATCATTTTCTTTCCCCAATTAGCCCGTGTTATCGGTATGGTTAGATGGCCAGCTCTGCGAGGTTTACATTTATAGGCTTATATTTTTGCACTGAACCTGATTTCAGATTTCAGGGTGTATTTTTTATTTAGTATTTTGTAAATGAGTAAAAATGTAGTTTATTTTTGTAATTAAATTAATTTTGTAAAATGCTTGCTTTATACTGGGAGAGACAAAAGTAATCATCTGATGTTCTTTGGCTGTTAATTTTAATTTAAATTAAAAAAGTTGGTTCTGTTTATGAATTATTTATGTTTGATTTATTAGAATTTTTTTCCATCAAGTCAAGAAGATGATATCGCACAAGTGGTTGCCGCTAGCGTTGATGACCATACGTGCCCTTTTTATGACATTTTCCATCACTTTTGCCAGAACTTCAGGCGATAGGTTCGCGTCTTCGTATCGGATTTTGTTTTTGAGGGCTTCCAAAGTCTGAGACTTGTTCACGTAAACACGAGACTTCAAAAATCCCCACAAAAAAGCCTGGTACGGTCAAATCGGGTGATCTTGGCGGCAGGTGCGATCGCCAAAACGAGAGATTAGGCGACCCGGAAGTGCCTGCTGTTGCATCGTCCTGTTGAAACTACTTGTCCTCCAGTCTCAGCTCATCAGATTGAGGAAGAAGAAACTCGTTGATCATGGCTCTGTAGCGATCGTCGTTCACAGTAACCGTTTGAACCGCGGCGTCCTCGAAAAATAAATAGCCCGATGATTCCTCCAGCGTAAACAGCGCACCATGTCGTAACTTCGAGCGGGTATAATGGCTTTCCGTGGTTCACACGCGGATATTCAGTGCCCCAGAGTCGGTAATTTTGGCGATTCATGTAGCCGCTGAGGTGGAAATGAGCCTCTTTGCTGATGATGAGTTTCGATTAAAAACCGTCATTTTCGTGGTCGAGATTCAGGATGGCTTGAGCGTAGGTTACGCGCGTTTGGCGATCAACCGCTGCATGCATTTTCTGCACTTTGTAAGGGAGCATCTTCAGGTCGTTCACCAAAATACGTGCCAAGGCCCAATTGCGCGGCACGTCATCTGGTTGATGTACGAGGTCCATTTCGACATCTTCGGCTACCGTAGCAACATTCTCAGCAGAACGGCTAGTCCGAGGCCAGCCACGTCGAGGAGCATCTCGTGTTGTCCCATTCTCTTCAAGGTGGGTGGCAAAATCCAGTAGTATTAGTCCAGTTCTTGTCGAACGGCTAAGAAATCGAAGAAATTTACGCTGTGCCAACACCACAGACGAATTATTGCGCAAAAAAATGGAAAAAATTATTCCGCGTTCTTGAGGAGTATAGCGATTCATGGCTTGTCAAAATGTATTTTATATCTATTTACTTCAAAAATGTCAAATTTGATTTGATATTTGACGCCATTTGCAAAAATTATAACGTTTTCCAATAGGGTCCTTTGCCTCACCCAGTATACCTAGCATTCGTTAAAATCCTCCGTAATCCACCTTACTTAATTAAAATCCTTATTAATTGGTGAAATTCGCAGGGCAATGTAGTGAACTGGGACAATTCTCTTTCAGACGAGTATATATTGCCTTGTGGGTTAAGGTAGGGTGGGCTAAACACCCCTCTGCTGTTTAACCTTTAATCTTTACATAAACAGTCTAAATGAGGAGCTCAATAAAGCAGGTATCGGCTGTCAATTAATTGGTAAATGTGTAAGTAAACTAAGTTGGGCGGACAATGTGGTCTGATTGAGCCCCTTAATCGGCGCTTTGAGAAAGTAAATACCTATTTGTCAGAAATATAAAGCTAGCCACGATAGTTGTAGCAGTATAACCGGGCGAATTTGTGGCCATGGTGTTTGAAGCATATAATAGAGATATTTGTCTTGATTTATATTATATAAACGGCAAACACTTAACGTTTGTAATAAACCTAGCAAGCTAACAGCATAGCACAGTGGCGAAGCAATCAGCTTTGTAGCGGTTTCTAACGGTTGCTGTTGAGCAATCAGTTTCAAAATAGGACGTTCAGATGCCTGGGTGATCAGTAATCGATTGCTGAAAACAGAATTTGAAAATTCGAAACCGTTCTCGAGATAATCGTGGGACAGACGGACAGACGGACAGACGGACAGACGGAGAGACAGACAGACGGACAGACATCGTGAAATCAATAAATGACTTCGCAAGCTTCGCCACTTAATAAGCGAGTTTGTGCGTGACGCGAGATTTGTGAGTTGACCATGACTTAAACAGAGAAAGGCGTTCCTTTGCCGTTCGTGAATGGTTGGTAGGAAACTTAACAAATGCGAGCGCGAACTTAACTAACTACTACTACTTAAATATTTTATCGGTCACATTTAGCGCCACATCTCTGGACTATTAGGCTGCGTTTCCACCACAGATGTGTGAAAATGCGTAGCGAGGGATGTGTTTGTTAAGAACGGCTCACGGAAACGGCTCAGCGAAGCGAGGTTTTTGTACATACAAAACAAGGGAAGAACGTGTGCGAAGGATGTGATGCGAGGGATGTGTCCCAGGGCTGTGTGCGAGGTATGTGTTATCTACTACGCTAGGTACGCATGCCCGCACTACTCAGTGGCCTAGCACATCCTGGTGGAAACGCTCAAACCGTTCCACAGCCTCACTACGTATCCTCGCACCGTCTAGGTACTTCGCACACCTCTGGTGAAAACGTAGCCTTATAGAGAAAAATTGTCAAACTTTGACAGTTCATATTTATAAATTTATAAGTAGTCTATTTAAATTTCTCAATAAATGATTGTTATTATAATATTTTAATGGATTCCTTCAAAAAGTTATAATAAGATAGCTCAGCAAATTTTTAGACGACGATAACAAATTGAACATTAAACACTTTCCACTAATAAGCCAATGAGCCTAACGGGTTTTATGACGGGTAGCCAAATGTTACTCGCCATAAAACTCGTTCATTAGTTTTTAGATGAAACTCTTATAATACAGATAGGCTTTTTATTTTATATTTTCATATTATTGTTTTGAATATAAGATTTTTTTAATTATACCATATAACATAAGTAATAACCATCCAGTATTTTTGAACGGTATAACATTGTAATGGATTAATAAAAGTAATTCTGAACGCAAATGTTACACTAATATCAGAAGTGTTATTCCCGCTTTTATCATTATTCTATGATTTCTGGTTTTATGTTTTACGTTCTCCGCTCATTGTAAGGTTTTGTAATTGTAATTTGTGCGCAGTAATTAGGAAACATAAAAATAAAATTAATTTAGGTTTAATTTCCTGTTTCTTCATTGCAAAAACAATTATGTAGAATTAAAAGACCCGAAAGTCATGAATTAAATACGATTATCCTCTACAGACTTACAACATTGATGCGCAAACCGGAGAATCGTCAGCGTGCGCTACTGCTCTATTATGTGGAGTAAAAGCACATTATGAAACTCTCGGCTTAGACGCTGGAGGAAAGTTTAATAACTGTGCATCAGCCATTAACTCAAAAGTTACATCATTAATAGACTGGGCGCATAGTGCAGGTGAAAGCTAGCCCCGTAGAATATTGATTAAATTATATTTTTAAAACTTTTTATAATGGCCCCTGTCAATGGATTTCCTTACATATTATTTTGTATTTTAATAGGTAAATCAAGTGGTATTGTAACAACAGCAAGAGTAACGCACGCAACTCCTGCGGCTCTGTACGCTCATGCGCCATCTCGTTATTGGGAAGATGACAGCCGTGTCTCACCAACTGTGCGACGTGAATGCAAAGATATCGCTTTACAACTTGTAGAAAATGAGCCTGGGAGGAGTATTAACGTGAGAACTTTTTATAGTAGTTATATACGTGTATTTAGCTTTTATTTATGTATTCGCGATCATGTGATACATATATTGACGAATTTAGTATTTTATTGTACACAGGCGATTCTCTAATAAAAAATATTTCTTTATAGCTCGTGAAAACTGTCCATGCGGTCGGAGCTAAGTTCTGCACGACCGGCCATAGAAGAACACAAAAACTCTCCGATCACACTCTTAATTTCATTTCCCGTATAACAGCCATCTGTTAGACGGAAAATGAAGCTGCAGTCTTCAACAGATTTGATAGAATACAGGCAACTGAACAGACAGATCTCCAAATGCAATGCAACTTCAATACAGCTCGTATTGAAGAAGCGATCGAGCGGAACCAAGGCTCCAAAGTCTTTGCCAGAGATCTGTCTACCAGAAAGAGCCAACTGTCAATGCTGAGGACCGAGTGTAGCAGTTCCGGAAACCTGAGATTTTGAGTGAGATTGAGAAGTTCTATGGGCAGCTGTACACGTCATCGTTGGAGCCACACGCAAGTGTGAGTAACGATCCAAGAGCGAGTCTTATCCAACACTATTCCTAAGATATCCTGGACGTCAGTCTGAGCGAGATTAGAATGGCTATCCAGCACCTTAAAAACGGCAAGGCTCGAGGCGAGGATGTAATTACTGCGGAGCTTTTGAAAGCAGGTGGAAAACTAGTACTTG
Organism: Parnassius mnemosyne; assembly: GCA_963668995.1. Lineage (NCBI taxonomy): Eukaryota > Metazoa > Arthropoda > Insecta > Lepidoptera > Papilionidae > Parnassius > Parnassius mnemosyne. Next base: position 16,770,944 of record CAVLGL010000079.1, on the reverse strand, counting down.
AAGTCCTTAAAAAGCTCTTGAATTCCGTCCTCCATGGTGGCACTACTCCGGAGGCGTGGAGTAGAAGTGCGGTGGTCTTGTTCTTCAAGAAAGGCGACAACGCTCTCTTGAAGAACTACAGACCGATTTTCCTTTTGAGTCACGTCTACGTGCTTTTTTCAAAAGTTATTACTAATCGTCTCGCACGCAAACTCGATGACTTCCAGCCTCCTGAACAAGCTGGTTTACGAAGAGGCTTTAGTACCATATACCACATATACATACCCTTTGGCTAATTGTACAGAAGACCGAAGAGTACAATCTGCCACTTTGCCTTGCCTATGTGAACTATAAGAAAGCCTTAGATTCCGTCGTAATTTGTGCGGTGCTACAGTCCCTTTAGCGGAGCCAAGTTGACTGTCAGTATATCGAAGTGCTGAAATGTTTGCCCAGTAGGGCTGCGATGGCTATCAGAGTACGAAACCTATCTAACTGCAGAGAGGTGTAAGACAGGGTAACTTTATATCCCCGAAACTCTTCACCGCTGCATTGGAAGACGTTTTCTAGCTACTGGACTGTAAAGGATATGGTATTAACATCAACGGCGGGCACAATACTTACCTTCGATTTGCTGACCATATAGTCCTTATGGCAGAATCGCTGGAGGACCTAAGCACTATGCTCAAAGCCCTCAATAGTGTCTCCCGACTGGTAGGTCTTAAGATGAACATGGACAAACAAAGATAATGTGTAATGTCCATGTCACAATTATGCCAGTAGTTGTTCGGAGCACTAAGCTCGAAGTTGTTTACGAGTATCAAATAGTCCGACTAGGTAAGTCCAACTGCAACCGAAAGGTCAATCAACAGATTCAACTCGGCTGGGCGTCATTCGGGAAATTACGACACACCATCTTGTCAGGAATACCTCAAAACCTGAAAACGACATTGTACTTGATGATGCTCAATGTCGCTCAGCGAGCTAGCGAGCGAGAGGATTATTCTCGGAGTTTCTTTGCGTGATAAACGTAGAAATGAGGATATCTGCAATAGAACCAGAGTGACTGACATATCTCAACGGTTTGTCAGCTGAAGTGGCAATGGGCCAGCCATATAGCTCAAAGAACTGACAACCGATGGGGAAAAAAGGTTCTCGATGGGCAGCCTCTTACTGGTAGGTGAAGTGTAGGGCTACCCCTCACTAGATGGAGTGACGACCTGGTAAGACATGAAATAAGTCGAAGGATGAAAATGGCTCAGGACAGTGTTTTGTGGCATTGCTTGGGGAGGCCTATGTTTAGCAGTGGACCTGTGAATGCCTGTAATGATGATGACACATATAGAAATTGTTGACACATTCTTCATAATTTTATTTATTAAATTTGGAAAAACAAGAAGCTTTAGCTGAATAATAGCTTTTTGTTTTAAAAAGGTAATAATGGGAGGCGGAAGAAGACATTTTCTACCTACAGTAACTTTAGATCCCGAAAACCCAAAACGTGAAGGACGACGATTAGATGGGCGTAATTTGGCTGAAGACTGGGTGAGAGAAAAAAGGAAAAGACTATTACGAGCACAATATATCACCTCAAAGGAACAGTTACATAAAATAGACCCTCGTAATATAGATTATTTATTAGGTGAGTTACTAATAACTAATCTATAGTTAATTTTTCGTCTATTTAGAAACAAAATTAAAATATCAATTAAAGTAAGTAACCCTTGTTATAACAACAGCCGTATATTTCCTACACTTAAAGTTACTATTATTCTTATTCGAAAGGGGTAAATATTCTATACGTGAATTTTTTACCCATTTTAAACCGTTTATTCGTTAAACAATCGTTCATTTATTAACAGGCTTATTTGAATATTCACACTTGAATTTCAACGTCGATCGTGGAACAGTTATAAATTCAGAAGATGAAACAGGTACCAGTTCAACAAAAAAAATAGACGATCCCTCTCTTGCAGATATGACAAGAACAGCTTTGTCAATAATAAAGAAAAATGAAAAAGGATTTTTCTTATTTATTGAAGGTAATATATTATGACTCAATTTGATAGTCAGTAAATATGATGAAATCATACACAAATCCAGAGAAAATTGTTAAGTAATTTGACGACTAGCAATATTAACTTTGTATTTACTTTCTACTCAGGTTTACGAATCACTTTTCTCACTTTTAGTTTTCTCTAAAATTTACTTTTACGTACGACGAACTTTTAAGATATTTTTCAATAAAGCTCATTTGAAAAAAATATTTTAGGAGGAAAAATTGATCACGCTCATCATTACAATAATCCGTACAGAGCTTTAGATGAAACTTTGGAATTAGAAACTGCACTTCTGGCTGCGTTAGAGCGTGTAAATATAGCAGAAACTTTAATCGTCGTTACTGCTGATCATGGTCACGTCATGACGTTTGGAGGCCAACGTACACCAAGAGGACATCCAATATTAGGTATTTTCCATATTTTGCACATTTTTACTTCAGAATATGACTAAGTGCTATGCCATAACCCTATGTGCAATAACCATAGCATACAATAAATCGGTAAATAAATAGCTATTCTCAGTATAGCTTCCATAGAAGTGATGTTTTTTCTTAAGTAATTTATTTACAGAGTTCTTCAAAGTGTGATTAATTTTAGTCTTAAATATTATGATAATACGAGTATTTATTTTGAAGGAGCTGACGTAGAAGTATCGGATATTGACGGCTTGCGGTACACCACACTGTTGTATGGTAATGGACCCGGTCACTCGGAGCCCCGATCACTTCCAGTAAATGTAACAAATTCATTTTCATCCCCTGATGCATTACACGAATCTGCTGTCCCAAAGCAATGGGCAACACACGGAGGAGAAGACGTACCAATCTACGCACTGGGTAAAAAGTCTCAAATTTTTATTATCTTCATATCGAACTATTCACATATGATAAAATTAAACAGAATAATTTCGAAAATTGCTCTGTTGAATATAAGTTAATGTCTTGAATGAGGAATTCCCCAAAAAATATATTTTTAATTAATTAATAACTTCATTTTACATTAAAATTAAAGGACACACGCTAATAGTGTTTGCAAACGTCAATCACACTATTCTGCCATTAAATGCTACACATCATAATACTGACTCTGCAAACACATGGATCGATCATATATCCGTCTCCTCTATTGAGAATGTTGCCAACTACGGCCAATTTTTTGCTTCTAGTTTTTCAGGGCATGATTTGTTCTTTCTTTCATACAAATTAAAGTCTCCCAAGCATACATCAGTGTCTGTGTCTATTCGTAGCTTTGCTAGACTGGATGTGAAAAAGTTTAAGCGCGACGCTGATGAAATTGACTGGTTTTCTGTGTTTGCTGCGTCTACAGTTGATGATTAAGTCCTAAGTCCTAATATCCTGAACGTCAATATAATAAAAATCTTTGATAAAAATGTTCCTAAGCGTGTTGTTAAACTTAAGCAGCATCCAGTTCCATGAGTAACAGCAGAGGTAAGAATAGCAATGGCAAAGCATGACAGAGCATTTCGTGCCTTTATTAGATATAAGAGGAAACGCACAGACGAAAAGTGGAAAACATATAAAGTTGCGAGAAATCGATGCACTCAGATGGTGAGAGCTGCTAAACGCCGTTACATCCATGAACATGTGCTTTATTCATCATCAGCTGATATATGGAAGTTTCTCAATACTCTTGGATTTGGCAAAACACACCTTGCCCCTAATAGCATGTCTTTTTCTCCAGACGATTACAACAGTCATTTTTGTCTAGTCAAACTATTTCTAATAGTTATATATATATATATATATATATATATATATATATATATATATAACTGTCAAAGCTGAAGACCTAGTGTGGCAGCATTGTTTTCGGGACACCTGAGATTGAGAGGTTCTATGGGCAGCTGCACACGTCATCGTTGGAGCCACACGCAAGTGTGAGTAACGAACCAAGAGCGAGTCTTATCTGGAAGTCAGTCTGAGCGAGATTAGAATGACTCTCCAGCACCTTAAAAACGCCAAGACCCTAGGTGGGGATGGAATTACAGCCGAGATTTTGAAAGCGGGTGGAAAACTGTTACTTGAAGTACTTCAGAAGTTCTTGAATTCCGTTCTCCATGGTAGTACTACTCCGGAGGCGTGGAGCTGAAGTGCGGTGGTCTTGTTCTTCAAGAAAGGCGACAACGCTCTCTTGAAGAACTACAGACCGATTTTCCTTCTGAGCTGCTTTCAAAAGTCACTACGAATCGTCTCGCACGCAGACTTGACGACTTCCAGCTTCCCCAACAAGCTGGTATCCGAAAAGGTTTTTCCATTGACCACATACACACCCTTCGGCAAATTGTACAGAAGACAGAAAAGTATAATCTGCAACTTTGCCTTGCATATACGGATTATGACAAAGCCTTTGATTCCGTCGAAATTTGGGCGGTGCTGCAGTCCCTCCAGCGGTGCCAAGTTGACTGTCGGTTGATCGAAGTGCTGAAGTGTTTGTACAGTAGGGCTGCGATGGCTACTCGAGTACAGAATAAGAATACGAAACCTATCCAACTGCAAAGAGTTACACCTCTTGTAAGAGGTCTTATAACACAGGGTGACGTTATATTCCCGAAACTCTTCACCGCTGCATTGGAAGACTTTTCAAGCTACTGGAATGGAAAGGATGCGGTATTAACATCAGTGGCGAGTACAACACTCACCTTCGATTTGCCGACGATATAGTCCTTATGGCAGAATCGCTGGAGGACCTAAGCACTATGCTCAATGACCTCAATAGTGTCGCCCAACGAATAGGTCTTATGATGAACATGGACAAAACAAAGATCATGTTTAATGTCCATGTCACACCTATGCCGGTAGTTGTTGGGAGCACTAAGCTCGAAGTTGTTGACGAGTATCAAATAGTCTGACTAGGTAAGTCCAGCTTCGAACGAGTGGTCAATCGACGGATTCAACTCGGCTGGGCAGCGTTCGGGAAGCTACGACACATCTTCTCGTCAGACATACCTCAAAACCTTAAAACGAAATTGTACAACCAGTGCGTGTTGCCAGTGATGACTTACGGAACTGAGACGTGGTCCTTCACTGCTGGCCGTATGAGGAAGCTCAAGGTCGCTCAGCGAGCTATGGAGAGGGCTATGCTCGGAGTTTCTCTGCGTGATAAACTTAGGAATGAGGATATCCGCAGTAGAACCAGAATAACCGACATAGCCCAACGGATTAGTAAGCTGAAGTGGCAGTGGGCTGGCCATATAGCTCGAAGAACCGACAACCGATGGGGAAGAAAGGTTCTCGAGTGGCAGCCTCGTACCAGTAGGCGAAGTGTAGGGCGACCCCCCACTAGAATGAGTGACGATCTGGTAAGAAATGCAGGAAGTCGATGGATGCAGGTGGCTCAGGACCGTGCTTTGTGGCCTTCCTTGGGGAGGCCTATGTTCAGCAGTGGACTTATGAAGGGCTGTAATAGTGATAATTATGGTACTTTCCCGACATTCTGGCGTAAAGCTTTTGTGTTTCCTTTTCTAAAATCCACTGGGAGCTGCCTTTTTTCTCAGTTTATACCAACAACAACCTTCCATTTTTGTCTTTAAGTTTTAGAGCTGTTGCTCATAAACAAATTTCTACTTTTAGTTTCAAAAACAAGATTTTTTCATCATATCAGTCTGGTTTTCATCCTGGGCATGGCACAACAACCACCCTTCTCAAGGTTACTGAAGATATTCAAGAGGGAATAGAAAATTCCAAATTATTAATTCTCACCTTAATAGATTTTTCTAACACTTTTAATACTCTCGAACACTATCTTGCTAGGTCTACTCTCTTACTTGAATATCTCGTTTTCAACCCAGGATTAGTTTTTTTATAGCATTGGGTGATAACCCACCCAAAGACATCTACATTTATCCTCAACAAAGAACCAAAATGCAGATGCAGGTCTCATGGTGGTTTTCATGATATCTTCAAGGGCGCCAACAGGCCGTGCATTCTGGCCATAATATTTCCAATTGGAGCAATGTATTAAATGGTGTCCCTCAAGGCGGTATTCTCTCACCTCTTCTGTTTTAAATTTTTATCAATCATATCACAATAAACCTCAAATGCTCTTGTCATCTATATGCTGATGATCTACAACTATATGTACTGGAGGAAGTTACTAAACGTAGATTTAAATTATATCTATGAATGGTCCACTGTGTTTGGATTTAACGTGACTCCTTCCAAAAGTCTAGCGATCATTTTAGGTAGTTCAAATACTTGTCTGCCGTTTATTTTGTACAAGAACAGTGCTATCCCATACTCTCCACATGTTAAGAATCTCGGTATGTACGTTGATAGCTGTCTTTCATGGATCAAGCAAATCTAAGAGGTGATCCGCAAAGTTACTGCAACATTGCGATATCTTTATCGCATAAAAAATTTTCTTCCTACCGCTACAAATAAAAGTTTTGCTTGTTCAATCTCTTATTCTGCCAATAAAAGACTATGTAGATGTGTGTATGTGTATGCGCAGACTTATCTCAACAGCATTTTAACACATTGGATCATCTCCAGCTTAACTGGCTGCCTATCAGTCAGCGCAGATATATAAGAATAATCTGCACTTTTTTCACAATCCTGAACTATCCTTGTACTCCTGAGTACTTAGGAGATAATCATAATTGATTTTTCCATTCTTCGCATAATCTAAAGTTGCTAACGTCTTTACACCGTACTGGTTATATGTCTCACTCTATCGCTCTTAAGGCTATAAGACTGGAACAAAATACCCCTTGACATTATAAAAAGCATCCAACAAGTTTCTTTTTCAAAAAAAAGTTTATGAACATTTTAGTAAAGCATTGCAAGTGTAAATTAACGCTTTTTCCTAAAATAATATTCTATCGTCACATATTTTCCTTATTCATTATGGCATAGATATATTTATGTATTGTATGTATTTAATTAGATTTATGTATTTGTGTACATCTGTATTAATATATTTATATTACATATTCTGGCTTATTCGAACTTCGTTACCTTTTTTCTCATTATTAGTTTATTTTTGCTGCTCTACCACCCATATGTTAATCTCTGCTTAGCCTAGTGGTTAACAAGGAGAGAACGCCTTAAGGCATTAAATCCACCATATATACGATTTTATTATTTGTGCATAAAAGTTTAAATAAATAAATGAATAAATTGTTTCAAATCTAAGGAAAAGTTGAGTTTTGTATTTTCTTATCAGTTTTACTTGTAAGCTTTTAACAATATAGTCTTTTATTAATTTGATACATTCTGACTTATAGCATTATAGTCCTCAAGTATGAACATCTTCTCACAAAGCGTGGTCGGGAGACACACACGGCTATTTACTTCCTGCATATCTCACCAGGTCCCACTCCATCTAGTATCTATCGGTCATCAGTTCGTTGAGTCATATGGTCAGACCATTGTTTTATGATATGTTAGGCTATGTCCATTACACAGTTTCTATTTATTATGGATTTTACCACGCAAACAAAATAAAACTAAATTTGTTAACGTGGTCAAGCCACAATTCATCATCATGATCATCATCAATACAGCCCTTCACAAGTCCACTGCTGAATATAGGCCTCCCCCAAGGAATTTCACAAAGCACGGTCCTGAGCTACCTGCATCCATCGACTTCCTGCATGTATTAACAGGTCGTAACTCTATCTAGTGGGGGGAAACCCTACACTTCACCCGCGGGTAAGAGGCCGCCACTCGAGAACCTTTTTACCCCATCGGTTTTCAGTTCTTCGAGCTATATGACTTTCTAATTCAGCTTACCGATCCGTAGGGCTATGTCAGTCCCTCTGGTTCTACTGCGGATATCCTCATTTCTAAGTTTATCACGCAGAGAAACCCCGAGCATAGCCCTCTCCATAGCTCGCTGAGCGACCTTGAGCTTCCTCATTCGGCCAGCAGTGAAGAACCACTTCTCAGTTCCATAGGTCATTACTGGCAACACGCGCTTATTGTACAGTCTCGTTTTCAAGTTTTGAGGTATACCTGACGACAAGATGTGCCGTAATTTCCCGAACGCTGCCCAGTCGAGTTGAATCCGTCGGCTGACTTCTCGGTCGAAGTTGAACTTACTTAGTCGGACTTTTTGTCCCAGTTAAACATACTCGTCAACAACTTCAAGTTTAGTGCTCCCAACAACTACCGGCATAGGTGTTACATGGATGTTATACATGATCTTTGTTTTGTCCATGTTCATTTTAAGACCTATCCATTGGGAGACACTATTGAGGTCATTGAGCATAGTGCTTAAGTCCTCCAGCGATTCTGCCATAAGGACTATATCATCGTCAAATCGGAGGTGAGTTATGTGTTCGTCGTTGATGTATCCTTTCCAGTTCAGAAGCTTAAAAACGTCTTCCAATGCAGCGGCGAAGAGTTTCGGGGATATAACGTCACCCTGTCTTCACACTTCTCTGCAGTTGGATAAGTTTCGTACTCTGTTTCTGTACTTGGATAGCCATCGTAACCCTACTGTACAAGCACTTCAGCACTTCGATATACCGACAGTCAACTTGGTACCGCTGAAGACACTGCAGTACCGCATAAATTTCTACGGAATCAAAGGCTTTCTCATAGTCCAAATACGCCAGACATAGTGGCAAATTGTACTCCTCGGACTTCTGTACAATTCGCCGAAGGGTATGTATGTGATCTATAGTGCTAAAACCTTTTCGGAAACCGGCTTATTCGGGAGGCTGGAAGTCATCGAGTCTGCATGCGAGAAGATTCGTAATGACTCTCGAAAACAGCACGTAGACGCGGTTAAGAAGGCAAATCAATTTGTAGTTCTTCAAGAGAGCGTTTTCACCTTGAAAAATTGAAGAATAAGACCACCGCACTTCTGCTCCCCGCCTCCGGTATAGGGCCACATTGGAGGACGGAATTAAAGAGCTTCTGAAGGACTTCAAGTACCAGTTTTCCACCCTCTTTCAGATGCTCCGCTGTAATTCCATCCTCGCCTGGGGCCTTGCCGTTTTCAAGGTGCTGGAGAGACTCGGTCTTGGATCGTTACTCACACTTGCATGTGGCTCCAACGATTATGTGTACAGCAACCCATAGAACCTCTTAATCTCACTGAAAATCTCAGGTGTCCCGGAAACGACGCTGCCAAACTCAGTCTTCAGCTTTGACAGTTGGTTCTTTCTGGCAGACAGATCTCTGGCAAAGACTTTGGAGCCTTGGTTCCGCTCGATCGCTTCTTCAATACCAATTGTATTGAAGTTGCGTAAGTCCCGCCGCATGCATTTGGAGATCTGTCACATCTGTTGAAGACTGCAGCTTCATCTGACGTCTATCAGCCATGAGATGAAGAGTGTGATCGGAGAGTATTTGTGTTCTTCTGCGGCGGGTCTAGCAAAACTTAGCTCCGACTGCATGGACAGTTTCCACCAGCCTGTCATTTATATCGTCTACTGCATTACAATTTTCTAGGCACTGAAAACGGTTTTAAAGCTCGAGCTGAAAGGTTTCAGGACTTTGGATTACAGCTCGAGGGGAACGGAGCATTGACTTCAATAGACGTGTTCTCTCAAAGTTAAGGTTTATGTTCAGTGTGTCTCTAACCATTCGGTGATCGCTGATGGTTTTCATCTTTGCGATCACTGAGACATCCCTTAACAGTTGTGGTGTGATCGTCATAATGAAGTCTATATAATTTTTGTCGAACCGTCGGGGCTTGCCCAGGTCTATTTCCTGTGGGGCCGCTTCTGGAAGAAAGAGTTCATCATAAAGAGTCCCTCTTTCTCCATGAATTTGGAAGGTGCTTGCCCCTTTGGGTTCCTTTGCCCTATTCCAAATTTCCCTACCTTCAGCTCACCGTTCTCTTTTGTACATAGTTTGCTTAGGCTTTGGACGAGTGCAAGGCTCTAGATATATCCTCATAAATTTCTCTAGATATATCCTCATACATTTCCTCCACCTCCTTCCTCATGAGGATGTGCCAAGTTTGGTGCGTAAACCTGAAAAATCACGATCATACAATTACACAAGTACATTGAATATACATTTAGAATTTCTTCTTTTTCAACGAGTGTAATTTTTTGAAACAAGCCCTATGCTTAAAATAAATCTAACTGTTATCAAAAGTTTTGATAATTACGTAGTTTTTTAAAGAAAATATGCAACAAATGCAATTATTGGCATTAAAAACTGCGAAGCCTGATTAGCTGGCCTATTGTTATAGTTCTTAATTAATCCAAATTCAAGTATATATATATATATATATATATATATATATATATATATATATATATATATATATATATATATATATATAATGAGATCGTACGAAGTTTGGCAGTTATTGATATAATAGATTTCTAACTATAGCATTAAATGCTCAGTGGAAAAATAAAAAACGCTTATTTATTTTTAGGTCCGATGGCAACAATATTGTTTACTGGCGTGGTAGAACAAAGCTATATTCCACACGCAATTGCTTATGCAGCATGTCTAGCGCATCAGTCTAGGAGATGTTTGATAACTAACTACACCGAACCAAAGGTAAATTTAAAACAGGTGAATATATCATATTCTTTGTGTAATCTTATTCACCTTTTACCCACAAATAGAAACCCTGTACATGGGAAATTTGTAGTTTCCTTTGTTCCGTAGAGTGGTAAAAATTGTCAAAGGAAGGTACTAAGATCTTGTATTCTATGATATATGATTAATTTCACGTCTTGCTATACCTAAAATTCCTAGACTATCTATATGGTACAGAATCAGACATTCGATACACCAGGTGTTGCAATCGCCGATTTACTTTTCAAAATGATCCTAAATTCCCTTCTCTACCCACGGAAAAAAATCGTATATCGTTGGAAAATTTTAAACCTCGATTTCATGAAGACAATTTTTAAAGATACAGATTTCTTATTGCAGATAAAATCACAGAGTTGCACCTCATCAGAAATAAGCAGTTTTTCGGCTGAAGAAACGAGCAGTGAACGTACAAGAAGTCGAAGTCTAGTCGTTGCTTCAAGTGTTATGTCGGATGAAAGAATAAATCAATCAAGCGGTCGATATCACACCATGTCATGTCATTTTGTTTATTACATCACTTTGTTTTGCATAAATTGGTTTTCAAATATCATGAGTAATGGTTAACAGGTTGTTCAAAAAATTACCTTTACTTGTTTAATGTGTACAGGTAGGTAGTCCAAAAATATAATTTCAAATTCTTGTCACTATAAGTTCTGAAAAATGTAAATAAATTGTTTTATTGTAAATTTATTTTAAACGGTTTTATTTATAAACAACATATTATATTCAACGTTCAGTTAATAGGTTTACCTTATTAAATTGCGGCCAACGAAGGAATGCAATCATGACGCCTGTCAGTTCGTCATGACTAGTGATGGGAAATAATTAACACCATTATTTTCTTTTCAACTGACCCAATAAAAAAGTAATCCAAGTTTCATTACCTACTTGTTTGTCTGGATTCTAATGTCTGAATGTAATTAAAGTAATAACGAAAATAAAAATGCTTATTTTTATTTTCTTTATTACTTTAGTTTAATACTCAGAAATATTTACTAAAAAATATAACAATATCATGAAAAAGAGTTGCGACTGGCAAACAAACAAATTTAATTCAATTCCGATTCGCTTGAGGAGATATTGTCTTCATTATTATCTTTGCCTACATGTATAATTATATTTAGTATCAGTTTTGTTATATCTGTCAAAGTTTTCAAAAATAAGATTTGTAATTTTTTCGATGATCTTCGTCCAGTCATCTATTGTGAATTTCCCGCAGGCTTCTTTATCTCTAGTATATATACAGTAATCTATGCTTCTTTTAATAGGGTCAATATATTTTTTGTGCCTAGTGACGGTGAAGTGTTGTGTTGAACAGCTTAACGTTTTATTTGAGCCCAGATTAGCTCAATAGCATTGTATTGACAATTATAGGGAGGGAGTCTGAAAATGCGATCATCGTATTACAGAGCCAATTCATCTATTTCACAACACACTTTTGCCGGCTTGTTGTCTTTAACTAATTTGATTAATTCTGTTTTTAGCATCTGCATACAAATGCATCAATGCCTTTTGTTTATAGCCAAGCCACCAATTCTTCTTTTCTATTGGCTTGAGTAGGTGCTTTCTGTATTTGCATCGAAAAGGGGCATTATCGATAAATATTACAGAAGGCTCAGGCAGGTCGGGCAATAACAACCACTCTTTAAATGTGGCGGCATTCATTTCTTCGTGGTAGTCAGTAATGGTTTTTTATTCAAATGCCAGTAAGCCTTTCTTTACAAAACCGTATTTACAGAACCACCGTGGCATATTATAAACCGGGACGTTTAATCATGTCTTGTTAATAAACACGACGTTATTCTAGTTACTGATTTTAAAAATGTTATTCGTTTTAAAATTATATCATAACATTCGAAAAGAACGTTTCATTAGCCTACTTTTCATAATGAAAACCAACATGTTTTAAAATTTTGGGTAAATTAGTTTTACCTCCCTTATACAAATTAGTTGCTTTCAAGGATGTTAAAAGCTTGGTCCTGTCCTGTTAATATATTCATTCCTCTAATATAATATATGATTCTTTATTGCACCGGCGTCAAAAGTATCTATATCTGTGACAGGTTTTGTTCTGCGTTTCTTCTCCGGAGTTCGTAAAATATTTTCTTCCATGCCAGTTTTCTTTATTAATATTTGTTATTGTTCGTTTGCTAACTCCAAGCGCTTGAGAAACACAATCTTGTACCCCTTCGATAGGTATCAAGCGGTCCACCATTTTGCGTTTCACGCTCAAAATAATCTTGAAGCTTGATGATTAGCTCACAGGTTTCACTTTTTAATGTTTGTCCACGTTTCGGCATTATTATGCACCAAAAAAGGTACAACACAACAAAATCAAAGTCCAATTTAGCGCCAATGTTAGTATAATAAGCAGGAACAGTCAATTAAACGAACGCCGAGTCACATAAATAAACAGAACGAGAAACACAGGAAAACTTGGTCTATACGCACGAAACAATAACAGACGACTGTTTCGACACCACAAAACGGCAGCTCAACGCACCATTTGGCATTGCCATTTTTTACCATAAATAGACAATAGACAAAATTTTAACTTTTTTTTCAAATAAATATAAAAATAGTTACTCATATTACGCAACTTGCCTTCACGCGTTTGGTTAGCGCGCCGTTTTGTAATATTACTAACTTTATTGCTACATTCTTTTATTATTAAAATATTCGAAATAAAAACGCATTATTGTATAGTATGACGAGAAATAACGTTACTTTTACCTGTTATTTTTGGCACACCACCACAAAAATAAACAATTGATCTATTCTTGTAACAGCGTAGTATGGTTTTTAAAAAAAATAATTTCTTATTTATTTAACATTAAAATGTGTTTTAAGTTGACATAATAATATATTTTTAAAAATAATTATCCATTACTATGACAAATAAACAATTTTTTACATCTTAAATTCAACGCCACTTCAAAGTTATGTCGTCCGTTCGATCACGACCTGTCAGGATCGCATTATTTCGATCGCACTATAAGTACCCCATTTTGTTTCGTAGCTCAGAACGACCTCAAATACTAATAGAAACACCTAATCGGCTTTGATAGAAGGAAATATAAAGATCGTGTATAGTCAGAATGATACCAGAATCAAATTAATGAGACCGGTGACTGAAAGCAGTGTAAAATGTGGGATGTAATTAGTACTGCGATTGAAAAAACACCTGGTTTGGAGATTAAAAGTTGATGATGAAGAAGAATACCAAAAATAATGTCGATAATAAAAACTAAAAAGAAATTTGTTAAGTATAGTGAATAATAATTTAATTGCATACTAATTCTATGTAACGAATAAAATATTTAATTTAGTTATTCTACAAAATATTGAATATGGTGAAGAATTGCTTCATGCCTTTTTTTTAGTTAGCCTGGACAGCAATACTTAATTAATTTAAATTTTTATTTTTTTTCCATAAAATGAGCGGTGGGAACTCGGGAGAAATAGCAACAGTAGCTAGCTAGCTAGCGCCTGCTGTAAATCTAGTATCTGTATTACGCGTGGTCTTGCTAATTTCCAGTGTTAATTTACTACGTTCTCGGCAACTAAAGAAACATCGTGAGAAAATCTGCTACAGTTTTCTTCAAAATTTTAGTGATTTTATGTGAGAATGGGTCGGTTTATTAACATCTATGGCGAGTACATAACTCACCTTCGATTTGCCGACGATATAGTCCTAATGGCAGAATGGCTGGAGGACCTAAGCACTATGCTCAATGATATCAATAGTGTCTGCCAACGGATAGGTCTTAAGATGAACATGGACAAAACATAGGTCATGTGTAACGTCCACGTCACACCTATGCCAGTAGTTGTTGAAAGAACTACGTCCGAAGTTCTTGATGAGTATGTTGAACTGGAATAAATAGTCCGACTCGCTAAGTCCAACTTCGACCGAGAAGTCAGCCGACAGATTAAACTCAGCTGGGCAGCGTTCGTGATATTACAACACAACCTCAAAACTAGAAAACAAGATTGTAGAACTAGAGCGTGTTGCCAGTGATGAATATCTATACCGTATGAGGAAGCTCAAGGTCACTCTACGAGCTACGGAGAGGGCTATGTTCAGGGTTTCTTTGCGTGAAAAAGTTAGAAATGAGGATATCACCAGAGTAACCGACATAGCCCAAGGGATTAGTAAGCTGAAATGGCAATGGGCCGGCTATATAGCTTGAAGAACCGACAACCGATGGGGAAGAAAGGTTCTCGAATGGCAGCCTCGTACCGGTATGCGAAGTGTGGGGTGTCCTCCCACTAGATGGAGTGACGATCTGGTAAGAAATGCAGTAAGTCGATAGATGTAGGTGACTCAGGACCGTGCTTTGTAGCATTCCTCGGGGGAGGCCAATGTTCAGCAGTAGACTAGTGAAGGGCTGTAATGATGATGATGATGATATAATATCAATTATATATGTTTTATATCCAATTGTCATTCATTTATTTGCGTTTTTATGTCAAATTTATTAACAAATGTGAAATTTTGTATGAAATAATATCTAAAAATTACTCCCTTAAACATTGGTAGCTGACGTGTAATTATATTCTAGAAATAAATAAGAATATACAGGGTGTTTTTGGAACGCTCCCGAAAACTAAGACAGGCGACAACACCAAGTATACCTTTGATCATGGGTCACAAATAAATTCGATCCTGATGAAAAAAAAATCATCTTTTTACAAGGTTTTATTAGCTTTATTCACGCGCCATCATGTTAGTACAGCTAAATGAAACGATAATTTCATAAAAAATATCATGAAAATACTGAAACATAAAACCAGCAGTGGAATGACTGAATTGATATCACCTGACCTGAGCTAGATAAAGGTCAATGTACGCGCGAACACAAATTCGCGCGGCCCGCAACTAGCGGGCCTTCCAACAATACCTAATAATTTACAACACGTGTCTAAATACCTAACTTATCTACTTAACCTACTATTTTGCCACTGTGCTTATCTCCACGTAGCCACTTTAATCCGAATTTACAGGTTAAATAACCCAAATAACTGGTTCGATTCCCCGCTAATGAAGAAATACTTAAATGAAATGTAACCAAGGTTGGAGTCATGCGTTTTTATTCATCGTGTAGGTATGTTTATTATTCTCGTGTATTCAGTTATGTACCTATTCAGATTAGTCTAGTACTAAGTTATTTAAAAAAAAATAGTTATGAAACAGCTTACTGCTCTAAATCCTCCGTGGTCTTATGAGATGCGGCTCAAATTGTGCTCCATTCATTTCAAGGCAGACTTGGGTGCAGGCGGGGCATCATCGTATGGTCTTCGACACAATCCGTACGTAGTTTCTCGAAAGCATCCACGATCCTTTGGCGCATTTCTTCAGCACTATCACATTCACGATTAAAAACCCTTTCTTTCACATACCCCACAAAAAGAAGTCTATCGGAGTCAGATCTGGTGAGCGAGGTGGGCAAGCGTGTGGTCCTAGTCTGCCGATCCAGCGATCATCAAATAGCTCATTGAGGCGCTCACGGACGAACCTCACGAAATGTGGAGGGGCACCATCATGTTGTAACTATGTGCGGCGATATTCAGCCAACGATAGGTCGTTTAAAATGTCAACCAACTGTTCATTTATAAAGTTTAGGTATCGCTGTCCGTTCAGTCGCTCTGGCAGAAACACTGGTCCCAGTATGCGATCCTTAAATAAACCTGTCCATACGTTAACCGACCATCGGGTTTGGTGCCCGGTTTATCGAACAGCGTGCGGGTTAACCTCTGAATACACGTGTGTATTTCTTCGGTTCCACAGGCCGTTTCTGGTAAATGTCGACTCATCCGTCCAGATAATGTGCTCAATGGAACCAGGCACACGTTGTTGCTGATATAATAACCAACGGCAGTATAATAACCACTATAAACGTACGCGTTAGGCATTATTAAAACAAAAAAGAATCCAAAAACGTAACAAAAACTTTAATATCAACACGTAATCACAAGTAAATTTATTAAACAAAACGATTGAACTGTCGCTCGCGCACGCGTGTACAAAATCAACACGAAAGCGAAACTGTCTCAAAAACTAAAACCAACGAACCCCGTCAAGGCTGAAAATTACTGCGTCACAAGCGTGAGGCGACAGGGTTAGGCATTCTGCCGTCATAATAAAAAAGGAAGTAACTAACAAAAACGTAAAATGGAAATAAAAAATAAATTGATGAATTTTTCTTTCAGACCCCGTGTCTAAAGTATATTAAAAGGTATCTATATTGAAATATATACGTAGAGACATGAAGATTTTAAGGACGAACTTATTTTTTTTTTTAAATTTGTTTATTTATTTAAATAAAACGAATTTTCCTTTTCATCTTAGCTTAAAAAATACACCTGGCAACACAAAAACATCGAAGGAAAGACGCATATAACTATTTGCGTCTTTCCAACCTAATAAATTAAAAAAAAACTGCCATTCATTTAACAATTTTACATATTTTGGAAAGGTCATTTGAAGTTGAAAGGACGCTAATAGTAATTTACTACTTTTTTTTTAATAAATATTAGAAAAGCATTGGTAGTGAGACACAAAAAATAATAATTTTAAAAAGTAATGATTTTAAAGGGGATATCATACAAGACTTACTACGATAATAATTAAAAATTAAAAATTTTGTACAACCGACTTTAATATAAATAATTAAGGATAACTCAAAAACTATTGGTCTGACCTCGATCAAATTTATATGGGACCACATGTGAAACACCAGCTCTTAACAATAAGATATAAGCTCTTAATAATAAGATATAGAATAATAAGACAAGACCAAGAATAATTGAAATTTAAGTAATCGATGCAAATATTGTTAAAGATGACGTAGCAACTGGTTAAATAAGTCTTTTCTTTTATGTTGAATTTGTATAAGTCTTTTCTACTAAAAAAAAGTCATCTGTGATCAACAGTTACGTCTAAAATTCTTACGATAATTTCTAAAATATGGATATTTGTGAATATTAAAAAAAATTAGTAGATGCGCCTTCTTATCATGAATCCAATGGTATATTTAACTCATTTATTCATAAATTGTTAGATGCGCCCTTTTTTCTTACGACCGCGTGTTTCGTACCGAGCTAGATACAGGTCGATAGCGGAGGGGGTGTGGGTACAATCGCGTTCTAAAGTACTACATGGTATTGGGCTATTGTTTTATAATATTATAGTAATTAATTGTTTTAATGTAGAATCATAATAGGTGTTTTACTAGCTACTTAGAACTTTGGAAGAGGTGGGAATTAAAAATGGATAATGTTTACATGAGCATTATTTGTTATTTCTATCGTAAAATATAAAGTAGTTTGTAACAAGAAAACTTTAGCTAAGGGTAACACGCCGTCCATTATGACGTCTTGGGTCACATGGAAGCCAGATGTTAATGGTGTGTTGGTGTTACTGGATGCTACTTGATCATCACTTTCATCTTCGCTTGAGCTTCCGTCATCAGGTCGATCACATGGTAATTTTTTCGGTATTCTTCCTCCACACTTTTAACTTTACTGCACAATTTTCCCCATTCACCTTCTCCTATCATATTTACCTTTTCGATCACTAGTTTAGTCATAAAACAATAGATATAAATAATTTTTCTTTCCTTCCTTTTTAAAACATCGTCGCGAGTCGCAAAGTAAGCTGTGTATGCGACTGTATTTTTGGAGCGAACAAAGCGCGGGAACCAATAGCATGCAGGCACACTAATACTGGCGGATTGTTCCCCCGTCGCGCGCCTTTCGTACCAATATGTGATAAATCGCTCAGTGCCCAAGTTCAAGGCCAGCGTTTGTTTTTCACCGTTCGCGCGTACATTAACCTCCATTAGTCAGGTGATATCAATTCAGTTTCCACTGCTGGTTTTATGTTTCAGTATTTTCATGATATTTTTTATGAAATTATCGTTTCATTTAGCTGTACTAACATGATGGCGCGTGAGTAAAGCTAATAAAACGTTGTTAAAAGATGATTTTTTTTTCATCAGGATCGACTTTATTTGTAACCCATGATCAAAGGTATACTTGGTGCTGTCGCCTGTCTTAGTTTTCGGGAGCGTTCCAAAAATACCCTGTATAAAATAAAATAAAATGAAACCTTAAATATATATATATGTATATAAAAATAGGCATATATATATTTATGCCTATTTTTCATTATTATTATTATACAATTTTTTATTTAAAAGTACAATCTTCTACTTATACAATTAAATCAGTATAGTAATATTTAATGCTTAAATAATATAAACATAATAATTAGCATGGACTCCTCTCAGGTAAAGGCCTCCTCTAAGGATTTCCATCTTTCTCTATTTTTTGCTATTTGTAATTTTAGTATTTGAGCGTAAGCCAGCGCGTCTATTGCTTTGGTATAATTTCGTATTTTTGTGTGTTGTATTTTGTGTATTTTCATGTGAATTAACTAATTTTGTTTTTAATTTTCTTCGTAATTTTCCACGTCTGGCAATCATACGTTAGAGAGGGCAGAATCCACGAGTCCATAGTTTTTTTTTTCGAGCTTTATCGACATGTCGCTTTTAAAGTAGTATTACTTTTAGGCTGCAATATTTTTTCCACGCGATTTTATTCTGCGATGTATCTCTATTATTTCGTTTTGAAACTTTTTGTTTTCTAAGATAGATATATTCATCCACGTAGTCTAGCAGCCTAATTTCCAAACTGATAAACTTCTTGATGCTATTTGTCTTAGCGTTCGTATTTGACAGGTTCATCTCCAATCCCACTTGTCTGCTGCTTAAATTAAGGGTCTCTTACATATATTGCAGGTCACAGCTAGTTTCTGATAATAACACTATAACGTCTGCGAATCATAGGTGGCTTAAGTATTTGTCATTAATGTTCAGACCACATTTATTCCAGCCCAGTTTTCTTATGATAGTTTCCAGTACAGCTATAAAAAGATTTGGCGATAACGGGTCGCCTTGCCTTACTCCTCCCTTAATAGGAAAGCTTTGGCCAATCGTTTCCATTCTTACTTTGCCATTGCTTTTACTATAAATGTTTCTTATCACTTCTATGTATTTCTTCTCTACTTGCATAAAGCTAATAATACTATATCGTGATTGTCCCCTACAAGATAAGGCAAGTCATTAATATAGATTAAAAACAGGAATGGGCCAAGAATCGAGCCCTGAGGAACGCCCATTAATATTACTGATTCGGAGGAACCTTTACCATTGACCACAACTTTTTGAGTTATGTTACTTAAATATGAAGTAATAAGTTTCTACGTGGTAGAGCCATGCTGCAGCTATATTATGGTTGTAGCACGAATGGGTCGGCTCGACCGGAGAAGGACCACGCTCTCACAGAATACCAGCGTAAAATAGCAGCTTAACGCTGCTGTGTTTCGTATGGTGAGTGTAGAGAACCGGAGACCCTTTTTACTGGCAAAGAGGCATTCCATCTTAGTTCTCACGGCTGACAACGCATCTGCATCTTGAGTCTTTATTGAGGATAGATGTAGATGTCTATGGGTCACAGTAACCACTTACCATCAGGTGGACTGTGTGCTCGTTTGTCACCCTATCGTATAAAAAAAAAAAAAAAAAGTCTAAGCGCTAAATTCTTTACACCGTAATGTTGTAGTTTCCTGATTAATGTCTCATGATGAACACAATCGAAAGCCTTGGAAAGATCACAGAAAATACCTTAAGCATCTTGTGAATTCTCCCAGGCATTAAAAATATATTTCATAAACTCAACACCGGCATCAGACGTCGAGCGACCCCTTGTAAAACCAAATTGGTTTTTGTGAAGTAATTTATATTAGTATTAAAAAAAATAACAATTGATCCAAAATTATTTTTTCAAAAATTTTACTGAGAGTTGGTAGTACAGAAATAGGTCTAAAATTAGCGGGGTCCAATTTAGTACCAGATTTAAATAAAGGTATTACTTTACTATACTTCATTAAATCAGGAAACACCCCAGAATCGATACAAGTATTAAAGATAATAGCAAGATGAGGTGCAATTAAATCTATTATGGACGCAATAGCTGTACGGAAATCCCCCACAAATCTGCGGTCTTCTTAACATCAATAGTTTAGAAGTATTTTACAACATCTTGCGATAGTACTTTTTGAAATCTAAATTCTTTTAAACAGGTATTAACATTCTGTTTGAGTAATGACTCGGCGACAGTTGTAGAAGTATTCAATGACTCAGTTGTCAAGATAGGAATATCCGTGAAATATTTCTCAAACACCGCTGCGACTTCTTGGTTTGATTTAGTTAATTCATTGTAAATTTTTAATTGATAGTTTGAGTTACGAGGTTTGTCTTTACCGGTTTCGTGGTTATTTATACTCCCCGTCATTTTAATTTTATTCTTAGCCGTCTTAATTTTGTTTCTAATATGTAACGATTTGGCTGTGGAGCAAACTCTTTTAAATATTTTAGAATATTTTTTGACATATTCTTTAAAAGCATCGGAAAGATTATATGATATAGATATTTGTCATTTAAAAATTCTTCTACAAAATAATAACACTTTGTGAGAACAATTCCAAAACCCATATCTGAAATAACAATAAGCTTTTACGTTTTATATTATCACGTATTTCGTTATAAATTGTTTAATTTTATACATCGCAGAAGCATTTTTTTTTATTTTCAATCAATGTGCTGGTTGAAAGTAAGAAGAGATACAAGAATAGGTTATATAACCTATTCTTGTATCTACTCTCAATTTTTACTTTCAATTACATCACAATTACTTTGAAACTAATGTGGATGAATCCTAAAGTATTTATAACGAATTAGTATTATATTAAAAATAAAATTTTTATTTGAATCTATTATTTATTTATATTTATTTGTAAGAAGTATGTATATGAAAGGTAAATGCATGTCTTTTTAGTTTTAAACAAAAGTTTACAACTCACTAAAGTACCAACACCACAAACAGCTCTTATGCATTGTTTTTGTGCTTTAAAGACTTTATTACGTTATTTGGGATTTAGCCATAGATTTCCATGCTTAGCATCGGTTAGTAACCACAGTTATTATTAGGACAATGCTGCTGCCAATATCCTGTTTCAGTTTTCTTCTGTCGCCTCTTACGACACCTACGACTTGACAGTGCCACTACACACCTGCAAACAACATCAAATATAAAAGGTGCACTAAGGCG
Source organism: Parnassius mnemosyne (assembly GCA_963668995.1). Taxonomy (NCBI): domain Eukaryota; kingdom Metazoa; phylum Arthropoda; class Insecta; order Lepidoptera; family Papilionidae; genus Parnassius; species Parnassius mnemosyne. The sequence goes on along the minus strand of CAVLGL010000079.1, from coordinate 16,749,199 downwards.
AAATGCTTCACAGTCTGTAATTGTAATGGATCTCCTTACTCTTTAGACCGGAGCAGCAGTATACACACTGCTGTTGGGCGACAGGAAAAGATAAACGGGCAGTATCTACCTTGACAGACTTCTAGCCAGAAAAGAAGCTAATGGGTCGCTTACTAGCAGTAACGCAGACCCACGTACGACTTCGACACCAGTTGGATCACGGGGTGCATGGGCTCTCTAAACTATTCGCGAGGCATCCGGTAGTCTCAAAATCATTGAAAGCGGACGCCACCTATTACGGAGCCTTGTCGCATACATGTAAACTGTAAGCCAATACATTGACTGTACTCGCTAATGCGTAGATTGTAGCATGTCAACAATTTGGCAATGTGGAGTTAGTTTAAAAGAGTGCTCAATGTGAAACATGTTTTTAATATTATATATGAAATATTCGTAGTGCTGTTTGAAAATAAGCCCTAGGAATGAGGTGATCGCCACCATGCTGGTTCTATTAAAATTCATTCATTAATTCTACAAACAAAATTAATGTAAAGTGAAATATGTTTAAAAAAGTCTCGCTAGATTTCTTGCTGGTTCTTCTAAGGATAGAGGTATTTTCCGAACCGGTGGTAAATAAAAAATGACTTTTAATAACTACTATGTAGTAATCTATATTAAATAAAAATTATTCTATTCTATTCTATGGAGAAACTTGAGTTCGGTATGGTTCGCGTCTGAGCTATGGAGAAAGCTGTGCTCAGAATTTTTCGCGTGATAAAGTCCGTAATTATGATATGCGAACAAGATTAACCGATACAGCCCAGCGGATTGGTAAGCTGAAGTGGTAATGTACCAGCGTCATATCTAGAAGGACCGACAGCCAATGTTGAAGTAAGGTTCGCGAGTGATAATCTTGTACCGATTAGTGAGTGTAGGACAGCCCTCAGAAGATAAAGACAGACAGGAAGTCGATGGGTGCAAGTGGCTCAAACCGTTTTTGTAGCATTCTTTGTAGAATACATGTTCAGCAGTGTGCCCACTAAAACTAAAGGCTTGTAATGATAATGACGTATTTGTATTTATTGTATCTTAATTTTAGTTATAAAATCGTCGTTTAAGCTTTACTACTAAAGAGCGGTAAAGTGTAAAAGGGGGCTTCATGCATGTGAAAAATAAAATGCTAATAAGGCTTGAAATTGATATCAAGTGAACTCATTTACAGAGACATTCATTGCTATAGTCAGACAAAGACAGATTTTTAGAGACACGCAGCTTTTTATGTCATTTTAGTAGAAAAAATTCTTCATTGAGTTGTTTTTAAATGATTTCTACAAATTGAATAAAACTATTTTTACGGATTTTATCGCGTTTAATTAACTTATTTTATATTCGCGACGTTTTTTTAAATACAACAACATTTATCGGATGAAAGTACGTACGTAAAGGTCAAAATAGACCCTACAACTAATACGCTTAAAACAACTAGCGATATAATAAAGAAATACTCCGAGAAATTGAATCTAGACGTTAATTCGATAATACCTGCGTGTGCGAAACCACCGAAGTTGTATGTATGGGTTACCAAAAATACTCAAACCGAACGCTCCATTACGTCCAATAGTGAGTCAGATCGATTCGCCAACTTACAAATTGGCTCAACACATAGCAAAAGTACTATCACCACTCAGAGGACACACAAGAGCACACACGAAGGATTCATACCATTTTGTCAGTGAGATAAAAGACCTATGTAAGTAAGAACTGACAATGATACTGTGGTCAGTTTTGATGTTCAGTCTCTATTTACATGCCTACCTGATAAAGACTGCATCTCAATTGTAACTAGAAAACTAGAGGAAAACAACATGCCAGCAGAATATGCAGTATTACTCAGACATTGCCTTACATCTGGCTATCTATTGTGGAAGGAACAGTTTTACAAGCAAGTAGATGGTGTTGCGATGGGCTCATCAGTATCTCCCATTGTCCCCGATATTTTCATGGAGGACTTTGAGGAGAAAGCCCTGCTTACTGCACCAGTAACTCCAAGTTTCTACAAGCGGTACGTAGACGTTACTTTCACAATTTTATCATCAGACAAAGTAACTGCATTTTTAGAACATCTTAATTCCAATAAAATTCAATTTACTATGGAGTTAGAGGAAAATAATTATTTAGATTTCCTAGATGTGTTAGTCATTAAAAATCCTAATAATACCATAGGTCACACTGTGTATAGAAAAAAGACCCATACCAACCGATATTTAAACGGTGAATCCCACCATCACCCTTCACAGTTAGCTACCGTGGGCAAATCTTTGTTACAGAGAGCACGAGGGATCTGTGACAGCAAACACCTGGCCACCGAGCTTCAGCACGTCAATTAGGTTCTGCAAGACAACAAGCTTCGGGTTCCGCACCTAGGTCACAGTGACCGAGTGAAGCCGGCCACAGTCGAGCGTGTGCCTGCTGTACTACCGTATGTCAGAGGTGTCACAGACAAGATTGGCTACATCTTGAAACTTGAGCTTCTATTAGAACATTCTTCAAGCCGCCGAAGAAGATTAGTCAGTTCTTACCATCCGTCAAGTGCAATATTCCTCTACAAGATGTAGGAATGTACAAGCTTGATTGTAAGTGTGGTCTCTCATATATAGGGCAAACAAAACGATCTATAAAAACCCGCGTAAAAGAACACATAGCTGAAGTGAAGCACCAACGTTCCGGGAAGTCTGCAGTTTGTGATTATATCCTAGACGGCCCCCGCCATTACATTAGATTTGATAAACCACAAATTCTCGCGAAAGAACATCGATTCCTGCCAAGGATGATACGTGAGGCTATTGAAATTAAAAAACATCCTAATTTTAATAGAGAGGGAGGCTAGGTACTAACACCTGCTTGGGATCCTGTAATTCATAAAATTAAAACTAAACCCAAGCATACCACTGCAAGACTTCAAGACACAGTTAGTTCATTCTGTGTAGATCGGACCAAAATTATTAATTAAAAAAGCTAAAGGTACTCCAGTTTAACTCTGACATCGGGACGTCAATCACCTCAGTCCCCCGTGACCACGGTTGCTGGAAAGCAACCGAAACGTCGGGAATATAAAATAAGTTAATTAAACGCGATAAAATCTGTAAAAATAGTTTTATTCAATGTGTAGTGTTTGCGTAAATATAAGAAATCATTACGATTTCTACAAGTTTAGATACTATAAAATTTCAAACGTATTGTAATAAATTTCTTTAATAAATTTTAGAAAGCACGAGTTAGGTAAATTCATTCTTTTTCAGCTTTGCTATTTTACGCTGGTACTCTGTTAGCGCGTGGTCCTACTCCAGTCGAGCCAACTTATTTGTACTACAACTATACGTAGGTCACTCACTAAGTTTTGAGATGCTCGAAATTTAAAAATGGAACGCACCCGTGTTATATGTTTCTGTTGTTATATGTTCTTGGAACGATACCGCGGAGAGTAGGACTGTATGATAATTATGTAACTAATTTAGTTTTTTTTTTAATTATAGTATTAATATTGAAAATTGACTAGTCTTCAGATAATTGTACAATGACTTTTCAATGTTTTCAGCCATTTCATCGTAGCTAGCGTAGCGGCGAGCCAAAACAAGTGCCTTTTATACAGACTACTACTACTCACTTAGCGGTTAGCCACCTGAGGATGCCTCGTGTAGAGGCGAAACACGTGTCGTATTATCGTCAGTGGTGTGTCTTGCCTAGTGTGGTGATGTTGGGAGTAGCGGTGCTGGGATTAGTGGTGACGGGGGTAGTGGACGCAATTGAGGGAGGGCGGGAGGTGCTCTTCATAGTAGGTAAGACACATCATTTTATTTTACAACGCGGATATTTGCGAAGTAAATTTTCCTAAAAGTTTTTATAAAACTTGTTATAACTTGATTGCGTACGGCGTACGGGCTATCTTACGAATTCTATGTTAAGTATTTCTAGTATATATACCATCATACATGACAGAAATATAATTAATTATTCAATATTGAGTAGTAGATAGGTTTTAATTTTAGTATATTTTAAAATATAAATGAAATTACAAATCAACCATCGCCCCCTAAACCACGCCGACACCCGAATATTTTGGGACCCATAACGCCCCCCTTTAGGGCTCTAACGCCCGCAAGGGGGGCGTTACAGCCCACTTTGAGAAAGACTGTGGTAAAGCCACGCTGCATATTGTTGCGCGTCACTATTAATGTCTTGTAAGGCTGTACACATTTGGGATTGTTGTGAGATCGACGTTAAGCAAGGTGTTTTGAAATGTGAACAAGAGGAACTTTTCGTGGAAGGGGCGTTACCAGGAAATGTGTACAGCCTTAAGAAGATTGTTCTTCCTCCGAGATCGGAAACGATTGTGCTGGTTAGACTTCCTCGGAATCCTGAGCAAACTCTTCGTTGTGTACTCGTAGAAAGGGTAGACAATGATTTTCCATGGAAAGTGGCTCGAACCTTGGTCAGAACCGCCAATATCTTAGGAGTACCTGTGCTGAACCTTTGTGATCAGGAACAGATTATAGAAAAAGGCACATTGGTTGGTACTAGTGAGGAAGTGGATTGGTTGCGTCGGTGCCAATATCTTTCGACTGGGACCCCCAGCAAGGATGGACCAACGAGAGTGACCACACTTTTAGAAGACTGTTGCAGCGTTCTTTCCCCGAATGAAATGGTCAAGGCGAAGAAGTTGTTACTCAAGTACGCCGATGTTTTCTCGTCAAACGAAGCTGACATAGGAAAGACTGGCTTAGTTCAACACAAAATAAACACAGGAGAAGAACTGCCTATCCGTCAGCGGCCAAGAATATTCCCTGTAGCACGTGAAAAGGAAGTTGAAATCATGTTTGAGGGAATGGTGAAGGATGGTGTTATTGAACCTCCATCTAGTCCATGGTGTTCACCTGTGGTGCTGGTAAAGAAGAAGGACGGCAGCATGCGGTTTTGTGTTGATTACCGCCGTCTGAATGACATTACGAAGAAGGACAGCTATCCCTTGCCAAGAATTGATGACACGCTGGACATGCTTACAGGCCTAAAGTGGTTTAGTATGCTGGACCTAAAAAGTGGCTACTGGCAGGTTGAAATTGACCATAAGGACAAGGAGAAAACTGCATTCTCCACAGGAAAGGGTCTGTGGCGATTTAAAGTCATGCCGTTTGGATTGTGCAATGCTCCAGCAACGTTTGAAAGGTTGATGGAGCTTGTACTTACCGGGCTAATTGGAGATGCCTGTCTGGTCTACTTGGATGACATCATCATCGTAGGCCGTACGTTTGAGGAACACCTTCAAAATCTGGAACGCGTGCTCATGAAGATCCAGAGTGCCAACCTCAAGTTGAGTCCGAAGAAGTGCTCACTATTCAAACAGCAAGTTAGCTTTTTGGAGTATGTAGTGTCGGAAGAAGGTATCCGCACGGATCCAGAGAAAATTGCCGCTGTCAAGAATTGGCTGGTTCCAAAAGACAAGACACAGGTTAGAGCATTTTTGGGTTTGTGCTCTTATTATCGGCGATTTGTGAAAAACTTTGCAGATATAGCCAAACCTTTGCACAAGCTAACCGAGGAGAAGCGACATTTCTGCTGGGATGAAAGTTGCGATATTCCATTCCAGGAGCTCAAGAAACGTCTGTGCAAAACACCTATTTTGGGGTACCCTGATGCGAAAGGAATTTATAGTTGACACAGACGCAAGTGGTGTAGGACTTGGCGGTGTGTTGTCTCAACGGAATGGTGATCAAAAGATTGTGATAGCATACTTCAGCAAGTCGTTGTCAAAGCCGGAAAGGAACTATTGTGTCACAAGACGGGAATTGCTTGCTGTGGTAAAGTCCTTGCAGCATTTTAGCAAATATTTTCTGGGGTGAAAATTTTACTTACGAACTGACCATGCTGCACTGAAATAGCTATTGCAGTTCAAAAATCCGGAAGGACAAGTTGCGAGATGGATTGAATTACTGCAGGAATACGACTTTTTGATCGAATATCTCAGCGGGAAATCTCATGGCAATGCAGATGCATTATCAAGAAGACCTTACCCTGAAGATTGAAAGCATTGTACTAGGCAAGAGGGTAAGGAAGTGGTGGAAAGGAAGTGAGGCTGCTCAGGACAGACCAGCTCAGCAATAAGTGGAAGGACAGCCGACAACATGCACAGCAGGAAGATTCGGACATCAAACCGATTCTGGAATGGATGAAGGTCAGTGCTCCTAAGCCCAAGTGGAGCGACGTCTCAGCAATGAGTTCGACCACGAAAAGCTATTGGGCCCAATGGGACAGCTTGCTAATTCAGGATGGAGTCCTGTGCCGTAAATGGGAAAATGGTCGGGGAGACAAGTGTCATTTGCAAATGGTTGTCCCTAAGGCTAAAGTACCGGAAGTTCTACAGCTGTACCATAGTGGTTGTTCAGGAGGCCACCTGGGAGTTAAACGAACTCTCCTGAAGATCCGAGAACGGTTTTACTGGGTCTACTGTCGTGACGATGTCGAGGAGTAGTGCCGCAAATGTGCAAGTTGTGCGGTTGTAAAGGGACCTCAAATTCGTAGTAGAGGCGCATTGAAATTATACAATGTTGGTGCACCATGGGAGAGGATAGCCATTGACGTTGCGGGGCCGTTTCTGGAAAGTGAAAGTGGTAACAAGTATTTCATGGTTGTGATGGATTACTTCACTAAGTGGCCAGAAGTCTTCGCCATTCCAAATCAAGAAGCTTCAACAGTTGCAGATAAACTAGTTCACCAAGTCTTCTGTCGTTTTGGAGTACCTTTAGAGATTCACAGCGATCAAGGAAGAAATTTTGAGTCTCAAATATTCCAGGAAACTTGCCGAGTTATGGGTACTCATAAAACACGAATAACTTCTTACCACCCACAATCTGATGGAATGGTAGAACGATTTATTCAGACTTTATTCAGATTGGAGAGGTACCTAGCAAAAGTTGTGGAAAAACGGTAACGAGACTGGGACAGGCACATACAACCGTTTTTGTTGTCATATCTAAGCGCTGTTCACGAAAGTACATCAGTGACACCAGCTTTCGCAAACTTTGGGAGAGAATTACGGCTGCCTGCAGACCTGATCACCGGAATACCACCTGATGCCCCACGCAGTATAACCGATTATGCAAATCACTTGCGGAACAAAATGAATGACATTTATGAGCACGTCAGACAGACGGGCCAACAAATGTCTGAGAAGATGAAAACACGGTATGACCGCAAAATGAACAACAAGGGGTTTGACGAAGGTTCACTAGTGTGGTTACACAATCCAGTTCGCATCAAAGGGAAATCTCCTAAGCTTCAGGCTAAATGGGACGGATCGTACCGGAATGTGACAAGGATCAATGACGTAACCTACCGGATACAGAAAGGTGCCATAGGTGCTCCTAAGATTGTCCATGTGGATCGACTGGCGCGTTATTATGGGGCCAATAATGCTCGGGACGAGCATGTCTTACGAGGGGGCAGTGCTGCGCGACACTATTAATGTCTTGTACACGGCAACACTAGTTACACTAGCGCCCTCTGGTGTCGAGTAGCAGAACTAGGAGAGTTGAGATCCTTCCAGAAATTTCGGGACCGATATGTACTCGAACATTCTAGATGTCGCTACAGTAGAAGGTTCTGGAAACTATCTAAGGCCCTATATAAGGCCGGTATAGACCACGACCGGGGCAGTATTGAATTGGCGATACCAGAGAATACTTCGAAGCGAAATAACGGCGAACTGTGTTTTATTATTAGTGTGGTTTTAAGTTGTAATCAGTGTTGTGTAATTAAATAGTCAATTTTGGTAATTCAATCGGCAGTTGTTAATTATCTCGAACCCCAAGCTCGTAACAAAATTATGGCTTATTATGATGTTGAATATAACTATTACCACCTTTTAAATGGCATACCACCATTTCAAGGAATAGTTTCGACTTAATACTTAAATAATTAATAAAAAAAATAATGTGACTTACCTAGTTTGAAGAGAAATTCACTCACTCCCTCATGTATCATAAATACGAGTACCCCACCGTTTATAATAAAACACGTTCGCTTCTGAAATAGGCATCGTCAAGATAAATAGACCATGCGATATGACAACAAGTTATCGAAGAAAATAGCGCAAATATATTATAATTAAATGTTATTAAACTTTGAAAAAAAAGTCTTGAATTGATATATAAAAAACGAAGAAACCTTTTCCCCGACATTTTACTATATTATGTAAAAGCCTTAATTAAAAATCAAGGATGGAATATTCACAGCTTTGTTTAATTTAAAACATTTTGTGAGTTTAATGAATTTTAGCATTCAAATAATCGATGTTTAATTTATTGATTTAAAACTTTTCTCAACAAGAATGATAATCCTAATTTTAAAGCAAATACACTGAGTCAATATTACTATAACTCGTGGCGGTTTTGGGATACCCGAAAAGAGGATTTTTGTCTCGCTCACACTTCATTTTAGCATTGAAATAATCGATGTTTAATTTATTAATTTAAAACTTTTCTAAACAAGAATGATAATCCTAATTTAAAGCAAATACACTGAGTCAACATTACTATGGCTCGTGGTGTTTTTGGCTACCTGAATAGAGGATTTTTGTCTCGCTCACACTTCGTCAACTAGTTTCCTCCGTTTCACCCAAATTAGAATATTAAGTAACAGACTTGTGAAAAGCCTTGGGTTACACAAAAATAACTTTAGACAGGTAAGGAAAATAAATTAACAACTGGGTTTCTTTAAAAAAATTTTTAATTTTTTAACAAATAATCTTGCAATGGTTATACCATTTTGGAATCCTTATTAAATGCCCCAACTTTTCAAGTTACGTGCCAAACTTGTATAATTTTTTTTTATAGTACAGTCATTTAAAATTGGGCAAAGTTTTAATTTTTCTTGGTTGGGAAAAAAATTACATTTACTTCATTTTTCTTTTAGAAGGATTACATAATAAAAAGAAAATTAAAAAATAATACATAAAGTTTGTAGAAACAGGAGTTAAAAGACTGTCACAGCATGTAGATTTTCTCTATTTTTTTTTATATCTGGTAAGTTTTAAAATACAGCGTGTGACGATAGATTATTGATGTTATATGAAAGCCAAGTGACCAGTATTCACGTAAATTTTATATATTTTATAGTTGGCTTCTTTTTCTATATATCTATATATTTTATAAATGGAGGGGGGGGGGTGAGTTACAATAACAAATATAATTTTCTATAGTTTTTAGTTAACTATTATGGCTTGACCTATCACTCGATTCCGGCTTGTTGTCAACTTTTACTGTATAATCATAGGTATTTTAAAGATTTACGAAAAGTAATCACAACACCATTAACAAAAATAGGTGGAAAGTTATCCCAACAAACGCAAGAGATTAGAGTGCTATTTCAAACAATAATAATTGCTTGGGATCTTATTGCAATTTAAATTATGCCTAAACGACCTGCTCCAACCATTCATTTCAGCAAGATTCATATTAGTGTCAAAGGTGGCATTTTTAAAATTATGGAGTGATCATCATCATCATTTTCATCATTACATCCCATCACAATTCCACTGCTGAATGAATATAATCAAGCATTACTTTGCGGAGTAGAATAAAATAGAATAGAGTAAAGTAGAGTAGAGTACAGTAAGTAGAGTAGTGTAAGTAGAGTACAGTAAGTAGCGTAGAGTAGAGTATAGTAAGTAGAGAAGTGTAGTAAGTAGAGAAGAGTGGAGTAAAGACGAGTGGAGTAAAATAAAATAGAATAGAATAGCATTAGATAATTAATAGAATCAGGGAGTTACTTGCGGAAATACATTATATTAAAGTTGGAAAAATCTACTTAGGGCGGGAGGTGCTCTTCAAACTAGGTACGAGTAAGTCATTATTTTGTTTAGCGGATATTGGCAACGTAAATTTTTCTAACTTAAATATATTAATTAGGTTGTTTCTGTTATGAGATTACAATTTTGTCGCTGAATTTTGTATTTTGCTGTTACATAAAATTAACAAGTACATGTAAACTTAGAAAAAAATCTATACATTTATTTTGTTACTTATTCTACAGTGCTTATTGTATCGCACACATACGTGTTTAACGTGTGTACGGCGTCATTAGCGTCGTGCTGAAGTATCCGTAGTCGAGGGTATTGTTTAAGAAAAGTGTGAGCAGTTTCCGTAATACTGCGAGTGATGCTAAAAATATTACAGTGACATGTTAAATATGTCATTATGTGACATATTTAACTGGACAAATCTTTGAAAATTTATGTTGTTAATTAATTTCAACAATGATTTTTATTGAACTATACTTTCTATAATTTTTATTCTTAAATTATTATAAAATTAATATAAATTAAAAAAAAAACATGCGTGAGTGTTATGGAACTCTCGGTTGAAATGAAGTTCCTTTCCTAGTATATTATTATTGATAAACGTATTATATTATTGATTAACAAATTCAAATAAATAAATTACTAGCGTCTATTAACATACGAGATTTAAAATAAAATAATATTTATTTCATGGCAAGATAAGTGCGAGGGAGATTGATATTATTTCCATCTCGCTTTCTTATAACCGCCAAGGCCGTCTACACTACGTCAGAAGGGGTTGTGATGGAAAAATCTTACACTTTTTATCGCCTAGCTCCCATCCACCAAATTCGTAGCGTCCGATAAGGAACTTCGTTCCAATAATTAAATAAGCTTCACTTGAAATTCTAAATAAGGACTTTTGACACAGTATTCAGGTACAGCACTACCCAATAAGTCTTCACCAAGTATATCTCTTGATAGCTGATTCACCAATACTCAGTACAGTTATAATGCGTAAGTATATACATATGCTTTCAATTAGTCTGTGCCAGTCCTCTACATGACACGGTAAAGCGTATATTTTTGTTTTTCATTGCTGTCTTTTTAGTGTCACCGTTTTCTCTCCTTCAAATTTCGATTCTCCGTGGACTTGGTTCAACCATTGTATAAGAATCGTTAGATAATTATATGAAAATAATAAATATAATCACCCCTAACCCCGAACCCTCAGCTGTTCGTTCTCCCGTGCAAAGGGCTTCCATCTGGTTGTGTTTTTATTTATTTAGTTACACACACACACAAACACTCACGCCTGTCACCCAGAGGGGTAGGCAGAGACTACGGACTTCCATTTGGCGCGATCTTGATACACCTCTCTCGCCTACTTTACATGCATATATCTATGCATACACGCTCGTCGGTTAAGAGTACTCCTAAACTGGCGCATTTTCAATATATCGCCGTTTTGGTTGATAAACCTTCGTCTAGGGCTCTAGGGCGTCCGTTCCCGATTCTGCCTGCCGTTCACTACTGCAACATAAATTTGCTTTGTCACTCTTTCCTCGTTCATTCTTTCTACATGACCAAACCACCGAAGTATTCTTTTCTTAATCCTGGTCACAACGTCATCTTGAAAACCATTATTTTCTCTTATCACACTATTTCTCACCCTGTCATTCAGATTTAGCCCTAGCATACTTCTTAATGACCGCATTTCTACAGCATTAATTCTACTCTCATGCTTCTTCTGCCAGACGTAACTTTCACTACCATACATTAAAGTAGGGACTAACACAGCATTATGAATTGCCATAAGTGCCTTATTTGACACATTCTGACCCTTCATAATAGCGTTTAGAGCCCCATTTAGTCTATTTCCTGCATTCACTCGTCTTTCTATATCCGTATCATATCTACCATGCCTGCTAAATAAACATGCCAAATATACAAACTCATCCACTTGCTCAATCAACTCCCCTTCTATTCTTACTTCACATAACGTTTTACATTCTTCCCTTTTAAAAACCATCACATTCGTCTTACTTGCGTTAACTTTCATACCCCTTTCTTTTAATGACCAGTTTATTAAAGTAACCATCATTTGCAACTCGGCCGCCAAATGCAAATATGACTTCGATGGCTCCTAAGTACACTATCGTATGTTCAAAAACCGAACTTTACAGGAAAGCCGTTTAAAGATATTTTAGTTGGTAGTTCTGCTGTATAAAAGCCACTTATTTAATTTTTTCACCATATGTATACAATTTTGAAAGCATTCTTATGATTTAAAATTGAAGTGTAAATTAATAAAAGTTTCAGAGATATTTTTGTTACCATATTTTACAGCAAATGTATATAGTGCTAAAAATCGTATATAAAACATACAATTGCTTACATCGTAGTTTAGTTGATCAAAAATATCGTATGTGTTATTAACGCCATTATACTTAGGAACAAATTAATTAGTTTTGCACGTATATTACATATACCATGTTTTACCTTGTACACCATAATTAATTTGATTATTGTTTCTTTATAAAATAGATATTTGTGGAAGAATACTGAATTTATTACTGGCAAATTAAAATCAATATTAAATACATGGGCGGCGGTAGTCACTTACCATCAGGTGAGCCGCATGCTCGTTTGCCCCCTATTCAATAAAAAAGAAATATTATTAAATATCAATATTAAATAAAAACAATATTTACGCGAACACCACACAAATTGAAACTAATTTTAATTAAAAAGTTTACATCAAACGCGATAAAATCGGTAAAATTAGTTTCATTTAAAGGTGTTATTATTTTTTATTATTTTTGGCTGCAATTTAAAATAGCTGGTATTTTATTATATTTTAATAACTTATAAGAATTTGATAGTTATAAAATAACAACTGTTTACAATAGTTTTCTTCTTGATATTAACCAGTAGAAGACAAACAAATATTAAGCAAAAAAAGTTAAAAGGAAACTATACTTAAAATGATAAATTTCTTGTTTCTAAGATAATTATTAACATGCAACAAATCTAATTTAAATAAAATTCTAATAAACATATTTCACTTAGTACTTTGTTCAAAAGATCAATAATTTTTAATAGGCTGTATCATTGTTATACAATTTTCAAGTTTGTTACATTAAGCAGTTATGTACTTAAGTACTTGTGTAAAATCAACTGTTGTCTATGAAGTTAAAAATACCTTTTAATTCTGAATAACCAGAAATTACAAATAAGAAAATAATAGAAATTAAAATAACTATTGTAATAAGTTATTCGGAATCAGATTCAGGATCATTGCGACAAAATTCATGGGCTTCTACAAAAATTATTACATAGAAATCGTATTGAATCGCTGAAATAATACCATTGTTACAAAGGATTATCTAATCATTTCTCTAAGCTTTTAAATTAGGCAATGCATGGCTATAATGTAAGGGGATATTAGTGTTATTAAGTTGCCATGTCTCGTATTAATCATAAAGCAATGCCCATACATAAAATATTCATCAAAATTACATTTATAATGTAGTGTGTTTGGGTCAGTAGGAAGAATCTTTATTTCTTTTATGGTCGTCTATCACCGTATAAATTTTTTGTCTAATTTCTTGAGGCTTGGTGTTGATTTATCTCAACACCATTGTAAGGTTTTCCGTCCTGTTTAGCCCACTGCACTAATGTGACCATTCAAAAATGGGTTCGGCACATCTTTCGATAAGACAAGAACGCTATTACCTTTTACCTATTACCCATTATGGCCATTTTCTAAAAATAGGTGTTTAAAGTGACATTGTATTTTTGTGCTAATACCACATACGTAGCAAATATTTTCCGGTTCCAGTATTGCCCTGCCCAATTGTCGGACCAAAACCTAAACTCGGTTTCTACTTCTTCGGACAACTATTTTCGAACTCTTTTGCCTTGAGCTTCTTAAATTAAGCGGCTTTATAAAAACGGTAAAATTCATACAACTCAATTTTCTTTTGTAATAAAATATGCTTACTTTACTATAGGGAGAGTTTAGTACCTCAAGCTATGGTTTTATTCAAAATATGAGAAGCGTAAGTTTCACGTTTGATATATGTATGGCTTTTATTGCTCGTGTATGTAACACATGTCGCACTGATATTTTTTTGACTTCAAAAACCTTATCTTAAAATGATCGTTAACTAAAGTTTGTACTGACGCAGTGTGTCTGCTTTATCTCTATTAGTTATCGTTACCGTTATAGTCTATTAAAAGTCCACTACTGAACCTAGGCTTCCCCATTAACTGTCTCAAAGAGGGAATATATGCCATAGTTAACACGCTACTGTGTGTCTACTGGTTTGTTTCTTTCTATCGCCTTTTACGACATCCACGGGATGATATTGGGTAATGGGTATTCTTACACCTCAACTACACGGTCAATTTTATAAGTATTAAGATCAAACCATTCAATATACACAACAAAGAACTTATATAAGTTTAGGTCACTCTTTAAGTGAGTGTGACGATGTCTTTACTAACGTAATGAGATTCTACCGGATCTAACCATTTAATGTGATCACATGAACTTTACTTGACTTCTTCTTTATTCAACGAGTGTGATTATTGCGCCCATAATGATCACCAGGATGCCTGATGACATCGTCACAGTCAGTTTCTTGTACCTATCTCAGTATATACTATTTGTTCATTTACCGCCAATGTCGATAAAAATTGCTACAATAAGTTGATTTTCAACTGAGTTTTCAGTGCGTTAGAAAGGTAAATTATACTTCAATGTATATTTTCGTCGAGATTTTGTATCTGTCCTATTGCGTGTACCAAATATCTCTGATGATCTTCTTGAGACCAGAAAGCTTTAAAATAACGAAAGAAGAACATAAGATATAATTTTATTTAGCAATACCTACGTAAACAATTGAAATAAAATATTACGATAGCAATGAATTCATATTTTATCGACGTAATTAATCCTAACTTACATATAGACTAACGTACTCATACATTCAAACCACGTAAAAAATCGAATGTATGACATACGACAAAATTATTAATTTAATAAGCGATGTAAAGTATAGTTTGTATAACATACAATACTTTTTTTCTACAAAAAAGCAGCGTAAATAACTCTTTGTGTTACTTACTATAGTTTTGACCTACAGAGAAACAAAAATGAGGAACATTTTGACAACTTCATGAAAAATAATACTTACTATCGGTTTCTTCCAAATTACCATTAAGATGGAGTTTTCCTACATTTTCAGATAGAAAATTGGATTCAATATTTCCTGATCTTGCCGATTAACACACAATAGCGCCAAGCTTGCGAGCTCTTGAATGTAATTAGAAGTAATTATTTGAAGATAGTTTTCTAAATATGTTAGAAGCTTACTTGGAATCTGTAATCAACTAAATAATAATTTACGCGGCAATCGCGGACGTACACAAACTCTCCGCGTACGAAAACCGTATATAATAATCGTTACCATAAGAACCGCCACTCTGCCTCTGCGCGCCTTTACCCCGTAAATGATCGTTGAGGACAATACGACAGTATACTATGCCTCCTTCTATTACATACGGTTGTATACGCGAGCAAAGTCTTTGTTTTTTAAAGATATTTATTTTTTTATTAAAAGGGTAGATAGAACATAAATATGTAATTTCAAATCACTTAAAACATAAAAATCGCCAATTTGTAGGTTACCATAGTATACGTAGAAGCCATCGACTTGATCATCGGCGTACAAAAGGCATTTGACGGTTAACTCACTCATTCTCAGCCAACATTCTTCAACTTTCAAAGTTTGCAAACAACTGTCCATAACTAGGTTAAACAGCCACGGGGAAGCTACACAGCCCTGTCCGATACCTTTTTGATGCCAAACTAGTTCGAGTAGACCCCGTTGATCCTGACACAAGCACTAGAGTCCCTATAAAGAGACCTTAATGCCTGTATCAAACCCGCGCTGAACCCGAATGAGTTCAGTGTTTGCCACAACACGCTCCTGTCCACTCTGTTATACGCCTTTTCCAAGTCCATGACCGCACAAAAACTTTCTGGTTTTTGGCCAAAAACTTCTCCGCAATCATGCGCATGGAAAAGACTTGATCCGTACACCCCATCCCCTTCCTTAATCCAGCTTGCACATCCCTTATTTTTCCATAAGTTTCTTACATAATTCTTTCAATTAACACCTCAGCATGCCTTTTACCCACAAATTTATTTAGGTATTATTTATTTATTTTACTATAGTTAATGTATATTTATTAGATTATTTTATATATTTTTCAACCCAACCTGACGATGAAAATATATTTATGCCCCATAATATAATCATAAACTACTGTTGTTAATTTCGATTAAAGAATGATGCCCATTTTTCACCTGACTATGTATAGAAATGAAATAAATCTTAAAATTAAGCTAATTAAATGGTAAATTGAATACCCTTATCACAATGTTAAAAGAAACGCAGGAGAAAATATTTCTTAATATTTATTTAAGTTTATTCTAAGTCAAGAGTAAACATTATTACCACCTTATTTTGAACGCATCTCAACTATCCTTTTTCTAGGACGTTCCATTTTACACACTGCTTAAATCTCAGACATAATTGAACTCTGTTTCTGAGTTTTAAACATTATTTAATGTATTATTTAGTTAATTAGGTTAGAAATTGCCGTAAATAAATTATTTACGGCAATTCCTAACCTAAAGAGTAACATTAAATTTTTTTACTTTGTAGCGTTTAAATCGTAAAAATGACTATATGACATTATTTTCTAAACTTACAGGAAGTTTTTCTACTATACCTTATAACTATACATAAACTTTAACTATCAGGTTTTTAACATGTGGTAGAGCCATGCTGCAGCTATATTAGTAGTATAGCTGTAGCACGAATGGGTCGGCTCGACCGGGAAAGGACCACGCTCTCACAGAATACCAGCGTCAAATAGCAGCTTAACACGGCTGTGTTTCGTATGGTGAGTGTAAAGAACCGGAGACCCTTATTACTGGAAAAGAGGCATTCCATCTTCGTCCTCACGGGTGATAACGCATCTGCATTTTGATTCGCAAACGAGGATAGATGTAGACGTCTATGGGCCACAGCAACCGCATACCATCAGGTGGACTGTATGCTCGTTTGTCACCCTATCCTATAAAAAATGTATGAAAAGAGGGCATGGTTCTTTGCAATATAGGAGTTAAGTGGAAAGAGGTAGATAAGTAAAGATGAAATAATGAAAGCAATTAAAAACATGAATGCAGATAATGCAGCAGAATATGATAGATTATCATGCGAAACTTAGGGCTGGAGAGGAAGTGGTGGAAGGCCTGCTGTAGACCTTGTTTAATTTATGTTGGGAACTAAAGCCGATACTGGGAAACTCGTACAAAGCTGTGGTAGTCTCAATATATAAAGGAAAAGGGTCGCAGCAGGACTGCAAAAACTACCGTAATATCAGCCTTCTTAGTATTGTGGGAAAACTGTATGCTAAGGTACTAATTGAAAGAGTTATGAAAGAAACTGATGGAAAAATTTGGGATGTGCAAGCGGGACTTAGAAAGGGAATGGGGTGTACTGATCAAATCTTCTCCATGCGTATGTAGTGAAAGTCCAGTGAAAGTTGGGTGGTGCAGAAGAAGCACGAAAGTAGAATAAATGTTCTAAAAATGCGTTCATTAAGGATTATGTTAGGGCTGAATGACAGGGTGAGAAATTGTCTGATACGAGAAAAGTATGGTTTGCAAGATAATGTTGTGACCAGGATTAAAAAAAGAATGCTTCGGTGGTTTGTTCATGTAGAAAGAATGAACGTGGAAACGGTGACAAAGCAAATCTATATTGTAGATGTGAACGGCAGAGTCGGGAAGGCAGGCCCTAGACGAAGGTTTATTGAGCAAATTGACGATATATTGAAAGTTGGCCAGATTAGGAGTACTCTTAACCGATGAGCATGAATGCGTATATGCGTAGATATATGGATGTAAAGGAGGCGATAGAGGTGTGTCAGGATCATTTTAAATTGAAGTCCGTAGTCTCCGCCTACCCTGGGTGTCAGGCGTGAATGTTTATATATTATATGTATGTATTGGAGTTTACGGGGATATAATAAAAATCTCACTCGTTCTCATTTCCAGGAAAATTTGTTTTTTCTATATTTTCACGCACGGAGATACAAACTTGACTTGGCCGAGCAATGAATTGGTAATTTAGCAACAGAGATTATATTAGCGTAGATTCAGCATACTGAAGTTATCATCAATATCATCATTTCAGCCCTTAATTAGTCCACTGCTGAACATAGGCCTTCCCCAAGGAATGCCACAACTCATGGTCGTGAGCCACCTGCATCCATCGTCTTTCTGCATGTCTTACCCGGTCGTCAATCCATTTAGTGCAAGATCACCGTAAACTTCACTTACCGGTATGCGGCTGCCACTCGAGAACCTTTCTTCTCCATCGGTTGTCTGTTCGAGATATATAGCCTGCGGATTGCCACTTTATTTACTAATCCGTTGGGCTATGTCGGTTACTCTGATTCTGCTACGGATATCTTCATTTCTAAGCTTATCACGCAGAGAAACATAGCCCTCTCCATAGCTCGTTGAGCGACCTTCAGCTTCCTCATATGGCCAGCAGTGAAGTCCCACCTCTCAGTTCCATAAGTCATCACTGGTAACACGTACTGGTTGTACTGTCTCGTTTTCAAGTTTTAAGGTATACCTGACGAGAATATGTGTCGTAACTTACCGAAAGCTGCACAGCCAACCATACCTAGTCGAACTATTTGTTTCAGGTAAACATACTTGTCAACAGCTTCGAGCTTAGTGCTCCCAGCAACTACCAGCATTGGTGTGTCGTGGACGTTACAAATGATCTTTGTTTTATACATGTTCATCTTAAGACCTATCCGTTGAGAGGCAATATTGATATCATTGAGCATAATTCTTAGGCCCTCCAGTGATTCTGCGATAAGGAATATATTGTCGGCAAATCGAAGGTAAGTGATGTAATTGCTATTAATGTTAATAGCGAATCCTTTCCAGTTCAGTAGCTTGATTACGTCTTCCAATACAGCGTTGAAGAGTTTCGGGGATATAACGTTACCTGGTCTTTCATCTGTCTGAAATCGGATGAGTTTCGTACTCGGAAAGCCATTGTAGTGCTACTGTGCAAATACTTCAGCACTTATACCGCCAGTCAACTTGGCACCGCTGAAATCTTTGGAGCACCGACCATATTTCTACGGAATTGTAGTCCACATACGCAAGACATAGTGGCAGATTGTACTTCTCGGTCTTCTGTACAATTTGCCGAAGGGTATGTATGTGGTCTGCAAACTGGAGTGTGCGAGACCAAATCCAGCGATTTTGTTACATCTTTTGTTCTTTAGTATGACAAAATGAATTATTATAAACTAATAAAATAATTTATTTGCAGAAAATATATTTATAACATGGTGACATGCGATTCTTTATTTTTTTACAGTAAGGTTAAAAAATATTTGATTAAAATATTTTTAGAGAAAATCATGGTTTTATCGGTATACAAACACACCTATATAACATTTATTTGAGTAATTGAAACAAAGTAAATAAATGTATGATAGTGGGAATTAAAACGACTTCTTCTGTTCCACATCTGATCAGTATTGTGCACTCTTTTACGTTTACGATTATTTTTAGAGATTTCACCTGCAAACGTGTACCAATGCACAATTTGGGTGGATTAAAGTTCTGCTGTGGCAATCATTTGGGGAGGCTTGTGATCAGCAATAGACTGTGAAAGGCTGTCATGATGATGATAATGATGATGAAGGTTCCGTAATAAAATAAAAGGATACCCTACTTCTAAAATAAATTAATTCAGATTTTACCTTATACGTCAATGACGTAGAGCTCAAAGATTGGCTGACACGTTTTTAAAGCGTTGGGTACAGGAAGTTCGCCTGACATGATTCGAAAGCGAAAATGGTAGACAAAGCTAAGATCATTACAAGTGGTAGATTTTGTCGTAGTTATAGATCCAGGCAGATTTCGCAATGTGTGGCCTCGAAGCATCTTCAAAGAAGTGTTTCCTGTAAAAGTGCTATCTTATGCAGGAAATACTTGTTTCAATGAGTTCAAAGGTTGGCATGGTAGAGGTTAAAATGAGGTCTGGCCCACTTAAACGTGATACACGTATTGACCCAATACCTTTATAAGATGAATGCCGCTAAAGTGAAAAGGAGTGAAGCTGATAGGTACACAACATTTTAAACTTTATTGTTTTAATTTTTTTAACATTTTATGTCAATTAAGTTTATTTGTTTTGTTTAAGGATTTAGGAAGCCTGAATGACCTTGATGAAACGGTGACCGCAGAGATTTTAGCTAACGTCAGCACCGTATAGGGACTACTTTCTGTATTACTTAGAAAAGTGCAAAGATTAATAGACTGCAGAGGTTACAAGTATATAAGTGATGTACTGCATATTATGCTTGCGCCTCACTGAGAGTTATGTCATGGTTGAACATCTTTTATTACATTGCATGATGTGGTGCTGTAGCTTCGTCCGGTAGGCATCACGAGCTATCAAGTGTTTAAGTTTTAAGTACGTAAGAGTTTTTATTATATTCGTTGAATCGTATTTATTTGTATCGTATTAGTAGCTCTGGATCTAAGCGCTCGCTGTAAATTTCGTCCGGGTTTGATCCGTGGCACCACCAATGAAATTTTTTATAGAAATTTTAAGTGCTTACTTAGCACATGCTCGACGGTGAAGGAAAATATCGTGAGAAAACCTGCGTATGTCTGAGGAATAAGAAAAAAAATTCTAGAAACTAAAACCCTCTCAGAAGTAAGAGGAAACCTGTACCTAGCATAGCGACTTACATAGCCTGTTACTTTACTTTTTTATCGTATACATATGCAATATTCATATTCGTTTCAGTTACAGAAGGGTACCTAATGCTGACAAAAATATCATGTGGAGGCCACGAAAACGTAAAACATCGTTGTACCTAGATAAAATGCTCTAGTGATTGTCAGTCATTTACTACGCCACATTTTCTGTAGGGTTTAGGTGGCGTGGTTTCCAAAAACATGACTAAGTATCAACTCTATATCGTCAATCAGATTCTGAACTTTTTTGACATTTATTTTTGTGTCTTAAAAACTGACACAAACTCATAAGTTTATTATTTGTTATATTTTTTCTGTAACGTATTAGGTATCTTGGATAAGTTTATAATTTCTTTTATTTATCACATAATTTTTGCAATAAATTCTTACTTTTTGTACAGCGATTCTCTCCTCTTAGTTTTGGCTTGACTGCAGGATGATAACATGACATGTATATAAATACGTAGGTACTGAGTAACCGTCAGTTACTAAGCGGCTATAATTCATATATATATATATATATATATATATATATATATATATATATATATATATATCTAGAGTACCTCAGTTAAAGCGTTAATATATATAATAATAATACGATAATGTATAGATATACAGATCTACATTTTCTGATTTTAATGTTTTTAATTTTTTGAGTTTAGATTGATTTTTAGAAACCTGGTAAAATTACATTTTTTCCATACTATTTGATGGGCCCGAGTATAATGCCAGTTGTGCTCTTTGGCTGAAGTCTTTTTTAATTTATGCCCAATTGCAGAGAAAACAATCTGTAAAACAAAATTTTACCTCTTCTAAAAATAGCTCCTGCCCCTGACACGTTGGAATAATTTTTTCTATAAGACCATTTACAATAATATTTTTTGTTAACAGTTATGAATGTAACATTTTTATCAGCTGCTTTATTTATAGTATCTTGAGCTTTTCCGGGTTCTGTACAGTAAACAATAGTTTAAGAAAAAACTAAAAAAAAGGCGTTTGTACATAACCGCGTGGGATACTTTTTCAGATATTTTATGATGACGCAAATTTTATAAATATCCACAAAAATATTTGCAAAAAATGACATCAAGCACCCCACGCTTTTTTACTTTAAAATTATTTTTTATGTTAATCACTATTTTCTTATTTTAATGTTACTGATAATTATTTTATACTTTTTAGTTCGGCTATCTACAAAAGCGTGTTAATTTAGTTTTTAAACCATCATTTATTTTCTATTTTTAAGTGCGGTAAACTATAAAAGCATGTTTTATTTTGCACCGAAGTTCTTTTACGCGGCTTACGTAGATTGATTTGTTTTATAAGTTAATCGCAAATCCTAAGGATCCCGACAAGGATAATGGGACAAACTATTTAAATTATTGCATTGTCACCGGTCCTCAATAAGAGTGCAAAATTTCAAATCAATGTGACGTTTTGAAGGGGATGAAAATCACATCCGAAAATTCCGTTACATAATATATACATATAATGCTAATAAAAGCGTGTTAAGTATGATGCTGGCTTTGATATTTCTTATTTGAAATAATTCTTAGGCGTAGTGCTGCAGAAAACTGTCCCAAATATGAATGGCCGCTACCGATGAATATAATAACCTATTTACATAGAAATTGTAATTAAATTCTAAATAACACTTTTTACACAAGAAAGTAAATTTTGAGATCAGTCCATCTTGTTTTTCGCTTAATTAAGTGAATAGTAAAACAAACCAAGAGGTCCATGATATAAAATATCTTGCTGCTTTTTACAGAAAAGCATGACCTTATCATAAAATGTTAGTTAATATTTAGCGATCTGATCTGAACACTTTTATGTGTGCCAGTCATATATTAATGATGATATTTGGGTCATTATATATTTTATAATAAAATTAATCATCTTCAGTATGATTGACCGTGTGTATGAATTTTATAAGTCTATGCTATTTTTTATTAAAAAATTTTATTGCAGATAAAAGGCCTTTCATATTTATTTTAGTCTCGAATTTAAGTTTACAAAATAAAAATTTGAACTTTTTAAGAAGTCTTATCGGTAGCCTTCCTTTTACATAGAAGTCTTGTAATGACGTGCATTTCTTTTAATATGAACTTAGTCGTGTTTCTTTAAAGTGACAAGGTTGGTTTTTCCCAAAACTAAGAATGACGGTGATAAAACGACGTAAAAATTAGGTAAGATAGGTTTAGTTTTTGAAAAATGTCCCGTTAATGACTCTTTATAACCGATCTTCAAATGTAAAACACCGACTGAAAATCAACTAATTATTGGTAGTTAATTTTTTTGATGATGCTTGATTAGGATGAAGCTGAATGACAGAGTGAGAAATTGTTTAATAAGAGAAGAGTGTGGTTTGCAAGATGATGTTGTGACCAGGATTAAGAAAGGAATGCTTCGGTGGTTTGGCCATGTAGAAAGAATGAATGAGGAAAGAGTGACAAAGCAAATTTATGTTGCAGAGGTGAACGGCATAGTCGGGAAGGGTCGCCCTAGGCGAAAGTTTATCGACCAAATTGGCGATATATTAAAAATGGGCCAAATCAAGAGTACCTTTAACCGACGAGCGTGTATGCATAGGTATATGGATGTGGAGGAAGCGAGAGAGGTGTGTCAGGATCGTGCCAAATGGAAGTCCATAATCTCTGCCTACCCCTCTGGGTGACAGGCGTGAGTGTTTATGTTATGTTTTATGTTAATTTTTTTGAATTCATTGAACATTAAGATTTTGTTGGTGCTCCACTGGTGTAAAAAACCAAATATCTGGGGGCACGGCAGTGCCCCCGCCAAGTCGAGCAAAAAAGCGGCACGGCCGTACCATTCTTTTCTCGAAGCAGTTCAGGCCATTTTCGAAACCCTATAACTTCGTTGTGAATACAACTATAAGCCTGAATTTTCAACCAATTATAACTAGTCAGTTTCTCAATTTTGTCACTCACTGACTGACCGATCATCAAAACTCTAAGGCACTTCTCGCAAACATAGAAGCTTCAAATTTTGAATATAATTATTGTTTACTACATAAATTAAGGAAAACCTAAAATATTTTGTAATTTTAGTTCAGTTTTCGAGATACACCAACTGCATAAATAACTTTGTAATCCCATATAAATATATAGGATTACAAAGTTACATTTGCAGTGAATGAATCAGTGTACCTATATATGTATAATATAATGGAATAATAGGTGTAGATAGGTACCTAAATATAACTATCTACAAAAATAAATGAGATGCCATAAAAACATAACTTGTAACAAAAACATGTCTCGCCGCTCAGTTTTTCTACCGTAAAAATTTGTGAGATCCATGTAATACCAAGTCGGTTAATATATTCACTCCCTACTTAAGGGTCCTTCTGTCTTAAGTTATTACGTAATTAGCTAACCTAAGAACATCTTATAGTGATTATATCAATATCAAAAATCTTTTATGTTTTAAATATATTGACTTGACCATCGCATGAAAACACAATGTATCTCTCAACTAATATATATTACATTAAATTATATTGTTTAGTGCGATTTCCAAGTCAATTTATTTAAAACATAAAAGATTTTTAATATTGATATGGTCACTATATATAGTGACACTATATATAGTGTCACTATGTGTTGTGTATTAACTAAATTAAGTTTTTCTATTCATAAAAATATTTATACTCATATCAGATATAATATATATTAACTAAATTAAGTATTTTCTATTCATTAAAATATTTATAATTGAGTATAAACTCTTAAAAAACTAAAATATATCTAAGCGAAGTCGCTCCAACACCGACGTGCGGTCCACCCTCGATGGTGTTCGAAAACGGACTTACAGACTAACTAGTAGATTTTAACGGACTGCGACAGAGCTCGCGGATGTAGAGACGGAGCAGGCATGTTCCCGCGAATATATTCAATTTCGGGGAAATATTATATTTTCTCGAGTAAAACGGGTAATAAAAATAAAACTCTCAATTAAATATATTAATATTTTTAAGACTTTTTTAGTGTAAAAACTATTTAATGCGCCGTTTTGGAGAAATTTTGCAAAATATCACAAAAATACAATTTTGTTCAATTAAAAACATTTATTAAATCCTTTTCTTTCACCTTCTATTTTTTCTTTGGCGATCAAATGAACAGTTATTGTGATTTTTTTACTTAAATATCCAAGAATTTAGGTCTTCCAACCGCACTTAAGTCCTTAAGGCAAGGTATGCGTACCTGTACTTAAAATTAAAAAACTTTCGAAGGTAGGGTGATTTCGACCTCGTATGCGATACATTGCGTTTTGTGTTAACAAGTTTGCAAAGTTTTCTTTCTGACCGATTATTTTCTGCATTTGTGTACAATTATACCGAGCCTGAGAACAAACACAGTGTTATTTCTCTGTTAGTTCACCAAGAAAGTCAGAAGTTTTTTTTTTCTAAATTCAAATTTGGAATGCCTTTGTTATGTAAGAAATGTTGTGTATAATAATACCCGCCTGCTATTGATGACATCTATGACCAATATAAACTATGAAAATATCCTCCTTAAAAGGTAAGCTATGGGGAAGGCCTATGCTCACTTGTGGAATTTTGATAGCCTGTATTTTGAATTTATGTAAATATCAAGCGATTTGCCACCATTTCACATATAAATTTTTAACCGCGATTGTTAAATAACATTATGGAGTAGAGAAAAAACGCTTTGCATTAAAGGGTAATTTGAAGTCAATCACTTTTATGACGCTTAATAATCTTGGTATCAGCTACGTGTTTGTGTATCGCAATATTGACAGGTACATCAATAATGCCTCTTTTTGTAGACCATAAAAGGCTGTGGTTACCATGTTAGGACCAGCCAGTTTCAACGAAATCTTATAGGAAAACAACGGGACATGTAAAATTCGCTAACATGACTTATTTTCTGTTGCTTTCCTTTAAGTTTATAAGTTTTAACCGGCGAAATTATATATTTCAATACAAAATTGCTAATTAATAAATCGCAATATATCACAGAACTACGTATGTTTGCCATTAATACGGAGGGAATTACTGTAATTGATGACTGCTCTGTAATTAGCTTATAAAATTAACCATATAACCTGTCACGAAATGGATTTGTGACTGGTAATGTATTTTTTGTAATTATTTGGGTGAGGCCTATGTTTAGCAGTGGTCTTATGAATATTTTATTGGGCATGACGGTGTAATACTAAGTCATCAAATATTCAACTATAAAATACAGTTTTTTAACTGTACAATTTAAGTATGTACGCCTTTTTATCATATTAGAGTGAAAACTAATCCAAAATATTAAGAATTAAAATACTGATGCGTTCTCACCCTTGAGGCCTAAGATATCTTGGCCTATATAATAAAGGGTCTCAAGTTTACTTATTACAAAAATAACATACAAATACTACTATTTTAATTTTCTTAACAAATCGTACTCTAGTCATAATAAACCATAGTGCAGTTTTAATACAGTGAACCACCTCGAACAAATATCTTTAAAAAAACCATACCTGTGCGATATCATCCCTAAAGAACAATATAAAATATGTTATACTATGTAACCTGTAATTATACTAACTCTTTAATATTTTAATAAGACCAAATGTGTGTATTAACCGAAACAGAGAGAAAAAGAACCCTTCCACCATTTGGTATAAGGACGCTGCTACTTTAGCGAGACAAGTTTTCATTGTTGTTTAGATCCGCTGTAATCGAGACACAGGATTTTCTTGATTACCTTAGTCGACTTTTACGACACCCTCGAGATGTAAACTTAAATAATTTAACTGATTTGACTAATCATAATAAAAAAATAATATGTTATAAGTTAAACTAAATGCAAATTTAGTTTAATATATTTTACATATCCGTCATGATTTGTTTTGATATTATATATAAAATAAAACTATGTTATATAGATATGCACTAAGAAAATATATAAAAGAAAGTAATTAAGAAATTAAAAGGTTAACAATTACCCTTTTGTATAAAAACAAAAGACGGATTCAACTCGGCTGGGCAGCGTTCGGGAAGCTACGACACATCTTCTCGTCAGACATACCTCAAAACCTTAAAACGAAATTGTACAACCAGTGCGTGTTGCCAGTGATGACTTACGGAACTGAGACGTGGTCCTTCACTGCTGGCCGTATGAGGAAGCTCAAGGTCGCTCAGCGAGCTATGGAGAGGGCTATGCTCGGAGTTTCTCTGCGTGATAAACATAGGAATGAGGATATCCGCAGTAGAATTAGAGTGACCGACATAGCCCAACGGATTAGTAAGCTGAAGTGGCAGTGGGCCGGCCATATAGCTCGAAGAACCGACAACCGATGGGGAAGAAAGGTTCTCGAGTGGCAGCCTCGTACCGGTAGGCGAA
This sequence comes from Parnassius mnemosyne, assembly GCA_963668995.1. Taxonomy (NCBI): domain Eukaryota; kingdom Metazoa; phylum Arthropoda; class Insecta; order Lepidoptera; family Papilionidae; genus Parnassius; species Parnassius mnemosyne. The sequence goes on along the minus strand of CAVLGL010000079.1, from coordinate 16,722,123 downwards.
GTGTAGGGCGTCCCCCCACGAGATGGAGTGACGACCTGGTAAGACATGCAGGAAGTCGATGGATGCAGGTGGCTCAGGACCGTGCTTTGTGGCATTCTTTGGGGGAGGCCTATGTTCAGCAGTGGACTTGTGAAGGGCTATAATGATGATGATGATGATGATGATAATGATAAAAACATAGGGTTTCTTGTATTGCAAACTTTAATAAAAAGGAGGAAACGATAATTCGTTTGCCGTGTACGTGCGGTGCAAATACATCACCTCTTTACGTCCCGTTGGTGTAACACAAGGTGACGAAGGAAAGAAAATCACAAAAAAATTCATGGCTCTCGATATATGGTGGTTTAACAATATAATTTGCGTCACAGCCAGACATAAAATATATAGACCGGCTACGGGCGGCAACGTCAAAGGTACCAAAGGTCTTGCATTGTGACAATTATGGCAAATTACTGCTACAGTGGGGTAGAATTTTGTAGTAAAATTTTACGGGCTAGTGATGAATAGGAAAAAGTAATAATTTTTTGAACGAAGTTCCTTATCGGATAGTACGAATTTGGCGAATGGGGTCTAGGCAAGAAAAAGTGTAAGGTGTTTCCGTCATGACCTTTCTGACGTAGTGTAGACGGCCTTGGCGGCTATAAGGAACAGAGGTGGAAATAGAAACAGAAACATAAACTTTTTATTCAATATAGATTATAAATAATACTTATTGAAAGTCACTCTTTTGTATAATTACCACCGGTTCGAAAAAAACCCTCTGTCCTGGGAAGAACCAGCAAGAAACCCGGCGGGACTTTTTTTTTAAATAACAGCTTACAATCATGTATGTTACACAAATTAACAACACAACAAATTAGAAATAGCTTGGTAGCAATCACCTCATTTCCAGGGGTTATTATCATCTATAAACTCTTTGATATTATAATAACTCTTTTTAAACAAACTTAGTTTAATGAAGTTTTTGAACTTTGGGCAGGTCAAATTTTGTATATTTTCTGGAATTTTGTTGTAAAAGCGTATACATCGCCCAAGAATGAATTACTGACTCGATGGAGTCGAGTAACTGGTACTACTAGCTTGTGTCTGTTCCTAGTATTTACAGAATGAATAACACTTATTTTTGTAAAACTACTTTTATTTTAGTGTACGTACATTACATTTTCGTAAATGAATTGAGAGGCCAAAGTTAATATATTAATTTCTTTAAATGTTTGTCGCAGCGACTCTTTAGGCTTTAAATCATAAATTGCTCTTATGGCCCTCTTCTGTAAAACAAATATAATTTCAGTTTCAGCTGCGTGTCCCCATAGCAAAATACCATACGACATTATGCCATGGAAATAGCTAAAGTAAACTAGTCTAGCTGTTTCAACACTAGTTAAAATTCTAATCTTTTTTACGGCATATGCTCCAGAACTAAGTGAGTGAACTAACTGCTTGCTAGTTTTGATATATGGAGGCTGCATTGAAGCTTCGCGTCTAGTGTGATTCCAAGAAAAATGGTGGTATCTACAAGACTCAGTTTCTCCCCATTAAAAATTACATTAGTATTTAATTGTTTGACATTTGGAGTCATGAATTTCATACATTTGGTTTTAGTGCCATTTAAATGCAAATTATTAACATTGAACCAATTTACTAATTTAGATATAGCATTATTTACTTCGTCATATTTTAGCAATTGTCGACTTAATTTGAAATTTAAAGAAGAGACATCTGCAAATAATACTATATCATAGTTTTTTCGTACTATGTAAGTCATTAATGTATACAAGAAATAGAAAGGGGCCGAGAATTGAGCCTTGAGGCACGCCCATTTATACTATCGACCCGAAAGAACTCATACTGTTAATGATAACTTTTTGCGTTCTCTTACTTAAATATGAAATAATTAATTTAAGAGCATCACTTCTTACACCGTAGTGTTGAAGTTTCCTGATTAATGTTTCATGGTGAACACAATCGAAGGCTTTGGATAGGTCACAAAATATATCCAAAGCATCCTGTGAATTTTCCCATGCATTAAATATATATTTTATCAGCTCAACACCGGCATCAGTTGTCGAGCGACCCCTTGTGAAACCAAATTGATTTTTATGAAATAAATTATTTATATTAAATAAATTTAACATCTGATCAAGAATAATTTTTGAAAAAATCTTAATAATAACGTAGAATAACATTATCCATCTCCCTCGCAGTTTTTCTTATCTTGCCATGAGAGAAATATTATTTTATTCTAATTGGCGCTTAATTTTAATAGATGCTAGTTATTCATTTATTTTTATTTATTATTTTTAGTATTTATATTTAATTATACATTTATATTAATACGTTTATCTATAATAGTAAGGGAATAGCCAAAATAAACCTTTTTGGCTCTTTTAACAGTGGTAAGATTTGTAGTAATCGTTTTTACAGCATACGCTACAGAACTAAGTCTATTTGCTAGTTTAAATATGAGATCCCCATTGTAGTTTCGCATCTAGAGTGATTTAAAAAAGCGACCAAGTGCGATTTGGACTCGCGCACCGAGGGTTCCGTACAAATTTGATATGAATTTCAATATAATACCACTACGTGTTCATGAGGAAGGCTAAAAATGTATCCTTTTCGCAATTTTTCCTTTATCTGTGCTATAAGACGTTGCTTCGCACCAAGTTTCAAGATTCTGAGTTCATGGGAAGTACCCTGTAGGTTTTTATTCCCTTGGGAATGTCGAAAATTTGCGGCATAAAGAGCTGTATCTTTTGATTGCGTTGGCTTAGAAGTTTTATTTTTTCACAGCTTCAAGGGACAGTAGACTTGAGTATTTGATATGAATTTCAGCTTGATACCTGCACGCGTTCTCGAGAAAAAGGATCTTGACAGACAGACAGACAGACGGACAACAAGGTGACCCTATAAGGGTTCCGTTTTTTCCTTTTGAGGTACGGAACCCTAAAAATTGGTGGTATCAACAAAACTAAACTCGTCTTTGACATTTTAAGGATGAAGTTTTAGTGCCATTTGAATACAAATTACAAAAAGATGACGTTATTATTACTAGTTCTTAAAAATTAAAGACAAAAATTTCCACGCGATTCATACTTGCAAAAGAACATTATCAATCGAAAACAACGATTATACGTATATTATTAAATTTATAGATTAATAACGAATGTAGTGCCGTGTTAGTTCAGGAAATAAATGCCCGCACAGTATGCAAAACGTCTAAGTTCTATCCTCACCTAAAATAAATAATATAATTAAAAAGAAATAATACTTTTAAAGTTAATTTACCACTTACTCGATGACAAAGAAATACAATGTAAGCAAACCTAAAATTAAAAAAATAAAGTAAATAAATAAAATAAGCAGCAGCGAATTAAATTCATCCCTCTTTCAAAAACCTTTCAGAAATATGAAGATGCCTGCGCTCAGGTGTGGGTCACATAAAGGCTGTTAGGTAACTTTTTACTTGAACTAGAATATTTTACTTTTTGCCCTTGTTATAGAAAGGCGCTGTTTGAAAAAAAGGACAACTTAAATCATTGATTTGAATGACATCGTAGCTCTACATTAGAACGTTTTTATGATTGATATATTTTAAGACATATAATAAAGTTTACATTGCTACATGAGTCACAGGAGAGTACAGGAAAGAAAAACAAAACACATGCATTGCATTTACACAATACCGTCTATGCACGAGACTTGTTATTATATAACTATTTGCTTTTTTTAGCTAAAAGATGATATTACGTTAATATTTTTGGGAAAATATACTTTTTTTTTTGTTTAATCTATTTAGATATAAGTATATCAATATATAACATTATTATACATCATTTGATTATGATTTCTGACAAAAAATTGAAATTCATTTGTGAAGACATGTGAAGTCCGCCAACACGCACCGGGGCTGAGCAACGGACATTTCCTTGCCCTAAAAACCTCTCAGAAATAACTGCCAGAAACCTGTACCCATGAGTGTGACGTATATAACTGTAGCTTTATTTCTAGCGGCTACTTCATCAGAAAGCCGTTTCGGAAAATGTTTTAAATGTAGAGTCAACGACGATAAGCTCTTTTTGATTCTATGGTACTTACTGAATCATTATTAGGAAAAAAATTGTGTAAGCATACCAAAGAATGATTATTATATTATATTTCCGTTTTTTTTTAAGTTCTATGTGAACGAAGTTGCGGGTAAAAGCTAGTTAGTCAATATAATATAAGCATTTATATACAAGTATTTATTATGATAATTTAAGTTTCAAACCATAATTTTTCATTTTTTATCTGTCATCAAGCTGAAAAAGCATGTCACATCATTGAGTTCACTTTTTTCTTTCTGTTGACTGAATAAAAGCCTCGCTATAGATTGCCTCATACGAGTAGATACCACGCTTGGCAGGGCAGTTTTTTAATATTTTAAGTTGTTATCAGGAAGATGCTGCTGCCCATTTCTTGTTTCATGTCACTCAGTTGCCCTCCAACGACACCCACGGATGTGATAGTGGATTCTCTTTTGCTGCCGCAACGCGATAACCCTGGATTATTATTCATGTTAACTAAGCAATTACTCTTGCTACTTATCTCTACGTGATAGAGCCATGTTGCAACTATATTATGGTTGTAGCGCAAATGCGTCGGCTCGACCGGGGACCGACCGCATTCTCACAGGATACTAGCGTAAAATAGCAGCTTAATGCTTTTTTTGTTTCGTATGATGATAGTAGAGAATGGGAGATCTATTTGAAGCAATTACCGGGAGTGACAAAACGCGTCTGCATTTTGATTCTTAATGTCTTCGCCTTGGTAGAATCTATTAAAGTGGCGCTATGTAAATTTAAAGTAATAAAACCCTATTTTTTAAATGCATTTTCGCTTTTATTTAAATCTCCAAATTTTTTAAATAGCCTAGATTGATCCTCGAATTTCTCTTTATCTGTCCATGAAGATTCAACAATTAGTTCAGCCAGTTCGAATATTAGCCCGGACATTCAGATTTTTTTTTATGGTTATTCATGTCTCAATCGCAAGCAAATTACTCTGTCAACTATAATACAGTTATTTCTATATTACAGACAGACACACACATTTTATTTAAAAGTTAGATATTGTTTCGTAAGAATTTTAATGTTATATAATAATAAAATCGAAGGTCACCTTCGATTTGCCGACGATATAGTCCTTATGGCAGAATCGCTGGAGGGCCTAAGCACTATGCTCAATGACCTCAATAGTGTTTCCCAACGGATAGGTCTTAAGATGAACATGGACAAAACAAAGATCATGTTTAATGTCCATGTCACACCTATGCCGGTAGTTGTTGGGAACACTATGCTCGAATTTGTTGACGAGTATGTTTAGAACCAGAATAACCGACATAGCCCAACGGATTAGTAAGCTGAAGTGGCAGTGGGCCGGCCATATAGCTCGAAGAACCGACAACCGATGGGGAAGAAAGGTTCTCGAGTAGCAGCCTCGTACCGGTAGGCGAAGTGTAGGGCGTCCCCCCACGAGATGGAGTGACGACCTGGTAAGACATGCAGGAAGTCGATGGATGCAGGTGGCTCAGGACCGTGCTTTGTGGCATTCTTTGGGGGAGGCCTATGTTCAGCAGTGGACTTGTGAAGGGCTGTAATGATGATGAATGATGATAATAATAAAAACCCAAATCACGCTATTGAAGTGATATAAGTGGGTAGATTTATACGCGACGGGGCCCTGTAAATAATATAGCGGTTTACTTAAATATGCCAGTGTCGCGTAACGTGTAGTGGCGTAAGAGAAACTGTGACCCTATTTCTTTTAGTAAGAGTGGTAAAATGCAACAATGGGAAAACCATAAAGACCTCGAAGTTATAATTATATACCGCTATCTATCGGAAGCCAGAGGATCTTTTTGGCTTATCCCATAGTCGCCTTAGCGCCACTCACGGGACGAAATGGAGTGATGAAGAAGATCATTAAATAGAGGTTTATAATTTAAAAAAAAACATTTGGCGGCTCCGTGGCGCAGTGGCTTAGCAATGAGTTGCTGCGCTGGGGGCCGCGGGTTCGAATCCCGCAAGGAACAAGTATTTGTATGGCCTACAAATAATTGTTCCGGGTCTGGATGTTTGTCCTTGTGCGATTTGTGTTTGTAAACTGCCTCCACGATACAGGAGAAAATCCTAGTGTGGGAGTAACTTTTTTTAAGAAAATTAAAAAAAAACATGTAGGTGAAAAAAAAGTAGGAACTTTTACAAAATGTGATTTTTTTTTAATTTACTGTAAGTTAAAAATTTTAGAAGATCAAAAGTGTTGTTTACTATGATACACTATTGTCACGTATACCCGATCGATTAATCAGCGTACAAACACAAACTAACAGCCACTAATTAATCACTATATTTTAACACTCATTTCACAATGAATAACGTGAGCGTTATGGTGTTATTCTATGATAAATAATCTCCAGGGCAGAATCTTTCTTACTACACACGAAAAAATCCGGTCCCGCGACATGTTTCAATCTTGGTATATGACAGTTACCAATTAATCACTAAACCTTAAAATACGAAGCACGTCTTTGCCGTTCAGACGATACTGGTGTAATCGAGATTGGCTGCTTGGTCGAATTCAAGGTAGAATCCCATAAAAGGGCTCTATTTTTTAAATTGTTAATAATTGTCATCTATACACCACTAAAGCTAGAAATTATTTAAATTAAGATAATCGTTGGAGGATTCTTGCTTTAAGCACACGGTTAATAGTGATCCCCGGTAAAGATCTATTATGAGTGTGTTGGTAATAATGATAACTTTGTATAAAATAAACATTAACTTCAAAATAATAATTGTAAAGAGAGTGAACATTTGTGAACGTTTTGTACATCTATAACACCCATAATTAAATAAATTATCACCAAGATTTTAGTACTAAATCTTTAGTAAAGTTATATGTAACATCTTCATCATCTTACGTAAAATATATCTCAAAAATATTACGGACCTTAATACCAATAATTCTTGTGCGCTAAATTTTATGGGAATCCCCTAAAAATCTGTTAAAGTTTTCTCATAATTTAATAAAAGGCAAAAATATCGTAATTGCCTAGGGTTGCCATACGTCTCGGTGTAATGGGACATGTCCCGGTTTGAATTGTTAGCGCACTATACAATGCAAAATTATTTGTATCATACTTTTTACGCGTAAATGCGTTATACATGGTAGAGCCATGCTGCAGCTATATTGGTGGTATAGTTGTAGCACGAACGGGTCGGCTCGACCGGGGAACGACCACGCTCTCATAGAATACTAGCGTAAAATAGCAGCTTAACACTGCTGTGTTTCGTATGGTGAGTGTAGAGAACCGGAGACCATATTTACTGGAAAAGGGGCATTCCATCTTAGTCCTCACGGATGACAATGCATCTGCATTTTGATTATTTATTGAGGATAGATGAAGATGTCTATGGGTCACAGCAACCAATTACCATCAGGTGGACTGTGTGCTCGTTTGTCACCCTATCCTATTAAAAAAATGGTTTTACTAACAAAAATTATTGCTAACGAGAGATATTCTTTGCGCTGAATGAGATGATATTGCAGTTTTACACAGTTCGTCTATCACTACGAGACTCACACATAACAATTAAAACAATAAAGTAACAATTTCACACGCGTATAGATACATTATAACAGTATCGCTCGGTGACAGTGACAACTCGGATACAGACTCGTATCAGTCGCTTGGCCGAACTGTATATTATATGGGGGCCTGTGAAGGTAAACAAATCTAAACCAACACGATCTGTATTATTGTAATTAATTAGTTTAGAAAGAAGAAATTAGCAATTTCGCACTGTGATGTATTTTGATGGATAATACTTTTTATAATATTTATACCTAAATTATTTTATAAATTGATATAAATTAAAAATGTTAAATTAGCTCCACTTGAAATACTAAATATGGACTTTTAACACAGTATTCAAGTACAACACACTATCCAACAAATCTTCACCAAGTATATATCGTGACAGCTGATTCAATAACACTGAATACAGATATAAAACGTAAGACTAGTCTTGATTATAGGTAAACAATGCTTCCAATCAGTCTGTGGCAGTCCTCAACAGGGCAAGTCAAAGTTTAAAAGGTAAAAAATACGATTCCCTGTGAATTTGGTGCAACCGCTGAATAGGAATCGATAAATAATTTTATGACAATAATAATATAATCATATGCCATGTAGTTACGGTCAAGAATATCCACTACCACATATCATCCCGTGGGTATCGTAAAAGGCGACAAAGGGAAACAGAAAGGAGATGGGTAGCAGCATCTTCCTGATAATAGCCAAAACTACAATAAAAAAAACTGCGGCTACCAACTCGCTCGCCATGCGTGCCAATTATGTCAAATACCCCCCAATGATTAGAGCAACAATCAGACGGCCCCAAGTCCCCGACGGCCCCGCTATCCCTGGCTACGGTGGCGACCATGGTAACGGCGGGGCAGGGGGTGCTAAGAATCTCCGGTGGAGGTTCGGTTGCCACCTTAGACAACTCGACCTGGCAACGTACAATGCACGCACTCTGAGGACTGACGAGAAGATAGTGGAGCTGGAAGAAGAGATAGACAAGTAACGCTGGCATATTATAGGATTATCCGAAGTCCGAAGAGAGGGGGAGGACACGGTAATCCTCGAATCCGGCAACTTGCTCTATCACCGGGAGGGCGAAAATCTGTCCCGAGGAGGTGTGGGATTTATCGTTCACAAGTCTCTCGTTAACTACGTTGTAAAGATCGGGAGTGTGTCGACGAGGATTGCGTACCTTATACTCAGAATCACCAAACGGTATTTGCTGAAGGTCATACAGGTTTACGCACCAACCTCGGCACACCCCGATGAGGAGGCGGAGGAAATGTATGAGGATATCTCTAGAGTCATGCATTCCTCCAAAACCCACTATACGGTGTTAATGGGAGACTTCAATGCAAAACTAGGCACAAGAGAGAACGGTGAGCTGAAAGTAGGGAAATTTGGAATATGGCAACGGAACCGAAGGGGCCAGCAGCTGGCCGATTTCATGGAGAAAGAGGGACTCTTTATGATGAACTCTTTCTTCCAGAAGCGGCCCCAAAGGAAGTGTACCTAGTCGAGCGCCGACGGTTCAACAAAAAATGAGATTGACTTCATTATGACGACCAGACGACAACTGTTCAGTGATGTCTCCGTGATCGCGAGGGTAAAAACTGGTAACGATCACCGAATGGTTAGAGGCACACTGAACCTAAATGTTAAGTTAGAGATGTCTCGTCTAATGAAGTCAACGCTCCGTCCCCCTCGAGCTCTGTTCCAAAGTCCCGAAACCTTTGAGCTCGAGTTACAAAACCGTTTTCAGTGCCTAGAAGACTGCAATGATGTGGACGATATGAATGACAAGCTCGTGGAAACTGTCCATGAGGTTGGAGCTAAGTTCTGCAAGACCCGCCGCAGACAAACACAAAAACTCTACGATCACACTCTTAATCTCATGGCTGTTAGACGGGAGATGAAGCAACATTCTTCAACAGATTTGACAACATACAGGCAACTGAACAGACAGATTTCCAAATGCATGCGGCGAGACTTAAGCAACTTTAATACAGCTTGTATTGAAGAAGCGATCGAGCGGAACCAAGGCTCCAAAGTCTTTGCCCGAGATCTGTATGCCAGAAAGAGCCAACTGTCAAAGCTGAAGACCGAGTGTGGCAGCATCGTTTCCGGGGCACCTGAGATTTTGAGTGAGATTGAGAGGTTCTACGGGCAGCTGTACACGTCACCGTTGTAGCCACACGTAAGTGTGAGTAACGATCCAAGAGCGAGTCTTATCCGACACTATTCCGAAGATATTCCGGACGTCAGTCTGAGCGAGATTAGATTGGCTCTCCAGCATCTTAAAAATGGCAAGGCCCCAGGCGAGGATGGAATTACAGCGGAGCTTCTGAAAGCAGGTGGAAAACCAGTACTGGAAGTCCTTCAGAGGCTCTTTAATTCCGTCTTCCATGGGGGCATTACACCGGAGGCGTGGAGCAGAAGTGCGGTGGTCTTGTTCTTCAAGAAAGGTGACAATGCTCTCTTGAAGTACTACAGACCTATTTCACTTCTGAGCCGCGTCTACGTGCTGTTTTCGAGAGTAATTACGAATCGTCCCGCACACAGACTTCACGACTTCCAGCCTCCCGAACAAGCCGGTTTCCGAAAGGGCTATAGCACCATAGATCGCATATATACCCTTCGTCAAGTTGTACAGAAGTCCGAGGAGTATAATTTGCCACTATGCCTGGCGTATGTGAACTATGAGAAAGCCTTTGTTTCCGTCGAAATTTGGGCGGTGCTGCAGTCCTTTCAGCGGTGCCAAGTTGACTGTCGGTATATCGAAGTGGTGAAGTGTTTGTACAGAAGAGCTACGATAGCTATCCCAGTACAGAATCAGAGTGCGAAACCTATCCAATTGCAGAGAGGTGTAAGACAGGATGACGTTATATCCCCGAAACTCTTCACCGCTGCATTGGAAGACGTTTTCAAGCTTCTGGACTGAAAAAGATACGGTTTTAACATCAATGGCGAGTACATCACTCACCTTTGATTTGCTGATGATATAGTCCTTATGGCAGAATCGCTGGAGCACCTAAGCACTATGCTTAATGACCTCAATAGTGTCTCCCAACGGATAGGTCTTAAGATTAACATGGACAAAACAAAGATTATGTTTAATGTCCATGTAACACCTGTGCCGGTAATTGTTGGGAGCACTAAGGTCGAAGTTGTTGACGAGTATGTTTACCTGGGACAAATAGTCCGACTAGGTAAGTCCAACTTCGACCGAGAGGTCAATCGGCGGATTTAACTCAGCTGGGCAGCGTTCGGGAAGCTACGACACATCTTCTCGTCAGACATACCTCAAAACCTTAAAACAAAATTGTACAACCAGTGCGTGTTGCCAGTGATGACTTACGGATCTGAGACGTGGTCCTTCACTGCTGGCCGTATGAGGAAGCTCAAGGTCGCTCAGCGAGCTATGGAGAGGGCTATGCTCGGAGTTTCTCTGCGTGATAAACTTAGGAATGAGGATATCCGCAGTAGAACCAGAGTGACCGACATAGCCCAACGGATTAGTAAGCTGAAGTGGCAGTGGGCCGGCCATATAGCTCGAAGAACCGACAACCGATGGGGAAGAAAGGTTCTTGAGTGGCAGCCTCGTACCGGTAGCGGTAGTGTAGAGTGACCCCCCACGAGATGGAGTGACGACCTGGTAAGACATGCAGAAAGTCGATGGATGCAGGTGGCTCAGGACCGTGCTTTGTGGCATTCCTTGGGGGAGGCCTATGTTCAGCAGTGGACTTATGAAAGGCTGTGATGATGATGATGAATAAATATAATCACCCCTTTTCCCTAACTCACGGCCATTCGGTCTCACCTGTCGAGAGCTCCAATCTGGTTGGGTTTTTATTTATTTATTATACTATATTTTAATGTATATGTATGTATATATATATATATATATATATATATATATATATATATATTTAATGTATATATATATATATGTGTGTGTGTATGTGTGTGCGTGTTTGTGTGTGTGCGCGTGTATGTGTGCGCGCGTGTGCATGCGTGCGTGGTTGCGTGCGTGCGTGCTTGCGTGCGTGCGTACGAGCGTGCGTGCGTGCGCGCGTGCGGTCGGGCGGGTGTGCGTGTGTGCGTGCGTGCGTGCGTGCGTGCGGGCGGGCGGGCGTGCGGGCGGGCGTGCGTGCTTGCATGCGTGCGTGCGTGCGTGCGGGCGTGCGTGCGTGTGTTTGTGCATGCGTGCGTGCGTGCGTGCGTGTGTGCGTGTGTGCGTGCGTGCGTGCGTGGTGCGTGCGTGCCTGCGTGTGTGTGTGTGTGTGTGTGTGTGTGTGTGTGTGTGTGTGTGTTTGTGTGTAGGCACGACTATAACATATTTGCCAAATCTGTGGTAAAGTGGTTGTTGTTGTTTAGAGGATTTTTAAAATTAACATTATCGGGAAAGCGTACCATATATTTGCGAACAATTGCTAACGATCTGTTTATTATATTTTCTTGTATTTTATGTTGCAACGCACACATATTTACGCTATCTATCATGATTGCGTCTGGGATGATCCCCAGTCGCCTACATCATAAGTGGGATCAAGTTCCTGTTACCGCTCACATGTAATCTTCGAATAATGTAATAAAGGTGTGGTGCTGTGTCGATTGCTCTTGAATGGAAGTCTGCTGTCAGAGTAAGACGCCGCGGGCGGATTACTTACAGCTGCTGCCGACCGACATTTGATGCGTGAAGGAAGTAAATTTGCCTTAAATATTGTTTTGAAAAAATATTTTGTAGTAAAAAGTGGTTAACTTTTTAATTAGTTGAGAGAAATGCCTGAAAGCCAATCTTATTTTAATTGATTAACCTGAGTCTATTTGGGTGATTAATGGCCTTGTTAAATTGTAAAGTTGCTTACTTAATTTTATTTTGTGTATTGACTCTGTCAACAGCCTTACCGTAACCGTAGCTCAAAGAATAACTGTGGTGCACGGGTGGTCTTGTGGTCGTGGGGATGATTAAACATAGAGATGAGTACTCGTAAAAATAAAATGAAGTGTAGTATAAATTTGTTGCGTAACGAACGAATAAAATGGTTATGGCTCTTAGACATTTTATTTTGTGATGTAAATTTTGCTTTGAATTTATTTATCTAGTTGAAGTAGAATTAAGCAATTTAAGAAGTTGATGGAGGTATCTCCAAGCGTTCATACTCTTAGTAACATGTTATTACTATTTGATCACATTGCACTCACTGGTGCATAGTTGTAACTACGATTTTCTTGTAAGTTATTCAGGAACGACGAACATCTGACGGTGTGCTGGAAGGCCTTTGTCTCGTAAAGAATACTGTTGGTTGACTTGGAACAACCTGATAGTCATTGTCTCTATAGTAAATCGTATCACAAGAAGATATGAAGATATGGTAAAAGTTTGTTGCTAGTCATTGCGTCATTGTGATCACTGTGTGAATTACACAGTGATCACAATGACGTGAAATAGAATAACCTAAATGATTTATCTGTGTCTTGGCATACTAAATATTTTTTGGAAAAACAAGGCGGGAAGAGTGACTTAAAGTGTTATTACACCGTAATGATTATTATACAAAGTATGTTTTGTTAAGTACCCTTGACGGAATAGCATGTATACATAGGTACATATTTGGACGTAAAAGGGGCGCTTTATCACGAGTATTAACAATGCCGCATATGTCAACCAAGAGTAAAAATTCAGCACAACTTTTGGATTTTAATCCAGACCATCCAAACTAGGATATAGAGGAATGGTTTAATGTAGTAAATATTATTGCACCGAATAAACGTTTAGATAGGCAATGATTTGATTTGTTAATGGCATTAATAATCGCTCTAAAAGATCACGCAGCTAGTTGTCTTACCGAGCTTCATCATCACCATCATTACAGCCGTTCACAAGTCCACAGGTGAACATTGGTCTCTCCCAAGGAATGTCGCAAAGCAAAGTCCTGAGCCACATGCATCCATCGACTTACTGCATGTCTTACCAGATCGACACTTCATCTAGTGGGGGATCGCCCTACACTTCGCCTACCGGTACGAGTTGTCGGTTCTTCGAGCTATATAGCCAGCCTACTACCACTTCAGCTTACTAATCCTTTGGGCTATGTCGGTCACTATGGTTCTACAGCGGATATCCTCATTTCTAAGTTTATCACGCAGAGAAACCCCGAGCATAGCCCTCTCCATAGCTTGCTAAGCAACCTTGAGCTTCCTCATACGGCCAGCAGTGGCAACACGCACTGGTTGTACAGTCTCGTTTTCAAGTTTTGAGGTGTACCTGACAAGAAGATGTGTTGTAGTTTACAGAACGCTGCACAGCCGAGTTGAATCCGTCGATTGACTTGAAATTGGACTTACCTAGTCGGAATATTTGTCACAGGTAAACATACTCGTCAACAAATTCGAGCTTAGTGCCCCCAACAACTACCGGCATAGGTGTCACATGGACGTTATATATAACCTTTGTTTTGTCCGTGTTCATCTTAAGACGTTAGGAGGCACTATGGATGTCATTGAGCATATTGCTTAGGTACTGCAGCGATTCTGCTTTGAGGACTATATCGTCAAGTCCAACCAAATTTATTACTAAATCTAAATTACTAAGAAGTTGTTACTCGTACATGATATCTTTTAAAGATTATTACATGATACCTTTTTTTCAACATAGATACAAATATGGTACTCGTACATTCACATAACCATGGTTCTAAGTTCACTGTTGAACAAAGACGTGAGCGTTTAAGAAGATTACCATAGTTGCATAAGTTACTTTAAAGATTTGCTTATACTCAACACGCTGGGTAGCATGGGATTGATTCTCAAGTACTGGTAATGAAGTTCCTCGTCACTAAACTGTGAAAAGCAAACGTCAACTAACACCCCCACGATACAATATAATTCCTTGCGTTGAGGTTATGTTTTTTAAGAATAATTACAAGTTGTGTACTCGACGAGGTATATATATACCTCTTCGAGTACAGAGTCGAGTTCATATGAACATGATATAAAAAATATTCAAAAAAATTACCGGTTAACTTTTATAGCCGTGTTGTACTACCAAATGTCTAATAAATCACGCACGCACGCACGCACGCACGCACGCACTAACGCACGCACGCTCGCACGCACGCACGCACGCACGCACGCACGCACGCACACACACACACACACACACACACTCACACTCACACTCACACGCACACGCTGACGCACACGTACACGCACATGCACATGCACACGCACACTCACGCTCACGTGAACGCGCACGTACGCGCACACACACACACACACACACACACACACACACACACACACACAAACACACACAAACACACACAAATAGGTTGCAAATAATACTTGCCTAGTACTATTAGGCAAGAGTGAATAGGTTTTTGTTAAGTCAGTGCAATTCACCATCTTAGGCTACATAACCACTTACCGATGGGATTGTAGTTGCTTTACTACTTGCTGGGTAATAATAGTAAAAAGAAATTACCCTGTGAAAGTTTGCATTTAGATATAACTTTTCTATCCAACCATAAAAATATGATGAGAATATGTATATAAATATAAAGGTTGCCCCACACGGGACAGTAATAATATAATATTATATCTTCCATTATCTACGCATGAAAACTTTTAAAATCTCTGAATCCCGGGGTATGTTTATATTAAGAGGCTGAATAGAGCCACATTGATATGCATGGGAATCGGTTTGTAATTTCACGTCGTTAACGAAAAAATTTTGTAAGTATTTCAACTAGCGGTTTGCAAAACACGATTCCACCAAAATTCACTCAATAGAAAATAATTGCAAAGTTGCTTCTGAAAATACTTAAATTTTCAACGTCAATTTTTTCTTACGTAGTAGAGCCATGCTGCAGCTATATAAGTAGTAGGTATAGTAGTAGCACGAATGGATCGGCTCGATCAGGGAAGGGCCACGCTCTCACGGAATACGATGTAAAATAGCAGTTTAACCCCGCTGTGATTCGTATGGTGAGTGTAGAGAACCGGAGAATCTTTTTACTGGAAACGAGGCATTACATCTTAGTCCTTACGGGTGACAACGCATCTACATTTTGATACGTAATCGAGAATAGATGTACATGTCTATGGGCCGTAGCAACCACTTACCATCAGGTGGACTGTGTGCTCGTTTAACATGAAAGCGTCCCAAACTCAAAGTTTGTTCAACGAGCTCATAGAATGTGAATCTTCTAAATCTAAAGCATTGCAACCCTCCACAACAATCGATTTGACTGGTGATGATTATGTCATATCAATAACAGCAGCAAGGACTACCTGCAGTAGAAGAGAATTAAAGAAATATATAAAAATTAATAAATATATTAGAAAACTACAAAAATTAATTAAAATTAAAATTAATGTTAAAAATTATATAAATGTATGCAAAGAAAAGCAATAACTAATTAATAAACTTAAAATATATTCAATTGAGGTGGAAAATATGATTCACTGTTATGAGACTGATATAGAGTGTCTAAATTCAACAATTTTATCACTTAAAAGCTCTCTACAAATTGTATCAAATAAATATGCATCGGCTCAAGATGAGATAAAAGAACAAATATTGGCCATAAATAATCTGGTAAAATCATGTAAATATAATGAGGAGCGCTTTGACTCAGAGTGAGTATCAGCGCTCCATACCAGGTTCATCGAGGACAATATGTGTAAATAACAAAGTTAACAGTAAGACCTCATTATTTTCACCTACACTCTATGACAGTGCCATGACAAAGGATATAAACTTAAAAAGCAATGTAAATATTAAAAAAGAATAAAGTTATTATGTATTGTGATGACATAGGCAAAAATTTGGGCATGATGTTAAATAACTGTTTAAAAGGACATCTGATCAGTAATTATTGCATGCCTGGAGCATCCTTTAGTCATATATTGAATAAAGTTTTAGCTAGTAAATTTTGTCCTAATAGCACTTTAATAATTCTTGTTGGGAGAAGGGGCAATGTAAAGAAAAATCAATTATTATAATATATTGATAATCTAAATACTTTAAATGTACATAAAATTATCTTATTTACATTGCCTTACATACAGGGTTGGCCGCAGGAAAATAAAATAAGATATGATTTAAATTTATTAATTAATAACTTTCATGTAATAATAATTTAAACTTGACATTTAATTGTTACAATTATAGAATTAATTTAATAGATATAAATAATTTAATTAAGAAATTTTTGACTAGAGATAGGTATTACCTATCAAAATATAATTTAAGACAGATAGCAAATGTGCTATCTTATTATTTATATATTAACTCAGCCAAGGACTTGGCTACACAGATATCTGCTTCTTTTACATATACATACATACATAAACACTCACGCCTGTCACCCAGAGGGGTAGGCAGAGACTACGGACTTCCATTTGGCGCGATCCTGACACACCTCTCTCGCCTCTTTTACATCCATATATCTACGCATACACGCTCGTCGGTTAAGGGTACTCCTAATCTGGCCCATTTTTAATGTATCGCCGATTTGGTCGATAAACCTTCGTCTAGGGCGTCCCTTCCCGACCCTGCCGTTCACTTCTGCAACATAAATTTGCTTTGTCACTCTTTCCTCGTTCATTCTTTCTACATGACCAAACCACCGAAGCATTCCTTTCTTAATCCTTGTCACAACGTCATCTTGCAAACCACACTTTTCTCTTATCACACTATTTCTCACCCTGTCATTCAGATTCAGCCCTAGCATACTCCTTAAGGAACGCATTTCTACAGCATTTATTCTACTCTCATGCTTCTTCTGCCAGACCCAACTTTCACTACCATACATTAAAGTAGGGACTAACACAGCATTATGAATTGCCATACGTGCCTTAGTTGACACATTCTGACTCCTCATAATAGCGTGTAGAGCCCCATTCACTCTATTTCCTGCGTTCACTCGTCGTTCTATATCCTTATCATATCTACCATCCCTGCTAAATAAACATCCCAAATATACAAACTCATCCACTTGCTCAATCAACTCCCTTTCTATTCTTATTTCACATAAAGTTTTACTTTCTTCTCTTTCAAAAACCATCACTTTCGTCTTACTTGCGTTCACTTTCATACCCCTTTCTTTCAATGACCAATTCATTAAAGTAACCATCATTTGCAACTCGGCCGCCGACAATGCAAATATGACTTGATCATCGGCGTACAAAAGGCATTTGATGGTTGACTCACCCATTCTCAACCCACATTCTTCAACTTTCAAAGTTTGCAAACAACTGTCCATAAATAGGTTAAACAGCCACGGGGAAGCCACATATCCCTGTCTGACACCTTTATGAATGCCAAACCAGTCCGAGTAGATCCCGTTGATCCTGACACAAGCACTAGAGTCCCTATAAAGAGACCCTAATGCCCGTATCAAGCCAGCGCTCAATCCAAATGAGTACAGTGTTTGCCATAACACATTCCTGTCCACTCTGTCATAAGCCTTTTCCAAGTCCATGAACGCACAAAAAACTTCTCCGCTATCATGCGCATGGAAAAGACTTGATCCGTACACCCCATCCCCTTTCTAAATCCAGCTTGCACATTCCAAATTTTTCCATCAGTTTCTTCCATAACTCTTTATCTGCTTCTTTTGAGCAGTGTAATAACTTAATATGCAATTTGGAATCAGTTCCAAGTAATTTAAATTAGAAAATGAGACAATAGAGGTAATCTCTAGCAGTTATAACAACTTAAATAATTTAGAATATGGCTTACAAATTTTTAATTGTATTACTCCACAGAAAGATAATGAAAATTGTTTACACCTGGTGCATCAAAATATACAAGGCATGATAGGCAGAGCTAGAAATTGAGTTGTTCTTAAATAGCAACAATATTCATATTTTATGTATTACTGAACATTGGTTTAAAGCTTATAATTTAATGTTTAACTTCAGTAATCACCAGGTGGTCAGTTCTTTCAATAGAGATACGGTTTTAAGAGGTGGCTCCTTAATATTAGCTAGTAAATTATTATCATGTAAAGAACGTAAAGACATTGTGAGCCTCTCTGTTGAGCGAACTGCAGAAATGGCATGTGTTGAGTTTGAGCACCTCATTGTTGTGAGCGTCTACACACCCTCATGTTGTACATATGATACTTTTGAAAACATTATGGAGGAAGTTTTTGCTTAGCTTAATAAACAGAATAAATCTGTTGTAATATGTGGAGACTTTAATATCAATCTCCTAGAAGCTTCCTCCATCAATATTAAATTTAGATCATTGTTTAAATAATATGGTCTTTTTAATTTATTTATAGAGCCAACGGGTATTTCTCAATCTAGTGCAACATGTATAGATAACATTTTTCCAAATGTGAAGCCGTTGCATAAATGTATAATTCAAAAATTAAGTTCTGATCTCTGTGGACAAGTAGTTTCGTTACCTTATGTTCACAAAAAGCAAGTAGATGAGAAAGTTGTGTCTGTTCCAGTAAATGCACGTCGCTTGGAGAAATTTAGAAGTAACATAGTGAAAAAACTTGCATCAATTTTATAACAAAACGATCTTAATTTTTTGTATGGATCATTATTTAAGCTTATTTGCAATGAATTTCAATGATACTTTTACTTCTAAAACATTCTCCTTGAACAGTCGGAAGTCATTCAATGAATGGGCGACAGTAGGAGTCCATAAGAGCAGGCATAGGTTATATGATCTTTACCATGAAAGGTCATATAACCATAGCGTCGAATTTAGGGAATATGTAAAAAAATATTCAAAAATATTTAAATGAGTGTGCTCCATAGCCAAGTCTTTGCATTTGAGCAACAAAATTAAGACGGCTTCCAATAAAATTAAAATGACATGGAGTATAATTAATAGCGAAACTGGTAAGATCAACTCTCGCAATTCAAATTACCAGTTAAATGTTAACAACAAATTAACTGTATCAGATCAGGAAGTAGCAATGGTTTTTGAGAAATATTTTACTGATATTCCGATCTTGACCACTAAGTCACTGAATTCTTCTCCTGCCGTCGCCGAATCATTACTTAAACAAAATGTAAATGCGTGTACAAAGAATTTTACATTTCATAAAGTATCATCAAAAGATATTGTAAAATATTTTAAAACTATTGAGGTTAAGAAAACTGCGGATCTGTGGGGGATTTCCGTTAAAGTTATTGCGTCTATAATAGATGCAATCGCGCCTCATTTAACTATTATTTTTGATACTAGTATCGAATCTGGTGTGTTTCCTGATTTAATGAAGCATAGTAAAGTAATACCTTTATTTAATTCTAATCTTTATTTAATACATTAGACCCCGCCAATTTTAGACTATTTCTGTACTACCAACACTTAGTAAGATTTTTGAAAAAAGTGTTCTTGATCAAATGTAATTTTTTTTTAATATAAATAATTTACTTCGTAAAAATCAATTTGGTTTCACAAGGGGTCGCTCGACAACTGATGCCGGTGTTGAGCTGATTAAATATATCTTTAATGCATGGGAGAATTCACAGGATGCTTTGGGTATATTTTGTGACCTATACAAGGCCTTCGATTGTGTTCACCGTGAAACATTAATCAGGAAACTTCAACACTACGGTGTGAGAAGTGATGCTCTTAAATTAATTATTTCATATTAAAGTAAGAGAACGCGAAAAGTTGTCATTAACAATATGAGCTCTTCCGGATCGATGGTACAAATGGGCGTGCCTCAAGGCTCAATTCTCGGCCCCTTTCTGTTTCTTGTATACATTAATGACTTACCTTACATAGAAGGGATAATATTAAGGTATATATGATGTATTTTTATAGGACTGGATCTTAGTGGGAAAAGGCCAGAATAGTGTTTGTTATCGTTTCTTCGACCATAGGAACTAATGTTTTTCAAGCTTTACATTAATAGTATAGTAAAAATTTATTTGTTTTACCCTAGTATAATTAAAGCTTGTGAAATAGGCACTGAATTTTAATTTTGTTTGGAAATCATGATTAAATTAAACACATCATCATTAAATTAAACATTTAAAAAAAGTTAAATAACTTAACCAGCATTGTTTCACAGTCAAATTGCATTATTACCTTTCTTTGTCATGTTTTATACTCATAACATTGTAAATTAATTAGCAAGGAATTGTTTTTGTCAGTTTTATCATAACATTTTGATTAAATTAATGAGAAATATTTTAAAGTTTAAAGCGCTAGTAGTGTACCTGCTCGCTAAGTAAAAATGAAACACGTTTTCTTTGATTGTTTTTTTCTATTAATAAAGTAAAAACACATAAAAGTTTTGAATGGAATATGACCCTTTCATGTTGAAATCACAGCTTGCATATTATCTGAGCATATTAGTTAATTCCGTACGATCCAACGAATTTATTCCTGCTACAAAAAATAACAAAGCCCTCAATAGGTACGATTTCTTCAAAATATGCCTCTGCAAAGCGTTCTCCATGTCTTTGTAGTACTCGCTGACAACTCGGTGCTTGGAGTAATTTAGGTGACTGCGTATATTAGTAGTGAGAAGCCTCCTCCTGACCGTCCATAGACTAATTTGCGCATTTCTTACTTCTTCGAGGTTACTTATGAGGTTCTCATACCAAGATTTGCAATTTCTCAACACTTGACTCACCAGTTCGGTACACAGCTTTCTTCCAGAACCTGGCCTTCTTTTGACAAAACTGGTTTTTCGATAGCGCTACCAGGTCCTTTGGACTGTCAAATAAGTCACATTTAGCCTCTATGCCATGAAGCATTGGTTACAACCCTCCTCAAGCAGCGCAATAATTTTGCATGTTTTGTTTTTAATTTGGAACGTACTGTTTTAACCACCACGGCACTTTTATAGCCAGCCAGTTTAATTGATAAAAGAGCATATAAATAAAAAAAAATCCCGAAAAGTAAATGTAGTGATTATATTCTCTTTGTCCAAAAGTTCGATTTTTTAAGTTTCATTTTACGACAACCAGACGCCATATTGCTTAAAAGAAAAAAATGAAAGTCGACGAACTATGTCAAGTGGAGTATCATTGATTAGTTCTTTGAAAATTATATTTAGGTTCCTCTAGTAATTTTTCATTTTGACTCATCATTTTTAGAATCTATAACGATTTAAAGTTGGGTAGCGACCATTCTCGCTTAAATTTTCAAAAAATTATATAGTCTTATATGTAATAGTATAATGGGTATTATAAGTAATTTCGTTACGCAGTCGGGTTTTTTTAAAACAGTATTAACCTTACTTGTTACAGTTTTTAGCTGTCATGATAAAGGGGTATTTTTTACAGATTTTTTTAGACATTTGGCTGTTCAATACGGCTACATTTATATTATGTCTGTAATACATTTTAAAAACATTGTTTTTGTATTGCGTTCATATAGACCTCGTCGAGTACACAGCTTCCTTTCTTAAAAAACATAACCTCTACACAAGGAATTGTCCTGTGTCGTGGAGATGTTAGTTGCCATATACCTTTCACAGTTTAGTGACGAGGAACTTCATTACCAGTACGTGGGAATCAATTCTTTGCTACCCAGCGTGGTGAAAATAAGCAAATCTTAAATTAACAAGCAATCTTAAAGCAACTTATGCAACTATGGTCATCTTCTTAATGTCTTTGTTCAGCACTGGACTTAGAAGCCTGGTTGGTCTTAATGATAGGTCTTAAGATGAACATGAACAAAACAAAGATCATGTTTGATGTCCATGTCACACCTAAGCCGGTAGTTGTTGGGAGCACTAAGCTCGAAGTTGTTAACGAGTATGTTTACCTGGGACAAATAGTCCGACTAGGTAAGACCAATATCGACCGAGAGGTGAATTGACGGATTCAACTCGGTTGGGCAGCGTTCGGGAAATTACGCCACATCTTATCGTCAGGTATACCTCAAAACTTGAAAACGAAACTGTACAACCAGTGCGTGTTGCCATTGATGACATATGGAACTGAGACGTGGTCGTTCACTGCTGGCCGGATGAGGAAGCTCAAGGTCGATCATCAAACTATGAAGAGGGCTATGTTCGTGTATATCCGCAGTAGGACTAGAATGACCTATATAGCTTAACGGATTACTAAGCTGAAGTGGCAATGGGCCGGCCATATAGCTCGAAGAACCGACAACCGATGGGGAAAAAAGGTACTCGAGTGGCAGCCTCGTACCGGCGACGAAGTGTAGGGCGACCCCCCGCTAGATGTAGTGACGACCTGGTAAGATATGCAGGAAGTCGATGGATGCAGGTGGCTCAGGACCGTGCGTGACAAATGAGCCTGCAGTCCACCTGATAGTTAGTGTATGCTATGGGCCATAGACATCTACATTTATCCTCGGTTGAGAAACAAAACTCATATGCTTTGTCTCCCTTGAGAACTAAGATGAAACGCCTCGTTTCCAGTAAAAAGGGTCTCCGGTTCTCTACACTTACCATAGAAAACACAGCTGAATAAAGCTGCTATTTTTTTGCTGGTATTATGTTATAGCGTGCTCCTACCTCAGTCGATCTGATCCATTCATGCTGCAACCATAATATAGCTTCAGCTTGGCTCTACCACGTAAAATATTTTTTTTAAATATGTCTCATAATCCTCACAAGCAATAAAAACAAATCCAACTACATTAAAAACAAAATCCTTTTCTTTCGAGCTTTTCTCTATCTATACAATAGACATTCTTAGTTGTAATTTTTAGTGCCATAGAAAAAGGGGAATAGCAGTTAATGCACTGCTTCCAAAAGCAGAAATAGTGAAGGGCATTGTCCTTCCGCAGATGGATCCTTAGGCAGGAAAGAAGTTATACCAAAAAAAAAAATGATTAGCGTTGTCTTTGAGGCTAACAATAACAGAATACTATATCGTATTCTGTGTATATTTGAGGGCCGACTTTCAATCATCAAATAAAAGATATTCATAGTATAGAATCCAAAAAAAAATAAGTAAAAATTTCAATCATATAAAATATTGAAGTTCAATTGTTATATTTTATTTTGGTAAAGTTCTAACAGACGATTAAAAAATCAGACCAAAGAAATATTATATCGTATTACAAAATTATATTCTCATATTTACCATTGTATATTTTATTAAATAATTACCTGTTTCGATCATGGAACGACGACACTAAACAACATTCATGGGAAACGCGCCACATGGTTTTGAACATAATTCAAGCTTTAAGCTCCTACATTAGAATTATTCTTTATTCGGTTTTATACTTTGTTATTTGTGAAATGTAGTAGTGTATATGAAATTTTACAGTCTTTTAATTTAGTATCAACCGTGAATCATCGTTGTTAGAAGCTATTTAGACATATTTCGAGTATATATTACTACTTTATGGGTGGCATAACTAAATTGTATCGTAACTAATTGACGAAGAATACATAATATAAATAGGGAATTAATATCATTTTCAATTAAATGTTTGGTATAGGATATAATAATATGTATCTCGTTAAACGATAAAACGATAGATGTATAGGATATACTCTGGGATATCTGTAGTAGAGTCAGAACAACTATATCATACATAATATCATATATAAATATACATATATAGAGCTTCTATAAATATACATACATAGATATTCTCTTCGAGCTATATTATGGCCGGTATGGTATAAAACTGAAATTTATCTTATGATTTCTTGCACTTACGCGAACACTACACAATAAATAAAACTATTTTACACATTTCATTGCGTTTAGTTTTACGTGTTTTCAACTCCCGATGCTTCTAGTGCGTTGGAGCACACATGGTCACGGGAGGACTGAACTTATACTGTCAAGTTAATATTTTCACTGAACCTCGAAATCTAGTACTTTTCTAGCTTGATAAAAGATTATTCGATTGGGTTAAATAAATAAAATCGATTTATTTGTAAGTAAATTCCTTGCAGAAAGACTTTAATTAGGTGATAGAACAACGTTCCTGCCTGAAATCCATATGAGTAGGTACAACTCCAGAGAAATAGAGAGCCACTATGATTAGACGTTATGAGGCATTCCATCTTTTTCAACTTAGGTAACAATGCATTTGTAGTCTTCGTTGTTCAAAGTAAGCTGTAAATGTCCATTAAATGCAGAAGCCACACACCGTCAGGTGCACTGAAAATTCGTTTGTTACTTAATTTTCTAAAAAAAATCGGATTTGCTAACATATCAGCTTTCATCCTCATCATTACGCTCCACTACCTACATCCAACAACTCCCTGCGTATTTCATCAGGAAATCACTATATTAAGTTGGGTTTGATGCAACACTACGCTTGCCAGGATGATGCTGCCACTCAAGAACCTTTCTTCCTCGTCAGTTGGCGGTTTGTCAATCTATATAACCAAGGAGCTCGATCGACGTCGACTAATTCATTCTACCATTGATCGATGCCATCGATCGATCGGTGTGGTAGAAACTATCGATCGACGTCGACTAATCCATCCCCCCATCAATTGATGCCATCGATCAACGATAGATCGAGTGTGTAAAGTCGTAATCGTAAGGGTTTAAAGTCACAAAATTTTCAATACAAATCTGTCCACTGGATCGCTAGAGGAAAAAGTAGAGATTTTGTTTTTTTTAATTTCACGATAAAAGTTTGTGCATATTCTTAAGAATGCTACTAAAAGCATTGTTTTGTAAACCATATCGTTGTCTTTACGATAGTGAAGTCGACTAAGTTGGTATTCACGAACTTTCATTATGAGAAAAGCGTACCAACAGAGTTGTCATTTCACGGATTTTTAACGACGTTATTCAAAGATCTGATGATTTACAGAGAAGATGACAGGAAACCTGGCGATACGTTAGATGCAACCTCAGGTTTTTGGAAGGGAGGTGAAACCCTTGTGTGGTACACTATATATATATACTATATGCGTAGAAATTTTACCGCTCTCCCGTATCTAGAGTACCTCAGTTAAAGCGTTGGTGAGACGAGGGGGTAGTCTTTGAAAGGTTATTGCGTATATGTGTTATATTATGTAATAGACTTAGTGTTAGTGTAAGATGCGTGACGGATGCGTCGCTATACCACACTGTTCGCTGAACGCCCTTCACTTAAACCTAAAACTTACGGTCTTACTTATAAAAATCGTGGTCAAGTGAAGAAATGCTTAAAGTTGCTCTTTCTCTCTTCACCAAACGTCTATGGAAAAAGACATGTACAGAGATAATTAATACTTAAGTAACTTAACTTACTAGCTTGCTACTCAGCAATGCTAAACGATTATAATAAGTAAAGCTGGAAGTGATAGCGTTTAAAATTATAATTTTGTACAATTTTGATCATTAATTACTCAATGAAAAGTTTAGATCTGAACTCATAAATAAATTCTTTAATCCATTATTTTAAAATTGTTACAACGCAGATGTAGCAAATCTAGTTGCAATGACAAACAGGCACCACAAATTCAGCTTGCCTGAACTTTGAATTTTATGCGAAAAGTTAAGTTATTTTCATCTTGATAATATTTTCTAAGAACATACACATAAAGTAAGTTTAAAAAATATTTTTACATCAGAGAGGGATACAACGATTATTCTTTTGAAATAATAGGTCGCAGAAAAGGTTTCGTCGCATTTTATATACAAAATCAAGACATTTTTTTTTTTCAAAGTTTATTTATTTCCCTATTTATTTAATTATAATATATATGCGCCATTTTGTTCGATAACTTGTTGCTATTTTGTAGGTAGTGATGTAATCCCGTTGCTGTAAAAAATGCCACAAGTAGTTTTGACAGTCCTCTCTTGGTGTTAAACCTAACACTACTAAAACAATTCCAAAGAGCCCGAAACAGGTGAAAATCTGAGGGTGCAAGGTCAGGACTTTATGGTGGATGCATTAACACTTCCCAATCAAGCTCTCTCAATTTTGCCTGAGTGGCCAAAGATGTGTGTGGTCTGGTGTTATCATGATGAAAGACCACTCCTTTTCTGTTGATCAATTTCGGCCATTTTTTCTCAATTTTTTGCTTGAATCTCATTAGTTGTTGGCAGTATAGATCCGAGTCGATGGTTTTACCCGACTGTAAAACCTCAAAATAAACGATGCCTTTCCAATCCCACCATACAGCATCACCTTATTTCGCGCTAATCCAGATTTCGATACAGTTTGTGGAGCTTAATTACCCTTTGACCATGATCTTTCACGCACGTTCTTGTTGTGGGTGACCCACTTTTCATGACCAGTGATCAATCTTTTCAAAAACGGTTCTGTTTCATTACGTTTCAATAGAGAATCGCAAACGAGTACACGATTCATTAGGTTTCTTTCAGTGAGCTCAGGTGGTACCCAAATATCGAGTTTTATTGTATGGCCAGATTTTTTCAAATGGGTCAAAACTGTTTTGTGGTCAATCCTCAATTCCTCGGCTATGTTATAACTACTAATATGTCAATCTTGTTCCACCTTTTCACAAATGGCATTGACTTTATCCGTATGAGGGCGAGCAGAGCGAGTTGCATCTTTGACATCAAAATTCACGGACTGAAAACGCTTGAACCAACATTGTACTATTCTTACTGACACGGCATTAGGTTCATAAACGTCACAAAGTTTCTTCGCGGCTTCCCAAGCAGCATGCAAGTTGTATATGAGCTGTACTGAAGTTCGTTTTTATACTAGAGGCTGTATTTTCTGGCTATACGAGTATAAGCGCTTATACAGTTTTATAAGTAAAAAATGGTATTTGGTGTGCAAGGAAACTATTGCACTAAGATATTCTCTTATAAGTAACTTTTAAAGACAAACGTTCTAAATTGGTTTTTGAACGGAATTACAAATGAATATAAAACAAAAAGAACGTTTGTTGAATGATGGCGATATTTAATGTCTTAACATATATTTAACATATTAATATTAAACTCGGATTGGAGTTGAGTTTTGACGGTGATACATGATACACGAATTAAAAGTGCAAAATTAGATTAACAGTAAACTTGTATATGTTTTCTATCAGGAAATTGCCGTGCCAGCAAAACAATAAAATAATTTAAGGACAAAACACTAAACACGTTAACTAAATATCGGTTGTATAGGTTAGAATAAAAAAATAATGGATATGAAGGCACATTGGGGAACAGTGATCAAACTCTCTCACAGTATCTGTGACAGTGATCAAGAAAATTGAAGTTTGGTATAAGTTTAGACTAATGTCTAATATTCCTAAAATTGTATTTTAAATTTTGTTTTTATGGGTCTTAAAATGACAAAAAGTTTATAAACAGCCTAATCGGTGTTTGTAGGGTCTCTCTTACTCGTAGTAGCTGTACTATGTAAGTTATGGATTATATTTTTTTATAGAATAGGGTGACAAACGAGCACACAGTCCACCTGATGGTAAGTGGTTGCTGTGGCCCATAGACATCTACATTTATCCTCGTTTGCGAATCAAAATGCAGATGCGTTGTCACCAGTGAGGACTAAAATGGGATGCCTCTTTTCCAGTAAAAGGGTCTCCGGTTCTCTAGACTCACCATACGAAACACAGCAGTGTTAAGCTGCTATTTTACGCTGGTGTTCTGTGAGAGCGTGGTCCTTCCCCGGTCGAGCCGATTTATTCGTGCTACAACTATATTACTAATATAGCTGCAGCATGGCTCTATCATGTACGTGGCTATGAAACCATAAAATTATTAGGTAGTTATGAAGTTTCCTAAAAGACCATTTCTTCAAATGACTTAGTGGTTCAAATAATTTGCACGTCTATAACAATCGCGTTCGGAGATCTCTCAGAGTTCTGAAACGTAGAAGTTATGATCGTGACTCAAAGCTTTAGATACACATTATATTCTAGTTACTAATAATCTCAGGGCAGAGAATAGTAATCAAAATGGATAGCCCAACCTAGAATGAATAGTTCATTATAAAATGATTTTGTATCTAAACAAATTGAAATACTTGGCACATTCTTTGATATTTTATAGATCTTTTGTTTTTAATTAGTTTTCTTCTTATATTCCAATGGACAATATGAGAAAATTATAACGATTGTTATAAATTTTTGATTTGACCGTGTAGTGGTGGTGTAAGATTATCCACTACCCCATAATTATAATCCCGTGGGTGTCGTAAGAGGTGACAGAAATCAGGAGAAAGGCAGCAGCGTCTTCTAAATAACCTACCCGATTACCAAGCGTAGTAAATATCTCCCTATGAGGCAATCTGTGGCGGAGGAATATGTTCAGCAGTGGACTTTAATAAGCTGTGACGGTAAGTGTATAGATTTTTGAGCTCTAATTCGGTGAAAGGTGATGCAAGCTGGGTACCCTCTTCTTCAAGAGACAGGTAGACGTTGGAAATGAAAATATGTAGGCCTGCAAAAAGCATACACGAGCCAGGCGAGCACTAAATTCAACAAAAGACTGGCAGCCTTATCTTTCTATATCTCTCTTCTCTTCAAAAGCTATTATTATTTTTTTCCGGTTTAAAACGTTTAAAAAAAATCTTCAGAAATCAATCTTTCGATAAATCATGTACTTGCGTAACGTGTGTATGACATCAAAATTAAAAGATTTTCTTGTAAGATGTACTTTCTTATATAAGCGTATTTTAAATAAAACGAAAGAAACTCTATCACTTCCTTTCAATGGAATCGATTTTTGTTCTATTTCTCTAAGGTTATACGCAATTTATTTCATTAAGTAAGATTAAATCGAATCAGTACAAGAGGAAGGCCGTATGTCGGAGTAAAATCGGATTAAAGCTACAGAGGTAGACTATAATGATGAAAATGTAACGGCGATATTTTCACTATTACTCTATATTTGAAGGTATATAAAAATTTTAACAGTGGTAGAGCCACGCGGCAGCTTTTGCTGTCGCACGGATGGGCCGGCTCGAACCGGGGTGGTACCACGACCTCACAGAATACCAGCGTGAAGTAGAGGTCTACTTCTGCGTTTCGCTTGGTGAGTGCAGGTGGCCGGAGGCCCTTTTTACTGGAAATGAGGCATTACATCTTAGTCCTCACGGGTGACAACGCATCTGCATTTTGATTTGTAATAGAGGATAGATGTAGATGTCTATGGGCCGCAGCAACCACTTACCATCAGGTGGACTGTGTGCTCGTTTGTCACCCTTATCCTATAAAAAAAATATAAGCTAAGTAGGTCCCAAAATTTATTTTAGTTGTGCAAAAACTAATTTAGATTCACGATTTTTCGCGAATATTTGAGGATTGGAAACTGAGTACATCACAACATGCTAGAATCTAAAAACGAAATTCTATTTTTGTAACGAAGTCTGATAAAATGAACCAAAGACAGTTGTAAAACTGATAAGTTGATAGTATTTCCATCGCAAAATTAATCATATTAATATTATAAATGTGAAAGTAACTCTGCCTGCCTATTTGTTACCTTTTAACTAAACCGATCATAATTAAATTTGACTCGACTGAAATGAACTGAATCTGAAATATATATGGAATAGTGAAAGGAAAAAGAAATTCACCTCATCATAATTATCATTATTACAGCTTTTTGCAAGTTCACTGCTGAACATAGGCCTCCTCCAAGGAATGCCACCAAGAACGGTCCTGAGCCACCGTCATCCATCGACTTCCTGCATGTCTTACCAGATCGTCACTCCATGTATCGTCCTACACTTCGCCTACCGATACGAGGCTGTCACTCGAGAACCTTTATTCCCCATGCTTTCCGATAATGCCAACGGATATTATGCTGTTTTAACTCACGAAACTGCAATTCCTTCTGAAAGTAGCATTTTTAATATCTACCAATAAAGCTTAAGGGCAAACACTTAAATTAGATGGCGTACATTTAGTAAGCGTATGTTTTTTTTATGGAGAACTATATGTGGCTGACTCACGAGTATTAAGCCAACAAAATCTTCATGTTCTCACAAAATATGGCAAGATAAAAAATGTACAGGACGGTTGTAAGTAAGTGCAAGTCCAGTTATGTATCATTTATATATTTTTATAAGGATGAAGAGACCAACGAATTTAAAGTCCACCTAACGGCAAGTGGCTGCATTCCTTGGACAACTGCAGCCAATTTCAAATTAGGTTAAGGTCACATATGCGTTCTGAGGACTAAGATGTAATGCCTCACAGCCTGTAAATCGACTGGTTCTCTAGATCTGAACGCTGCAATGGAAGCACAGCTCTTCGCCCGCAGAAATAAGAGGGTGGTACGGTATTCTAAGCAGAAAAAGAGTCCCACTACAACCAAACTACGTAATATTGCAGCAAAGCATTAATTAGGTAAATAATACAAAATACTTGCAGGCAAAGTCGCGGGCATTAGCTAGTATTTTATATGAAGGTATCACTACGCCGCGTGAAAGTAAAGCCGATAAAGTTAAATTATGAGTTAATAGAATAAAACCTTTAAAAATAATTATTTTTAAATATAGAATTCTTACTTAAAAATCCTATTAAATTCAATTAATTACTAAATACAAATCAATATTCATAAAAAAATCTTTTGATATTAAATCGTGGCCTGAAACATATTAAAACTAAACTGAAAGTCTTAAAAATACGAAGTAAGTTATATATTTATCTTATGCTATTTGTTGATGTCCGGGCTAATTTAATATATGTATGTAAGTGCTATTAAGTTAGTGTATGTGTATGTAAGTGCTATTAAGTTACTGCACCTTGGCCTATTGCATGTTCGAAAATATGAGGCGCTACAATCTGCTGACCGCTACGGGCTATGCTCTCAGAAAATTGGATATTGTCGTCGTAATTTATGGGATCGTTATTACAAGGCGCCATATTGCTAGGATGTTCGACTAAGTGTGTCTATGCATTTTAAAGCTGAATTAATAAAATAAATTAGTTGTCAAATAAGCATCAAGGTTCTTTAAAATATTAAAATTCGGTTGAAAAATACTCAATAATTATAAGTGCCAGAATCAAAAAAGTGTAGTACAGTATACAGTACTCGTACCTTGTACAGAATACGATTATTAAATAATAAAATAGCTAAAGCTATAAGAAAAGACTTGAGCATTACCATATGATACCTTTAGAAAGGCGTAAGGATGTATTAAGTATAACTTTCCTGCACAAGCTCTTAAGTTTTAAAATTGACTGTCGGTCTCTCTTACTTGATATCGGTATCACTGTTCCAAGAATTAGTGCACGTCTACATAACTACAAACCGTTTCATATTAAAAAAAGTCGTAATGAATATGGCAGAAACACACCTTTATCATCTTTGTTGAATGCATTCAATTCAACATTTCAAAATTGTGATGTGGATATCCATTTTGATAGCTTAAATGTTTTAAAGAGGAAGGTACTAACACATTACACAGCTAAATAATTTTTTCATTTTAAAAGTTTTTTTTACTTCCTCTCTTTTTTCCATTTGTACATTATATAAGTTAGGTTTTTTTTGTTTGTTCTAATTTTGTTATTTTATTGTAGTGATAGTTTTATAGGTTACTGTTCTCCTTAAAGGAAGTCTTTTATTATATGTTGTGTTTACCTTTAATTTAAATGCATATATACAAATTTTTTTAAGTGCACCTCATAATAATTGTTTCTATATGTATTTAGTTGGTAAGCCTTATTAAATAAATAAATAAAAATAAATAAATAAATTGAAAAATAAAAAGCCTTTCATTTCTTGCATGTTTTTACATTTCATTTCTTGGTAGTTACTCTTACTCTAATCTGCTTATCCTAATGTTAATTATTATTACTATTACTATTATTAGCAAGAACCCCGTCTTCACAGGTGAAGGCTTCCTCCAAAATAAGCCACTTGTCTCGGTCTTGGGCTACTTCTATCCAGTGTGGACCGGCGATATTTTTAATTTCATCGTCCCATCTTCTCATGGGCCTTCTTTTACCTCTTTTGCCTAGCGGTCCTTTCCATGACGTCACTCTTTTGGTCCAACGTTGATCTAGAAATCGTGCTACATGGCCGGCCCACTCCCACTTCAATTTTTCTGCATATTGTAGAGTATCTGTAGACTTTGTTATTTTTATTATTTTTGTATATCTTATTTTTTGTATTTTTCTAAAACTAAACATGCTCCGCTCCATTCCTCGTTGGCAAGTTCTTATTTTTTCCTCAACGTTGTTTGTAAATTTCCATGTTTGACAGCCATATGTTAGACATGGTAGTAGCCATGAATTCATAACTTTGGTTTTCAAGTAGGTAGGTATATAGGCAGAGTACTCTTGAATATCTCTCGCAGTTTCCAATATTTGTTCCAGGTGCTATGTGTTCGTCTTTCGATTTCCTCCTCGTTGTTTTTTTTGTTAAAACTTATTTGTTTACCTAAGTATATGTATTGATTGGTATATTTCAGGGGTTCCCCTCCCGCGGTTATTAATTTCTCTGTGCTGTTAGTCATCACCATGGTTTTTGCTAAGTTCATTTCAAGGCCCACTTTTTCACTTGAGATGATCTCTATGTAGAGATCCAATCATATGTTGAAGTTTCGAGCACGTTTCTGCTAAAATTACTAGATCGTCTGCAAAGCGGAGGTGATTTAGATATTTACCTTTTATGGTACCTTAACTAGACTGGAAGAAATGCGGTATAACCGTATTTCTTCCAGTCTAGTTGCCTAATGATCTAGTACTGCTATAAATAATTTAGGAGATAAGGGCTGCCCCTGTCTCACGCCTCTTTTGACGGGAAAACTTGGGCCTTTGATATCTAACTTGACTCTACCTGTGAGAGATTAGAATAGAGAATAGAGAATCTTGATGAATTCTAGGTAATGTTGCTCTACACCTTGGTTTTTGAGGGCTTCCCATATGCTTTCATGTGACACCATATCGAATGTTTTCTCATAATCAATGTAGGCAATATAGAGAGGTCTTCGTTTTTCCTGGTATTTTTCTATAAGTAGTTCCAGTGTATGAATGTGGTCTATTGTTGAAAACCCTTTTCTAAAGCCTGCTTGCTCTACTGGTTGGTTTAGTTCTAGTGATGTGCATATCCTGTTGTTGATGATTGACGAGAAGAGTTTGTAGATAGATGATAGTAAGCTAATAGGTCTGCAGTTTGAAATATCTTTGGGGTCAGCTTTTTTATAGATTAGAATGATATTTAATTCAGTCCATTATAATGGTATCTCGGCTGTTTTTAGTATGTAACTGAACAAATTTGCTAGAGGTAGAGCTAATATTGTTTGGTCTATCTTTAGGGCTTCGTTGTGTACATAATCTGACCCTGGGCTATTGTCTCTCTTCAATCTGGATATCGCTTCTAGTATCTCTAATTAAGTTATTTCATTTACTTCACTTGTTTCACCAGATATTTCCGATATATAGTTATTTATGGGGAGCTTTTCACTTTTTAGATTCCTGTAAAAACTAGTAGCCACTTCTATAATCTCTCTGCGATTGTGTTTGGTATTTCCTGATGATTTGAGTCCCTCTATCCATAGTTCATTTGGTGTTAATTCTTTGTAAACTTTTTTGGTACTTCATGACTGTTTCAGATATTTTGTAATTGTATTTTGTCTGTGTTTAGCGTAGTCGGCTTTAATGTACTTGCTAATAAGTTTGTTTTATGTAATATTCTCCTTCTGTCTATAAGTTGTATTGTGCGCGGTGATAGTATTTCATGGAATTTGGGGTTGGTGCTGTTTGAATAGGCTTCTTGTAGGCTTTCAGCTATTGTGTTAATTAACTTGGTATAGTATATTTGTATGCATTTAGATTCTTGCCAGCTCGGCAATTTTACTATGTTGAGGGCAATTCTCTCTCTAAACTTCTGTATTTCCTTTTCTTTCCTTAATGATGCCATTGCATTGTTTTTATAATTGGCTCTACTTTTTGTGTTACTTAGATTAGATTTTTGTTGAAACTTCGGGGCTCGACCAGGTCCACTTCCTGTGGGGCCGCTTCTGGAAGAAAGAGTTCATCATAAAGAGTCCCTCTTTCTCCATGAAGTCAGCCAGCTGCTGGCCCGTTGGGTTCCGTTGCTCTATTCCAAATTTCGCTACTTTCAGCTCACCGTTCTCTCATGTGCCTAGTTTTGCATTGCACCATATAAAGTCATAAAATTTATTAGTGCTTATTTTAAGGAGAGTATAAGAGACCAGACCGCTTTATTTTGGAGACCTATAAATATAATGCATTTTGATTTTTCGTTAAAAGTCAAAAGAAACGAGTTCCATAAGTTGATAGTTTTGACACAATAGGAAGTATAAAAAAAATTTAAGTTGTGAACATTCATTCTTAAAATGAGATTATCAGCTGCTCTGATATGATCTTGGCCAAACTTATTTAAAAGTTTAGACACTTGTTTGTTTGGTTTGCCGCCATTTTGAATTTTTTTCATTACTGCTAGACTTTGCCGAGGGTGTAGGTCGATATTATCTAAGACACGATCCCACACGAACTCTTACTGTTTATTCGGGCAGTATATAGTACATTTTCTCTTCGAAGAGCAGAACGCGGACTTCATTTCATTGATATTCTTCTCAGCAATAGAAGTGGTGGAGTCTAGTATAGTTATAGCACGAATGGGTTGGCTCGACCGGTGAAGGACCACGCTCTCACAGAATACCATCGTAAAATAGCATCTTTACACTGCTGTGTTTCGTATGGTGAGTGTAGAGAACCGGTGACTCTTTTTACTGGAAAAGAGGCATTCTATCTTAGTCCTCACGGGTGACAACGCATCTGAATTTTGACTCTTTGTTGATGATAGATGTGTGAGGTGTCCATGGGTCACAGCAACCAATACCATCAGGTGGACAACAGTCCACCTGATGGTATTGGTTGCTGTGTGTAGGTGGGTGGGTGGTTGCTGTGTGTAGTAGGGTGACAAACGAGCAACAGCTCGTTTGTCACCCTACCCTATAAAAAAAGCAAACCCTTTCATTTGATATGCATATCATGGGGGTTCACATAAAAAACATAGTCCGCCATCTTTGGAAGTCCACACCACATTGGGTTTAGAGTGACGGCAATTCATTTTCGTATTCTCTTCAGCAAACCCTTTTATTTGATACCCATATCATGGGAGTGCATAGAAAATAACTAGTCCGTCATCTTGAGCGGTCCGCCATTATATAGAATAACGTCACTTGGATAACTATGCATTTTCATCCAAACTAAACATGTATGCAAATTAAACTGTAATAGTACAATAAATTCTACATCAGACTACCATAGATATACATTTCAGAAATCTCACAAAATTCACCATGATATTTCTTTATGAAAAAAATTATGATATTTTTTTATCAATTTATATACGTAAGTTTTAATTTGTTAAGTTTTAAGTTTTAATAAAACCACAGTCACTTATTATATAAGGTTTCAAATAATAAATGTAGAAAAAATACTAATTGCGATTCCATTTCTATATATTTTATTCTATGTAAGTACCAAAATACATATTAAGTTTTCAATTTGGCTCTTCATTTTTAGATTTCACGTTGTCACTGCTCTCTTCTGTTATTATCTTTTTGAAAGCTCTTCTTCTTGCAAGAGGACCAAGTCTCTTGTGACTCGATTCTACTTCTCCTTCTTGTGTTATCTATGAAGAAATAATTTTTTTTTTTAAATTTAGTATTAAATATACTACATTTTTTAAAGTAAATATTAATCGATAATCTGGCCCATTAATACCTGTGTATATCTATCTATACTATTACACCTGAGAAGTGAGATAAAATACTTAATTATGTTTTTACTGTAACTGAATTTATTTTATATTTTTTAATTTTACAAAGTTTAAATTACAAGCTACTTAAATATATTCTCTTCAAAAATAAACAGTTTGAAAAAGTATACTGGTCATCATAAACATGACAACCTTCTTGATAGGCAACCGTTAAAATGGGCCGAGACCATATAATTACAGTTGCAAAGTACGATGTGAATGCCTGCATCTATCAATTTCCTGCATGTTTTATAAGGTCGTTACTCCATCTAGAAGACCGTTGCTCATCACTGCGTTGAATGAATATGAAACTATTATTGACCATCGGTTGTTAGATTTTCCGGCAGTGTGGTTTTCAGTTACTTTTGTTCTTAATACTCACATAACACATACCGCATTTCAATCTCACTGAGTAATTTCGAGCTTCTTTATATGGCTAGTAGTGAAGGCTTACGTCTCAGTTACGTAAATCATCACTGGTAACACGCAATTGTACCTTTGGTTTTAAAATTCTAAGCTGGACTGGATGCGAAGATGTGTTGCAATTTCCCTGAGTTGGATTTGTCGCAAAGTCTCTTGCTCGAAGTTTGTGATACTTATTCGAACAATAATTCAAAAGTATTAGTACACTAAACGTAGTGTTTTATATATATTACTTGTTTGTATGGTTGTAATGTATATCAAATATATTACCAACTTCGTACGTATTGTAGCATTCCTAACAAAATGACAATGTAATGTGTGACCAAGTACTATGTATGTGGTCTATATAACAACCTTTAGGAATATTTTTAACAAAGTGTAATTCTTCTTGTAAGAATTAATTGTAGTATAGTTCAAGTTTTACATATTCGTTTAATATTTATGTACAAAAATTAAATCAACAATTTTTCTTACCCTTTTCCTTATAGGAACGTTGTTGTTTAAAAAACTATTGACTGCACCGAGTGTATTAATTGGTATCTATAAGAAAAAAAAATATGAACATTTAAAAGTAGCGAAAGTTATATCAAAAAAAAATATTCCAACATTGTTTCAACTTACCATTGACATTTCTAAAGTGTTACGCACTACACATGATCACGCCATTTAAATAAGATATCCTTGATTACTAATTTGAAAGTAGGAAGCGTTGTTAGTAATAATGACATGCCAGGTGTTGTTAGTATGCAGTGTGTTAATGTTATAAATTATTACTTACGATATAATATAAGAATGCTAAATGCGCAATAGGTATTAACAACTAAGTGGAGAAATTAATTTGCTATTGATATTTAAATTTTGTTATGATTATGTTTTAAGCGTTTTAATGAACTTACTGCTATTATGTCATCGAGTACTTGAGATGCGCTCGGGGTCTTTACCGAGATGTGCGCATCAGAAGATGTTAATGATGATGAAGATAAGTGTTTCGGTGAAATAGAATCTGTTTCTGTAGAAAATAAAACAACATTAAGTGGTACTAAGGAATAGCAGTCCTTTTTACATAACGCATATTTGATTACAGTCTTCATGATGTTGCATTTTGAATTTAATTTACTATGTAAAAACCTATATTTATTTATAAAATGATAAAATAATTTTTATAATAATTGTAATAACTTTTACCGTTTATTCGATAACACAAATTGAAACATTATTTATCTGCATTGATCAATAATGTTGTAGAATTAAAGATAATAATTTCAAGTGAAAAAACCTTACGCCTAAATATATATATACACATTTGAAAATTAAACTCTATTTATGTTTTAAATAAACACCTGATTGCACTGAACCAGACTTCTGAATGGATATATTTGTATTTGCAGCAGTATTTGTTAGAAATGTTCTCACAGCTGTTAGCGCTGCAATAGGTATCTGAAAATTATAAATTAAAAGTCATTTGCATATGAGTAATTCCTAGATTGCTACGTATTAATAATAACTACACACTTACATTAAAAATATCATCAAAGAATTGTGGGTTCCTTCCAATATTCACCTCCTTTTTATAAGACACTTGACCAGCTGAGTTAATTTCACCTTGCCCATGGTTCTCAGACCCTATGTCAATTCGCTTTTGAATTAGTTGTGGTGAGTTCAGTCCAATGCCAGATGTAGAGTCAACAAAACTTCCAACATAAGCAGATTTATGTACATGATGATTATAGGGTTTGTAACTGGCTTCTTTTTCAATTTTCAGTGGGGTTTGTATCTAAAATACAATATACATAATAGAGAAATGTATAAGTTTTTTTTTATAGGATAAGGGTGACAAACGAGCACACAGTCCACCTGATGGTAAGTGGTTGCTGCGGCCCATAGACATCTATATGTATCCTCTATTACAAATCAAAATGCAGATGCGTTGTCACCCGTGAGGACTAAGATGGAATGCCTCATTTCCAGTAAAAAGGGCCTTCGGCCACCTGCACTCACCAAGCGAAACGCAGAGGTAAACCTCTACTTCACGCTGGTATTCTGTGAGGTCGTGGTACCACCCCGGTTCGAGACGGCCCATCCGTGCGACAGCAAAAGCTGCCGCGTGGCTCTTCCACTGTTAATATATATATATAGTCAGTATAGACTTCACTGAGTCATTATTCGTCACTTTGCAAATAAATCCCAAAAAATGTATAAAATTTGTCCACTGCCAATTTCAAAAACTTAATGAAACAAAACAAAGATTGTATTAAAAGAGTTATTATAATATTAATAAATAAATTTATTTCGTCAATTCATTCAGATTCTATAACAGTTCACTTTTGAATAATTTTTAGTGAAATCTGTCCGATGTCAGATGTAGAGTCAAACAATCTTCTAAACTAAGTAGAGTTATGTACATGATCACTATATGAATAACTGACCTTTATTCAATTTCCAGAGATGTTTTTATCTAAAATACATAATACATAAATAAATGTATACGATAAATAAATTATGTACAGAGTTAGTAAAATGTCAATTAATTTGCGTTTTGACTTCTTATAATATATATAAATAGAATTATAAAATAAATCACGAA
This sequence comes from Parnassius mnemosyne, assembly GCA_963668995.1. Classification (NCBI taxonomy): domain Eukaryota; kingdom Metazoa; phylum Arthropoda; class Insecta; order Lepidoptera; family Papilionidae; genus Parnassius; species Parnassius mnemosyne. The sequence goes on along the minus strand of CAVLGL010000079.1, from coordinate 16,682,890 downwards.
AGATTAAGTTTATTAAAAATAATTCTTCACTCAGCATTGTAAGCAATTCAAATTTCACTAAAAAGAATATTAGGCTTTTAGTAAAAAATATCTATAAAATCTCCACTTCCTACTTACTTCTTTGTTAGTTTCAAAATGAAATCTATTTTCTGATAAAGGTTTCACTTCATTTGTGACCTCTGTTTTTAATTCATTCTGCAAAATTTGTTTATCAATTTCCGCGTGTAGTTCCGCATCCTTTATACTTTCTTTTATGACTGCAAATTCAGATGAAGAAGTTTTTCCTGCCTGTAAGTAAAAAAAAAAAAACAGATTGATATCTATTACTTTAATCTGAGCAATTATATCATGCAAAATAATATATACATAAGTAAGTATATGTAGTGCTAGATGCTATAAAATGACATGCTCATCATAATATGCGATTAAAATATCTTCCATGCATGCTTACAGTTTTTATGTTTTTACCTTGCATTGACTATATTAATAACCTTGCAATGAACAGAAATAAAAGATTCTACACTTCCTTACTGTATCATATTCAATTTTAATTTATAAGAAAAAACATTAAAAAAGTGCCTGTGCATTAACATATATATTTGCACATTTTTCTACCACAGCGAAGTTAAAAGAAAATAGAGTTTCTTTTTGTATAAATCAAAATTTTTGTCGTTGATCGTGTCTCTCCTTCTTTAATTGCTTTCTCTTTTGTTTTTCTTCCTTTCTTCTTTTTTCTTTTTCCCTTTTGCCATCACCTACCAGATTAGATGTAGCAAATTGATTCCCGGCTTGAGCAGACGCATAGCCACTTCCAGCCGATGTCTCTCCATTTACACCACCTGCCAGGCCTGCTGCTGCTTGGATATTACGGCCAGCTGTTGCCCCAGCATAAAGACCACCTTGGTGAAAATAAGCATTTTGTTAAAAATACATTTAAAAAACATATTATTAAATTAAATTACTAGGTAATTTTAAAAAGATCTCTTTTGAATAAGTTACAGGCATATTTATTTATATTCTGTAGGTTAGGTGCGTTCTAGTTAGTTATTTAAGTACAATTTAATTAAGTTTCTACCTTTTGCTCCGCCATTAGAATCTACAGTGCCGCCTAAACCAGCTCTTGCAGCCTGTCCAAAAGGTGTGCCAGCTTCCGCAAAAAGACCACCACTGGCACCGGTTCCTATAAGAAATCAGTGGTGATTATTTCAAATAAAAATGAAAATATTTATGCATTTTGTGTACAATCATGTACAAGTAATATCTTAGAAGCTTCATGCCCTTCCAATAGCAGGTACAAAATTTGAAATTTGACAATTTTGGCAAATAATAATAAGTCGATTTTAGAGTTAAAAAAGTGCGTCCACATGTTCGGAAATTAAATTCAAACAAATATAGGAGGCACAATTTTTTCTTCATCAGATTAGTGCACGTTAGAAATAAACGATCGCCTGTAATTATTAAGGAAAATATGGATATTGTCAATCAACTGAATCTTCTGAGAAGGCATAGTGTACTGAAGACACAAAGCTCTGACTAGAGAAGCTCACAAGTTGAAATCATTTAATTCATTTTAGTTACTACTTTTTTATTTAAACGTTTAATAAATTTACACTCTTTAATGGACTTAAGAATATTACAAGTTCAAGGTACAAGAATATCATCTACATAGTTACATCAAAACCTTCATCCTCTACTCTACCACCCTTAGTGATGAATTTTTCAAATTGAATGGGATGGTCCTAGCCTAGATACTGAACAAAAAAGAATTATTCCGTTTTCCACGAAATCGATAAACATACATTAAAAACGTATGCGACGAATGTATAACCATCTCGTTTTTTTAACAAAAAATGCGGCATATTAATTATATGACTCCTACTACACTAATACGTTATATAACGATCAAACTTTGTATCTTTGGCATGGACTATAAAAATATATAACTTTGAGGACCAGAATGGAAAGTTGAAACTCAGAAATGCTTTTTTTTTTAAAAATTGTAATCAACATTATCATTATTACAGCCTATCAAAAGTCCACAGCTGAACATTTTCACAGTTTCTTTCACAAATTGCAGGGGGGCAGGCGCAACCACGATTTTCAATTATTTTGAATTGGTATCAGGAAGATGCTGCTGTCTTGTTTTTTCTTCCTGTTGCCCCTTGCGATGGCGGGTCAATATGGAGAAGTGGATTTTCTTAAGTTCGATTCACATTTACTAGCACGGAGTGTGGTCAGTACGTAGCGTGACAGACAACGCATAGTTCATTAGCATCGACAGGATGATAGGCAAACACTCACAGACGCCGTCAGTCATATTACTGAGTACACACGCATCGTTTCAATATATTTAGTAAGTTTTCGATAAAATAACTAGCAATAGTTACAGTTTTATATAAAAAAAGGATTCTAATTATGTACAATAGCAATAAAGATTTAAATTCTAATAATTTTTCTTTATTTATGGTACTGGTTGCTAGTATAGGTCAAAAAAAATATATGACCTTTACAATGGAAGATTATACAATCATAGTTTTTTTTAAGGGATCTAGTGACAAACGAGCACACAGTCCACCTGATGGTAAGTGGTAGCTGTGGCCCATAGACATCTACATTTATCCTCGTTTGCGAATCAAAACGCAGAGGCGTTGTCACCCGTGAGGACTAAGATGGAATGCCTCTTTTCCAGTAAATAGAAGTCTCCGGTTCTCTACACTCACCATACGAAACACAGTATTCTGTGAGAGCGTGGTCCTTCCCCGGTCGAGCCAACCCATTCGTGCTACAACTATACTACTAATATACAATATACATATAATATACATAACTAATATACATCATGCCTCTACCACGTAAAAAAGTGTCATAGTGTTTCATTTAGAGATTATGTAAAAAAATATTCCAAAATATTTAAAAGAGTGTGTTGCACAGCCAAGTCTTTACATTTAAGAAACAGAATTAAGAATGCTTTTAATAAAATTAAAATGCCTTGGAGTATAACAATAGTGAAAATGGCAAGTTGAAACTACACAAATTTCAATTGAATTTTAACAATAATTTAACGAAATCAGATCTAGACGTTGCAACGGCTTTTGAACAATATTTTACGAACGTTCCGATCTTGACTACAAAGTCACTCAATTACTCCACTGTTATTGCCGAGTCATTGCTCAAGCAAAATTTAAAGGTCTGTAAAAAAGAATTTGCATTTCATAAAATATTATCAAGTGATATTGGAATATATTTCAAAACTATTGATTTTAAGAAAACAGCAGACCTATGGGCGATTTCTGTTAAAGTTATTGCGTCAATAATAGATGCAATCGCACCCCAACTTGCTATTATTTTCATTGCTAGTATCGAATCTAGTGTGTTTCCTGATTTAATGAAACATAGTAAAGTTAAACCTTTATTTAAATATGGCAGTACATTGGACTTCAAGCTCAGTAAAATTTTCAAAAAAATGATTTTGATTTTATATATATTGTAGAAATAACACATTGTATTATATATATTCATGTATTTGCATTATAAATCATACATTTTAACAAAATTACTACCTTAAACGTTCTAAACTCCGACTTTAGAAAGTTTGGTAGAAATACTGTTAAACGTTATGATTTAATAAAAGGAAAACGAATTCATGAATATGTTAAACACAATGTGTTATTCCTGCAAAACATCGAATGTTTGACATACAAAAGTAAAGCAAAAATCTGTACCATTGAATTGTCGCTGTCATCGAACAATACTGTGATTATGTATCTATATGGGTGAAATTTTTAATTTATTGTGTTATTGTTACGTGTGAGTTGCAGTGACAGAGGATAGTTTTTGTGCAACAAGGGCCGTGTTTTTCTATGTCAATCGCTTTCGGCATATAAATGACAAGAGAGTAACTTATATTTATTATTTCTCGGCTAGTTCGGGTTTTTCACACACTAATGAGCTTGATAAAAAATATAGCTATCATTTTCTGTGTCAACATACATATATATACACATGTTTATTTTTGCGATAGATTTGATGTTTATATAGTACTCGGGTAAACATTGCCCTTGTTAGATACATATCGCAATGAGACTATTAGTAAATTTGTATAAAAATATTTTTTTAGTTTTCAGATTTTGTTGTATGGTAATCACCTCAACCTCTTCGAACTATATTTTAGTTAACTCTGACAGGATCAGAGTATAGAGATCAGATTTTGAGAATGAGAGTGCAGAGGCATGGGTTTTGCATCGGGCTCAGTTGTATCATGAAGAGAGTGCAAGTTCAATATAATCTGCTCGTGTGACTATAATACCTATCACCCTTAAGCGTGGCTGATTATTTCCGACTGTAATTTCAAGTTATAGTCGTGATCAAAATCGATAAGAAAGAAATCATCATCATCACTAGAACCGCAAACCGAACTAGAAGACTAGACTTAAAAAAACTAGAATTATCTCCTGTATCGTGGAGGCGTTAAGCATAGATACTGTATATTCATTCAACAAACATCAAGATCCAAATTAAATATTAAAATAATAAGTAGGCCATTAAAAGAGTTGTTCTGGCGGATTTCGAACCACCGGCCGAGCAACACCACAGTCAAGCGCTTAACCATTGTGCTAAAGAGCCTTATTATTATTAATTAAAACACCAGCAAAATGTAATTTAGTATCAAAGTATATTAAATGCCGTAAACTGATCATAAAGAGCAACATTTTAGTAAATAAAGCACAAATGAGCCTCGTCGGAGATAACCTAATAATATAAAAATAATGATCTTATGCATATTATGTTAATACACGAAGAGAAATACTTTGAGGTTATATAGTTATATGCAGGAATACAGAAAGCTAAAATTTATATAAAAAGTGTTACAAATATATAAATAAGACATTCATTATTTAAGTTTATACTGTTATTACACAAAATAGTCTGTGGTTAAACTGTCGCACAGAGTAGAGATTGTTGCCAAAGAATTTTAAAAGGCTGGCAACAAGTAATTACTGACAGATTGATAGAATGAGCTGTGAATTTTGTGTAAATACAAATATTCCTATTACAATGTCTGTGGACTGTATGTCCCAACAAAGTGTCTATTTTATATTTTGTGTATTAGAAATCAGTGTTTTACATATAAATATGCAGTTGAAAGTAAAAGAGCAGATCATTTCTACTGGAAACGAGGCATACCATCTTAGTCCTCTGGGGTGACAACGCATTTGCAATTAGATACTTAATCGAAGATAAATTTAGATGTCTGTGGAAAACAGCTCTCACTACCACTTATTTTCAGATGGACTGTGTGCTTGTTTGTCACCCTTACTTAATAAAATAAATAAATAAACAGCTGGATCAATAATACTTAAAAATTTATTGAATTAAATTCTAATGTAAACCACTGTACTAACTCTCGGACTTTAATGTTTAGTGTAGCGATTAAGGATAATCCTTCATGAAATGGATAATCTAAATGAGAGAGGCGCATGTCAATTGGACTGTTACTCGTATATGTAAGTTTACGAGTATATTGAGGACAAAGCTGAAATAACTTTTGACATTTGTTTTAAATTTACTAAAACATTCAAAAAAGTACCCAATAATCCTCCTAATCCAACTGCAGCGTGGTAGCCTCCAAAGTTGACTCCCAATTTTCCATCTTTATAGCTAATCAACTGTGGCGCCTGAAAACAAATTAAAAAACAGAAATAAATACTTACATTTTTGTTATTACAGCTTTAACAAATATTGGATTTTTATTTAATACTATTAAAATAGACTTTTATATGATAAGGGTATCAAAAAAGCACCTGATGGTTTGGGTTTGGAATTCTACCCTCAATTAAGTATCAAAATACCTCATTATCCCGGTTTTCTTCACTTACCATACGAAACACAGCAACGTTTTCGTATGGTGAGTGAAGCTATTCAACGCTGCGCCCTGGTTGGTGAACCTTCTCGGTTGAGCCGACCTATTTGTATTGCGACCACTCCCAGCGGATTTTCTATTAAATTCTATTAAATTCATTGGAAACAAAATAAATTCGGTTTTATCTCCTTGGTCTCGGTAAACGATTTTAATTAGGCTGCAAATAAAAACACAAAGTAATCGGTTTAATATTTAGTTGGCGACAAAGGACGACAAAGGAAATTAAGAACAATAAGAGAAATAACTATTGGAACAATTAATCATTAGAACAAAAAGCGTCTCTTAGATGTGCAATTTATTTGTTGTGGTTTAATAGACAATAACAAGGATTGCTTCTAAACATATAATAACATTGTGTACTTGCATGAGTTTTTACAGCTTATATAACTAAAGAATTTAATTATTCATCTTCATTATCATTATTACAGCCCTTCACAAGTCCACTGCTGAACATAGGCCTCCCCCAAGGAATGCCATAATAAAAATTAATATTAGATAAAAGTTATTCGTGGAATAAAATAATTTGTATAAATAAAATAGTTGAATTATCTCACTTTTATATTCAGTAAGGTTATAATTTACTTGATAGATAATTTGAATTAAATTTGTTTCAGACCGCAAAGGTTCACTGTTGGACATATCGACCCCTTACTTTGTACAGAGGATATTAAATATACTGGTTGATTAATAAGTTTTTGGATACGTAATGAAACTCTAGGATAAGTATATGTAAATTGTTTTTTTTTTTCAACGTTATCGCCTTTCAAGCTAATACACCTTGAACAGCGTTTTGCAAGTTGGTTAATTTCCTTAGATAAAAAGCTTCATCCTGCGACACGAAAAAGGCCTTTACAGCACACATCACCTCATTGTCACCGTCGAATTTTATACTATCCAAGTGCTAAAAATATAAAAAGTTGAAAATGACTAGAAGCTAGGTCCGGAGAATATGCATCGCCCCGCAGTTCGGATGGCAGCGCCTGCATGGGCAGGGTCATTATCATTACAATTCAGGACATTACAATTTTCTCCGATGTTTATTCTTTAGTTCTTCCCGTGGTTTTTTGATTAGTGATGCGTTATTGTGTCCGGTTATTGTTTCTCCTTTACCTATATAGTCGATCATTATTATCCTTTCCACATTCCAGAAGGCAGATGCCATTATTTTCCCAGCGGATGCAGACACCTTTAATCTCTTTGCTGTCGGGGAAGACGGTCTTTTTTTGTACCTTGCTTTGGTTTTTCGTCTTTGGGTGAAAATTATGTACTTACGTTTCATCTACGGGTACAAAACGAGCATAAAAATAATCTTCTTTAATTATTGCTAAAATTAGCTTTGAAATCTCTTGCTTGCTTTCTTTAGGGCGTCTTTTCACATTTTAAAGGAACCCAACGCACGGCAAACTTTTTGAATTTTAAGGTGTGAGTTAAAATAAACTGCATTGTCTCAAGCAAATAACGGAACAATCTCAGTTAAATAACGGATTATCACACGTCGATATACCCTTCGATTACTTGCTTTTATGTTTTTTTATGGCCGTTGTTGGCCACTCGGAGCGTCGTAATTGCAAGCGGTTCTGCCGCGTTTAAATTGAGCACCAGTATGCCACTGTGGAATAAGACGGAACATTATCTGCCAAAGTACACTGCAGTTATTTAAAAACATATTTTGTTGAAATTTTTTGCCGGCATAAATATTTAATGACTGCACGAAGTTCGAGTTGGCATACTAATCAAATTCCTGCTAAATTTAAAGTTTGAAAAAACATAATTGAGTATTATAGTTTTTATTTTAGTTATTTCTGACCTTGGCTACTAACGAATTTAAGATTCGAAAAAATAGAACACATTTCTATGACTCATTGTTAAGTGTCCTATTCTGAAACCTTTTGATCAAACTATATATGTGTGTGTTTCTGCTTACCAAAATATTAAATTTTACTTTATTTTAATTTATTTAATGGGTAATATAAAAATTTATTTTACCCATTAAATTTTTTTTATGAAGGAGTGGTTATAACTATGGCGTAGCTCGTTCCCGAAACTGCCTCTACCACTTAAAGAATATTCTTAAGAATTTGCTTAACTTCGGTGACTAGCTAAGCAAAAGATGGCCCAACTAATGACGATCGCAGTACTATAACTGCGATCGCCATTAGTTGGGCCATCTTTTGCTTTACACTATTCTTGGTATTTAACAATCAGCACATAAGTGAAATAAACATATATACCGTCTTCTATCGGAGGTCAATGAAGTTTTGTAACCTTTCTCATTGTTGCCTCTGACACCACCCACTTGTCGAAATGGGTTGATGAATTCTCTGACTGCTCCACCACACAACAAAACTCTAGTACTTTATCTTTATCAATATAATCGTTAGTGCGTTTGTCGTAATCGTAAAACTTCTGAACGACTTGACCTATTGAGGTCATATTCATTGTTTTATCGAGACAATGGTTTACAACTATACTAGGATCCTATAGGTGATGCTGTAGTCAAGTAATTAACAATCTCTTTATATATGTACTACGGGAATTCATATTCACAATATATGTTGGCTTAAAACCAAAAATAAAGTCACTAAATCTGTACCCAATAGGTGGCATTACAGTTTAGTTTTAATAAATTTTATATTCGAATACTTTAATCGCAGATAAAATTTTCGCACCGCCTACCGAATAGGTCAGGATAATGTCTATCAAGCTAGCTAGATTTGGTATTCAAATTAACATAACATGTATTTATAGTCTTTTTTGTCCTTTTGTCTCTCCTCACTGACCATGAAACTATTCCATGTTATGTGTAATTACTTGATGCAATTACGCTTGCATTTAATAATATCTCATTAATTACTGTAATAAATCTCATTATATTTTTTATCTTCCTTCTGAATAACTTAAATATTCAGAAGCGGAAATGTTAGGTAATATTTTCTAGCGTTATCGAGTGTGGGGGCAACCAAAGGCGCACTCATAGTCCGATGGGACGTTAATTCGACACAATTGGTAAGTAATCAGGAGCAGTACCAACAGCTTAACTTCTTTTCAACATTTTTTTGTTTTGTGTGCTTTACTTTTGTAATTGAAACACTGAAAACTTTGGGTTGCACGCGTAAGACCGCTAAACCAACTAGACAGACTAAGAGAACGGCCGCAGTGGACTGTTCGGCGGAGCGTACAGCGTGGCGTCATGACAAACACAGACAGTAATAACATATAACAGTGTTTCATCACACTGTAGATGCATTGTCTACCAAGAATTCTACAACAGATTGCCTCATTAACAGTAAAAAGGTCGACGATTCTCGTCACTAAACATATAATAATAATAATAATGAATCACTCGTCAGCTGAACTCAAATCAGGTGATGTCGCGCGCTCAAAATGAATGTGAAATGAAAATGAAACCAAGGAACCACTCCTCATTGACACGGTCATTGGCAAGGTGGTTAAAACCAACCGTCGGAACCTCTCCTCCGCCTGAATAGACTACAAAAAGGCATTCGACTCGGTGCCTCATACATGGCTGAAGAGGGTCCTCGAGCTGTATAAGGTCGACTGTACAGTTAGAGACTGCCTCGGGCAGTGTATGGGTCAGTGGAGTACGATCCTTTGTCATCTAGGGGAGCGGATGAGAACCACATAAGGATATGAAAGGGTATCTTCCAAGGCGATTGTCTGAATCCAATCTGGTTCTGCCTCTCTCTGAACCCTCTCAGTATCTTACTGGAGGGTTCCGGGAGGTGATTTCAGCTTCGGAAACGAGGTACAAAAGTGACCCACCTTTTCTATATGGATAATCTCAAGTTATTCGCCTGCAGGCACTCACATCTTGTGGAATTGCTAAACATCACTTGTGATTTTAGCAATTCTGTTAGAATGGAGCTGGGGACGGATAAGTGTGCGGTCCTCCATGTCGAAAGAGGTGGGGTCGCCAACTCTGAGGGCATATAATTATCTATGCCCATCAATATAAGAACCCTATACGAGGCTGAAACATACCGATACCTGCGTATGCCACAGATCATAGGTATCGACGAGGCGGATATGAGATAGTCAGTTTGCGATGTATTTTATGCACGCTTGAAACACACATATAACGGTTGGGTACTCATATGTACCTTTGGAATACTCAGGTGGACTCAGACCAAACTGAACGCTCTGGATAGAAAAATCCGCACTATTATGACGTCCCACTGGATGCATCATCCGAGATCGTCAGTAATGCGGCTGTACTTGCCGCGAAAACATGGTGGCCGCGGCTTTTTAAGCGCTCTCACCATGCATAATCGCGAAGTGTGCAGCCTCCGTAATTACTTTCCACCGAGATCGGATGATCCATTCTACAGAGACGTCAATTCCTGTGATAAAGGGCTTACTGCTCTATCCTTAGCCAACGAGCAATGGCAAGACCCAGCAATACAGCGCATTTTTTTGGGAGACAGTATGGAAGGAGAAGGAGCTCCACGGGAGGTTCTAAAAGGCTCTACATGAGCCTTTCGTAGACACAGCTGCCTCCCTCCACCGGCTACGTTTTGGTGACCTCTTTGGAGAAACGGAGGGTTTTGTCTGTGCGATACAGGATCAGGTTATTAAGACAAACAACTATCGGAAGCTTGTTCAGCAGCTTGTCACTATCACGGTGAGTCACTTAGGCATGTAATCTCCGGTTGTTCGGCGCTTTATAACTTTGAGTATTTGCCTGGATTACACACCAGGAGTTCGCTCTAAAATACGGTCTCATGGATCGGAAATTGCCATATTATAAGTACTTGCCAGAAGCCGTACTCGACAATGACCGCGCCAAAATCTGCTAGGACCGGGCCATCATCACATCATTCATCATTGCAGCCTTTCATATGTCCAATGATGAACATAGGCCTCCCCCAAGGAATGCCACAAAGCACGGTCCTGAGTCACCTGCATCCATCGACTTCACGCATGTCTTACCAGGTCGTCACTTCATCTCGTGGGGGGACGCCCTACACTTCGCCTACCGGTACGAGGCTGCCACTCAAGAACCTTTCTTCCCCATCGGTTGTCGGTTCTTCGAGCTATATGGCCGGCCCACTGTCACTTCAGCTTACTAATCCGTTGGGCTTTGTCGGTTGCTCTGGTTCTACTGCGGATATCCTCATTTCTAAGTTTATCACGCAGAGAAACTCCGAGCATAGCCCTCTCCATAGCTCGCTAGGTGACCTTGAGCTTCCTCATACGGTCAGCAGTAAAGGACCACGTCTCAGATCCATAAGTCATCACTGGCAACACGGACTGGTTGTACAATTTCGTTTTAAGGTTTTGAGGTATGTCTGACGAGAAAATGTGTCGTAGTTTCCCGAACGCTGCCCAGCCGAATTGAATCCGTAGATTGACCTCTCGGTCGAAGTTGGACTTACCTAGTTGGACTATTTGTCCCAGGTAAACATACTCGTCAACAACTTTGAACTTAGTGCTCCCAACAACTACCGGCATGAGTGTGACATGGACATTAAACATGATCTTTGTTTTGTCCATGTTCATCCTAAGACCTATTCGTTGGGAGACACTATTGAGGTCATTGAGCATGGTGCTGAGGTCCACCAGCAATTCTGCCATAAGGACTATATCCTCGGCAAATCGAAGGTGAGTGATGTACTCGCCATTGATGTTAAAACCGTATCTTTTCGAGTCCAGAAGCTTGAAAACGTCTTCCAATGCAGCGCTGAAGCGTTTCGGGGATATAACATCACCCTGTCTTACACCTCTCTGCAATTGGATAGGTTTCGTACTCTGTTTCTGTACTCGGATAGCCATCGTAGCCCTACTGTACAAGCACTTCAGCACTTTGATATACCGACAGTCCACTTGGCACCGCAGAAGGGACTGCAGCACCGCCCAAATTTCGACGGAATCAAAGGCTTTCTCATAGTCCACATATGCCAGACATAGTGGCAGATTGTACTCCTCGGACTTCTGTACAATTTGCCGAATGGTATGTATATGGTCTATGGTGCTAAAGTCATTTCGAAAACCGGCTTGATCGGGAGGCTGGAAGTCGTCAACTCTGCGTGCGAGACGATTCGTAATGACTCTCGAAAACAGCATGTAGACGCGGATCAGAAGGTAAATCGGTCTGTATTTCTTCAAGAGAGTGTTGTTGCCTTTCTTGAAAGACAAGACCAGCGCACTTCTGCTCCACGCCTCCGGAGTAGTGCCACCATGGAGGATGAAATTAAATAGCTTCTGAAGGACTTCAAGTACTGGTTTCCCACCCGCTTTCAGAAACTCCGCTGTAATTCCATCCTCGCCCGAAGACTTGCCGTTTTTAAGGTGCTGGAGAGCTATTCTAACGTCCGGGATATCTTCAGAATAGTGTCGGATAAGACTCTTGGTTCGTTACTCACACTTGCGTGTGGCTCCAAAGATGATGTGAACAGCTGCCCATAGAACCTCTCAATCTCACACAAAATCACAGGTGTCCCGGAAACGATGCTGCCACACTCGGTCTTTAGCTTTGAAAGTTGGCTCTTTCTGGCAGACAGATCTCGGGCAAAGACTTTGGAGCCTTGGTTCCGCTCGATCGCTTCTTTAATACAAGCTGTATTGAAGTTGCGTAAGTCCCGCCGCATGCATTTGGAGATCTGTCTGTTCAGATGCCTGTATGCTGTCAAATCTGTTGAAAAATGTAGCTTCAATTCCCGTCTAACAAGCATGAGATTAAGAGTGTGATCGGAGAGTTTTGAGTTCTTCTGCGGCGGGTCTTGCAGAACTTAGCTCCGACCGCATGGACAGTTTCCACGAGCTTGTCATTTATATCGTCCACTTCATTGCAGTCTTCTAGGCACTGAAAACGGTTTTGTTACTCAAGCTGAAAGGTTTCGGGACATTGGAACAGAGCACGAGGGGGACGGAGCGTTGACTTCATTAGACGAGACATCTCCAACTTAACGCTTAGGTTCAGTGTGCCACTAACCATTCGGTGACCGCTGCCGGTTTTCACCCTCGCGATCACTGAGACATCACTGAACAGTTGTCGTCTGGTCGTCTTAATGAAGTCAATCTCATTTTTTGCCGAACCGTCGGGGCTCGACCAGGCCCACTTCCTGTGGGGCCGCTTCTGGAAGAAAAAGTTCATCATAAAGAGTCCCTATTTCTCCATGAAGTCGGCCAGCTGCTGGCCCCTTGGGTTCCGTTGCCCTATTCCAAATTTCCCTACTTTCAGCTCACCGTTCTCTCTTGTGCCTAGTTTTGCATTGAAGTCTCCCATTAACACCGTATAGTGGGTTTTGGAGGAATGCATGGCTCTAGAGATATCCTCATAAATTTCCTCCATCTCCTCATCGGGATGTGCCGAAGTTGGTGCGTAAACCTGTATGACCTTCAGCGAATACCGTTTGGTGACTCTGAGTATAAGGTACGCAACCCTCGTCGACACACTCTCAATCTTTACAACGTTGTTAACTAGAGAATTGTGGAAGATAAATCTGACACCTCTTTGGGACAGATGGTCGCCCTCCCGGTGATAGAACAAGTTACTGGATTCGAGGATTACCGTGTCCTCTCCCTCTCTTCGGACTTCGGATAATCCTATAATATGCCAGCGTAACTTGTCTATCTCTTCTTCCATCTCCACGATCTTCTTGTCAGTCCTCAGGGTGCGTGCGTTGTATTTTGCCAGGTCGAGTCGTCTTAGGTGGTAACCGAACCTCTACCGGAGATTCTTAGCACCCCTTGCCTCGCCGTTACCATGGTCGCCACCGTAGCCAGGAATAGCGGGGCCGCCGGGAACTGGGGGCCCCCAGTTCCCGGCGGCTTTTTTTGTTACTCTCATCATAGGGGGTATTTGCCATAGTTTCCACGCTTGGCGAGCGGGTTGGCAACCGCATTTTTTTATTGTAAGTTTGTTGTTATCAGGATGATGCTGCTGCCCATCTCTTGCCTGTTTCCTTTTGTCGCCTTTTACGACACCCACGGGAAGATATGGGGTAGTGAATATTATTAACCGCCACTACACGGCAAGGCCACGGCCATCATCACAGACAGAACTATTCTTGCGAATAAGCCTGATATTGTGCTGATGGATGGGGCACATTCAAGGATAGTTTTGGTCGACATTACTATTCCTTATGACGAGAACCTCGTGAAAGCCGAAACAGAAGATCTCACAAAATATCTGGACCTGGCTCACGAGGTTACCGACATGTGGGGTGGTCTGTCGACCGAAATTATTCCTGTGGTCGTTTCTGCGAACGGGTTAAACCCAGTCAGCCTCTCGTGTCATCTGAGGCGACTGGGACTCCGTTACAGACCACTACAGGCTCAAATGCAGAAGGCGGTGCTTCTCGATACCGCCCACATCGTGCGCCGGTTTCTTTCCCTTTCCCCCTACCCCTCGGCCGGTTGGTCTCCCCTGCCGAGGGCGCCCATCTGGTATTTATGTACTTTTTACGTATTTATTTTATTTTATTTATATTCATGTATATTACATCTTTCGCTTACAATTATATATTTAAACAGCCCAATCAGATGAGAAAACTTTATAGATAACCCAGATAAAAATGATCTGCTTCTCTGAGGCGACTGGGACTACGTGACGGAACGCTCAGCGTGACGGACGGAAAGCGCAAATGCAGAAGGCGCTGCTCCTCGATACCGCCCTAACCCTCGGCCGCTTAGTCACCCCTGCCGAGGGCTTGTATCTGGTTGGAATTTTATTTATTTATGTATTTATTTTATTTTATTGATATTTATGTATGTTTATCATTTTCATTTAGAATTATATATGTATACAGCCCAACCAGATGAGAAAATTATACAAATACCCCACATAATAATAATAAATTTATTCACTTTTTTCACGTTTACATGCAGGGTATCTTAAACTATTACAGTATTTTTTTTTTATAGGATAAGGGTGCCAGACGAGCACACAGTCCTCCTGATGGTAAATGGTTGCTGCGGCCCATAGACATCTACATCTATCCTCTATTACAAATCAAAATGCTGATGCGTTGTCACCCGTGAGGACTAAGATGGAATGCCTCATTTCCAGTAAAATAGGGCCTCCGGCCACCTGCACTCACCAAGCGAAACGCAGAGGTAAACGTCTACTTCACGCTGGTATTCTGTGAGCTCGTGGTACCACCCTGGTTCGACCCGGCCCATCCGTGCGACAGCAATTCTACCACTGTTAAGTAATGAATCATAACAGCAATATTCTGCTATTTTACGCTGGTATTCTTTGCGAGCGTAATCCTTCTGAGCTCGAGCCGGCTCATTCGTGCTGCAAACATAGTATTTCTACAGGCTTCACCTTCTACCACGACCGTAAAAGAAAATCTCAAAGGCAGTTTGAAAGTAAAAAAAAATTCAAAACCTAAGTTTTTTATGTTTTCAAAAGAAAGGAAAATTTAAACAATAAACATGTACTTACGGTGTAAACTTGTGAAACCAGCGTTACTGCTAAAACCACTGTAACAATGCCCGTCATATTTTCTGTAAGCAAAATTAATATTATAAAAAATTTAACAACTTTTTTTAGTGTACGGTACGGTACATATAGAGATCTAACCAAACAACAGTCAATGTTAATCATTGAATATTTTATTTAATAATTCAGCATAATTTAGTAATGGATTTTTTATGGGAGAACCAGTATGTCGAGAACTGGTCTAAAGCTATTAAAACAAAATACATCGATATCATAGAAAAAGAAGCTAGAATTTCCCTCCCACACGCTTTCCGAAAGTTAGTTCATAATTAGACTATGTGTATTTTTATGCAAAAAATTTAAATACATTATTTAAACTTTTCTGGAACTTCAAGCTTAATAATATCCATTCACCACGAATAAAGATATAGGCTGTATTTTTAATTTTCTTGCATTCGAATATTTATTCTCCATTACAAATTTGTACTGTGTAATACAAAATATGTTTATCTATTTCTATTTATTTAAATTACATACACAACATAATGAATACAGGTGCACTTCATATCAGAGGTCTATGTGGGTTTGCAGAGATATAATTAATGTGTAAAAAGAAGTTGATATATGCGAGGGTTCCCATCCAATCATAAGTGGCGTAAGAATACAGCTATTATAATTCTACCCATGGGTGTCGTAAGAGGCGTAAAATAACCAGATCGTCAAACGGAAGCTACAACAAAGGTGTAATACGTCGGATACTAGAATTAACACAGTCCGCCAAACTTGGCTATTGCAGTGTAATTTAAATATTTATAGGAAATGCTCATGGTCAGTCTGTTATAATATTACCACATCTTTATTAAGTCACTTTCTTTTTTGTCTGTCGTTCCGGGTAGAATTTAATAACTGACTTTAAACTTACTTCCCGGTGTGCTGAAAATTTGAAATTTTGAATATAGCTCAAATTAGAATCACGATGCAAGAATATGATAAAAAACGTTGTAATTTTTTTTTAATAATATCACATGTTCTTGAAATAAAACTTAAAGTACCTGTTAAACTATTTAAACCAGATACATATATTATATAATTTACAGGGTCACCTTTTTGTAACATGGATGATATGAGACTACTATAATGAAATACCTGTAAGTAGCAAATACAGCTATTTCGTAGAACCAAATGTTAGCTGCAGATTGCGTCAAACATCGCAATATCCTCGTGATATAAAGTAACTTTCACAGACTGACATTCTTACATCACACAACACATTAAATTGTATTTATAGTCAAAACTAACATTACTTAAAATCAGTTAAAATAGATACAATTTTATTTATACATATCTATAATATTGGCATTTCAAAATAGATATGTGGGAAAAATAAAAGATTCGGCCGATGCCACAGAACACTATTACTCTCTACCTAGAGGCTAATGCCCTTTTTATAGGCTGTCGACTGCCAATATAAAATAAATGATGTATGATGGGAGGCTTGTGCTCAACTTTATAAAAAAATCAAACGATGAATAAACGGAAAAAAATCTATAATCTCCCATGTAAATTAAACGATAAAATTACCTGTTTAGCTCGTTAAGCACATAAATCTAAAAAATAACTAGTGCTGTATGATATAAGAATTTACATGTTTTATTTTTTAGTATTAAAGTTTTTATTTTATTTTCCAACTTACGTAAGTAATTTGTATGCGCCATTGGGCTTTACGCTTAAGGTGAATGAATAATTAATGCCTTAAACATTCCATTATGCCTGGTTATGAGACCACCTAGAGCCAATACAAGGGAATAAAAATTGAATACTAAGCGGAAAAAATATTATGAGACTTTAATCAGCATACGGCGTAAAATATTTTCGCATTATTTTTGATCCTTCCTTCCGATTACATTCAGATATGAACGATTATCTCTTTTTTTATAACATAAAAAAAAAACAAATGTGCTACTGGTCCAGACGATAGTAATTGGCAATCGCAAGATTTGGACGGCTGTTACCAACTTTACGCAAAGGAGGCTGGCTACATTGGCTCTTACTTTTTGTTTGATGAATTGAAGCTGTAAACAAATGATTTACATAGAATTCTTATGTTAATTGCTAAGACATTAAGTTTATTCATCACACTATGCTCCTTAAATTAATGCATAATCAAAATAAAAAATCTAAATACAAAAATAGAGTATACAATTGATAGAGAATTTTCGAAAGATTGAAATTATTTAAATATTTTTTTTACATTAAGCTTGTCAGCAACAAGATTGAACATAGTACCACAATTGTATGTTTGGAATTTGGGTTTAATGTTATTCATCCACATAAAATATTTTTTACAAGACATAACTGTTTAAACCTATGGAGAAAACGATAATTTTCTTTGGTGTATATTACGTACGTTGGGAAATAAAATATAATTGATATAAAAAAGATACAAACTTTACTTAAGCAGTTACAACACACATGCGATGTCAGTTTTATATAACTTTCTATATTAAGTGAGGTGCTTGTTTAATTTAAAGAGTTTTTATTAATATTTGTGTAAATATTGATAGGTGAAATTTAAACAAAATGCTATAACGTATCAAAAGAAAATAATCTTAATAAAACAATACCATATGTACATAAAGTATTAAGTATTTTAATTATGACGATGTTATTTAATATGAGACACAGGAGTTAAATCAAAATAAAAGAGTTATTATCTATACCATATTTAGCAGCTTATTTATTATTCTTATAGGGTTTGTAAACCTATAAAATTATCTAAAATAATACTTACCGGTTCAATGATTTCAAGATTCGAACGATTATATCAATTGGTACAACAATAAAAATTTCACTTTTGCAGCTTCAACTACCAAACCTGTTAAAATAGTTAAGATCAGATTCGAAATAAAGTAATCGTATGTAATTTTATAGCTCTGTTTACACCTACCATCGCGTGCGCTGTTGAAGGCTTAGCGGAAAAAACTACAGCCACAAGCCTGGCCATTCTCTTCTTTTGTTAAATGGCGTCACATAAGGGGACCGGTTTGCGGCCGGGCGTAATTGCACCTGAGTTAAAATGACTAGTGTGAATAAAATTAAATATTTTTTTTTTACAAATTTCAGGAACTAAAATAAGATTATAATAGGAGCAGTTTCTAACTTTCATACATCTCCGTTTAAACAAATTAACTTGATGAACGTAAACGATCACAGCCTTTGTCAACTTTATCTATCATCAATGTGGGGTCAACACGTAGATTGCACAATTTTAGTAATTTACTTGCCCATTTACTTGATGGTAGATCTCTTTTTATATGTAGAAATGTATCTGAGTGGATATTGCCAACCTACTTTTGCAGCAGTGCATTCATTGCTGTTCTGGTATGAAAAGTATGGAGATCCAAATTAATGGTTAGGTTGTGAGTTGTCCCTTAGAAGAGACAAGGTGCTTGCAACTTTCATTTTTGAAGTTAGATGTATGTGTTCATTTTTTTATAGGATAGGGGGACAAACTAAACTAGACTTCAACACTACGGTGTAAGAAGTGATGCAATTAAATTAATTATTTCATATTTAAGTAAGAGAACGCAAAAAGTTGTAATTAACAGTATGAATCCTTCCGGGTCGATGGTACAAATGAGCGTGCCTCAAGGCTCAAATCTCGGCCCCTTTCTGTTTCTTGTATACATTAATGACTTACATAGTACGAAAAAACCATGATATAGTATTATTTGCAGATGACACTTCTTTAATTTTCAAATTAAGTCGACAATTGCTAAAATATGACGAAGTAAATAATGCTATATCTAAATTAGTAAATTGGTTATGTTAATAATTTGCATTTAAATGGCACTAAAACGAAATGTATGAAATTTATGACTCCAAATGTCAAACAATTAAATACTAATGTAATTTTAAATGGGGAGAAACTGAGTCTTGTAGATACCACCATTTTTCTTGGAATCACACTAGACGCGAAGCTTCAATGGAGCCCCCATGTATCAACTAGCAAGAAGACTTAGTTCTGCAGCATATGCCGTAAAAAAGATTAGAAGTCTAACTAGTGTTGAAACAGCTAGACTATCTTAATTTAGCTATTTCCATAGCATAATGTCGTATGGTATTTTGCTATGGGGACACGCAGCTGACACTGAAATTATATTTGTTTTACAGAAGAGGGCCATAAGAGCAATTTATGATTTAAAGCCTAAAGAGTCGCTGCGACAAATATTTAAGGAAATTAATATATTAACTTTGGCCTCTCAATACATTTATGAAAATGTAATGTACGTACACAAAAATAAAAGTAGTTTTACAACAACAAGTGATATTCATTCTGTAAATACTAGGAACAGACACAAGTTAGTAGTGCCAGTTACTCGACTCCATCGAGTCAGTAATTCATTCTTGGGGCGATGGATACGCTTCTTCAACAAAATTCCAGAAAATATACAAAATTTGACCTGCTCAAAGTTCAAAAACTTTATTAAACTAAGTTTGTGTAAAAAGGGTTATTATAATATTAAAGAATTTATAGATGATAATAACCCCTTGAAATGAGATGATCGCTACCAAGCTATTTCTAATTTGTTGTGTTGTTAATTAGTGTAACATACATGTTATTGCAGTTATTAAAAAAAAGTCCCGCTGGGTTTCTTGCTGGTTCTTCCCAGGACAGAGGTTTTTTTTCGAACCAGTGGTAATTATACAAAAGAGTGACTTTCAATAAGTATTATTTATAATCTATATTGAATAAAAAAGTTTCTGTTTCTGTTTCTGTTTCAAACGAGCATACAGCCCACCTGATGGTAAATGGTTGCTGTGACTCATAGACATCTACCCTCAATAAAGAATTAAAATGCAGATGCATTTTCATCCGTGAGGACTAAGATAAAATGCCTCATTTCCAGTAAAAAGGGTCTCCGGTTCTCTAATACTCACCATACGAAACATAGCAGTGTTACGCTGCTATTTTACGCTGGTATTCTGTGAGAGGGTAGTCCTTCCCGGCCGAGCCGACCCATTCGTGCTACAACTATACTTCTAATATAGCGAAATAGGCTAGTAGTAGCGACTGATCCTCAAGTGAATTTCGTTTCTTACTTTTATTTATTTATTTATATATTATACACACTAACAGATACATATTAAAACATTATTTAAAAAATATAAGTCGTTAATAAATTTCTGTTATATACACTTACAATAGGTATCCACAAAATTTACTAATTGGACTGTGCCCGACGGGCGAAACTCTCCGGAGTAAATGTTGAAGGAGATACTCCGCGAGTCGGCCACGTCCTACACCTATAGGTTCCGGAGGATACTTCTACTGTCGACTTTGTGGGTGCTGCTGGGATACTGTCGACTGAGGTTCAAAATTAAAATGCACGATCTATAAATAAAAATTCTTAACGTAGTTATGCCGTCGTGAACACACAGCAATATTAAATATATTATAGTAATGAACAAATGACAGATTTAAATTTAAAATAACTACTTTATTACATTTACACATACATAATGAACATTGAATATCCATATTTATACAAATGTTTCCAGTGTCATCACTTAAATAAAAAACTCGGACGTCACTTAAATAGGGCTCCTTTTCTACCAAAAGGACAGTCTAGGTCAGGCTAGGTATAACCCTCGTTCCTATTTCTGCTGTCAATTAGCAATGTATCTAATTAAACACACACATTTTGTTGTATGGTGTAGTGACCGACCGTAGAGTCGACTTCCACGTTGTTCTGTTAGTCGTAAGCGCGACTGATGATCATGTGCTCCCGGGTTCGAAACTCGAGTCGGGTTAGTATCAGTTATTGAGTTTTTATCAAGAAATTCTCAGTAGCGGAGTTGGAAAGTTGCTGGTATTTCACACGTGCGGTATTTCACCCGAAAAGCACTTAAAGCATCGGAAAACACTTAAATCCGTTGGTCCTGTGCCTGATCTCTCTCTGGTCGTGTCGGATTGCCATCCTTATGGATTGAGCATAAGGGAATAGACAGTACAACTTTCTTAGTGCATACACTTGTTTACTGTAAGGCTGTCCTGCGCAGATGGCTATATAGTCTCTGTTAAGACTGGCCGCCATAACCGAATTTAGATCTGGGAGACATTATGACTATTATTACTTTTCTATCGTTACTTGCGCGTCTGTCATGCTTAGATCCATAAAATTGATGAAAGTAAAGTTGAAAGTCCAGTTGAATAAGGGTGACAAACGAGCACACAGTCCACCTGATGGTAAGTGGTTGCTTTTCATCACCCTTATTCTATAAAAAACCAAGATAGGTTTTTATAGAATAAGGGAACTAAATAGTTTACGAAATAACTCTATTAGAATAAATCCAGAAGTTCAACGCCTCCAAAACACAAGCGTGTCTCTTCACTGCAAAAGGAGCCAGCTCACCTTGGCTTCTTCTTTCCGAAATGTATCACTGAAATATACCAACCGCCTTCAGTTGTTAGGGTTTGAAATATCCTCAAATTTGAATTTCGGGCAGTTCATTGAGTCGAAGGCCAAAGCAGCTGTAAGGAAGCTGGGAGTCCTTGCAAAGGTGCGGCGATAGTTCACGCCGGGACAGCTGCTTACTTTATATAAAGTGCAAGTCCGGTCGTGCATGGAGTATTGCTGACATATATGGGATGGTGCTGCAAAATGCCACTTAGCAGCTTTGGACTCAATGGAAAGGCGTGCTAAGAGGCTTATTGGTGACCCGAATTTGGTTAAAACCAATCTTATCAGCCTCGAACACAGACGTAAGGTAGCCAGCCTTTCAGTTTTCTGCGTGCGCAGGAATTACATAATTTAATTCCACCCTCTCCCTTCCACCATCGGACAACCAGACGTTCGGCCAGTCTCCACCCTTTCGTTGTTGACTTACCACGCATTCAAACCAAACGGTTCGCCACGTCGTTCATCATGCGTACTGCAAAGGAGTGGAATAAGTTGCCAGCATCTGTCTTTCCATCCGATTACAGTGTGGGTGTCTTCAAGGCAAGAGTGAATAGGCTTTTGTTAAGTAAGTGCGCTTCACCATCCTTAGGCTACATCATCACTTACCATCAGTTGGGATCGTAGATGAGCGCTGGCTTAGTAGAATATAAAAAAAATCCATTCTCTTGAGGTAATGGAGAACCATTCACGAGCCTAAAATATTAATAAGTAATGACTCAACTATGCGGAATATAAATAAAACCTATTGGTAAATCCAGAAAATAAAACTATTGGTAAATCCAGTTGTGCATGCCCTAAGCGCATTAAAAAAATACGTATAACATGATAGTTAGATAGTAGTTCATATACACATAAGTTTTCACTAATAAACTTATTATTATACTTCCAATTTTTAAATAATTTTATGTCAAACATCAATTAAAAAAAATTTGGAAAATCCTAAAGTGCACGACTCATACATATAATGCTCATATGATCATCATATCATAATTCAGGTCACTCCATAAAGTCTAAGACGTATTTAAGTATAAATGTACTTAAATATATACATCCTAATTGCATTTAGCACGTAGTACTATTATTTATTCTGTGCTTTTAAAATATTGTAATAAAAATTTCTGATTATTTTAATAATCAAATATGTATGAAATTTGGTTTTTCAAATATTTTGTATTTGTACAGCCATATTTTAGAGTAGCAAACAACCAATATTGTATCCACTCACGACCAAAGCTCACGACGGCGGTTGACGCTGAACTGAGTGAGGCAGTCACACTGCCCCAGTCTATTTAGTAAAATAAATTAATACAAGGCTGCTAAAACACCGAAAATATCGACATTTCGCAGCCGAAGAAAATTAATTATAACTAAACTAAACAAAATTAAACTGCCATTTACATTCCATGGCTTCCCACATGATAGATGAAGAGATTAAAAAATATATTGGGTTAAACAATTAATATTTTCAATAAGCATCGTGTTTACCACTCCATGCAGACTTGATAAATCTACATAATAAGCCACTAACACCACTTTTTTTATGTAAAAATAGCAATTAATCGATTGAAAAACGTTCACCAATCATTTATCTTTCTGACAATGTGCTTTTTATATCATTTATATGTTCAATATGATTGTAAGATACGATTTTATGCGACAAAACGTTGGAATCTTGATTTTAGGCGCTAGTAAAACATCCTATGTGCTTTGCGCTTAAGGCATGCAAATCAGATAATAAATAAACGACGAGATACTAAGGTAGTTTAATAAACCGTCAAAAATTAAAAAAATAAAACGACATATTTGGCCATAAAAGACATTATTCTTCCAAAGATGAGAATTATAATAATGAGGCTAACATAAAATATAGTGTAGTGGTGATGTAAGAATATCCAATACCCCATATTATTCCGTGGGTGTTGTAAGAGGAGACAGAGGAAAATAAATTAGGAGATTGGTATCAGCGTCTTCCTAATAACGACTAAAAAAAACTGCTCTTGCCAACCCGCCTGCCAAGCTTAGCAACTATGGCAAATATTCCCATATGAAGTAATTTATGGAGGAGGCCTATGTTCAGTAAAAATTAGTAGGCAATAACGGTAACGGAAACGGTAACATAAAATCAAATATTTTTTCGTCTTTATCCCAAAGCGTAATCAAATTTATTAGGTTCTAATATGGTCTTCAATTAACGTTACATTTTCATCGCTATATAAGTACTCTCTGCTACTCCGAATGGACACGGTGTGTTGCTGTAAGTAAATGTTTAAATGACGTTGATCATAATATTTACTAAGCAATATAAATAAACTCTTTAAAATGTAGAAGAGGTAAAGAAGTATTGACCTCTGAATTTATTAATTTACATAAGGATTGTTGCATACAACACATTTTTGACGCTCGGCTGTAGCGCGCCAAAAGCAACTAAAACGAGCTATGAACGCGATATAGTCGCAATTATATATATAGTCGCAGTCGAATTTTGTGTTAAACAGGTATTTTCGCACACTATCACAAAATTTTCCAGGCTATTCTCAAAAATGAGACTTGTACAGCGCACTGGTATCGATAGTTACTTGTGATATCGATTCTGCCATACCGTTATTAACATTTATATCGTTTTAAACACGCAATTGTAACTGATATTAATGCGCCGTATAAGTATATTTATTTAAATATGGACTCTTCAGTGGTCACAAAACAGTATCCATAGTTTTAACACTCATTGCAAAGTATTCAATGATTATATAAATTACTACAGTGCTTCTTGAAGTTGGAATGCAACACACGTGCGTCAGACACTCATTAGCATCGATGCAAGCATCCCGCCATAAATGCTCACCTTGCGTGCTTTTTCTCACGCGAGTTTGTATCCCATTCAATGCTTGTTTGTAGCGATAAAATAACTAAAATAACCTAAGGGGCCATTTAGCGCTATTAAGTAGTTTCAGATGCGCGAAAAAGCTTTCATGTGAAAAGACCCTATAAAGTATTGCGACACAGAATTAATAAAATAATTTATTGACTAATATTTAATTTTCTTATTTCCTTCACTTAAGAAAATTAAATATTAGATAATAATGCGGTAAAGACTACAATATGAAAAATTATTGGTTATACCAAACACCAGTATTATTTAATATAGTTAAGAATAATTAATATAATAATCACGATAAAAGCCGAATCGTGTAATCAAATTTGCGATGAAGTTAAGGAGGAGATGGAGGAAAAGCAAGAAGGTGTGTCTTGCTATGAAGAGTAATAAATAAATAAGTTATTCTCTCGCGAGATGGGACCGTCATGGGGCGTCCGGCACTGATGGAGCTGGGAATGTGTGCGAAAACGTTCCCGTATGAATGCCGCAACGTTGACATTTTAAGAGGTTTAAGCAGGTACAAGTTCCTCATAATCCACTCTTGCCTCCGCGAAGCAAGTAAGCGTGGGTAAACCACGTGTGCTAAACCACCGAAGTTGTATGGGTTACCAAAAATACACAAGCCCAATGCTCCACTACGTCCTATAGTGAGCCAAATCGATTCACCAACTTACAGATTGGCTCAACACTTAGCGAATATACTCTCACCGCTCAAGGGACATACAAGAGCACACACAAAGGATTCCTACCATTTTGTCAGCGAGATTAAAGACCTACATCTGGCAGACAATGAAACTATGGTGAGTTTTGATGTGCAGTCTCTGTTCACATGCCTACCTGTTGAAGACTGCATCTCGATTGTTACTAGAAGGCTAGAGGAAAATAACATGCCCGTAGAATATGCAGTATTACTCAGACACTGCCTTACATCTGGCTACCTATTGTGGAAGGAGGAGTTCTACAAGCAAGTAGATGGTGTGGCGATGGGCTCACCTGTATCTCCCATTGTTGCCGATATATTCATGGAGGACTTTGAGGAGAAAGCCCTGCTTACTTCTCCCATAAAGCCAAGATTCTACAAGCGGTACGTAGACGACACTTTCACAATTCTACCTTTAGATAAAGTAACTGCATTTTTAGACCATCTTAACTCCTTAAATTCTAAAATTCAGTTCACAATGGAGTTAGAGGCAAACAATTCTTTAGCTTTTCTAGATGTGTTAGTAATTCGGAATCCTGATAACACCTTGAGCCACACTGTGTATAGAAAAAAGACCCATACAGATAGATATTTAAACGGTGATTCTCACCACCATCCTTCACAGTTAGCTACCGTGGGTAAATCTTTGTTTCAGAGAGCACGAGGGATCTGTGACAGTAAACACCTGGCCGCCGAGCTCCAACACGTCAAGCAAGTTTTGCACGACAATAAGCTTCGGGTCCCGCGCCTACGTCACAGTGAACGAGTGAAGCCGGCCACAGTCGAGCGAGTGCCTGCTGTACTGCCATATGTCAGAGGTGTCACTGACAAGATTGGTTACATCTTGAAGCGTGCTTCCATTAAAACATATTTCAAGCCGCCGAAGAAGATTAGTCAGTTTTTACCATCAGTCAAGTGTAATATTCCTCTGCAAGATGCAGGAGTGTACAAGCTGGATTGTGAATGTGGTCTCTCTTATATAGGACAAACTAAAAGATCCATAAAAACCCGCGTTAAAGAACACATAGCTGATGTGAAGAATAGACGCTCCGGGAAGTCTGCAGTCTGTGAACACGTACAGGATCGCCCCCGTCACTACATTAGATTTGATAGACCACAAATCCTCGCTAAAGAACACCGATTCCTTCCAAGGATGATTCGCGAGGCTATTGAAATCAAAAAACATCCTAATTTCAATAGAGAAGATGGCTGGGTGCTACCATCTGCTTGGGATCCCATAATTAATAAAATTAAATCCCAACCCAAGCATACAACTGCAAGACTTCATGATACTGTAAGTTCATACTGCGTAGATCGGAACAAAAATTAATAATTTTTAATCTGGAGGTAGCCGTGGTTAACTATGACATTGGGACGTCATACACCTCAGTCCCCCCCGTGACCATGGGTGCT
Organism: Parnassius mnemosyne; assembly: GCA_963668995.1. Classification (NCBI taxonomy): domain Eukaryota; kingdom Metazoa; phylum Arthropoda; class Insecta; order Lepidoptera; family Papilionidae; genus Parnassius; species Parnassius mnemosyne. Next base: position 16,656,109 of record CAVLGL010000079.1, on the reverse strand, counting down.
GTAAAGTGCTTGAAACGTCGGGAAAGTAAAATAAGTTAATATACGCGATAAAATCCGTAAAATTAGTTTTATTTAAATATTTAAAAGCGTGGGTAATTCTCCATAAAAATGATTTTACAATCCATAAGCCAAACAATTTGTTTAGATACTGTATTACGAAATAGCAAGATTACTTTGCTGTGTAGTGGCGATGTAAGAGAATCAATTACTTTAACACCTGTCGTAAGAGGTGATTATGGAAAATGCCGAAAAAAGTTATGGCTCCCGATAGATCCGCTCGTCAAACATGACAATAAAGGCAATCCTTGCAATGGGAGATGCTCATGTCCAGCTGTAGAATTTTATGGGATGTTCATTAAGGCGAAGATACTCGTAATAGGATTATGAGGTTCCCCTTACTTCTGTCTTGTCCTGGATATCCAGTAGTTGGACGCTGTTGTGTATTTTTAGAGAGTTACAGACTATCAAACGTCCATTGCTGAGCATTTTTTTCTTTCTTATAGGAAATAAGGGTGTCAAACGAGCACACAGTCGACCTGATGGTAAGTGGAGCACAGTCCATAGATTCTACATTTTTCCTAGACTAAGATTCAAATTACAGAGATGCGTTGTCACCCATGAGGACTAAGATGGAATGCCTCGTTTCAAGTAAAACTAGTTTTCGCGGTTCTCTACACGCAACACACAAAACACAGCAGGATTAAGCTGCTATTTTACGCTGGTATTCTGTGAGAGCGTGATCCTACCTCTATCTCCTTAGTTTCAAGGCACTCCCCTTGTTGCCTCAGCCAGTATCGGAACCCTCGGCGTCGACATATAGAGTGATGTGCAGTTTCGTGGTCACTTGGAAGAGAAGGCCAAATTGGCCTCTAAAAAGCTTGGCGTGCTCAGCAGAGCGGGACAGTATTTCATGCCGGCACAACGCCTGCAACTTTACAAGGCGCAGGTTCGGCCTCACACGGTATACTGTTCTCATCTCTGGGCCGGGGCACCCCATTGCCAGCCCCTTCCGCTTGACCGCATCTAGCGCAGAGCGGCTCGAATCGTCGACGACCGAGTCCTTTCCAATCGGTTCGATTCATTGGTGCTGCGAAGAGATGTTGCATCCCTTTGCATTTTCTTCCGCATTTACCACGGGGAGTGCTCTGAGAAATAGTTCGGATTAATCCCAGCCGCTAAGTTTCACTAGTGCACATCGCGGCAGAACTCCCGATACCATCCACACCATCTGGATGATTGGCGGTCCACCACTGTGCGATTTAGATGTTTTCTTCCTCGCACAACTTACTTGTGGAATCGATTACCATCAGCGATTTTTCCGGCATACGACTTATGGACCTTCAAGAAAAGAGCCTACTCCTTTTTAAAAGGCCGGCAACGCATCTGCTATTCCCCTGATTCCCCTGGTATTGCAGTTGTTCATTGGCGGCGGTAGTCACTTACCATCAGGTGAGCCGCATGCTCGTTTGCCCCCTCTCCTATAAAAAAAGTAAGTGGAGCCGCTCAATTCGTGCTATAGCCATAATATAGCAGCGTGGTTTTACCACTAGCGAACTCATACATAGGCCAACCCCATACATTGCTTCATAGGGGAGATATTTGCCATATTTATCAAGTTTTGCGGGCGGTTAGGAAACCGCAGTTTTTTATTTTTTGTTTAGCAGTTATTAGGAAGACGCTGCTGCAAATCTCATGTTTTTCTCTGTCACGTCTTACGAAACCCACGGGAAGATATGGGTCAGTGGATATGCTAACATCGCCACTTTACGGTTAAAAATGGTGGCAACGATCTGGAATCGAGATCGCCAACCTATTTGACAAATGTGGCAAGTGCACTAAGGAAAAAGTACACTGGACTGTGTGTAAAACTTACGGGCTAGTGAAAGAAATAGTAAAGAAAAACAAAAGAGTGTGACCTGCCTGTGCCAATATCTCGTCTCATTTGTCAGTAAAGTGTACAGAGTTTACAAAATTACATATTATAATGGATATACATGTAACTATTCTATACTATAAATATTCATTTTTTCAATTCAATTCAATTCATTTTCAATTCAATATTCATCATAATTACGATTATAAAGTTTATAATTTTATATAGTATTGTTTCTCTAAGGGCTTCTTACTTCCTTGAAAGTGTGTGTATAAGTTGCGGCACGTAAGTCTAGCACTGAACGAAACGTAGGGCACGCGCACGAGTTGAGCCAATCAGCGCGTGCGAACGGTACGCACGAGCCAATCAGTGTGACTTATGCGCAATGAAGCTAATCAGCGCGACTTATGAGCAATAACGGTCAGCGCTAGATTTTCGTGCCACTACTTTTAAGTACATGTAAAAGCTAGGTTAAAAGAAATAGAAAAAATTCCTACTGAATACTTCCTTTGGAATGTTTTCAATCAATTAATATGGTAAAACGAATTATTTATTCATTTTAGAACTAGCACTATAGACTCTCAAACGCGGCCCGAAATCCTTCATTATCATTACTTTTATAACCAGTTTCTCTTAAAAACGAATTCAATGTTCTACTTTTCCTTAAAAACCAACATAAAATTCATTCTCATGTAGGTTAAAAATTGATAGCAAATGGCCAATATTTGTAAACTATTGTTAAACTTTACAAATCTATAATATGATTTTCCATTCACCCATAAGTATATTATTTATTGAACAGTAGTTATTCTTTTTATTTAGCAAATCATATTTTAAAAAAACTTAAACCAATTTATATATATGTAAGCATTATATTATTAGTAACTTAAAACAGTGTACAATAAATATTTATGGAATATATTGCGTAACTTTTATTACGACCTCTGGGACGACGGGCACAGGGAGATTTTCGGTAGTACTAAAAATATTTTTACATTTCTTAAATATATGGAAAATTTAAAATATCTCAATCAATATTTTATAAGTGGTAGAGCCACGGTGCAGCTACGTTACGGTTGTAGCACGAATTAATTGGCTCGACAGAGGTAGAGGACCACGCTCTCACGGAATACCAGCGTAAAATAGCAGCTTAATGATGTGTTTCGTGTGGTGAGTGTAGAGAATAGGATACCCTTTTTACTGGAAATCAGGTTTTTCATCTTAGTCCACATGAGTGACAACGCAACTGCATTTTAATTCTTAAATGAGGTTAAATATTGATGTCTTTAGGCCATAACATCCACTTATCATCAGGTGGACTGTGTTCTCGTTTGTCACCCTTATCTATCTATCTATACCATTGAGTTATATGTACTGCGTACTAGAGAAGCCATTCCAAACAAAAATTGTGTCCTACTCTATGTCTTCGCGCATGCGCGGGAGTAGTAGTTGCGCATGTGCGAAGACTTTCATTTAATATAAAATAAGATATTAATATATTTAATATAAAGTAAATATAAGAATTTAATTTAAATAATCTTAATTTAATCTAAACAAACATATTTCTAAATAAAATGTAATAATAATTATTTTATGGAATTCACAAATCTTCAATTTACGCAATATTTAGTTTGTATGGATTGCACTACAGTTTAGTTGAACATAGTCAATGTTCGGAATGGCTTTTCTAGTACGTAGTACATATAACTCAATGATCTATACTATAATAAAACTTTAACACGACGTCTCTCTGAACACGCATCACGCAAAAACCTGTGAACCGCTTTGGATGGGATTTTCTCTTGCAGATGGCTAATGTTATAAGAAGGAGTAACATAGGCTACTTTTATTTTAGAAATAGAATCCTAATTCTATTCCTAAAATAAACCCTAGTTCCGCGCATAAAATTTAAACCTATGAAATCCAATCGCAATAAATTCCACGCGAGCGCATTCACGGGAAAAAGCTAGTTCAATATAAAAAAAATCGAGATGATGGAAGTCTCTCTCAGATATAAAACGTACATACTTAATTAATTTATCATAATGTGTTAAAAAATCAGCTTTACAGAAAATAAATAATTATAATTAGTTATAACTGTTATCATTGTAACACCTTCCGGTCCTATTCAGACAAAAATACCGGTAGTCTTGTTTTTATGATGTTAAATAATCGCGTACAATTTAATATATTATATTATGCTCCGAGTCGAGTTTTTTATATCAAACAATATACGTCAAGCAAGTCATAATTTTTGTACCTACGTAGCTTTGTTCTCAATATTACGCTTAGTATTTGCTGGAAATTCCAAATTTTAATTGTAAATAATAAATACGCGCCCAGTGATATTTATCCTTTAATTAACCTTGGAAATAAACAGTAAGTAACCCGATATGAAGGACAACGTTCATGTGGAATGTTATTTGCTCTCGTTTATTCTTTATCATGTATAATCTGTGTATAATGACTATAAAAATATAAAAATGTGATTTATTTTGTGTTAACTAACAATAAAAATATTAAATTATACTCAATTTCACAACAGTGACTCAAAATATCGAATCAGAGTTTTCATAATTCCAACATGCTATAAGAAGATCGTAGCTGTATAATCACAATAGAAACTACTCCCAAAATTATTTTAATAAATTTTTGTTTTCAGTGGCTGTTTTAATAATAATAAAAAAACATGAGTTTTCACACTGTACTGTAAGTAGTAGTCTTGTACTACGATCGTGAAGTCGCCTGTCAAGCGTGACAATCAAGGCACATCCTTCCTGCAACTGGAGAGTACTTGGCTTATTAACCTCTGAGGTGTCCCTGTTCTTTTTGGGTGTTCTAGGTACGCCTGGTATTTACGATGAGGCTTTACCGCCACCGTCACGTGCGCGCACTAACACGTGTTTCGAATAGTAGAGATAATTAGTTAAATTTTAAATTTTTTAAGGACTTTTAAATTACAGACTCCATTACAACAACTTCAAATAAGAGGTTTATAAAACTCTACAATAAGCCATTAGTTTTTTTCATGGTTATATTATACCATCATGAATATTTTTCTAATAAAAATTCGTTTGCGAATTTTTAAACTAAATTTAAAAATTACCTACAGAAGCTCGAAGATTGGCTTAGAGTTCTTTTACGAGCATTAGGTACTTCGATTTCCGAAAAGTGAACCACTAATGCTAACTAGAAAGCAGAGCATTCCTCAATGAAAATAAGTTTTTATTGCTAAAAAAAAGTCAGATTTTGCAATCGGGAGTGCTTCCATTTATCCTGCTCTAATACATCTATCCGTTACTCAAAGCGTACAGGAGGATTAGATTGGTGCTGGCACCACTGAAATTACTATCTACGACAAGCTCGGCTCTGATTTTAAAATATTTTCATGAGCTAAATATGTATACGAAACATCGTCAAGAAGCATTATAAGCCTCATTGTAAAACATGCGTGAGTGTCGTGGAACACTCGGTTGGAACGAAGTTCATTTCATAGTATATTATTATTGATAAACGTATTATATTATTGATTAACAAATATAAATAAATTAATTATTAGTGTCTAAAAAAAATAAATTAATTAATAAAATGAAACGTCATTTAAAATAAAATAGAATATGACACAAGGGGCAGTGACGAAAAAATCTTACACTTATTGTCGCCTAGCTCCAATCCGCCAAACCCTTACCGTCCTATAAGGAACTTCGTTGCAATATATCACTGAGAAGAAAAAAGTGATAATATGTCATTTGGATCAATAGATGTATATCACTTTTTATATCTTTTATTTCCTATCGCGGTTGATAGATCGATGACAACAAACGAAACCTGAGTCAAAATGATATGAGGAATTAGTCTAACGTTTGTGATCAGATTAAAGTTAGTCAATAATCCTCCTTTATTACTTTTTTTAAAAGAAAAAGAGTAACCACATTTATTGGAACGAAGTTCCATATCGAATTTGGCGGATGGTGGCTACACGAGAAAAAGTGTAAGATTTTTCCGTCACGATCCCTTCTGACGTAGTGTAGACGGCCTTGGCGGCTATAAGGAAGCGATATGGAATAATATCCACCTCCCTCGTACTTTTCTTATCTTGCCATGAAAGAAATATTATTTTATTTTAAATGACGTTTCATTTTGATAAACTCTAGTAATTCATTTATTAAAATTTTAAAGTTTATATAATTATTGGCTAAATTTTCACATTTTTGTTTTTGATGGGTGAAAATTTAGCCAAGTTCGGTTTTGTCGGCTTCGTCGATCAAAATATCGCGTCACCAGTTCAGAGTATAAAATTATTGCTTTTAGCCACACGATTTATTTATAGATTCTTGTGAAGGAAAAGAACCAGTAATATTTATTTAAGTTTTTTATAAATTAAAATAATTATTAAACAGTGCATGCACTTCATAGATCTTAAAAATTACTATATCTATACATATAAATTAAATTGAAGTGTCTGTCTGTAATATCGAAATAACTGCCTTTTATAGATCAGGGGGTTATTTGTATACCATTGAGACATGAACAGCTATTTTTTTTAATAGAATTAGGGTGACAAACGAGCACACAGTCCACCTGATAGTAAGTGGTTGCTGTGGCCCATAGACATCTGCATCTATCTTCGTTTACGAATCAAAATGCAGATGCGTTATCAGCCATGAGGACTAAGATAGAATGCCTCCTTTCCAGTAAAAAGGGTCTCCGGTTCTCTACACTCACACCATACGAAACACAACAGCATTAAGCTGCTGTTTTACCGTGGTATTCTGTGAGAGCGTGATCCTTCCCTGTTCGAGCCAACCCATTCGTGCTACACCTAGGAAAAAGTTCTGAGGTAACACACAAAAAAATACAGTCGAATTGAGTACCTCCCCCTTTTTTGAAATCGGTTAAATATGGTAAGTTGATAAATTATCTGACTTTCAAAGACATTCACGTTGTTATAATCTAAAATTTTCTCGACTTTGCGGATGATATGGCAATATGAGAGTTAATTTTAGCATTTTATTTTAACTTAAGTTAAGGCTTTAAGTTAAGGCCTGCATTCTGGCTAAACCTGGACGTGGATCCCTAATAGGACTCTCTCAATTTTCATCGCCAAACCTCAGCGTGGTTCGATTGTCTTCGGGTAACCGCAACATATATTTTGCATCAGTATATGTAGAACCTGATGGTGACAAGCTGAATACTCTCAATCGCTTAGATGCTTTCCTTAAAGTAACCGGTAACTCTCTCAAGGTGGTTGGGGGCGATTTCAATGGGTGGCACCCAATATGGGGAAGTGACAAATCCAACTCTCGAGGCAACGAAATAGTTGACGTAATATATTGTAACGATATGTATGTTTGAAATACAGGGAAAATTCCTACTTTCGAAACGGTCAGCCACGGGCGAATTCGCTCCTTTATAATAGATCTCACATTAACCTCTGGACAAATTTACGATCATTTATCTGACTGGCGAGTTAACTTGGACATTTGCCCAAGCTCGCAACATAACGCTATCGAATTTAATATTAATTTTATTTCATCCACAACTGAACATGCTAGTAATATTTCTACTTTTTTATACAGAACCAACAAGGCATGTTGGCCAGTTTTCAAGGACTTACTTCACACTCATATGACCCTTTCAGACATTCTTGACAGAGACATACGCACACTAAGCATAGAAGAATTGGACCGGGTCATTGAAGACGTTACCAGCATTATACACTGTGCTTGTCGTGATAGCGTGTACACTTATGGTAAGAAACATAAAAAGAAAGCCCCCTGGTGGACGGAGGAGCTGGAGCTCATGAAGCGGGAAGTGATTGACATCCATCACCAACTTCATGCCGCCAAACATCACAACTTACCCCTTGACGATTTAATTCAGGCACAAGCTGCTAAGAAAGCGGCCTATGCTCAGATGTTGTGGAATGAGTCGACCAAACATTTTCGTCAATTTTGTGACTTATAGACTAAGGAAAATGTTTGGTCTTTAACCAACAGACTAATACGCACCACTGCACTCCGACGATCACCAGTCACTCTTAACATAGGCAACAAATACACCACAAGTAGTGAAGAAACCGCTAGAGCCCTCCTCAATCATTTTTACCCCGACGACCAACCTGACACTGAACCTCGACATCACCTACTTCGATCCCAACTGACTGACTCTCCACATTCTAACGACGATCCTCCCTTCACTGAGGATGAAGTGCTGAAGTGTTTTAAATACATGAACCCCAACAAGGCACCGGGACTGGACAATCTGACATCTGCTTTCAATTCGCTAAAGACTACCCGAAACTACTGACAGACATACTCAACAGATGCCTCACACTTCAGCACTTCCCCGACCAGTGGAAGATAGCTTACGTTAAGATCATCCCCAAGGCTGGAAAGTCTGATTACACAGCCCTGCAATCGTTTCGACCTATAGGACTTCTGCCTGTATTTGGCAAGCTGCTGGAGAAGCTGTTCATTAGGAAAGTGACATACTGGGCCCAAAAGCAAAACATAATGAACAAACACCAGTTTGGCTTCAGAGAGCAAACTAATACTTGTGAAGCCATCAATACTGCCTTAAATATTATTAAACAAGCGAAGGACAACAAACACCTCAGTATTGCCATCTCACTAGATATCAAAGCCGCCTTTGATAACGCTTGGTGGCCGGCGCTTTTTCAACGGTTGCGACACATTGGCTGTCCCAGTAACATTTTTGGACTAATCCAAGACTATGTCCGCAATCGTGAAATCATTTTAGACCATGCCGGGAGGCGGGCCACGAAGACGATGTCGAAGGGCTGTGTTCAGGGCTCCGCGTGTGGTCTCCTCTTATGGAATATCATACTTGATGAACTCCTATATATGAGGCTACCAGCAGGTTGCCATCTACAGCCATTTGCGGATGATGTCCTCCTAGTAGTTACTGCTGCAAACGTATGTGATTTAGAGAACACTACCAATCTGGCACTCTCCCAAATTGTTCAGTGGGGAGCGAGTGTCAAATTAATATTCGCACCTACCAAGACAAAACTTATTGCTTTTACACCCAAAGTAAAATCGGCCAACATTTACATCAATGGACACCTTCTTACTTTCGAACCTGAATTAAAACTGGTGGGGGTTATACTGGACGAAAAGCTGCTCTTCGGGCATCATGTCCGATATGTTATAAACAAGGCCATGCGAATCTTTAATACGCTTTGCATGTACTCGAGGCGCACCTGAGGTACTCACCCAGAAAACGTTAGTACAATTTATCATCAGGTGCTTGTACCCACGATCACATATGCTGCGGGAATTGGGGACATATTGTACACAAAAAGTGGATCAGGAGGAGCCTCGAGAGTATGCAACGCGGGTTTGCCGTCAAGGCCATACGAGCATTTTGCACTACATCAACGACTGCCGTCATTGCACTCGCCCAGTTTATGCCCCTAGACCTTAAAATCAAAGAGATCCATCACATTGAAAAGACTAGGCTGCTGGGGATGTCTGACTTAATTCCGCGCGACATTTCCTTGGAGAAACCCACTCGTATACATGAGTTGCTTCATCCCGCTGACCGAATCACTATACACCCATATAGCACACCCAATCACCAATGTACTGACGAAGAGACAGCACATTATACATTATACACGGATGGTAGCAAACAGGAGGATGGAGCCGTGGGAGCCGCCTTTATATGCTACAGTCAACACAACCCTCACTCCATAGTGACAACCAAAAAGTTTAAGCTTCACGACAGCTGTACAGTGTTCCAGGCGGAATTTTTCGCAATTCGGGAAGCATGCAAATGGGCTACCTCACACAAGTACACACGCGCAATTATATACACCGACTCAAGCTCATCCATTCATACAATTCAGAACAGAAGTAACACACACACCATAGTCACACACATACACAAATACTTACATGAACACAAATCTATAGGCACCATATACATCGACTGGGTTAAGGGGCACTCAGTTATATCGGGTAACGAAGCCGTCGATGAGGCCGCCAAGGCGGGCTCTAGACTCCACAAGTCGCTTGATTACTCTGAGTTCCCTATTACACACATCAAGCACATAATTAGAAAAAACAATCGCTTCACCTGGCAAACTAGGTACCTCAGTTCATCACAGGGTAAACGCACAAGAAACCTTCTTCCCACACTGAATGATGCTGAAAAACTACGAACACTGACTCCAACTAACTTCTACCTTACACAATTTCTCACCGGACACGGTTATCACAAAACATATCTGCACCGTTTTAAAATCATTAAAGACGATAAATGTCCGTGCGACACCCGCACAGTTCAGACGTTGGAACATCTATTGGAGAACTGCCCCGCCTTCTGCCGATACAGAATACATCATGAATTACTGTGCAATAACTTAAGAGTGTCGCCATACAAACTCACAGAGCTGATGAGGAAGGAATCGGCTCTGCATTCCTTCATAAAACTCAATGAAAATGTACTTAAGAACCTAAAGAACTTTAATAAGATTATAAATAGCAGTACGAGTAACAATGATTAAATTAGTAAGTAGGTATAAAAATAATTATAAACCAAAGAATATATAAGGTTTAGAATGTCTTTCTGTTCTTTTTCATTACTGTATTTTTTTTTTTGTAATTTATCTGCTACTTTTTATAGTTATATAGACTAAGAAGATGTAATATTTTACAAGGTCTTTTTGTTTTCATTATTATTGTTTTATAATTATAGACTAAGAATATGTATGTGCCATTTTGTTATCTTTTATTACTGTACTATTGTTAATCACCGATGTAAAATTTCTATATTGCTACTATGTTAGTTGTAGTACGCAGTTGCAACTGCTACCTATTAGTTTTTATTGTTGTTGATTTTGTATATGCTTTACGTGCCACTAAAGTTTATAGAAAGTAATAGAGAGTGGAAGACAATTACGTATCAAATAGCGTAAATTGTTTCTCCACGCTCAGTGTGTAATAAATTTATAAAATTGTGCGACCAATATAAAATGACTGTGGGAAAAAAAACTTGGCAAAGTTACCATACCAGAGATGCCTCGATGTGACGGTTACTTTTCCATGTTTTGCTACAACTGTACTTGACATTCTATGTATGTATGTTTGTATCGATGTTCTTTTTAATAGAATACCGGTGACAAACGGGCACACAATCCACCTGATGGTAAGTAGATTCTACATAAAATGCAGATGCGTTGTCACCCCTTAGGACTAAGGTGGAATGCCTCATTTCCAGTAGGAAGGTTCTTCGGTTTTATGCTGGTATACTATGAGAACATGATCCTACCCCGGTGGAGCCGACCCATTCGTGCTACAACCATAATATGGCTGCAATATGCATGCAAACGCGTGGCTCTACCACATTTGCATGTTTCACCGTAGCAGCCCATTAGACCGATTTTACCAAATGAGTCATCCATCAATTAATCTTTATCAAAAGTGAAGCAAAGGAAAAGAGAAATCTATATTATTTTTACTGTGCATTAATCATTAATAATTGATTTTAGCTTGTTTATTGCACCCATTTGATTTTAAATTTTAGACGAGAGTATTTTTGTTTGATATATTTTATATTTTTGTTTAAGAAATTATTGTAACAAGATTTAAATTAAAAAATATTAAGTAAAGTACGTAATCAAGGATTTTGACAACCCTGACACATATTTCCAACTTTGTATGAAAAATTTAAAAATGGGAGGGCAACTTTGCCACAAGCGTAAACTTTGCTATGTGCAACACAATTAAAGGCGCAAATTATAACTCTGAGTGTTGTGTATTATATTATTATGAGGTAAACTTAGCTTCAACCTTGAAGTCAAATCCTATTATTTTCATTATAAAGCCTGATGCTAAAGTTGCCACAAAGTGAGGTTAACTTTGCCATTTTCTGTTTTTGAGTATTTTGTCTGTTTAATATTAGTATTCGTTTAAATCACTAATAAGTACCAAATCTATGAAGAATATAACATATATACATTTAACATTGAGAACCAATCTGACAGTACATTTTTTGTTGGAAAATTAGTCTTAAACTTTTAAGTTCTTCCAAAAATAGCAAACTTGACAGGTTTCACGGTATTAAATTTTTAACAGTTAAATATAATAATATATTATGTATACTACTTTTTTTACTGTCTGCACCATTTTATAATATAAACTACATTAATAATTAAAATACATGTTATTTATCAACATTAATAATAAGCACTAGTTTTGAAAGACAAGGTTAAGTTAATAAATTTAAATGTTTTGTATGAGCAGTTTGTGCAACGCTTTGTGAGGCATGAAACAAATAAAAATATTACGGAAATTTCCACGCGAATTATTTACCAATTACACTTAAAAATCTTGCGTCAGCTCTCAGTCAAAGTACCTACTAAGAGATTTGTTTTTATATATAAGGAACAGATTTTCTTATGTACTTGTGTTTTTACATTTTCTTTTTATCCATCTGTTTTTATTCATGTAGTAGCTTCATGCCTATTTATTTAATGGCTGCAGCACGCTCTTACAGAATTATGCTGGTAATGCTGCTGTGTTTCGTATGGACAGTGTAGAGAACCGAATAACCTTTTTTACTTGTAACGAGGCATTCCATCTCCTCAGGGGCGACAATGCATCTCCATTTTGATTGTATTGTGCGGCGGAAATTTTCCTTGTCCTAAATCCCTTTTAGAAGTGGGACGAGAACTGTGCCTAGCATAGGGATAAATATAAGCTGTAACTTTAATTTTACTTTATCTTAATAATATTCGTTTGATATCTATAATATAAAAATGAATCGCTGAATGTGTTGCTAAGCGCAAAACTCGAGAGCAGCTGAACCGATTCCGCTAATTCTTTTTTTATAATATTCCTTGAAGTACGAAAATGGTTCTTACGGAGAGAAAAATTTAAAAAAATTGCCTGAAAAAGTCTAAAAACAACACTTTTCTATATTCCCATACAAAATATTCGTAATAATACTTAAAAGTTAATTTGAACTTTAATACTATACCATAAAGTTTAAGTGTTAGTGGAGGGTTTCCGGGGAGGCAAAACAATTGAGTGACGTTAGTATAGGTAATACTAATGTCAATATTTGTCAATTAGAATAAGTAAAAATAAAATGAAATATAATAAGTAGGTATCATAATAAGAAATCAGAGATTGTAAGTTTCATTGTGATTTTTAGTGACTATTAAAATAATTTTAAGTGTTTTATAATTTTTTTTGACATAATGTAATTGTTGACTTGTCAACTTTCTTTATACTTTTTTTTTATCTTACTAGCTGACCCGGTGTCCCGAATAGCAGAATAAGTATTAAAAAAATTAAAGAATTGACTGTTAGGCAGTACGAAGTTCGCCGGGTCAGCTAGTTTAATATATTTCTGGATATGGTACTTTTGGAAATTAGGAAGAAAAAGTGTTGCATATGCCTTGACTGTATGTTGTCTAAAACAAGTGTGATGGTCGTGGATTTATTAAAAAAAATGGTAAAATAATAATAAGCAAATGTATCATGTGTGGTATAGGGCAGGTATTGAGTACATTCTAATTATTTAAAGCTTGTATAAGAAACATGTCTTACATTAGTAAGGTCACTTCAGTATGTTTTATTGGTCGGTTGTCAGTCTCGTTCGTCAGATCATAGGGGACATATCGTTTGGCTCTAAACCTTGCCAAAAGTTGTTATATACATATGTCGCAGCTAACTAGCTTAATTAGTCTCTAAGTTTACAAGCCTAGCATTTTTACTAAACGGCGCCGTTCAACTAGCGGCCTGAATAATATACAGTCAAGTGTTTCAACCAAATCGTCTATTATAATATTGCATGCCTAAATTTGCACTATGTGCTACACTATATAAATATACACGGATCCAGGGTGGCCCAGGGGTCACCGCAGCCGTACCTTATCCTACTATTGCTGAGAGTTGCAATGTTGTATGAAGACAGATTTACACTTCGACAAGTACAGTAGTGAATTAACTTGCGAATCTGGCGAGTTAAGTAAAAAATATCGGTTGAACGACAATCAGTGAGTTAAGTAGCAAATAAATATTTAAAGTTGAACAAGACAGCCGGCTGGGCTATTTTTCGGCGAGATAAGTTCCTAGTATTGCCTTGCGGCGCGTCTCCCACCAACCGCAACTAAACTTGTCGCTCGTGTGAACGAGCGAGTTTAGTTCAGTGCATAAGATGACATGATGCAACGTGTTCGCGTTCGACACTCAAAATGTAAAATTGTACTTTTTTTACTACTAAACCGCCTTTGAAGACATTTGATCTCTAATGACCACTTAACCGTTTACTGTCAACTACCCTGTGACTAAACTCGCTGCTGTACTTGTCGAAGTGTAAATCGGTCCTTAGACGCATCGACTGTATATCATTCAGGCCGCTACTTGAACGTAAAATGCCTAGGCTGATAACTGAAAAGCTAAGCATGAAAAATAAAGTTTCGGAGACTAGGCTGTTAACTAAAAGGATTATTATTCTCGTAGGCTGCGACATATAATATCACAATACATACCATATAATACAGAAAAAAGTAAAGTAGTACCCCGTATTGCATTTTATTCTTTACATCAGACCTTCTTTCATTTGAATTTATTAGGCATGAAAAATAAAGTTTGGGAGAGGACTGATCACGGAGGGATTCATATGCAATATCACTTGTACAAATTCAGAGAAGTAGAATGGGGTGTATAATATTATGTGCTTTTTGAGTGAAGTCCAAATAATTTATAAACTACATTGGGGTAAACCAGATGTACATTAGCATACTGTCGCTGATGTTACTTAATATAATATTTTTTCATATTTAAACATGCTTAACAAAAGTCATATTTGTTTTAATTATTATTCGGACTCTAAAGCCGGTAAATCTCGGTCTACTAGTGTTTTGAGAACTGTTCATACAATTTAGGCTGACTTTTTGAATGCGAGGATACTAATAGGGTTTAATAGGTGAACATAGTCAAAGTACCTAACGTTTAATTAAAAAAAATATGAAAGCCATTAAAAGTACTAAATTCAAATTACGTGCTACGCTACGCTATTTCACTCGTGGCAAATATCAGTGATCTTGTAACGCACTTGTTCTTGAATAGATCGTTAAGTAAAAAATACTTTAAATAATTTTTTTTTAAACTTAAATGTAAGGCCTTAAGGTAAAGGATACATAGGACGGACTTAATGCCATGTGGCACTCTCTGCCAGTCAACCCTGGGTGTCAAAGACAATTGTAGGCAGGTGCGAAACATAATACATAAATAAAGTGTACATATATTAAAATATAATATATACATAGTATTAAATATAATAAATTAATATAATAAATTGATAGTATTTTAGATTATAAAATTTCAATAAACAATAATCAATTTGAAAAATATCCATGGTATAAGCGCGGACCGGTATCCGATAGATAAGCTTCTCTTTCGTCCACCTCTTGCATCCTATCTTTTCTTGCCGATAAAAAGTTTTCCAGTATATACAAAGGAGATGGAAACGTTTCTAAACCTACATCCTTAGGCGCAGGTGTTAACAAAGTAAAAGTACTATGTGGAAGCTTACATATTAACAAATCATAGCTGAAAATCTGGCTGGGAATTCAACCCATTATTTCAAATTTGAAATCCAAGCTGAATGTCTTGTACCTTGACGACTGTGTACTAGGAGGTAGCGCAGATGACGTCCTCAGTGATCTTACTCATATTATTCGAAATTTAAAAAATATTGGTTTTGAACCAAATGGCAATAAATAAGAAATATTTTTTTCCAATAATTTATCTACTTCTCATAGAGACACTTTAATTCAAAATTTCAATCATGTTTTTCCAGGAATAAAAACCGTCAGTACGGAATCACTATACCTACTAGGTACCCCGTTGTTTTTAGATAGTATTAAACCTGTTTTAAAAACAAAATTTAATCAGTTTTTAAACCAATTTGATATATTGTATAAATTAAACCCCCACATAGCTCTTACTATTTTAAAATAGTGTCTTCTTGTACCTAGATTTTCATACTTACTCCGCTCGATTCCAGTCTGGAAATGTTCGGATATTTTAAAAGATATTGATAATAATCTTAAAATAGCTATTGGAAAAATTCTAAATGTAACTTTAAATACAACAGCCTGGACTCAAGCTACTTTACGTATCAAATTTGGTGGTATTGGTATGAGAAATGTTTCTAGCGTTGCATTGCCTGCTTTCCTTGTTTCAGTGCATAGTGTCAGTGACTTAGGTAACATAATTTTGGCCAATTCTAAGTCTACAAATAGTTGATGTTGACTGTTTGTTAGCTTTATTAAATTTGAAAAAAAAAAGGTTTTGGAGGGATGGCACATTGTATAGCAGAATAGTGTTTACCTTTTATATTTTGTGTGGCTTTCCATAATGTTTTCCAATTATTGTTTAACTTTTTCTTTAAAAGTAACACTGTCTGAAGAGTAAATTAAATTACATGGCGACTTGAATTTTTAGCCACCAGATCAGCTGTTTCATTGCTCTTGATGCCACTATGACCTGGAATACAAGCTAAGGAAACCTGAATGCCCTTGAGATGACATCTATACAATGTGTGATCCTCAAAATTTAATTTTGAGGATCAAGGGTATCTTATATTTACTTTGGAACTGGTTTGACAAAATTGCTAACAAACAGCTTTTGGAGTCGGTAAGAATAACTGACTTATTTAAGTTGTGTGCTTCTATATAATAAAAGCTTCATAAATTGCCGTGGCCTCGCCAGTAAAAGTGGAAGAAATAGAAGGGCATTTAAAATTGAGGATTATTTTGTATTCGGGAATCCAAACTGCTGCTCCAGTGCAACTTTCAACTGACTTTTTGGAGGCATCAGTGTATATAATAAGCCAGCCTTTCCATAAATTATCTATGACTACTTAGTTTACTATTTGCTATAGGGCAATCTTTCTCAATACCAAGGTCGAGGTGGATATTTGGTTGGAAAATAATTGCATCATATGGGATATCAAAGATGGGACAGGACTTGCATTGTGATACTGGGTGTGGTGGATGTGGTGATTACCAAACTGTTGGATAAGCAGGGAGATTTTTTATGAGTCCAGTAATGCTTTGATGAAATATATTCCAAAAGAAGGTGTAATTTAGAAATGAGAGGATGGGAAGAGAGTTGATAGATTTAAAAAAAAGAATCGGTTCGAAAGATATTGTCTTCTTAGGTAAAGAGGGGGATCTACACATTCGACTTGGAGAGCATTTATTAGGGAAGATTTCATTGCCCCAATGATTTTACGAAGGCTTTTCGTCTGAATTCTGTCTAGGATCTTTAGGGAAGACTTATTACATGGTTCCAAGACAAAGCACGTATTATTCCAATATATTATACATAATATGTATATTATACAGGTACTCTGATTTATTCACTGCAAATGTAACTTTGTAATCCTATATATTTGTATGGGATTACAAAGTTAAATATGCAGTTGATGTATTTAGAAAACTGGACCAAAATTGCAAAATATTTTAATTTTTCCTTGACTTATACACTAAGCGCTAATTGTATTCTAAATTTGAAGCGTCTGTGTCTGCTAGAAGTGCCTTAGAGTTTTGATGATCGGCCAGTCAGTGAGTGAGTGATAAAATTAAGAATCTTTTGACTAGTTATAATTCTTCAACTACTGGTTAAAATTGAGTGAAGTTTGAAATATACCATATTTATACAATGCCTGTTTGGTTCATGCTTCTAGTTTTATCTACAACGAAGTTATCATCATCATCATCATCATCATTACAGCCCTTCACAAGTCCACTGCTGAATATAGGCCTCCCCCAAAGAATGCCACAAAGCACGGTCCTGAGCCACCTGCATCCATCGACTTCCTGCATGTCTTACCAGGTCGTCACTCCATCTCGTGGGGGGACGCCCTACACTTCGCCTACCGGTACGAGGCTGCCACTCGAGAACCTTTCTTCCCCATCGGTTGTCGGTTCTTCGAGCTATATGGCCGGCCCACTGCCACTTCAGCTTACTAATCCGTTGGGCTATGTCGGTTACTCTGGTTCTACTGCGGATATCCTCATTCCTAAGTTTATCACGCAGAGAAACTCCGAGCATAGCCCTCTCCATAGCTCGCTGAGCGACCTTGAGCTTCCTCATACGGCCAGCAGTGAAGGACCACGTCTCAGTTCCATAAGTCATTACTGGCAACACGCACTGGTTGTACAATTTCGTTTTCAGGTTTTGAGGTATGTCTGACGAGAAGATGTGTCGTAGCTTCCCGAACGCTGCCCAGCCGAGTTGAATCCGTCGATTGACCTCTCGGTCGAAGTTGGACTTACCTAGTCGGACTATTTGTCCCAGGTAAACATACTCGTCAACAACTTCGAGCTTAGTGTTCCCAACAACTACCGGCATAGGTGTGACATGGACATTAAACATGATCTTTGTTTTGTCCATGTTAATCTTAAGACCTATCCGTTGGGAAACACTATCGAGGTCATTGAGCATAGTGCTTAGGTCCTCCAGCGATTCTGCCATAAGGACTATATCGTCGGCAAATCGAAGGTGAGTGATGTACTCGCCATTGATGTTGATACCGTATCCTTTCCAGTCCAGAAGCTTGAAAACGTCTTCCAATGCAGCGGTGAAGAGTTTCGGGGATATGACGTCACCCTGTCTTACACCTCTCTGCAATTGGATAGGTTTCGTACTCTGGTTCTGTACTCGGATAACGAACGAAGTTATACGGGTTCGAAAATGGCCTGAACTGCTTCGAGAAAAGGATGGTACGGCCGTGCCGCTTTTTTTCTCGACTTGGCGGGGAGATTATTCTGCGATATTACTGTAATTTCAATAAAGGGAAACATAAAGTAGGCTGTTGCGCTTATATAATGTCAATCATATGGTACCTACCTGCACATTTCCATGATGACGTTTTGATAATATACCTTTAAAATTATCACTTAACCTCATATTCCTTGCCTGTTAAATTAGGTTAACATGATTGCGACATCATGTCTAGGAATACTGAGAAATGCATTAATCAAGATTAGAGGTATCAGATTCATATCCCAGTACGCTTTTGTTATTTAAAATTATTTATCACTCGCTTTAAATGCGGCATTTGTGCAAATAAAACCTGCTTGTACGAGTGTTCGCGAAAGTTTATAAAGTCAACTTGATTAAATAATAATTTGCTCCTTAAATAACAGGGAAGCTGAAACAATGAATCAGTTTACAAAATTAAAGCCGTTGTTGTTATTTGAACAACCCGTTACAGAATAAGTATGTGGACATTTTCTTCAATTAAGGACAATACGCATATAGAATCCGAGTAAAGACACCGGCCGACGATGCGGGCGTTGCTCCTCGACACCGCCCGCATCATTGGCCGGTTTCTTTCCCTTTCCCCCTAACCCTCGGCAGTTTGGTTTCCCATGCCGAGGGCTTTCATCTGTTTTGGGTTTTAATTTATTTATGTATTTTTGTTTATATATTTTACTATATTTATTTTATATAGTTATTTAACCCCAGACAACCCAACCAGATGAGAATACTTTATAAATACCCCCAAATATTAAATGAGGCAGAAGTTTAATAGAAACAACTATTTCATTTATAAACTCGAATTCTATATGCGATATAATAAAAGATACAGTCGAATTGAGAACCTCTTTCAATTTTTGAAGTCTGTTGAAAATAGGCGCTTTTTACATTTTAATGCAATGGGTACGAAAACAATGTTGGTTTGTATAGTATTTGGCTTCACTGGGACTTTCCACAATAGGTGTTTTATTGTATTTTATGTGATTAATATTTCACATAGTCGTAGTTCAAGACGTAGTTCTAACTTCAAAATATTGTTTTAAAGTTTGAACCGAGTTTTGCATCAAAGACTTGATAGACACATGACAGCTCAAAACTTTAAACTATAGTTTTACTCTCACTATTTATTGTTTACACTGCCAAGTTTCCAAATGAGACGACATTTAGCATAGGTAGCGTACAGAAACGAAAATTTCACTAGTGTATCGATTATTTATGTTCATTGATTTATTGACATAAACATGTATATTTATAATCTCAGAGAGTATCAGCACCTTCGGTGACGGAGAAGCCCTCACTGAGCATCCACGCTCAAGCTATCCTACTTTTCCTGAGCGTAGGTGCTTAGGCTGTCCCGCAGATTCTGGGGGGGGGGGGGGGGCAATTCCGCTCGAGACTACTGTCACGTAACGCCGTCTACTACCATCTGGAAACAACGAAACCGGCCTTGCTCTTTCTAACCGAGACACAGGTGCCCTCCTACCCGGGGTATAGATTAGAACACTCCTTTGTACCTTGGGCTGGAGTTTGCGTGTACGTTAGAGAGGACATCTGTTTTCGGTGCCTCGGCAGCCTTGAAGATACGGACCTGTCCATTTTAAGGCTGCGCGTAGACCGCGACGACCATCACCGCATCGATGGGTGCTTCTATAGGTCCCGTAGCGACAATGCTGACAAGACCGACTCATCAACCACGTCCAAATGGCTGCAGACTCCGTGCTACAACAGGTCCCATCCACAGAGATCGTGATGTTTGGTGATTTTAACACCCACCACGCTGAATCGTTTGGTTCTCGTTTAACCGATCATACGGGTGGATTTGTTTATGACTTTGCTTTGACATGTGGTCTGGCACAAATGATTACCTCGATCTTTTTCTGCATCCTACCCTTGGAGGCAGGTTTGCTTCTCGCCGGATGATCCCAGCCTTGTTGCTGATTCTGTCGCTGGGGTGGTGCTACAGGGAATGGAACTAATTATTCCATCATCTGAGGTACCTATAGGAGGCAGAAGCCAGCCATGGTTTAGTCACTCCTGCAAAATTGAATTACGCCATAAGCAAGAGTGCTACCAGGCTTACATATCGACGTCTCGGGATGCAAATACCAGCGCTGTAATAAATAAGTATAATTCCGTCTCTAGGTCCTTCAAAAGTGTTGTTGTCAAGGCAAAGTCAGAGAACATCGGAAGAAATGGCGAGAAACTAGTTCATCTTTCTTCGGGAATACGTGCATTCTGGCTGGCCAAGGGAACTTCTGTCATCCATCCCTCCCATCTCTGCACAGGGAGGACGACTCATTGGCCCATCAAAGATCAAAGCCAATATGCTGGGCTCTGCTTTGCGTCCAACTCGACTCTTGATGACGAGGGAAACACACCGCTGAACATCCGGCGGTGTGAGTGATCCAAGCAGGATGCGCTGTTTACCCAACGCTCGGTGCGTAGAGCGCTTCTCTCCTTGGACCTGATGGGCCTGATAGCGTCCCTCCTATTGTGCTGAAATCGTGTGCTCCAGAGTTGGCAACGATTTTAACGCTTCTTTTCCGGTACTCCTTATCCCTAGGCGTAGTCTCGAAATCATGGAAGACAGCTTACGTGCACTCAATCCCTAAAAATGGTAACCGCTCTGATCCATCCAACTATACCCCTATCGCTATCACCTCCTTGTTCTCTAAAATAATGGAATCCATTAGTAACAGCCAGCTCATGCGGTACCTTGAGAATCACCAGCTGATTAGTGATCATCAGTATGGTTTCCGTCGTGGTTGCTCAGCTGGTGATCTTCTGGGTCACTTATTTCATAAATGGGCGGAGGCAATAGAGTCCAACGGGGAGGCGTTGGCCGTAACTTTGGACATAGCGCAGGCCTTCGATTGGGCTTCTTACGAAGCTTACATCCTATAGGCTTTGCAAGAAATTGTGCAATTGGATTACCAGGTTTCTTGTAGAACGGAGCATCAAGGTCGTAGTAGACGGTGCGTGCTCCGATTACAAGCTCATTAACGCTGATGTTCCACATGTCTGCGTACTATCGCCAACGCTGTTTCTTCTGCATATCAATGACATGTTGCAAACCGGTAACGTTCATTGCTATCCGGATGACAGCACTAGTGATGCTTTATACACGCTTTATTTCTTGTAAAAACGTTGCCGATTACCGGGATAAACTTATGTCTGAAGTCGAGACTTTGTTGAACAATGTCTCGATTAAATCTAGTTAAGTTCAATCCCCAGAAGACACAATTTTGCGCTTTTACCGCTAAAAAGAACCTCGTCATCGTATCTCCTCAGTTTCAAGGCACTTCCCTTGTTGCCTCAGCCAGTATCGGAATCCTCGGCGTCGACATATCGAGTGACTAGCAGTTTCATGGTTACTTGGAAGGAAAGGCCAAATTGGCCTCTAAAACGCTTGGCGTAATCAGCAGAGCGGGACAATATTTCATGCCGGTACACCACCTGAAACTTTACAAGGCGCAGGTTCGGCCACACATGGAATACTGTTCCCACCTCTGGGCTGGGGCTCCCGAGTGCCAGCTCCTTCCTTCTTCTTCGATGGCATCCAGCGCAGAGCTGTTTAAATCGTCGGCGACCGAACGCTTTCCGATCGGCTTGACTCACTGGCACTGCAAAGAGATGTTGCATCTCTTTGCGTATTTTATCGCATTTTACCACGGGGAGTGCTCTGAGGCATTGTTCGGACTAATTCTAGCCGCACAATTTCACCATCGCACATCGCGACAAAACTCGCGATGCCATCCTTACCATCTGGATGATTGGCAATCCATTCCTGTGCGATTTAAAAGAAGTTTTCTTCCTCGCACATCTTCCTTGTGGAATCGAATGTCACCAAAGATCTTTCCGGACCGATACGACTTAGGGATCTTCAAGAAAAGAGCGTACTCCTTTTTAAAAGACCGGCAAAGCATTTGCAATTTCCTTGCTGTTGCAGTTATTAATGGACATCAGATGAGCCGTATGCTCGTTTGCCCCATCTAATATATAAAAAAAGAAATCAACAAAATTCCATTTATATAAAGTTCGTATATATAATATACAGAAGCTTGAACATATTATGGAAGCTGGTTCGCTCCAAATCGCAAAAATTTCAAAAATAAATACAAAATGCTTACTAAAATTTTTATCAAGATTTTTATCCAATCTTTTCGTAAGCGCTATATAATCTTACCTGTTATGGAGGTTATTGACATCGGCTTATAAATTATGGAACCGGCATAAATAAATCTTTGATACGCTTATAACTTAAAGTTCAGATGATAAGTTGCTTACAAGATCGAAATGATTCTAAATTCTCAATTTATTTTATATGTTTATAGTTATTTATATATACATTTATTGAGATATATATGTATAAATGTGTGTATTTATTTATATATGTAGGTATGTGAATTATATATATTTTATATATATGTTTATATTTTATGTATGTGTTGCATGTTTATATTTGAACTAAATTTTATCATGACAACTTAACTGCCCAAACTCACTCTCTGTTCTACCCAAGATTAGCTGGTAGAGAATGCCATAATATAGCGTTAAGCTCGCCTTTTGTACAAATATTTAGTGCAATAAAGAATAAATAAATAAATAAATACCCTTAATTTGTAGTTGGATCACAGTTTTTTTAAATTACTTATTTTTTTAGTTTGGGCATTGATGACGATGTAGACCGAAGTGAGGGAGAACCTTTTTATATTTCAAAGTTAAGTTTGTCCTTCAATTCTACTTACCTTTTTGTTGCAGCAATGTTAAAATGGGTAAAAGTTAAAGTGAGGTTTGGTGCTTACCTTACCTCTAATTTATGAGTTTTTTAATTATTTTTGTGAAAATAAGTACTACCTATTTATGTAACAGCTTACATTGATATACGTAACTAATGAATATTATCTTCGCAAATTAACGGCATTAGTGTATCGGTACTATCGAAAACTGGAAAAAATTGTCAAGTCTCGATCCCCGGGTGGATGAACTGTCTAGATACATAATTAAGTTTATCCAGAACACTCAGGGCTCGAGTTTTATTCGCTCTGGTCAAATTATCTTCTCGATTTTCTTGTTTAATCAACGATGGCTCAGTATAATCATTCGATTGTTTTTAATATAAAGTACATATATAAAAAAACAAAACCTTACACCCCCACACATTCATTCCGCGAACTTATCGACCGTTCATATAAATAAATGTAAATTATGTATGTAAGTACGTATCAAAAAATACGAAGGGAATTGTATAAATAATTGTTTTCTATTATTTTAAACTGGATCTAGTAAAATCAGTCGTGACTAGCGACCCGCCGCCCGGGCTTCGACTGGGAAGAATCTAATAACGTGACGTTATTTAAATTTAAGATAATAATAATAAAATAATAATAATAAAGCCATTTATTCAACAGTACGTAATACAATTTCTTAATATCTAAATCATATAAAATCTACATTGTCTTCTGCTGATTGCCAATCGGCAAAGGCCTCCTCCAACCTTTTCCACTCGTTTCTATCCTTGGCAACCCGGTTCCAAGTCACACCCGCGAATTTGACCAGGTCGTCCTCCCATCTTTGGCGGGGTCTCCCCCTCTTTCTTATGCCATTCCTGGGGTACCATTCTGTGACCTTCCTGCTCCACTTTTCCTTCCCTCTACTCATATGCCCAGCCCATTTCCACTTTAATTTCCTGACTTTTGTTGCTATGTCCCGAACCTTTGTGTTTTTCCTAATGTCTTCTAACCTGACTCGATCCTTTTTCCTGATTCCCATCATGCTTCGCTCCATCGAATGCTGGCATATTTTTAATTTCTTACTGTTTAATTTAGTAGGAGCCCATGTTTGACATCCGTACATCAATACAGGAAGAATGCATGTGTTGAATACTTTGGATTTAATGGATATGTGCAGTTCTTTATCTTTCACTATTTCCTTCATGCTCCAATATCTTTTCCATCCGTTAGCTACTCTCCTGTTGATTTCTTTTTCCATGTTGTCTGTGGGTGAGATCATTTGGCCCAGATAGATGTATTCATCAACGTATTCTATCTCACTTTGGCCAACCCTGATGTTTTCATTTTTAGGTCCGTTGGTCATTACTTTCGTTTTCTCCATGTTCATTTTCAATCCCACCGTGTGACTTTCTAATGCCAGATCATTTGCCATGACATTCAGTTCATGTGGGGTTTTTGCAAAGAGAACGATGTCGTCTGCGAATCTTAAATGTGTTAACCAAGTTCCATCGATACTGATTCCATATCCATCCCAATTTAGTCTTCTAAATATCATTTCAAGGGCCGCAGAAAAAAGTTTTGGGGATAGCGGGTCGCCCTGTCGCACCCCTTTTTGTATGCTAAATGGTTCTCCTTTCTTTTCTAACTGTATGCATGCTGTACTTTTCTTGTATATCTCTCTCAGTATCCTTATGTACTTGCTTTCTATACCTTGTTCTTTTAGGGCCTGCCATATCTTATTGTGAAATAAAGAGTCGAAAGCCTTGCTGTAGTCTATATATGCCATGTAATATAATTGGTTGTATTCATGGGATTTTTCTATAATCTGCCTCATAACATGTATGTGGTCCAATACTGAGTACCCTCTACGAAAACCTGCTTGCTCGTTTGGTTGGTTCTCGTCTAATTTTCTTTCGAGTCTTCTTAGCAGTATTTTCGCAAATATTTTGTATAAGTTGGACATAAGGCTGATCGGGCGATAATTACCTATATTAAGTTTATCACCCTTTTTATATAACAATACTATATTAGATTGCGTCCATTGTATCGGGATAACTTCGTTTGCGAAAATTTCATTAAATAGTTTCGTGATAACTGGTAACAGGACATTTTTTGCCATTAATAGGATTTCATTTTCAATGCCATCTGGCCCTGGGGCTTTGTCTTTACTTTGGGACTGTAATGCTACTTCTACCTCTCGTTGCAGTATATAGGGTATGCTCTCATCCTCATCATCGTTTAGTACTATTACTTCGCCAGGTTCTTCTTGTGTGTTCTCATATAATTGTTTATAGTATGATGTAGCAATATCTTTTATGTCTGATCTTCTATTTTGTTCTATTCCTTTCTCATTTCTAACTTTTGTGACCCAATCTTTTGATTCTGACAGTTCTTTATATGCTTTTTTTGTTCCTCCTGTTCTAATGATTTGCTCTTCTATTTTTTTTCTTCTGTTTTGTTTTCTATCCCTTCTCATACTCTGTTTTATATCTTTACTCAGCTCTGATATGCGTTTTCTACGATTCTCTGTGTCTCTGGAACTGATTACTTGTTTCCTTGCTTCGAGTAGATTTTTTGTTTTTATTGATAAATAGCTTTTCTTCTTTTCTTTATTAGTGCAGGTACTTTTTGCTAGTTTGATTGAAGTCTCAAACCAGTCGTATTTCTGTTGAATATCTAGGTTCTTGGTTTCTTTCTCAAAGTCTGCAAATCTTTCGGTCAGTTTATTTGCAGCTTCTTTTAGGTTTTGAATACTCAACTTACCAACAAAGTGCCTCCTGGGTCTTTGTGTCTTTATATGTCGTAGTGTGAGATCTGCCCTGACCATTCTATGGTTCGTGTTGAAATTAAATTTGTTCACAACATTTAAATCGGTGAAACACATTGGTTTGTTGGTGAGAACAAAGTCAATCTCATTTTTGTATTTGCCTCCTGGTGATACCCATGTCCATTTCCTTGAACCTTTCTTTTTAAATTTGCTGTTTAGAATATAGAGGTTGTTTTCGAAAGACATATTAATGAGTCTTTCTCCATTTTTGCTTCGTCGAGTTCCATATGTAAAAGGTCCGAGAACACGTCTTTCTTCTGGCAAGCTTTCACCTGTCTGGCCGTTGAAGTCTCCCATCACTATTAAGTTTTTGTGCGTATGTTTCTCTATAGTACTGTTTAGATTCTCATAGAATTCTTCAATTGTCTTTTTGTCTGCTTGTTCAGTTGGAGAGTACACTTGCACAATAGACCACATATCTTCGTAATTGGGTAATTTTATATTTAGCACTGCTAAACGGTCCGAAATTCCTATGAACTCATCAACATATTGTATCATGTGCTTTTTGAGAATAAATCCTACCCCATTTTGGCCTTCTTTTTCGCCTATGTGATATAGAAGGAAGTCCTCGTATTCTTGTATGTTTTCTCCAGCTCGTCTTACTTCACTCAGACCCAGAATGTCCCATTTGATATCATTTAGTGCTTTACTTAGTTCTGTTAGACTCTCGTCCGACTTTAGGGTTAGAACATTAAGTGCTGCAATTTGGATACTTTCTTTAAAGGGGGCATTACATTTATCTTTGTTGTTAATGTTGTTGTTTTCTAGTGTATGTTTGTTTAGAAGTGTATGTTTGTTTGGTTTTTTTGAGATTGGTGGGTGGTGGTCTAATTCCCCACGGGGACCAGCCGGGTTGGGGAATGTTAATTTAGTTTTGGTGGTATTCGTTGTTTTACTGTTTTCATTTCGACTACCGCCTATTTCTAGTTTTTTGATGTCTCCTCTATATTCGCTTTCGATTGGCTTCTCATTCTTTCTGCTGGGTTGATTCTCGACATTTTAGCAAGTTGGTATAACTTGGGTTCTCCAGGGGCTTTGCTGAAGTTGTCCGGGGGAGTAGAAGGTGGGGTGGATTGGGCTCTCTTCCTCTTTTCAGGTTCCATTTTGTCTCGTATTATTAGTTTGCCATTCCTTATTATTGCATACTTTCCAGATGCTCTGGCTTCCTTCATTTTTGGGATAAGAGCCTTTCTTTCTTCCAGTTCCTCTTTAGACAGATCTTCTGTTACGTAGACTCCTTCTGGGAATTTTTTCTTCTTTTCCAAGATTTCGTTTCTTCTCCATGTTAGGGTACATGAAATTTTTATAGGTCTTATCTTGCCTTCTGTCTTTTTCCCAACTCTGTATATGCTGCTTAGTTCCCATTTATCCCAGTCGTGTTTCTCTTTCTCCGCTTGTTCTGTTGTGCAGGGAACGTTGAATAGTTCTATTACAGTATTCATTAATTCTAGATTGTTATTTTCAGTTTCTTCAACCCCGTGCAGTAAGACATTATTTTTCCTCGTTTCAAGTTCCAGATATTTTACTTTCGATCTTAGTAGCAAAATCTCAGCCTTCATAGCTTCGTTTTCCTTTTTTATTGGTAACAGTTGCTCTTCAATAGTTTTGCTGATAGTCTCGGTTATGGTTTGGGTTTGTTTATCATTTTGTTTTTCAATCTCTTCCTTTATAGTGGCCAACAGCATTTTTGTTTGTTCGTCCATACTTGGTACCGATTTTCTACCAAATTGGTAGGTTTTGGCTTGACCTGGCAACTTTTGAGGGTTTTGACAGTAGTTGGACTTCCAATTTTTGTCTATGGTTTTTAATAACTTCAATAATTTTGCAAACTTTCGATGGTTATTTCACTGTATTTAGCACTTCCCACGAAAGGATTATTAGTTTAAATTTATCAATACTGTTTGTTCGATATTTTTAGTGCACTTTTTTTCCGATCGGTCACTTTTGTACTATTGTTACTAATTAAAATGCGGAGACGATCACTACGTAATGTTCAGTTTGACAGTTATATAATCAGTAAATTTAAGATAATCAAAGACTATTTAATTTATAATTTAAGATAAGCAAAAACTATTTAGGCCCGCCACATACATACGGAATTCCGATTCCGGATTTCGAACGCAGCAAGTCCATATAAAATCTATGACCCGTCACACACGTGCGGTAGTTATCCGTTCGAAATTTTGCGGGAAAAACGGGATTCCGTATGTGTGTGGCCGGCCGACGCGTTTTGAATTCCGTAGCGGAAACCCGAAACGGAATTCCGTATGTATATGGCCGGCCTTAATTTATACAATATTCTTTATATTTTAAATTATCCAATATTTTCGGATAAATATAGCCTAGATCACTCCTGGCGTTGCCCTCTATCTATTCGCAGAGTTTCAATACAATCTCTGATATATTAAGAGGAAGCGACTAAGGCATTTTTTTATATTCTAATTGCATATTTTTTTATTATTATCTATTCAGTTTGTGCTAATAATTTTCCAAAAAATGGTATTAATAAAATATTATATCATTTAATTTCGCAAAAAAGAACAAAAATGTGAGTAAAGTACTTAAAAACTTAAAATATTGCTCAATGCATATTATCTTGAGTTTTTATCGGAAAAATCTTCACAGTATACGGGAAATTGAAATCTAGTAAAATGTCTTTCTGTAAGCGCTAAAACTTACTGGACAAATTCATTTGAAGATGGTACATCTTAGAAGCTACCGGTATCAAAACGGATTCGGGGTTCATGATCATATATGTTTTTTGGCATAAATCATATTTCAATAAACACAACAAAGCAATGTGGCGTCCTCCTTTTTCAGAGACTAAGGGTGACACGTGAGCACCTTATTGTAAGTGGATGCTTGTGGTCTATAGACATCAATATGTATCTACGATTAATAATCAAAGTACAGATGCGTTTTCACCCTTGAGGAATCACATATGCATATACATGTACACGGGTCGCTATATATATATATGAAACCATAAGTTTTTCTTCTTCCAAAAATCGCTCAACGCGGCTAAAGAAGTTTTCACTTGGCTTGCGCCAGATTAGCGATGCGTAGTAGATACGCTCGTGACGTATACGTAGGTATATAAAAACTCGACATTTAGATCAGTGGTAAACATGTTTAATGACCAGTCTTTACTGCACAGAGCGGTCTTGAAGTCGGAGTACGAGTACATTTTTATATGTTTTTTTTTTAACATGATGAAGCCACACTACAGCTATATTATGGTTGCATCATGATTTGGGTCGGGCGAAGTCGAACCACGCTCTTTCAGCAGCGTAATGCTGTCGTGTTTCGTATAACAGGTTTAGAGAACCGGAGAGCCTTTTTACTGGTACTGAGGACTTATTTTATGGGACTGTATTTGTGACTGATCGTCGCTGCTGATGATAAGAGGGCTGGTTCTATTCTCGCTCAAAGCCTAAGTATAGCCATTCAGCGAAGAAAAGCAGCCAGCGTTCTTGGCGTGCCAACGGGGAGTAGGTCTGTATGACAATTTATATAATAAGTTTTAGTATTTTTTTATTATAGACTTATTTTTTATATTATGTTATAACTTTTTAGTAAGATACAATTTTAGAGTACAGTTTAGACATTCAATGTTTTCATTATAATTTGGGATATTTAAAGATAATTCTCATCTGATTGGGCTGAAAAAATAAATAAAATAAAATGATAAAAATATACATTAAATATAGTGAAATCTATAAAAGTACATAAATAAATAAAAACACAAACAGATGGAAGCCCTCAGCAGGGGAGACCAAACGACTGAGTATTAAGGGGAAAGGGGAAGAAATGATCCCCAGTCTTGAAGTCGAGCAACGAGCAATGAAAAGAGCTGTGTTCGAGATTTATCTACTGGATAAAAATCAAAATGAAGAAATTGCCCGGAGAACCAAGAAATAGAAAAAGATTTTTTTAAATGAAACTAATTTTTACGGATTTTATGGCGTTCAATTTAACTTTGTAATTCTAGATGTTTCGGTTGGGATCCTATAAATTAATAAAACTAAATCCAAACCCAAGCATACCACTGCAACACTTGTAAGCTCATTCTGCGTAGATCAAAACAAAAAAAAATTATATTAAAAACTTGAAAAGGTAGCCATCGTTAACTATGACTTCCAGACGTCAAACATTCCAATTTCCCCCACCCATAACCAGGTCGTTACTCATTCTGCGTAGATCAAAACAAAAAAAATTATATTAAAAACTTGAAAAGGTAGCCATCGTTAACTATGATTTCCAGACGTCAAACATTCCAATTTCCCCCACCCATAACCAGGTCGTTACTCCATCTAGGGCGGGGACGCCCTACACTTCGCCTGCGGGTACGAGGCTACCACTCGAAAACCTTTCTTCCCCATCGGTTGTCGGTTATTCGAGCTACATGACCAGCCTATTGTCACTTCAGCTTACTAATCCGTTGGGCTATGTCAGTCAATCTGGTTCTACTGAGGATATCCTCATTTCTAAGTTTATGACATAGAGAAACCCTCTCCATAGCTCGCTGAGCGAATTTAATATGTATTTGATATGAACTATGAGGAGTCATACGGCCAGCAGTGAAGGATCACGTCTTAGTTCCATAAGTCGTCACTGGCAACACTCAGTGGTTGTACAGTCTCGTTTTCAAGTTTTGAGGTATACCTGACGAGAAGATGTGTTGTAATCTCCAAACGCTGCCCAATCGAGTTGAATTCGTCGATTGACCTCTCGGTCGAAGTTGGACTTACCTAATAGACAGATCTCTGAAAAAGACTTTGGAGCTATAGTTTCGCTCAATCGCTTCTTCAATACGAGCGGTATCAAAACTGTGTAAGTTGGTTTTGTCGCCGTTACGCATCTTCATTTACAATTATTAACAGTGGTAGAGCCACGCGCCAGCTTTTGCTGTCACACGGATGGGCCAGCTCAAACCGGGGTGGTACCACGACCTCACAGAAAACCAGCGTGAAGTAGAGGTTTACCTCTGCGTTTCGCTTGGTGAGTGCAGGTGGCCGGAGGCCCTTTTTACTGGAAATGAGGCATTCCATCTTATTCCTCACGGGTGACAACGCATCTACATTTTGATTTGTAATAGAGGATATATTTAGATGTCTATGGACCGCAGCAACCACTTACCATCAGGTGGACTGTGTGCTCGTTTGTCACCCTTATCCTATAAAAAAAATCATGAGATATCACAGTTTTTGCTAGATAAACTCCGACTTTATCAATATTACTCTTAAACTAAAAATGTATTCAGTAAAGTAACGCAAAGACCTGTTGCTTGTTAACCCGCTTAATATGCAAACTTACGTTAATAGACTTTCTGTTGAGAATTTTGTATTTATTTCTAAATATATGCCTTCGTAACATAATAATGTTATAAAAAATTTATGGTGTAATAGGACTCATTCAACCGATAATTATATATTTTTATTCAAGTGTGGGCCACGAGCGGTGAAATTCCTAAAGGAACTCCATCCGCGAGCGGTCGTTGCTGCTGGTGATAAGAGGGCTGGTCCATTTCTCGCTCAAAGTCTAAGTATATCCATTCAGCAAAGAAAAGCAGCCAGCGGTCTTGGCACAGTACCATGGGGAGTAGGACTATATAATAATTAAGTTATTAGTTTTAGTTTTTTTTATAGTTTTTAATATTGTATATAATATTACTAGGTTAAAAGATGAAAACAAATCAAGATTAAATATTTAAATGATTTGTATTCATAGTCTCATCTTTCATCAAAGCTCATTTTACATTAATATTAATAAGAATTATTATAAGCGTATTTTATATAATACAGTATCAATTTGTAGGATTTTATAATTATTAATAATTTCAGAATAAATTCGGAGGATAGGAATATTTGATCCTATAAATTAACTAAAATTTCTAACAACTATAGAATTATTAAGTCTATTCACAGGAGTTCAAATGCTGTCTAGAGTTCGCAATTTAACAACTAATTGAAATGCCAAGTTTAAGTGATTTCGTTTCAAAATTTCCTCATTGATGATTAACTATCTAAAAACTAAATATTAAATAGTGATATAATAGCAGTAGAAAAATCATTCTAGGATTTATACTGATACCAGTAGAATGATAGAGAGTAAGTAAAGAATACCTAAGCATTTGGATTTTATCCAGAGTAGGTTTGACAATATAGTATAATTCCGTTAGAATACATTTACACTTTACTTATTGATCGAAAACAACAAAAAATATGCTTAAATTTGCACTCTCTCTCACTCTATCTCTCATACCTTACACAAAATGACAAAAGAAAAAGACAGGTAGTGATAACTATTGTTTAGGTTAGGTAAGCGATAGTAAACTATTATAACGTCGGCAAATAAGAACGACGACGGGTTTTTTTTTTTTTTTTTTTTTATAGGATAAGGGTGACAAACGAGCACACAGTCCACCTGATGGTAAGTGGTTGCTGTGGCCCATAGACATCTACATCTATCCTCTATTACAAATCAATATGTAGATGCGTTGTCACCCGTGAGGACTAAGATGGAACGCCTCATTTCCAGTAAAAAGGGCCTCCGGCCACCTGCACTCACCAAGCGAAACGCAGAGGTAAACCTCTACTTCACGCTGGTTTTCTGTGAGGTCGTGGTACCACCCCGGTTCGAGCCGGCCCATCCGTGCGACAGCAAAAGCTGCCGCGTGGCTCTACCACTGTTCAAACTCACTTAGTTTTATGCTTTTTTTAATTTGTTAATATTGTTAATAATAACCTTATTGCAGACTCAGAGTCAGCGACACCTTCTCGTAAAAAAAATCAAACGCAAAAAAACTAAGAGGGAACGTATGCTTTTGTATTTAGGTATCCTGAGTGGTGGCTGCTCGAGATTTATTATGCATTTTCCGCTACATTTAAATACCAATATTTCAAATTAAATTCGTCAAGAAATATTAACTATATGTCGTACACATTGAACTTATTGATCTTAGACCACCATCACCTGTCTAGTTTGTCAAGCGATTCTCATTTCGCCTATAAACTCTACCGTATATCAATATATAATTTGTGGAGATTTTGTAGACAGTAAAAAATTAACAGGTTTCCTGATTAATGGTCTGGCTGCTGAACATAGGTCTCCCCCAAGGAATGCCACAAGGCAAGGTTCTGAGCCACCTACATCCATTGACTTCCTGCATGTCTTACCAAGTCGTCACTCCATTTAGTTTGGGGACGCCCTAAACTTCATCTGCCGGTAGGAAACTGCTACTCGAGAACCTTTCTTCGCCATCGGTTGTCACGTCATATCAATGGCGATAGTTTATGAGAAAGTATTAACGTTAGAAGTTGCTGACGAGTATGTTGGAATTACCTAGGGCAAATTATCCGTCAAGGTGAGGCCGATTTCGACAGAGAGAACAATCGACGGATCAAATTCGGCTGTACGTGCAACGTTCTCAAGATTACGACATAATTTCTCTTCAAATATTCCTCAAAACTTGAAAATAAGAGCTTACAACCAGTGCGTATTGCCAGTAATGAAATATGTATCTGAGATGTGATCCTTCAAGTCTGGCCGCCTAGTCGCTCAGCGAGCTATGGAGATGATAAAATTAGGATATTTGCAGTAGAACAAGAGTGCCTCCACACACCTCAATCAATCACTGAGCTAACTTTTTTCATTTAATTTCTAAGCTTCTTGAGTAGCATCTTCATACCGGTAATCGAAGCGTAGAGCGGCCCTTACTAGATGGAGTAAAGACCTGGTAAGACACGCGAGTTGGTCAGTACTATGTTTTGTGTCATTCTTTGGAGAAACCTATGTTCAACAGTGGAGTTGTGATGGCCTGTAATGATGATAATGATAATAACTCCCTTAAATGGTATCGTATTAATGTTTAATTTACTTTGAAAATTTATAAATTTTTTTATTTATGGTTGCGTAGTCACTTACAGTCGGGTTGACTGTTAGTTTGCTTGGCAATGTCCATTGTTACAAAATAAGGTTATGACTAAACACTAAAAAGAGGAAATGTAATTTAGATTATAACTTATGAACTAAATTTTTCACTATGCAACTTACGAGGTAGACTTGCATTTGACCTGATAACTTGCAGAGTTATAAAATCGGTGTTGGAGAAACTTTTTTGTTATTTAGCCAATTAAAGTCCACAGCTGAAAATAAGATACAACTGAGCATATATTGTCTCATAGGTGACATTTTACCATAGTTGCCACACTTGGTATACAGGTTGGCAGCCTATATATTCGTCTACTACTGGCCTCCTTTCATTTTTGAGAGGGTTTTAGGGCAAGGAAATGTCCCCCCGCCCCACCCCCCACCGCTCCAATGAGTGTTTGGGAACTTCACAAGTCTGCAAATTATTTTTTTTATCTCTTAGACATGCAGGATTCTCCACGATGTTTTCCTCCACAGCCGAGCACGTGGGGAATCAGCACTTAAAATTGTAATTAACAATTTCATCCGTAGTTTATAATTATTTTGGGTTGTTATCAAAATGACCATCTACTATTCCAGTTTCCCTCTGTCGCCCTCTGTCGCTTACAGGACCCATGGGATGTTATGTTGTTAATCATATATTAGGTATGCTATTAACAATAGATTATTGGGGTTAAAAAAAAGTTACTGTTATAATGGAGTGACCACCTTCAATTTAAATTTAAATCTCAATCATTAAATATTTGTGATAAAAATTATTTTTAACACTAAAATTTAATTTTATATAAAATCAGAATCTAAAAGTTTTTTTAAGACAAATTTATTGAAATTTTCCAATATGAGCGGCAATTTCGTACAATAACCCCCAATAATATTATTATGGTGCGAAAATAATAATTATTAATATTGGTACATTATTTTGATAGGCGTTGTATTATTCCTTAGTATTTATTCGTCGATCGATGCACGAGTTGTTAAGACAAACTGGGATATTATGTCAGTATTTATATTCCTATCAAGCAATTCGTGTTAGATGGTGTTGTTCTAAGGGGGCGGCTTGTAGCGTCTATAAGCGGGAGTCATTTCAACGTCTCTGTCGATTGATAATTTGAAAGTCGTTTGTTTTATTTTGCAAATAGACAAATTAAAATTATTTTTTTTTATTTAATATTCTTTATTATACACCATACATAAATTACAGAAATTATACATATAAAAGAAGTATGCAATGGGCGGTCTTATTGCTGATAGCAATTTCTTCCAGACAACCAATGAATGGACAGGATTGCACGAATACGACAAGGGCAGGGCAAATTGGTGTGTTAGAGAAAAAAAAGAGATAAAAAAGAATAAACACATATACATATTATACACACACATACTACAAACATATATACATACAAAACATAAAAACATAAACATAAGAATAGAAGTGGAGTTGGTAGAGCAAGTGGATGAGTTTGTATATTTGGGATGTGTGTTTAGCAGGGATGGTAGATATGATAAGGATATAGAACGACGAGTGAATGCAGGAAATAGAGTTAATGGGGCTCTACACTCTATTGTGAAAAGTCAAAATGTGTCCAAAAAGGCACGTATGGCAATTCACAATGCTGTGTTAGTACCTACTTTAATGTATGGTAGTGAAAGTTGGGTGTGGCAGAAGAAGCACGAGAGTAGAATAAATGCTGTAGAAATGCGGTCATTAAGGAGTATGTTAGGGATGAATCTGAATGACAGAGTGAGAAATTGTTTAATAAGAGAAGAGTGTGGTTTGCAAGATGATGTTGTGACCAGGATTAATAAAGGAATGTTTCGGTGGTTTGGCCATGTAGAAAGAATGAATGAGGAAAGAGTGACAAAGCAAATTTATATTGCAGAGGTGAACGGCATAGTCGCCCTAGGCGAAAGTTTATCGACCAAATTGGCGATATATTAAAAATGGGCCAAATCAAGAGTACCTTTAACCGACGAGCGTGTATGCGTAGGTATATGGATGTGGAGGAAGCGAGAGAGGTGTGTCAGGATCGTGCCAAATGGAAGTCCATAATTTCTGCCTACCCCTCTGGGTGACAGGCGTGAGTGTTTATGTTATTTACAAAGTATATATATTACAAAGTATATATATATGTTATTTACAAAGTATATATATACATTTAATTAATTAAATAATTCAATATATATATATATATATATTGAATTATTTAATTAATTAAATGAAATTGTTATGATACATATAATATATTATTTAATGGATAGTGTGGAAGTGAAGTTAGAATTTAAAGTGCGAGGTAGTGATTCTTAACTAGTTTTTTAAATACCGGTAAGGATGGTGCGCGTTTTACTGACAATGGGAGTTCATTCCATAAATGAACGGCCTGTACAGTAAAATTTTTACAAAAATTACTACGAATTAACTATATTTATTTTATAGAAAGACGTAACTGCAAGTAGTAAAATTAAGCATCAACAGACTTAAAAAATATTTATGAAATTATCTACATAAATATTAACTAAATATAAAATTATCTAGATAATTGTGACATGCGATCAAATTGATGCTTCAAATGCCCTTGATGAAAATTATATTATGTAAGGTTATACACAATTATATCTGATAACTAACATCATGAGTATCAACGATAACTATTGACATAAGGTCTTTGTGAATTCGAACTAAGTTTATGTTAAATACAATAGGGTGAATAATGTGATTATAATAAGTTTATTATTTGCCATTGCTAGACAAAAGCCTCCATTCCATTTATTTTTATCTTCCGCCAGTTCTTGCCTTTACTTGGGTCTCCATGTTTTTTTTTTGTTTCCATATGTTGTTTTTAGGCTAGAAGTTATCGTGTACGCCGAAGCGACGCATATGCGCTGTCGCCAGCAGGTCAGGACCAATACCATAAGTGGTATCGGTTATGACCTACCTAGTTAAGTGGCTACCACATGATTAAATACTCTTTAATTATTTTATTTAAAAAGGTTGTATCCAGCACTTTGCCGACACGGTGACCGAATATCACCATTTGTACTCTGTAATCACTTTGCAAAGGAGTTTTCTCGAGATCAAGAATTATTCTGATCACGTTTACCTCAAAACTGGAAAACAAGAGTGCACAAACAGTGCGTCTTGCCAGTGACGACATAAAAATGTGAACGATGTTATTGCTCCAATGTGGTATTTGGTAGTGGTTCGTTCAGGTGGTAATTTTCTGGTTTAGCTCACTCACAGATGGACGAAGGCAGTAGAGTCCAAGAGGGAGGCCCCGGCCGTTAGTTTGGATATTGCAAAGGCCTTCAATCGGGTTTGACGCAAAGCGCTTCCCTTAGGAAGCTCCCTTTCTATGGGTTTCCTGAGAAGTTGTGCAATTGGATCACCAGTTTTCTTGCAGATCAAAGCATCAAGGTCATAGTAGACGGTGCATGGTCCGATTACAAGCCTATTAATGCTGATATTCCACAAGGCTGAGTGCTATTACCTACGCTCTTTCTTTTGAATATCGATGATATGTTGCAAGCCAATAACATTTATTGCTATGCTAATGACAGCCCTGGTCTGCTTATAAATATACACCGATAGTGGCAATATTACTCGGGAAAATGGCACCAAATACCGGAACAAACTCGTGACTGTAGTCGGGACTTTCTTCAAAACATACAAAACTTATGTTACCATCCACATCATCTGAATGCATGGCGTTCCACTATTGTGCAATTTGCTAGGAGCTTTCTTCCTCGCATGGTTACTGTGTGGAATCGTTTACAAACGGCGGTTTTCCGGACAGATCCGAAAAATGGTCTTTCAAGAACGCCTTTTTTAAAGGCCGGCAACACACCTGCAATTCCCCAGGTGATGCAGTAGTTCGATACATATCTCTTCTATAAAAAAAAGAGACGCGGTCTTTTGTTGCTGGTCGTATAAGAAAGCTTGAGGTCGCTCAGCGGCACGCGGGATTGTCCCCATTAAATGTAGTAATGCAAGTGAATTAAGACCGTGTTTTGTGGCATTTCTTGGAGGCGGCTTTGTTTGGCAGTGGACTTATAAGGGCAATAATCATGATAATGATGAATCAAAACAGGCATTTGTGCTTTTTTTAATTAAAATTTATTGATTGTGTTCACGGCTGTGCAGTCAATAGTCACTATCATGTAACCGACGACTTCCAACCTCTCGAACAAGTTCGTTTCCGAATAGGCTTTAACATCATAGACCACACCAAATTAGTACAGCAGACTGAAGAGTATAATCTGCCATTTTGCCTTGCATATGTGGACTATGAGAAAGCCTTTATTTCCAACAAAATTTGGGCGATGCTACAGTTTCTTCAGTGGTGCCAAGTTGACTGGCGGTATATTGAAGTGCTGAAGTGTTTGTACAGTAGGGCTATCCGAGTACAGAACCAGAGTACGAAACCTATCCAAGTGCAGAGAGGTGTAAGACAGGGTGATTTTACATCCCCGTAAACTCTTCACTGCTGAATTGGAAGAAGTTTTGGACTAGAAGGAATTCGGCATTAACATCAATAGCGAGTAAATCACTCACCTTCGATTTACCGACGATATAGTGCTTATAGCAAAATCATTGGAGGACCTTAGCACTATGCGCAATGGCCTCAATAGTGTCTCCCAACGGATAGGTCTTCAGATGAACATGGATAAAACAAAGATCATATGTAACGTCCATGTCAAACCTATGCCGGTAGTTATTGGGAGCACTAAGCTCGAAGTTTTTGACGAGTATTAGGTTAGTCCAACTTCAAACAAGAGGTTAACCGACGGATTCAACTGGATTGGGCAGCGTTCGGGATATTACGAAACATCTCGTCAGGTATATCTCGAAACTTTAAAACAAGATTGTACCATTAGTGCGGGTTGCAAGTTGCAAGCTGCGCTCACGCCTAGAATAAGATAGCAGTTTAATACTGCTGTGTTTCGTATGGTGAAAGTAGAGAACCGGAGATTATTATTACTGAAAATGAGGCATTTCATATAATAACGAATAATAATAACTGGTATTTATTTTCTCCCACATATTACAATCAGTACATCACAAAAAACTTAGTAACAATGAACTATACAACTAAATAACAGCTATAAAAATTAACTAAATAAGATCTAGGTGGGAGACTGGTGCCCAAACTAGGTTGCCCTGTGCTATGGGATCACCAGGCCCCTCCCTCAACAGAAGTTATAATGCTGTAAAACATTTATAATTAATACAGCTACGTGTAATAAAATTACATTAAAATATACTTGTTCAGTTTGGAGAGTATATGAATCCTCAAGGGTGATAACGAATCTGCATTTTGATTCTTCATTGAAGTTAGTTGTAGGTATCTATGGATCACAGCATCCATATGCCATAAGGTGAATTGTATGTTCGTTTGTCACCCCCGTTCTATAAAAAAAATTGACATTACAAGTGATCTTTGAATCATCCATGTTAATTTAAAGACATATCCGTATAAACTTATCAATATAGGTCATTGAACATAGTATCACAGTCCAACGATTTTTCCATAATGACTGAATCAACGACAAATTGAAAGTTAGTAATGTATCGATTACCTGAAGTAATGTGTTTCTGTGTAAACTATTTTATCCTATGTATATCCTCATCTAATAATATTTTTATACTATATATATGATCCTGGTCGGATAATTTCATGTTGCACAGGCGGAGTTAAGGCCGCGGAGGAGTGCCCCTTGTGTTCCTGGTGCGCTTTACCGGAAAAGGAAAAGGGCAAGGAATTTTTTTGTAATACATACATCAAGGCTTAAACTCTCACGCCTGTTACTCAGAGTGGTAGGCAGATACTACGGACTTCCAATTGTCATAATCCTAACACGTTTCTCTGTCATTCATACATAATATATCTCATCATTCGCCATTTTTTTATCGTATCCTTTCAAGAATATGTATTTAGTCTATTATACTAAATTCTTTTCGAAAACCAGCTTGTCGGAGAGACTGGAAGGAGACAATTCTGCATGCGAGAGTATTTGTACAAATTAAAATTTTAATAAAAGTAAAAGCAGACTTCAAGGAATTACATAAAATGTATCAAATGAATTTACATTCTGCTGTCAACGCTAAAACATGATATAGAAAAGTAATGTAGAAAGTGTATAGAAGAATTAAGGCCTTGATTTCGGAATACAAAGTAATTTTTTTTAATTTAAAGCACCTAGTAAGTTGAATCTTACTTTTTGTTACAAGTTTATTTTTTAAACCCATTAAGTGAACTTAAAAAATCACAATCATTACAAATGTATCAACTATAATGTCATCTATGTAGTAATACATTTAAAACTTCATCCACGGGTGTGGAAGGCGAGGAATTTTTTCTTCAATTTTATATAGGATGACCCCTGAATTATAATCTCACAATCTCAATTAATATTTCAGGTATCACGGAAAATTCACTGTTGTAGTTGGTCTTCAACTCAGGCCTTTTCAAACAGATCTTTTGTAAAGAATATGAAGGCTCAATTCTGTAATATTGCTTCTTCGATACGAGCTGCGTTAAAATTGGATAAGTCTTGTCTCCACATTTAAAGATTTGTCTATGCAGTTGCCTGTGCGCTGTTTTATCATGAATGAATGCAGTTTTATTTACCGCCTAACAGCTATAAAATAACAGTGTGGTTGGTGAGGTATTATTATCTTGTGAACTTTCTCAACACAACACAAATATGTGCTGTATTGAGATGAAAAATTAATCATTGTCTTGAAAAAAAAAATGACAATTTTAGTTTTCTAACGTGAACCTTGTGTGCCTTTAAGAAATATATCAAATGAAAATGTTTTTTTTATTTTTAGGTTATGTGCACATAATTCAAAAACCGTTTTTATTTTCATTGGTAACCAAATAAACGAAATCGAACAGTACAAGCGCTTGCGCTGCCTAGGCCGGTACTCTCTGCCTAGTTAATTATTACATTGGAAATGTCATAGTCACCCACTGCCGTACGCTCCTCGTTGCAGATCTGGGCATTTTACATCTGGCGTAAAGAGATAGAAAGTTATACGATCCTCCTCGTCATTACCATAGTCACCTCTTACGACATCTACAGGACAAAAGGGAGTGATGAATTCTCTTACCCTGCCACAACACGGCACCTACACGGTAGTATTTAAATTAGATTTGTTTTAAATATTTTAACAATTATATTGCTAAGTAAAGTAAATATATATCATTACATGAAACCTGATATCATCCAGGGTCCTTAAAACTTTGTAACCACTATTTACGTTAACTGTAGCGTTTTTGTATTGGAAATAAAAGAACAATCATGTGTAATAGATAAAGTTTTATTCATTCGACGTAATTTTAAATGAATATATAATATCTATTTTCATTCAATGAATGGATGTCACCCGTATTGTAGGAGTCCATAAGAGCAGACAAAGGTTACATGAACTTTACCATGAAAGGGCATATAACCTTAGCGTCGAAATTAGGGAATGTGTAAAAAATATTAAAAATATAAAGAGCAACAATGTGGAGTATAATTCATAGTGAAATTGGTAAGGTCAACACTCGCAATTCAAACTACCGGTTAAGTTTTACCAACAAATGAACTGATTCAGATCATGTTGCAATGGTTTTTGAGAAATATTTTACTGATATTCCGATCTTAACCACTAAGTCACTGAATTCTTCTCTTGCCGTCGCCGAATCATTACTTAAACAAAATGTAAATGCGTGTTCAAAGAATTTTAAAACTATTGATCAAAGATGTTTTATAGGTACACATACCGTGTACGCGCGCCTAAACCGCTTCCATTTCAAAGGCGCCAATACTGGTGTATTCGTTCGATCGTTCCGCCATTACGCCAGCGACGTTCATTGCGAACATATATCACGCACCGGTGTTTTTAATTTCGTAAAATGACTGTTTGTGCTATGAAATCATGTAAAAAATACTCTTGGAAAAAGTTAAGGATCACTTTTCATAAGTAACTATACAATTTGATGGTATATTTCTTTGTAAAAGAATACGAAAGCTAAATGTCAATACAAGTAATAATATTGCGCAATAATATTTGAGTGTTGCCTAGTTTATGAAATGTATTTACCATTTTTTAATGTCATGATCAACCGGAAAGATTATCTGTATAGGGGTTTTAAACGGTCTAATTTTACAGATTTTACCCAACCTATAGGGTTAAACCGTTTTAAGGCTTAGGGTTAAACTAAATCTGGCAGCACGGAATCGCAATTTCCTGTGCTTCTATCCTTTTTGGTCACTCAGAACCGTTATTTACTAGAGCGAGAAAGAGTGCGAGTTTATAGTTCCACCCTCAAAAAGCCGATTGTTAACCGGTTTCAAAAGTTTATCTATCATTCTTGACAATCCATAGTAATATAATATTATAAATGTGAAAGAGTGATTTTTGTTTATTCGTTTTTGTCCTTCCTTCACGCAGCAACGGAACAGAGCAAATTTAAAAAATTAAACATTTGCCATCTCTTGACCGAAATTTACGCTTAACCAAACTTACTTCTTTTCGTTATTTTACTTAGGAAAAAAAATTAATGTCTTCGTAAAAAGCGGCAATATTTTGTGTTCTACAGTACAAAAGTATAGTACTCTTTATATATTTAATAATAATAGATTATAAATATATGTTACGTACATAAATATCTCCTGTGCTTTTTTATTAATTTTTAACTGCAACATTAATTATAAGTTTTATTATTATTTAGTGCGATGTTCGTACCTACATAAAACACACATAACCAACCATATCCCCATACACACACGCACACAAATGCACACGCCTCGCACACACATTTTATACTCGTAGAATCAATAGGTACGTCATATATGAATGAAATATGAATTTTTTTACGTGGTAGAGCCATGCTGCAGCTATATTAATAGTACAGTTGTAGCACGAATGGGTCGGCTCGACCGGGGAAGCACGCTGTGACAGAATACCAGCGTCAAATAGCAGTTTAACACTGCTGTGTTTCGTATGGTGAGTGTAGAGAACCGGAGACCCTTTTTACTGGAAAATAGGCATTCCATCTTAGTCCTCACGGGTGACAACGCATCTGCGTTTTGATTCGCAAACGTGGATAGATGTGGATGTCTATGCGCCACAGCAACAACTTACCATCAGGCAGAATGTGTGCTTCTTTGTCACCCTTATACATATATTCTCTCTCAATACATTGAAAATGTAATGTATGTACACAAAAATAAAAGTTGTTATACGAAAATGAGTGATATTCATTCTGTAAATACTAGGAACAGACACAAGCTTGTAATACCAGTTACTCGACTCCACCGGGTCAGTAATTTATTCTTGGGGCGATGTATACGCTTTTAAAACTAAATCCCAGAAAATATACAAAATTTGACTGCTCAAAGTTCAAAAACTTTATTAAACAAAGTTTGTATAAAAAGGGTTATTATAATATTAATTAATTTAAGAATGATAATAAAGAATGAGGTGATCGCTACGAAGCTATTTCTAATTTGTTTTGTGTGGTTAATTGCGTAACATACATGATTGTAAACTGTTATTTAAAAAAAAAGTGCCCCTCTGTTTCTTGGTGGTTCTTCCCAAAACAGAGGTTTTTTTCGAACCAATGGTAATTAAACAAAAGAGTGACTTTCAATAAGTATTATTTATTGTGTATATTGAATAAAAAAGTTCCTTTCTGATTTTGTTTCTGTTACAAAATTTTGCGAATAAAAAGTCAGTAAGTCAGTGAGTAGAAAAATAAGGTAATGTGTCTTTTTGGACACATTGATCAATAAGAAATAAAAAGGATCATTGAATACGTAATTTGAGCAGTATTTCACAACCTTTACAAATACTGATAGTTACTTGCCTTGAGTTACTTGACATAAAGTCCTCTGTCAAAACAGTGTATGTTATATACAAATATAAGTTATGGTTTTTATTATACTAATCTCTATATATAAAAATAAATTGCTGTCCAGTTTCGCTAAAACTCAAGAACGGCTAGACCGATTTTGATAAAATTTCTTGTATGTATTTGAATGGATCCCTAGATGATTTAGGTTTTCATTTGGACCCGGTAGGGGTGCTGTTATCGAGACCTAGAAATCACCCGTGCGAAACCGGGGCGGATC
Organism: Parnassius mnemosyne; assembly: GCA_963668995.1. Lineage (NCBI taxonomy): Eukaryota > Metazoa > Arthropoda > Insecta > Lepidoptera > Papilionidae > Parnassius > Parnassius mnemosyne. Next base: position 16,611,811 of record CAVLGL010000079.1, on the reverse strand, counting down.
GTTAATGTTATATATATGTTATATTACCAAAAAACAATATACATTATTAGACTATTTACTTCTCCGATTCCAAAAAAGATGAGCTCGGACGTTGCTCAATCCTCTCTTACATTATATTACTTAATTTCGCAAAATGACTGTTTGTGCTGTGAAATTATGTAAAAATTACTCTTGGGAAAAAGATAAGGATAAGAACATCACTTTTCATAAGTAACTATACAATTTGATGGTGTATTTCTTTGTAAAAGAATACGAAAGCTAAATGTCAATACAAGTAATAATATTGCGCAATAATATTTGAGTGTTGCCTAGTCTATGAAATGTTTTTACCATTTTTAATGTCATGATCAACCGGAAAGATTATCTGTATAGGGGTTTTAAACGGTCTAATTTTACAGATTTTACCCAACCTATAGAGTTAAATCGTTTATGGCTTAGGGTTGAACTACATCTGGCAGCACAGAATCGCACTTTCCTGTGCTTCTATCCTTTTTGGTCACTCAAACCCAACCAACTTCAAAAGTTTATCTATCATTCTTGACAATCCATACTAATATAATATTATAAACGTGAAAGAGAGAATTTTGTTTATTTATTTTTGTCCTTCCTTCACGCAGCAACGGAACGGAGCAATTTTAAAAATTAAACATTTGCCATCTCTTGGCCGAAATTTACGCTTAACCAAACTTACATCTTTTCGTTATTTTACTTAGGAAAAAAATGTCTTCATAAAAAGCGGCAATACTTTGTGTTATAAAGTACAAAAGTGTAGTTCTCTGTATATATTTAATAATAATAGATTACAAATATATGTTACGTACATAAATATCTACTGTGCTTTTTTATTTATTTTAACTGCAATATTAATTATAGGTTTTATTATTATTTAGTGCGACGTTCGTACCTACATAAAGCATAGAGCCATGCTGCAGCTATATTAGTAGTATAGTTGTAGCACGAATGGGTCGGCTGACCAGGGAAGGACCACGCTCTCACAGAATACTAGTGTCAAATAGCAGTTTAACACTGCTGTGTTTCGTATGGTGAGTGTAGAGAACCCGAGACCCTTTTTACTGGAAAAGAGGCATTCCATCTTAGTCCTCACGGGTGACAACGCATCTGCGTTTTGATTCGCAAACGAAGATAAATGTAGATGTCTATGGGCCACAGCAACCACTTACCACCAGGTGTACTGTGTGCTCGTTTGTCACTCGATCCTATAAAAAAAATCTGCCACATTTTTTGGGTAATCTATCCGCACTGTTATTACCGAAGTCATGCACATTAATGCAGCCATGGTACGTAAGATATGCGCGTCACGTGGTACTCACGAACACATGAATCAAAGACTGGCATCACTATGAACGGTGCGGTGTGTTAGCGACACGGTATCTGGACCTATAAAACATCTTTGCTATTGATATTAAGAAAACTGCAGATCTGTGGGGGATTTATGTTAACGTTATTGCGTCCAATAATCGATAAAATTGCACCTTAACTAGCTACTATTTTTAATATTAGTATGGAATATATGGTGTGTTTCTTGATTTAATGACGCATAGTAAAGTAATACATTTATTTAAATCTGGTAATACATTTGACCCCGCCATCTGGTCCATAAGAATATGGATAGTGTGTCCATAATCTATGATTTAAAACCTAAAGGATCACTCCGACAAAAATTTAAGGAAATTAAAATTTTATTTATTTTAAATTTTATTTATACGTGGTAGAGCCATGCTATATTAATAGTATAGTTGTAGTACAAATGGGTCGGCTCGACCGGGGAAGGACCACGCTCTCACAGAATACCAGCGTAAAATAGCAACTTATAGCTGCCGTGTTTCGTATGGTGAGTGTAGAGAACCGGAGACCCCTTTTACTGAAAACGAGGCATTCCATCTTAGTCCTCACGGGTGACAACGCATCTGCACTTTGATTCGCAAACGTGGATAGATATGGATGTCTATGCGCCACAGCAACCACTTACCATCAGGCAGACTGTGTGCTTCTTTGTCACCCTTATATATATATATATTCTCTCTTAATACATTAAAAATGTAATGTAAGTACACAAAAATAAAAGTTGTTATACGAAAATGAGTGATATTCATTCAGTAATTACTAGAAACAGACAAGCTAACACCAGTTACTCGACTCCACCGGGTCAGTAATTTATTCTTGGGGCGATGTATACGCTTTTAAAACTAAATCCCAGAAAATATACAAAATTTGACCTGCTCAAAGTTCAAAAACTTTATTAAACAAAGTTTGTATAAAAAGGGTTATTAGAATATTAATGAATTTAAGGATGATAATAAAGCCTGGGAATGAGGTGATCGCTACCAAGCTATTTCTAATTTGTTTTGTGTGGTTAATTGCGTAACATACATGATTGTAAACTGTTATTTAAAAAAAAGTAGCCCTCTGTTTCTTGCTGGTTCTTCCCAAAACAGAGGTTTTTTTTCAAACCAATGGAAATTAAACAAAAGAGTGACTTTCAATAAGTGTTATTTATTATCTATATTGAATAAAAAAGTTCCTTTCTGATTTTGGTTCTGTTATAAGATTTTGCGAATAAAAAGTCAGTAAGTCAGTGAGTAGAAAAATAAGGTAATGTGTCGTTTTGGACACATTGATCAATAAGAAATAAAAAGGATCATTGAATACGTAATTTGAGCAGTACGAGTATTTCACAACCTTTACAAATACTGATAGTTACTTGCCTTGAAATACGAGTATAATCCTCTGTCAAAACAGTGTGGGTTATATACAAATATAAGTTATGGTTTTTATTATACTAATCTCTATATATATAAAAATAAATTGCTGTCCATTAGTTTCGCTTAAAACTCAAGAACGGCTGGACCGATTTTGATGAAATTTCTTGTATGTATTTGAATGGATCCCTAGATGATTTAGGTTTTCATTTGGACCCGGTAGGGGTGCTGTTATCGAGACCTAGAAATCACCCGTGCAAAACCGGGGCGGATCGCTAATGTTATATATGACATATTACCAAAAAACAATATACATTATTAGAATATTTACTTCTCCGATTCCAAAAAAAGACGAGCTCAGACGTTGCTCAATCCTCCCATACATTATATTACTTGCTTGGAAGTCCTCTATTGTCTATTTTCGAGATGTTAGTGCCGTTAGCATATACTGCTCTTAAAGCTTCATCTATCACAGGGCTCGCGGCCTGTAAGGTATGTGCTAATTGATGAATGAGAGAATAAGTTCATCAGGAAGCTTAGTAACCTGGCGTACAGCAAGACGAATCATGCGTACGGAGTCCATTCATAATGTCAGTACGAAAAACTAATATAAAGTACTTATAAAAATTCTAATTCTGTTATTAAATATCTGTTTGTTATTTTAGTTCTGTAAATATTTTTGTTTTACTATGTTTCAGGTCTTTACATATATTATATCCGCTTTCATCGTCATCATCATTACAACCTTTCATAAGTCCACTGCTGAACATAGGCCTCCTTGTAGGAATGCCACAAAGCACGGTCCTGAGCCACCTGCAACCATCGACTTCCTGCATGTCTTACCAGGTCGTCACTCCATCTCGTGGGGGGTCGCCCTACACTTCGCCTACCGGTACGAGGCTGCCACTCAAAAATCTTTCTTCCCCATCGGTTGTCGGTTCTTCGAGCTATATGGCCGGCCCACTGCCACTTCAGCTTACTAATCCGTTGGGCTATGTCGGTTACTCTGGTTCTACTGCGGATATCCTCATTCCTAAGTTTAGCACGCAGAGAAACTCCAAACATAGGCCTCTCCATAGCTCGCCGAGCAACCTTGAGCTTCCTGATACGGCCGGCAGTGAAGGACCACGTCTCAGATCCGTAAGTCATCACTGACAACACGCAATGGTTGTACAATTTCGTTTTAAGGTTTTGAGGTATGTCTGACGAGAAGATGTGTCGTAGCTTCCCGAACGCTGCCCAGCCGAGTTAAAATAGTCGATGGACCTCTCGGTCGAAGTTGGACTTACCTAGTCGGACTATTTGTCCCAGGTAAACATACTCGTCAACAACTTCGAGCTTAGTGCTCCCTACAACTACCGGCATAGGTGTGACATGGACATTAAACATAATCTTTGTTTTGTCCATGTTCATCTTAAGACTTATCCGTTGGGAGACACTATTGAGGTCATTGAGCATAGTTCTTAGGTCCTCCAGCGATTCTGCCATAAGGACTATATCGTCGGCAAATCGAAGGTGAGTGATGTACTCGCCATTGATGTTAATACCGTATACTTTCCAGTCCAGAAGCTTGAAAACTTCTTCCAAAGCAGCGGTGAAGAGTTTCGGGGATATAACTTCACCCTGTTTTACACCTCTCTGCAATTGGATAGGTTTCGTACTCTGCTTCTGTACTCGGATAGCCATCGTAGCCCTACTGTACAAGCACTTCAGCACTTCGATATACCGACAGTAACTTGGCACCGCTGAAGGGACTGCAGCACCGCCCAAATTTCGACGGAATCAAAGGCTTTCTCATAGTCCACATACGCCAGGCATAGTCGCAAATTGTACTCCTCGGACTTCTGTACAACTTGCCGAAGGATATGTATGTAGTCTATGGTGCTAAAGCCTTTTCGGAAACCAGCTTGTTCGGAAGGCTGGAAGTCGTCAAGTCTGCGTGCGAGACGATTTGTAATGACTCTCGAAAACAGCACGTAGACGCGGCTCAGAAGGGAAATCGGTCTGTAGTTCTTCAAGAGAGCGTTGTCGCCTTTCTTGAAGAACAAGACCACCGCACTTCTGCTCTCGCTCAGACTGACGTCCAGGATATCTTCGGAATAGTGTCGGATAAGACTCGCTCTTGGATCTTTACTCACACTTGCGTGTGGCTCCAACGATGACGAGTGCAGCTGCCCATAGAACCTCTCAATCTCACTCAAAATCTTAGGTGCTCCGAAAAAGATGCTGCCACACTCAGTCTTCAGCTTTGACCGTTGGCTCTTTCTGGCAGACAGATCTCTGGCAAAGACTTTGTAGCCTTGGTTTCGCTCGATCTCTTCTTCAATACAAGCTGTATTGAAGTTGCGTAAGTCCCGCCGTATGCATTTGGAGATCTGTCTGTTCAGTGGCCTGTATGCTGTCAAATCTGTTAAAGAATGTAGCTTCATCTCCCTTCTAACAGCCACGAGATTAAGAGAGTTATCGTATTGTTTTTGTGTTTTTCTGTGGCGGGTCTTGCAGAACTTAGCTCCGACCGCATGGACAGTTTCCACGAGCTTGTCATTCATATCGTCCACTTCATTGCAGTCTTCTAGGTACTGAAAACGGTTTTATAACTCGAGCTCAACGGTTTCAGGACTTCGGAACAGAGCACGAGGGGGACGGAGCGTTGAATTCATTAGACGAGACCTCTTCAACTTAACGTTTAGGTTCAGTGTGCCTCTAACCATTCAGTGATCGCTACCAATTTTCACCCTCGCGATCACGGAAACATCACTGAACAATTGTCGTCTGGTCGTCATAATGAAGTCAATCTCATTTTTGTCGTACCGTCGGGGCTCGTCCAGGTCCACTTCCTGTGGGGCCGCTTCTTGAAGCTTCATCAAAAAGAGTCCTTCTTTCTCCATGAAGTCGGCCAGTTGCTGGCCACTTGGGTTCCGTTGTCCTATTCCAAATTTCCCTACTTTCAGCTCACCGTTCTCTCTTGTGCCTAGTTTTGCATTGAAGTCTTCCATTAACACCGTATATTGGGTTTTGGAGGAATGCATGGCTCTAGAGATATCCTCATACATTTCCTCCACCTCCTCATCGGAGTATGCCGAGGTTGGTGCGTAAAACTGTAAGACCTTCAGCGAATTTTGTGTTTTTGTGTGAAATTTGGTGATTCTGAGTATAAGGTATATTCTTTCTAAAGTCTTTGAGCGTTTGGTGGATGATGCTATTTACCCCCACTTGCATAATGTTATCTTAGATGAACAACACGGTTTTGTCAAACGGCGATCTACAATAACTAATCTTATAACTTACACATCAGATATATTTAACGCGCTTGACACCAATACACAAACTGACAGTATTTATACTGATTTCCGGAAAGCATTTGACACTGTTGATCATAAAATACTATTGGAGAAGATTGCTTTCAATGGTATACGCGGTAATCTCTGGCAGTGGTTTAAGTCGTATGTCTCTAATAGAACGCAGAGGGTTGTTATTAAAGGTTCAGAGTCCGATGTTGCTAATGTCACTTCTGGCGTGCCACAGGGCTCCATTTTGGGTCCTCTCTTGTTTGTGATCTTCATAAATGATGTTAAAAATTGTTTTAAAAATAGTCAGTTCCTTTTATATACTGATGATCTCAAAATATATCAATGCATCGATAGGATAGAGCATCACTATTTGCTTCAAGAAGACCTTGACAGATTAAACAATTATTATGTTCTTAATATGTGGAGGACAGAGTGCAGAGTTGGCACGTGGAATGTTAGAGGAGGCATGAGAGATAAGACGAATGAGTTGATCGAAATAATGAAAGAAAGAGAATTAGATGTCGTGTGTATGTCGGAGACCAAACGGAAGGGCAGTGGTACTGAAGAGCTCCCTGGCGGGGCGTTAGCTCTATGGTCAGGAGTCCCGGAGAGCGAGAACGCCTGCCAGGGAGTGGGGGTGCTGCTGTCTTCTCGGTTGGTCGATGTTATGACTGAATATAAGGTTGTGAACTCAAGACTTTTCTGGGTTCGCTTTAAATTGGGACTGACGAAGTTATTCCTTTTGGCTGTTTATGCGCCGGTAGCTTCGTCATCCAGGGCTGAGCTGGAGGAGTTTTGGGAGAATGTAAGAGAAGTTCTAGATTTGGCTAGGGGAAACGAAAGAATTGTTGTATGTGGTGATTTGAATGGATGGGTTGGTACCGTTCGACCAGGGTACGAGTCGGTACTTGGAAAGTTTGGCGATAAAAGGGTTAATGATGCTGGCAAGCTTATACTGGCGGTGTGCAAGGAAAAGGGTCTTCTTGTGACAAACACTATGTTTAATCACAAGAAAATCCATATGTATACTAGAGAACGAAAGAATGAGAGAAGTATGATTGATTTGTTCCTGGTGGATGACCGACTGCGAAAACAGGTGATGGATACGCGAGTGTTCAGGGGTGCTGACCTGGGAACGGATCACTATCTAGTGATTACTAGATTTAGGGGTCTGTTCGCGGGTTGGCGCTACCGGACGGCAGTAACAGAACCACAGTCGGTCTGTCGCATCCGAAGCTGGAAGCTTCAGGAAGCGGATACTAGGGACAAATATCATGCGAGGGTAGCCGAAAAGCTTGACACCATCGATGGCAGAAAAGAATGTGTAGAAAGAACTTGGCAGAACCTTAGGGATGGAATGGTAAGTGCAGCGGAAGAAGTGTGTGGAACAATAAAAAGAGGCAGTAGTAAAAGAAGAGATGCATGGTGGAATGATGAAGTGAAAGAAGCTGTAAAAAAGAAGAAGAAAGCATGGTTAGACTACTTGGCCTCTAGTAATGATAAGGATATGAGAGAGAAGATGAAAGAAAGATATAGGCTGCAGAAAGTTCACACGAAAGCATTGATTGAGGAAGTGCGTGAAAGGTGTAGAATGGAAGCGGACGAAAGGTTGTCGCACAACTTTAAGGAGAACTCCAAACTCTTCTGGAAAGAGGTTGGAAGGACCCGGAGTGGTGCGACAGCCTTAAGAATGAACAAAGTGCTTTCGAGAACTAATGACGTCCTCTCAAAATAATCGGACGTCATGCAGCGATGGAGCGAATTTTATAGAGAAATGTATGCGTATGATGATCTTAGTGAGGGATCCGGGGATGACGCCGTGACTGGTACGCCAGACCCGGACCTCGATGACACTGAGGTCATCAGTATGAAAGAGATTGAACGTGCGATTCGAAGTTTGAAATGTGGTAAGGCTGCGGGACTAGACAGAGTTACTGCTGAAATGGTCAAGTATGGTGGGCCTCGCGTCTGGGACAGCTTTCATCTGCTGTGCAATTTGTGCTGGCGGACGGGGGATGTCCCGGATGATTGGCGATCCGCAGTCATTGTGCCTTTATATAAAGGTAAAGGTTCACATTTTGACTGCGGGTGCTATCGGGCGATCAGCTTGACCAGTTTAGCAAGTAAAGTTTACTCGAAGGTTTTGACACGTAGGATGCAAGAGAAATCGGAAAGATTTCTATGGGAGGCACAATGCGGATTTAGACCTGGAAGAGGATGCACGGATCAAATGTTTTCTCTCCGCATGATCACGGAAAAGCTTCTGGCTGCTAACCAGAAGATTTTCTGTGCTTTTGTGGATCTTGAGAAAGCATTTGATAAGGTTGTAAGGAAGAAAATGTGGGAACTGTTGCCGGGGTATGGTGTGGATGGTCGATTGCTAAGGGCTGTGCAGTCTCTTTACTGTGACTGTAAAGCCTGTGTGCGGGTAGGGCATGACCTGTCACCCATGTTTGACGTCCAAACGGGCGTAAAGCAGGGTTGTGTCATGTCTTCCTGGCTGTTCATACTGTATCTCGACAGCTGTTTACAGAAGCTGAAAGATAGTTGTTTGGGTGTGAAATTGGGTGACATTAAAGTAAATTGTCTGCTGTATGCTGATGATGCAGTGCTTATTGCACCATCAGAGGCAGAACTGCAGGCATTAGTCACGTGTATGAAAGAGGAATGTGAAATTAAAGGTCTCCGTTTGAATGCTAATAAAACTAAGGTTCTGGTATTTGAAAGGGACGAAGAGAGAACGAAGTGTGAAATATGGGTAAATCAGGAATGTCTAGAACAGGTAAATGAAATTGTATACTTGGGGAGTGCTTTTAGCCGGGATGGAAGATGTGATTTAGATGTGGACAGGCGTGTCGCTGCCGGGAACAAAGTCAATGGTGCCCTGACTGCGTTAGTCAAAAGGCAAGGCGTAGCGAAGAGTGCACGCCTTGCAATACATAACGCAGTGTTGGTACCGACTTTGTTATATGGCAGCGAAACCTGGGTATGCCAGAAGAAGCATAAAAGTAAGTTGAATGCAGTGGAGATGCGATCTCTTCGTAAAATGTGCGGCGTTACCATGGCCGACCGAAAGCGAAACGAAGAGATTCGCAATATGGCAGGTTTGAAAGATGACCTTATCACAAAAATTGATAAGGGCGTGCTTCGGTGGTTTGGGCACGTTGAGCGAATGAGTGAAGACCGAATGGTGAAGAAAATATATAGCGCGAAAGTTAATATTAAAAGGTGTCGAGGTAGACCGAGACTAACTTTCGAAGACCATGTGAGCAAATTGCTCGAAGAGGGTAGGGTCAAAAGTACTCGGATACCTAGACGTGCATGCATGAAGAAGATAATGAATCTGAAAGAAGCGAAAGAGGTTTGTAAGGATCGTGACACTTGGCGATCTGTTCTCTCTGGCTACCCCGTCAGGGATTGTGCGTGAAGATAAGTAAGTAAGTATGTTCTTAATAATTTACGACTCAATTTAATGTGTATTTAATTTTTAATTTCAGTGGTAGAGCCACGCGGCAGCTTTTGCTGTCGCACGGTTGGGCCGTCTCAAACCGGGGTGATACCACGACCTCACAGAAAACCAGCGTGAAGTAGAGGTTTACCTCTGCGTTTCGCTTGGTGAGTGCAGGTGGCCGGAGGCCCTTTTTACTGGAAATGAGGCATTCCATCTTGGTCCTCACGGGTGACAACGCATCTACATTTTGATTTGTATTGAATGGAAGATAGATGTAGATATCTATGGGCCGCAGCAACCAATTACCATCAAGTGGACTGTGTGCTCGTTTGTCACCCTTATCCTATAAAAAAAATGTTAAGTAATCACTTTCATAAAAAAATGGAATATAAACTACTTTAACTATTCTCTTAAAGGTATAGATATTTTAAGGGTGAATAATATAAGGGATTTGGGTGTGACTTTTGATAGCAAATTACATTTTGATATTCATATACAATACATAATTGGTACAGCTTTTAAAATGTACGGACTTGTAATGCATTCTTCTACTAAATTTAGTAACCCCACCACTTTAATCTGTCTTTTTAAATCTTTGGTCAGGCCTCAATTGGATGGAGTACGGAGTACCTATATGGAACCCACTTTATAAAAAATATAATCATAGCATTGAAATGGTACAAAAAAGTTCTTGCGTCGCGTTAATTACAAATATCACCGTAAGCGTTTATCGTATGTTCTCCTTTTAACAAAATATAAACTCTTAGACTTAAGGTCTAGACGCACTCAACTTGAGGCAAGATTACTTTATGATCTGTGCAATAACAAGTATGATTGCACAGATATAATTAATCGTATTAGTTACTCCGTACCACCTCGCGCACGTATACGTTCTTTGCGTCCTCACTCACTCTTTGCTGTGTCAAGATCTCGGACAAACGCCGGTATCCGATCGCCCTTTCATCGTATGGTTGACACATACAACAAAAAAATTCATTCGTTAGATTTATTTTCTTGCAGTACCAGATCATACAATAGACAGATAGTTAACTTGCTGTTAAACACTTAATGTCTCTTTTAAAGTCTTGAACACATTAACTACTAACACTAACTATAAATTATCTAACCAATGACTATATATGTACATGCACAGACACACAAATACGTGCGCGCACGCGCATGCGCACACACACATCCTAACTCACAAACACACAACAATTTAACCTCTCATACATGTTAAACAATATTTTAGAAAAATAAGGTACTTTATTTTTACAAAAATTAGGTCCGTCACATAATTATTATATGTTTTATACTCTATATGTGACCATCGTCGTTGACTTTATTTTTGTTTATAGAATATAAGTTTTGGCATAAGATATATTGTAAACTTGTTTGTGGTTCTCTAATAAAAAAAATTAAAAAAAGGTACGCAACCCTCGTCGACACACTCGCGATCTTTACAACGTTGTTAACGAGAGACTTGTGGACGATAAATCCGACACCTCCTTGGGACAGATGGTCGCCCTCCCGGTGATAGAGCAACTTGCCGGATTCGAGGATTATCGTGTCCTCCCCCTCTCTTCGAACTTCGGATAATCCTATAATATGCCAGCGTAACTTGTCTATCTCTTTTTCCAGCTCCACAATCTTCTCGTCCGCCCTCAGGGTGCGTGCGTTGTACGTTGCCAGGTCGAGTCGTCTATGGTGGCAACCGAACCTCCACCGGAGATTCTTAGCATCCCCCATAATGGTTTTATAGGGGCAAAAATAAAAAATATATTCGTCTTAATCTGTCACGTCCTGTTAGTCCATATCGGTCTCCCCCGTAACAAATTTTCAAATCCCGCCAAAGAGTATCGTAATATTTAGAAGAGATCCCTCAGAAACAAAGAGTATGTAATCACTACGTTTACTCGATTGACCATTAGATAACAGTGCTCAGAACAATTGTTTTTTAAATGTTATTTATATGAATTATAAATCTAAAATTATAAAATGTTTATTAGTATTAGTTTCGTTTCTTAATAACATTTCTCTTATTTAAGAAAATGTACTTCAAATGACGCATCCCGTGTACTTCATATATTTTAGTCTATTTCCTTCGCCGCGTGAATGTCTTGCATTCAACTAAAAATTAAAAAAAAATTAAGTAGGTACAACAAAAAGTTTGTTGTTAGTTTTTTATATCAAACGTAAGTATGTAATTACACGGGTTTTAAAAGTTAGTTGCTAATATTTTGTCTCGTAACATTTTTATACACTTTATAAAATTTGCATTTCAAATGCTGTGTCGTTTGCGTATGAAATAAAATAGTTAGAAATAACTGAAAATGAAACATAATGTGTGAGTTATCACTATAAATCATACAAAAATATAAATTTTCATATTTCACAGAGGCCAATTACGAAAATTACGTTTAATGTTATAATTTTGATATATCTTGAACATTGGCAAAGTTGTTTTCAATAAAACGTTGGTCAAATATAGCTTGCTAAAGTACATACCTATGATTGATTTTTTTAATTTATTAGATGCGCCTATTGAGTAGGTATATCGATATAATTATATTATATATATCTTTTCTTTAGGAAATTTCGGGTGTTTCTATGTCCTTGTTTCTTTCTACATAGTAGTTATTTGGTTTTCATCATCATCATCATCATCATTACAGCCTTTCATAAGTCCACTGCTGAACATAGGCCTCCCCCAAGGAATGCCACAAAGCGCGGTCCTGAGCCACCTGCATCCATCGACTTCCTGTATGTCTTGCCAGGTCATCACTCCATCTCGTGGGGGGTCGCCCTACAATTCACCTACACTCAAAAACCTTTCTTCCCCAACGGTTGTCGGTTCTTCGAGCTATATGGCCGGCCCCACCTACCACTTCAACTTACTAATCCGTTGGGCTATGTCGGTTACTCTGGTTCTGCTGCTTCTTCTTATTTGGTTTTAAGATAGTTAACATAGTTAACATAACATATAACAATTTGTTAGTTGCCTTGTTAGAAGTCTACTGTACTAAAATTAATGAACTCTCTAAATATGTTTTACATTGCTTCTTCGAAATTGTAAGTTTTACCAAAAGTTTAGATTAAACATGCACGGTTCAAAACTAAAATAACACTATTTTTGTTTTTGTTACAGTAGTTATAGTCAACAAAATTTTCTTAAATATATTTAGAGGTCAAAGTTACAAATCGCTCCAGACCTTAGTTATAAATAGCTCTAATACCTCTCTTCTGTTAAAAAAAGATAGTAATAATGTTAGTCACATTACTGCATTACAAGATTGTATGTTGCAATGGAATTAACTAAAGTAAGTTTTAAATATATGAGACCCCATTGAAGCTTCGCGTCAACTGTTCCGAGAAAATTTGAAAGCCTGTTTAATACTTGGTTTTGTCAATTTAATACATTGGTTTTATTGCGGTTTAATAGCAAATAGTTTACATTTAACTAATGCAACTTTTGATTGGTTTTCATTATTCATTTCGCCGTATTTTAACAATTTATAGTAATATAATAAATCGGAAATTTTTTTGTTTGTTTATTTAAACACGCTAATCTCTGGATCTAGCAGTCCGATTTGAAGCATTAGCAGTGATTTTTGTATACTATAGCCAAATTCATGAGAAATTGTATAGACTATCTAACATTAAGCTACACCTATCCAGCTAAGTAGAAAGAAAAAACGCTCCCGTACTCCTTTATCCGCCTGCGCTGGTGTAATGGTTAGTGATATATAAATACAATGTTATACAAAACTGTAGATCTTTATTCAATCTAAAAGAAAGTTCAACGATAACATATTTATTTAACATAAGCTGCTATGTTTCTTCTTGAAGCGTTAGGAGACCTAGTAGAACTACAATCTGTGAGATATTAGTCCTCTGTGGTGACAACTTCTGGTATTTGCTAGTTTCTAGAGTTAAAGGTTGGCCTGGATGCGGTTGGAGTAAGCACTTGCCATCAGGATGTCTATAAGCTCTTTTATCAATCAAATATATAAAAAAAACATTATTATAATCAATGTTTATCTTAATAAAAAATAGGGATTTTCATCACTGATATGCCTAAATTTTATTCAAGCAAGGCGCTGCTCTACAACCGCCTCGAAAAGCTCGGCACTCTAATATGGATTAGGGATGAATTATTAATGTACTATTGAAAGAACAATGACAGAAATATAGTTTAAAAAATTATTGCGTCTAGAAATAAGTTATATATAAAATGAGTTTTATTATTTTTCTATGATTTTTCAAATAAAATGTATTTTAATTAAAGCTACAGAAAAAAAACTAACATTTTTGGGAATATGAAATGATTTAAATCATTTTCTGCCGACTTCCAAAAAGGAAACGGTACTCAATTCGACTGTTTGTTTTTTTATGTGTGTTACTTCATAACTTTTTACTGGGTGAATCGATTTTGATGTTTCTTTTTTTATTTGAAAGCTGGTACTTCTCGTGTGGTCCCATTTGAATTTGATCAAGGTCAGACCAAAAGTTTTTGAGTTATTCTTAATAACTTATATTGAAGTCGGCTGTACAAAATTTTAAATTATACTCTTTTCAAGTGTTGCCATTTACCATATTCATACTATTTTCGTATACATATTAAGTTATTACTAGTGATAACTATACTATCAGTAATAATAAAAATAAAAGTCATATGGTTGAAAATAAGTCGCTTACAAAGAACTTCCTACAATAATACATTATCTCAATCATAGTAATTCTCAGGACAAAATTCTTTCACAGAGTTATTAAGGGACTGACGCTTAACATTTTAAGATATTTTTGATATATAGACGTAGCGTCTATATATCAAAAATATCTTAACTACACTACAATTAAACAAAAATTGGAGTAGATACTTTCGAAAAAGTTATGCATTCATTTTGTTCAGCTAGAAATACTAGACGTTGGCTGCTGCGGTAATTATATGAAATAAATGATCGAACTGGCATTAATTCTATGGTACTCGTATTATATGTTAACGTTCAACATCCAAACGTCCCTGATAATTAACAAATTCCGGACCTATTATTTACAGAATTTACAACTCGTATAAACTTACAAAGAAGCGTCTATAGCCCCGAGAATACGAACGCCTTGCAAATATAATTTCTGTAATATGTCTAAGAAAACTTATATACACATACATACTTATAAGTTTTTGCATTACTATTTACATTTCAATTTTCTTGCTATTGTGACTGAAAACCGGACAGTGAAAGTGTTAAAACTTCTTGCAAAATTGCCTCCTGCTGGCAAGCTCTGAGCACTGGGATCTGTATGAATTATATTAATTTAATGTCTTCAAATTATAACTTCCAGGAATTAAAGTAATAAGTACTACTTACGCGTACTAGAATAGACACCAATACCTGTTTGTTTGCAGCACGTGTCGAACAGTGCGAGTTGTTTGCGCAACGGTCCAAGGGCTTTAATTCAATTAGTCTGTACCAGACACTGTCGCGTTATGACATGTTTGACAGATAAAAAGCCTGATAAGAATGCCTTCGTTCGCACTGAAGTGCTGTGTAATCCATATGAGAAAAAAAAGCAAAGAAATGACTTTTTGCACTTAAGTTCCCTGTACTATCGAAAAAAGGCGCGAAAAGTTGTTTTTATCAATTATCACTTGCGACAACATTTTAACGCGAACGCGGCCAATTTCGGTATAATTATAAATTAACTTCTACTCAGATGAGAGACTATAGACGTTGTAATCAATAAAAAGAGTGTAATAACTACGTTTTAGTAGTTCTGATAATGTTTCGCACGGCGAGGGGAGCCACCGCCCCGTCGCCCCTTCATACCCCGTTACGCCCCGCGCACCCCGCATACCGCCCGAACATCACGTGATGCCTCAGACCAATCAGCGCGCGGCACACCTCATAAGACCGAGAGGAGAGAAGAAGAAGAAGGACGCTCGTGCCGAGACACCCTTCTCGGGAATATAAGAAGGGCGTTTTGGTCTCCGATGCATTCGCCTTCGTTTCGGTTCACCCTAAAAAACAGTAAATAGTTAAAATCAGTTTAAAATCACATACAGTCCACTGCAGTCCCCTTCAATGCTTGGTCCTTCGAGCGGGATCGAAGACAGAAGATACAAGAATTGTTCACTACGACTCTTGGTCCATCGCCGCCGGATTGAAGCCAGAAGATCGAAGCTGGAAGATCCGAAGACCGAAGACCATACAGAAGAGAGAAGATAATTATAGAAAATCATCGACAAAGAAAGAAGATCCTCGGTTAATTAATTATATCTACGTTTCTGACAATACCACGTCTACGTCTACGTTAATTGTCTATACGAAAAACTTCTCGTTTCTTAACCGCGTGATTACTTACTTAACCGCGGCCAGGTGATTACTCCCTAACGGTGCCAAACTGTAATCGCCTGGTAACGCCACTTGTGGCGGGAACGGCAACCAATAAGTGCGTCTTTTTGATGACGATCAGAAACCGCAACGTGGGACATCATGCTTAAAACAAGAAGCCAGAAGACTAGGAACGACGACGAAACGCCGGTAGGAATGCGGGTTTTCGAAGAAGCTCCCGCGTCCCCGTTCGACTATCTATCGTTGACACAAGCGCCCTCCGCCGCGCCCCGAATCTATGCCCGCGCTCGCGGTTGCGCCGCCGCGCCCAGCTATATCCGTGTCTACGACTGATCGTTTAGGAGAGATTAGTACATCCGCGCTGCGTACAGATACACTCGCCGCGATTATAGAAGATCTTCCGGTCACCGAAACGAGTTCGACAGTACGTACCGCCGCGCCCGTAGCTACTGATGCTGTACATAGGCCCGCTCCGCGTGCCCCGTCAGTCCGTTCAGCCCGACTAGCTGTCGCTAGCGCGATCGCGAAGTTAAAACAAATCGAATACAATACCGCAGAAGAACTCGCCGCGATTAGAAGGAAGAAACTTCAAATTGAGGAAGATCTTATCAAGAAAAAATACGCCAGGGATATCGCGCAGTTACAGGATGAAACTGATAGGGAAAGTTTAAATGAAGACGAAGTAGTAGAAAATAGGAACCGTGTCGATCAATGGTTAGAGAACGTGGAGACTGTGTGTGGGGGGGGAGCCGCCCTGTCAGAGTCGTGTATCGTTAGAGGGTAATAGGGATAGAGGTAGGTCGCTCACCCCGAGAGGGAAGGATTGGGGCATTAAATGGCTAGCGGAAGCTTTAGAAAGCATGGTACGATTTAGACCAGCCGTCGCGAAGCAGACACATGACTTGCCTAAGTTTACTGGCTCGGCCGCGGAATGGTTAGCATTTAAAGCCGCAATGAAGGAATCCACGCGTCTATATGGATTCACGGATACGGAAAATATGGCAAGATTAGGAACTGTTTACGTGGTGAGGCTCGGCGCTGGTGTTTACCGCAAAGGATCCAGCAGACATTATGCGGGTACTGGAGCAGTATTTCGGCCGCCCGGAAGTAATTATAGATCGCGCGTTAGAAGAGCTGAAATGCCTTCCGCGTCCGGGTCATACCGCCCAGGAATTAAACGCATTTGCTATTAAGTTATAAGATATAGTGTGTATTATGAAGAACGTCGACAGCAAGGGATATTTACAAAATCCGATGCTAACTAGGGAGGTCACGAGTAAGCTTAGCGCTCACTTACAGTCGCGTTGGTGCGATTATGCGAAGCACTACGGAAGTGTGGACAAACCGGGTATCGTCACACTATCCCGATTCACGATGAGAGAGGCTGACCATGCGTTAAGTCACGCTTATACTTTCGTAGCGCCGACTAAGGAATCGCCCGTAAGACGAGAAGCACCGCCGTCGAAAAAGATCGTATTAACACGCCGCGTAAAGGATAGGCCCCGCGACGTAAAGACGTTCACCACCCAGGAGGACAACGGAAGTGTCCCGTGTTTGTGTTGTGGGGGTGAACACCCAATTGCCAAGTGTAGGAAATTGGTACAGATGGACTTGGATGACCGGTGGAAGTGGGTGAGGAAAGATGCGGTGTGTTTTAGGTGTCTAACCAGCAAACATCGACGTCTGAGGTGTAAAGCCAAGAAGTGCGGTGTCGACGGCTGCAACGCCCCCCACCATGCGCTCCTTCACGCCCGCAAGGCCCGGACGCCGGAGACATCTGTCAAACCAGACGAAACCGTGCTCGTCGCGTCAAACGTAACCAGTAGTGCGTCGGTACTTTTAAAGGTGTGCCCCATTACCGTGCGCGGACCGCGTGGCAAGGAAATAGATACGTACGCGCTCCTTGATAAAGTGTCCACCATATCTTTAATCGACGATGAACTAGCTCGCGAGTTAGGCACAGAAGGACCGACAAAGCCGCTCAACATTAGAGGCGTGATCAATAGCCAACGCGAGGCCAACAGTAGGCTAGTTAATATAGGGATTCGTGGCAAGACTAGAAACGAAATTTACGAGTATAATGTAAGCGCGCGAACGATAACTAATTAAACGATGGGCTCGCAATCGGTCGGTAAGGAGTGCTTGCGGTTAAAGCACTTACGCGATTTACCGAGTGCAGTGTGTTATGACAACGCGAGGCCGAAAGTGCTAATAGGAGCCGACAACTGACATCTGATTATCACGCGTAGTGTAAGGATAGGACGCCGGAGGCAACCTGTCGCCAACAGGATATTATTACGGTGGGTGATTCAAGGGACCGAGCCACGGGTAACATGTAAGCAAGACAACGAAACTGTTTTACACCTGTCGAGCGGACGGTCAGACAAGGACAACCAGACGTTCGCCAGCCCGGTCGAGGAGATTTAACGGCTGCGACTGCCAAGATACTATGCTCCCACGGGGGGAGTAATAGGGAACCGACCGCACGATGATATGGAACATACTCATCGCGACGGAACGGATTTAGGTACACAGTATACCGCGACTAGAATTGTAGGCGAATCTAATAGGCACGCGACTCGCGGAATTCGTGCAAGACGAACACAGAGTGAGAGCTGATAGGGTCATATAATGGACGGACTCTACTACGGTGCTCCAATGGATACAAAACGATACGGCGCGTTACACTCCATACGTAGCTCATCGATTAGGGGAGATAGCCGAGTAAACATCACTCGATCAATGGAAATGGATACCGACTGCGCAGAACATTGCAGATCAGGCGACGCGCATGAACTTTGTGAGCAAGGGAGAAAGCGACCAATGGTTCACAGGACCGTCATTTCTCTACGAAGAAGAAAACAGATGGCTTCACCGGAAAGAAGAGAAGGCAGGGGAGGATGAAGAGTTGGAGGAAATCGTGGCGCATCAGAGCGACACCAAGCATGCTCCACACCTGCCAGAAATAGAACGCTTCTCTTCCTACGAGAGACTGATCAGGGCCACAGCACGAGTACTGCAGTTCATCGATGCCATACGAGGAAGGGCACGAGAGTTAACGTTACAGCACATCCAGAGGGCAGAGCGGATGTGGGTCGAACGCAGTCAGCTTCGCTGAAGACATCAGCCGACTTCAGCAGGGGAAGAATCTGGCCACCGGCAGCGCTCTGAGGAAGCTCGACCCCATACTTGAAGACGCGATACTACGAACCAGGGGAAGAATCAACGCCGCCGACGTGGACGACCGGATGAAGCTACCCGTAATACTGAATGAACGCCACCGATTTGTGAAGTTGCTGATAGAGAAGGCTCATCAAGAGGCAAGCTACGCCAACAAGGAGAGGGTGGTCAACGACTTACGCACCAAATATCATATCCTCCGACTACGACCGACCGTACGAGAATTGGAGCGTAGATGTCTGCGATGTAGGGTATGCAAGGCAACACCGCGGTCAGCGGTTATAGGAGACTTACCACCCGAACGTTTAGGGCCGTTTGCGCGACCATTTACGTATACCGGAGTAGATTATTTCGGGCCTTTGTCAGTTACGATAGGACGACGGCACGAAAAGCGGTGGGTAGCATTGTTTACATGTTTAACGACGCGCGCGGTTCATCTAGAGCTAGTTTATTCCCTAACGACAGACTCGGCGATATCGGCATTGTGGCGCATGACGGCTAGGCGTGGGTGGCCACGGGTCATATATTCGGACAACGGGACCAATTTTCACGGAGCAGATGCAGATTTACGACGGACGATAGAAGAGTGGGCGCCGCAGCTGAAGGACTTCGCGCTGACTTGACGTACGGAGTGGACATTCATCGCGCCGGGTGCGCCCAACCAAGGAGGCGCATGGGAGCATCTCGTGCGTTCGGTGAAGACAGCGCTGGAAGCCACTCTTCACCAGAAGAGCCCAAGAGAGGAGGCTCTAGCAACTCTATTAACTCGTCGTGGTTGCAGACGGCAACCTACCGCGGAACGTGTGGCCAAGAGAGATAGTTACGAGAACGTTTCCCGGACCTGACGGCGTGGTGCGCAACGTGGAGATTCGGACCAGAGGCGGAGTACTGCGATGACCGGTGAGGAAGATCGCCGTCCTCCCGAAAGAAGATTAGGCTCGCTTGCTACGCCGGGGGGAGGATGTTACGGACGGCGAGGGGAGCCGCCGCCCCGTCGCCCCTTCATACCCCGATACGCCCCGCGCACTCCGCATACCGCCCAAACATTACGTGATGCCGCCGACCAATCAGCGCGCGGCACACCTCATAAGACCACGCTCGTGCTGAGACACCCTTTCTGGGAATATAAGAAGGGCGTTTTGGGCTCCAATGCATTCGCCTAAATAGTTAAAATCAGTTTCAATTCACAATGCAGTTATCTACTAATTATTTTATATTATCTGTAGGGGACTGCAGTGGACTGTACTACTGCAGTCCCCTATATATATATATATATATATATATATATATATATATATATATATATATATATATATATATCTTTATATTTAAAAACTAGCTCGCCAGGCAGACCTTTCCAACGACCCTTCCTATAAAAAAACCTTAAATTTGCAATAAAAATTTTTGAGTGTCATTTATCGGGATAAAAACTATCTTATCTCTCAAGATTAACCAAAATGCACACAGTATGCAAAATTTAATTGAAATCAGTTAAGTAGTTTAGGAATCCATTGCGGACAAACAATTTTTATATATAAAGATTAAGTGTCACATTGTTTGTCCGCGATCAACTCCGAAACCACTCAAACGATTTTAATGAAATTGTGTAAATGTGTATTGCTTGCAATCCCGCTAAGTGACCCTCTAAATTTTTTTTATTGCGAATTTACGTATTTTTTTTAGGAAGAGTCTTCGGAAAGGGCAGAACAACGTCTGCCTGGCCAGCTACTATATATAGCATCAAGATAAAAATAAAAAGTATTGTCATTAAAATAACCTGATATTTTACTATGTATCCTAACAGTAATTTATAAGGCATAATATAAGCAAAGTATCATCTCCATGTGGCATTCCTTGAGGTAGGCCTATATTAAGCAGTGGTATTGTGAATGGCTGTAATGATGATGATCCCCTCCGTGTGCGTGGCCCGCACTGCCGAACGACTCTCAGGGTCCGACCCTGAATAATGAATACGACTCTTATTTTGTATACCCCTTTGTTCTAGATTTAAATAAATATAATTTTTTAAATATCTAAATAAAGTTATCATTAAAACGCAATTATGACATAATATTATATAATGTCATATTAATTTACCACATATTATGCAAAATAACAGATTATTAAGAATTGAACTCGTTTTACTGTGCATGCAAGACGTAACAATTAACCGCGCATGCGTGACGACATAGTACACATTTTTTTGTTTAAAATAGTTGTTCAAATAAATACCATTTTCCTTATATATTTTGATGTCTGTAGTTAAAATTGGTGGTTATGAGTAATCCTACTTGATATTTAGTTTATTAAAAAGAAACGTCACCAGTAAATATTTTCTTGTTATATTGCCACAAATAAACTGTATTTAAATTTCAATAAAGCCATATCCTATCATACCGCCTCTTTACTATAATTCATCATCATCATTACAGTCTTTCACAAGTCCACTGCTGAACATAGGCCTCTCCCGTGGAAAGCCATAAAACACGGTCACGTGCCACCTGCATCCATCGATTTTATGCATGTCCTACCAGGTCGTAACTCCATCGAGGGGGAGGCCATTTTACACTTCACTGACACTCGAGAACCGTTCTTTCCCGTCAGTGATCACTTCTTTGCGATATATTGCCGGCTCTTTGCCACTTCAGCTGATTACTTCATTAGGCTACGACAGTTTCTAAGTTTATCATGCAGAGTAAGCCCTATCCTATGTAAAAGAGTGTGTTGCATAGCCAAGTTTTTACATTTAAGAAACAAAATTAAGAATGATTTTGTTAAAATTAAAATGAATTAGAGAATAATAAATAGTGAAACTGCCAAGATGAAACTACACAATTCAAATTTTCAATTAAATTTTAACAATAATTTAACGAAATCAGATCAAGACATTGCTTTTAGACAATATTTTACCGATATTCCGATCTTGACTACAAAGTCACTTAATGCATCCTCTGCTATCGCCGAGTCATTCATCATTACAGCCTTTCAAAAGTCCACTGCTGAACATAGGCCTCCCCCAAGGAATGCCACAAAGCACGGTCCTGAGCCACCTGCATCCATCGACTTCCTGCATGTCTTACCAGGTCGTCACTCCATCTCGTGGAGGGGTCACCCTACACTGCGCCTACCAGTACGAGGCTGCCACTCGAGAACCTATCTTCCCTATCGGTTGTCAGTTTTTCGAGCTATATGGCTGGCCCACTGCCACCAAAGCTTACTAATCCGTTTGGCTATGTCGGTTACTCTAGTTCTACTGCGGATATACTCATTTCTAAGTTTATCACGCAGAGAAACCCCGAGCATAGCCCTCTTCATAGCTCGCTGAGCGACCTTGAGCTTTCTCATACGGCCAGCAGTGAAGGCCCACGTCTCAGATCCGTAAGTCATCACTGGGAACACGCACTAGTTGTACAATTTTGTTTTAAGGTTTTGAGGTATGTCTGACGAGAAGATGAGTCGTAGTTTCCCGATCGCTGCCCAGCCTAGTTGAATCCGTCGATTGACCTCTCGGTCGAAGTTGGACTTACCTAGTCGGACTATTTTTCCCAGGTAAACATACTCGTCAACAACTTCGAGCTTAGTGCTCCCAACAACTACCGGCATAGGTGTGACATGGACATTAAACATGATCTTTGTTTTGTCCATGTTCATCGTAAGACTTATCCGTTGGGAGACACTATTGAGGTCATTGAGTATGGTGCTTAGTTTCTCCAGCGATTATGCCATAAGGACTATATCGTCGGCAAATCGAAGGTGAGTGATGTACTCGCCATTGATGTTAATAACGTATCCTTTCCAGTCCAGAAGCTTGAAAACGTCTTCAAATGCAGCGGTGAAGAGTTTCGGGGATATAACGTCACCATGTCTTACACATCTCTGCAATTGGATAGGTTTCGTACTCTGGTTCTATACACGGATAGCCATCGTAGCCCTACTGAACAAGCACTTCAGCTTTTCGATATACCGGCAGTCAACTTGGCACCGTTGAAGGGACTGCAGCACCGCCCAAATTTCGACGGAATCAAAGGCTTTCTCATAGTCCACATACGCCAGACATAGTGGCAAATTGTACTCCTCGGATTTCTGTACAATTTGCCGAAGGCTATGTATGTGGTCTATGGTGCTAAAGCTCTTTCGGAAACCGGCCTGTTCGGGAGGCTGGAAGTCGTCAAGTCTGCGTGCGAGACGATTCTTAATGACTCTCGAAAACAGCACGTAGACGCGGCTCAGAAGGGAAATTGGTCTGTAGTTCTTCAAGAGAGCGTTGTCACCTTTCTTGAAGAACATGACCACCGCACTTCTGATCCACGCCTCCGGTGTAATGCCACCATGGAGGACGGAATTAAAGAGCTTCTGAAGGACTTCAAGTACCGGTCTTCCACTCGCTTTCAGAAGCTCCGCTGTAGTTCCATCCTCGCCTGGGGCCTTGCCGTTTTTAAAGTGCTGGAGAGCCATTCTAATCTCGCTCAGACTGATGTCCGCGATATCTCCGGAATAGTGTCGGATAAGACTCGCTCTTGGATCGTTACTCACACTTGCGTGTGGCTCCAACGATGACGTGTACAGCTGTCCATAGAACATCTCAATCTCACTCAAAATCTCAGGTGCCCCGGAAACGATGCTGCCACACTCGGTCTTCGGCAAAGACTTTGGAGCCTTGGTTCTTCTTCAATACAAGCTGTATGCATTTGGAGATCTGTCTGTTCATTTGCCTGTATGCTGTCAAATCTGTTGAAGAATGTAGCTTTCTCTCCCTTCTAACAGCCATGAGATTGAGAGTATGATCGGAGAGTTTTTGTGTTCTTCTGCGGCGGGTCTTGCAGAACTTAGCTCCGATCGCATGGACAGTTTCCACGAGCTTGTTATTCATATCGTACACTTCATTGCAGTCTTCTAGGCACTGAAAATGGTTTTGTAACTCAAACTGAAAGACGAGACCTCTCCAATTTAACGTTTAGGTTCAGTGTGCCTCTAACCGTTCGGTGATCGCTACCAGTTTTCACCCTCGCGATCACGGAGACATCACTGAACAGTTGTCGTCTGGTCGTCATAATGAAGTCAATCTCATTTTTTGTCGAACCGTCGACGCTCGACCAGGTCCACTTCCTGTGGGGCCGCTTCTGGAAGAAAGAGTTCATCATAAAGAGTCCCTCTTTCTCCATGAAGTCAGCCAACTGCTAGCCCCTTGGGTTCCGTTGCCCTATTCCGAATTTCCCTAATTTCAGCTCACTGTTCTCTCTTGTGCCTAGTTTTGCATTGAAGTCTCCCATTAACACCGTATATTGGGTTTTGGAGGAATGCATGGCTCTAGAGATATCCTCATACATTTTCTCCACCTCCTCATCGGGGTATGCCGAGGTTGGTGCGTAAACCTGTATGACCTTCAGCGAATACCGTTTGGTGATTCTGAGTATAAGGTACGCAACCCTCGTCGACACACTCTCCATCTTTACAACGTTGTTAACGAGACACTTGTTGACGATAAAGCCTCCTTGGGACAGATGGTCGCCCTCCCGGTGATAGAGCAAGTTGCCGGATCCGAGAATTACCGTGTCCTCCCCCTCTCTTCGGACTTCGGATAATCCTATTATATGCCAGCGTAACTTGTCTATCTCTTCTTCCAGCTCCACGATCTTCTCATCAGTCCTCAGGGTGCATGCGTTGTATGTTGCCAGGTTGAGTCGTCGTAGGTGGCAACCGAACCTCCACCGGAGATTATTAGCACCCCCTGCCCCGCCGTTACCATGGTCGCCACCGTAGCCAGGAATAGCGGTGCCGCCGGAGACTGGGGGCTGTTACTTTGTTAGTCTCATTCATAGGGGGGTATTTGCCATAGTTGCCACGCTTGGCGAGCGGGTTGGTAACCGCAGCTTTTTTATTGTATGTTTGTTGTTATCAGGAAGATGCTGCTGCCCATCTCCTGCCTCTTTCCCTTTGTCTTCTTTTACGACACCCACGGGAAGATATGGGGTAGTGGATATTTTTAACCGCCACTACAGGGCACCATGTGTTCACCATGAGAGGCTAATCAGGAAGCTACATCATTATGGTGTAAAAAATAGCACTTAAACTTATTATGTTATATCTTATCTTAATATCTAAATATAAAGCAAACAGTTGTTATTAATGGAAGCAGTTCTTCTCGATCACTAGTATCTATGGGTCTTCTTCAGGGATCAGTTATTTGTCTTTTTCTGTTCTTAGTTTATATTAATAACTTACGTTACTTGGTAGGGAATAACCATGATATAGTATTATTTGCTGATGATACTTCGTTGTATTTCTGTTGATGATATATCAAAAGTAGTACACTGGTTTAACGTCAATAATTTGTTTTCTGTACATTCTGTAAATGGAACAAGCACCAGTTAGTTATACCAGTTATTCGACTCCAAAGAGTCAGTAATTTCTTCACGGAACAATGTGTACACTTTTACAATAAATTCACAGAACCTAATCTATCAAAAGGTTTAAATTATTTACTAAACAAAAATTATCTAGTAAGCGTTATTATACTACTAAAGAGTACATGACTGTTAATAACGCCTGTGAATGAGGTGATCGCTACCATGCTGTTTCTAAATGTTTTCATAACAATTGTATAAAATATTATATTGTAGAGTATGTTTTTTAAGAAAAGTCTCGCTGGGTTTCTTACTAGTTCTTCCCAGGACATGGTTCAAGAGATATTTTCATACATTTCCTCCACCTCCTCCTCGTGATGTACCGAACACTTGTATACCGTTTGGTGATTCTGAGTATAAGGTACGCAACCCTGGTTGACACACTTCCAATTTTTACAACGTTGTTAAAAAGAGACTTATGGACGAAAAATCCGACACCTGCTTGGAACAGATGGTCGCCCACCCGGTGGTAGAACAAGTTGCTGGATTTGAGATTTATCATGTCTTCCTCTCTCTTTGGACCTCAGATAATCCTATAATACCTCAGCGCAGTTTGACTATCTCTTTTTCTAGCTCCAGGATCTTCTGGTCCGTCCTCAAGGTGCGTGCGTTTTATGTTGCCAGATCGAGTCATTTTAGGTGGCAAACGAACCCTGCCGTTACTATGGTCGCCACCGTAGCCAGGAATGACGGAGCCGTCGGGGACTGGGCCATTTATTTGTGTCGTTGCTTATAGGTATATGGATATTTGTCATAATTGCCACGCTTGGCAAGTGGGTTTACAACCGCTTTTATCTGAAATTCCCATCTCCGGCCTCAGTTTCCATCCGTCGCCTCTTACAAAACTCGCTGAAAGATATTTATAGATAGTAAATATTCTTACACCGCCACTACATGGGGGATTCCGCCAAATTCAATTATTTTATCAAATGCAATCAATGAAATATGCAACATTTTCAATATCATAAGTATAGTCAGACTACAGCTGTTTTCGTCCATACGATAGTGAGGATTTTATTAAATTACTAGCTGGCCTTGCAGACTTTGTCTGTCATTTAATTCAAAGTCAAAGTTAATTTATCATTGTTAATTTTCATTTATTCACAAATTAGATTTTTAATTTAGTTCTTAGTAAAACTCTATTAAAATCTTCTTTATGTATTTTATAAATTAAATTGGAGTAAAGTTTATTTATATTATATATGATATCAACGCCCTCAAGCAAAAATGCTGGTTATGGAGATTTTGCTGTTATGAATAGGTTACACACCGGTATATTTTTTCTACCTTATTAAAGGAAATAATGTAGTAAATAACACTTTTGTTGTTTGTATTCACAAGCTTGTTAATGACACATAGTTATTAAATAAAAAATGTAAACGTAGTGATTATGTTCTCTTTGACACATCAAAACACAATTTTTTGTGTTTGATTTGGTAAATTACCATAACCGCAGTATTGCCGTAAACAAATATTAAAAAATTGCTTAGTTAACGTGGTTACTGTATCTTTGGAGCACTGTTTTAATTAAACTCAATCTAACAATATTTTATTAGAAAACTAATTTATTTTAAATTATATGTAATATATCTAATTTACATATTATTTATTTTAATATTCGTACAAGTCTCTATGATGCATTCATCATAATATTTTGCTGTCCGACACTTCGTAAGGCACAATATCATCTGTTTCATTAGGTACCGTTAGAAATAGATAGAGAGAAAGACTTTCTAGCGAAAATACTGTTCAGAGGGTCTTAATATCTAAAAAATGTATCGTTTATATATTGTAATATATTTGGTACAAAAAGATTGCGATTATATTCCAATGGTCAAAGTTGCCATTATGAAAGAGTTTTTCATACAAAGAACTATTAATTTTTCAAACCAAGGAATAATGGTCTTTATGTAATGCGTGGAAGACAAAACACATAGGTACCATTAAGAAAGAAAGGAAAAAAATACTCAAAAGGAGATACGGATACAGCTGACGGAGATGATACGATTGCAATTTTGATTTGCAAGGGGTTTTAAATACACCAATATTACAACAACATTACATGCAAGTCTGTTCAGAATTAAACATGAAAGTTAACTATACTTTTCTCTGTAAGAAGCGAAAGGGGGAAATAAAACAGGAGTAGGGCAACAGCATCTTCCTGATAAAAACTCAAAATAATAAAAAAGCTACAGTTGCTAGCATTACTACCATGTTTAGAAACTATGGTTAATATCCCTATGCTTAGATTTTTGATAATAAGATGTGGTGAATGATGATAGATAAACAGTCTAAGATCCGAAATATCATCAAATTGCTTACCACATGAAAAGCATTTCTATCAAATATTGTTTTTTAAAAAAGTAAACGTATAAAGTATACATTTATTTATAATGAAGTTTTTGATAACATTTTATAAGTTATTATTTATGATGTATAAATTGCCAAAATGAACGACGAAATTGAAACAAATGACACAACACCCAGGCGCAAGAGCATTTCGCAGGGATTCGTTCGACTACCAAATGTTCATAGTTAGTTGATGACAATAAAAAGATGTGCAAAACTGCAATTTAAGCTGGTTACTCGTACAGGGCAACGAAAAGCACTAACTTTTTATAAATAACAGTTGTTATAGTACAGAAATTAATTGTATATTATTGTGTTTGTAATGACTTTAGTTTATCTTGATTTATGTGCATATTGTTATTAAAATTGTAAGATTGATAAAGTATACAAGTTTATGCGGCAATAATGTTTGAAAAAAAAAACATTACTCCCACAGTAGAATTTTGGCGGGTTAAAATAAATAAATTGCGCAAGAATACACATCCAAAACCGAAAAAAGTATTTGTATTCAAACCCATGTCCAGGGCGGGATCCAAACCTCCGGGAACTTGCAGAGTCGCAAAAGCACAAAACTTTAAAAAAAAAAGATTTATATATATATAAATCTCATTCTTAACTAGCCCATAAAAGCCCATTGCTGGACGTAGGTCTCTCTCATTGTACGGAAAAAATAAATATAAATTATATTATCCTTTATCAAATCATGAATGTCACATACTGCTACGAAATAATAGACATTGATTCTATTGGTGGCAGAAATATAATTACCTATAAACTTTGTCGTACAACAAATTTTCTTTCAAGTAGCAAAAACAAGTGTATCCGTTTGGTATTTTTTTTATTCATCTAATTTCAAATACAATCCTTAAGGCGCATATAAACAACAATTATTTTTTTATTAAGTAGCATACGCTTATTGTGTGAATCTACTTTAAAAAAGGTTAAAAATAATTTAATTTATCTTCATAAATAAAAATATTATTAAGTATAAATATGATATACATTATATATATATATAAGAAAAGTAAAAATTATATAAGTATTAAGTATGGCAATTTAAATTTATTTTTTCTACTAATAAAAACATTTTATCATACCATATTACGAGTTGACGTTTTCGGGTATGAGATTTTTCTGTTATAATAATCGTGAGATGAGATGCGTTGATTTATTTTTACACATCCCTCAAAAAACAGGAATGTTGGTTGTTGGAGATATAATTTAATAGTATATAGATATAATTTATAAATAGATATAATTTAAAAAATAAAAAACTTAAAATATAAAAAAAATTATAAATAGATATAATTTAATAATATATAATTAATATATTTTAAGTCTAGTTAATAATTTTAATTTAATATCATTCAATTTTATTTTAATTTAATTCAAATGTAATCAAAATTTTTATTTCATTTCAAATGTAACTATTATCTGATAGATTGAAATAAATGATTATTATTATTATATCTATATAGAGATATACCTTCATGTTATGAATGTTCTATTGTCGATTTATAATCAGCTCACGAACAGTGCACGGTGAGCGTTTTTATAGTATGAAATAGGCCCACATAGTTTTCTTGTACTTACCACGGTTAACAAGCTTATTTTTAATTGTGTTAGATGTACCGTGTCATAACATCTACCTCTTCCATTATATTATACTTTAATAGTCTCGATACGTGCCTCGACTAAACATAGGCTTCATCTCTTTTCTGAAAGAGTTATGAGGCAGTAAAGCATTTAGTGAATATCCATTACTCCATATTATTCCAAACGTGTTGTAAGAGGCGACAAAGGAAGCAAAACCGGAAAGGAGCAGCAGCCCATTCCTGATGACGCGTGACGCGACACGTAATGCGATGGAAAACAACGTTAAAGATGCGAGACATCTTTATCACGCAGGATTCCGAGATCATTAATCCACCTGCCGGGCGATCCGATCATGAAAAATCATATCTGTGATGAAAGGAACACATGAGACACATAAGATTTATAAAATTATAATAATATAATCCTCCAAAACAGAAATATGTCTCTTCACCACGAAAAGAAGCCATCTCACCTATCAGTGATTGCAAATGTATCATTGGAAATCACTGATTAGTTGCTGGTGATTGATGTTTCTTCGAACGTGCGGCTTATCGAATGTAGGCTCAAAGCAGCTGCAAGTTTGTTAGGCGTTCTTGCAAAGGTGCGGTTGTATTTTACGCCGGGATAGTGTAAGCAATATATGTATATATAAAACTTAAACTATATAAAACTGAAGCCCGGTAGGGCATGAAGTATTTCTGCTATATATAGGCTGGTGCTGTAAAATACCACCTAGCGGCTTACGACTTAATGGTAATGCGTGCTTAGAAATTTGTTGGTGACAACAATATGGTCAGAATTAATTTCATAATTCTCGGGCATAGGCGCAAAGTAGCCAACCTTTCGGTGTTTTACAGGATATACAAAGAGTGTACGCAGGAAATGCATGACCTCATTCCTCCCTCTTCAATGGGTCACCAGCTGGCTGGTCTACACACCTTATTTTGTCGATGTACAACGCGTTCGAGCCAAACGGCTTGAATGCGTTGTGCATCAGCAAAATAAGCTTGCTATGTCGTTCATAATGCGTACAGCATAGGAATGGAATAATCGGCCAGCAACTGTTTTCGCAGTTCAATGACTTGAAAGCAAGAGTCAGTAGATTTTTTTGTTAAGTCAGTGCGTTTTACCATCCTTGGCTGCATTACACGTACTACCGTGGGATAGTAATCAAACAGTGGCTTGTAATAGTAAAAAAAAAACAGATTTAAATATGTGAATTACGTGTTATTGGTAAGATTAATTTATGGATACACATATCTTACTAATGACTGTTTGCGCTTTCACAGTTTCCTGTAATATGTTAATATATTCTCAAGCCTCTGGTGCTGATGATATTAAACAGGATTGATAAGCGCTTATTACGGTTGTTAAGATAAATGCTTTATGGCATAGACGAGTTTATGAAGCACATACATACCCCTGTAGAAATTTAAAACTGTCTTAACGTATTAAAAAAAAAGTCTCGTTTAACGCATTTTACATATCCCGAGACATTACTTACTGTTTTCGTAGTTCAATGACATTCATTAATAATATTATTAATAATATTAATAATACTATTGACAAAATTATTAAATGGCTAGAGGAAAATAATCTAAAATTAAATTTAAATAAATCAAATTTCATACATTTTATAAACCCAAACATGATAAACACAATTTTAACCTCAATATCGAAAAGATTAAAGAAATTACACATACCAAATTTTTAGGTGTAACGATAGACCAGGATCTAAACTGGAAATTACATATTGAGACCTTATGCAAGCGTATCAACAGCTTTGTTTATGCTCTTTATAAAACAAGGAGCGTAACTAACTTGCAAACAGCTATTACCAATTATCACGCGTATGTAGCCTCCATTCTACGTTATGGGGTGATGATATGGGGTAATAGTACTGAGAGACAAAGGGCATTTGTAGCGCAAAAAAAATGCATCAGAGCCATATGTGGGATTCCACCGGGCGAGTCCTTTAGATCATCTTTTCGGAGCCTGGGCTTACTTCCGTTGCCAGCACTGTACATTTTTGAAATGAGTTGCTTTGTCAAAAGTCATACTGAGCTCTTCCAGAAAGCCAGAGATATAAACTCTAGATTGAAAAGCAATCCGGATAGATTAGTGTTAAGCGTCATTCCGAGATCTGCTAAATTCAGAAAAAGTTGTGTAGTTAAGATATATAATAAGATCCCCAATGACATTAAAAACCTTAAAATGAATTTATTTAAATCGAGACTATATAGGTGGCTTATTGAACTAAAAGTGTACGACATTAAAGAATTTATTGACCTTAGGCTTTAATAATTATTGATTTGTTAATATTAATTTTATGAATGTATTTGACCCTTTTTTTAAATAAATGTAACTTTAAATGTATATAACATAAACTTAAATTTGCATGCTAATTATAAGCAAAACATGTGTACTTATTTTACTGTACCACCTACAAATACCATGTTTTAAGCAAATAAAGAAATTATTATTATTATTATGGGGTATTTGTATAGTTTTCTCATCTGGTTGGGCTGTATAAATATATAATTGTAAATGAAAATGATAAACTTACATAAATATCAATAAAATAAAATAAATACATAAAAATTACATAAATATATAAAAACCCAACCAGATGGAAGCCCTCTACAGGGGAGACCAAACGGCCGAGGGTTAGGGAGAAAGGGAAAGAAACCGGCGGACGATGCGGGCGGTATCGAGGAGCACCGCCTTCTGCATTTGAGCTTGGAGCGATCCGTCACGGAGTCCCAGTCGCCTCAGATGACCCGAGAGGCTGACTGGGATTAACCCGTTCGCAAAGACGACCACAGGAATAATTTCGGCCGGCAGACCACCCCACATGTCGGTCACCTCGTGAGCCAGGTCCAGATATTTTCTCAACTTATCTGTTTCGGCTTTCACGAGGTTCTCGTCATAAGGAATGGTAATGTCGACCAAAAATATCCTTGACTGTGCCCGGTCTATCAGCACAATATCAGGCTTATTCGCAAGAATAGTCCTGTCCGTGATGATGGCCCGGTCCCAGTAGAGCCTGGCGCGGTCATTTTCGAGCACGGCTTCCGGCAAGTAATTATAATATGGCAGTTTCCGATCCACGAGATCGTATTTCAGAGCGAGCTCCTGGTGTAGAATCCTGGCTACTAGGTTGTGTCTGTGCAAATACTCAGAGTTAGAAAGCGCCGAACAACCGGAGATGACATGCCTAAGTGACTCACCGGGATGGCCACAAGCTCGACAGATGTCGACGGCGCCATCCTTTAGGATGTATTTCCGATAGTTGTTGGTCTTAATAACCTGATCCTGTATCGCACAGACAAAACCCTCGGTTTCCCCAAAGAGGTCACCGAAACGTAGCCAGTGGAGGGAGGCGACTGTGTCTACGCAAGGCTCATGTAGAGTCTTGTAGAACCTCCCGTGGAACTCCTTCTCCTTCCATACGGTCTCCCGGTCGGAAATGCTCTGTACTGCCGGGTCTTGCTATTGCTCGTTGGCTAAGGATAGAGGGGTAAGTCCTTTATCACAAGAAATAACGTCCCTATAGAATGGATCATCCGCTCTCGTCAGAAAGTAATTACGGAGGCTGCACACTTCGCGATTATGCATGGTAAGCGCGCTTAAAAAGCCGCGCCCACCATGCTTCCGCGGCAAGTACAGCCTCGGATAGGGTCTTTATGCAGATGGGCATAGATAAGTCTATGCCCTCAGAGTTAGCAACCCTACCCCTTTCGACATGGAGGACCGCACACTTATCCGTCCCCAGCTCCATTCTAATAGAATTGCTAAAATCACAAGTGATGTTTAGCAATTCCATAAGATGAGAGCGACTGGAGGCGAATAACTTGAGATCATCCATATAGAAAAGGTGGGTCACTTTTGTACCTCCTCTCCGAAGCTGAAATCCCTTCCCGGAACCCTCCAGTAAGAGGGTTCAGAGAGAGGCAGAACCAGATTGGACTCAGACAATCGCCCTGGAAGATACCCCTTCTTATCCTTATGTGGTTTTCCGCAGCCGTCATCCGCTCGCCTAGATAACAAAGGATCGTACTCAACTACCCCATACACTGCCCGAGGAAGTCTCGAACTGTACAGTCAACCTTGTACAGCTCGAGGACCCTCTTCTGCCATGTATGAGGCACCGAGTCGAATGCCTTTTTGTAATCTATCCAGGCGGCGGAGAGGTTCCGACGGTTGCGTTTAACCACCTTGCCAATGACCGCGTCAATGAGGAGTGGTTCCTTGGTTCCACGACCGCCGCCCCGTCATCCATTTTGAGCGCGCGACATCACCTGATTTGAGTTCAGGTGACGAGTGATTTTCGCGCTCAAAATGGATGTCAGTGTCTTGTATATGGTAGGTAGACACGTTATGGGGCGGTATTTGCTAGGGTCTGTGGAATCTCGGTCTTTAGGAACCAAATGAGTGATCCCAGTAGTGAAGAGGCTCGGGAGCGACTTTTGGTCGAGAGCGTCTTGAAACTGTCGGGCGAGAACAGCGTGACACACCACGAACCCCTTCAGCCAGTAGTGATGCAGTCCGTCGAGTCCCGGACTTTTCCAGTTCGGGGCCCTACGGACCGCCTCAGCTACGTCATTCAGCGTAATGATGACGGGGTCCATGGGCGTAACATTCGCACACTGACTCGCCACAACTTCCGTCCAAGGGCCCTCACTGTGGTTTACGGGCTCTGACCACAGGCCGCGCCAGAATGCGATAGTGTCGGCCTGATTCGGTGCTGGGCCCGTTCCACGTACCATTGGTCGCTCCAATGATTCATAGAGCCTCTTCTGATCACTATGGAAGAGACGATTCTGGTTGAACCGTGTCGACCTCTCGGTATATCGCCGAATCCGCTTCCCCCAAGCAGCGATTCTCTGCTTCAGGTCGTCTATGCGCTCCGTCAGTTTTTGCGTTATATCCGGCTGGGACAAACTGATATTTGTCTTAGCAAACGCCATCCTGACGGTGCGCACAATTCTCGGCCTATTATTGCCCGACCTGAAGCTTATCAGCCTGCCGATGAGGGCCCTTGCCTTTGCGATACGGTCCTCAATCCTTCTTCTCCAGGCTGGGATGGCGCTACTTTGTCTAGTAGCGCGTCCAGCCTTGGGAAGTTTGGCGCCAATAATACGGCAAAACTGCCAGTGCGGCGCCAAAAAGAATTGAGTCCGTCTCGCAAAGGTCCCGGCTGGCTTCCAAATAGGTCACCAGCATTGGGTTGAGAGCCCTCACGACAGCCCGATTCCGCTTGCTTAGGGGTATACGGGGAAGTCGCGGTCGATTCTCGAGAGGCGTACTGCGCGTTTCCCTAATCGCCTCTTCCACTATGCTCCTCATTTGCTCTAGTTCTGGGGCGACTATTCCATCGTCGCCTGAGTCAACTACAAGGAGATCTACGGCGGTATCTACATGTGCAGGTTGCTCTGCAACTCGTAGAGCCGCATCTCCTGTCGTAGCATTTTCATTCGACAAAGGAATAGCCTCACGTCGTAGCCGTTCAAGTTCGGCGTCATCAAATATTTTTGAGCGCATGATGTACCGAACTCAGTCTGCCAGGTTTTGCTCGGTAACGGTAATAGATGGCTCCAGCTCAGCAAATAGTCGGTGCATCCTAGCCCGATACCCAAAACCTCCAATTTCTCTTCCTTTCGCCCCAAAATACGCCCGCAATGCATTTTTATTCATTTGCATTGACCAACGCATGCGGCGTACTCCACCAGTGGCGGGTGCTGATTGCTGGGCCAACGAAGACTCTGCCAACACCAAGCCAGCTGGTGGGGATGATGGATGCGAGGGGCTGCTGGGTGATCGTGCAGCACCTCGCGGTCGACTGGCGGTTCGCATGCTGCCGCGTCCAGCGCCAGCTCCAGACGCGCCCTGGCGACCTCCAGGCAGCGGCCCTTTGCGCGTATTTCTTAAATCCATCATCCATGAATTGGGCGTCAGTTAACGGGAGACGCCCAGACCCGGCACCGTTTCATGGTGAGGCCATGTGCACAATCGGGCCTTTGCACCTCCAATTTTGCCGAGGCACGGCGCTAACACCTCTTGGCAAGGTGCTAACTGACTGCGCTGACGTAGCAGTTTTGTCACATAACCGTTACGTCAGCGGGCGATGGGGTCGTCACTTCCCTACGCCTTACTTGGCAAGGTGCTGACTGACTGCGCTGACGTAGAAGTTTTGTCACATAACCGTTACGTCAGCGGGCGATGGGGTCGTCACTTCCCTACGCCTTATTAATTATTATTATTATTATTATTCAATATATATTATAAATGGTCTGATTGTCATCGAATCACATTTTAGTTTTACTACTAGTTCGGATAACCTGCATTTTTTGAAGACTAACCAAACAACAGAAAAATAAGTTTTGTATTTGGTTAACAAAGTGATCTATTTTATAAATTCTTTGTTTTTTACTATTAATATCAAGGTTGGTCGATATTTGTATTTGTTATTGCATGTTAACAAATGTTTACATAACCAAATATGCTGTATGATTTATTCGTAGCATTTCCCGTATTGGCAATATAATGTATAATTCAAAAGTAGCGGAATGTGTTTGTGGTTTTTTTTATTTATTTTTTTGGTAAGAGGATCAAGCTTTACAGAATAACTAGAGTTTGAGGGTTTTATATAGATAGTTAGTTTTATATGAAAAGTTATTTATTGTACTAAGAAATGCTAGCTGTACATATTATGTTTTTTAAATATTTATGAGCCAGTACTTAACTACTATCCCACCTGATGATAACTGGTGTTACTGTCGAAGTCGTCAAAGCGCACTGACTGACACTGACATTGCTGAATAATCTAGCTTTTTTCTAAGTCCTGTCTCAATATTGCCTATCTTGTTCAAAGTATGACCTGGATCCAGCCTTCCACAAAAAATATCATTGACGAAATCCAATTAGAGATGTAAAGCAATGCAGCAATGCTTTCAATACCATTGACCATGATGTCCTACTAGGTAATGTGTGCGTATGTTTTTGTATGGTGTGCAATAAAGAACAATACAATACTATAAGAAATTATCCCATTTCTGTTGTTAAAAATTACTCTCAAAATTAAATAAAAGAATATAACTCGGTAACAACTTTATGTTGGAACACAAATGGAGCATATAATATAACATATATAACACAGTAAGCAATTAGAACTACATAAAAATAGATGAAGTATGTAAACCAACAGTAATACTGCTTAAGTTTGCAGTCAACACGGACTCGCAGATATTTAAGTTGTTCATTTGGGACATTGTAATGCTAAAACAATTTTTTTTATAGGAGAGGGGGCATACGAGCATACAGCAATCGCACTAAACAATCTAATTTAATATAATATGTATTACTTGTGAGATACATTGTGTTTTCATGCAATATTGATAGGGTCACTATAAGATGTTGTTAGGTTAGCTAATTACGTAATATCTTGAGACAGAAGGACCCTTAAGTAGAGACTGAATAAATTAACTCACAAGTCAACACAACCGACTTGTTGTCGGTTGTGTTGACGTGTGCGTTGCGAGACTTGGTTTTTTTTTATAAGTTATGTTTGTGATGGCATCTAAATAATACCTAGTCAGGTCATAAATTCTGTCACATATTTAATATAAAATAATTGAAACAAGTTTATTCATTATGTAACCATTTATATACGAAAATGAACTTAACAAAACATAGATTCTTATGACACTAAAGTTTATTCAAAATGACCTCCGTGATTTTGAATACAGGCCTTCAATCTGCGCAGCCAGTCGTCTATCGCAGCACGAACGAGGTCCATGTCAATATCGGCGGCTGCCTTAATCAAGGATGTCTTGAGTGACTGCAAATTGGGATGAGGCTTTGAGCACGCCTTTTCCTCCAAGTGTTGCCATATCTTGTAATCTAATGGATTCAAATCTAGACTGGAGGATGGCCAGTCTTCGTGCCGGATGAAGTCGATTTCACGCGCCGCCAGCCAGTCTTGTGTGCTCTTCGCTGTATGAGCTGGCGCCATTGGCATACCCAGTGTCTGTTATTGAACATGGTATGAGAAACAGGTTCCACAAGGTTCGTCAGGACTGTATTTTGATACACAACTGCAGTCGTTTTTACACCTTTCTCACAAAAATGTACCTCTGTTAAGCCCCAATAAGAAACTCCCAACCATATCGTGAGCGAGGATGCAAAAATGACCTCGTTGGACACGCGGAATACGGTTTCTCGCTTCTTCACTACTGTGTGCGTACACCTTATCATTTTGTTTGTTGTAGCTCTCTTCTACGGTAAAAATTTTTTCATCCGAAAAAGAATTTCCCGATATTTTTTTCCCGCGTTCCGCTTCAACAAAGCGTGGCATCTCTTCAGTCTCAGGTCCATTAAACGAGCAATCAAACGATGTCCTGTTTTGCTTCGATATGCCCGAAGCCCTAAGTCTTCATTTAACACCCTTTTCACCGTGGTTCTGCTTAACCCCATCTAAAGGGCCAACAGTTTCTGCTTACGTTTGGGATTTTTTTGAATTCGCGCCTTCACAGCTTTTATCACTGCTGGAGTCCTAACAAACCGAGTGCAACCACTTCTTGACCTGTTATCTACACTAGAGTCTTCATTGTATCGTTTGATGGTACGATAAACGAATCTTTTGGTTATATTAAAATTTTTCTGTATGTCAAAAATTTGAATTGGCGCGTTACCGCAACGATGAAACGCAATAACTGCAACACGGTCTTCTTTAAGCGTCCACTCCATATTTAAAAATGAGTAACATTCTAAAAAGTATAGAGTTTTATTTTCATGAACAATTCGAAATTCGAATTCAATAATTTTTTTTGTGGCCAGCATTCTAAAAGAAAAGTTTTTACTGTGTGACAATACTTATGACCTGACTAGGTATAAATGCGAAAGTTTGGATTTTGGATGTTTGTATTGATAGATGGATGTAAGTTACTCAATCACGCCAGAACGGCTGAAGGGATCTTGATGATAACTATTTAGCTTGAAGATAGGTTACAGTCTGGAATAACACAAATGACACCGCTTATCCAGGTATCACGTTCCTGTGGGATAATTTTTTAGTTACACGCGGGCGAAGCCACTGGTATCAGCTAGTATGGACTATGATTGTTAGACAGGCATGGCGGGTGAATGGCGACGAGATCTGGCACATGTTTAGGGCGCGCATAGTCGAGTGCGTGTTTCCGGATCTGTGGAAGATGGGCAAACTGTTTGTTCTGCCGAAGGGTGGCGATAGGCCGCTCACTGACCCTAAAGCCTACCGTCCGATAACTTTGCTACCCATATTGGGAAAAATTCTAGAGCGCGTGATCATTTCCTACACTCCATGTTTCTATCGCGGAATCTCCGACGCACAACATGGCTTCACGCGTGGCCGATCCACAGTGACCCTTATTGCCTTCAACCGAATTGCCAACGGTCAACCGAGAATTACGTGCAACTGATACTTCTGGATATATCTGGAGCCTTCAACAATGCCTGGTGGCCAATGGTCCTAATCAAGGCAAAGCAATGTGGCGTTCTACCTAACATATACCATATTTTAACGAGTTAATTTATAAATCGCCGAGTAGGACTGTTTGCCGGGTAAACCGGGTAGTTTGAAAGGTCTCCACGTTGGGCTGTCCTCAGGGATCGGTGCTGGGACCGACCCTATGATGGGATCGCGATCTGTACATCGAAGAGAGGAACGCATTATTGGACAGCCTACAAAGAACAGAAATCGGACCAGAACACTATCGGGACCCAGTGTGCTGAGAATTCAACTTTAAGGAATTAAGGAGATTTGCGCATGCATGCCATCACAAGAAAAAACAGTATGAGAACTGAAAAATACGACCAGATAGCTGCGAACGCGAAGTGTCGTCGCTTTGGAGTCACGCCCTAGAAGGGGGAGAAGTGAAATGTAGATAAAAGGGACGGAACAGAAAGATTTGTAGGGAGTCAAGCAAGCACACGTAGAAAAGAGCACAGATCAAGTACCGTGTGCGTCTCCCGTGATTCGGTCCGTATGCCGCAATGCAGAAAGGACCACGGGATAGTGGAGGGAATGTTCTCACATGGAATAATCTTTCCATATCTGGGCTGGGGCTCCCCAATGCAAGCTCCTTCCACTTGACCGCATCCAGCGCAGAGCAAGTCGAATCGTTGAAGATTGAGTTATTTTCGATCGGTTCCACTCACTGACGCTGCAAAGAGATGTTGCATCCCTTTGCATTCTCTATCGTTTTTAGCACGGAGAGTGTTCTGAGGAATTGTTTGGATTAATTTAAGCTGCCGGGCAACGGAGCCTTATTAATAGGGTGTCTTTGGTTATCCTTCGGGTACGAAATCCTAAAAATAGCAGCGGTCGCTCAAGAGTTCACGAAGCCGAAGCATGCTTACTTGAACAGTCATCGCAGTTTATGTCCGTACTAGCTGTTGCAAGCGGCTTTGCCCGCGTGTAACTAAAAAACTATCCCACAGGAACGAAATACCTGGATAAATGGTGTCATATGTGTTATTATAGACTATAACCTATCTCTGAGCTAAATAGTTAAACTGCTGAAGGGATCTTGATGACAAGATCCCTTCAGCCGTTCTGGCGTGATTGAGTAACATACATCCATCTATCCATCCAAACATCCAAACTTTCGCATTTATATTATTTAGATGCCATCAAAAACATAACTTGTAAAAAAAAACCAAGTCTCGCAACTCACAAAGTCAACACAACCAACAAATAGTCGGTTAATTTATTCAGTCCCTACTTAAGGGTCCTTCTCAAGTTATTACGTAATTAGCTAACCTAACAACAGCTTATAGTGACCATATCAATATTAAAAATATTTTATGTTTTAAAAAAATACATTGACTCGGCCGAAGTTGGACTTACCTAGTCTGACTATTTGTTCATTACTCGTCAACAACTTCGAGCTTAGTGTCCCCAACAACTACCGGCAAAGGTGTGATATGGACATTACATATGATCTTTGTTTTGTCCATGTTCGTCTTAAGACATATCCGTTGGGAGACACTATTGAGGTTATTGAGCATAGTTCCTAGGTTCTCCAGCATTTCTGCCATAAGGACTATATCGTCGGCAAATCGAAGGTAAGTGATATACTCGCCATTGATATTAATACCGTATCCTTTCCAGTCCAGTAGCTTATAAACGTCTTGGAATGCAGCGGTGAAGAGTTTCGGGGAAATAATGTCACCCTGTCTTACATCTCTCTGCAGGTGGATAGGTTTCGTACTCTGGTACTGTACTCTGATAGCCATCGTAGCTCTACTGTATAAACACTTCAGCACTTCGATATACCGATAGTCAACTTGGCACCGCTGAAGGAACTGTAGCACCGCCCAAATTTCAACGGAATCAAAGGCTTTCTCATAGTCCACATACGCCAGACATAGTGGCAAATTGTATGTATTGGTTTCTATGTGGTCTATGGTGCTAAAGCCTTTTCAGAAACCGGCTTGTTTGGGAGGCTGGAAGTTGTCAAGTCTGCGCGGGACACGATACGTATTCGCCTGTAATATAATATAATTGTAATCAAATATAAATCAAATTGACATAAGTACAGATAAATTTAAGGGAACATTAATAAAATTTAGAGACTTTTTTTTTTCTAAATTAATATTTATATTCCGCTAATTTTGCCTGTGCTTATGTCAAATTGAATTTACATTCGATCTTTAAATTGTAGTTTGCGAGGGTAACGGGGATCTATCAGCTCCGGCAAAACACATTTCTGATAAAAGATATCTAATTTTAAAATTTTGTCTGTCGTCCAAAACGCATCATCTCTTTCAATTATATCAATTTCTATGCCATTTAACGTCCAAATAACAAAATAGCAAAATTTTGTTTTGTTATCATTAATTGGTCTTAAGCCTTGAACGAACGATTTAGGCCGCAGCAGACTAATGCTCGTCTTTGGGTCTTTTCAAGAGCTCGAGTTTAAAATTGATTTTATTATTTCAATTCTTCATTAATACTAATACGCGCAGACAAAACAAATAATGAGACAAAACAATATTGTATTTAATAAGGATGTATAGTGTCAAACAGCGGAGTAACACTCTCTAAGGTTCTTCCATATTCTTTTATATATTTACTCATTACACTCATTCATACGATCGTAGGCGATTATTATTTAATAACAGACATTAAATTGACCATGCCTTGACACGTTTTATTGTTACCTGATTCTTGTGCAATCAAACTCACTTCTAATATTTTGAATATTATATATATTGAATATATGTAAATAAATATTCAGATATATTTTAGATTTTGAGTTTGATTTCCTTATTAAGCGAAATGGATTTTAATACTCGTATATTTTTTATTATACATCCGTCAGATTTATAAATATGTAATGAAATCTATTCGCACTGCACTGAACTGATTGAGATGACTAAAGGAAGTGGACCATTATCATCGAATGTTTTGTTATTTCTTTGTTAATTAAATGTATTTGTAATGCTTTAATTTTACATTTTTTGATTTTAATTAGTCTGTTTTTAATGTCCAAATAATAGCTTTTTATTATGAAAGTATATACGGTACTTATAACAATAACACAATATTTTTTTAAATTTTTGTCTGTCTGTCAGTTTGTTCCTGCTGATCTCCGAAACCACAAGACCGGTTTTGACGGAATTTTTATGAAACTCAACAGCTTAGGTAGTAATATCAATCAACAAAAAATTAGAAACGTAACGGTTGAACCGTAAGTATTAATTATTTGTAATATGTATGCATGTAGTGAAATTTTTAGTAGATGGTCAAATTTATTAAAATCTTATTAATAAAATGTAATAATATCATTGATTAACCAATAATGGTTTGGTCATGTAGAAAGAATGAACGAGGAAAGAGTGACAAAGCAAATTTATGTTGCGGAAGTGAACGGCAGGGTCGGGAAGGGACGCCCTAGACGAAGGTTTATCGACCAAATCGGCGATACATTAAAAATGGGCCAGATTAGGAGTACCCTTAACCGACGAGCGTGTATGCGTAGATATATGGATGTAAAAGAGGCGAGAGAGGTGTGTCAGGATCGCGCCAAATGGAAGTCCGTAGTCTCTGCCTACCCCTCTGGGTGACAGGCGTGAGTGTTTTATGTTATGTTATGTTATTAACCAATAATTATAATTAAAATTTAAGGTATAGTTTAAAAAAAAATTTAATTTTGTAATGGATCTGTGTTGTCTGTATCAAATAAATTATTATTATATTATTATTATTATTAATAAGTCTTTCAAATCCAGGGCTAGAAAATCCAGTACAGGTTCTTAAAATATTCACCTTACTAAAAATGTATGATCCGCTACTGCTTTGTGATTAATGCAGCTGTCATTCATTAAAAACTTAATCCATCACGTTGCGTCACATACTACCTAATTTATAATTGAAACGAACTTTCGTAATGGAATTTTAATGAAAAATTCTTCGCTTATTTGACTAATTTTCAGTTTGCAACCTGTTTACTGACTGAACTGCTTTGAATTTATATTTCTGCCTCACGATAGGACTGAGGGGTGGTGAATGTACATAAGTAACCAGAATATAAGAACAGGTTTTGGCACGCCAAGCTAATGACACAATTGTAAATAATATACAGTACTTAAGGGAAGGGACGACCCGAACGTTTATCAACCAAATTGGCGATATATTGAAAATGGGCCAAATAAAGAGTACCTTTAACCGACGAACGTGTATGTATGTACGTAGGTATATGGATGTGAAGGAAGCGAGAGAGGTGTGTCAGTATTATGCCAAATGGGAGTACATAGTCTCTGCCTACCCCTCTGGGTGACAGGCGTGAGTGTTTTTATGCTTTTTATTTTATACAGTACTTAAGATGCGGTGCCAATAGGCCGGCCGCATAGTTTGAAGAACCGACAACCGATGGTGAAGAAAGTTTCTAGAGTGGCAGTCTCGTAACGATAAACGAAGTGTAGCGGTCCTCCATTAGATGAAGTGATGACCTGGTAAGGGATGCAGGAAGTCGATGGAAGCAGGTGGCTCAGAACCGTGCTTTGTGGCATTCCTTGAATGAGGCCTATATTCAGCAGTAGAC
Organism: Parnassius mnemosyne; assembly: GCA_963668995.1. NCBI lineage: Eukaryota > Metazoa > Arthropoda > Insecta > Lepidoptera > Papilionidae > Parnassius > Parnassius mnemosyne. The sequence continues at coordinate 16,568,381 of CAVLGL010000079.1, read as the reverse complement.
TTGTGAAGGGCTATAATATAATTATAATATTAAAGTTGCCAGGTTACAATGGTATTCTGTGAGAGCGTGGCCCTACCCCGGTCGAGCCAAAAATTCGTGCTACAACTATTATATAGTTGCAGCGTGTCTTTACTATGTTCAAGAAACATGATCATGTTGAATGAAACTTGTTTTTACGGATTCAATCGCACTTAAATAACTAATTTTATATTCATGATGTTTAAGTACTATAAAGCACCCATAGTCACGAAGTTACTGAGGTGTTCGACGTCCCAATGTCATAATTAATCACGGCTACCTTCAGTTTAAAATTATTAATTTTTGATCCGATGTATTCAGAAAGAACTTATAGTATCTTGAATTCCTTCAGTGGTATGCTTTCGTAGAGATTTCATTTTATTGCTTGACGAAAAAGTATAAATCTCGATTGCGAATGTGGTCTCTCTAACATAGGACTAATAAAAAGATCGATAAAAACTCATGTACAAGTACACATAGCCGCTGTCAAAAATCGACGTTCCGGGAAGTTTTTCTAAAGTCTTGGTGAAAGACTTTCTGAGGAAACGATTTTGCCGAGACGTTGGCGATAGCTGTTCGTCCGATCCTGCGGAAACTAACGTAGTAATTTCTCAGAGGTACTTTCTTCTCCCAACTCTCTTTCTGCTGCATATTAATAATGTGCTCATGGCCGGTGTCTATGGGTGTGAAGACGACAGCACTGTTGCAGAAAAATAAGAACTGAGTGCTCAGGCCAGTCTGGATCAAATGTAGGCCAAGAGGGAAGCTACGGTTGAGCGTGTTAATCACAAAGCAAAGGACAACGTAGCTGTAAGGAAGTAAAGTTTCCTAGCAAAACTGCGGTGGTACTCTACGCCGGGACAGTTGCTTACTGTATATAAAGCGCAAGTCCGATTATGCATAGTATTTTGCTGCTATATACTAGGCTGATACTACAATATGTCACCTAGCAACTTCGGGCTAGATGGAAAGGCGTGTTAACCAAATCTGGGTAAAAACTATCTCACCAATCTCGAACACAGGCCCAAACAAGCCGGCCTTACGGTATTTTACAGAATATATTTCGGAAAATATGTGCAGAAATTGCATAACATAATTCCTCCCTCTCCCCTCCACTTTCGGACAGCCAGATTCTCAGCCAGGCGTGAAGCCTTCATCGCTGAATTATAACTCATTCGAATCAAACGGTTTGCGTCATCATTTGTCATGCGTATAGCAAAAAATTGGAATAAATATAAAGCAATATGACTTTCCAAATTACAATGTATTGTCCTCAAAGCTAGAGTAAACAGGTTTTTGTTAAGTCAATGCGCTATAACGTCTTCGACTGTATCACCACTTATCATTAGGTGGGATAATAGTTAGGTACTGGCTTATAATAGTTAAAAAATATAATATTTACAGCTAGCATTTCCTTGTACAATAAATAACCTCTTCTAGACTAACTATCTATATGAAACTCTCAAACTCAAGTTATTCTTTAAATCTTGTCCCTGCTACCAAAAAATAAATACAGAACCTGATTCCGCTACTTATGAATTATACACAATTTTGCCAATACGGGAAATGCTACGAATAAATCATACAGAATTTTTGGTTATGTTAACATGTGTTAACATGCAAGAAGAAATACAAATGTTAATAATGACCAAGCTTGATAATAATAATATAGTCATATCATCATGTCCAATAGCGGGCTGTTCACGGGCTGGTGAAGAGAAAGAAGGAATGATGATTGCACTTCCACACATTTGTAATAAGTTTAATGGTTTATATAGATATTATATACGTATAATAAATCTGTGGAAAAGACTTATATGTTAATCAAATACTTCCCAGAAAAAGTAAGTTCAGAGGTAGAGTAGAGTTTTAAAGATTTTTGCCCATCTGTTTATTTATCATTCTGTCTGTCAATCTATGTGTTCAAGATTCTCGCAAAAACTACTGAACGGATATCCATGAAACTTAGTATGTACTCATTTAGAAACCCAGGGCAACTTATATGCTACTTCTTTATCCGATTACGGATTTTCAAAACAGAGGGTTATGTATTTTCATTTCTGTAGATGTTGATATTATTTTCTATTAAATATGATCCCACCAAATACATTTTTATGTAAAATTTTTATGTAACGTTATCATACTGAACAAGTATTTATATGACTCCCAAACTACATTTCCAGGTCTGGGTTTATTACCCATATGAAAACTTTGTTTTTCATCTTTGAATTATGTTTATGATATTTAAGCCATTCTCTGCTTGTGACTTAAGAGCATTTCATTTATTCCCCCAATGCAGTAGGAAGTGACTGTGATAGTCGTAACATGATGCCTCCTATTTTTGGCATAATATTTCGTATTAGTTTTTAAACCTTTAACTTTTTTTTTCTACAAGCAGTTTGCATCACCTTAGAAAAGTTCTGAATAATCTAGCTTTTTTCTAAGTCCTGTCTCAATATTGCCTATCATGTTCAAAGTATGACCTGGATCCAGCCTTCCACAACATTGGGTAATATCATTGACGGAATCCAATTACAGATGGAAAGAAATGCAGCAATGTTTTCAATACCATTGACCATGATGTCCTACTAGGTATAATTTGTGCGTATGTTTTTATATGGTGTGCAATAAAGAACAATACAATACTATAAGAAATTATCCCATTTCTGTTGCTAAAAATTACTTTCAAAATTAAATAAAAGCATATAACTCGGTAACAGCTTTATAAAATATGTAATACAGTAAGCAGTTAGAAGTAAATACAAGGCAACATTAAAATAAATGAAGTATGTAAACCAACAATAATACTGCGTGCCTATCAAGTTATGATATAGGACGCCGTATCCGCAATATAACTTCCTTTAAGTTTGCCATAGGTACACGAATAGTCAAAATCACGTAAGTGATTAAGACATGTAGAATTACTGATTCTTTCTGTACGACTGAACTCTTTATAACTAATCCTGAATTAATGACTGACCCTTCTTAATCGCGCAGTACTTTATACTGCTTGAACCAGTGGGAGATTCAGTTCTACCATCACTTCTTCATATTTTCTTTTAAAGTTGGTAAAAATGACTTTGCTTATATGTCTTACCTAGTTCGAAGACTACATCCCGCCCTCCCTCATTTGCGTGCACTATCCCCGCAACTACTCACCAGAGTAGAAGCCATCTCAGAGTCTACTTCACTTGAGGATGCCTCGTATAGAGACGAAACACGTGTCGTATTATCGACGGTGGTGTTTTTTCCTAGTATAGTGGTGTTGAAAGTAGTGGTGCTGGAATTAATGGTGACGGGGATAGTGCACGCAATTAAGGGAGGGCAGGTGTTGCTCTTCAAACTAGGTAAGACACATCATTTAATTTTATTAAGCGGATATAAGCAAAGTAATTTTTACCAACTTTTACATAATGAATTTCTGCAAAGTATCGCCTGATTCTATTAATTTTATTTTCTTTTATTTTCTACCCTATGAATATAATATACAGTGATAATAATTTACAAAGATATATTACAACGTCTGTAAAATTTCAATGTAAAACTGTTATTTTACATTCATTTTATGCGCAAAAAACTTCGTCAAAAAATTTAAAATATTCTAGTAGAAGCATCCGCAACATGCTTCCTCTGAACCGGCATTTATTATTCAATATCACAGCTCACCCTGAATCGTTCCCTGCGCAAAGGTTCTCATACCACTAGCAGCATTGTAGCGTTGAATAGCTAACAAAATATTTTGCAAAATTAAGGATACAGAGCGAGGATTATTTCCCCTTTGTGGGATTTGTCTATCCAATTCTCTCACAAAATCCTTTGTTTTGGCTATTCACACATGAAATGTCCCCCGTCGCAGAACCTGCCTCATGAATCATCTCGTCATACACGACGTAAATAATGCAAAAGCTATATTTACCGCTGTGATTTGAATCTCGTACTCACAAATCGGTTGTCAAGACAACTGATAAAAGCTCTGATTACTATTAAAAGCTATCAGGTAGTTTAATAATACGTATTTCAGTATTTCTGTGTTAAATTAATTAATACCGAGGCATTTCAGTAGTGCCATTACTAAGAATATTTTGACGTAAACTTAACGTTTTACAAGATTTAAAAAAAACATAAATAAGATGTAGTAAGAGAAAACAACGAGTAGAAACTATGTTATCACTGCCTTAATGTTAACAGAGAATGATTTAATCTATAAGTCTGTCCTTTGATCCTGTACTGTTTTATAAGAATCAATAAAGAATAAATAAATAAACTAGCTGCTTACCTATAATTAAATTTGGGTTTGGTTCTGGGTTGTCTGGAAGAGATTGCTATGTAGCCATAAGACCGTCCTTTGTATTTCCCTCAATATGTGTTATTTTATTATTTTTGATGTTGTTATCTTTTCTTGGTGTACAATAAAGAGTATTGTATTGTATTGTATTGTAAATTTGAAGGTTCTGTGGAATCAACCTACGCATGTATTGTACAGCAGCGTTGAAGAATGTTTCCTTCTAAATATTGTCCGTGACCCCTGTCCGTACCGCGAGAGTTTCTTAAGGTATCATAATATGATGTCATAAATAAAACATACCCCGTGAAAAATAAAATATAAATATAATGGGAATCTTAGATAGCAATATCTACGGCGCGGGCGGCCTTGATTAACAATATCGCCACACGTAAAATAATACCGTCATCTTGCATGCCAGATTTACTATTAAAATGAAAAGTAAGTTGATCGTTATCGGAAAGAAACCATACGAGTACCACGCAGAGAGGCAGAGACGCCTGACCCCATTGCCTGATTGAAATATTTAATATGATTTCTAAAATGTTTTAACTAGTCGTCGAAAGCATTGAACTCATTTATAAATACCCACACCAAGATATTTGCAAAATAGCCACTTTAATTTAAATTAACCACTAAATTTATAATTTGGTATATAAATAAACTTGATAGAACTCCGAAGGAAACAAGATTAAAACGGTGCGGTAGTGCCTCGGCCCAACATCTGGCTGAAAAGCTGCGGTCTGCAAGTTTGAATCATGTACAAAACATCTATTCGTTTAGTTTGCAAATAGTTGCTGTAGGTCTAGATATTGGTCTGTATGTAAGTATACAAAACGTTACTACGATACAGGAGAAAATTTTAATAAAATCTTTTTTAAACATAAACAAACACATACATTCGTATTTTCACACACACATATATATATATAAATATGTCAATAACAAAAATAAATTAGAATTTGTAATTAATTGATACTTGTAATTATTATCGCACATACTTTTAATTATCAAAATATTATAATTGTAAATGGAACTTAAGAAAACGTTGAAACAAATATTGTTCAACAAGATAACTATCGAATTAGAATCGTTTGGAGCTCTACTATTTTGGGTCTAATTTAATTATATTTTATAAACTACAACGATGTTTCAAACAGTTCCAGAATAGATATAAAATATCTATGTTATACTATTTATTGAAGTTACCTACTTATAAAGTGCTCGTATTTCATCATATAAAAATTGATCACGGCTTAAAAACCGAAATCTTATACGCACCATATAAAATTTAAAAAAAAAACCTGTAAAATTAATAAATTTTAATAGAATATGTATTATAAACTAAGAAAGATGTTAATAATAATCTAATAATCTAAATAAATCCATCACCGCGTTACGTACCGGAGGTGAAGTAAGAGGCGAGTACGAAAAACGTTAGATAAAATCTAATGGCTTCCGATATATGGTGTACCCATAAAATACCCAAAACGACGACGGGCAGCAACGAAATAGGTGCGAAACATCTTGCATTGCGATCAGCAAGCATGATATTTATCCCTACAGTGAGAGAGGTCCATGTCTTGCAATAGATGTTTGCGGGCTGAAGAAGGAGAAAAAGAAGATTATAACACTTTTGATTCATCACGTATTGCAAAAAAGTCTTCGGTCTCTGATATCCTCCAATCTTTAGATCCGCTCCTACATGCTCTGAGCGTTTTTTATTATCTTTGCAAAACAAATATTCACCAGCATTTGGATTCGTTTAAACCAAAACAGGTAATTATAAGGAATTAACGGTATTTATGAAATAAAACCACTTTTCACCAGCATCACGTTAGGTGGCAATAATATTTTCTACCACGTTCTTTTAAAAAACAACTGGTTTCAGTCATGTACCATTGTAAAGATATAGATGATATTTATTAGAAAAGAATATAAATAAAAAGACAAAACTGTGTATAAATATTGAATATTACTTTTTACATTTACTGATTTGTGTTTTTTCGATATAAACTAAATCTCATTGACGATATTTTTAAAAGGAAAATGTAAGACTTCTGTCAAAAAATGTGTATTATGTGAAAGTACTTCTAAAATTTACTAGCAAATAATAATATACATTTATAAAGTAAAACATCGTAACAAATTTTTGCAAATAAGTAACGTCTGGAATGTAGTACAAAAGAAAATCTTTTTTTGGGTATAATATATAATATATATGTTATAACTAATACTAATGTATACTATAATATATACTATAACATATACTAATATATAGTAATTTTGATGTCAATTATGAATACAAAAGCAGGATTTGAATTAGGAGTTCAGATCAGTTCAGTTAGTTTTTTTAAACACTCAGGAATAGAACGATTTACAAAAATGTATTACAACCGTAAAAGAACAGATTAGTTGCAAAAAATCACATTATGTTGTACTAAAAGAGTGATGACGCTAATATTTCAGTTCTTAAAAATAAAAAAATTATAAAATTACAACGCGATTGATACATAATGTATTTAACCTTAAAAATTACAGGTTTTCAATAATCGAGAGTTTTTTTTTTATAGGATCGGGTGACAAACGAGCACACAGTCCACCTGATGGTAAGTGGTTACTGTGACCCATAAACATCTACATGTATCCTCAATAAAGGCTCAAGATGCAGATGCGTTGTCACCCGTGAGGACTGAGATGGAATGCCTCTTTGCCAGTAAAAAGGGTCTCCGGTCCGCTACACTCACCATACGAAACACAGCAGCGTTAACCTGCTATTTTACGCTGATTTTCTGTGAGAGCGTGGTCCTTCCCCGGTCGAGCCGGCCCATTCGTGCTACAACCATAATATAGCTGCAGCATGGCTCTACCACGTAAGAGTATAGCGAATATAACTAAATTATTATATTTATAGATTAATAACGGAAAGATTTCTTTGGTAGCCCAGGAAATAAGTGTCCGCGAAGTAATGGGGTAATCCACGTTCGATCTTCGCCAAAATTGAAAAAACTGTTAATATAACTTATAAAATTAGATTTAACACATACTGGATAGTGAAGAAAAATATTGCGAGTAAACATGAAATTAAAATGTTTAATGTAAATAAAAGAAAATGAATCCGTCCGCAGCATACAGTAGCGCAGAATAATGAATTATTTTTTTATTTCGAAAACCTCTGCTTTGTAGTAGGACCAATAAAAACTGTGTTAGTATACTTTTAAGGAGAACATATTTTTTCACTTGTAACAATTTTTTTATTATTTAAAAATACATGTTAAATTTTTGGTGTGAATCCTAGTTCTACATCACAACGTTTTTACTGTTAAATATTATAAGAAATACATAAAAAGTTAAAGTTGATACTAAGTTATTCAGCCTATGAGTTATATAAAAATCAGCAGCAAATATTTTAATAGTATGAACATAATTAATTGATCAAATTAACTTGCCTGTAAGGGTCCTTCGATCAAAATTATATGAAGTTGACGCCTCAGACCGACTCGACAGATCAGATCCGTAGAGATCGTGATACTTGTAGATTTTAACGTCCACTACGCTGAATGGCTCGGTTTACGTTTAACCGATCATATGGGGAGACCTGTATATGATTTTACATTGGCATATGGTCTGACACAACTGGTTACTTCGACTACGCGGATGCCAGATGTGGAGGATCATACACCTTCCCTGTTGGACCTTCTGCTGGCCTCTCATCTGGTTTCCGTCGATTGGCTCTCATGATCTCAGCTCTTCGGACCATTGTCTAATACGGAAAGTGGTGCCACTCTCGCTCTCGTCGCGGTTGCGTTCTGCAGGTTGCCGCCGTGTTTGGCATTACAGGTCGGCGGATTGGGATGGAATGCGGCCTTTCTTTGCATCATACCCATGGGGGCAGGTTTGCTTCTCGCCGGATAATAACAGCGCTGTTGCTGACTCTGTCACCGACGGGGCGCTACAGGAGATGGAAATATTTATTCCATCATCTGTGGTACACATCGGTGTCAGTTCTCAGCCTTGGTTTGGTCGCTCCTGTAAGACTGCATTACGCAGTAAGCAGGAGTGTTATAAGGCCTGGGATGACGCTACGGCGGCTCGGGATGTAAACAACAGCATGCTTAAAAAGAAGTATAATTTCGCCTCCAGGTCCTTCAAAAGAGTTATTACCAAGGAAAAGTCAGAGCACATAGGCAGAATTGGCGAGAACCTAGTTCGCCTTCCTTGGGGAATCCGTGCATTCTGGTCTCTCGCCAAGGCTGTACAAAGGACTTTCTGTAAGCCATCACTACCATCTTTGCATAGGAAGAATGACTCACTGGCCCATGCCGCAAAAGAGAAAGCCGACATTTTAGGCTCCCTTTTTGCGTCCAATTCGACTCTTGATGACGGGGGGAACACACGGCCGACCATCCCGCAGTGTGAGTGATCTATGTCTGATATGCGATTCACACAGTGCTCAGTACGCGAAGCACTCCTCTCCCTGGAAATCCACAAGTCGAGTGGGCCTGACGGAATCCCCCCAATTGTGCTGAAGACGTGTGCTTCAGAGTTGGCACCGGTTCTATCGCGTATTTTTAGGTACTCCTACTCCCTAGACGCTGTCCCAAATTCATGGAAGACAGACTTCGTGCACTCGATTCCTAAAAAAGTAACCGCTCTGATCCGTCCAATTAAAGGCCTATCGCCATCACCTCCTTGTTCTCGAAAATAATGGAGTCCATTATTACCTGCCAGCTCATGCGGTACCTTGAGGAGCACCAGTGACGGCCAGTACGGTTTCCGTCGGGGTCGCTGAGCTGGTGATCTTCTTGTTTACTTAACACATAGACGGGCGCACGCGATCGAGTCCAAAGGGAGGCAATGACCGTTAGTTTAGACATAGCGAATGCCTTCGATCGGGTCTGGCACAAAGCGTTTCTTTCGAAGCTCCCTTCTTATGGGCTTCCCGAGAAATTGTACAATTCGATCACCAGTTTTCTGGCTAATTGGAGCATCAAGATCGTAATAAACAGTGCGTGATCCGATTACTAGCCTATTAACGCTAATGTTCCACAAGGCTGCGTGCTATCACCAACGCTGTTTCTTCTGCATATCAATGATATGTTGCAAACCGGTAACATACATTGCTATGCAGATGAAAGCACTGATGATGCTTTATACACCGGCTGTTCCAATATTTCTCGGAAAAACATCACCGAGTACCGGAACAAAGTTGTGTCTGTCTGCCCCCAATCCGAGACTTTGTTGAACAAAGTCTCGGATTGGGGGCGACTAAATCTAGTCCAGTTCAATCCCCAGAAGACACAAGTATGCGCGTTTACCGCTAAAAGGAACCCCTTTGCCGTGTCTTCTCAGTTTTAAGGCACTCTCTTTGTTGCCTCAGCCAGTATCGGAATCCTAGGCGTCAACATATTGAGTGACGTGCAGTTTCGTGGTTACTTGGAAGAAAAGGCCAAATTATCCTTAAAAAGAGGGACAGTATTTCATGCTGGCACACCATCTGCAACTTTACAAGGCGCAGGTTTGGTCTCACATGGAATACTGTTCCCATCTCTGGGCAGGGGCTCCCCAGTGCCAGCTCCTTCCACCTGACCGCATCCAGCGCAGAGCGGTTTAATCGTCGACGAACGAGTTCTTACCGATCGGCTTGACTCACTGGCACTGCGTAAAGATGTTGCATCTCTTTGCGTATATTATCGCATGTACCACGGGGAGTCCTCTGAGGAATTGTTCGAACTAATTCCAGCCGCTCAATTTCACCATCGCACATCGCGACAAAACTCGCGATACAATCCATACCATCTGGATGATTAGCGGTCCACCACTGTGCGATTTAGAAGATGTTTTCTTCCTCGCACAACTTCTCTGTGGAATCCATTACCACCAGCGATTTTTCCGGACCGATACCACTTAGGGAACTTCAAGAAAAGAGCCTACTCCTTTTTAAAAGGCCGACAACGCATCTTCAATTCCCCTGGTTCTCCTGGTGTTGCAGTGTTTCATGGACGGTGGTAGTCACTTACCATCAGTTGAGCCGCATGCTTGTTTGCCCTCTCTCCTATAAAACTCATATCAAATGCGAACGCTAACATTACTCTTAATTAATAATGGCCTACAAGTATTATGAAAGATAGTAAAAGTTTGTCCTTCTAAAATTTTCAATACTACCTTGGTGCTATGTACAGTAAAAATTAATTTATTCTCCTATAAAAATATTTTACCTCTCTAGGCCATCTGATTTATTGCTATGAGGGATATTAGGCTTTTTTTTAATCCTATAAATACCAGAAAAAGAACCGTTTAACATTATAATATGAAGCCAAACCATAATAGAAAGAATAATACGTCAATTTTTTCCTTTTACTGTAGTACCAACCACAATTTTATACAATAGAAATATTGTAACGGCTTTATGATTATTTTTATGCTTTACATACATAAATACCTTACTCACAGCACTGCCACAGCAAGGTAAGTTTTGATGCAACTGATGGACAGTCTTCAAAGAAGATGTTACATACGAGTAACAGTTGTTTATCAGAGTAAGAATTTTAATAAGTACTTTTTTTTATAAGAAGGTAGTATCAGGCTTATGAAGATTAGAATTTTACTCCTTCTTCTTTATTTTTTGTGCTTTAAGATTGTGACGAATAGTGCATAAATCTTAAGGTTTGCCCATGAATTTTATGCATTTATATTTTTTCTAATAGCAAATGCATCAACTTTAGTTAAGAAACTTAGAAACAATTTTCGTAAAGGTTTAGGAATTTGATTCTCATTTTATCTCCTTATTAACTTTCCTGGATTCTTTACATACGAGAGAATTATCTTGAGATTTTATTTACAAGGCAAAAAGAAATACATATATTTTCAAGATCGATTTTACAATAATTTTTATTCAATATAGATTATTACATAATACTTGATGAGACGTTACTAAATGATGAGACGTTTGAATCAAATTAAATAGAAATTCCGAAAGAAGAGGAAATAGATAGAGATATAAGTATAGATGAAATAATGAAAGCAATGAAAAGTATGAAAGCAGATAAGGCAGCCGGATATGATAGAGTATTTCTCGAAATGCTAAGGGCTGGAGAAGGTGTGGTTGCAGGCCTGCTGTGCACCTTGTTTAATTTATGTTGGGAACTGAAGCAGGTACCGGAAGACTCGTGCAAAGCCGTTATAGTCCCAATATATAAGGGAAAGGGCTCGCAGCAGGACTGTAAAAACTACCGTGATATCAGTCTTCTTAGCATTGTGGGAAAACTGTATGCTAAGATACTAATTGAAAGAGTTATGAAAGAAGCTGATGGAAAAATTTGGGATGTGCAAGCGGTATTTAGAAAGGGAATGTGATGTACGGATCAGGTATTTTCCATGCGCATAGTCGCGGAGAAGTTTTTGGCCAAAAACTAAAAAGTTGTTTGTGCGTTCATAGACTTGGAGAAGGCTTATGAAAGAGTGGACAGGGGTGTGTTATGGCAAATACTGAACTCATTTGGGTTGAGCGCTGGGTTGATACAGGCATTGAAGTCTCTGTATAGGGACTCTAGTGCTTCTGTCAGGATCAACGGAGCCTACTCGGACTGGTTTGGAATCCATAAAGGTGTCAAACAGGGCTGTGTGGCTTCCCCGTGGCTGTTTAACATATTTATGGACAGTTGTTTGGAAAATTTGAAAGTTGAAGAATGCGGGTTAAGAATGGGTGAGTAAACCGTCAAATGCCTTTTGTACGCCGATGATCAAGTCATACTTGCGTCGTCGGCGGCCGAGTTGTAAATGGTGGTTACATTAATCTACAGGACATTAAAATGAAAAGGGAATGAAAGTGAACACAAGTAAGACGAAAGTTATAGTTTTTGAAAGAGAAGAAAGTAAAACGATATGTAAAATAAGAATAGAAGGGGAGTTGGTCGGGCAAGTAGATGAGTTTGTATATTTGGGAAGTGTGTTTAGCAGGGACGGTAGATATGATAAGAATATAGAACGACGAGTGAATGCAGGAAATAGAGTAAATGGGGCTCTACACCCTATTGTGAAAAGTCAGAATGTGTCCAAAAAGGCACGTATGACAATTCACAATAATGTGTTAGGACCTACATTAATGTATGGTAGTGAAAGTTGGGTGTGGCAGAAGAAGCACGAGAGAATAAATGCTGTAGAAATGCGGTCATTAACATACTCCATGTTAGGGATGAATCTTGAATGACACAGTGAGAAATTGTTTGATAAGAGAAGAGTGTGATTTGCAAGATGATGTTGTGACCAGGATTAAAAAAGGAATGCTTCGGTGGTTTGGTCATGTAGAAAGAATGAATGAGGAAAGCGTGACAAAGCAATTTTATGTTGCAGAGGTGAACGGCAGAGTCAGAAAGGGTCGGCCTAGATGAAAGTTTATCGAGCAAATTGGCGATATATTGAAAATGGGCCAAATCAAGAGTAACTTTAACAGACGAGCGTGTATGCGTAGGTATATGGATGTGGAGGAAGCGAGAGAGGTGTGTCAGGATCATGCCAAATAGAAGTCCATAGTCTCTGCCTACACAGGCGTGAGTGTTTATGCATGTATGTTATTGAAAGTCATTTTTTTATTTACCTACCACTGGTTCGGAAAATACACCTGTCCGGAAGAACCTGCAAGAAACCCAGCGGGACTTTTTTTAAACATATGTCACTTCAATATTTTTTTTGTTTGTACAAATTTTAAATGAATTTTCATAGAACCAGGATGGTGGCGATCACGTCATTCCCAGGGGTTTTTTTTCACTTATGTATTCTTTGATATTATTATAACCCTTTTTGTACAATTTTTCTTTAATAAAACATTTAAACTTATTTATTGACAAATTTTGTACATTTTCTGCGATTTTATTGTAAAACAACCGATGGGGAAGAAAGGTTCTCGAGTGGCAGCCTCGTACCGGTAGGCGAAGTGTAGGGCGTCCCCCCACGAGATGAAGTGACGACCTGGTAAGACATGCAGGAAGTCGATGGATGCAGGTGGCTCAGGACCGTGCTTTGTGGCATTCTTTGGGGGAGGCTTATGTTCAGCAGTGGACTTGTGAAGGGCTGTAATGATGATGATGATGATGATGATATTGTAAAAGTGTATACATTGCCCCATAAATAAATTACTAATTCTGTGAAGTCTTGTAACTGGTATTACAAGCTTTTGTTTGTTCCTAATGTTTAAAGCATGAACATCTTTATTCTTCTCAAAGCTATTTGTGTTTTTATGTACATAATATATTACATTTTCATAAATATATTGCGATGTCAAAGTTAACATGTTTATTTCTTTAAATTTATCTCTAAGGTATTCATTGTAATTTAAATTATAAATCGCCCGTACGGCTCTCTTTTGCAAAATAAATAAAGCTTCGATGTCAGTCACATTACCCCATAGCAAAATTCCATAAGACATCAAACTATGAAAGTAACTAAAATAGACTAATCTAGCTGTCTGAACATTGGTGAAACTTCTGATCTATCTTACAGCATATGCTTCAGAACTAAGTCTGTTTGCTAATTTAGATATATGGGGACCCCATTGAAGCTTTGTGTCAATAGTAATACCAAGAAAAACAGTGGTACCCATAAGGCTCTACTCCTCCACATTTAAGAGCACATTGGTATTTGAATGTTTAACATTAGGTATTGTAAATTTAATACATTTTGTCCTATTGACGTTTAAGAGCAAATTGTTGGCGTTAAACTAATGTACTAATTTCGATAGAGCATTATTTACATTGTCAAAATTAATTACTTAACTGTCGTTTGAGTTTGAAAATTAAAGAGGTATCATCCGCAAATTATATTATATCGTTATTGTCCCCTATAAGATAACCTAAGTCATTAATATAGACTAAGAACAGGAATGAGCCAAGAATCAAGCCCTGAGGAACGCACATTGATACTACTGATCCGGAAGGATCGTTACCATTGATATCGACTGTTTGAGTGCTGTTATTTAAATATGAAATAATAAGTCTAAGTGCAATATTTTTGACACCGTAATGTTGTAGTTTCTAAACTAATATCTCATGATTAATACAATCATGGATGTGTGCGTATTAGGCTCATGATAGCTACTTAGGGTTGATTGCACATTGATCAGGCTTTGTGTGTTGTCAAAAGAAAATCAAAAGCCTTGGAAAGATCACAAAAATACCTAAGGCATCTTGTAAACTCACCCAGGCATTAAAATATATTTCATAAGCTCGACATCTGCGTCATACGTTGAGCGACCCCTTGTGAAACCAAATTGATTTTTATGGAGTAATTAATTTTTCTTAAAAAAAGAAAAGTTAACAATTGATCTAAAATTATCTTTTCAAAAATTTTACTGAGAGTCGGTAGTACAGAAATAGGTCTAAAATTAGCGGGGTCCAAAATACTACCAGATTTAAATAAAGTTATTACTTTACTATGTTTCATTAAATCAGGAAACACACCAGATTCGATACTAGTACAAAAATAATAGCAAGATGAGGTGCAATTAAATCTATTATGGACGCAATTACTGAAATGGAAATCCCCCATAAATCTGCGGTTTTCTTTACATCAAGGGTTTGAAATGATGATCTTGAACATGTTCACAAACTGCAGACTTCCCGATACGTCGGTGCTTCACATCAGGTGCTTGAACATGTTCAAGATCATCCCCGCCATTACATTAGATTTGATAGACCACAAATCCTTGCAAAAGAACACCGATTCCTCCCAAGGATGATTCGCGAGGCTATTGAAATTAAAAAACGTCCTAATTTCAATAGAGAAGATGGATGGGTGCTGCCATCTGCTTGGGATCCCATAATTAATAAAATCAAATCCAAACCCAAGTATACCACTGCTAGACTTCAAGATACTGTAAGCTCATTCTGCGTAAATCGGACCAAAAATTAATATTAAAAAACTGAAGGTAGCCGGGCTAACTATGACAGCAGGACGTCAAACACCTCAGTCCCCCGTGACCACGGGTGCTGGAAAGCACCCAAAACGTCGGGAATATAAAAATATAAAAAATAGATTAACATACGCGATAAAATCCGTAAAATTAGATTTATTTAAAAATGTGTAGTGTTCGCGTAAATATAAGAAATCATTAGGTATTTAACATTCTGAATAATGAATCGGCGACAGTTTTAGAAGTATTCAATGACTTTGTTATCAAAATAGGTATACCAGTGAAATATTTCTCAAACACCACTGCGACATCTCGATTTCCATTCAATTGTTCCATTCATTATTAATTTTCATTTCGTAATTTGTGTTACGAGGTTTGTATTTACCGGTCTCGCTATTAAGTATACTCCACGTCATTTTAATTTCATTTTAGAAGTCTTAATTTTTTTTGCTAATATTAAAAGATTTAGCTGTAGAGCACACTCTTAAACATTTTAGAATACTTTTTGACATATTCTCTAAAAATGTCGGAAAGGTTATATGATCTTTCATGGTAAATTCCATATAATCTTCGTCTGCTCTTATAAATTCTTACTGTCGCGCAGTCATTAAATGCCTTGCGACTGTTACTAGAGAATGTTTTAGATGTAAAAGTTTTATTAAATTTACTGCATATAAGGGTAAATATTATTCCATATAAATAGTCTGAATTATTCTTGTAAGAAAACGATGGGAGGTTTTTTACCATATTACTTCTTAACCTCTCCAGGTGTTTTGCATTAATCGGAATAAACACAATTTTCTCAATTTCCTAATTTTTGTGCATGTTATGGTAATGACACCAGTTGTCCACAGTGATCTGAGCTCAGTTTTTAAGTTATGAATTTCTTGGTTGGTACAACATCTGTAAAAATATTATCAATACAAGTTGCACTATACCCTGCAATACGTGTAACTTCAAAGAATAAATTGTCAAGATCGTATGATATGAACAATGAGCAAAATTTAGTTCTAATTGAAGAAGTTTCCAGGAAATATTAAAGTCATACTACAAGAGATTTATTCTGTTTATTATGCTTAACTAAAACTTCTACTATAATTTTTTCAAAGGTGTTCATACCTTAAATATGTGGGTCTGTAAACACTGAAAAAAATGAGGTGCTCAAACAATGAGGTGTATTCTTCAAGAGAAAGGACATTTTTGTATACGTGTACAAGAGATAACTGGACAAACAGATATAAATGTTTCTATTAAATTGGCAAATTGTCTTTATCATTGTAGTGGATTGTTATTAAATAATTTGTAGTGTTATGCTACTTACTTATCATTTTACATTCATTTTTCCATTCTGTTTCGATTTTCTGCATTCACCTCAAAACTGGATATTTTACATCACCTTTACAGAAACAGAAACAGAAACAGAAACTTTTTTATTCAATATAGATTATAAATAATACTTATTGAAAGTCACTCTTTTGTTTGATTACCACTGGTTCGGAAAAAACCTCTGTCCTGGGAAGAACCAGCAAGAAACCCAGCGGGACTTTTTTTTTAAATAACAGCTTACAATCATGATGTTACACAAATTAACAACACAACAAATTAGAAATAGCTTGGTAGCGATCACCTCATTTCCAGGGGTTATTATCATCCATAAATTCCTTAATATTATAATAACCCTTTTTAAACAAACTTAGTTTAATAAAGTTTTTGAACTTTGAACAGGTCAAACTTTGTATATTTTCTGGAATTTTGTTGTAAAAGCGTATACATCGCCCCAAGAATGAATTACTGACTCGATGGAGTCGAGTAACTGGTACTACTAGCTTGTGTCTGTTCCTAGTATTTACAGAATGAATATCACTTATTTTTGTAAAACTACTTTTATTTTTGTGTACGTACTGTAACGAACCCCCCCCCCATCTTTTTTCTTTTCTACTATATCCCACTTATATTTGTATTTCTTTAGAATCTATATCTGTAAGATATATAAATACATCTAATTTACGTGACCAGTATAACTTGATCTTTCTAAAGGTTTACATATAGGCCGTTTAATAAATTTATGGCGTGATCGTCTTAGTTAGGACCCTTTTTTACGTTGTGTTTGTATAGTAACTTAGTTCTTTTAGGTGTATCTTGGAAGAATGAATATTCACGAGAGCAATCGAAAGCTGTTGGTAGAGTCTTATAAGCTAAGGAACCCCGTTCACGAAGACAGAGCTCAAAAAGGTTAAGAACAATAAATTGTCCCTATTCCACTTGTAAAAGGCTCACAATATTTATATCAAATACCAGTTACAAGGGCTTCGCTCTCCCACATTTAAAAAAAATGTGGAGGAGGTACACGGCCCCACACACGCCGCGCACGGTGAGCGCCAACCATTTTAATGCGCTCCCCCCGAAGGGTACGCAAAGTTGGGAACTGGACCGTAGTCCACAGCAAAATAACTGGCGAACCAGTAAAAGAGGAATTGGCCCCTTGATAGTGCGTAAGCACAAACATCGACCGAAGTCGCGCATGTCAATGCGTGTAAACGCCATACAGAATACGATCAAATCCAGCCACAGTGAAATGTACGTCACACGGGTTAGGCAACAATCGGCACACTGACCATAAAAAGCCCTCCGTGAGCGCCACCACCTGCCAGACCGCCGTTTCTGCAGACGTGATGTAAGTGTAAGACATCACCACCAATTGCATGGTCAGCACGGCCAATTGGCCGCAGAGCGTGTCATGAGTCTACCGCTCACCTCAAGGGAATGGGGTCCCACGTTGCGCGGCTTTCGGCCGCAGCCTTGAGAGCCTCCTCAGATTCTCCCTCCAGCTACCACCCGCATGAGGTCGACACATATGCTCCACCAACCAATACAATGGCAGATATAGCCAATAGGCAGTTATAAGATAATAGTAATAATTCGCCATCAGAAAGGGTTTGTGTCACTGACGTTGAGTATATGCATTTTTCGATCATGTTTGTCTCACCCACCAACAAGTTGCCTTCAATCTCTCAAAGGTGGGAACTTTATAGAGATATATTATTAAGTTGTTATGTAAAACATCATGGAGGGCAGACAGTCTGCAGCCCCGCAATGAAGGGACCCGACTTGGGCAAAGCTACTTAGGTTGTGAGTCAAACCAAGACGCAGAGAGCGCCATTGAGAATAGCGACCCGCCAAACAACCATCGTAGAGACGCAATGCTACAGAATGCAACAAGCATCAATACGACTATCGTCGGACTTACACCATCCCAAGGTCCCCCATACAGTCCCAGCAGACATCACCACCCGCATACCTCCATCGACCAGAACCACAAGATGCATCGAATCAGATGCAGCACACCCGCAGATCCATCACAAGACACAATACTGCAAGTAGCAGTAAGCATCAATGCAACTATCATACGGATGGCGCCCCCTCACAACACACCCACATGATCCCTATCGACTTTGGTAACAAAATTTGATAATGTTGTTAACTAAAAATACCACTAACGTATCATAGTAGTACGGTACTAAGACGTCAGTAGCCAAAACTCCACGTATCATAGCGCTATTGCACTAAGACATGAAGTTGAGTATGCTTGCTGCACTTAAAAGTACTACCAAACACACTCACCCTAATCCGAAAGATAGCCGACGTATCATAACGCTATGCGCTAAGACGCCGCCCACAACCGGTAGGGGTGTGCGATGTCCACGGGCAAGTCGTATTGCTACAACAAACCCGCTTACCACCGGCACTAAGATGATATGTCTAGGACACATCGGTTAGTGAGTCCAAGTTTACCTCGGTCTCAGAGGCTGCGAAGCAACCTACACACCACTATAATAATCCTTTTCAAGTCCCATTTCTTTCAATATAATGCTATTACATATTTGAGACCTTCCACATATTTGCTTTATTTCATAGACCATACTACTATATGTCTTATTCATATGGGACTTCAATTCATAACTCTGCTATCATAATGCTTATGCATCATAGAGACCTTCTATATTAATGCTTTGGTTCGTCAGACCTTACTATGTTAAGTCCCTAATATAGGACTAGTCATTGTGCAACCTTAGTACTAGCAGTCGGTCAGCCGACCACCCCATATATATGTACAACCTTGGGTATGTGTCTCCGACAACGCCCCAATATAAGGGAACATTACAAGAACACGTTCATTAACTTAGAAATTTTCCAATTATTACACGAACACCTTCATCAACTTGGAAAATTTTGATTCATTTTTTCTATTATATTACAAATGTTATTTATCTTTGTTATTGCAATATAATCGCCTAGTATTTATATGATTTGATACATTTTGAACATTTTAAGCAGGTTTTTAATAAATTTAGATATTTTTAGAGACATTTTATGCGTTTACTAATATATATAATATTCAATATTCCAAATGGATATTTTTGAACTCTATGCTTATTATTTGCATTTTATTGTTTAAATTATAATTTCTATGACATTTTTAAATATCTGTATAATGAATTTAATTATTATTTATTAATAATAATTATGAGGCGTCACAATCCACCCCCAAATTTTATGTTAATGATCCACATAGTGGAGTCGTTAATATAAAATTTTAGTACTCGTATTTTGAGAGCGTATACACTACACTCAAATAATTGTTTATATATCTGTTCTTTCCTCTTTTAATCTGTTACAATACGGCATATGTTATCAAATCCCCCTACCCCAGAGAATGGCCGCCACCAACACCCCTTCAACCACAATTATCACATTGTGATAACACCATAATTCAAGTTATTGTATATCGTGTTGTTAATAAAGTTTGCAGTCAATTGTCGATTTCTTATTTTATTAATTTATCTTTAAATCTTTGAAACATTATTTCGATAGTGTCACACTTTATGTGCATACAATCCAGTTGGATATTTGTTGAGGTCAGTTTGATACCACATAGGATAAATGTGATTGAGCCATTCACCCTGACCCAACTCCCATATTTATTTAATAAAAATGATTACAAAATTATCTTACGATCTATATTTACAACTCTTCATTATATATTAATAATGTTCTACTATCATATAACAAATCTCTTGCTCATAACTTTAATAATTTTAGACCTTTAACTTAAACAAGTATTTCCATGGGCCACCCACAAAACCCTTTTATGTTACAATATTTATTTAATTACTCTAATTTATACAAAAAGAAATTATTATTTAAAATATTTTAATAAGTGAATAGCATTGAAAAATCCTCTAATTTCTTTTGTCTCTGGATTTGCTAAGGTATATACATTGTCAAATGGTACGGCTGCTATTACATAAGGTCCTTCATATGCCAAATTGAACTTACTCATAACTTTATTATCAGCGTCTGATCTACTAGATCTTGAAATTTTTACTAAGTCACCAATATTATATTTTATTAATCTATTTCGCTTATCAAATTTTGTGTTTCTTATTCGACTTGCCTCTTTTAAATTTTTACGCACTTGTTGTCTAATTTGTTCGACATTATGTTTGTCTTTACGTTTAGAAATTACTTTGTCAAAAGACATCTCATTAGACTCACCATAAAGAATCTCACAAGGCGTGAAGCCTGTACTATTGTGATAAGAATTATTATACAATTCTTCTAATTTCGGCAATATTAACGCCCAATCTTTGTGGTTAGTATGACAAAGCGTCCTAAATAATCTGCTCAACTCTTTATTTACTCGCTTTGTTGTATTTGGTCTAGGATTTCTAACTGTGGTATATATTGGCTTTATATTTAATTCACTCATTGATTGTTTCCAGTGATTACTTACGAACTGTTTTCCATTATCTATCATTATTGCCTTGGGCTTTATAATCTCAACAAAATGCTTTTTTTTTTGTTACAACAGACTTTGCTGTTGACTGTTTTAAAGGATATAATTTGATAAATTTACTGAATGAATCTTGAATGACAAATATGAAAGTGTACCCAAAGGTACCTGATACAAGTGCTCCATATAAGTCTGCCATGACTATATCGCCAATGTTTTCTGTTATTATAGATTTGCAGGGACCCACATATGTTATATTGCTTTTCTTAGATAACTGACATAAATGACAAGCCCTTAATTGGTTTTTAATATCTTTTGTTAAAC
Source organism: Parnassius mnemosyne (assembly GCA_963668995.1). Lineage (NCBI taxonomy): Eukaryota > Metazoa > Arthropoda > Insecta > Lepidoptera > Papilionidae > Parnassius > Parnassius mnemosyne. The sequence continues at coordinate 16,547,057 of CAVLGL010000079.1, read as the reverse complement.
CTTTCCAAAAGAATCTGTCTCTCACATATTTAATTACCTTATAGGGTCCTTGATGACTCATTTCGACATGCACTTGATTTATAATATCTTGTCTCAATGCTTTAGGTAAATATATTACTTCTTGTAAATTCGTTTTGTAATATAATACATCATTTTTCAAACTATACCTTTTAAATTTATTGTTTTGTTTTATTATGGAAGTATTTAATGTCTTTAACTTTTCAATAATAGCTAACGACTCTGAATCTTGTAATTGATATACTGATAAGGATTTTAATTTTTCTATCAACTCAATATTCGGTTCACTCTCTGTGTAAGCAATTTCTAAACTATTATTTTTATCCTCTTGTATTAAATCGCCATCAGGAGGATAACGTGATAGCACATCTGCAACAATATTACGTCTACCTGATATATGCTGTACTTCATAATTAAATTGTTCTATATACAAAATCCATCGGGTTACTCTACCATTGAATAACTTCATATTATTAATAAACAATAATGCTTTATGATCAGTTAGTATTATTACTTTACTGCCCCTCAAATATGTTTCAAATTTCTTTAGGCAGCTTATTACAGCATAAAACTCTTGTTCAGTAACAGACCAATTTAATTCGGGGCCTTTTAAGGCTTTACTATGATAGCCTAAAATTCTCATTTCATTATTATCATCTATCTGATATAGTACTCCGGCCATACCCACACCGGAACAATCTGTTTCTAAATAATACGGCTTATTAAAGTCTGGATGATGCAATTGTATTGTATTAATAAATTGTTGTTTTATAAAATCAAATGGCTTATGTTCTTTACCGCTCCATTGGAACTTTCGTCCCTTTTTAAGTAATTCACAGAGCGGTATTATGCTCTCGCTGTATTTGGTATAAACCTTCTATAAAAATTGCATAGACCTAAAAAGGCCCTTAATTGTTTAATCTTTTTAGGTGCTGGAAACTCTTGGATCGCTCGAATCTTATCGGGATCTGTCTTTATGCCTTCTGTTGAAATTATAAAACCCAGCATTTTAATTTCTTTACAAATAAATTCACATTTCTGCAAGTTGCTCGTTAAGCCAGCTTTGTTCAATTTACTTAAAACAATATCAATGTGCTCCAAATGTTTATCTAACGTTCCTGTTGTAATAATGGCTAGATCATTTAAATAGTTCACACAAAATTCTTGGACTTCTGGTCCTAATATTAAATTCATGGCTCTGCTAAAGCTTCCTACTGATGTTTTTAATCCTTGCGGCAAAACATTATATACATATGACTTTCCATTGAATGTGAATCCTGTATATTTTCTACCATCTTTATTTATCGGAATTTGAAAATATGCATTATTTAAGTCAATGATAGTGATATAATTCGCTCCGTGAAATGAATTCAAAACATCTAATTGTATAGGTGGTTTCTCTGTTTCTGCAACCATTTTCTTATTTATGCTTCTGGCATCAAGCAGAACTCTAATTGAGCCGTCTTTTTTTTTTTAAGAGTGAAAGACAATGGACTACTGTAAGGCGTTGATGTCCTTGTGATGATACCAGCTTGTTCCATTTCATTTAACTTTTCTTCCATTTTCGCTCTATATGCATATGGAATGGGATAGGACCTAGTAACTATAGGTTCATCATCAATCATTTCAATTTTATGCTCATAGCAATTGGCTCTTCCCAATTTGCTCGAAAACATATTCTTATGCTTTTCCAAAACCTTACTAAGTTTTGCCCTTTCAGAGACCTCCAATGTAGATCCTATTTTTATATTTATTAAGGGATCATCGGTACATTGTTTGATGCAGTTATTATGTAATACAGATTTATTATTATATTTGAAAGGTATAAAGTAGTCTTTGTTTTTCACTTTAAATTCTATTCCAACAGTAGTATTTCTCAAATCAGTCAATATTTTATTTCTCTTGAGCCAGTCAAAGCCTAATATTAACGGTCTTATTAAATTACCTACAATTAAAGTTTGTGTTTCAAAGACTACTTCATCTATCTTTATAGACAATATGATCATCTGTTGTATTTTTGTGCTGCGCTGCCCAACAGCACCTTTTATTTGCATTGCTTTAACTGGCATTATTGATATTTTACGATTATTATCTTTAATTTGTAAATATAAACTTTCTGAAATGCATGTAACATCGCTCCCAGTGTCGAGGAGCGCGTCTATTTCTTTGTGAAACTTTAATTTCAGATCTCATATTCCCTATAAATTCCCTTTGATATTTATCTTCGTCTTCCTCGAAGACGGTTTGCACGAATAACTCCGTTATGGGTAAGTCCGACCTGGCTTTTAAGGTGTTTAATATGCTATTTACATTGTCGTTATAACCAAGGCCTTCTCTGTTAAAATTTGCTTTTAAAGTAATAGGTTTTCGCAACCCTCTATTGTTTTTACCCAATGTTTGACCAGGTCGCCAACCCAGTTTTAATAATATATTTAATGCTTTGTTCCCTTTTACATTGTAAGGCGTCAAATCGGGAACTAGTTCGACCTCTACAGCTCTAAATTTGGCTCAGGGGCCGTAACATCAGGTTGGTCATTAGTGAAATGTATTTCATGTACTTCATTAACCTTCTTTTTTCCCTCTTCGGGTTTACGCCATGTTTTGTATGATTGTTGTATTTCTTTATGTTTTTGCTCCGTATTATTATTAAACTTCCTCCTTTTCTCATTATAGTAAGGTTCACGACCTTCATCTTGTTTGTCGATGTCATCTAAGTTTTTTAAGAAACTTTTGTGTCTATTATTGTCTCAATTTTAGCTATTCTCCATAATTGCTGCACAGTTTTAGGATAATGTCTGATGACATCAGTTACTAATTGTTTTTCAGGTATCGGATATGATAATGTTTGTGCCTTCTCAACCACATAAAGAAAATAACTAACCATGGTGGGGTGTGTACTTCTATTCCATTTATTTTGCACAAGGAATCTCTTTACTTTATTTTGTTCTTCTTCACCCCAAAACACTCTTAGGAAGTCAGCTTTAAAATCATCAAAAGTTGTCCAACGCACATTATTAATGCGAGCCCAATACTTGGTTTCACCTACTAAGCACTCTTGTGCAATCGAAATTTCGAGACCATTAGATGGAACTTTCTTTAAATAATTGGTGAGATCTTCCAAAAATGATACAGGATGAGTATTTCCATTTCCAAATTTCGGCTTTTCTATTGTTACATTATGTACATTATATACAATATTTTGTCTAGGATCATTAACATGAGAGGTGCTCGCTCCAGACACCTCTCCTTGATTTATTTTAATTTGGTAATCTTTCGTTTGGTTAATAAATTTTTCCTCAAGATCCTTTATTTTAACCTCAAAGGTTTTCACTGCATTCTTAATTAATTTCTGAAGCATTTTCATCTCATCTTTAGGCTTAGCCTTAATTGAGGTTGATTTTTTCTTATTTTTAGCCATTTTTAATTTTTATTACCACTTGTTTTTTTTTTACACTTTTTGTGTCCTTCACTTACTTTAATTGAGTTTTTCCACTTATTTCACTTTATAATATATAGTATTGCAGTTTTTTTTTTTAACACCTGTTGTGTCCTTCACTTAGTTTAATTGAGTCTTTCCACTTATTTCACTTTTTATTATTTCGCTCCGTTATGCACACACCTCCTATATTATTACTCCATTTTAATATTTAAGCCCCACCCCCAGACTCTCAACCACCCCCAGCAAACACCACTCTCCAAGACACCTCTCCATTTCACGGACAACAAATTGTAGGCATATAGCCTACCTCATAATTTTAATTTACCGGCCTCCTATTTAAAATTTAACCTCTATCCTGGTCACGGCACCAAATTGTAACGAACCCCCCCCATCTTTTTTCTTTTCTACTATATCCCACTTATATTTGTATTTCTTTAGAATCTATATCTGTAAGATATATAAATACATCTAATTTACGTGACCAGTATAACTTGATCTTTCTAAAGGTTTACATATAGGCCGTTTAATAAATTTATGGCGTGATCGTCTTAGTTAGGACCCTTTTTTACGTTGTGTTTGTATAGTAACTTAGTTCTTTTAGGTGTATCTTGGAAGAATGAATATTCACGAGAGCAATCGAAAGCTGTTGGTAGAGTCTTATAAGCTAAGGAACCCCGTTCACGAAGACAGAGCTCAAAAAGGTTAAGAACAATAAATTGTCCCTATTCCACTTGTAAAAGGCTCACAATATTTATATCAAATACCAGTTACAAGGGCTTCGCTCTCCCACATTTAAAAAAAATGTGGAGGAGGTACACGGCCCCACACACGCCGCGCACGGTGAGCGCCAACCATTTTAATGCGCTCCCCCCGAAGGGTACGCAAAGTTGGGAACTGGACCGTAGTCCACAGCAAAATAACTGGCGAACCAGTAAAAGAGGAATTGGCCCCTTGATAGTGCGTAAGCACAAACATCGACCGAAGTCGCGCATGTCAATGCGTGTAAACGCCATACATAATACGATCAAATCCAGCCACAGTGAAATGTACGTCACACGGGTTAGGCAACAATCGGCACACTGACCATAAAAAGCCCTCCGTGAGCGCCACCACCTGCCAGACCGCCGTTTCTGCAGACGTGATGTAAGTGTAAGACATCACCACCAATTGCATGGTCAGCACGGCCAATTGGCCGCAGAGCGTGTCATGAGTCTACCGCTCACCTCAAGGGAATGGGGTCCCACGTTGCGCGGCTTTCGGCCGCAGCCTTGAGAGCCTCCTCAGATTCTCCCTCCAGCTACCACCCGCATGAGGTCGACACATATGCTCCACCAACCAATACAATGGCAGATATAGCCAATAGGCAGTTATAAGATAATAGTAATAATTCGCCATCAGAAAGGGTTTGTGTCACTGACGTTGAGTATATGCATTTTTCGATCATGTTTGTCTCACCCACCAACAAGTTGCCTTCAATCTCTCAAAGGTGGGAACTTTATAGAGATATATTATTAAGTTGTTATGTAAAACATCATGGAGGGCAGACAGTCTGCAGCCCCGCAATGAAGGGACCCGACTTGGGCAAAGCTACTTAGGTTGTGAGTCAAACCAAGACGCAGAGAGCGCCATTGAGAATAGCGACCCGCCAAACAACCATCGTAGAGACGCAATGCTACAGAATGCAACAAGCATCAATACGACTATCGTCGGACTTACACCATCCCAAGGTCCCCCATACAGTCCCAGCAGACATCACCACCCGCATACCTCCATCGACCAGAACCACAAGATGCATCGAATCAGATGCAGCACACCCGCAGATCCATCACAAGACACAATACTGCAAGTAGCAGTAAGCATCAATGCAACTATCATACGGATGGCGCCCCCTCACAACACACCCACATGATCCCTATCGACTTTGGTAACAAAATTTGATAATGTTGTTAACTAAAAATACCACTAACGTATCATAGTAGTACGGTACTAAGACGTCAGTAGCCAAAACTCCACGTATCATAGCGCTATTGCACTAAGACATGAAGTTGAGTATGCTTGCTGCACTTAAAAGTACTACCAAACACACTCACCCTAATCCGAAAGATAGCCGACGTATCATAACGCTATGCGCTAAGACGCCGCCCACAACCGGTAGGGGTGTGCGATGTCCACGGGCAAGTCGTATTGCTACAACAAACCCGCTTACCACCGGCACTAAGATGATATGTCTAGGACACATCGGTTAGTGAGTCCAAGTTTACCTCGGTCTCAGAGGCTGCGAAGCAACCTACACACCACTATAATAATCCTTTTCAAGTCCCATTTCTTTCAATATAATGCTATTACATATTTGAGACCTTCCACATATTTGCTTTATTTCATAGACCATACTACTATATGTCTTATTCATATGGGACTTCAATTCATAACTCTGCTATCATAATGCTTATGCATCATAGAGACCTTCTATATTAATGCTTTGGTTCGTCAGACCTTACTATGTTAAGTCCCTAATATAGGACTAGTCATTGTGCAACCTTAGTACTAGCAGTCGGTCAGCCGACCACCCCATATATATGTACAACCTTGGGTATGTGTCTCCGACAACGCCCCAATATAAGGGAACATTACAAGAACACGTTCATTAACTTAGAAATTTTCCAATTATTACACGAACACCTTCATCAACTTGGAAAATTTTGATTCATTTTTTCTATTATATTACAAATGTTATTTATCTTTGTTATTGCAATATAATCGCCTAGTATTTATATGATTTGATACATTTTGAACATTTTAAGCAGGTTTTTAATAAATTTAGATATTTTTAGAGACATTTTATGCGTTTACTAATATATATAATATTCAATATTCCAAATGGATATTTTTGAACTCTATGCTTATTATTTGCATTTTATTGTTTAAATTATAATTTCTATGACATTTTTAAATATCTGTATAATGAATTTAATTATTATTTATTAATAATAATTATGAGGCGTCACAGTACATTACATTTTCATAAATGTATTGAGAGGCCAAAGTTAATATATTAATTTCCTTAAATTTTTGTCGCAGCGACTCTTTAGGCTTTAAATCATAAATTGCTCTTATGGCCCTCTTCTGCAAAACAAATATAATTTCAGTGTCAGCTGCGTGTCCCCATAGCAAATTACCATACGACATTATGCTATGGAAGTAGCTGAAGTAAACTAGTCTAGCTGTTTCAACACTGGTTAAACTTCTAATCTTTTTTACAGCATATGCTGCAGAACTAAGTCTGCTTGCTAGTTTTGATATATGGGGGCTCCATTGAAGCTTCGCGTCTAGTGTGATTCCAAGAAAAATGGTGGTATCTACAAGACTCAGTTTCTCCCCATTTAAAATTACATTAGTATTTAATTGTTTGACATTTGGAGTCACGAATTTCATACATTTTGTTTTAGTGCCATTTAAATGCAAATTATTAACATCGAACCAATTTACTAATTTAGAGATAGCATTATTTACTTCGTCATATTTTAGTAACTGTCGACTTAATTTGAAAATTAAAGAAGTGTCATCTGCAAATAATACTATATCATGGTTATCCCCTACTATGTAAGGTAAGTCATTAATGTATACAAGAAACAGAAAGGGGCCGAGAATTGAGCCTTGAGGCACGCCCATTTGTACCATCGATCCGGAAGAGCTCATATTTTTAATGACAACTTTTTGCGTTCTCTTACTTAAATATGAAATAATTAATTTAAGGGCATCACTTCTTACACCGTAGTGTTGAAGTTTCCTGATTAATGTTTCATGGTGAACACAATCGAAGGCCTTGGATAGGTCACAAAATATACCCAAAGCATCCTGTGAATTCTCCCATGCATTAAAATATATATTTAATCAGCTCAACACCAGCATCAGTTGTCGAGCGACCCCTTGTGAAACCAAATTGATTTTTATGAAGTAAATTATTTATATTAAAAAAATTTAACATTTGAACAAGAACAATTTTTTCAAAAATCTTACTAAGTGTTGGTAGTACAGAAATAGGTCTAAAATTGGCGGGGTCTAATGTACTACCAGATTTTAATAAAGGTATTACTTTACTATGCTTCATTAAATCAGGAAACACACCAGATTCGATACTAGTATTAAAAATAATAGCTAAATGAGGCGCGATTGTATCTATTATAGACGCAATAACTTTAACGGAAATCCCCCATAGATCCGCAGTTTTCTTAACATCAATAGTTTTAAAATATTTTACAATATCTTTTGATGACACTTTATGAAATGTAAAATTCTTTGTACACACATTTACATTTTGTTTAAGTAATGATTCGGCGACGGCAGGAGAAGAATTCAGTGACTTAGTGGTCAAGATCGGAATATCAGTAAAATATTTCTCAAAAACCATTGCTACGTCCTGATCTGATACAGTTAATTTGTTGTTAACACTTAACTGGTAATTTGAATTGCGAGAGTTGATCTTACCAGTTTCGCTATTAATTATACTCCATGTCATTTTAATTTTATTGGAAGCCGTCTTAATTTTGTTGCTCAAATGCAAAGACTTAGCTATGGAGCACACTCTTTTAAATATTTTTGAATATTTATTTACATATTCCCTAAATTCGACGCTATGATTATATGACCTTTCATGGTAAAGATCATATAACCTATGCCTGCTCTTATGGACTCCTACTGTCGCCCATTCATTGAATGACTTCCGACTGTTCAAGGAGAATGTTTTAGAAGTAAAAGTATTATTAAATTCATTGCAAATAAGCTTAAATAATGTTCCATACAAAAAATTAGGATCATTTTGGTATGAAAGTGATGGAAGTTTTTTCACTACGTTACTTCTAAATTTCTCCAAGCGACGTGCATTTACTGGAACAGACGCAACTTTCTCATCTACTTGCTTTTTGTGAACATAAGGTAACGAAACTACTTGTCTACAGTGATCAGAACTTAATTTTTGAATTATACATTTATGCAACGGCTTCACATTTGTAAAAATGTTATCTATACATGTTGCACTAGATTGAGAAATACGCGTTGGCTCTATAAATATATGTGAACTCCACCCTTACCTGAATGCAGATGATGAATGTAAGAGATAGTATATCTGATTTTGCCTGGTGATGTCTGTTTCTGCAAAGCTGTGTTTTTATGGTTTATTTTAGAATGTATGTATCAAAATTTTTGCTGAGTCAAAAATTTTCCAGGGTCGGGGGGAAAATGTAGTGTTATGCTACTTACTTCTATCTTCTATCATTTTACATTCATTTTTCCATTCTGTTCCGATTTTCTGCATTCACTTCAAAACTGGATATTTTACATCACCTTTATTTTCATAGGATCCTGTAACGATTTTAAACCATAAGAACACAATAACAAATCATTTCTACTTCGTATTTTCACATTATCAGCACTTTTAAATTGGTGTCAATGGAGTCTACCTTTTTTCGATCTTTTATTTAGTTTTCCGTAACTCTGCAATTTCGGGCTTTGTGCATGCAGTTGCGCTACCTTTTTTCCTATATCAATAATATCTCATTCTTCACTTAAATCTTGCCGTTTTTTTATTACAAGCCTAAAACCAAAATTTGACATGTTTTGACATTGTTGTTTATTTGGTCTCTATGGCAATTATATTCAAATTTGCTACCGGTCTGTTGTTTCTATTTCGATAATTCCACATAAATACTCTTTTCTCTTGACCATTTACAAAAAATTTGCGTTTAATTTAAATAATTTTTCCGTTCTCTCTAGAAAAGTATAAAAGCCGAACAATCGGTGAAGAAATTCAGTCTCGCTTCAGTTCTCGAATTGGAAGCATCTCCTAAAGGCCTTATCCCGGGACCGCACTGCCCCGGGATCCTGCAAGCCTTTGTCCTGCCTGAAGCCACTGGACTCTACGAACCTCTGCTCTACCTGAAGTCGCCGGATCCTACAAACAGTTGCTCTGCCTGAAGTCGCTGGGATCCTACAAGTCTCTGCTCTACCTGGAGTCGCCGGAACCTGCAAACCTCTGTTCCGCCTGAAGTCACCGGAACCTGCAAACCTCTGTCCCGCCTGCAGTCACCGGATCCTGCAGGCCTCTGTGCTGTCTGAAGTCGCTGAGGATCCTGCAAGCCCCTGTCTGGCCTGAAATCGCCGGATCCTGCAATCACCGCATTCACCTGAGGTCGTCGCCTAGAGACGCCCACGCCTTCTCACCTACGCCGTGCGTGCTCGTTCCAGGCGCTGAGAGCACACCTTGGATCTTCAGACTCAGCTTCGACACTAATCTCCTTTTTTTTATTACCTTTTTTAAATAATTTGTAAATCACATCATCCGTCCTCATCTTCATACACCATTTTTGTTATATAAAATTGTAAATACCTTTAAATCTTGAATATATTATTTGTTTTTGTTCTATTTTTGTTGTTTTGCTGTTACTAGGTTAGGTTCTCTTTTGTATTTAATTGTCATTTTGGCGCCCAACGTAAAAGTTCTCTTTCTCTTTTCTTCAGCTTTACTGCGCCTTGTCCATTCCTTTTGATTTAATTGCTTCCTCTTTCGTTCTTAACTCTTTATTTATTCATCCTTTTCATACCTTCCAAATTCTAAAACAACACTTCATCTAGTGTTTCAACTTATCTGGATTATATTTAGACCTACATTTAACACTTCACTTACATTCATCACTTTAATATTTTCTAGATAATCTTCCAAATTCTAAAACAAAACTTCATCTAGTGTTTCAACTTATCTGGATTATATTTAGACCTACATTTGACAATTCACTTACATTCATCACTTTAATATTTTTATTCTAGATAATCTTCCAAATTCTAAAACAACACTTCATCTAGTGTTTCAACTTATCTGGATTATATTTAGACCTACATTTCACACAACACTTACATTCATCACTTTAATATTTTTATTGTAGATAACCTTCCAAATTCTAAAACTACACTTCATTTAGTGTTTCAACTTATCTGGATTTTATTTAGACCTACATTAAACACTTCACTTACATTCATCACTTTAATATTTTTATTCTAGATAACTTAAAGAGGTATAATTTTTTAATTAAATTTTTATTTCTTAAACTTAACTTTACAAATTTGACGCTATTACTAAACAATTCGAATCTTTGACTCCACCTTCAACTGAAAATGACTCTCCATCACTTAACCCTCCTGTTGACCCGACTGTCATGGAACCCCCTCTTGTTTCTCAAACTTCATTTTCATTATCACCATCATTTTCACCTTATTATTTTTATTTCTTTTAATTTGTTTGTTTGTTTGGTTGGTTAATCTTCACTTTTTATTATTATTTCAGACACATCTCGCTAGTGATGTTGCTGATCTCTGGCTTCGAGCCCTACCGCTCTGGCCGTTCTTATCTTAAGTCATAGCGACTAAAGCTTACTTAAGATTAATTTCTTTATAATGATTTCTTATATTTACGCGAACACTACACATTTAAATAAAACTAATTTTACGGATTTTATCGCGTATATTAACTTATTTTACTTTCCCGACGTTTCAAGCACTTTACAGCACCCATGGTCACGGGGGGGACTGAGGTGTATGACGTCCCAATGTCATAGTTAACCACGGCTACCTCCAGATTAAAAATTATTAATTTTTGATCCGATCTACGCAGTATGAACTTACAGTATCATGAAGTCTTGCAGTTGTATGCTTGGGTTGGGATTTAATTTTATTAATTATGGGATCCCAAGCAGATGGTAGCACCCAGCCATCTTCTCTATTGAAATTAGGATGTTTTTTGATTTCAATAGCCTCGCGAATCATCCTTGGAAGGAATCGGTGTTCTTTAGCGAGGATTTGTGGTCTATCAAATCTAATGTAGTGACGGGGGCGATCCTGTACATGTTCACAGACTGCAGACTTCCCGGAGCGTCTATTCTTCACATCAGCTATGTGTTCTTTAACGCGGGTTTTTATGGATCTTTTAGTTTGTCCTATATAAGAGAGACCACATTCACAATCCAGCTTGTACACTCCTGCATCTTGCAGAGGAATATTACACTTGACTGATGGTAAAAACTGACTAATCTTCTTCGGCGGCTTGAAATATGTTTTAATGGAAGCACGCTTCAAGATGTAGCCAATCTTGTCAGTGACACCTCTGACATATGGCAGTACAGCAGGCACTCGCTCGACTGTGGCCGGCTTCACTCGTTCACTGTGACGTAGGCGCGGGACCCGAAGCTTATTGTCGTGCAAAACTTGCTTGACGTGTTGGAGCTCGGCGGCCAGGTGTTTACTGTCACAGATCCCTCGTGCTCTCTGAAACAAAGATTTACCCACGGTAGCTAACTGTGAAGGATGGTGGTGAGAATCACCGTTTAAATATCTATCTGTATGGGTCTTTTTTCTATACACAGTGTGGCTCAAGGTGTTATCAGGATTCCGAATTACTAACACATCTAGAAAAGCTAAAGAATTGTTTGCCTCTAACTCCATTGTGAACTGAATTTTAGAATTTAAGGAGTTAAGATGGTCTAAAAATGCAGTTACTTTATCTAAAGGTAGAATTGTGAAAGTGTCGTCTACGTACCGCTTGTAGAATCTTGGCTTTATGGGAGAAGTAAGCAGGGCTTTCTCCTCAAAGTCCTCCATAAATATATCGGTAACAATGGGAGATACAGGTGAGCCCATCGCCACACCATCTACTTGCTTGTAGAACTCCTCCTTCCACAATAGGTAGCCAGATGTAAGGCAGTGTCTGAGTAATACTGCATATTCTACGGGCATGTTGTTTTCCTGTAGCCTTCTAGTAACAATCGAGATGCAGTCTTCAACAGGTAGGCATGTGAACAGAGACTGCACATCAAAACTCACCATAGTTTCATTGTCTGCCAGATGTAGGTCTTTAATCTCGCTGACAAAATGGTAGGAATCCTTTGTGTGTGCTCTTGTATGTCCCTTGAGCGGTGAGAGTATATTCGCTAAGTGTTGAGCCAATCTGTAAGTTGGTGAATCGATTTGGCTCACTATAGGACGTAGTGGAGCATTGGGCTTGTGTATTTTTGGTAACCCATATAACTTCGGTGGTTTAGGACACGTAGGTATTATCGATTTTACGTCTAGATTTAATTTTTCGGAGTGTTTCTTTATGAGATCACTAGTTGTTTTAAGTGTGTTATTTGTTGGGTCATTTTTAACCTTTTTATACGTACTTGCATCCGACAAAAGTTCTTGTATTTTAGAATTATAATCTGACGTATCCATAACTACCGTGGCATTTCCCTTATCTGCGCGGAGAATCGTGAGTTCTGGTTTATTGCGTAGGTTAGTCAACGCTTTGAATTCGTCCTTAGGTAGATTCGGTTTTGGCGCTGAACTTCGACGTAACATAGACGAAATGTCTTGACGTATCGCTTCCAAATCCTCCTTTTGCATATTGTTTTTAAATAAACAGTCCTCGACACTACAGATAATTTGTTCGTACGGTAATTTTTTCGGTGTTATAGCAAAATTAAGACCTTTCGATAATACTCTAATTGTTGCATCATCCAGAGTTTGTTGTGACAGATTATAGACCGCGTTTAATCTATGATCCGCGTTCGTAGTCGACGGTTGCGTTTCGTTCTCACATCGACACAGATGTTTGACATTTAATTTGGTCGTTAATTTTTGATATTTTATTATATGTTTGTTTTTGCATTCATTATATTTATTAATTTCTCGTTTATTTAACGTTTCGATGCAAACATTATAATCAAATTTCGTTAAAACTGCCTTTAAATTACTGAATGATGTGTCTATGGATTTGTTTATGGTATGTAGATCGGAGCGTTTTTGTTGGATTACCGTTCGTAACAACTTTTTACTTGCCTCATTTAAGATCTTAGCGCTTCCTCGAATGTCCTTTTTAGTGGATATTTTGACACACGTAGGGATGATATTATTATCACGACAGCGTTTTAAAAAGTTTAATGCTGTTATATATCTTGCGCGCTTAGTCACGAGATCTTCTAATCGGCGAATTTTATTTGCAATTACCAGTCCGTACTGGTTCACATAATGATTTCTTATATTTACGCGAACACTACACATTTAAATAAAACTAATTTTACGGATTTTATCGCGTATATTAACTTATTTTACTTTCCCGACGTTTCAAGCACTTTACAGCACCCATGGTCACGGGGGGGACTGAGGTGTATGACGTCCCAATGTCATAGTTAACCACGGCTACCTCCAGATTAAAAATTATTAATTTTTGATCCGATCTACGCAGTATGAACTTACAGTATCATGAAGTCTTGCAGTTGTATGCTTGGGTTGGGATTTAATTTTATTAATTATGGGATCCCAAGCAGATGGTAGCACCCAGCCATCTTCTCTATTGAAATTAGGATGTTTTTTGATTTCAATAGCCTCGCGAATCATCCTTGGAAGGAATCGGTGTTCTTTAGCGAGGATTTGTGGTCTATCAAATCTAATGTAGTGACGGGGGCGATCCTGTACATGTTCACAGACTGCAGACTTCCCGGAGCGTCTATTCTTCACATCAGCTATGTGTTCTTTAACGCGGGTTTTTATGGATCTTTAAGTTTGTCCTATATAACGACAACACGTCAAGCAAGTTTTGCACGACAATAAGCTTCGGGTCCCGCGCCTACGTCACAGTGAACGAGTGAAGCCGGCCACAGTCGAGCGAGTGCCTGCTGTACTGCCATATGTCAGAGGTGTCACTGACAAGATTGGCTACATCTTGAAGCGTGCTTCCATTAAAACATATTTCAAGCCGCCGAAGAAGATTAGTCAGTTTTTACCATCAGTCAAGTGTAATATTCCTCTGCAAGATGCAGGAGTGTACAAGCTGGATTGTGAATGTGGTCTATCTTATATAGGACAAACTAAAAGATCCATAAAAACCCGCGTTAAAGAACACATAGCTGATGTGAAGAATAGACGCTCCGGGAAGTCTGCAGTCTGTGAACATGTACAGGATCGCCCCCGTCACTACATTAGATTTGATAGACCACAAATCCTCGCTAAAGAACACCGATTCCTTCCAAGGATGATTCGCGAGGCTATTGAAATCAAAAAACATCCTAATTTCAATAGAGAAGATGGCTGGGTGCTACCATCTGCTTGGGATCCCATAATTAATAAAATTAAATCCCAACCCAAGCATACAACTGCAAGACTTCATGATACTGTAAGTTCATACTGCGTAGATCGGATCAAAAATTAATAATTTTTAATCTGGAGGTAGCCGTGGTTAACTATGACATTGGGACGTCATACACCTCAGTCCCCCCCGTGACCATGGGTGCTGTAAAGTGCTTGAAACGTCGGGAAAGTAAAATAAGTTAATATACGCGATAAAATCCGTAAAATTAGTTTTATTTAAATGTGTAGTGTTCGCGTAAATATAAGAAATCATTATGTGAACCAGTACGGACTGGTAATTGCAAATAAAATTCGCCGATTAGAAGATCTCGTGACTAAGCGCGCAAGATATATAACAGCATTAAACTTTTTAAAACGCTGTCGTGATAATAATATCATCCCTACGTGTGTCAAAATATCCACTAAAAAGGACATTCGAGGAAGCGCTAAGATCTTAAATGAGGCAAGTAAAAAGTTGTTACGAACGGTAATCCAACAAAAACGCTCCGATCTACATACCATAAACAAATCCATAGACACATCATTCAGTGATTTAAAGGCAGTTTTAACGACATTTGATTATAATGTTTGCATCGAAACGTTAAATAAACGAGAAATTAATAAATATAATGAATGCAAAAACAAACATATAATAAAATATCAAAAATTAACGACCAAATTAAATGTCAAACATCTGTGTCGACGTGAGAACGAAACGCAACCGTCGACTACGAACGCGGATCATAGATTAAACGCGGTCTATAATCTGTCAAAACAAACTCTGGATGATGCAACAATTAGAGTATTATCGAAAGGTCTTAATTTTGCTATAACACCGAAAAAATTACCGTACGAACAAATTATCTGTAGTGTCGAGGACTGTTTATTTAAAAACAATATGCAAAAGGAGGATTTGGAAGCGATACGTCAAGACATTTCGTCTATGTTACGTCGAAGTTCAGCGCCAAAACCGAATCTACCTAAGGACGAATTCAAAGCGTTGACTAACCTACGCAATAAACCAGAACTCACGATTCTCCGCGCAGATAAGGGAAATGCCACGGTAGTTATGGATACGTCAGATTATAATTCTAAAATACAAGAACTTTTGTCGGATGCAAGTACGTATAAAAAGGTTAAAAATGACCCAACAAATAACACACTTAAAACAACTAGTGATCTCATAAAGAAACACTCCGAAAAATTAAATCTAGACGTAAAATCGATAATACCTACGTGTCCTAAACCACCGAAGTTATATGGGTTACCAAAAATACACAAGCCCAATGCTCCACTACGTCCTATAGTGAGCCAAATCGATTCACCAACTTACAGATTGGCTCAACACTTAGCGAATATACTCTCACCGCTCAAGGGACATACAAGAGCACACACAAAGGATTCCTACCATTTTGTCAGCGAGATTAAAGACCTACATCTGGCAGACAATGAAACTATGGTGAGTTTTGATGTGCAGTCTCTGTTCACATGCCTACCTGTTGAAGACTGCATCTCGATTGTTACTAGAAGGCTACAGGAAAACAACATGCCCGTAGAATATGCAGTATTACTCAGACACTGCCTTACATCTGGCTACCTATTGTGGAAGGAGGAGTTCTACAAGCAAGTAGATGGTGTGGCGATGGGCTCACCTGTATCTCCCATTGTTACCGATATATTCATGGAGGACTTTGAGGAGAAAGCCCTGCTTACTTCTCCCATAAAGCCAAGATTCTACAAGCGGTATGTAGACGACACTTTCACAATTCTACCTTTAGATAAAGTAACTGCATTTTTAGACCATCTTAACTCCTTAAATTCTAAAATTCAGTTCACAATGGAGTTAGAGGCAAACAATTCTTTAGCTTTTCTAGATGTGTTAGTAATTCGGAATCCTGATAACACCTTGAGCCACACTGTGTATAAAAAAGACCCATACAGATAGATATTTAAACGGTGATTCTCACCACCATCCTTCACAGTTAGCTACCGTGGGTAAATCTTTGTTTCAGAGAGCACGAGGGATCTGTGACAGTAAACACCTGGCCGCCGAGCTCCAACACGTCAAGCAAGTTTTGCACGACAATAAGCTTCGGGTCCCGCGCCTACGTCACAGTGAACGAGTGAAGCCGGCCACAGTCGAGCGAGTGCCTGCTGTACTGCCATATGTCAGAGGTGTCACTGACAAGATTGGCTACATCTTGAAGCGTGCTTCCATTAAAACATATTTCAAGCCGCCGAAGAAGATTAGTCAGTTTTTACCATCAGTCAAGTGTAATATTCCTCTGCAAGATGCAGGAGTGTACAAGCTGGATTGTGAATGTGGTCTCTCTTATATAGGACAAACTAAAAGATCCATAAAAAACCCGCGTTAAAGAACACATAGCTGATGTGAAGAATAGACGCTCCGGGAAGTCTGCAGTCTGTGAACATGTACAGGATCGCCCCCGTCACTACATTAGATTTGATAGACCACAAATCCTCGCTAAAGAACACCGATTCCTTCCAAGGATGATTCGCGAGGCTATTGAAATCAAAAAACATCCTAATTTCAATAGAGAAGATGGCTGGGTGCTACCATCTGCTTGGGATCCCATAATTAATAAAATTAAATCCCAACCCAAGCATACAACTGCAAGACTTCATGATACTGTAAGTTCATACTGCGTAGATCGGATCAAAAATTAATAATTTTTAATCTGGAGGTAGCCGTGGTTAACTATGACATTGGGACGTCATACACCTCAGTCCCCCCCCGTGACCATGGGTGCTGTAAATTGCTTGAAACGTCGGGAAAGTAAAATAAGTTAATATACGCGATAAAATCCGTAAAATTAGTTTTATTTAATTTCTTTATCTTTATCTTCACTTGGGAGCGGCTGACTACTCCCTTAATATTTTTTTTTCCACGCAGGAGCGGATGACAACTCCTTAAATAAGCCTGAATGTCCTTTCGAAAACACACTTTTAGAGTGGTAGTCATTGAATGTGAACTCCACCCTTACCTGAATGCAGATGATGAATGTAAGAGATAGTATATCTGATTTTGCCTGGTGATGTCTGTTTCTGCAAAGCTGTGTTTTTATGGTTTATTTTAGAATGTATATATCAAAATTTTTGCTGAGTCAAAAATTTTCCAGGGTCGGGGGGAAAATGTAGTGTTATGCTACTTACTTATCATTTTACATTCATTTTTCCATTCTGTTCCGATTTTCTGCATTCACCTCAAAACTGGATATTTTACATCACCTTTATTTCCATAGGATCCTGTAACGATTTTAAACCATAAGAACACAATAACAAATCATTTCTACTTCGTATTTTCACATTATCAGCACTTTTAAATTGGTGTCAATGGAGTCTACCTTATTTCGATCTTTTATTTAGTTTTCCGTAACTCTGCAATTTCGGGCTTTGTGCATGCAGTTGCGCTACCTTTTTTCCTATATCAATAATATCTCATTTTTCACTTAAATCTTGCCGTTTTTTTATTACAAGCCTAAAACCATAATTT
Source organism: Parnassius mnemosyne (assembly GCA_963668995.1). Classification (NCBI taxonomy): domain Eukaryota; kingdom Metazoa; phylum Arthropoda; class Insecta; order Lepidoptera; family Papilionidae; genus Parnassius; species Parnassius mnemosyne. Next base: position 16,528,938 of record CAVLGL010000079.1, on the reverse strand, counting down.
GACATGTTTTGACACTGTTGTTTATTTGGTCTCTATGGCAATTATATTCAAATTTGCTACCGGTCTGTTGTTTCTATTTCGATAATTCCACATAAATACTCTTTTCTCTTGACCATTTACAAAAAATTTGCGTTTAATTTAAATAATTTTTCCGTTCTCTCTAGAAAAGTATAAAAGCCGAACAATCGGTGAAGAAATTCAGTCTCGCTTCAGTTCTCGAATTGGAAGCATCTCCTAAAGGCCTTATCCCGGGACCGCACTGCCCCGGGATCCTGCAAGCCTCTGTCCTGCCTGAAGCCACTGGACTCTACGAACCTCTGCTCTACCTGAAGTCGCCGGATCCTACAAACCGTTGCTCTGCCTGAAGTCGCCGGGATCCTACAAGTCTCTGCTCTACCTGGAGTCGCCGGAACCTGCAAACCTCTGTTCCGCCTGAAGTCACCGGAACCTGCAAACCTCTGTCCCGCCTGCAGTCACCGGATCCTGCAGGACTCTGTGCTGTCTGAAGTCGCTGAGGATCCTGCAAGCCCCTGTCTGGCCTGAAATCGCCGGATCCTGCAATCACCGCATTCACCTGAGGTCGTCGCCTAGAGAAGCCCACGCCTTCTCACCTACGCCGTGCGTGCTCGTTCCAGGCGCTGAGAGCACACCTTGGATCTTCAGACTCAGCTTCGACACTAATCTCCTTTTTTTTATTACCTTTTTTAAATAATTTGTAAATCAAATCATCCATCCTCATCTTCATACTCCATTTTTGTTATATAAAATTGTAAATACCTTGAAATCTTGAATATTTTATTTGTTTTTGTTCTATTTTTGTTGTTTTGCTGTTACTAGGTTAGGTTCTCTTTTGTATTTAATTGTTGCTTCACGACAAATTTACTTTTATTAATTTGACTTCAGTTAAGATCAAGTTATTTATATTTAGTTTCAAGGTATTGTTTTTTTATTTACCATTAAACCCTATATGCCTTTTATAAACAGCAAATCATATAGAAAAATGCCCCGAATGATATCGAGACACTAAGACATTTTTTTATATTTAATATTTTAGACCATTTGGAATACAATAAGGTCAGGTGAATTTGTTAACCTCTATAGCTCTGTTTACCTCTATTCTTTCTTCCTCAATGGCTGGGCCCGGTACCTGGCACAAACTACTTGACAATATCTCCTCTGCTAGTATAGAACAACTACTGGAGGCTATTGCATGCCTAGTCAGTTGTTCCTGATGAAGACAGGTCCCAATAGTTTAAAGGTTTCTGTAGGTTTGTTTAAGATTTATGACGATTCTTTGATCGTTTTAGGATAACATTCAATACGAAATAAGAAGTCACTTATTATTCTTTATCTTATCATTGGTTAACTCTAGTAGAAGTGATGGTCTTCATAAAGGAGCCTCTAAATCGTGTTAGCCACATAACAATTTATTGCAGTCATTTACAGCATCATAATTTCTTTATCAGTATTCTTGATAAGACTTAGACCTATGCTAAAAGAAAATTAATATTCATATATATTTCAATTCCTCGTGCACCCCCTCATGGCATCGCTAGGCAGATATGTAATGTATAGACTATCGTTCTGTCTCATATGTAGATTTCATATTGAGATTTTATTACACTCTAGGTAATCATCATCATCATTACAGCCTTTCATAAGTCCACTGCTGAACATAGGCCTCTCCCAAGGAATGCCACAAAGCACGGTGCTGAGCCACCTGCATCCATCGACTTCTTGCATATCTTACCAGGTCGTCACTCCATCTCGTGGGGGGTCGCCCTACACTTCGCCTACTGGAACGAGGCTGCCACGCTGTCTTCGAAAGTTAGTCTCGGTCTACCTCGACACCTTTTAATATTTACTTTCGCGCTATATATTTTCTTCACCATTCGGTCTTCACTTATTCGTTCAACATGCCCAAACCATCGAAGTACGCCCTTATCAATTTTTGTGATAAGGTCATCTTTCAAAACTGCCATATTGCGAATCTCTTCGTTTCGCTTTCGGTCGGCCATGGTAACGCCGCACATTTTACGAAGAGATCGCATCTCCACTGCATTCAACTTACTTTTATGCATTTTCTGGCATACCCAGGTTTCACTGCCGTATAAAAAAGTCGGTACCAACACTGCGTTATATATTGCAAGGCGTGCACTCTTCACTACGCCTTGCCTTTTGACTAACGCAGTCAGGGCACCATTGACTTTGTTCCCGGCAGCGACACGCCTGCCCACATCTAAATCACATCTTCCATCCCGGCTGAAAGCACTCCCGAAGTATACAATTTCATTTACCTGTTCTAGACATTCCTGATTTACCCATATTTCACACTTCGTTCTCTCTTCGTCCCTTTCAAATACCAGAACCTTAGTTTTATTAGCATTCAAACGGAGACCTTTAATTTCACATTCCTCTTGCATACACGTGACTAATGCCTGCAGTTCTGCCTCTGATGGTCATCAGCATACAGCAGACAATTTACTTTGATGTCACCCAATTTCACACCCAAACAGTTATCTTTCAGCTTTTGTAAACAGCTGTCGAGATACACTATGAACAGCCAGGAAGACATGACACAACCCAGTTTTACGCCCGTTTGGATGCTAAACATGGGTGACAGGTCATGCCCTACCCGCACACAGGCTTTACAGTCACAGTAAAGTGCCTGCACAGCCCTTAGCAATCGACATTTTCTTCCTTATAACCTTATCAAATGTTTTCTGAAGATCCACAAAAGCACAGAAAATCTTCTGTTTAGCAACCAGAAGCTTCTCCGTGATCATGCGGAGAGAAAATATTTGATCCGTGCATCCTCTTCCGGGTCTAAATCCGCATTGTGCCTCCCATAGAAATCTTTCCGATTCCTCTTGCATCCTACGTGTCAAAACCTTCGAGTAAACTTTACTTGCTAAACTGGTCAAGCTGATCGCCCGATAGCACCCGCAGTCAAAATGTGAACCTTTACCTTTATATAAAGGCACAATGACTGCGGATCGCCAATCATCCGGGACATCCCCCGTCCGCCAGCACAAAAGGCACAGCAGATGAAAGCTGTCCCATACGCGAGGCCCACCATATTTGACCATTTCAGCAATAACTCTGTCTAGTCCCGCAGCCTTACCACATTTCAAACTTCAAATCGCACGTTCAATCTCTTTCATACTGATGACCTCAGTGTCATCGAGGTCCGGGTCTGGCGTACCAGTCACGGCGTCACCCCTGGATCCCTCACTAAGGTCATCACACGCATACATTTCTCTATGAAATTCGCTCCATCGCTACATGACGTCCGATTTTTCTGAGAGGACGTCATTCGTTCTCGAAAGCACTTTGTTCATTCTTAAGGCCGTCGCACCACTTCGGGTCCTTCCAACCTCTTTCGAGAAGAGTTTGGAGTTCTCCTTAAAGTTGTGCGACAACCTTTCGTCCGCTTCCATTCAACACCTTTCACGCACTTCCTCAATCAATGTTTTCGTATGAAATTTCTGCAGCTTATATCTTTCTTTCATCTTCTCTCTTATATCCTTATCATTACTAGAGGTCAAGTAGTCTAACCATGCTTTCTTCTTCTTCTTTACAGCTTCTTTCACTTCATCATTCCACCATGCATCTCTTATTTTACTACTACCTCTTTTTATCGTTCCACACACTTCTTCCGCTGCCATCGATGGTGTTAAGCATTTCGGCTACCCTCGCATGACATTTGTCCCTAGTTTTCGCTTCCTGAAGCTTCCAGCTTCGGATGCGACAAACCGACTGTGGTTTTGGTATTAATTCTGGTATTAACCCTTTTATCGCCAAACTTTCCAAGCACCGACGCGTACAACAATTCTTTCGTTTCCCCTAACCAAATCTAGATCTTCTCTTACATTCTCCCAAAACTCCTCCAGCTCAGCCCTGGACGACGAAGCTACCGGCGCATAAACAGTCAAAAGGAATATCTTCGTCAGTCCCAATTTAAAGCGAACCCAGAGAAGTCTTGAGTTCACAACCTTATATTCAGTCATAACATCTACCAACCGAGACGACAGCAGCACCCCCACTCCCTGGCAGGCGCTCTCGCTCTCCGGGACTCCGGACCATAGAGCTAACATCCCGCCAGGGAGGTCTTCAGTACCACTGCCCTTCCGTTTGGTCTCCGACATACACACGACATCTAATTCTCTTTCTTTCATTATTTCGATCAGCTCATTCGTCTTATCTCTCATGCCTCCTCTAACATTCCAGGTGGCAACTCTGCACTCTGTCCTCCATTCTGATTACTCTGGTTCTACTGCGGATATACTCATTTCTAAGTTTATCACGCAGAGAAACCCCGAGCATAGCCCTCTCCATAGCTCGCTGAGCGACCTTGAGCTTCCTCATACGGCCAGCAGTGAAGGACCACGTCTCAGATCCGTAAGTCATCACTGGCAACACGCACTGGTTGTAAAAATTCGTTTTCAGGTTTTGAGGAATGTCTGACGAGAAGATGTGTCGTAGCTTCCCGAACGCTGCCCAGCCGAGTTGAATCCGTCGATTGACCTCTCGGTCGAAGTTGGACTTACCTAGTTGGACTATTTGTCCCAGGTTAAAATACTCGTCAACAACTTCGAGTTAAGTGCTCCCAACAACTACCAGCATAGGTGTGACATGGACATTAAACTTGATCTTTGTTTTGTCCATGTTTATCCTAAGACCTATTCGTTGGGAGACACTATTGAGGTCATTGAGCATGGTGCTTAGGTCCTCCAGCGATTCTGTCATAAGGACTATATCATCGAAGGTGATCATATCTAAGTAATGATATTATATAATTATTATTTAATATTTATATAATTAATATTGATATTATATAATTCATAATAAGTGTTTTAGAGTCTTGTCGCGTACGTTGCCGCGATAATACGTGTTTATCGTGAAAGAGTTGTGTGGCGTTCTACACAATGTCTGTGAATTTAGTAAAATGTAATAGCTGTAACATTGTCATTAGTGAAGTCTTGACATTTATTCAGAATCAAGTAGATGTGATGAATGAAGAAAGCATAGTTCGTCTGTGTGCAACTGCGTTTTCTCTTGATGAGATTGCGGCTGCAAAAGACTTACTCTATCAATCAGTGCAAACTTCAGGGAAAAAGATAAAGAGAAAGGGTAAAGCAGATGGAAAAATACAGCGGGATCTCGAGGACATTATCTCCCTTATCAAGTGTACATCATCAGAACTAATCCCCATATTCGTAGCCCGAGAGCTACGAAAACTACCACCGGTTACATTTGACCATGTTGAAGTAACGAGATTACTGAAAGACATAATCATCCTAAAAGATCAGGTTCAAGTTATAACAGAGCAGTACGCTACGGTTGAGCATATTAACAAATTAAAAATGGAGATTGTTAATATGAAACAAAGGTCACTGTTAAATAATTACCAAGTGAAACATACCTTAAATAAGAAAAGAGGCACGAGTAATTTAGTACATTACGATAACCTTGCATCGGATAGCGGGCCATTTGGTTGTATAAACTTTGAGGTAGAAAAAACGGCTACTTCAAATCAAACGGTATTTACAACAGCTGAGAATAATACAGTAACTCAGCGTGACTCACAATGTCAGCTGGATGCGTCGCATACGAAGAGTCAGCATGCAATTACGGATGCACCTGTCCCTGTCGAGCTACCAACAGCAACTAAAGCGAAGATAATAGACGAGGGCGAGCGCGTTGAGGCCTCTACGAGTACCGCGGTTTCCGCACAGATGCAGTCCGAAACTAATGCGTGCACGCAAACGCTGGTGGCCTCAACTACAGGTGTAGCGGAACGAACGAGCGGTACTGCGCCAATGAGTAAGCTTAACGAACGAAGTACATTCTCACAAGTAGCGCCGGAAGGGGGCGAATTTCTGCATAAAAGGGATGAAGAATGGATTATGGTGCAGAGGAAAAGACTTAGAACAGATTTATTGGATTACAGGGGCAGGCAAAGGATCATACGGGTAAATTTAAGGCATCAAATATAAAAAAAAACATTGTTTATAAACAATGTTGATGAAGAGACTTCAACCCAGGACATTGCCGATTATATTTTATGCAAAACGAATGTTGCTGTACAACTGGTGGAAATTAAAATGAAACGTCAAAAAGATTATAAGTCTTATAAAGTTTTTGTTCCCAGGCATATGACGGAAATGTTCCTGGACAAGAATCTTTGGCCTGAAGGTATATCGTTTCGGCGATTTATTAATTTTAATGACAGGAAATTACCTCCTACGGGCTTGAGTGACGCTGTTGGTAAAAGTTTCTAAAAAGTATAGTATGGAGATAAATGATGATCACAGTATAAAACTTATTAGCTCTAATTGCAAGTCAGTTACGAGATCAGTGGACGGCGTAAGGGAATTATGCAAGACGGCACACGTAATTGCTCTTTAGGAGACATAGTTATTACCACATGACATTGCATATGCAGGGAATATTGACAGTGACTTTGAATACACGAGCTAGTCAGCGGTGGACACATCAGCCAGCATACTCCGTAGGCGACCCTATGATGGGGTGGCGATAATGTGGAAGAAAAGTGTGTTTTCGTCAGTTTCAATCGTTCCGTGTAATAGTGTTAGACTGACAGCTATTAAAGTATGTGCGAATAACCGATTTTTCTTGTTTTTTTCGGTGTATATGCCTACAGACAGTCAAGATATTTTAATTGAGTTTACAGAGGTATTAAGTGAAATAGACGATGTAATTGAGAGTTGCAAAATTGAATCTGCTATTATTATTGGTTATTTTAATGCGCATCCCGGAGAATTATTTTATAATGAGTTATCCGATTGCTGTGAGGAGCGGAGGTGGCTCTGTGCAAACGTGGTCCATTTAAAAATAACATCAGATACATACACTTATATAAGTGACATTAAAAAGGCCTGCCGAAGATGGCTTGATCACTGTATAGTAACAGAGGCAGCTTGGCAATGTGTATTAAATTGTATGGTATACTTTGATGTTTATTGGTCAGATCATTTTCCACTGGAAGTAGATTTTAAGATATGTAATCTGCCATTTAAAATGCAATATAAGGAAAAATGTTGTAACAAGGTGAAGTGGGGTGAGAGGGGTGTCGATCAGATTAAAATATATAGTAAAATATGTCATAATAATTTAAGAAATGTTGATTTTCCGGTAGAATTTAGGTATTGTGCGGATAAAGTGTGTAAAAATGTAGATCATAGGATAGTAACTGATAGGTTATATAAAAATATTGTTTACATCTTAAGAGAAAATGCTGAAACTAGCTATGAGATAAGAAAGCGTAGTAAACACAAACTAGTTGTTGGGTGGAATAGGTACGTAAGGGAGGTCCATCAGGAGGCACGATGCAGTTTCCAAACGTGGTTGCTGTATGGTAAGCCCAGTGCAGGTTATGTCTATGAGAGAATGCGAGAAGCTAGGAGGTGCTTTAAGTCAAAGCTTAAGTGGTGTCAAGACAATGAGAACCAAATAAAATTGGATATTTTGGCTACGCACCACAAACAAAAAGAATTTAAGAGTTTTTGGAAACAAACTAAGAAGCTAGAAACTGCATCATGCTTACCTGTGATTGTCGATGGTAAGAGTGAGCCCCATCATATTGCAGAAGTTTTTAGGGAACACTTTAAAGTGGAATCTCCATTGGAACCGGTGCAGCGGGTGTTCGATATTGAGGAAAAATCGTGCAGTGAATTTGCCAGATTTACTGCGAAAGAAGTCGCAAATGTCATAAATAATATGACACGTGGTAAATCACCTGGCTATGATGACCTCAGTATTGAGCACCTGCAGTACGTGGGAGTTCATCTGCCTAGGGTATTGACTATGCTCTTTAATGTGTGTATGGGGCATGAATACTTACCTCAGGAACTTATGAAGACCATAGTGGTACCAGTTCCAAAGAATAAGACTGGGGATGCTGCCGACAAGAACAATTACATACCGATCTCGCTAGCTACTGTGATAGCGAAAGTATTGGATGGTTTGCTTGATCGTCAACTAAGTAAACATATACATGTACATGTGACACAGTTTGGGCTTAGACCTGAACTGTCCACTGAAACTGCAATCTTACGACTCAAGCATACCGTTCAGTATTATGTTACGAGAAAAACGCCTGTCTACGCCTGTTTTTTGCACTTGTCGAAGGCATTTGACCTGGTCTCGTACAACCTATTATGGGATAAACTTCGGAGGGAAACGAGCACGCCTAGGGAGGTAGTCGATATATTAAACTATTGGTACCACAACCAATCAAATAATGTAAGGTGGGCATGCTCATACTCGAGTGAATATAGGTTGGAGTGCGGAGTGAGACAAGGAGGGTTAACTCCACCAAGGCTCTTTAATCTGTATATAAATGGATTGATCGATGAGCTTAGCAGAACTGGCGTCGGATGCTCATTAGATGGTAACTTCGTAAACAGCATCAGTTACGCAGACGACATGGTGCTGCTGAGCCCTTCGATCAGAGCACTCGAGGTATTAATACATTTATGTGAGAGATATGCAGAAGCTCATGGCCTCAGGTATAACTCCAAAAAGAGTGAACTACTTGTTTTCAAGGCAGGGAACAAAGAACCCAAGGCTATCCCATTGGTCAGGCTTGGAGGAGTACCTTCAATAAGAGTCATCAAATTTAAATACCTGGGGCACTGGGTTACAGATGACCTCTCTGATGACATGGATATTGAACGAGAACGCAGAGCATTAGCAGTGAGGTGCAACATGCTGGCTCGCAGGATTGCAATGTGTACAATAGCTGTCAAGATAAGCCTTTTTAAGGCGTACTGCCAAACGTTTTAGCCTGTGGGTCAAGTATACTCGCCGATCAGTAAATGCTCTACGTGTTCAGTACAATAATGGTTTTAGGATGCTGATGGGGCTGTCTCGATATTGCAGCGCATCAGGTTTGTTTGTGGAGGCTAACGCGGACAGCTTTGATACAATAGTGCGGAAAAGAGTGGCCTCCCTGATGCGACACGTACGAGACAGTGCCAACGGACTCCTATGTACTGAATTAGGAAGGCTTAATTGTCCGGTTGTGCGGCACTGGAACACTGTGCATACGGGGTCCAAAGCTATTATGTTTAATATGAAATAAGTATTGTTGTTTTTTAGTTGTATATTTACTAACATTCATTTTAAATTTATGTTATTTATTACTAACAAAGTATGGAGCTTGTATCTGAAATAAAATTATTATTATTATTAACCCTTAAGGCATATTATATCTCTGAGTTATGCATTGGTGCATAATAATGCAGCGAGTGTGTTCTCATAAAATACATTTATTTGAGGATAAGAAAAAATATATCTTAAAAAAGGGTATCTTTTAATTCACCTTTCAAATGTTAAGATAAGTAAAATAATTCAAAAAAGTATTACCAACCCCCATATATTAACGCACCCTAAGCAATAAAAGATGACTTTACTCTCTACGATAAAACTCCGTGAACGCATCCTTCGCACAATTAGAAAGGGAGGAAATAAATAAAATTAATTGGCAAATTGATGTGATTAACACGAATTAAAGATGGGTTGATTCACTAACATAAAATAGTTGGAATTAATTTATTAATCAATTCATGAAAATAGCGAAATAATGTATAGGCCATGAAGTTCAAGATCATGTGTAATAAGAAAAAAATATCCTAGAAGCCAATGAAAAAAATAGCACTTATAACTTTTGCTCCCCCCTATGATGAGAGTAACAAGGAGACGGCCCCTAGTCCCCGGCGGCCCCTCTATTCCTGGTTACGGTGGCGACCATGGTAACGGCGGGGCAGGGGGTGCTAAGGACACGTTAATCCTCGAATCCGGCAACTTGCTCTATCACCGGGAGGGCGACCATCTGTCCCAAGGAGGTGTCGGATTTATGGTCCACAAGTCTCTCGTTAACAACGTTGTAAAGATTGAGACGACACACTCTCGAGGGTTGCGTACCTTATACTCAGAATCACCAAACTATTAGGTATTCGCTGAATGTCATACAGGTTTACGCACCAACCTTGGCACACCCCGATGAGGAAGTGGAGGAAATGTATGAGGATATCTCTAGAGACTTCAATGCAAAACTAGGCACAAGAGAACACGGTGAGCTGAAGTAGAGAAATTTGGAATAGAGTAACGGAACCCAAGGGGCCAGCAGCTGGCCGACTTCATGTAGAAAGAGGGACTCTTTATGATGAACTCTTTCTTCCAGAAGCGGCCCCACAGGAAGTGGACCTGGTGGAGCTCCGACGGTTCCACAAAAAATGAGATTGACTTCATTATGACGACCAGACGACCACTATTCGGTGATGTTTACGTGATCGCGAGGGTGAAAACTGGTAGCGATCTCCAAACGGTTAGAGGCACACTGAACCTAATCGTTAAATTGGAGAGGTCTCGTCTAATGAAGACAATGCTCTGTCCCCCTTGTGCTCTGTTTTAAAGTCACGAAACCTTTCATCTCGAGTTACAAAACCATTTTCAGTGCCTAGAATACTGCAATGAACTGGACGATTTGAATGACAAGCTAGTGGAAACTGTCCATGCGGTCAGAGCTAAGTTCTGCAAGACCCGCCGCAGAAGAACACAAAAACTCTCCGATCACACTCTTAATCTCATGGTTGTTAGACGGTAGATTAAGCTAAATTCTTCAACAGATTTGACAGCATACAGGCAACTGAACAAACCGATCTCCAAATGCATGCGGCGGGACTTACGCAACCTCAATACAGCTTATATTGAAGAAGCGATTGAGCAGAACCAAGGCTCCAAAGTCTTTGCCAGAGATCTGTCAAGACCGAGTGTGGCAGCATCGTTTCCGGGACACCTGAGATTTTGAGTGAGATTGAGAGGTTCTATGGGCAGCTGTACACGTCATCGTTGGAGCCACACGCAAGTGTGAGTAACGATCCAAAAGCGAGTCTTATCCGACACTATTCCGACGATATTCCGGACGTCAGTCTGAGCGACATTAGAATGGCTCTCCAGCACCTTAAAAACTAAAAGTCCCCAGGCGAGGATGGAATTACAGCGGAGCTTTTAAAAGCGGGTGGAAAACCAGTACTTGAAGTCCTTTAGAAGCTCTTTAATTCCGTCCTCCATGGTGGCACTACTCCGGAGGCGTGGAGCAGAAGTGCGATAGTCTTGTTCTTCAAGAAAGGCGACAACGCACTCTTGAAGAACTGCAGACCGATTTACCTTCTGAGCCGCCTCTAGGTGCTGTTTTCGAGAGTCATCACGAATCGTCTCGCACGAAGACTTGACGACTTCCAGCCTCCCGAACAAGCCGGTTTCCGAAAAGGCTTTAGTACCATAGACCACATACACACCCTTCGGCAAATTTTACAGAAGTCCGAGGAGTACATTTTGCCACTATGTTTGGAGTATGTGGACTATGAGAAAGCCTTTGACTACATCAAAATTGGGGCGGTGCTGCTGTCCCTTCAGCGGTGCCAAGTTGATTGTCGTTATATCGAAGTGCTGAAGTGTTTGTACAGTAGAGCTACGATGGCTATCCGAGTACAGAGCCAGAGTACGAAACCTAACCAATTGCAGAGAGGTGTAAGACAGGGTGACGTTATATCCCCGAAACTCTTCACCGCCGCATTGGAAGACGTTTTCAAGCTGCTGAACTGGAAAGGATGCGGTATTAACATCAATGGCGAGTACATCACTCACCTTCGATTTGCCGACGATATAGTCCTTATGGCAGAATGGCTGGAGGACCTAAGCACTATGCTCAATAACCTCAATAGTGTCTCTCAACGGATAGGTCTTAAGATGAACATGGACAAAACAAAAATCATGTTTAACGTCCATGTCACACCTATGCCGGTAGTTGTTGGGAGCACTAAGCTCGAAGTTGTTAACGAGTATGCTTACCTGGGACAAATAGTCCGACTAGGTAAGCCCAACTTCGACCGAGAGGTCAATCGACGGATTCAACTCGGCTGGGCAGCATTCGGGAAACTACGACACATCTTCTCGTTAGACATACCTCAAAACCTTAAAACGAAATTGTACAACCAGTGCGTGTTGCCAGTGATGATTTACGGATCTGAGACGTGGTCCTTCAATGCTGGCCGTATGAGGAAGCTCAAGGTCGCTCAGCGAGCTATGGAGAGGGCTATGCTCGTGGTTACTCTGTGTGATAAACTTAGAAATGAGGATATCCGCAGTAGAACCAGAGTAAACGACATAGCCCAACGGATTAGTAAGCTGAAGTGGCTGTGGGCCGGCCATATAGCTCGAAGAACCGACAACCGATGGGGAAGAAAGGTTCTTGAGTGGCAGCCTCGTACCGGTAGGTGAAGTGTAGGATGACCCCCATGAGATGGAGTGACGACCTGGTAAGATATGCAGGAAGTCGATGGATGCAAGTGGCTCAGAACTGTGCTTTGTGGCGTTCCTGGAGGGAGGCCTATGTTCAGCAGTGGACTTATGAAAGGATGTAATGATGATAATGATGAACTTTTGCTCCCTATTTTGCTGTCTAAAATATGCTTCAATTACCAATGGATCTTCTGTTCTGTATTGTACTTGCTAGTGTTATATTCACTTAATAAAATGACAATAAAAAGGGAACCTATGGAAATCTTTTTCACCGATTCTTTTTCAGTCAGAGACTCATTTCGAAATAGTAATTGAATAAAATTTCATTTGACAAAGTAAGTTTTAAATTTTTACTTACGTTGAAGAAATAAATATAGTATTTCATTTTACTTTAGTAGCACACGTGTTGAATGTTCAGTAAATAGGTTTGTCGTAACTCCTATTGAAATACAAACGCATGGTGTTTTCTAGCATAGCGCCTTACTAGTTGTGCCTTAATGAGTGAAAATCTCGTTACAAGATACGTTATATTAATTATGTTATGATAGTAGTGTAAAATTAATAATTATTTTGAATATAAGTTGGATACAAAAGGATTTTTTATAGAAGTGTAATAAGCGGCAAACAGACCACCTGTCATGTATTATTGATAAAAAATCAAAATAAAATGTGTTGTCACCCGTGAGAACTAAGGTCGAACAGCTCGTTACTATAAAGAAAAAAATCTAAATAATTTCACGATGAAATAAATTTAGCTCTGAATAGTACCTGGCATTGGGAATTAGTCTTTTACCTTTTGCCTTTTTATATATTATATATATATATATGTGTATATATTTTTCATATATATATATATATATATATATATTTATAGAATAGGGGGCAAACGAGCATGCGGCTCACCTGATGGTAAGTGACCACCGCCGCCCATGAACAACCGCAACACCAGGGGAATTGCAGATGCGTTGCCGGCCTTTTAGAAAGGTGTAAGCTCTTTTCTTGAAGGTTCCTAAGTCGTATCGGTTCGGAAAATTCGCTGGTGGTAATTGATTCCACAAAAAAGTTGTGCGAGGGAGAAAACTTCTTCTAAATCACACAGTGGTGGACCGCCAATCATCCAGATGGTATGGATGGTAACGCGAGTTTTGTCGCGACGTGCGATGGTGAAATTGAGCGGCTGGAATTAGTCCGAACAATTCCTCAGAGCACTCCCCGTGATAGATGCGATAAAATACGCAAAGAGATGCAAAATCTCTACGCAGTGCCAGTGTATCGAGCCGATCGGAAAGAACTCGGTCGTCGACGATTCGAATCACTCTGCGCTGGATGCGGTCAAGTGGAAGGAGCTGGCACTGGGGTGCCCCGACCCAGAGATGAGAACAGTATTCCATGTGGGGCAGAACTTGCGCTTTGTAAAGTTGCAAACGATGTGCCGGCATGTAATGGGTTAATATATTTTCTCGTGTAATAGGAAGGTCCTAAGTTGTACATACCGGGTGTTCCCGTAAACGAAGACAGACGATAGTACTAACGAAACCTTTGATTATGGGTCAGAAAGATATTGTATCCCGAGAAAAAAAATCATCTTCTTACAACGTTTTATTAATTTTATTCACACTCCATCATGTTAGTACAGCTAAATGAGACGATAATTTTATTAAAAAAATTATGAAAATACTTAAACAAAACCAGCAGTGAAACTTAAAATAAAATCAGCTGACAATAGGTCTTAACTAGCTCGGTGCGAAACAATGCCTATTCACTCTACCCTTCCCTTTCACACACGGGCTACCGCCGCCCTATTCCCGGCCGGCTCGTGTCACCTAGCGTTGTGGAATTTACACATGTCAGCTTTGCCAACATGTGGGGAATTCCCAAATTTGCGGGGAATTTAAAGTTGGTTGGAGATTTTATGGGGATCGGTTTTATGCGGGGAAAATACGGGGATTTTGAAAATCGATAGCCAGGGCCAAGTCAGAACCTTTTTTCAAGAAATCTAAATACTTATCTAAACATTTTGTTAGGTTACTTATGAATATCGAATGATTCCCTTTTTTTAATTATCTTTATTGCATCATATTTAGGTTTCGGATTTATTTCGGCAACTTTTGTGTATCATTTAATGCTTTTCATTTCTTTATTTTTTAATTTTAAAGAAAAAAATGTTATTTAAAAAGTAAATCTTATAAAATTAGTTGAAAGTTTCATTTCTTAAAATAAAGTTAAGGGGAATTTGTGGGGAATCTGTTGAAGTTTTGTCCTTAAATTGGGGAATTCGACATAGATTTTCGGGGAATTTGGCAAATTGGTGTTGGCAACTCTGCCATTTTGCACCGAAATGTACCTACTAAGATTCGTTTGCCAGCGACATAAGAATTAGAGATGGCAATTACTATAAACTTGCAAGTAATTCTTAATAATTTTGACGAATCTCTTATTAAATTAAAAGTATTGGTCGGATTAAATACGGAAATTCAATTCAAATAAAGTAAAAGTAATTTTTTACATTAATTCTGATAGACTAATTAACTGTCGATCATAATTGCAATTGATTTCAATTATTAAATTTTTCAGTAGCATATCATTTCTATTTTCTTATACAAAGTCAAAGATAACGATGAAGTAGTGTTTATAGTTGTGTGAGTACTGAGTACCCAATTAGGTACGTTTATTAATTTTAATATAATTTTTGTAGTAAAGAACTGCTTGTTGCGTCAGGGTACAATTGATTGTGTAATTGTATTAAAAATGACAACCATTACTTCTAAATTCCATATGAAGGCTAGTCGTAGGTATTACTAAACTTATAAATAAAACTAGCTGTCCCCCGCGACTTCGCCCGCGTGGAATTTACTACGATTTCATAGGTTTTAATTTTTTGCGCGGAACCCTAATTCTTTTTCAAAAATAAAAGTAGCCTAAGTTACTCCTTTTGACATCAGCTATCTGTCAGAGAAAATCCCGTCAAAATCGTTCCAGCCCTTTCGGAGATTAGCTGGAACAAACAGACAGACATACAGACGGACAGACAAACAGATAGACGGACGGACGGACAGACAGACAGGCAAAAACTTTAAAAATTGTATTTTTGTTATTAGTACCGCATATACTTTCATATGCATTTAGTAAAAAGTTGTAATTTTGACATTACAAACAGACACATCAATTTTTATTATTTGTATAGATAAACGTTGGCAAAAACCTAACGGTTTAATGGTCTGTGGAATTGACTAGTGCTTCAAGGACGTTTCAACGCACGAGGCATTTTATTTGGCTGGATTGATTATTAATTTTAGCTTTTGAGACAGTTTCGTGTTGATTATCATGTGCGCGTGAGCGACAGTTATTTTGTTTATTACATTCTTGTTGTTACGTTTTGTTTTTTTTTGTTTTGTTTTAATAATGCCTAAACGCGAAGGTACGTTCATAGTGCTCGTGAATACGGCAACATGTTAATGTGGCTTGGATAATCTCATAAGGCCACTAAGGATTTAGATCGGTTAGCTGTTTCACACCTAAGTTTTTTTTTATTCTTAGGCCGTGGAAGTCCACTGCTTAACATGGGCCGTTGTTTATAGAAATGTGGGCAAAGGAACATGCGGCTCACATAATGGAAAGCTTCAACAGCCGCCCACGAACAACTGCAACACTACTAAGTTGTATCAGTCGGGAAAATCGCCGGTGGTAAACGATTCCACAAAAACGTGTAAGGTAGAAAACTACTAGTCAATCACACATTGTTGGAGCGCCAAACATCCAGATGGTGTAGATGGTATCAAGAATACCGATATACGTTGGTGGAACTTGACGGCGAATTACTCCAATCCAAACAATTTCTTATAAAGTTGCAAGCGGTGTTTCGGCATCAAATACTGTCCTGCTTTACATGGGTTTTTCTCGTTATAGGGAAAATTCACCTTCATTGTTATCAAATATGGCAGACGGATTGACAATTGCAGCATTTATTAGAATCCATAAGATTTTCAGTGATTGATCCATCTAAGCCGTTTCAAATTTTTTATCAATTGTAGGCTGCAAACAATTTAATTTAATTAAAAATAATAAGAATCGCATCTTAGATCTTTTCATTTCAAATAATGATACAAGTACTTGTAAGTCACCACTAAACTCTTTAGTTCCAATAGACGTCTTCCATCCACCACTTAACGCCGAGATATTTTTTAACGTAGAATACATGCAATTGGCGCGTAAAATTTTACCAAAATATCGATTCTCCGAGGGTAAATATGCAGATATTAATGACGATATTAAACGTGTAGACTGGGCAAGTATTTTAGAGGTGCCGTCCTTAGACACTGCCACCAACCACTTTTATGAGGAGATATATAAAATCATTAGGAAACACGTACCTTTACGTCCAATCAAATCTAAAAAGTTTCCAATATGGTTTACACGTCCACTAATACACATATTTAAAAATAAAGAAAAATCATGGATAAGGTGGAAAAAATTTTCTAACCAATTAGATTATGAGGAATACTCTGTACTGCGAAAAAGATTTAAACAACTTTCCGCGCAATGCTTCAATTCATATTTAAGTAAAATTGAAACAAGTTTGCAGAAAGACATCAAAGTATTTTGGTCTTTTGTAAACAATAAAAAAAAATGTGGTATTCCCAACGTAATGTTTCACAATGGAAATGAAACCGATAATCCTGAGGACATATGTGAATTTTTTTCTAACTATTTTACTTCAGTTTATGAGAACAGCTCACTGATGACGTACGACATAGATTCACTTCCTTGCTCATCAAACACTAACTTTATTATCTCAGATATATCATTTTCAAAAAACACTATAGAACAATGTCTAAAAAACTTAGATATAACTAAAAGTTCAGGACCAGACGGTATCTCACCTTTTTTCCTCAAACATACTGCTAGCTCAATAAGCGTACCTCTGTTCTATTTGTATAACCGCAGTTTGCGTGAAGGTTTAGTGCCCACAGTCTGGAAATCTGCGAATATAACCCCAGTGTTTAAAAACGGTTCTAAAACTGATGTGACTAATTATAGACCTATTTCCTTACTTTCTGCCTTATCAAAAGTCCTTGAACGCTTAGTACATAACTCAATTTATCCGAGTTTACACAACTTACTAATTCCAGAACAACATGGTTTCGTAAAACACCGATCGACCATCAGTAATCTTATTTTATATACAAACTTTCTGTTTGATAATATGGACAATCGAATACAAACTGATACTGTTTACACAGACTTTTGTAAAGCCTTTGATAAGGTGGATCATTCCATCCTTCTCCAAAAACTTGCGTTCAATGGTATACGTGGAAACTTATTGCGGTGGTTCTCTTCGTACATTATTAATAGAACCCAAAAAGTTGTGGTTAACGGATTCTCCTCTAGCGAAAAATTAGTATCCTCAGGTGTACCACAGGGATCTATACTAGGTCCGATGCTCTTCACAGTGTATATAAATGATATTCAGTATTGTTTTATAAATAGTAATTTTTTGTTATATGCAGATGACCTGAAAGTTTATCGAAGTGTAAAGTCCCTTAATGATTGTGAGAAGCTACAGGAAGATCTTGACCGGTTATCTAACTACTGTCTAATCAATAAATTGCAATTAAGCATCCCTAAATGTAAATCTATTTCTTTCACCAAAAACGTAAAAACCTACAATTACATATATTCCCTACTTAACAGTCCCTTAGAAAAAGTATCATTAATAAAAGATTTAGGCATCCTTTATGATTCAAATCTAACCTTTAATGCTCATATCAGCCATGTAACAAATAAAGCGTATCAAATGTACGGAATTGTTGCACGAACGTGTAATTTTTTTAAAAGCTCCTCATCTTATTTACTACTTTTCAAATCACTTATCAGACCACAAATTGAATATGCAACGCAAGTATGGAATTCCTATTATAATAAATACGGTGAACTTCTAGAATCATTACAAGCAAAGTTTCTTCGTTTTATAAATTACAAATGTTACCACGCTAAATCATCGTATCGCAACTTATTAAAAAAGTTTTCAATTCATACTTTAAAAGCAAGAAGAATATACTTTGATGTAATACTATTATTCAAAATAATTCGAAATTATTCAGATTGTAGTGAATTACTTAACAAAATATATATCCGTGTCCCTAGTCGTTCTCAACGCATTAGAGACGTGTATACACATAAATTGTTTGCACCTAAACTATGTAAAACCAATGCAGGTGAACGTGCCCCATTAAGACGTATTATGAAAGTATATAACATGCATTTTTCAAATATTGATCTATTCACCTCATCACAGTTACAATTTCGCAAGAACGTTCTAAGAAAGTTGGTAGACATTCAATAGTATCTTAAAATATTTTACAAGATAAATTTGTACTGTTAGCAATTTTTTTTCCCTTTTGTCTCATTTTGATTTTTATGTTACTGAATACTGTCAATTTTATTTTCCCTTTTTTACTTATACTCTGTTTATTGTGCATTTATTATTTACTGTTACCAATTTAATATTACTTTGTGGATAACGGTGCTGGTTACATAATGACTAATGTTATTTATAAAATGTTATTTGGTTTAAGCATTATTATGTAATTGTTTGTTGTCCTGAATAAATTAAAAAAAAAAAAAAAAAAAAATGCCGTCACCAGACTGCATAGGACAATAATATAAAATACAATAATCGCAGAGTGGCTTTAGAGAATCCATCGGAATTGCAGTTGACTGTTAGAATTTCCAGGAAAATCATCAGGTATTTCCAACAGTCTCATATTTATCAGGTTCAAATTTTTAAAGACAAAGATTGCACATGGAGAGCAATGTTGTAAATGGGAGAAGTATGGAACTGCAATCGCTTGGTCACGCATAAACCTGGCAGTGCTTTGTGCAGCACTGCTGTGTTTCAGTCTGAACGATGTAGAGAAAATAATTATAAACTATGAGGTATTCCATTTAAGTCCTCAGAGGCAACAATGGGCTGCAGTATATACACACTATCTGGTAGACTTTAAATTCGTTTGTAAATTCAGTTTTATTGCAAATTTAAATTAAAATAAATATATTTAAAACAAACTTTTATTGAAATACACAAAATAATAAGTAATAAACCAAGGAGTTCATAAAATCCATAATATTGTATAAGCCTCAAACCATAGAATACTATAATACATACACAATAGAACAGGGGAAGGGGCGGAGCCCGTGTAGCCACTAACATTTCAATTCACACTTATAAATGTTATCACATCTCTTTTGAAGTCGCAGTCGTTGCACGTGTCAAGCGTTGCGGAGTGCAATTTTTTACAAAAACGCCGAATTGTGTGATAATTACATGTCAGATAAACATTCGGGTGTGGAATTTGAATAAAAGTGAGACATGCAGGAAGTCAATGGATGCAGGTGGCTCGGGACCGTGTTTTGTGGCGTTCTTTGGGGGAGGCTTATGATCAGTAGTAGACTTGTTAAAGTTAAACGTTAAAGTTACAGCCTACATAAACGTCCCACTGCTGGGTACAGGCCTCCTCTCATTTCTGAGAGGGTTTTAGGGCAAGTAAAGGTCCGCCGTGCTGCCCCAATGCATGTTAGCGAACTTCACATGTCTTCGAAATATATATTTTTTTCTTATTTGTCAGACATGTAGGTTTCCTCACGATGTTTTCCTTCACCGCCGAGCACGTGGTAGATTTGTGAAGGCCTGTAATGATGAATGATGACATGAATTAAGCCACCACAGTTCCTTAATTGGTGCAAAATAAATTTATTTACACTTCGCAAATTTTAAACTTAAAAAGAAATGATTAAGTGTTTTGTATACACGTTAGGCTATATATGCTAAAATTGTGAGACTCAATTCTTGATAAAACATGACCTAAAAAATCCTTGTTAAATTACGTGAATTAAATATAGAATTACGAATGCGTAATTCTATATTAGATGTAAAGTATTGACGTGTGAGTGACGGAGGTAAAGAAAATTTGAAATACTATATTTCACGATCAGCTGAGAGCTTGGAAAACCTAATTAACCGATTAATTTATTCAAGTTGCTCGGATGCGATGAAATGTAGAATGAGATTTAAAATATTATTATTGGTGAAACAAAAATTAGCTATTTAAGCAGGTCATACAATACATCGTACATTATCCTTATTTTGTATGTAGGTGAGTTGTGTACGTGAAAGTAAAGGTATTGTATATAATACGTTAAAATGAAACTTTGCATTCTTTTTACGCACCTGGAGGAGTGTGAGATTTAGCACAGTTAAAGTTTATATGGAGCAGGTATCCGTAAGTTAAAATTTATAGTTAATTATGTGTTACAAATGAACAAAAAAATTGTTTACGTTCATACTGCCAATATCCATTATCGAACACAAAATATTTTATGGTCTTACACCTGGACGACCATAAGATATACTTATACGTAAAACATACTACTATATGAATATTTACTAGTATAGGTATATACCTATACTAGTAAAATTTTGAGTTAAATTAAGATAACTTTTTATTTACAAATTGTATATGGTATTTGTGTGCGCTTTACCGATGCGAGTGTCAGTTAGAGGTAATGAAAATACATTCAATTTGTAAATTAAATTTTATTTCAATTTAATTTTTGTTTTTTAATGCTGAGTTTTCTGAAATAAAGTTATTTTTATATGTTCGAATACTGATTATATTAACGCACTTAACGAGAACCACAGAAAGTTCCGGCGAGTTGGCTGGCCATAGTATTGGGCCTGCGTACGCAATCCACCTATCTTTATATTCATTATTTTTGTTATGGTTCACTAAACTTGAATAGCTTGATTAGCTGTCAATTGTTCTTCGATTGGAGCCCTGGCCAGTCACTTTACCCAATCTAAAATAGTATAAAAATTAATTTTTAATTTTTTATATTTTTTGCCCACAAGACATTTGTATAAAGTTATTAGTTATTAGTTATAGTGTTAATAAAGTCCTAGTTACAGATTTTGCTGTTACTAAGACTCTATGTTGGCATAAATTACACCGAAACAAATCTCATACAGGAGGCGATTAGCTTAGTCCTCAAGACAAGCCGCCTTTTTCTGATTCAAAGAATTCAAGTTTACTCAAAGTATTTGCGCATTATTTACTAATGGATTTTGAAACTTGAAGAAACCCGTCTGCAACGTGCATAATTTTTGGTGGCGATAGTTACAGATTTCTGAGACTTGCGTTGTTAAAAGAGAACTTTTAGAATACATTTTTGGAAGCTATCTTGACCCCTAGTTCTTTGAGTCATTAAAAACGTTGCGATACTTACACCGAAAAATTAATATATATTCTTTAATTCTCGTCGTCTTAATTATGCCCATCTACCATATATAAAAAATATACGACTTCCGTCTAGGGCGTCTTTTGCGGACTTTGCCACTCAGCTTTGAAGTATAAATTTGCTTCGTCTAATGACAATATCCCGCAAAACACAATAGTTTATCACATAATTTCTCACGACGTCCTCATATATCCATATAGCACGAAACGGGAAAGACAACGCTCTCACAGAGTACCAGTGCAAAATAGCAACTCAATGCTGCTATGTTTCGTTAGACCGG
Source organism: Parnassius mnemosyne (assembly GCA_963668995.1). NCBI lineage: Eukaryota > Metazoa > Arthropoda > Insecta > Lepidoptera > Papilionidae > Parnassius > Parnassius mnemosyne. The sequence goes on along the minus strand of CAVLGL010000079.1, from coordinate 16,507,034 downwards.
AGCCCCTTTTTACTGGAAACGAGGCATTCCATCTTAGTCCTCAGGGGTAATTACGTATCTGCATTTTCATGATTAATTGAGAATAAGTCTATGGGACAATGCATCCACTTACCATCAGGTGAACTGTGCCCGTTTGTCACTCTTATTCTATAAAAAAAAATATTCATTCATAGTCACCTTTTTTGGTCACACCCATCTTTTACAACCACACAATAATGAAGGGCTTAAACAGAATTGTGAAAGCCATACGCGCCTATATTGACGACTTCTACTCTGTGTTCTGCATTCACTTTGTTCTTTACACGCCTTTTATCTTACACGCATCCTAAATATTGTGTTATTATTATTTCAATTTATATTTTATATGTTGTTTTACTGTCTTCATTTTTTAAAACATTATTTTCGTCTCACTTGATTGGTTCACATGATAATTGAATATTATATGCTATGCGTCCGCTGACGACATAAATATTACTTTATCGATTCCGTATATGAAGCATTTAAAAAAAGTCTAAAGTTTAATAAAAAGTGTTGTCTTCTCCAACCTTCAGTAATACTAATGATAGAATACAAAACGGTTTCTGTTTATTCTATATAAATTATTATCTATCTATACTATAATAAAACTCTAACTCGACGGTTGTCTGAACACGCATCACGCAAAAATCTGTGCACCGATTTGGATGGGACTTTCACTGGCAGATATCTCATGTTATAAAGATTAACGTAAGCTACTTTTAGTTTAGTAGGAAAAGAATTAGGGGCAAAAAAAAAATACCCATGAAATTCAATCGCAATAAATTACACGCGGGCGAAGTCGCGGGGAACTGCTAGTCAATAATATTTACTGAAAATCATCTTTATTTTCAAATTAACATTGGTTCAGAATAATATAATTCAAAAAGCAACCATTTTGAATCTTTCCTAATTAAAAAGAAACGTTACAGCTATATTTAATAATCATGAGCTTTAATCATATCAAAGTTTTAAATGCCCACCTACATAGATTATTGATAAAATTATATATATATATATATATATATATATATATATATATATATATATATATATACATATAATAAAACTGTAAATAGCAGATGTCTGTACATTTTATATTTTTGTAATAAAAGTGATTGAGGGGTACTAAAAATAAGTACTTAAATACATTTCTACCATTTTTAGAATTTTCTGTCTGTCTGTCTGTCCGTCTGTCTGTTTGTTTGTTAACGTATCACGTATAAAGTACTAATTTATATCATAAGAATTGTTAAGGAAATTATAAAGTGTATCTTCGGGTTACATTTAGTCTTTATTTCATTAAAATCAGTTCATTCCATCAAAAGTTATGATAAATATTCTGAAGTATGGGTAGGGAAGTATAGGTACGAATTTGCTCAACGGTGGCTTTGTTTGAGTCATCAGGTGCATTTTAAACTAATATCATATCATAAATCATAGTTAAATTATGTAAAATAATGATATAATTATGTATATCTAAAACGCAGTAAACAAAAGTATTAAAAAACGTATTAAATATATTATACAAAAATATATTAACCTTATTAACTAAATCTGAAGCACAATAGTTTTCCCATTTCTTCGATAGATGGTGGTGTTGTGAAAATGTAATGCAATTGCAATGTTTTTTTTTTCCTGTAGATGAGTTTTCATATTTACTGCTAATCTTTATTATATTACTCGCTGCCCTACTGCGTGTTGATAAACTCAATTTATTCTTTACCGCCGAGTACTCTATGTGGTAAATCAAATTTTAAAAGAGCTATTAACAAATCGTTGGTTTTGGCGAGAGTCAAACTTTATTTTTTGCTTACTGTGCAGGCACTGATTTATAAGTACTCTTGCGTTTTATATAATGTATCAATCGCGTCAATTAATCTTTTTTATATTTAGAATTGATGTTAGCAGCGCCATCTCTCTTTAAATATATACATATAATAAAAATGATGATAACATATTGTGTCTTTTTCTGTACATTGTATAGGTATATATTTTGGTGGCTAAAATCATTATGGGGAACTGAAAATAATTAAATAAGAACATTTTATAATTTTTAGAATTGTCTGTATGTCTATTTGTCTGTTATTATATGAACGCATCACGTCTAAAGTAAACATCTCTTATTTTCAAAGAAATCGTTAAGAAAATCATAAAGCGTATCTTCGAGTTACATTTAATCTTTGTTTTATTAAAATTGGTTAATTCTATCGAAAGTAATGATTATTATTTTGAAATGTAGGTTCGAATTTGTTCAATGGCGCCATAAAATCTCAGAAATAGTAATAAAAAGATTTGTGTGTAAAAAAAACGTTCCATAATAATTAATATATTTATACTTAAAACACAAAAAGAGATTTAAAAAGGATGTTTTCTCACACAAAGGACGTAATAGATGGAGTTGTAGAAATTACAAACTTTTCTGAATTGCTGTGTTGAGATTTTTCGCCGATGAATCGTATTGAGACTTACTGAAGAAATTTGTATCCATCGAAGCCATACAACGGAATCCGACCAAAAATAAAAATTTTGCAACGAAATGTCGTGATATTGTATTTATAATATACGCAAAATCAGTACTGCCACTTTAGCGCTTTGGGAACTAGATTTAGCGCTTTTTTGGAATGTATAGCGCGCATTTCGAAATTTTAGCCCTAGCTTAATCCAGCGCTTTTTGGTGTATTTAGCACACATTTCAATATTTTAGCGACTAGCGGGTTATTAACTCTTTTATAGCAGCACTGTTAGTCCACATTACCGATAATAATAATAATGACCTTTATTATTTTTTCCCACAAATAGTACATTGCAGTTTATCTTTTTCAAACATATTTTTTCCACAAAACAAAGAGCATGGGAGACGATTCCAAACTAGGATACCCTGTGCTATGGATCTCCTGGCTTCCCCTTTAGGATGATCAACTTGATTTTTTTACCGACGACTATAAGCGGGGAAACCCCTTTATTAAAGTTTTTGTTCATGGTTTTGGCAACGCATTTATTTTGCTTTATTCAGTTTCAGTCAGTTGCTTAGAGCACAGCTAAGTTAAAAGTTACTTAGAAGTTATAACACAAAGAAACTGTGTAGCAACCGCAATCAGATGCTGACATCTGAAACTAAGTTGCGAAATACATTGCACTTTAAAACAATTAATGACATTTTTATTGTTCGTACAGTACTAACTACTGTTGACAGCAATTGCCATAATTATAAGTCGATGTCCTGCGAAGTATTGATACATCAAAAAAATATTGCCAGAAAAAAACTTAATGTTGTTTTCTTTATTATGATTATATAAAAAAAACACAAACTTTGTTTGTAGTTAATTTAGCGCGAAATCTAGGGCTTTTTTAAAGCGCTGTTTTCATGAAATCTAGCGCTTTTTGTGTTGTCCTAGAGCTGAATTAGTTTTTTTTTATCTGGCAGCACTGCCCAAAAACCCTCTATTAAGAAGTAACTTTCCTTTCAGTTTGAAGCGCGTTCAGTTCCCAGTTACAGTGAGCGTGTGTTATGCGATGACCGTAACTAAAGCGCAAGGTCAAACTTTACGCGTTGTAGGAGTGTACCTCAGTACTGACTGATTTGCACATGGCCAACTCTATGCTGCTTTTTCCCGCGTTAGTAGCCCCCGTAACCTTTTAGTGTACACCCCGGCTAAGCCTACTTCTAACGTCGTTTACACAGAAGCTCTATCATAAACGACTTAGAACTTTGATGATAATGATTTATTTAGTTACCACTTATTGATACAGTAATGAAATAAATCGTTTAATATTCTCTTACCTAAACGACAAATTGTTTATGTAAAACCTGTATACGCGAGCTACGCCGCGGGCACAGCTAGTATATATATATATATATATATATATATATATATATATATATATATATATATATATATATATAATACTCTAAACATTTTTAAATCGTTGCTTAATAATTTTTTTTAATGTGGCGGTAGATGTTTTAGAATACGGCGATAGAGTTTTTGCATATTTTTTAATATTTTATTGTAGCAGTGTATGCTTTGCCCCATTAATGCATTACTGACTCTATGGTAGATTCTTTATCATACTCAGCTGCATTACATGCTTTCATGCTTTTCATTGTTTTTATTATTTCATACATATTTCACTTTCACATCTCGCTAACTCCTTCTTATTCTTTCTGAGTTTCCGTTTCATTTAATTAACAGACGCATTCTTACATTTAAAAACACTTGCAAATTTTTGCTTCCATCTCTTTAAAATCTAAACCTCGTCATTCAAAATACAACCATTTTCTTTTTGCACACTATACTTATATCCTAGGCTGTTATCTTAACTTCCTTTAGACTTTTCTCTGGCAGTTCTGATAAATTCCAATAACAGTTTGGCAATTTCCTGGAAATTATCATTCTTCATTTTCTATAATTCTTTTCCGTTTAACATTTTTACAGTACTATCGACAATATTCTAGTGTGATGATCAAGAAGAATAAATAATTTTCTAATAGGACTTCTACAGAAATAGCTCCGCACAACCTCAGACTATGAATAAGATAGATTAACTTAAACACAGTATAATAAAATGTCCTCGTGATAATCAATAAGTCTTAAGGTCAGATCTTTGACATATATTGATTAACAACCGACTTGGTAACTACTACTAAAGTTTAAATATGTGTAAGTTTAAATATATGTAAGTTTAAATATAATTAAGTATATGGATAGTACTGCTACGAGTAAGTTTAAATTTAATTTTTCTATTTTTTTGTTTTTTTTTTCTTCTATTTTAAGTTGTACTCGTAAGTTAAGATTAAGTTATTAATTACAGTAGGTACATAGAATGTAAGTGGGTGATGTATTCGCCAACAAACTGCCCTGCAGTTTGGCGAAAGTAGTGTAAGAAATAACCGAATGTATTTTTGTATAATAAATAAATAAAAATAAATAAATAAATCTTCTAGATCTAGATTTTGGATATGGTTAAATTTATGTTTGCATTCAAATTTTTGACATAAATAACGAAATAAAGAGAGCATGGCCTAAGTCACTAGTCACTAGACACAGGTCTCCTCTAGGTTCTGGGCTAAGGAAGTATCCACTGAGATACACCAAAGCGTACTCCACATTGTTCAATGTGAAGAAGATATGTGGCGAACTCCACATATCTTCTTCACATTGAACAATGTCGCATTAAAAGAAATTAACAGACTAAATAACATGTCCAGCAATAACCAAAAATAAAAAATAAATTAAGAGTAAAAAAAAAACATTTTTAAAAAGATACTTTTATATAAATGCTCTAAAAATAAGAAAATAAACTTTAAATTTAATCAAACCAATCAAATTATTATTGCCCCGTGTAGTGGCGGGTAAGAATACTCACTACCTCATATCTTCCCGTGGGTGTCGTAAGAGGCGACAGAGGGAAACTGAGGCAGAAGATGGCGTGGCAACTATTACAATATACCTCCCATGAATAAAATTACGAAGAGACGGCCTCCCCTGAAATCCCCCGCTATTCCTGTCTACGGTGGCGACCATGGTAACGGCGGGGCAGGGAATGCTAAGAATCTTCGGTGGAGATTCAGTTGCCACCTAAGATGACTCGACCTGGAAACATATAACGCACGCACCCTGAGGACAGACGAGAAGATTCTGGAGCTAGTCAAGAAGAGATGGACAAGTTGCGCTGGAATATTTTAGGACTATCCGATGTCCGAAGACAGGGGGAGGACACGGTAATCCTCGAATCCGGCAAATTGTTGTATCACAGGGAGGGCGACCATCTGTCCCAAGGAGGTGTCGGATTTATCATTCACAAGTCTCTCGTTAACAACGTTGTGTGTCGACGAGCATTGCGTATCTTATACTCAGAATTGACCCAAACCTGAGGAAATATATGAGAATATATCTAGAGCCATGCATTCCTCCAAAACCCACTATATGGTTTTGATGGGAGACTTCAACGCAAAACTGGCACTAGAGAAAATGGTGAGCTGAAGATAGGGAAATTTTGAATAGGGCAACGAAACCCAAGGGGCAAACAGCTGGCCGACTTGATGGAGAAAGAGCGACTTTTTATGATGAACTCTTTCTTCCACAAACGGCCTCGTAGGCAGTAGACCTGGTCTAGTCCCGGCGGTTGGACAAAAAATGAGATTGACATCATTATGACGACCAGATGACAACCGTTCAGTGATGTCTCAGTGATCGCAAGGATGAAAATCGGCAGCGATCACCGAATGGTGAGAGGCACACTGAACATAACCGTTAAGTTGGTGAGGCCACGTCTTATTAATTAGTCGTGCTAGCGAAGTTAATAAGTCGTGCTAGCGAGCGAGAAGACTTAAATAGTGTACCTCTGTGTTAGAAAAATCATATTACTGTTAAAAGTGACGTTTCCCGAGAAATTTAATGTAAAAGAGTGCTTTAACACCATCCAGTTTACTGTGCCAATATAACATATTCAAATTATTAAGGGATTGACTATAAAACATTAAAAAAGTGGTCATTGCAAACCCGGTTTACTTAAAATCACCCTCACGCGGATAAAGTTAAAAGTGTGCTATTCGTGTGTATTCTTAACCAACACACATTATATACTGCAAAATGCAAAGTCATTCATCGTCAGTTGTTTGCGATTCTTAAATTCGCCCACCTACGTGTAAGCTTAGTTGGCGCAGCGGTTAGAGTAGCCGCGCCCTCGCTACGAATTGAAAATACTGGTTCTAATCCACGCATGGGACGGATCTTCTCGTATTGACGGAAAAATATTTTTCTTTATTTATTTATTTATTTAGCATTGACACTACAAAAACTTTATAAGCAAAATGAGTACGCAAAGAACACCGCCGGGAACAACCTCTCAAATATTTGATGGCGACAGCGACGGGGGCGACCATACATCTATGCCTGCGTCAATTAACATAGCAAAAAGGCCTAGCAAACGCCCTACCGTAAAGTGAATTTACCAGAAGGCGCGCACGATAGTACGAACGCAGGGCTTCGCAACACAATTGAAGATGTAGTACAGAGGGAAATAAGTAATTTACTGACTAAACTTAATATCTCAATGGGCACTTTGCTTAACACCCAACTTAAATCAATCAAAGATGAAATACAAGACGTAAAAGAGTCAATGTCATTTATGAGTAGTCAGTATGACGAAGAGAGGGAGCTCAAGGCATCTAAAAAATCAAAACAGGAGTTACAAATAAAGAGTGATAAACTTCAACCCACGTGGTAGAGCCATGCTGCAGCTATATTATGGTTGTAGCACGAATGGGTCGGCTTGACCGGGGAAGGACCACGCTCTCACAGAAAATCAGCCTAAAATAGCAGCTCAACGCTGCTGTGTTTCGTATGGTGAGTGTAGAGAACCGGAGACCCTTTTTACTGGCAAAGAGGCATTCCATCTTAGTCCTCACGGGTGACAACGCATCTGCATCTTGAGTCTTTATTGAGGATAGATGTAGATGTCTATGGGTCACAGTAACCACTTACCATCAGGTGGACTGTGTGCTCGTTTGTCACCCGATCCTATAAAAAAAAAAACAATAAACGATATAAATTTTTGCATAAACCAAATAGAACAAGCAGCAAGATCTAATCATCATGAGATTCAATGCATGCCAGAAAAGAAAAATGAAAGATTAGTTGAATTGGTATCTCGGTTGTGCTCTATAATTAATTATAAAATATCTGAACAGAACATCCTCCACTATGCACGTACTGCGAAAGTGAATCGCGAAAGCTCTCGACTTCGATCAATAGTCGTTCAGCTCGACTCCACTCGTACCCGGGATCTCATCCTGCCAGCAACAATAACTTTCAACAAGAGCAATCCTCAAAATAAACTGAATAGTAGTCATTTCGGACTCCCTGGAGCAAGAACGCCAATTTTTGCCTCAAAACACCTTTCACCTGCAAACAAGGCCTTACACGCTTCTACAAGAATAAAAGCAAAGGATAAAGGCTTCAAGTACGTCTGGGTCAGGAATGGGAAAATATTTGTCAGAAAAAACGAAAAAACCTTATCTAAATTAGAGTAGTGAAATAGGTACTAAGTTAAATTTTACTCCTTTTTGTGTGCATGCATTGGTTTTTTTTTTCATCAATTCGTCGAGCTTCAATTAAATATTTATTATCGAAATACTCGTGGACTGCGAACTAAAACGCATAATTTTTACCGTAATCTGTGCTGTAGCAAATACGATGTAATGATTTTAACAGAGACATGGAGCGTATTCAGTACTGAACTTTTTGATGATAGATACACAGTTTTTCGCAGGGACAGGGAAACCACTGGTTTTCACCATGATAAGAGGGGAGGAGGTGTACTAATTGCAGTCGCCAAAAATTATAATGCTAGACGTATAGGTGAGTGGGAAAGTACCTGCGAGGATTTGTGGGTCAAAATTAGCATAGACTCAAACCCCAAATGTTATATCGCACTTTGCGCGGTATACCTACCACCCCCTGGTAACTATGCTATTCTTAACAGTTTTACTGAAAATTGTAAAAAGATTTTCGAGTACGTAGAACATAATGTATATCCAATGATTGTAGGTGATTTTAATTAAAGCCAAATATATAGGAGCGACATAAATAATACTTTCTCTGCCACTCAATCAACGCTATGTCAGACTCTAATTGATTTTGCTTGTAAAAATAACTTTAAACAGTACAACGATATTCCGAATTCTAAGGGAAAAGTCCTGGATCTAGTGTTCTTGGAGCAATCACATTTATTAGTACAGGTAGACCGTCCTACCGATGTGTTGCCTGCAATCGATGTGCTGCATCCTCCCTTAGAAATACTTTTAATAAACAAAAAAATATTACAACTTAGCACAAAACTGTAACTTCACTATTCGAAACTTTTTTAGGGTCGACTATGAAATGATCAACCGAAAACTGGTGGAAATTGACTGGTCCTAAGTTTTTTTCGGAATACGAAAGGTAGACGACATGGTAACAATATTTTATGAAAAACTTAACAAAATCATTAACGAGTATGTTCCGATTGTAAAAAAACGAAACGAAAAATTTCGTAATGGTTTAGCTCTTATTTGATCAAGGCATTGCATGAGAAAAATAAAATAAGACTTAGATACAAAAAACATAACAATCCGTTAGACAAAATAGAATTGAATATTTGTAGAAAAAGGTGTGAAAAACTATCCTAACTAACTAAACTAACTATTGGATGCCTACAATTCCTATATAGAACGCACTGAAGAAAATATTGCCCTTAATTCCAAATTCTTTTGATCTTTTGTCAAATCGAAACGTGGCAGTCTGAATTCATATCCGGCCGAGATGACAGATAGTTTCGTAATAACGTCTGATGGTCAAGATATTTGTAACCTTTTTGCATCGCATTTCTCCTCATCTACAATGAAGAACAGTCTAATCAATCTGGTCAACAGTCACAACCGATCACATATTCCAATGATTTTTTCAGTTCCATTATTCTGACAGAAGAAATGATTTACCAAAGTTTGTCCAAGCTGGATAGGTCGAAAGGGGCGGGATATGACAAGATTCCGGCCATGTTTTTGGTTAATTGTGCATCAAATTTAGTCACTCCACTACACTACATATTTAATTTTTCTCTCAAGTCTGGAGTTTTCCCCGAAGTCTGGAAGGAGGCTAAAGTTGTGCCAATTTACAAATCTGACGGTGAAAATGTAATAGGAAACTACCGACCAATTGTAATTCTCCCTCAAATGAGTAAAGTTATGGAGTCATTAATTACACCCCTAAATCAAAACTATTTCAAACAATGATTTCTTATATTTACGCGAACACTACACATTTTAAATAAAACTAATTTTACGGAGTTTTATTTAAAAATATTTCAAACAATTTTTAACAGACCAACAACACGGATTTACGCGGGGTAGATTGACTTTTACAAACTTAGTGTGCTTTACCGAAGAACTGATTAAGCCTATGGACAATAACAAACAGATTGACGTTATTTACACGGATTTTAGCAAGGCATTTGATAAAGTATCTCATTGCCTCCTTCTTCGTAAGCTTTCAGCCTATGGTGTGCTTGGTGCCTTGCTGGAATGGTTCAGTTCTTACCTAACTCACAGGTCTTTCCTCGTTGTAGTTAATGGTTATTCATATAAAATCTACAAAATATCATCAGGAGTGCCACAAGGCTCACACCTCGGCACTATCTTATTTAACATATTTGTCAATGATGTCTCTGTTAACCTTAATAATGTTAAATCTTTTTTATATGCTGACGATCTTAAACTTTTGCGTGAAATTGATTCCATGGATGATGTGAATCTCCTGCAAGCTGACTTGCATAAGTTGGCGAGGTGGTGTCACGAAAACAATTGGAAAATGTCTCGTTTCAAGCGAAAAAAGGTCTCCGGTCCTTTATATTCACCATACGGAACACCACAGCATTAAACTGCTATTTTAATTTTGTACTCTGTGTGTGTGTGGTCCTTCCCTGGAAGAGCTGTCCCATATATATTACAACCATTATATAGCTGCGGCGTGCCTTAAAATATTTTAAAGTTAATATATATATATATGAACTATCATATGATAGGATCCGATATAATATGGCACTGTAATCAATTTTTTAAATAAATTTACATTTATATTGACCAAAAAAAATGTTTCTTTAGTGCCAAAAAAGAAAATCACAAAATCTTGATCCGATAATGTAAAAGTATATATAATTTTAATACCTTATTAAAGTCCAGTGCGAATGCATAAGAAAACTCATCACGCCATCTACCGAAAAAGGCAAAACAATGTCTGCCAGGGTCAGTTAGATAAAACATGTTCTACCGTTTTATGTATTAATATTTAGTAATAGTAATCAAATTTTACGTATGTAAAATCTCATAAGGTATAATGTATTTAATGCTTTTGCACTAAGCGACCTTTACTTAAGCTACCTTTACAATAATTTCAATTATACGTATCTAACTTGATTAGAGGTAAATTTCAAAAATATTTTTGTATGGTATCTTTTTACACTTTTTGTTCGATTATACACTCCGTTTCTTAAAATCAAATTTATAATACAAGATAATTCTGTATTTAAGTGCAAAGTGCCATTCTCCGAGATTACTTATTAGCTTCCAACATCAGTACAAATAGCAGTGGGTATAAAAACTTGACATTTAGATCGGTGAGAAATATGTTTAATGACCTTGGACTTGAAGCCAGAGTATGATCATGTATTTATGTTATGTTTTTCAACATTGTGGAACTACGCTACAGTTACATATATTATACAAAACAATACAATACAATACAATAACTTTATTTCAGGCATCAAGGACTTAAAAATTAAGAACATTGGTCCATAGCAATATATACCTTAACCTAAAAATATATATAAAATATAGACATAACTTAACACTAATTAGGGAACTTTTTTCTTTGGCGCGTCCCTGTATCGGCGAAACACTACCCCAGAGGGCCAAAAATTGGGATCGAGGAATGTCTCTTTATGTTTTGCAGGAACCTGGAGTACGTAGGATTTGAAGTTCGTTGACCTATTAGTCTCCAGACGCTGCAAATGTAAAGAGATCGGTTCCTCAATGCGGCATCGGCTTCGTTCTTCCACGATGCGCAGGACGTCTTTTCCCGACGTACTTTTGTCCAAATGGGAGATGTAGAGTTGTATGGTTGGCTCCACAGCACGCAGAGTTGTACTCGCGTTTATTTTCGCGGTCCCACGCTGGTTACAGACGGGTCGCGACCGACGTCTCTTCTCAACAAGAGTAAACCCGTCCTTATCAATCTTGTCTTGGGTCACCACTGGAACTGATTTTATTTCCACATTCTTCCGCTTTCGTCCACAAGAGGGTGCCGGTTGTAAAGATTTTCGGGCAATATCCGCAAACGTCTTCCCTTGTTTTGAGGTTGGCTTCGGCGGAGGAGTACCAATGGGTTCAGTCAAGGGTTGAGGTGGTGATGCAATGACGACCGAGGTCGCCCTAGTTTCTCGGTCATCAACTCGCTGACAGACGGTATCGCGTGACGGAGTCGCAATCATCGGTGAAATATGACTACTATTACGGTTACCGCGTGTCGTATTCACATTCTGCGACGGCGGTGAATTTGCAGATGTTGCAATTATGTTGCGCAACATAATGACTTCGTTCCTAAGCTCTGTTGCGGCTCGTTCTGATTCCTCAAATTTGGAACGGATGTCGGTAATATCGGCTCTCAACGTGGTGATGTCTTTCAACAATCTGGTGACGTCTACGTGATCGAACGTCACGGGAGGCAGCTTGTTGAGATCACGCGCGACGAAAGTTGGGATGTCATCAGGGTCGGTCTCATTGAACAGCCTGAAGATGTCTTGCAGGTCTTTCTTACCGCGTCCATCCCTGTGACGTGTGATAAGACGGATTTGGGTCACGGCTGAATCTGCTAACACCTTCTTCGCTTGGATGATCTCGTCCTCGGTGAAGCTTGTCATCAGTATCTGCTCCAGAGACACCTGGTCCATGACGTCCAACTTTTGTTGAACAAAGGCCAGCAACTCGTGGATTACGACGGTTTCGGAACGTTTAGTTTGACACGCCATTTCGAATTATTTTTGCGCAATAGGTATGCTTACGCTACAAAAAAATACTGTAAGTTCGGCATTAGAGCCGTCACGTCATTATGAAGCGACTGCACTAACCGGTAGTAAAAATGCGACTGATTTTTGGTTGCATCATGATTGAGTGAATTCGAGTGAAAACGGACTACACTCCTACAGAATAGGTACCAGCGTAAATAAATATTGACATTGTAAATATTAACATATATAACATTTTAATGCTGTCGTGTTTCGTATGGCAGGTGTAGAGACCCGAGGAACATTTTAACTAGTAAGGATGGGTTGATAAAATTTTACAAATAAATAGTTTATAATAATTATTAACGTATTATTATTAATTTTAATATAAAATGCTCCCCAGACTCAAAGTCGCTAAACGAGCAATGTAAAGAGCTATATCCGGGATTTCTCGGGTGGATAAAAATTAAACGAAGACATTGGCCGGAGAGTCAAGAATTTTAAATAGATTTTTTTACTCAATAATGATTATAAATAATATATTAAGATATTCTTATGTTTAATTTACAACTAGTTCAAAATATGCCTCTGAACTGGGAAAATGCAGCAAGAAGCCCAACAATATATTTAAAAAAAAATGGTCAATATATAATAACATTATTTATTATTATAATATAATAACATTATTCATTATTAAATATAATAACATAATATATATGACCCTCACAAGTCTAACTCCAAGTCCGCGCATGACCATCTATGCCACGTGAGGGCCGGACATTGGACTTTTAATTAACTGAACCAATGACCAACGGAGCTCTAGCTACTTTTAATGATGGATAGACAATTGCGTAGTACTATTATAGGGCTGCTACCCGAGGGTGAGCGTCGGGGCACGACTGGAGCTGATGCTGGACGTGACAGCGTAAGGGCCGTCAGCGGCTCTCTGCTGAGCAGGCGGGCGAGAGTCGGGAAACTCGAAAATATTACAGCCGATCAACGGGAAGAGACGGGGGTGGATGATGTTATGCAGAGTAGGGATTTACCTATAAGATCTCCCGGCTCATTTACAACGACCACAAATAATGCAGAAAGTGATGATAGAAGAATAAAATGGTCTACAGAAGAACTTCAGGAATTAATGTTTTGTTACTTTAAAGCAAGATCAATAGGACCAGGATACATAGGCAGACTACAGAAACTTTTCACAGAAAGAAACCCGAATAAACCTTGAATTCATAAGTTTAACGTAAACACTTTCTCAAATCAAGGACGAAGGATCATTAAGCAAAATGTACTGTCACAAGAACTACTAAGCTGAATACAAAAAGAAGCAGAAGGTATCACACCTGTAGATAACTCAAATTCAAACGACATCGGAATACAAGATATACCTGCACCCACACACATAACAGAACAAATTTTACAACATACACAAGACACAATTGAACAAGCAGAAACAATAGAACAGATGACAAATAATATAGAGGTAAATGATGATCAAGATCCATTAATCTTGCACTTTCTTCAAATATTAGCGGAAACTAATGAAACGATACTTGAAGATCGAGTATTTCTACCTAAAGCTAAAATCAATAAATGTTTCTTAGAAAATCTGCACACATTAAATAAGTATTTACCTAATCTTTTAATTATTAATAATAGTCTGCGCGAAATAAATAATATTATATACGCCACGGCTAAAACTCTTATATTAAACAACAATCAAAAACCTTACACCACTACTAATATTATCAAACCAAAATGGGATCCACCATGGAAAAAAGAATACAAGCTAAAATAGAAAAGTTTAGGAAGGAATTAGGATAGTTTACAAAAATTGAAAAGGGAATCAAAACACGTAGGATGATGAAAATAAAAGAAAAGTTATATATAAAATACAATATTCAGAACGACAATGATCACAATAATATAACAGAAACAATTAAGCAAAAGTTAAAGCTGTAGCAGGTAGAATAAAGAGATACGAAGACATTAACACTAGAAAAATCCAGAATAGATTATTTAATGAAAATGAGCATAGACTGTACAGAATTTTAGGATGCATTTATATATAAAGAAGAAGTGGAAGAATTTTGGAACTCAATTTTATCAAACCGAACGCAATATAATTTCGATGCTAACTGGATAAAAGAAAAATAAATGCTGTCAAGTGAAATTCATAGAGAAGATATACAAGAGATAACAGAGGAACAAGTAAAATTCGCAATCAGAAAACTGTTAAATTGGAAATCACCTGGGATAGATAAAATACAAAATTATTATTTAAAATACCTAACCAGTGTTCATAGACACTTAGCTTCATTATTCAGTAAAATAGTTACAGGTACAGATGTAATGGAAGATGGTTCGTTACAAGACAAGTAATATTAATACCTAAAAATGAAAACACCGAAAACGTAAAGAACTGGAGACCAATAGCATGTTTACCGAGTATGTACAAATTACTTACTTCCGTATTAGCCAACGTATTGAATAACCATTGCGATAAAAATAATATAGTGGCCGTAGAGCAGCGAGGATGTCACCGTGGTGCTAGGGGATGTAAAGACCATCTAATGGTTAATAAGCCCATATTGGAGGATGCACATCAAGCTCAAAAAACCTGTGTATGGCATGGATTGACTATCAAAAAGCCTTCGACAGTGTATCTCACGAATGGCTTCTTAAGGTACTTGATGTCTATAAATGTCCACTCATGATTAAGAGATTTCTTCAGTTGGCTATGCCACTATGGAGGGTGATCATGACGGCCCGTGGGTCACACGATTCAGTTACCACAGAACCGATTTATGTTAGGCGTGGAATTTTCCAGGGTGACTCCCTCTCACCATTGTTGTTCTGCTTAGCTATTAACCCACTTTCGTATATACTCAAAAAATATGAACTGAAAGGATATAAATTCAAGGACAGTTTCTGGATCAATCACCTACTATACATGGATGACCTTAAAGTTTATACAAACAATAACAGTAATTTGAAAGTATTTCTTGATAGTGTGGAGGTATTTACAAGCGACGTAGGAATGCAATTTGGACTAGACAAGTGCAAAATAATACACCTGAGTTCTGGATATAGAAGCAATGCAATAGGAGAAGGTCATATACTTTTAAGCGGGAAAACGTTTGAGCAACTTGCAATAGGAGATAGATATAAATATTTAGGAATACATGAATCAGGAAAAATAGAACACAGCATCATAAGAGATCAAATAACTAAAGAATATTTTAAAAGAATCAAGAAACTACTGAACACACATCTCAACTCACGATATCTGATAAAAGGTATTAATACATACGCAGTTCCAGTTTTACTTTACTCATTTGGTATTATAAATTATAAAAATAGTGACCTTAAGAAAATAGATATAAAAACTAGGAAACTACTTGCAGTTAAAAAGGTACATCAGCAAAAACAGAAACAAAAAGGCTATACTTACCTGTGACACAAGGAGGAAGAGGTCTGACAAATATAGAGCACACGTATAAAGCACAAATAGTTAAATATAAGCAATATCTGAAAACAGAAAGCAATTATCTTATTAAATTAATAATACAACACGATACACATAGGGACAAATATTCAATAATAAAAGAAGCACAAGAGATAGATAGAGAATTACACTTATCACTAGGAAACACATATTATACGGACAAAGAGGTTAAAATGGCAATAGTTAAGCACCACAATGAACTGTGGCGGCAAAAGCCTTTACATGGACAATTTCCTAAAAAAGTATTAGATCAGGCCAATATAGACATAGAACTTTCGTATAAATGGTTTAAAAAGCAACAGGTATCTCCAAGTATAGAGTCATCAATATTTGCAATACAAGACCAGGCAATTATTACGCGGCAATATCAACGTGATATATTAAAGAGCCAGTAGATGGAAAATGCACAGCACATAACATCCTGATGCGACAAACTAGCAGGGAAATATTATGTAAAACGCCATGATAACCTTGTCCAGTATGTCTATTGGTGTCTGGCTAAAAAGAACAAAATAGAAGCTTCTAACCTTTGGTGAAAAGAAACCTTCATCCAGCCACAAATTAAAGAAAATGAGTTTGCTAAAATCATGGGAAATGCCCGTCCAAACTGATATTACTGTAATACACAATAGGCCTGATTTAATATATTATATTGATAAAATTAGTAATAAAACATTCTTAATAGATATAACTGTACCATCAGACTACAATATAGGACCCAAGGAAACTGACGAATTAAGCAAATAACACCTGCTGAAAACTGAAGTTAGTCGTCTGTGGAATACACAAGCCATTGTCATTCCCAAAGTAATAGGAGCAACGGTAGTAGTTGCTAAAAGTATCAAGAAATACATAGATAAATTGAATAGTCATATTAACCTTAGCATCCTTCAAAAACAAGCAGCTATTCACACATCAACTATACTCACCAAAGTGCTAGGTGATACTGTATTCGTTCATAATCAACAAGACCATCTACATATACAGAACACCCAACAGTCATCAAACATGCAGCAGTCACCAAGCACAACGGATTCAATAAACACCGCAGGCACATCGAATATACAAAATTCACTAAACATCCAAGATAAACACATACAAAGCATGCAATAATCACCAGATACAATGGACACAAAACAATCATCATACGCACCGAACTCATCTAACACAAATGATACTCCGAATACACAACAGTCACTAAATTATCGCCAAAAAAGAGGACGAGGAAGGAAAAGAATGAGAACTGTCGAACAACACACAGAAAATATATCTTGAGTGACACTTTTAACTAACATAATATTTTTAATTAAATAACATCATATTAATGCAAAAAGTATCATATAAAACTACAATATTATATACATTTAAAACACATAAATGGGGATATATAAATGCCTTTTTTCCTGTGGGTTGCAGGATGGGGTATTTATTAAAACCGACGTTAGTCGTGTATGGATCTAATCTAACATAATATATATTAGCCAATCAATTATACAAATTATGTTAAAAATAACTTGGTAGCAATCGCCTTATTTTCAAAACAATTAAAAATTACTGAAACGAATTTCACAATTTTATTTGAAACCACTTATATTAAAGATGTGCCGTGTAGTTGCCGTTAAGAATATTCACTACCCCATATCTTCCCGTGGGTGTCGTAAAAGGCGACAAAGGGAAACAGGCAAGAGATGAGCAGCAGCATCTTCCTGATAACAACAAACTTACAATAAAAAAACTACGGTTGCCAACTCGCTCGCCAAGCGTGGCAACTATAGCAAATACCCCCCAATGATTGGAGCAACAAAAAGAAGGTCCACAGATCCCCGGAACCCCGCTATTCCTGGCTACGGTGGCGACCATGGTAACGGCAGGGCATGGGTGCTAAGAATCTCCGGTGGAGGTTCGGTTGCCACCTAAGATGACTCGACCTGGCAACATACAACGCACGCACCCTGAGGACTGCCCGAGAAGATCGTGGAGCTGGAAGAAGAGATAGACAAGTTACGCTGACATATTATAGGATTATCCGAAGTCCGAAGAGAGGGGGAGGACACGGTAATCCTCGAATCCGGCAACTTGCTCTATCACCGGGAGGGCGACCATCTGTCCCAAGGAGGTGTCGGATTTAACATCCACAAGTCTCTCGTTAACAACGTTGTAAAGATTGAGAGTGTGTCGACGAGGGTTGCGTACCTTATACTCAGAATCACTAAACGGTATTCGTTGAAGGTCACACAGGTTAACGCACCAACCTCGGCACACCCCGATGTGGAGGTGGAGGAAATGTATGAGGATATCTCTAGAGCCATGCATTCCTCCAAAACCCAATATACGGTGTTAATGGGAGACTTCAATGCAAAACTAGGCACAAGAGAGAACGGTGAGCTGAAGTAGGGAAATTTGGAATAGGGCAACGGAACCCAAAGGGCCAGCAGCTGGCCGAATTTATGGAAAAAGAAGGACTCTTTATGATGAACTCTTTCTTCCAGAAGCGGCCCCAAAAGAAGTGGACCTGGTCGAGCCTAGCCGGTTCGACAAAAAATGAGATTGACTTCATTATGATGACCAGACGCCAACAGTTCAGTGATGTCTCCGTGATCGCGAGGGTGAAAACTGGTAGCGATTACCGAATGGTTAGAGGCACACTGAACCTAAACGTTAAATTAGAGAGGTCTCGTCTAATGAAGTCAATGCTCCGTCCCTCTCGTGCTCTGTTCCAAAGTCCTGAAACCTTTCAGTTTGAGTTACAAAACCGTTTTCAGTGCCTAGAAGACTGCAATGAAGTGTACGATGTGAATGACAAGCTCGTGGAAACTGTCCATGCGGTCGGAGCTAAGTTCTGCAAGACCCGCCGCAGAAGAACACAAAAACTCTCCGATCACACTCTTAATCTCATGGCTGTTAGACGGGAGATGAAGCTACATTTTTCAACAGATTTGACAGCATACAGGCAACTGAATAGACAGATCTCCAAATGCATGTGGCGGGACTTACGCAACTTCAATACAGCTTGTATTGAAGAAGCGATCGAACAGAACCAAGGTTCCAAAGTCTTTGCCAGAGATCTGTCTGCCAGAAAGAGCCAACTGTCAAAGCTGAAGACTGAGTGTGGCAGCATCGTTTCCGGGGCACCTGACATTTTGAGTGAGATTGAGAGGTTCTATGGACAGCTGCACACGTCATCGTTGGAGCCACACGCAAGTGTGAGTAACGATCCAAGAGCGAGTCTTATCCGACACTATTTCGAAGATATCGCGGACGTCAGTCTGAGCGAGATTAGAATGGCTCTCCAGCACTTTAAAAACGGCAAGGCCCCAGGCGAGGATGGAACTACAGCGGAGCTTCTGAAAGCGGGTGGAAGACCGGTATTTGAAGTCTTTCAGAAGCTCTTTAATTCCGTCCTCCATGGTGGCATTACACCGGAGGCGTGGAGCAGAAGTGCGGTGGTCTTGTTCTTCAAGAAAGGCGACAACGCTCTCTTGAAGAACTACAGACCGATTTCCCTTCTGAGCCGCGTCTACGTGCTGTTTTCGAGAGTCATTATGAATCTCTCGCGCACAGACTTGACGACTTCCAGCCTCCCGAACATGCCGGTTTCTGAAAGGGCTTTATACATACATATATACCACATATATACCCTTCGGTAAATTGTACTGAAGTCCGAAGAGTACAATTTGCCACTATGTCTGGCGTATGTGGACTATGAGAAAGCCTTTGATTCCGTCGAAATTTGGGCGGTGGTGCAGTCCCTTCAACGGTGCCAAGTTGACTGTCGGTAAATCGAAGTGCTGAAGTGTTTGTACAGTAGAGCTGCGATGACTATCCGAGTAAAGAACCAGAGTACGAAACCTAACCAATTGCAGAGAGGTGTAAGACAGGGTGATGTTATATCCTCGAAATCCTTCACCGCTGCATTGGAAGACGTTTTCAAGTTTCTGGACTGGAAAGGATACGATATTAACATCAATGGCGAGTACATCACTCACTTTCGATTTGCCGACGATATAGTTCTTATGGCAGAATCGCTGGAGGAACTAAGCACCATGCTCAATTACCTCAACAGTGTCTCCCAACGAATAGGTCTTAGGATGAACATGGACAAAACAAAGATCATGTTTAATGTTCATGTACACCTATGCCGGTAGTTGTTGGGAGCACTAAGCTCGAAGTTGTTGACGAGTATGCTTACCTGGGACAAATAGTCCGACTAGGTAAATCCAACTTCGACCGAGAGGTCAATCGACGGATTCAACTCGGCTGGGCAGCGTCGGGAAACTACGACACATCTTCTCGCCAGACATACCTCAAAACCTTAAAACGAAATTGTACAACCAGTGCATGGTGCCAGTGATGACTTACGGATCTGAGACGTGGTCCTTCACTGCTGGCCGTATTAGGAAGCTCAAGGTCGCTCAGCGAGCTATGGAGAAGGCTATGCTTGGGGTTTCTCTGCGTGATAAACTTAGAAATGAGTATATCCGCAGTAGAACCAGAGTAGCCGACATATCCCAACGGATTAGTAAGCTGAAGTGGCAGTGGGCCTGTTACGGCCAACAGCTGCCCTGCCTCAACAGGAGTTGGATCCTTCGCGGCCCATAGACGAAGGAGCCACGGGCAGATGCAGGTCGGGCGTTCCTACGCCGAGGGTCAAAGGTTTCTAATGAACACACGAGGGGAAAGGTCACTAGAATAAATGCACTTACCTGCCCCAGGAGCGCAGACGGTTCTCCTCGACCGGCCCGGCTGATGAAAGTTGTGCTTGGTGTGTTGTGAGTGTAGGTGTAATTGTGTGTGCTGGTATGTGGACGGGAACCGATCTGGATGACTCGACGACGTCCGGGAGAAGGCACGTGCTGGTATCCCCGGAACTTCACCCTTCTGGAGGCACTCGTAAGGGGTTGTCACCAAATGGGACGGCTACTCTGGTAGTCCTTCAGATGTAAATCACTTTGATAGTTGCGCGCGAATTTCACCGAGTTAGTACGTTCTAATAACGATACCGTTATTGCAACGATTTACGCGGATTGTTCCTTTAGCAAGTTTAGGCGCGAAAAAATACGTCCGTATAGTTCGCAAGAAAAATCCTACTACCGCGCGAGAAGAGCCACGCCGACCCATCCGGCGGCCGAGGGGGCGGGGGAGAGGGAAGGTGCCCTTGATATCAAGGCCAAAAGCGCGCGTTAAATACTGCGTTTTTATTGCAAATTTTCCTGCCTAGACAACCCCCCGCCCCGGACATAAGGCATTAAGTCCGCGAGTAGATTGGCAAACGGGACAAGGTCGCGACGGCCCGTTGCAAGACCGAATCTCCGACCAAAACCTCGGCCACTCTAGGCACCCCATCCGTTCCATACGACAATTTAACAATGCGCCCACGGCGCCAATACAAAGGTAGCGCGTTTGGTTCTTTAATCAACACGAGGTCTCCCACCCGAGGAGGCTCCGTCTTGTCAGACCACTTAACGCGCTGCTGCAAAAGATGTAGGTACTCCAGAGACCATCGGTGCCAAAAGCGTTGAGTCATCTGTTGCAGCAGGGCAAACCTGCTAAGCCGTGAAGCACTCGTTTCCCTGAAGGGATACTCGGGCAGAGCGTTAAGAGGCTGGCCAATCAGGAAGTGTCCCGGGGTTAGAACCTCCAAATCATTCGGGTCAGAGGAGAGGGGGCAGAGGGGCCGAGAGTTGAGTACCGCCTCAATTTTACAGAATACAGTGGCGAGCTCCTCAAACGTCAAAATGGCTTCACCAATAACGCGACGGAGATGCGTTTTGGCAACCTTAACCACCGCCTCGAAAATACCGCCCCAGTGGGGACACGCCGGAGGGTCGAATTTCCACTGGATGCCCCTTTTCGACATAGCATTTCCTAAATAAGTCCGGTGGCTGGACAGAAATTCGAAAACCTCCTTGAGATACCTATCCGTGCCCTTATAATTCGTCCCGCAGTCAGACCGGATCAAGTCCGGCAAGCCGCGCCGCGACACGAAACGGCCAAGCGTGGCCAAGAAGGCTTCCGTGCTGAGGGCGCTCACCAGTTCCAAGTGAACGGCTTTAGTGGAGAGGCATACGAAGACGCAAAGATAGGCCTTACATGAACGCGCGTTACGAAGGTTAGAGGACTTGACGAGGAAGGGGCCAGCGAAGTCTGTTCCGACCCCAGCGAATGGTCGGATGGCCCTGACGCGGTCGGGCGGCAAGTCACCCATAAGAGGCTGCGATATGGGGGCCTTCAGTTTATAACAGGGGATGCACTTAAAGATGACGCTCCGAATGGTGCGACGACCAGACAAAATCCAAAACTCCCGCTGCAAAATAGCCGACAGGGCGTTACACCCAGCGTGGGCATTCCTAACATGGTGGTGGGTTACCAGCAACCGGACAAGGGCGCCGTCCTTAGGGAGCAGCAACGGGTGTCGAGCCCCGCACGGCAGTTGAGAGTTTTTCAAACGTCCGCCCACGCGCAGCATCCCAGCGTCGTCCAGAAAGAGGTTCAGGCGGGCCAGAGCGCCCTTGATAACGGAGCCACGCTTCAAGTGTTCGATAACGGGCTCAAAATGCTCCGTCTGGACCATACGGATCCAATGCATCAGTGCTTCCCGACGCTCGCTAGGGGACAAAACGCAATCAGAGAGTCGGTTGGACGGATCTCTCGAATTGTGGACAAAGCGGCGCAGCCAAGCAGTCACTCCTAAGAGCTTATCGAGAGAGCTGTACCGTTCCAGAAGGGAGAGATCCCGAGTGGGCTTATCCTTGCCCACTCCTACTCGGGCCCGTAGGCCCGGCAACTCAGTAGGTTCGGAGTAATTACCCTGGGGCCAGAAGGATTGAGGATCAGATAACCAACCGGGACCCCACCACAATGAGTGGGCAACCAGCGCGGGGGCCTCACAGCCGCGGGAAGCGCAGTCGGCGGGATTCAACTCCCCGGGGACATGTCTCCAGTGGAGAGAAGTCTCAGAACTCTGGATTTGAGACACGCGGTTCGCCACAAAGACCTCAAGATTGTGAGGTGCGGCTCGGAGCCAACAAAGTACTATCTCACTGTCCGACCATGCGTAGACGTCCGTAATGTCGATTACAGGCTTCAAGGACGAGTGAACGTGGTTGAGGAGCCGCGTGAGAAGAGCGGCTCCGGACAGTTCCAATTTAGGGATAGTTAAACGGGATCTAATGGGAGCAACCTTGCTTTTGGCGAGTACGAGATGAACTGCAGTATGCCCAGAGGAACTCACAGTCCGCAAATATACGACAGCAGCATAGCCCTTCTCAGAGGCGTCGCAAAACCCATGTAGGGTAGCCCTGCATTTCCCTGGAGGTAGGAAGCACCTTGGCATGGAAACCCGGTTGATGTCCGGAAGGGAGGAGAGCATGGAGAGCCACTCTCGCAAGAGGACCCCGCTAATAGGCTCGTCCCAACCCAACCCGGACATCCAGAGCTTTTGAAGAAAGCACTTAGCCAAAAAGATGACCGGGGTGATCCATCCATTCGGGTCGAAGGTGCGAGCTACTGTAGACAGCACGGAGCGCTTGGTCCATGCTTTGGGAGGTGGGTCAAGTTTTACTCTATACGTGAAGGTGTCCTGAACAGGCTGATATTGAATGCCCAGCACAGTCAGCAAATTAGGATTCTCAGGGTGCTCGAACAGATGAGGGTCTTGTTGATCCTCTCCTGGGAGGTCCCTCAAAATGTGTGGGGAGTTCGACAGCCACTTGCGCAACTCATAGCCTCCAGACTTCAGGATGGCAATTAATTCGTCTCGCAAGACCAGAGCCTCCTCGACGGTGGAAGCGCCCGTACAAATGTCGTCCATGTAGACCGAAGTCTCTAAGATAGAAGCTCCCCGAGCGTATCTCAGGCGCTCTCTCTCAGCGAGTTCAAGGAGGGTTCGCATGGCGATATACGGGCTGGACCGGAGTCCATAAGTGGTGGTGTTCAACTCAAATACCTGTATGGGATCGCTGGGCTTCTCGCGCCACAATATCAGCTGATATCGGCGGTCATCACGATGTACCACCGATTGGCGAAACATCATCCGAATGTCCGCGACAAAAACCACTTGGTGTCGACGGAATTGGGTCAGGATGTCGGATATGTCCTTGATCAGTTTAGGACCCGAGTGAAGACACTGATTCAGGGACACACCGTTTGATGTGGGGGCGGAACCGTCAAAGACTACCCGAATCTTACTCTCAGGGGTCCTCAAGACCGCATGGTGAGGGAGGAAGTAGTGCTCATGTGAACGCCATTCGAAGTTGGACGGTGACATGTGACCCAGCTCCTGATACTCGCGCATGAACTTGACATATTTGTCGCGAAAGGCTGGGTCACGCCGCATGCGGCGCTCCATGGAAAGCAACCTCTTCTCGGCCAGAGCACGGGATTGACCCAAAGAGGGGCGGGAGTCCAGAAAGGGTAAGCGAGTGACGAAACGACCGTCAACCCGCCGGCCGGTATTGTTCTGGTAGAACAACTCACACTCACGGTCCAGAGGGTCGACTCGAGCTGCATGGGGTGGTTCCTCAATGTCCCAGAATCGCTGGACAGCGTCCGATAGGGACACGCCCACGACGGAGAGAGGGTCGGCCATCAGAGAGGGAGGAGACCACATAACCGGTCCAAAAAAGCTGTGCCCAAATATCGTGGAAATGGCTGACAGGCCATTGGGCTGCAGAGCTCGTATCTCACCTAACAAGAGGGCACCCAGCGTGTCGGCCCCCAGTAACAAATCTATCGGCCCCGGTTGGGCCCACCGAGGGTCTGCCGGTCTCAAAGCCGACGCACAGCGCACAGCGCTGTCATTTATACGAACGTTAGGGAGGAACCCTACAATGTCGTCGAGGACATTTACCTTGACTAAAATACGAAGGTGTTCGCTGTCAGGGCTGAACACCAACTCCGATTGTCCCCTAGGAGCAGGAGGCTCGGCACCTCCGATACCTACCATCGGACGTGATTCAGAGCTCCAGGGGAGCCCCAGTCTTCCCACCAACCGAGTAGAGGCCACACTACGCTGGGAACCCGAGTCCAATAGAGCTCGAACCGTTAAGTGGTCGCCGCTCGGGTTGTAAACCTTCACTGAGGCTGTCGGCAATAGAACAGTTTGACAGGTGGACTGCTGACGACTTATAGGCTCAGTGGAGGCGGCCATGGCGGGAGCTAGGGCGGCAGCCTCCTATCTGGAGCTGCCTCTGTTAGGCCGGCACCCGAACCGGGGGGCCCGAGCGCGGCACTCCGACGGCGTCTCGATGACCCCCGACTGGAATTCCCCGAACGGGCCGACCGAGGGAAACTCGGGGATCCTCGGCTCCAAGGCTCGGGGCCGATACGCAGTCTCCGGAACCCGGTAGTACCGGCACCGGCCAAAGGGGGGCGGGCGGCGTTCCAGTCGCGGCCACTCAGCCAACGGGGGTGAGAAAGGTCTAGCTGACCGCTGAGTGGCCGCGAATCCACTATCAACTCGGGGAGGGGGGGTGAAGACCCCCCCGCCCCTGGGGGAACGACTCCCCGACCGATAGGGGGAGGGGCTCCCTTCAGAAGGAGGGGCGCTGCGGTCCGCCGGTGAGCGCCGAGCGTCGCCCGACAGTGGGCGTGGCTGGGCGCCCCCGCCCGTGGGAGTCGGGGGGCTGGCAGGGCCCTGCGAGGACGAGCCGCGCGCACCCAGGCACAAGAGGACGTTGTGGTTGCCCTGGCAGTGCGTGCAGGGCCGCTGGTGCGGGCAGTCTCGTTGTAAATGCCTCTCCAGGCACGAGAAGCACCAGCGGCGCTCCCTGGCGATGGTTCGCCTCGCCTTAGCCGGCTTGCGCAACAACTTCGGGCACGACGCCAGCCGGTGGTCGGATGCTCGACAATAGGAGCAGGGAGGCGCCTCCCGGGCCGCTAGGCCACTATAGGAGGGTACGGGGGGGCGCCCTCCCGCGGGGGCTCCACTCGGCCTCAGGGGTTGGGCGCCGCCTTGGCCGGCTGACTCCGCCTTTCCCTGGGCACCGCTCGGGAGGAGGCCGGGGGGCCCTCGACGGCGCCTGCTGCGTTCTCCAGCAGCCTGCACTGCTCTTCCAGGAACCGCAGCAGGTCCCTAAAGGGGGGCATATAAGAGGCGCCATCCCCTCCGAACCTCTCCTCAAAATGGAGCCGAAGGTCGAGGGGCAGGCGGGACAGCACTATATGAAGGAGCAGAAAAGACCACTCGTCCACAGGTAAATCCAGCCGCCGCAACGAGTTGCACGCTACGACGACTGGATTCACTATGTCTTCACGTAGTCTAGTCCGGTCCTTCAGCAGCGGGAGGTTCAGCAGCCTCCGAACATGATCGTCCGCAATCCGCCGGACGTTGGCGTACCTTCCAGCGAGGAGGTCCCTGGCGTTTTGGTAGGCGTCGTCCGACAACTTAAGGTGGCCGACGACGCTCAGGGCCTCCCCCTCTAGTGAAGCCAGGAGGTACCCCATTTTTTGGCAGGGGGTCAGGTCCCTCCGGGCGTCCACCAGGCTGTCAAACAGGCTGACGAAGGTCATCCACTCCGAGAGGACCCCGGAGAACCTTGGCAGGTCCAGCGTCGGAAGTCGTCCTAGCAGCTCTGGCTGAGCAGACGGCTTCCGCGGGGACTCGAGAAGGCTACTCAGCCGAGCTTCGCGCTCCCTCTCCGCATCCTTGGCCCCCGCCTCGATCAGGTCGTCCGTCAGCGCGAGGAACTGCTCGTAGTCCGCGCGGCAAGATTCCAGGACTCCCTTTTCCACCTCCAAGTCCTCGAGCTCAGAGTAAGCCTCCTCCACGGCCGCCCTTCGAGCATCGACCTGCTCAAGCCTCTTCCTCAGATTGTAGACCCTGTCCGGTCGGCCTATCAACGCGTGTGCGCTGGTAGCCCAGCGCAGCTCAGTCCGCAGGCAACGGATTAGCATCTTGGGCGAGGACATCACTACTAAATTCAAATTACGACGCGGCTCGAGCACAATTACAACAATAACAAATAAAAATACAAAAAAATTAACAGCTAACTAATGCAGTTCCTATCAAATCGAGTTGGATAGAATGTACACAAATAAGAACAGCTATTATTAAATCAAACACAAGTTAGTACAAAGGAAAAGGTAAATCAAATCAACAATAACAAATACTAGTACGATCAAATCAGGTTCATTTAAATTACGTAAATACAAATTACCACTCTTTAGTTCAAATACAATTTACAATACGAAAGATATGTAACGAAGATACACATCAACAAAAATGCCTTGCTCGGAAATCAACCCTTCGATAAGTAACACACTACCATCCGACAACGACAATTAACCGATTACGTAAAAATAACCATCTACCTACATGACGCAATCTCCCGCTTGCGCGCGAACCGGGTGTGACCTTTCAATTTTACCCGCTAACAGTAAAGCAAGCTAACAAAGGAAGGAATTTTATTATTACGTATAATAATAAAAAGGTATTTTACGTATTACGGACGGGCGTGATTGTAGCCACAAATCCACCCAACGCTCCTGCCACCAAATTATTTAATTTTTATCAAATACTATGGTCGGTGGATCGACCGGGAATCGATCCCAGCACCGCGTTCTGCTACCAAGTGTTACGGCCAACAGCTGCCCTGCCTCAACAGGAGTTGGATCCTTCGCGGCCCATAGACGAAGGAGCCACGGGCAGATGCAGGTCGGGCGTTCCTACGCCGAGGGTCAAAGGTTTCTAATGAACACACGAGGGGAAAGGTCACTAGAATAAATGCACTTACCTGCCTCAGGAGCGCAGACGGTTCTCCTCGACCGGCCCGGCTGATGAAAGTTGTGCTTGGTGTGTTGTGAGTGTAGGTGTAATTGTGTGTGCTGGTATGTTGACGGGAACCGATCTGGATGACTCGACGACGTCCGGGAGAAGGCACGCGCTGGTATCCCCGGAACTTCACCCTTCTGGAGGCACTCGTAAGGGGTTGTCACCAAATGGGACGGCTACTCTGGTAGTCCTTCAGATGTAAATCACTTTGATAGTTGCGCGCGAATTTCACCGAGTTAGTACGTTCTAATAACGATACCGTTATTGCAACGATTTACGCGGATTGTTCCTTTAGCAAGTTTAGGCGCGAAAAAATACGTCCGTATAGTTCGCAAGAAAAATCCTACTACTGCGCGAGAAGAGCCACGCCGACCCATCCGGCGGCCGAGGGGGCGGGGGAGAGGGAAGGTGCCCTTGATATCAAGGCCAAAAGCGCGCGTTAAATACTGCGTTTTTATTGCAAATTTTCCTGCCTAGACAGGGCCGGCAATATAGCCCGAAGAATCGACAACCGATGGGGAAGAAAGGTTCTTGAGTGGCAGCCTCGTACCAGTAGGCGAAGTGTAGGGCGACCCCCCACGAGATGGAGTTACGACCTGGTAAGACATGCGGGAAGTTGACGGATGCAGGTGGCTCAGGAACGTGCTTTGTGTCATTCCTTGGGGGAGGCTTATATTCAACAGTGGACTTATGAAAGGCTATAATGGTGATGATGATGATGATATTAAAGATGTTAAGAATTAATGAGTTAAGATCCACTTGATAAAATAAAATTATGAATTTGCGACCATTAAGGGTTTAAGAATCCCGAATGACCTTGACGAAACGGCAACCGCAGTAATTTTAGCATACTACTTTCTGTATTTAATGATTTCTTAAATTTACGCGAACACTAAAGTTGTTGAGACCTGTTGAAGACTGCATCTCGATTGTCACTAGAAGGCTAGACGAAAACAACATGCAGTATTACTCAGACACTATCTTTCATCTGGCTACCTATTGTGGAAGGAAGAGTTCTACAAGCAAGTAGATGGAGTGGCGATGGGCTCTCCTGTATCTCCCATTTTTGCTGATATATTCATGGAGGACTTTGAGGAGAAAGCCCTGCTTTCTTCTCCCGCAAACCCAAAATTCTACAAGCGGTACGTAGACGACACTTTCACAATTCTACCTTTAGATAAAGTAACTGCATTTTTAGACCATCTTAACTCCTTAAAATCTAAAATTCAGTTCACAATGGAGTTAGAGGCAAACAATCCTTTAGGTTTTCTAGATGTTTTAGTAATTCGGAATCCTGATACCTGACACCATGAGCCACACTGTGTATAGAAAAATGTCCCATACAAATAGATATTTAAACGGTGATTCTCACCACCATCCTTAACAGTTAGCTACCGTGGGTAAATCTTTGTTTCAGAGAGCACGAGGGATCTGTGACAGTAAACACCTGGCCGCTGAGCTCCAACACACCAAGCAAGTTTTGCACGATAATAAGCTTCGGGTCCCACGCCTACATCACAGTGAACGAGTGAAGCCGGCAACAGTCGAGCGAGTGCCTGCTGTACTGCCATATGTCAGAGGTGTCACTGACAAGATTGGCTACATCTTGAAACGTGCTTCCATCAAAACATACTTCAAGCCGCCAAAGAAGATTAGTCAGTTTTTACCATCAGTCAAGTGTAATATTCCTCTGCCATCTATGAGTTAGGTAACTGAGAAGTTCACCAGCTCAGCGACCTCGGCGGAAACCGTACTGGCGGTCACTAGTCAGCTGGTGATTCTCAAGGTACCGCATGAGCTGGCAGTTAATAATAGTTTTAATTTCTTTGAAGAACAAGGAAGGCTGGAAGTCTTCGATTACCTGATAGTAATTGTTACTGTGGGCCGTGAAAATAAGCAATAAATTTTAAGCAAAGAAACCACAAATGCCTCTTCTGATTTATAAGTCCACTACCAAGCAAAGCTACCTTCAAGAAATGCCACAAAACACGATCCTGAGTCACCTGCATAACTCCATTTAGAGGGAAGCATCCCGTGCGTACCCTCCATAACCGTCTTCATAGCCCTCAAATTGACTTCGAGTTTCTTATACGACCAGCAATAAAGAAACGCGTCTCAGAAATTTTTTTTCATAGAAGAGGGGACAAAAGAGCATGCTGCTAACCTGATGATAAATATCAGTCGCTGAACATGAACTACTGCATCACCTAGGGAATCGCATGTGCATTGTCGGCTTTTTAAAAAGGTGTTTTCTTGAAGGACCATAAGTCATATCAGTCCGGGAAAATCGCCGGTTGAAAACGATTCCACAAAGTAGTTGTGCGAGAAAAAAACTTCTTGTAATTCGCACAATAGCATACCGCCAAGCATCCAGATCATGTGAAAGGTAACGTAAGTTTTGTCACGATGTATTGAAGAAAATCTCGACTTCAGACACAAGTTTGTTCCGGTACTCGGTAGCGTTTTCCCAAGAAATGTTGCCAAGATCGGTGTACAAAGTGTAACCAGTGATGTCGTCCGCATAACAATTAATGTTATTGGCTCGTAACATATCATCGATATTCAGAACTTATATACTTACGCTGTAAGTAATAGCACGAAGTCTTGTGAAAAACCAGCATTGATAGGCTCGGAAAATGCATCGTCTACGACCTTGATGTTTCGATCTGCCAGAATACTGGTGATCCAATTGCACGATTTCTCGGGAATTACATAGGAAGCAAGCTTCAAGAGAAGCGCTTTGCGCCAAACCCGATTGAAGGCCTTCGCCATGTATATATATATATATATATATATGTGTGTGTGTGTGTTTAATTATGTATAGTCAAAAGGCTTTCTCCAATCTATGAGTCAGATAAGCCAGAAGATCACCAGCTAAACGAACTAATATCACGTAAACACTACATCCGGCATGGAGTACTCACACATATCACTTTTTTATGTAGTCACTGGCAAGACGCGCTGGTAGTAGTAGTTTTCAAAACTTGAAAACGAGAGTGCACACTCTCGTTTTTAAGTTTTGAGGTAAACGTGATCAGAATATGTCTACATCTCGAAAAAACTATTTTTCAAAGTGATTACAGAGTACCGATTGCGATATTCGGTCACCGTGTCGGCAAAGTGCTGCATAGGGATACAACCTTCACTGCTCTTTAATTATACGGCTAACCACTTAACTAGGCAGGTCAGAACCGATACCCCATAAGGTATTGGTCCTGAACTGCCGGTAACAACCCGTATGCGTCACATCGGCACACCCGATAACTTCTAGCCTAAAATCAACATATGGAAACAAATAGAAACATGCAGACCCAAGTAAAGGCAAAAACTGACGGAAGATAAAAATAAATGCAATGGAGGCTTTTGCCTAGCAATGCAAATGTTAAACATTTATTATAATGACGTAGTAGAGATTTTGTAGTTAACATGAACCTATTTTGAATTCACAAAGACATTAATTATGTCAGTAATTATCATTGATAATCTTGATATTAGTTATCAGAGATAATTGTATATAACCTTACATAATATAATTTTCATCAAAGGCATTTCAAGCATAAATTTCGTCGCATGTCCCGATTGCCTATTTGATTTGATTGATTAATATTTAGTTGATACTTATGTACATACTTTTTAAAATATTTTTATTCAATATTGATTATTACATAATACTTGTTGAAGGTAATGTTTTATTTACCACTGGTTGGAAAATACCTCTGTCCTGGGAAGAACCAGCAAGAAACCCAGCGTGACTTTTTTTTCAAACGTATTTCACTTAACAATAATTTCGTTTATACAATTTTTAAACGATTTTTCATAGAAACAGCATGGTGGCGATCACCTTATTCCCAGGGGTTATTTTCATTCATGTATTCCTTGATATTATAATAACCCTTTTTCTACAGTTTTTCTTTAATAATACTTTTAAACTTGTTTATTGAGAAACTTTGAACATGTTCTGGGATTATGTTGTAAAAGCGTATAGATTGCCCCAAGAATGAATTACTGATTCTGTGGCGTCTAGTAACTGGCATTACAAGCTTATGTTTGTTCTTAGTGTTTAAAGTTTGCGCATACTTATTCTTATTAAAGCTATTTATGTTTTATGTACATACATTATATATTCATAAATATATTGCGATGCCAAAGTTAATATGTTTATTTCTTTAAATTTTTCTCTGA
Organism: Parnassius mnemosyne; assembly: GCA_963668995.1. Taxonomy (NCBI): domain Eukaryota; kingdom Metazoa; phylum Arthropoda; class Insecta; order Lepidoptera; family Papilionidae; genus Parnassius; species Parnassius mnemosyne. The sequence continues at coordinate 16,475,010 of CAVLGL010000079.1, read as the reverse complement.
GGGACTCTTTACAATTTAGGTTATAAATCGCCCGTACGAGTACAGCTCTCTTTTGCAAAACAAACATAGCTTCAATATCAGTCGCATTACCCCATAGCGAAATTCCATAAGACATTACGGTATGAAAGTAACTGAAATAAACTAATCTAGCTGTCTCAATATCAGTGAGACTTCTAATCTTTCTTACAGCATATGCTGCAGAACTAAGTCTGCTTGTTAATTCAGATATATGGGGGCCCCATTGAAGTTTCGCGTCAAAAGTAATACCGAGAAAAACAGTGGTATCTACAAGACTCAATTCCTCCCCATTTAAGAGCACATTGGTATTCGAATGTTTTACATTAGATATTGTAAATTTAATACACTTTGACTTATTGCCGTTTAAGAGCATATTATTGCCGTTAAACCAATGTACTAATTTCGATGGAGCATTATTTACATCGTCATAATTAGACATTAAGACCTTAAAGACCCTACATCCCGTCCACGTAGACGAACACCGCCTAACACGAATTACTTGGTATGAATACATAATATCCCAATTCGTCTTAACAACTCGAGCATCGATCGACGAATAAATACTACGGAAAAATATAACGCCTACCAACATAATATACCAATATTAATAATAATTCTTTTTCGCGCCTTAATATTCGGACTCACTTTGTCAGATAATTTGCCTTAGGTAATTCAATATACTCACTCGTCAATAACTTCGAACGTTTCTATTTTTCCATTAACTACCGCCATTGATGTGACATGGATTTTAAACGTAGTAGAGCTAAGCTGCAGCTATATGTAGTTGTAGCACGAATTTGTCAACTCAACCTGGGAAAGTTCACGCTCTCCCACGCTCACACTCGGAATACCGGCGTAAAATAGCAGTTTAAGGCTGCTGTGTTTACGTAATTTGAGCAGTATTTCACAACTTTTACAAATACTGATAGTCACTTGCCTTGAAATATAGAGTCTTCTTTCAATTCAGTGTGGATTAAATACAAATATATTTAATGCACACTCTTTCAATAAGTCATGGTTTTTTACTAATCTCTGTATATAAAAATCAGTTGCTGTCTATTAGTCTCCTGACACTCAAGAACGGCTGGACCGATTTTGGTGAAATTTCTTGCTTTTAGTTGAATGGATCCTTAGATGGTTTAGATTTTCATTTGAACCCGGTAGGGGGCGCTGTTGTTGAGATCTAGAAATCACCCGTGCGAAACCGGGGCAGATCGCTAGTGTTATATAAATGACATATTACCAGCAAACAATATGCATTAATATAATATTTACTTCTCCGATTCACGGTAAGGATGAGCTCGGACGATTCTCAATTCTCCCTTAATAATATTGCGTGCTTGAGAGTCGTCTATCGTCTATTTTCGAGATGTTAGTGCTATAAGCCTATGCGACTCTTACAGTTTCATCTGTCACAGGGCTCGTGGCCTGTAAGGTATGTGCTAATTGATGAATGAGAGAAGAGGTTTATCAGGAAGCTTAGTAACCTGGCGTACAGCATGCCGAATCACTATTTGATTCGGAGTCCTTTCCTAATGTCAGTCCGAAAAATTATTATAAAGTACTTATAAAATTCTAATTCTGTTATTAAGTATTTTTGTTATTTTATTTCGGTAAAGATTTCTGTATCATGTTTCAGGTCTTTACCTATGTTATAGATCACCGTTTTATATGGGCAAAAAGTAAAAAATATATTCACCTTAATCTGTCAAGTCCTGCTGGTCCATATCTGTCTCCCCCGTGACAAATTTTTAGACCCCGCCAAAGAGTATAGTAATATTTAGAAGGGACCCCTCAGAACCAAAGAGTATATAATCACTACATTTACTCAATAGACGATAGATAAGAGTGCTCAGAACATTTTTTTAAATGTTATTCATAAGAATTATACAACTAAAATCCTGAAGTTTTTAATAGTATTAGTTTTGTTCCTAAATTACGCTTCTCTAAATTAAGAAAATGTACTTCAAATGACGCATCCCGGTTAATTCATATATTTTATTCTATTTCCTTCGCCGCGTGAGTGCAAGAGTGCAAGAGTGAAGTTTGTTGTTAGTTTTTTTATATTTATTTTATATGTTTTTATTGTGTGTATGTGTGTGTAAGTGTGTGCGTGCGTGCGTGCGTGCGTGAATGTGTGCGTGCGTGCGTACATACGTGCGGTCGTGCGTGTGTGCGTGCGTGCGTGCGTGCGTGGTTGCTTGCGTACGTGTGTGTGGTGCGTGCGTGCGTGCGTGGTTTCTTGCGTACGTGTGTGTGTGCGTGCGTGCGTGCGTGCGTGTGTGCGTACGTGCGTGCGTGCGTGTATGCGTGAGTGCGTGCGAGCGTGCGTGCTTGCAGTTCTGCGTGCGTGCGTGCATGCGAGCGTGCAAGCATGCATTCGTGCGTGCGTGCGGGCGTGCGTGCGTGCTTGCGTGTGCACGTGCGTGCGTGCGTGCGTGCGTGCGTACATGCGTGCGTGTGTGTGTGCGTGCGTGCGTACGTGCATGCGTACATGCGTGCATGTGTGTCTGCATGAGTGCGTGAGTGCGTGAGTGCGTGCTTGAGTGCGTGCGTCCGTACGTGCGTGCGTGCGTGCGTCTGTGCGTGCGTGCGCGAATGCGTGCGTGCGTGCGTGCGTGCATGCGTGTGTGAGTGCGTGCGTTCGTGCTTGCGTGCGTGCGTGCCTACGTGTGTGCGTGCGTGTGTAAGTGCGTGCGTGCATGTGTGCGTGCGTGCGTGCCTGCGTGAGTGCGTCCGTGCGTGCGTGCGTAAAAAATAATACTTAGATATGAAGAGACCCATGCTCATATCTATTATTATCACGAATTAGCGATGTAAGAATATTCACTACAACTTAATCCCATGGGTCTTGTACGAAGCGACAGAGGGAAACTGAAACAGGAGATGGTCAAGCAGATCTTCCTGATAACAAATCATAATAATAATTAACTACAGAACGGTGGTAGTTCAGTGACTAAGCACTCGCAGTAAATTTCAGAGTACGCGAGCAACCCCGGTTCGATCTCCGCCGCCACAAATGAAATTGTAAATTACAATTTTAATTGCTGAATTACCCCGTACGCGGAGGTGAAACAAAACATCGTGAGGAAACCTACAACTCTGAGAAATATAAATATTTCGAAGACATGTGAAGTTCGTCAACACTAATTGTGCCCAACTGTGCCCAGCGGTGAGACGTATTTATAGGCTGTAACTTTAAAGGTTACAAACCGGTACGCCAAGCGTGGCAACTATGGCAAAATCTTACCAGTAACGCAATCTATGCTCAGCTGTGGCCTAATTTCAACTGTGGACTTTTAATTTACTAAACAAAAAAAGTATCTCCAACACCGACTCCCACTTACTTTTTCTAACTCGGCAAGATATGAGGTCAAAGCAATTATTATGATGCAAGACTACTTCTTAAGTTGCGCAATGAAAAGTTTTGTTCATAAGGTATAATCTAAATTACATTTGCTCTTTTTAGTGCAACATAACCTTATTTAGTAACAATGGACATTGCGAAACAAGCTGACAGCTAACCCGACTGAAAGTAGCAAATCATTAATACAATTTTTTATACATTTTCATCGTTCACACTAAACTTTAATACGATACCAATTAGGGAGTTATCATTATCATCATCATTACATCCCATCACAAATCCACTGTTTAACATAGGGTCCGCCAAAGAACGACACAAAACATGGCCCTGAACAAGATGCGTGTCTTACCAGGTTGTCACTCCATCTCCGCTCTAAAGTTCGATTACCGGTATGAAGTTACTACTTAAGAAGCTTAGAAGTTAGATGAAGAATTTAGCTTACTGATCGATTGGGCCGTGTGGGCACTCTTCTTGGTCTACTGCGAATATCCTAATTTTAAATTAAGTCACTCTGAGAAACTTCGAGCCATTCCATTACATTTTTCGAACTATTCCAATTATCTCCATAGCTTGCTGAAAGAATTACGGACCACGTCTCAGATACATATTTCATCATTGGCAATATGCACTGGTTGTAAACTCTTGTTTTCAAGTTTTAAGGAATACTTGACGAGAAATTATGTCATAATCTTTTGAACGCTGCACGTACAGCCGAATTTGATCCGTAGATTGACCTCCCTGTTGAAATCAGCCTCACTTTGTCGGATAATTTGCTAGGTAATTTAACATACTTTTCTACAACTCCGAACGTTAATATTTTACCATCAACTACCGCCATTGATGTGACATGGATTTTAAACGTAGTAGAGCCACGCTGCAGCCATATTATGGTCCTGGCACGAATATGTTGGCTCAGCCTGACAAAGACCACGGTCTCCCACATTCACGCTCGGAATACCAGCGTAAAATAGCAGTTTAATATTGCTGTAATTCGTATGGTGAGTGTAGAGAACCGAAAATCATTATTACTGAAAATGAGGTATTTCATGTTAGTAATCAAATGTGATAACGAATCTGCATTTTGATCCTTAATTGAAGATATTTGTAGGTGTATATGGGCTACAGCATCCACTTACCATCAGCTGAATTGTATGCTCATTTGTCACCCTCATTCTATAAAAAAATTACATTACAAATAATCTTTGACTCATACATGTTCATTTTAAGATATATCCTTAAGAAACTATCTATATGAGTCATTGAACATAGTGCCACAGTCCAATGACTCTGCTATAATGACTGAATCAGCGACGAATCGAAAGTTAGTATGTAATATAGCAATCAATTAAAATTATTTATTTTTATATAAACTATTGTATCCTACGTATATCCTGATCGAATAATATTTTAATAATATATATATGCTGTGTAGTGGCGGTCAAGAATATCCACTACCCCATATCCTCCCGTGGGTGTCGTAAAAGGCGACAAAGGAAAACAGGCAGGAGATGGGCAGCAGCATCTTCCTGATAATAGCCAAAATTACAATAAAAAAACTGCGGTTGCCAACCCGCTCGCCAAGCGTGGCAACTATGGCAAATACCCCCCAATGATAAAAGCAACAAACAGACGGCCCCCAGTCCCCGGCGGCCCCGCTATTCCTGGCTACGGTGGCGACCATGGTAACGGCGGGGCAGGGGGTGCTAAGAATCTCCGGTGGAGGTTCGGTTGCCACCTTAGACGACTCGACCTGGCAACGTATAACGCATGCACCCTGAGGACTGACGAGAAGATCGTGGAGCTGGAAGAAGAGATAGACAAGTTGCGCTGGCATATTATAGGATTATCCGTAATCCGAAGAGAGGGGGAGGACACGGTAATCCTCGAATCCGGCAACTTGCTCTATCACCGGGAGGGCGACCATCTGTCCCAAGGAGGTGTCGGATTTATCGTCCACAAGTCTCTCGTTAACAACGTTGTAAAGATCGGGAGTGTGTCGACGAGGGTTGCGTACCTTATACTCAGAATCACCAAACGGTATTCGCTGAAGGTCATACAGGTTTACGCACCAACCTCGGCACACCCCGATGAGGAGGTGGAGGAAATGTATGAGGATATCTCTAGAGCCATGCATTCCTCCAAAACCCAATATACGGTGTTAATGGGAGACTTCAATGCAAAACAAGACACAAGAGAAAGCGGTGAGCTGAAAGGAGGGAAATTTGGAATAGGGCAACGGAACCCAAGGGGCCAGCAGCTGGCCGACTTCATGGAGAAAGAGGGACTCTTTATGATGAACTCTTTCTTCCAGAAGCGGCCCCACAGGAAGTGGACCTGGGTGAGCCCCAACGGTTCAACTAAAAATGAGATTGACTTCATTATGACGACCAGACGACAACTGTTCAGTGATGTCTCCGTTATCGCGAGGGTGAAAACTGGTAGCGATCACCGAATGGTTAGAGGCACACTGAACCTAAACGTTAAGTTGGAGAGGTCTCGTCTAATGAAATCAACGCTCCGTCCCCCTCGTGCTCTGTTCCAAAGTCCCGAAACCTTTCAGCTCGAGTTACAAAACCGTTTTCAGTACCTAGAAGACTGCAATGAAGTGGACGATATGAATGACAAGCTCGTGGAAACTGTCCATGCGGTCGGAGCTAAGTTCTGCAAGACCCGCCGCAGAAGAACACAAAAACTCTCCGATCACACTCTTAATCTCATGGCTGTTAGACGGGAGATGAAGCTACATTCTTCAACAGACTTGACAGCATACAGGCATCTGAACAGACAGATCTCCAAATGCATGCGGCGGGACTTACGCAACTTCAATACAGCTCGTATTGAAGAAGCGATCGAGCGGAACCAAGGCTCCAAAGTCTTTGCCAGAGATCTGTCTGCCAGAAAGAGCAAACTGTCAAAGCTGAAGACAGAATGTGGCAGCATCGTTTCCGGGACACCTGAGATTTTGAGTGAGATTGAGAGGTTCTATGGGCAGCTGTACACGTCATCGTTGGAGCCACACGCAAGTGTGAGTAACGATCCAAGAGCGAGTCTCATCCGACACTATTCCGAAGAAATCCCGGACGTCAGTCTGAGCGAGATTAGAATGGCTCTCCAGCACCTTAAAAACGGTAAGGCCCCAGGCGAGGATGGAATTACAGCGGAGCTTCTGAAAGCGGGTGGAAGACCGGTACTTGAAGTCCTTCAGAAGCTCTTTAATTCCGTCCTCCATGGTGGCATTACACCGGAGGCGTGGAGCAGAAGTGCGGTGGTCTTGTCCTTCAAGAAAGGTGACAACGCTCTCTTGAAGAACTACAGACCGATTTCCCTTCTGAGCCGCGTCTACGTGCTGTTTTCGAGAGTCATTACAAATCGTCTCGCGCGCAGACTTGACGACTTCCAGCCTCCCGAACAAGCTGGTTTCCGAAAGGGCTTTAGCACCCATATTTACATACCCTTCGGCAAATTGTACAGAAGTCCGAAGAGTACAATTTGCCACTATGTCTGACGTATGTGGACTATGAGAAAGCCTTCGATTCCGTCGAAATTTGGGCGGTGCTGCAGTCCCTTCAGCGGTGCCAAGTTGACTGTCGGTATATCGAAGTGTTGAAGTGCTTGTACAGTAGGGCTACGATGGCTATCCGAGTACAGAACCAGAGTACGAAACCTATCCAATTGCAGAGAGGTGTAAGACAGGGTGACGTCATATCCCCGAAACTCTTCACCGCTGCATTGGAAGACGTTTTCAAGCTTCTGGACTGGAAAGGATACGGTATCAACATCAATGGCGAGTACATCACTCACCTTCGATTTGCCGACGATATAGTCCTTATGGCAGAATCGCTGGAGGACCTAAGCACTATGCTCAATGACCTCAATAGTGTTTCCCAACGGATAGGTCTTAAGATGAACATGGACAAAACAAAGATCATGTTTAATGTCCATGTCACACCTATGCCGGTAGTTGTTGGGAGCACTAAGCTCGAAGTTGTTCACGAGTATGTTTACCTGGGACAAATAGTCCGACTAGGTAAGTCCAACTTCGACCGAGAGGTCAATCGACGGATTCAACTCGGCTGGGCAGCGTTCGGGAAGCTACGACACATCTTCTCGTCAGACATACCTCAAAACCTTAAAACGAAATTGTACAACCAGTGCGTGTTGCCAGTGATGACTTACGGAACTGAGACGTGGTCCTTCACTGCTGGCCGTATGAGGAAGCTCAAGGTCGCTCAGCGAGCTATGGAGAGGGCTATGCTCGGAGTTTCTCTGCGTGATAAACTTAGGAATGAGGATATCCGCAGTAGAACCAGAGTAACCGACATAGCCCAACGGATTAGTAAGCTGAAGTGGCAGTGGGCCGGCCATATAGCTCGAAGAACCGATAACCGATGGGGAAGAAAGGTTCTCGAGTGGCAGCCTCGTACCGGTAGGCGAAGTGTAGGGCGTCCCCCCACGAGATGGAATGACGACCTGGTAAGACATGCTGGAAGTCGATGGATGCAGGTGGCTCAGGACCGTGCTTTGTGGCATTCTTTGGGGGAGGTCTATGTTCAGCAGTGGACTTGTGAAGGGCTGTAATGATGATAATGATGATGATACATATATATATATATATATATATATATATATATATATATATATATATATATATATATATATATATATATTATCCTGATCGGATAATATTATGTTATATGAAGTTTAAATAAATAATAAACATTTAAATAAAACTAGTTTTTACGGATTCTATCGCGTATATTAACTTATTGTATATTCCCGACATTTTGAGCACTTTACAGCACCCACAGTCACGAGGGGACTAAGGTGATTGACGTCCCAATGTCATAGTTAACCACAATATCCTATCTCATGTTTATATAATATATGATTAATTATTAAAAGAGATATTTCTTTATTTTATAATTATTTTGTAATTTATACATGAAGGTTTAAACTCTCACGCCTGTTACCCAAAGGGGTAGGCAGAGACTACGGATTTCCATTTGTCACGATCCTAACACATCTCTCTATAATTCATACAACATATATCTCACCATTCACCATTGTTTTATACCGTATCCTTTTCGGAAATATGAAAATTCTTATTCTAATTTTTTTTTTAATTTTTTTTCGGAATCTGGAAGGTGGTCAAATTTACGTGCGAGAATATTTGTAAAAATAAAAATTTTAATAAAAGTAAACGCAGACTTTAAGGAATTAGATAAAAGGTGTTTTACATTCTGAAGTCAATGCCAAAACGTAGTGTATAGAAGAATTAAGCCCTCGACTTCGGAATGTGAAATTATTTTATTCTTTTTAGTTTGAAGCAACTAGTAAGATCTTATCGTGGATCTTACTTTTTGTTACAAGTTTATTTTTAACCCTATTTCGTAGACTTAAAAAAAAAGCTTTACCTATGTAGCTAAGAACTAGAATGTCATCTAAATACTAATGCATTAAAAACTTCATCCCCGGTTGTGGAAGGGGAGGAATTTTTACTTCAATTTTATATAGGATGACCCTACATTATAACCTTCCGTCCTCATCGTCAACATTACACCCCTTCATAAGTCCACTGCTGAACATAGCCCTCCCCTAAGGAATGCTACAGATACCATAACCTTTCAATATATTTTAAAACCTGAAGTGTCACGGAAAATTCACTGTTGCGCTTGGTCAGAGCACGCAGATATCGCTTCTTCAATACGAGCTGCATTAAAAATGGGTAAGTTTCGCCTCTTCATTTAAAGTAAAACGTTGGTCTGGGTGCGGTTTGGAGTAAGTACTTGCCATCAAGATGCCTAAACCTCTTTCTTCAATCAAATATTACAAAAATATTATTCTATTATATTATGATGCACTGTCTTTATTAATAAAAATAGGGATTTCCATCATTCACATACTTAAATTTTATTTAAGCAGGGCGTTGCTCTGTAACCGCTCTGGGAAGCTCGGTTCTCCAATATGAATTGGGGATGAATAATTAATGTGCTACTGAAATTTGTAACACAAAAGATTTGTGAATAAATGAATTTTATGATTAAAATATAACTTAGTTATGTACATTATTTATCTCAGAAGCGTGTTTCCTTTCGTGTGAGTTATCTATCAAAATTAAATAATTTGTCATACTATTAATAAAATCGAACGGAGTAGTCGCTAGTGAGCAACTGTCGTTAATGGTGTTTCGGATCTTTGTGAATCAATGCGTGAGCATTTCCTTGGCCCTGACGATAAGCGGCAAACGACATCATGGGGCTTAAATTGCAAGACAAACTTTTTTTGACCTCGAAGTGAATATGTGTTATATGGTATTCTCACAAAAAAAATCGAATAGCTATCGAAGGTCAAATCAGATAACTCTAACTCAATCTACTCTCAGTTTATCATAACTGTTTGGTCGTACGTCCCTTAGCCTAAGGAAGGCAACTAATTTGACCGCCATCCTACCACACGAAAATATATCTTAATATTTAATTGACGTTGTTGTTGTTTTCACTCGCTCCATTCTCTAGATAAAATTAACGTATTAAATTGCGCAGTAAGTTGTTGTTTTTTATTGACATTTTTGAAGTCACTCACTTACTCGTGTTGCTCTTTAGGTAAGTTATATTTTTTGTGTTTTTTTTTTATATATGATGTAGGTATAGAACGAGAAAAACAAATGAGCTCTAATCTAAATGCATGTTCTTTATCACCGCTTAAGACTATACTAGAATTCTTCGTGTCTAATAAAAGGATCTCTCGCTCTCTGCACTTACAACACAAAATACAACAATTGCTGCAGCGTGGCTCTGTCACATAAGCGTGATTCTAAAATAACTGCTTGGTATTCATGATTTTCTTACTGAATGATTGAATTAAAAACTACTTGGAATAAAAGGGATTGCTTATGTGCTTGAAATGTATGATTAAAATTCATCTAAATTTGGAGTTGATAATTTCGAAAAATATGCATTTATATTGTTCGGCTAGAAATACCAGACGTTCGCAACTGCGGTACTTCTATGAAGTGATTGATGGAACTGGTATTAATTCTATGGTACTTTCTGTTGCTGCTTAGCATCCGAAAACCTTTATTAATTAATAAATTTCGAACCTATTATTTGCAGAATTTACAACTCGTATGACCCCTTGCAAATATAATTTCTGTATAGTGTTCTAAAAACTTAAAAAAAGTTTTAATATGAGTTATATTAATTAAATGTAATTCGTTTAATATGTACTACAACGCGTACTAGGAGCTAGGTCAGAAGCCAAGACTTGTTTATTTTTGCAACACGTTTAGAGTTCAAGCGCCCTAACTCGATCAATTACTTGTCATGGCGACAAGTGCCTGGGGCAGGCACTTGTCGCTACATGACACGTTTGAGAGCTAAGCAAAAGCCTGATAAGTATGCCGTCCTTCGCACTGAAGTTCTGTGTAATCCCCATAAAAAAAAAGGCAAATAAAATACTTTTTGCATTTAAGTTTGCTGTTCTATCGATAAAACACGTGAAATTTAATTGTTTTTATACTCGTAAATAGTCACTTGCGGCAACACTCCAACGCGCTCGCGGTTATGTCGTAGTACTGTTATTTATTCTGTGGCTATGTTTTAGTAAAGTTATAGATTAATTTCTAATTAAATGTGACACCATAGACGTTGTAATAAAAAAAATGTAATAATTACGTTTTAGTATAGTTCTGATAATGTAAAATAAATAGTAGATAACTGCATAACAAAATATAAGCACGATAAAATTATAATATACAGGGACTTATATTGAGGGGTATCCAAATCATCCCCATGTATGTTCCGCGATTCTTAGTAGTTTAGTAGATATAATTTTTTTTATGATTTTTTTCATAATTTTCACCTGACAGCGACTTTGATTCTTTCCACTTTCAATTGGTCGTTCGTGATTTTTTTTCTTTTTGTAATTCTTTACCAAAATATCAGATAACACCTTAAAAACTATGGTTTACCTAGACCGTATGAAACAGGACTGAACTAGAGTCGAAAGTTCAAAATTACTATTCGAGCATTAGTCACAAAAGTTCGAGCCATTAAAAGAATAAAGAATATTAAAAATCTTGATAATGGCTAAGAAGTGTTTAAAAAACTACTAAACTGCTTCAACAAAAAAAATATTAAAAAGAAATTTAAAGGGATTTATTTTCGGTAACCTGTTTTCAAAGTAAAAAGGAGCCACGTTTTAGGTAAACAGAAAAAATTCATTGTCTTTAATTTTTCTTTTTTTCTTTAAATTATGACAAGATTCATTAGAACACAGTGGTTTGTGATAAAAATAAATTTATTTACAATAGGTTCTTAAAGTGTCGTCCTGCATCAGAAATGCACTACCCACACCTACGCAAGGAATTTTGTTTTAGTCGCCTAAAAGCTTCACTGTTGCCTCTTACTACATTTCCAGCTTCTTGAATTTTTCGTCTCTGCTCATCTTCTCTAGAAGCTTCTTGGGCATAGATTATTTCCTTATAATAACCCCAAAAAAAATCTATGGGGTTATGGTCAGGAGAACGTGTTCATTTCTCAACATTGTTTGGCAAAAATCAAATCTTAATTTTTTATTTTTATTTTTTATTTATTTAAAAAAAAACGTTACCCCCACACTAGGATTTTTTCCTGTATCGTAGAGGTAGTTTACAAACATAAATTGTACAAGGACAAACATCCAGACCCGGAACAATTATTTGTAGGCCATACAAATACTTGTTCAGTGCCGGATTCGAAACCGCGGCCCCCAGCGCAACAACTGATTGCTAAGCCACTGCGCCACGGAGCCGTTAATTAGTAATATATAGGCTGTAAAGCCTGGACTCGCTGAATATGATTCGCGTGGTATCTTTCATGAAGTATGTCTTGGATCTTGGGATGTTCAGTCTACAAGACATAGTTCTTGTACTCGTCGACGGATCCGGATGTATTTTTTCCAGCACTATTTCTCTTCGATCTGGATCAGCTCTGGGAATTCCTTCAAGACGGGCATCTAGACCAGGAATGTGGTCTGCCATTAAAGTATTGTTTGAAACATGATACTCGGGATATCGATCGGGTTGCGGGCCCATCGGCGTTGAAGTTGTTCCCGATACAGTCTTGTTGCTTTACGGCCGTTGTCCTGTGTAACTCCGTAAAAGTAATGCATTTCTGCATATTCGCTTAATTTGTAGCTCATCACAAACACTTCTAAGTAACAAGTGTAGCACAACAGCAAAATAAAAACACAACACAACTCAACTGTCCGCCCTGTGGCAATCTACCGCTTGTTCTGCCATTCTAGAATAAAATAACTGTTAACTACTAATACCTCTTTTTAAATATTCCGCATTGCCCACAGGTATCGTTTCCATATCATAAGATTATTATTATTCCAAATCCAACAATTATGTGAATTATCTAATGCTTTCAGCCTATCATGAATTTTTACTACCCTACCTTTATCCTTTCATTATCGATAATATTGGACCCTGTCATAAACCGCTTCATCTAATTATTCCCTAAATTTTTAAATTCTTCCGATTTTCATAAAACACCGTTGCCAGATGGGATGGAACCTATTGTCAATAGTTTTATTTTGATCACGATCAACTGTTTTTCAATGAATTTTGTCATAATTAATCATAATTTAAAGAAAAAAAGAAAAATTAAATACAATTAATTTTTCTAGTTTTCTTTAAAAAGTGACTCCTTTTTAATTTGAAAGCAGGTTAGAGAAAATAAATCCACCTTGAGGTCTAATTATTTTTAATATTTAATGTTGTTCAAGGTCCATAACAGTTTTAAGAAACACTAAGAAGCCATTGGCACGATTTTTAATATATTTTTTTTATGAGTCGAACTATTGTGACCAATGCTCGAACAGTAATTTTGAACTTTCGACTCAATTACAGTCATGTTTCATAAGGTATAGGTAAACCATATTTTTAAGGTGGTATATGATATTATGATAATGAATTACGAAAAGAAAAAAAATCACAAACGTCCAATAGAAAGTGCAAAATATCAAAATCGTTGTCAGGTGAAAATTATGAAAAAAATCATTAAAAAAATTCTATCTCCTAAACTAGCAAGAATCACGGAACATACATGGCATGGATATGATTTGGATATTCCCCAATGTAAGACATCTAAATTTTATCTTTAAACGTCACTTCTCCGGCCATCCTGTAAATAAGCGGTCTCACTAGTGTCGAGACAGCTAGATTAGTTTATTTCAGTTATTTTCATAGGAGAAATGCGGCTGATTCAGAAACTATTTTTGTTTTACAGAAGGAGGCCATTAGAGATATTTACAACCTAAAACCGAGAGAGTCTCTTAGAGATAAATTTAAAGAAATAAATATATTAACTTTGGCCTCTCAGTATATTTACCCGCCTGCCATCTTTAACAACTATGGTTAATATCCCTATGTTTAGACTTATGATAATAAGCTGTGATGAATGATTTATATGAAATGAGAATATCAATTTAAATAATGACATAAAAAGATTTATCATCATTTTGTCAATTCTTAAGATTTCCTAATCTTAAGAATTGACAAAATGATACATAAAGATAGTAAGATAATTAAATGGACTGATGTGATAGAGGTCAGTGTTTCACGTAAGAAGAAAATAAACTTTTAGAGGTACACCAAAGAGGTACATCAAAGTTACAACTTTGAAGATAATTATTTTAATTAAATATAAAGCTCTACTTCAATGCAGAAGACGAAAGCAAAAACTATACATTCAAACCTATACATTCGGAGAACCATGAATTGGCACAAGCATATCACCAGCTTATTCGCTTTGCATTCAGATTTTCTGAGTTTTGTAAATGTGGAACAAACTCACGTTTTAACTTACCACGGGGAGTGCTCTGAGGAATAGTTCGTATTAATTTCAGCCACCAAATTTCGTTAGTATTAGTACATAAAAAATGTTTAAAATTATTAATTTAAATACAATTTTTTGTTAGCTATGAACTTAACATATATTTCATTACGCAATCCATCCACGTTTAACAAAATTAATTTACATCCAGAAAAGAGTTATGATCGATGTTAATTTGGATTTAAACAACACATAATTACTGTTTGGCTCTTGTACTATAATATATCTTATTAGGTCCTTTATTATAATATGTCGTAATAAGTCTCTTACTATAATGGTGTATAAATTGCTAAAACGGATGACGAAATTAAAAGGAATAACACAACAACCATGCAACAATTATTTTTTAATTAATAGCATACGCTTATTGTGTGAATCTGTATTAAAAAGATACCAATGATTTTTTTTTCATAAATAAAAATATTATTAAATATAACAAAGTTGAAACACATAAATTAAATTAGAAACATAAAAATTATAGATGTATTAAGTATGGCAATATTAATTTATTTTTTCTACTAATAAAAACATCTTATCGTGCCATATTACTAGTTGACGTTTTCGGGTATGAGATTTTTCTGTTATAATTTCATGAGATGAGATGGGGTGATTTATTCCCACATATGTTGCCCTCCAAAATATACATTATCCTTAATAGGAATGTTGGTTGTTGCAGATGTATCTATACAGAGGTGTACCTACATGTTATGAATGTTGTATTGTCGATTTATAATCAGCTCACGAACAGTGCACAGTGGGCGTTTTTTATAGTATGGAAAAGGCAAACATTGTTCTGCTGGATTGTCGAAACGTAAGTATTGCAAAATCTAGTTTCCGACATGCAGCACCTGAAAATTTCACAACCCGTACCACCGGTTGCGAAAATGTAACTGGAACATTCATGATTAGATTTCAAGACAGTTGAATAGTATAATAATCCAAAAAAGCATTCCGTTCAATCATATCTAATTATTTTAGTTCAGGTCTATTTTGTCGCTTGAATTTTACTTTATATTTTATATTTGTCTATGTAGAAATAGTCTTTCGCATTTCTTGATCAAAAAGTTTATTCCAAATACTAAGTGAATTATTCCTGTTAAGGGATTCCAGATAAGGATACACAGATCTGGTTGGAACTATATTGTGCTGAGGAGTTCTTGCTCTGCTGGTAAGTGGATTGTCCCACTTGTAGCGGTCTTTTTTCCGTAGTAATAGGTTGCCGTTACATAGTTCTAAAAGGGGCACATTATTATCTAAGCTAGCACTATTGGAACAGATACCTCTAATAATTTTATCGTCTATGGTAGAGACAACGGTATTTTCTTCATAGTCATCTTGATCGCTTCTATGATTCTGGATAAAATCAGCTTCAGATATCAAGTAATCCTCAATAGTTTAAGCGTTATCAGACTGGTCTGATTCCAAAAGTATATCATACAGTACTTTTTTCAAAATAAGGGTCATCGGATCGACAAATTTAGCTCGCATGCTGTTGCAGCTGTGACCTTGACGTTTGATTTGATGTAGATGCACTTTGAGTACTATTTATTGACATATTAAATGAAAATAACCTAAAAAAAATCCGTCAAGATTTTTTATATAGGAAACGTCGACTAACGTTCCCACAGACCGCGGTCAAAGTTTAAAGTAAAATAACACCTATTTTGCAGCTGGCAACACAACATCCCACCTTGACACTCGTTTTGCCACAAAATCAAAGCTACTGAACGCCTTATAGGCGTGGAGCGACGGGAAAGGGGTAAACACGATAATTACAAACTGCGAGCGGCCTGTGAGACCGCACGTCTACAGTTGAAGTTTAAGCTGCTATTTTACGTTGGTATTCCAAAGAGCGTGGTCTTTACCCGTTCGAGCTGACCCATTTATGCTTCAACTATACCAATAATATAGCTGCAGCATGGCTAGACCATGTATTATATGCCTAAGTTTAAATAATTATTCTTCGAAATTACATTCAACATAGAACTTATATCTAGTATAAATTACACTTGTTTACCACTACATAGAAGAATACGTTCCATTTTTTATGTAACTTATATTTTTTATCCTGGCTTATCATGTCTACATAGAACATTTTGGCATCGAACAGGTCAAATCGGACAGGAGAGGAAAAATTTAGAGAAACTTTGGACAAAAATATATTCTTATTTCTTTTCTTTAATGGTACCGTAATAAATTTTCACGATTTGTAGAGCTCCACAGTGTAGAAGCTCCAAAATTGAGTTCGATACTCGAATTCTGACCTTTACAAATCAAAAGAAATACAAATACTAACTTTCTTTACTGCTAACTAAGCTAGTACTTTTCTACAAGCACCGCCTCAAGAAGCGATAGAGTAAAATAAATAATAAGTGGACCGATTTTAGAGTGGAAGGTTCAGCGATTTTTCTTTATGCTTAAAAACATAAATGGGATTACGTATTCTTTTTGTATATACCTGTAGTTATATTAAATGGCTGAAAATTAAGTTTGCAGTCAATACGGACTCGCAGATATTTAAGTTGTTCATTTGAAACATTATAATGGCAGAACAGACATAAACACATGTTTTGAAAATAATAAAGAATGTCATATTTTTCTATGAATCTACTCAAGGAAGCTACGGATACATGTTTTAAATATAAATATTACGCTGTGATATTTTGATATCTAAATATATTTTCATTCTTAAAAGCTAAAGTTTAAGAAAATAATATTTATATTCTATATAGACCACAAAGAATCTTATTCTCATTTCAATACATTTTAATTTTACCACTAGTTTGGATAACCTTCATTTTGTAATAAACTAGAAAAATACTAGTGGGAAAATTTTCCAATGGTATGTCCTGATACAATTAAAACTCAGGTTAAACTTACAAAACTGATTTAAAAAATAGCTTGCTATTTTTAAATCAGTTTTGGATATGTATATGATCACTTAATTACATATGCATACCTTTATAAAATATTAGGGTTCTATCATTTTTTTTAAATATTAACACATACTCATTAATACGATCGTGGTAGATTTAATATTCCCTAAAAGATTTACATTGAATTGACGCCGCCTTCACATGTTTGATTGTTACCTTTGCCTTGAGCAATCAAACTCACTACTCATGTTTTGAATATTATATAATTTACTGGATATATATAAATATATACATATCCTGAAGAGTTTGCCATTTACACTATTTCCCACGCGCTTCCTTCCTTATGAAGCAAAATGGATTTTAATCTTTATATATAGAAATTACGTATCACTTTGTTTGTAAACTGATTTCAACGAAATTTTGCAGGCTCTATGCAGTTTCGTCCAGTTTATATCCTGATAAGTGACACTCAATATTTTTTTAATTACGAATATAAGGATTTTTTATATGAAGGGTCGTCGAAAAGGGCAGAACAACGTCTGCCTGGCCAGCTAGTACTCGTATATTTTATTATATACGTCTGTCAGATTTATTTATAAGTAATAAAAATTATTCGCCTTGCACTGAACTGAGTTAACTGTAGGAAGTGTTCTAGTATCATGGATTGTTTAGTAGCATTGATTTTTTTATTAAATTTATTTGTAATGCTTTAATTTAAACTGTACATGTAGATTATTGATGTTTTTTTCATCATCATTTATTGATTTTTACTAGTGAAATAATTAAGTCTCAGCGCATTTACTACTGATTTGCATTTGTCGACGCATTTGCTTTGCAAACCAATACAATGGCAGAAATAGCCAGAATTGTAATTACAATTCAGCTATCAGTAATATTATGTGTAAGCGAGGTTGAATTTATATCATATAGTGCCATATTATTACATCGCATATTAGCATATTTCTATCGTGTTTGTCTTACTCACACAATTTATCTTTATTATTTTAAAGGGAGGTTACGGAGATGTTAATTTAATGTTGATGGTATTCAAAACATCAAGGAGGTTAGACAATCTACAGTCCTGTTATCAAGGGACCTGAATTGGCCAAAATTACTAAGATGCAGTGCATTAAATTATTAGAAACTAACTTTTTACCAGCAGCTTCGTGTAGCTCGCGTTAGACTATGATAGGCTTTAACTACTAAATATCTACATACTAAATTTCATGATTATCCATTCAGTAGTTTTTGCGTGAATCTTGATTACACAGACAGACAGACATACGGACGGGCAAAAATCCTTAAAACCTCTAACTCTGAACTTATTTTTTACAGGAAGTATTTGATTTACACATGCGGCTTTTCCACGTATTTATTATATTTTTTTTTCATAGGAGAGGGGGCAAACGAGCATGCGGCTCACCTGATGGTAAGTGACTACCGACGCCCATGAACAACCGCAACACCAGGGGAATTGCAAATGCGTTGCCGGCCTTTTAAAAAGGAGTAGGCTCTTTTCTTGAAGGTCCCTAAGTTGTATTGGTCCGGAAAAATCGCTGGTGGTAAACTATTCCACAAGGAAGTTGTGTGAGGAAGAAAACATCTTCTAAATCGCACAGTGGTGGACCGCCAATCATCCAGATGGTGTGGATGGTATCGGGAGTTCTGCCGAGATCTGCGTTCGTGAAATTTGGCGGCTGGGATTAATCCGAACAATTCCTCAGAGCACTCCCCATGGTAAATGCGAAAGAAAATGCTAAGAGATGCAACATCTCTTCGCAGTGCCAATGAGTCGAGCCGACCGAAAAGGACTCGGTCGTCGACAATTCGAGCCGCTCTGCGCTGGATGCGGTCAAGCGGAAGGAGCTGGCACTGGGGAGCCCAGCCCAGAGATGGGAACAGTATTCCATGTGAGGCCGAACCTGCGCCTTGTAAAGATGCAGGCGTTGAGCCGGCATGAAATACTGTCCCGCTCTACTGAGCACGCCAAGCTTTTTAGAGGCCAATTTGGCCTTCTCTTCCAAGTGACCACGAAACTGCACGTTACTCGATATGTCGACGCCGAGGATTATGATACTGGCTGAGGCAACAAGGGGAGTACTTTGAAACTGAGGAGATACGACAAAGGCGTTCTTTTTAGCGGTAAACGCGCAAACTTGTGTCTTCTGAGGATTAAACTGGACTAGATTTAGTCGCCCCCAATCCGAGACTTTGTCCAGCAAAGACTCGACTTCAGACACAAGTTTGTTCCGGTACTCGGTGACGTTTTCCCGAGAAATATTGGCACGGCCGGTGTATAGAGCATCACCAGTGCTGTCATCCGCATAGCAATGAATGCTACCGGCTTGCAACATATCATTGATATGCAGAAGAAACAGCGTTGGTGATAGCACGCAGCCTTGTGGAACACCAGCGTTAATAGGCTTGTAGTCGGAGCATGCACCGTCTACAACGACCTTGATGCTCCGATCTGCAAGAAAGCTGGTGATCCAATTGCATAATTTCTCGGGAAGCCCATAGGAAGGGAGCTTCGAAAGAAGCGCTTTGTGCCAAACCCGATCGAAGGCCTTCGCAATGTCCAAACTAACGGCCAATGCCTCCCCCTTGGACTCTACTGCCTCCGCCCATCTATGAGTTAAGTAGACCAGAAGATCACCAGCTGATCGACCCCGACGAAAACCGTACTGGTGGTCACTAATCAGCTGGTGATCCTCAAGGTAACGCATGAGGTGGCAGTTTATAACGGATTCCATTATTTTGGAGAACAAGGGGGTTATGGCGATAGGCCTGTAGTTGGACGGGTCTGAGCGGTCACTTTTTTAGGGATCGGGTGGACAAAAGCTGTCTTCCATGATTTCGGGACTACGCCTAGGGAATAGGAGTACCGGAAAAGACGCGTTAGAACCGGTGCCAACTCCGGAGCACACGTCCTCAGCACAATTGGGGGGATTCCGTCAGGCCCACTCGACTTGTGGATGTCAAGGGAGAAGAGTGCTCTGCGAACCGAGCGCTGTGAGAATAGCACATCCGGCATGGAGCACTCACACCGCGGGATGGTCGGCGATGTGTTCCCCCCGTCATCAACAGTCGAGTTGGACGCAATAAGGGAGCCTAAAAGGTCGGCCTTCTCTTTTGCGTCATGGGCCAGTGAGTCGTCCTCCCTGTGCAGAGATGGCCAGTGAGTCGTCCTCCCTGTGCAGAGTTCCCGAAGGAAGGCGAACTAGTTTCTTGCCAATTCTGCCTATGTGCTCTGACTTTGCCTTGGCAATAACTCTTTTGAAGGACCTGGAGGCGAAGTTATACTTCTTTTTAAGTATGCTGGTGTTTACATCCCGAGTCGCCGAAGCCGCAGCCCAGGCTTGATAACACTCCTGTTTACTGCGTAAAGCAGTCTTACTGGAGCGACCAAACCAAGGCTGAGATCTGCCTCCGATGGGTACCACAGATGATGGAATAAATAGTTCCATTCCCTGTAGCACCACATCAGTGACAGAGTCAGTAACAGCGCTGAGATCATCCGGCGAGAAGCAAACCCGCCCCCATGGGTAGGAAGCAAAGAAAGACCGCATTGCGTCCCAATCCGCCGACCTGTAATGCCAAACACGGCGGCAACCTGCAGAACGCAACCGCGAAGGGAGCGTGAGTGGCACCACACTCCGGATCAGACAATGGTCCGAAGAGCCAAGAGGGGCATCGACGGAAACCTGATATCCGTCCGGATGAGAGGTCAGCAGAAGGTTCAACAGGGAAGGTGTATGATCCTCAACATCTGGAATCCGCGTAGGCGATGTAACCAGTTGTGACAGACCATATGCCAAGGCAAAGTCATAAACAGATCTCCCCGCATGATCGGTTAAATGTGAACCGAGCCATTCGGCGTGGTGGGCGTTAAAATCGCCAAGGATCACGATCTCTGCGGATGGGACCTGTTGTAGCAAGGAATCTGTAGCCATTTGGACGTGGTCAATGAGTCGGTCTGTTTCGGCATTACCGCTATGGGACTTATAGAGGCACCCGTAGACGCGCGGATGGTCGTCGCTCTCTACGCGTTGCCAAAGGATGGACAGGTCCGAACCTTCAAGACTGCCGAGGCGTCGAGAACAGATGTCCTCTCTGACATACACGCAAACTCCAGCCCGAGGCACAAAAGAGTGCTCCAATTTGTACCCCGGGTAGGAGAGATACGAAGCAGCCGGAGAGGACACCTGCGTCTCGATCAGAAAGAGCAAGGCCGGCTTCGCCGTCTCAAGATGGTAGTGGACGGCGTTTAGGTTCGTGCTCTAATCCAAAGTCCCGAAACCTTTCAGCTCGAGTTTCAAAACCGTTTTCAGTGCCTAGAAGACTGCAATGAAGTGGACGATTTGAATGACAAGCTCGTGGAAACTGTCCATGCGGTCGGAGCTAAGTTCTGCAAGACCCGCCGCAGAAGAACACAAAAACTCTCCGATCACACTCTTAATCTCATGGCTGTTAGACGGGAGATGAAGCTTCATTCTTCAACAGATTTAACAGCATACAGGCAACTGAACAGACAGATCTCCAAATGCATGCGGCGGGACTTACGCAACTTCAATACAGCTCGTATTGAAGAAGCGATCGAGCGGAACCAAGGCTCCAAAGTCTTTGCCAGAGATCTGTCTGCCAGAAAGCGCCAACTGTCAAAGCTGAAGACAGAATGTGGCAGCATCGTTTCCGGGGCACCTGAGATTTTGAGTGAAATTGAGAGGTTCTATGGACAGCTGTACACGTCATCGTTGGAGCCGCACGCAAGTGTGAGTAACGATCCAAGAGCAAGTCTTATCCGACATTATTCCGATGATATCCCGGACGTCAGTCTGAGCGAGATTAGAATGGCTCTCCAGCACCTTAAAAACGGCAAGGCCCCAGGCGAGGATGGAATTACAGCGGAGCTTCTGAAAGCGGGTGGAAAACCGGTACTTGAAGTCCTTCAGAAGCTCTTTAATTCCGTCCTCCATGGTGGCATTACACCGGAGGCGTGGAGCAGAAGTGCGGTGGTCTTGTTCTTCAAGAAAGGCGACAACGCTCTCTTGAAGAACTACAGACCGATTTCCCTTCTGAGCCGCGTCTACGTGCTGTTTTCGAGAGTCATTACGAATCGTCTCGCGCGCAGACTTGACGACTTCCAGCCTCCCGAACAAGCCGGTTTCCGAAAAGGCTTTAGCACCATAGACCACATACATACCCTTCGGCAAATTGTACAGAAGTCCGAGGAGTACAATTTGCCGCTATGTCTGGCGTATGTGGACTATGAGAACGCCTTTGATTCCGTCGAAATTTGGGCGGTGCTGCAGTCCCTTCTTTGGTGCCAAGTTGACTGTCGGTATATCGAAGTGCTGAAGTGCTTGTACAGTAGGGCTACGATGGCTATCCGAGTACAGAACCAGAGTACGAAACCTATCCAATTGCAGAGAGGTGTAAGACAGGGTGACGTCATATCCCCGAAACTCTTTACCGCTGCATTGGAAGATGTTTTCAAGCTTCTGGACTGGAAAGGATACGGTATCAACATCAATGGCGAGTACATCACTCACCTTCGATTTGCCGACGATATAGTCCTTATGGCAGAATCGCTGGAGGACCTAAGCACTATGCTCAATGACCTCAATAGTGTTTCCCAACGGATTGGTCTTAAGATGAACATGGACAAAACAAAGATCTGTTTACCTGAGTATGTTTACCTGGGACAAATAGTCCGACTAGGTAAGTCCAACTTCGACCGAGAGGTCAATCGACGGATTCAACTCGGTTGGGCAGCGTTCGGGAAATTACGGCACATCTTCTCGTCAGGTATACCTCAAAACTTGAAAACGAGACTGTACACCCAGTGCATGTTGCCAGTGATAACATACGGAACTGAGACGTGGTCCTTCACTGCTGGCCGGATGAGGAAGCTCAAGGTCGCCCAGCGAGCTATGGAGAGGGCTATGCTCGGAGTTTCTCTGCGTGATAAACTCAGAAATGAGGATATCCGCAGTAGAACTAGAGTGACCGACATAGCCCAACGGATTAGTAAGCTGAAGTGGCAATGGGCCGGCCATATAGCTCGAAGAACCGACAACCGATGGGGAAGAAAGGTTCTCGAGTGGCAGCCTCGTACCGGCAGGCGAAGTGTAGGGCGTCCCCCCACTAGATGGAGTGACGACCTGGTAAGATATGCAGGAAATCGATGGATGCAGGCGGCTCAGGACCGTGCTTTGTGGCATTCTTTGGGGGAGGCCTATGTTCAGCAGTGGACTTGTGAAGGGCTGTAATGATGATGATGATGATGATGAAGTCCCCTGATGTTGCAGAAATTCACGGATAGCGTGGCAGGGGTCGCCTTGGTCTTGTTGCTCAGTTTGCCCCGAGTAGTTATTGTGTTGAGCGAAATTTTGCCCCCCCCCCCCCCCCCCCAGAATACGCGGGGCAGCCTGAGCACCCACGTTCATGAGTAGAATAGCATGGTCGTGGATGCTCAGAGGGATTCTGCAGGGGTACTGGTACCCCCCCTGGGGTAGTTTTTGACGTAATTCCGCTACCATGTTGATGGGGGGGGGGGAATTGGGTCTCCGGTCACCTGCACTCACCAGACGAAACGCGGAAGCAGAGCTTCCATTTCACGCAGGTATTCTGTGAGGTCGTGGTACTAACCCGGCTCGAGCCGGCCCATACGTGCAACAGCAAAAACTGCTGCGTAGCTCTACCCCCGTTAAATATATATTATATATATCTATATATATATATATATATATATATATTATATAGATGTAATTTCTTTATAAACCATTTAATTTATTACAAACTAGCTCGCCAGGGAGACGTTGTTCTGCCCTTTCCGACGACCCCTCCTATAAAAATCCTTAAATTCACAATAAAAAATTTTGAGGTTCATTTATCGGTATAAAAACTATCCTATCACTCAAATTGGACTAAAATGCACACTGTTTGCAATATTTCATTGAAATCAGTTCATTTGTTTAGGAGTACATCGCGGACAAACAACGTGACACGTAATTTTTATATATAAAGATTAGATGCGTGGAAGTGCAATTATCATTTCTTTTTTCTCTTCACCAGCCCGTGAACAGTCCACTTCTGGACATGAGACTCTCCCATGGTAGGGGGTTTGCCATTATCGTCAAAGCACCAAGCTTAATAGGCGGTTCAGCGATCACAGTACCAGGCAGTTTAGGTGCTTTAAATCTTTTAAAAATACCTCTCGTAGATCATGGGATGTTTCATTAAATTGCCACTTACGACATCCAAAGAATCCATATGTGGCGATGGATTCCCATACGGCAACGGAAGATAATCTATCGCCACATATAATTTACGCGTTTAAAAAACTTAGTTTTATATCTGGTTAACAAATTATTGAACGATATAAATTCTCTAGGCTTTATTATTAATACGAAAGTTGTTCAATATTTGTATTTGTATTTGTTATTGCATGTTAACAAATGTTTACATAACCAAATAGTAAGGCTTTAACTAGCCTGAATGACCTTGACGAAACGGCGATTGCAGAGATTTTAGCCGACGTTAACACCGTCTAGCAACTACGTTCTGTATTACTTATAAGAGTGCAAAGATTAATAGACTGCAGAGATGACAATTATATAAGTGACATACTGCCTGTTATGCTTGCGCATCACTGAGAATTATGTCGCGGTTACACATCTTCAATTACATTATGCTGTAGCTTTGTCCGGTAGGCGTCACGAGCTATCAAGTGTTCAAGTTTCAAGTACGTAAGAGTTTTTTATTATATATGTTAAATCGTATTTATTTGTATCGTATTAGTAGATCTGGGTCAAAGCGTTCGCTGTAAATTTTTCCCGGGTTTGATCCTCGACAACACGAATGAAATTTGTAATTGCAATTTTCGTCAACACGCAACGGAAATGCCCGCCGCGCTGCCCGGCGCAATGGCAGCGCGGCGGGCATTTCCTTGCCCTAATACCCTCTCAGAAATAAAAAAGAGTCCTGTGCCCAGTAGAGGGACTTGTATAGTCTATAACTTTACTTTGTAGCAATATGTATATTTGTTTCAGATACAGAAGGGTACCTTATGCTGACAAAAATATCATGTGGAGGCGACGAAAACGTAAAATATCTTTGTACCTAGATAAAACGTTCGAAAGATTGTCAGTCATGTCATACGCCACATTTTCTATAGAGCGCAGAACATTGCAGATAGGGCAAAATAAAATAATCCAAAATATTATGGGAACTATTTATTAATAATATATACATTTATAGGTATTTATAATAAAAATAATGAAAAAACTGCAAGGTTCAACTAATAATGTTTCTTGTAAACACAATTGTAAAATTCCTGTTTTAATTTTTACCAATGGTTAATTGATGAAACGTAGTCAATATAACTTCATATAAAATATATTTAATTAAAGTATAGCCATTCAGCGCGGAAACGCAGCCAGCGTTCTTGGCACGATACCGCGGGGAGTAGGACTATATGATAATTAAGTTTCTAGTTTTATTTTTTTTATTATCATAGTTTTTAATATTGTAGATAAAATAAAATTAAAATTGACACATGACTTATTTGGCCTTCTACTTACAACTCGGCGGAAATTTGAAAAGATTTTGTCTTTTCACACAAGTATTGTTTACAACTGGCGTGTTTTCGAAAAGCGTGATTAAGTGTCAGCGGTATAAAATCAATTAAATACTGAACTTTTTTGAAATTTAATTTTTATCTTCTTAAAAACTGACGCCATCTCACTATTTTATTATTTGTTGATTTTTGTAACGCATAAGCATAAGTTAGACTAAGTTAGGTTAACTTGGATAAGTTTGTAATTTTTTTTAATTTTATCACAAAATTTCCGCAATATATTATTACCTTTTCTACAGTGATTCTCTCCTCTTAGTTTCGGCGTGACTATAGGATATTATACTGAGTCACCGTCAGTTACTAAGCGGCCATAAATCATTATATGTATGTATAGACGAACATATAAACATTTTTTTGATTTTAATATATATGTTTTTTTGAATTTTGATTGATTTTTTGAAACCTGGTAAAATGATTTTTTTCCATACCCATTGATGGGCCTGATTATAATGCCAGTTATGCTCTTTGGCTGAAGTTATTTTTTTATTTTATACTCAATTGCAGACAAAACAATATTGATTGCGCATTTCTAAAACAAAAGTTTACCTCTTCTCCTTCTAATAATAGCTCCTGCACCTAACTCGGCGGAATAGTTATTATTATCTATAAGACCATTTGCAGAAACAGTTTTTGTTAACAGTTATGAGTGTAACATTTTATCAGCAGCTTTGTTTACAATGTCTTGAGCAACACTTTGCCGGTTTCTGTACAGAAAATGATGCTGACTTTGCAAATATGGAGGGCCGGTACCATTGAATATAATACTCGCTATGTTACACTTATTTACATAGAAACTTTAATGATCATTTGCATAAAATTCTAAAGAGCTGACTTGAAATTATATAATTATCGGCATTTTTTTATTCATTGAACTTTTTTAAAATTGTGTTGAAACTCTACTGGTAAAGAAAAACAAATATATATATATATATATATATATATATATATATATATATATATATATGTTTGTCTTACTGCATCTAACGTCGGAATTTCTCAGGGGTACGTTGTTCCCGCAACTCTCTTTCTGCTGCATATTAATAATATAATTAAGGCCGGTATCTATGGGTATGAAGACGACAACACCGTTGTAGAAACATATGTATCGAGTGCTCCGGCCAGAGCCGAGAGTGAAGCTGAAGTAAAGTACCTTGCAAAAATGCGGCAATACTCTAGGTAGGTTGTTGCTTAGTCTATATCAAGCGCAAGTACGGTCGCGCATGGTATTTTGCTGCTATATAGTAGGCTGATACTACAAAATCTCACCTAGCAATTTGGCTTTGGCATTTTTTCGGCTTGATGAAAAAGCGTATTAACAGGCTTATTTGTGGTCCGAATCTGGGTAAAAACTATATTACTAATCTCGAACACAGGCGAAAACGAGCCGAGTGTTCAGTATTTAACATAATACATTTCCAAGTATGTGTGCAAGAATTGCGTAACTTCCTTTACATCCATTTATCTACGCATACACGCTCGTCGGTTAAGGGTACTTAACTCTAACTATGTATATCAAACTCTTAAACTCGTATTCTTTATAGCTTGACCCTGCTTAGCAAAAAATAAATACATAACCCGATTTTGCTACAGAAACAGAAACTTTTTTATTCAATATAGATTATAAATAATGCTTATTGAAAGTCACCCTTTTGTTTAATTGCCGCTGGTTCGAGAAAAACCTCTGACCTGGGAAGAACCAGCAAGAAACCCAGCGGGACTTTTTTTAAATAACTGCTTACAATCATGTATGCTACACAATTAATGATATAAAACAAATTATAAATACTTTGGTAGCGATCATTATTATTCCCCGTATTATCAAAATAGTATATTTCAAAATTGGTACTTATTAATTATACACTATTTTGCTAATACGGGAAATGTTACGAATAAATCGTACTTAAGGCCTTAACAGTGGTTGAAATGCCTAAATCTTGGATATTTAAGTTAAAAAATCTCAATAACTGTTCATTTAATCCACAAAGAAAAAATACAGGGTAACAGACAGTTTTGTCAACCCCTTATTAGTAAAAAAATCCCCAAACAGTACCTATCTTTGTTATATTTTGCAAAATTGCTCCAAAACGGCACAAGCTTTTTAAATAGTTCTTACACTAAAAAGAAGCTCTTAAAAATATTTATATTTTTAATTGAGAGTTTTATTTTTATTCCCCGTTTCAATGGTTAAGTACGATTTATTCGTAACATTTCCCGTATTAGCAAAATAGTGTATAATTAATAAGTACCAATTTTGAAATATATTATTTTGCTAATACGGGGAATAATAATGATCGCTACCAAGATATTTCTAATTTGTTTTATATGATTAATTGTGTAGCATACATGATTGTAAGCAGTTATTTAAATAAAGTCCTGCTGGGTTTCTTGCTGGTTCTTCCCAGGTCAGAGGTTTTTCTCGAACCAGCTGTAATTAAACAAAAGAGTGACTTTCAATAAGTATTATTTATAATCTATATTGAATAAAAAAGTTTCTGTTTCGTCAAAGCGTCAAGCTATAAAGAATACGAGTTTAAGAGTTTGATATACATAGTTAGAGTTAAGTACCCTTAACCGACGAGCGTGTATGCGTAGATAAATGGATGTAAAGGAGGCGAGAGAGCTGTGTCAGGATTACGCCAAATGGAAATCCGTAGTCTCTGCCTACCCCTCTGGGTGAAAGGAGTGAGTGTTTTGTGTTGTGTTAGAGTTAAGTGTTTTGTAGTTGAAGTTTATTTTATTTTATTTTTTTAGCTATTATAAATCAGTACCTAACTACTATCCCACCTGATGGTAAGTAGTGGTGTAGTCGACGATGGTAAAGCGCACTGACTTAACAGAAACATATACACTCTAATGGGTAATAAGTCGACAATGAACGCGTGAAGCGTGACCGAGCGTTTGGTTGTCCGATAGTTAAAGGGAGTGCGAGGAATTAAGTTACGCAATTCCTGCACACATACTTGGAAATGTATTATGTTAAATACTGAACGCTCGGCTCGTTTTCGCCTGTGTTCGAGATTAGTAATATAGTTTTTACCCAGATTCGGACGACCAATAAGCCTGTTAATACGTTTTTTCATCAAGCCGAAAAAAAGCCAAAGCCAAATTGCTAGGTGAGATTTTGTAGTATCAGCCTACTATATAGCAGCAAAATACCATGAGCGACCGTACTTGCGCTTTATATAGAGTAAGCAACACCCTGCGTAGAGTATTGCCGCATTTTTGCAAGGAACTTTACTTCAGCTTCACTCTCGGCCTATATGTGATTCAGACTGGCCTGAGCACTCGATACATATGTTTCTACAACGGTGTTGTCGTCTTCATACCCATAGATACCGGCCTTAATTATATTATTAATATGCAGCAGAAAGAGAGTTGCGGGAAAAACGTACCCCTGAGAAATTCCGACGTTAGATGCAGTAAGACAAACAGCCGTCAATACCGTTCCCTCAAAAAGTCCTTGACTAAGATAGACTTTATAAATACTTCCCGAACATCGATTCTAAACATCGGCTATGTGTTCTTTTACGCGAGCTTTTGTCAATCTTTTAAATATAATCTTATAAGTTCTTTCTGCATATATCAAATCAAAAATTAATGATTCCTCGTAGATTTTTAGATATTTGATGAAATATAAAATATCCCTAAATTCTGTTGATGTGTGAATATGCAATTTACTGCTTATCCTCTACTTTTATTATATCTATCACCTGCACATGTATTTTAGAGCAGCGTTGGAGGATTTTTCCTCTTAAATATTGTCAGAAATATTATTGAATAATATTAATATTCCAGTCTGAATCACATATAGGCTGAGAGTGAAGCTGAAGTAAAGTTCCTTGCAAAACTGCGGCACTACTCTACGCAGGGTGTTGCTTACTCTATATAAATGGAAGCCCAGCTGTGAGAAACAAAAACGTACGAGCATAAACAATATGTTAAAACCCCTGTTCAAACCGTGAGACTGTTTCATCATTCATCATTACAGCCCTTCACAAGTCCACTGCTGAACATAGGCCTCCCCCAAAGAATGCCACAAAGCACGGCCCTGAGCCACCTGCATCCATCGACTTCCTGCATATCTTTCCAGGTCGTCACTCCATCTAGTGAGGGGACGCCCTACACTTCGCCTACTGCCAAGGCTGCCACTCGAGAACCTTTCTTCCCCATCGGTTGTCGGTTCTTCGAGCTATATGGCCGGCCCATTGCCACTTCAGCTTACTAATCCGTTGGGCTATGTCGGCCACTCTGGTTCTACTGCGGATATCCTCATTTCTGAGTTTATCACGCAGAGAAACTCCGAGCATAGCCTTCTCCATAGCTCGCTGAGCGACCTTGAGCTTCCTCATCCGGCCAGCAGTGAAGGACCACGTCTCAGTTCCGTATGTCATCACTGGCAACACGCACTGGGTGTACAGTCTCGTTTTCAAGTTTTGAGGTATACCTGACGAGAAGATGTGCCGTAATTTCCCGAACGCTGCCCAACCGACTTGAATCCGTCGATTGACCTCTCGGTCGAAGTTGGACTTACCTAGTCGGACTATTTGTCCCAGGTAAACATACTCGTCAACAACTTCGAGCTTAGTGTTCCCAACAACTACCGGCATAGGTGTGACATGGACATTAAACATGATCTTTGTTTTGTCCATGTTCATCTTAAGACCTATCCGTTGGGAAACACTATTGAGGTCACTGAGCATAGTGCTTAGGTCCTCCAGCGATTCTGCCATAAGGACTATATCGTCGGCAAATCGAAGGTGAGTGATGTACTCGCCATTGATGTTGATACCGTATCCTTTCCAGTCCAGAAGCTTGAAAACATCTTCCAATGCAGCGGTGAAGAGTTTCGGGGATATGACGTCACCCTGTCTTACACCTCTCTGCAATTGGATAGGTTTCGTACTCTGGTTCTGTACTCGGATAGCCATCGTAGCCTACTGTACAAGCACTTCAACACTTCGTTATACCGACAGTCAACTTGGCATCGCTGAAGGGACTGCAGCACCGCCCAAATTTCGACGGAATCAAAGGCTTTCTCATAGTCCACATACGCCAGACATAGTGGCAAATTGTACTCCTCGGACTTCTGTACAATTTGCCGAAGGGTATGCATGTGGTCTATGGAGAGTGTTTAGATAACATAATATAACGTCATAAATAAAACATCCCAGCGAAAAATAAAATGAAACTTAATGTAATAGGAATTATAGATGGCAATACCTAGAGTGCGGGCGGCCATCGCGTAACAATACCGCCACACGTGAAAGGATACCGTCACCGGTGACCTTGCTAACCGAAAGAAACAATACGAGCTACCAAACCCAACTACGCCGCGAACAGACGCAAGAAGATCATCATGTCGTATCGGCAGAGATGCCTTTACACCCTTGCCTATCATTCAAATGTGTAATATGATTTCTAAAATGTTTTATCGAGTCGTCGAAAGCATTGATCTCATTCAGAAATAGCCTCAACAAGATATTGATAATATACGAACAAAATAACTACTTTAATTTAAAATAACCATTATATTTATAATATGATATACAACGTGTAACAAAAACCCTGTGGTTCCCATTAAGTGCATTATCAGTCAGTATTCAAACGTAAAGAAACAACTTTTTTTCAAAAAAACTTGAAAATTAAAAAAAAATTAGTTAAAAAAATAATTTGCGAATTGTTTGTGGTTTTATTACCTCTTCATTATCCGGAGAACAAGAGGATTACGAAAGACACCCCTTCACCGATGCTAGTGTCAGTTAGAGGTAATAAAACCACATACAATTTGCAAATTATTTTAGTTCAAGTTTTTTGCTACTAACTATTTCTTTACGTTTGAATACTGACTCTGAGAACGCACTTAAAAGGAATCACAGGGTATTTGTTACACGTTGTATAAATAAATTTGATAGAACTCTAATTGAAACAAGATTAAACGGTGCGTTAGCTCAGCATCTGACTGAAGCACTGCAATCTGCAAGCTTGAATCGCGTACAAATCACCTATTCGTCTGGTTTGCAAATTATTTTTCCATGAACAATTTAAGAAAATAAAACGCCTCGTATCGTAATACAGGAGAAAATATTTAATTAGATTTTATAACCTACACCACTGTTCCAAACAGTTATAGAATAGACTTAAAATATCTATGTTACTGTTTATTTAAGTTACCTACATATTTCATCATATAAAAATCGATCACGACTTAAACATCGAGTGTCTTATTCGCATATTAAATTAAAAGAAAAAACTTGTAAAATAAATAAAATTTAATAAAATATGTAGAATAAATTAGGAAAGATGTTAATTATACTGTAGTTTATATAAATACAGGGTTTCTTGCATTGCGCGAACTTCAATGGATAACTCAATTACCGTGTAGTGATGGCGTAAATAAATACATCACCGCGTTACGTACTGGAGGTGAAGTAAGAGGCGACTATGAGAAACGTCAGATAAAATCTAATGGCTTCCAATATATGGTATTATAACCATATTAGTTAAATCAGAAGTAAAATACCCAGAACGACGACAGGCAGAAACGATATAGGTGCGAGACATCTTGCATTGCGATCAGCAAGCGTGAAATTTTAACGAATCCTCCCTGTGAGAGAAACCCATGTCTTTCAATAGATTTTTACGGGCTGATGAAGGAGAAGAAAAATATAATGATAATATAAAAATACTTTTGGTTCATAAAGTAATGCGAAAAAAGGGTTCGGTGCCGCTGATATCCTCCAAACTTTAGATTCGCTCCTACATGCTCTGAGCGTTATTTATTATCATTGCAAAACAAACACTCACCAGAACTTGGATTCGCTTAAACCAAAATAGGTAATTAAGGAGTTAATGGTAATTATGAAATAAAACCCCTTTCACCAGCATCACGTCAAATGGTAATAACATTTTCTACCACGTTCTTATAAGAAGCAATTGGTTTTGAGTCATGTAACCATAGCAATGTTTCCCAGTAGAAACGCAGTCTAGTACAAAACACGAGCGTTAAAGAGATGCAAGGTCATTATGTTAGTGGGCGCGAATCGAATGTGTCAGATCCAAGTCCACTTCCTGTTAGGCTGCTTCTGGAAGAAATAGTTCATCATAAATAGTCCCTCTTTCTCCATGAAGTCGGCCAGCTACTGGCCCTGTGGGTTCCGTTGCCTTATTCCAAATTTCCCTACTTTCAGCTCACCGTTCTCTCTTGTCCCTAGTTTTGCATTGAAGTCTCCCATTAACACCGCATAGTGGGTTTTGGAGGAATTCATGGCTCTAGAGATATCCTCATACATTTCCTCCACCTCCTCATCGGGGTGTACCGAGGTTGGTGCGTAAACCTGTATAACCTTCAGCGAATACCGTTTGGTGATTTTGAGTATAAGGTACGCAATCCTCGTCGACACACTCCCAATCTGTACAACGTTGTTAACGAGAGACTTGTGGACGATAAATCCAACACCTCCTTTTGACAGATGGTCGCCCTCCCGGTGATAGAGCAAGTTGCCGGATTCAAGGATTACCGTGTCCTCCCCCTCCCTTCGGACCTCGGATAATCCTATAATATGCCAGCGTAACTTGTCTATCTCTTCTTCCAGCTCCACGATCTTCTCTTCAGTCCTCAGGGTGCGTGCGTTGTATGTTGCCAGGTCGAGTCGTTTTAGGTAGCAACCAAACCTCCACCGGAGATTCTTAGCACCCCCTGCCCCGCCGTTACCATGGTTGCCACCGTAGCCAGGAATAGCGGGGCCGCCGGGAACTGGGGGCCGTCTCTTTGTTACTCTCATCATAGGGGGGTATTTTCCATAGTTGCCACGCTTGGCGTGCGGGTTGGCAACCGCAGTTTTTTTATTGTAACTTTGCTGTTATCAGGAAGATGCTGCTGCCCATCTTCTGCCTGTTTCCCTTTGTCACCTTTTACGACACCCACGGGAAGATATGGGGTAGTGGATATGTGTATATATGTTTATACATAAATAAAACACTTAACTAAATCTACGGCTAACTAAATTGAATATGGCGATGGTAAATGGATAATTCTTGTATAAAATATTGACCTTTTACTTTTACCGATTTGTTTTTTCTATATAAAGTAAACTTCATCGATGATATTTTTAAAAGGAAAATATAAGACTTCTGCCAAAAATGGGGATTATGTGAATGTACTTCCAAAATTTCTTTTAGCAAATAATAATATAGTTTGGAAAATCCAAAAGTGCACACCTTATGAGCGTGTCATTTAATTTTGATGTAAAAAATTAATTGTCTTCCTGACTTTCAAAACATGTACCTAGGTGTTTTATTAAATTAAGCGCTACCTACAGGGAAAAAATTTAATAATGTTTACGAAAATAAATCAATTACACAATATATAAAATAGATATAGGCTGTATAGTATATTTGTCCTTTTTCTATCAAGGGCTACGAAAAATATTAAAGCGCTTTTAAATTTTTAAAAGCAATAATACTTATAAAAGTTGAAAATCATTTTATTAATAAACTACGCGTACCAGGCTATTGATATAAAATAGGAAACCACGTAATTTTTTTTTCAAACCGTTTTCTTTTTCAAAGTAGCAATATAAAATGATTTTTTAGAAAATATAAGATGGATTAATTAGAATGTTTTCTTGATATACGGCTACTCATATGCCTCTAGCATTTCAAAAACACAATTGCTTGACCGTGACGTCTTTTTTTATAGAATAAGGGTGACAAACGAACACGCAGTCCACCTGATGGTATTTGGTTGCTGTGGCCCATAGACATATATCATCTATCTTCTTTTGCGATTTAAAATGCAGATGCATTTTCAGCCGTGAGGACTAACATGGAATGTCTCGTTTGTAGTAAAAAGGGTCTCCGGTTCCCTACACTCACCATACGAAATACAGCAGCATTAAGCTGCTATTTTACGATGGTATTCTGTGAGAGCGTGGTCCTTCCCTGATCGATTCGATCCATTCGTGTTACAACCATAATATAGCTGCAACATGGCTCTACCTCGGTTGTGAAGAAAATATTGCAAATAAACATAAAATTTAAAGATCGGAATGTAAATTAAATAAAAAGAAATCCGTCAGCAACACACAATAGCGCAGCAGAATGAATTATTTCCTATTCCCAATACCCTCAAGCCTCTGTACAATAGTAGGACCAACAAAAGCTGTGTTTGTTTGTTTACTTTTAAAGGAGAACATCTTTTTTCACTTGTAACTATTTTTCATATAATTTCAAAAATACATAATAAGGATAACATTGGTAATAAGTTATTCAGCCTATGAGTAATACAAAGACCAGCAGCAAATATTTTAATTATAAGATAATACTACAAACTAAAGGAACGAAACCAACCCGCATCTTTGCATTACCGTATTTGGATATCGGATTAAATCAGCTGTAAAAGGAAATCATAACATATTTTGAATGCTAAATTTTAATTTTTTCAGAGATTTTTACATCATAATATTATTTATTTATTTATTTATTTA
The DNA here is from genome assembly GCA_963668995.1 of Parnassius mnemosyne. NCBI lineage: Eukaryota > Metazoa > Arthropoda > Insecta > Lepidoptera > Papilionidae > Parnassius > Parnassius mnemosyne. The sequence goes on along the minus strand of CAVLGL010000079.1, from coordinate 16,439,743 downwards.
TATTTCCTACTAACATCTACCATTACAGGGAAAAACCTAAATCGATAAATGTAGCATCTCAATTCAAAATAATAATAATAATAATACAATTAAAATATGTTATTGGAATACATCATAAAGCATAAAGTAATAATTTAAATGGTAAAAGATAATAATATTAGTAATTACAACACACAATAATTAATTTAAATAACAACACATTACAATCAATTGTATAATTCAATTTGAGAATAACATATTATGAATAATGTCACTTTTGCAAACTAACTTCTTGAACATGAAAATAAGTCCAACTTCTCAGCAACCAAATTTAGTATGTGTATCGTTCGCGTGAGGGGGGTGTTGCGTACCAGTTTAGTCCTGCCGCGCGGCACCGCGAACAAGCTCGGGCGCCGTCGCCGCTGTACATATCTATCAGGCACGCGTAAGCCTATCCACTGCAGCACACCCGGGTTGCTAATGTAACCACGGAACACCTTTAAAATGTAGGTTACCAGCGCTAGATCCCTCCTAGTTTCCAACTTGTTGTATCCAACCATGCCCAAAACAAACAAGGTTGGGTACATCAAGGGATAGAAGGGATAAACCCCATAAAGCTTATGATATACAAATCGCGTGAATTTATTCTGAATGCGTTCTAGCATAAGACTGTATTTATTTTCATGTGGAGGCCATATTGCCGAGTTGACTCCTTATTTGAGCATCATATAGCACTGAGATGGCTTTTATGTTGGTAAAATTTACTGCTCTGCGAAGGATAAATCCTAGTCGTTTATAAGATTTCTTACATATGTTCAAGATGTGCTCCCGGAATGTCAATTTGACATCCATCTGTACCCCAAGATCCCGGACTGATTCCTCCCTCTTCATTAGCTCGCCATCCACCTTATAGTTGTAATGGAGTGGTGCCCTTGATCGACTGAATGATAGAATAGAGCATTTTGAAATATTAAACTGCAGCTTATTTTTGTGACTCCATTCTACTACTTGGTCGATATCTTGCTGAAGGTGGCTACAATCATCCTCACTATTGATGGCTAAAAAAAAGCAATTTTAGGTCATCTGCAAATAATAGACACTTAGCCTCTCTTACTACTTCTTGTAAATACTTACTTACTTATCTTCACGCACAATCCCTGACGGGGTAGCCAGAGAGAACAGATCGCCAAGTGTCACGATCCTTACATACCTCTTTCGCTTCTTTCAGATTCATTATCTTCTTCATGCATGCACGTCTAAGTATCCGAGTACTTTTGACCCTACCCTCTTCGAGCAATTTGCTCACATGGTCTTCGAAAGTTAGTCTCGGTCTACCTCGACACCTTTTAATATTAACTTTCGCGCTATATATTTTCTTCACCATTCGGTCTTCACTCATTCGCTCAACGTGCCCAAACCACCGAAGCACGCCCTTATCAATTTTTGTGATAAGGTCATCTTTCAAACCTGCCATATTGCGAATCTCTTCGTTTCGCTTTCGGTCGGCCATGGTAACGCCGCACATTTTACGAAGAGATCGCATCTCCACTGCATTCAACTTACTTTTATGCTTCTTCTGGCATACCCAGGTTTCGCTGCCATATAACAAAGTCGGTACCAATACTGCGTTATGTATTGCAAGGCGTGCACTCTTCGCTACGCCTTGCCTTTTGAATAACGCAGCCAGGGCACCATTGACTTTGTTCCCGGCAGCGACACGCCTGTCCACATCTAAATCACATCTTCCATCCCGGCTAAAAGCACTCCCCAAGTATACAATTTCATTTACCTGTTCTAGACATTCCTGATTTACCCATATTTCACACTTCGTTCTCTCTTCGTCCCTTTCAAATACCAGAACCTTAGTTTTATTAGCATTCAAACGGAGACCTTTAATTTCACATTCCTCTTTCATACACGTGACTAATACCTGCAGTTCTGTCTCTGATGGTGCAATAAGCACTGCATCATCAGCATACAGCAGACAATTTACTTTAATGTCACCCAATTTCACACCCAAACAACTATCTTTCAGCTTCTGTAAACAGCTGTCGAGATACAGTATGAACACCCAGGAAGACATGACACAACCCTGCTTTACGCCCGTTTGGACGTTAAACATGGGTGACAGGTCATGCCCTACCCGCACACAGGCTTTACAGTCACAGTAAAGAGACTGCACAGCCCTTAGCAATTGACCATCCACACCATACCCCGGCAACAGTTCCCACATTTTCTTCCTTAGAACCTTATCAAATTATTTCTCAAGATCCACAAAAGCACAGAAAATCCTCTGGTTAGCAGCCAGAAGCTTTTCCGTGATCATGCGGAGAGAAAACATTTGATCCGTGCATCCTCTTCCAGGTCTAAATCCGCATTGTGCCTCCCATAGAAATCTTTCCGATTTCTCTTGCATCCTACGTGTCAAAACCTTCGAGTAAACTTTACTTGCTAAACTGGTCAAGCTGATCGCCCGATAGCACCCGCAGTCAAAATGTGAACCTTTACCTTTATATAAAGGCACAATGACTGCGGATTGCCAATCATCCGGGACATCCCCCGTCCGCCAGCACAAATTGCACAGCAGACGAAAGCTGTCCCAGACGCGAGGCCCACCATACTTGACCATTTCAGCAGTAACTCTGTCTAGTCCCGCAGCCTTACCACATTTCAAACTTCAAATCGCACATTCAATCTCTTTCATACTGATGACCTCAGTGTCATCGAGGTCCGGGTCTGGCGTACCAGTCACGGCGTCATCCCCGGATCCCTCACTAAGATCATCACACGCATACATTTCTCTATAAAATTCGCTCCATCGCTGCATGACGTCCGATTTTTCTGATAGGACGTCATTAGTTCTCGAAAGCACTTTGTTCATTCTTAAGGCCGTCGCACCACTTCGGGCCCTTCCAACCTCTTTCCAGAAGAGTTTGGAGTTCTCCTTAAAGTTGTACGACAACCTTTCGTCCGCTTCCATTCTACACCTTTCACGCACTTCCTCAATCAGTGCTTTCGTGTGAACTTTCTGCAGCCTATATCTTTCTTTCATCTTCTCTCTCATATCCTTATCATTACTAGAGGCCAAGTAGTCTAACCATGCTTTCTTCTTCTTCTTTACAGCTTCTTTCACTTCATCATTCCATCATGCATCTCTTCTTTTACTACTGCCTCTTTTTATTGTTCCACACACTTCTTCCGCTGCACTTACCATTCCATCCTTAAGGTTCTGCCATGTTCTTTCTACACATTCTTTTCTGCCATCGATGGTGTCAAGCTTTTCGGCTACCCTCGCATGATATTTGTCCCTAGTATCCGCTTCCTAAAGCTTCCAGCTTCGGATGCGACAGACCGACTGTGGTTCTGTTACTGCCGTCCAGTAGCACCAACCCGCGAACAGACCCCTAAATCTAGTAATCACTAGATAGTGATCCGTTCCCAGGTCAGCACCCCTGAACACTCGCGTATCCATCACCTGTTTTCGCAGTCGGTCATCCACTAGGAACAAATCGATCATACTTCTCTCATTCTTTCGTTCTCTAGTATACATATGGATTTTCTTGTGATTAAACATAGTGTTTGTCACAAGAAGACCCTTTTCCTTGCACACCGCCAGTATAAGCTTGCCAGCATCATTAACCCTTTTATCGCCAAACTTTCCAAGTACTGACTCGTACCCTGGTCGAGCGGTACCAACCCATCCATTCAAATCACCACATACAACAATTCTTTCGTTTCCCCTAGCCAAATCTAGAACTTCTCTTACATTCTCCCAAAACTCCTCTAGCTAGCCCTGGACGACGAAGCTACCGGCGCATAAACAGCCAAAAGCAATAACTGCGTCAGTCCCAATTTAAAGCGAACCCAGAGAAGTCTTGAGTTCACAACCTTATATTCAGTCATCACATCGACCAACCGAGAAGACAGCAGCACCCCCACTCCCTGGCAGGCGCTCTCGCTCTCCGGGACTCCGGACCATAGAGCTCACACCCCGCCAGGGAGCTCTTCAGTACCACTGCCCTTCCGCTTGGTCTCCGACATACACACGACATCTAATTCTCTTTCTTTCATTATTTTGATCAACTCATTCGTCTTATCTCTCATGCCTCCTCTAACATTCCACGTGCCAACTCTGCACTCTGTCTTCCACCTTCCGCCGTGTCGGGCTGTGCGTGACGGGTGGCGGTTCTTGTAAATCATTAATCATTATGTTGAACTCTAACGGCCCTAAATTACTGCCTTGGCTCACACCAGATCTAGTAAAGTAAGGTTCCGACCGGTACCCACCGTACTCCACATACTGTTTTCTATCTTTCATGTAACTCGCAAAAAAATGAAGCAGTTTAGGTGTGCAGCCAATTTTCGCCATCTTTGACAATAGGATATCGTTATCTACCAAGTCGAACGCCTTTCTGAAATCAAAGTAGGCGGCATCTACCTGCAACCCTGCATCGACATGAGGAACTAAATACGTCGTGGCATTTAAGAGGTTACTGGTTGTGCTCCTCTCTGTCCGGAAGCCGTGTTGGGCGTCCGATAACTGCGGTGCAACTTGTTCCCGTACACTTCGCTGGATGGCTCCCTCAAACACCTTCGCAGGTGTTGAGAGAATCGCCACTGGTCTGAAGGATTCAATCGTAGATTTGTTACCCCTTTTATTTGTTATTCCAATACCCTTAGGTATTGGAATAACACGCGTGATTTGAACTTTTTGGAAAATATGAATTAGAAGTATTTGGCAAATTCAGTCGTACTTTCTTGATCTGACAATGCTACTCCATCTTTCAATATTTGTTTACGTTTAACTGCCCCTTTTTTTGCCCTAATATGATCCCAAAAAGACTTAGGATCCTTTGCCAAGTTACTTTGCACACGATTCTGATAGTTTAGGTATGCACTATCAATACTTTTCTTAATTTGCGCCCTGCAAGTAGAAAAAGCTTTGTATTTAGCACGAGATCCGGTCGATTTATATCGCTTGTGAAGCTTAGCCTTTAATTTTATATCCCTAATTAAATCAGTAGTATATCACTCGGGGTAATGTCTTTGATCTACTTTCATTTTCCGCTTTTTCGGTACACAATTATCTAAAACACCGTAAAAAACACTATAAAAAGACTCCAAAGCTTCTTCTGGTTCCTGTGTCTCGGTAATCAAACTCCAATCAGCGGAAGCTAATAAAGAATAAAATAAGTAAAAATCAGCTTTATAAAAATTCCATTGTGTTTCAATTTGGCTTGCTGATGGTTCACGGTCTAAAGCAATGGGCTCGGCCGTCACAGGCGGCAACGGTGCCCCGCCAGCACCGAGCTCCAGGGTCACCGCGAGCGGTGGGTGATACGAGTCCGCCGGCACTAACGGCTCGTCAGCTTCGCATACTTGTACAACATTACTTAATCCTAATGAACACAACACTAAGTCTAATTGACTCTGATTGCAGTTAAGTACTTTACTCATCTGAGCAAGTTTGTAAAAGGACTTAAAATATTCAAAATAATTTTTAATATTATCATTACTTGAATTTAAGTTAAAATCACCTATCAAAATAATATTTTTATATTTAACACACAGTTGTTCTATTATCCTAAAAAACATGATGTAGACATCTTCATTAATCTTAGGCGGGATGTAAACAACGCAACATAAAAATAAACATTTATCTTTAGCGTGTACTGTCGCACAAACCAGTTCAAATGAGCAGTTATCAATGTTTACGTCATCCAATGCATTCACTCGTCGCAGCTGCAACCCGTGTGTGGCCACGAGAAACGCGCCGCCTAGCTTACGGCCGTCCGCTCGATCACACCTTATTATTTCATAACCCGGTGGCACAATCTCCGCATCCATTATAGAATCGTTACATCCTGTTTCCGTAATAGCAATTATATCGGCATTCAATGATTCAATATTATTACAAAAACAGTTTAACTTTGTACGAAGACCCCTGACGTTTTGGTAATAAAATTCAAAATTGGTATTTTTCTTTAATTGATTTGTTTGTTGCTTTTCGAAACCAAATCCACTCAGAAAATTCGGCATTGATGGGCCACACTTCCGGTTGACACAACTTTTCATACATTGATTCTGATACTGTTACGATAAAAGAAGCGTAATCCCTCTCTGTCTTATGCTTAATTTTCTCTATCTTAACATTAGCATCTAAACCACACACGCCTTTGACATGTGATGTTAATTTTTCACTTGTTGTTTCTTTAGTTAAACGCCAAACGTGAAGGTATCCAGGCAATATGATTTATTTATTCCAACTCGATTCAAGTCGACCCTTCGACATAACTCTGTAGTGCAATTCCTATTAGAATAGAATAGAATAGAATATTTTTTATTCAATATAAATTATTACATAATACTTATGAAAGTAATTTTTTATTTACCACTGGTTCGAAAAATACCTCTGTCCTGGGAAGAACCAGCAAGTAAGCCAGCGGTCCTTTTTTAACATATTTCACTAAAGAATAATTTTGTTTGTATAAATTTTAAATTAGATTTAATAAAACCAGCATAGTGGCGATCACCTCATTCCCAGGGAATTTTTTTTTATTTATGTTTTCTTTGATATTATAATAATCCTTTTTTACTATGTTTCTTTAATAAAACATTTAAACCTGTTTATTGACAAATTTTGTACATTTTTTGGGATTTTGTTGTAAAAGCGTATACATTGCCCATTGGAATTACTAATTCTGTGGAGTCTAGTAACTTTTATAAGAAGTTTATGTTTGTTCCTAGTGATTAAAGTATGAACATCTTTGTTTTTATCAAAGCTATTTATGTTTTTATGTACATACATTACATTTTCATAAATATATTGCGATGCCAAAGTTAATGTTTATTTCTTTAAAATTTTCTTTAACGACTCATTACAATTTATGTTATAAATTTAGATATATGGGCCCCCATTGAAGCTTCGCGTCAATAGTAATACCAAAAATAAACAGGGCTATTCACAAGACACAATTCTTCCCATTAAAGAACAAATTGGTACTTGAATCTTAACATTAGGTATTGTTAATTTAATATATTTTGTATTATTGCCATTTAAAAGCTAATTGTTGGCGTTAAACTAAAGTAGTAATTTCGATAGAGCATTATTAAATTAATTGATTGTCTTTTGAGTTTGAAAGATATAAATGTATTATCAGCAAATAATACTATATCCTCATTGTCCCCTACAAGATAAGGTAAGTCATTAATATAGACTAAGAACAGGAATGGGCCAAGAATCGAGCCCTGAGGAACACCCATTCATACTACTGATCCCGAGGAACCTTTACCATTGATAACGACTTTTCGAGTTCTGTTTTTTAAATAATAAATCTAAGCGCAATATTATTGACACCATAATGTCGTAGTTTCCTGATAAATATCTCACGATGAACACAATGTAAAACGTTGGCAAGATCACAAAAAATACCTAAGGCATCTTGTGAACTCTCCCAGGCATTGAAAATATATTTCATATACTCGACACCTGCGTTAGTCGTCGAGCGACTCCTTGTGAAACCAAATTGATTTTTATGGAGTAATTAATTTTTCTTAAAAAAAAAAGTTAACAATTGATCTAAAATTATCTTTTCAAAAATTTTACTGAGAGTCGGTAATACAGAAATAGGTCTAAAATTAGCGGGGTCCAATGCACTACCAGATTTAATAAAGGTATTCCTTTGCTATGTTTCATTAAATCAGGAAACACATCAGGTTCGATACTAGAATTAAAAATAATGACAAGATGCGGTGCAATTAAATTTAATATGGACGCAATAACGGTAACGGAAATCCCCCATAAATCTGCGGTTTTCTTTACATCAAGGGTTTTGAAATATTTTAAAATATGTTATGGTAATACTTTTTCAAATCTAAATTCTTTTAAACAGATATTAACATTCTGTTTGAGTAATGAATCGGCGACAGTTGGAGAACTAACTTTGTTTTCAAAATAGGTATGTTACTGAAATATTTCTCAAACACCGCTGCGATTTTTTGATTTGATCTAGTCAATTCATTATTTATTTTCAATTGATAGTTTGTGTAACGACGTTTGTCTTTACCGGTTTCTCATACTCATACTAGTTAATTATTACTTATTATTTAATACTTAGTTATACTCCAAGTCATTTAAATTTTTTAGAGATCCTAATTTTATTGCCAATATGTAAATATTAGTCTGTGGAGCACACTCTTTTAAACATTTTAGAATAATTTTTGACATATCCTCTACAAGTATTGAAATGATTATTGATGTATACATTTGTATAATTTTTTGGTAATAATTTTAGTTTCAACTAATTTTTGCACTTTACTAATATATTTATTGATTTTATATATTTTCTTTATTTCCTTCTGCTGCTTGTAGTGCTTTCTGCTTACATTTAGAAAGAAAAAATAACTTTGTGTTAGCAGCGTAAGAGATTCCATTATTTCATAATATGATCCCGTGAGTATCGTAAGAAGCGACAAAAGGAAACTGAAGCAGACAATGGTCAGCAGCATCTTCATAATAACTAATGAAAATAACAAAAAACTGCGGTTAGCATACCTCCTGGCTGTACTCGTATTTATTAACTATTGTAAAGTTGCGGACGGCAAGGGAAGCCGCCCCCGTCGCCATGCCCCGCACGCGACGACATCATGTCACAAGAAAAACAAGACGAAAGGGACAGTGTTAATTAATTAGTTTATAACAATACAGTGCTGCCTTCGTAAATAGTGTAATAAATGTTTTATAGCTGCGTCCCTCTTTCAGTTCTTTCAAAAGAACCGTCAGAAGAGTAAAATCTGGACTCCTTATAGTCACATATACACGTTACAGTCTATTTAAATTATAAAATTAATAATAAATTTATAGTCCACTTGCTCTGAGTTCGCATCACCAAATATATCAGAAAAATAATATCGGACAATATTTAGATGATGTGCCTACGTTCAGCAGAGAATTTTTGATAGGCTGTAAACAAAGAAATAATGATCCATCATATTATAACAAATACGGATCATAAATAATACTTTTTTATGTGTCATAATCACTCTATTGATTGAAAAGAGTTATTTTTATATATATCGGGCACCAATAAAGGAACTGTGGTGGCTTAATTCATGTAGTGCCTGCAAATTTCATAGTACGGGTGTAATCCGCGTTCGATGCCCACCGGTAATAATAAATTTTTGAGTGCATGTTTGACGGTGTAGGAAAACATCATGGGAGCACTTGCTTGATTGAGAAATTAAAAAATATTTCAAGGAAATATGAAGACACCACGTACGGCAAGCTCTTTCTTGCCGCTAAACCGCTTTTGGAAATGAAACGACGCCTGTACCCAGCAATGGGCACTAACTTAAACATAAAAACTAATTCACAAACATGGATCAAAAATTTATTTGCTCCTCTGAACGTCTACTTGTGGCTGACTTTAAATAACTTTTGCAGACTTTACTTTTAACTTTAGATACTTTTTTATGAGGATATAATATTCCTTTCGAAACTTTTAGTTCGAATATACTGCCTGAACGATAGTGTTAGTGCTTGAAGTACATATATATTACATATACTTTAATTTAGTTCTTACAAAAATTTATAATGGTTGTGGTTACCATGTGGTGGGGGTGTAAGAGAATCCATCACCCTATGCTTCGTTCTCCTAGCATAGAACAAAAATGGTGAGTGCCGTAATAGGCCGTTGTGGTGAATCGTATAAAGAGAGTGCTCTCAATCGTAATCATAAATGCTTATTAAAACGAGCTTGGTGGTGAAGTTAAATATCGAGAAGAAATCCACATGCCTGAGAGAACACTTAGATCAGGTGCCAAACATTATTGACACCAAGGAGACGATTTTAGAAGTCATCTACCATCTCACATCTCATATTAAGGTGGGTGCCGAAGAATCCTCGAGGCAGATCAAGATGACTAGCTATCGTCATTTTGAACTTCCCGTAGATATGCGATGGCTACTGAGAGAGAAAAACGCAGTAAATAAAATGAAAGTTATCATGTTTAACGCGAAAGCTTGCTATAAAAAGTTTCTTCTTAGACTTAAGCGACACAAGAAAGGTCTCTGTCTCTACAATAGCCCAATCTCTTGGGTTAGAGAATCGAAATACCTAAGAGTAACGTTAGGTTATGCGATGAGCTTCACTCATCAAGTAACTTACGGACTTAACTTAAGGAATAGCCTTAATATACATCAATTCGATTAAATATCTTGTTGATGGTAGAGGGCGAATGGTACTCCCCAGAAAGCGATGCTGCTCCCGAGAGACGTCCAAAGAACATTATTCTTGATCCTGATGACGAGATCACTTCCATGAATAGGTCTATCGCCTCCCCCCTCCCTCCCCGTATATAACACTGTAACACACACGTTCAGACACTACTCTAGTTCAAAACACTAAGGCACGGCGCGTTTGCCAGTGAACGCGTAGTCACAGACACACTCCGTACTCGAGGTTCAATACTCGTGATATGCGGCATTTTTAGTTTTTCGACCCATTTTTCCTACATTGCGATAATGGTTTAAGTCGAAGTTCGTACTCCTTCTGGAGCCCTTGAATTACATCGTGACCCCCCCCCCTCCTAGCTCGAGGAGCTTAACTCCAAAAGCAGGGGTCGGGCCACGTCACACCTACCGCCGCCGCCTTCACGTGCCACGGGACATCAGTTGCCGCCTCGCCATCGCCCCGGCGGAAGTATTTGCGCTCTATAGCTCGTAGGTTCTCACTTACGAGACTATTTCGATGAAGCTATAAAGGTGAGGGCCAACAGCATACACTTTCAGACAAAAAAGCATGCCTGAGATATTTTCTCCAAATTCTTTCAGAAATAATAAATATGTGCCCAACTCTTAGATATCTAAAAACGTCAAAACAAAGTTGAAAACATGCTCAAAATACTGTAAGATCACGATTTCTCGAACACATGCATCTAAAACCAAGGACATCAAAAGCGGATTGATAAAATAGAAAGATGTCAAGAAGTTGAGCAAAGTCTCAACGTCACTTGAATGTTTGTCTAATTGTGTACTGGATTTTGCTAGCAAATTCAGGACCTTTAGAAAACATCATTTAATTGTGACATTAAGTTAGTTATGTTGTTTGAGTAATATAAAAAAATTATGTATTTTATTCACATTTATGGTTTTGCGTATAATTTTGATGAAATGATGATGATGAGATTTTAACTTAAAATGTTATTTCAGTTTAATTCATTAAAAAAATTCAATATTAGAAAATTAATTACTCGTATAAATAATTGATGCTATAAAAATGTTAATAAATACTATATAACTAATATATTATTTCTATGAAGCGTAGAAATAGGATGTGCACATGTACAATCGTGTAATGTCGGAACTCGGAAGGTGCTGAATGAAGGAGACGTGTTGCTTGTACAAGAACTTTAATTATACTGAGTTCTATTCTATACTTAATACTAATTTTATAAATGTATATTGTCGGAGGTAAAGGGGAGTCTACAGGGCACTACACCTCCCACCGACCAAAAAATAAAAAAAATTAATGATTACATTTTTTTTTTATAAACTTTAAAAAATATTTCCTTATATTTTGGTTTACATTTCAAGATACTTTTATTTAATTCACTTTTTTATTAACTTTATATATTTACTTTATTCTTCGGTAACTATTATTTATTTTTCATTTTACTGCATGGCATTAAATATCATTAATAATAATATTCATCAAATAATTGTGTCTTTTCTTTCACGTACACAGCTCGCGTATACATCATTAAGAACATGGCCAATGTATATAGTCCTTTCTATGATTCTCATTTCAGTTAATAAAATAGTTACGTACGAGTAACTTAACTTAGTCATAAAATTATATGTCATTTGAGAGAAGAATTATTTCCTTTACATATACATATTTTTAAGAATCGAGGCTCACTATTTAATCAAATATCATAAATAAACTATTTAAATCCTTTAAATGCTTTCCTAAAAGAATAATTTCAATATATTATAAATCTTATAATTTACTGAGGTCATTCAATTTAACCAAAAATTTAATTATTTCATTTCATATTAAGATGAACAGAACAAAGAAGTCAATGTTAAGCCACGTAATCATTTTCAATAACAATAACATAATCACATAACAAAAGACAGATCAAAATACAAATTGCGATCCCAGCTGCGTAAGCGATTTGTGACACTTTTGTTTTCAATTCCAAAGTACGTTTATGGGAAAGTTTGCGATTACATCGTATGATGTTATTATTACATACATATATGGATACGTGTAAAATAATAGATTTATTTTTATGATTCTTATTTATACATAATTTTAGATAGTTACTTTAATTTTACATCCATCAAAAAAAAAATGCGTTATTTTTTTTTTTTAATTACAATTTCTGGGAGTATGATATTTACTATATCGTTTACAGAAAATAATTGAATAATCACTGTAACACATATCAACTTTACACAACAAAACATTAAAATTTTAAACATTCAAAAGAACAATTTTTGTTTTTAAGTAGGTTATTACATAAATTAAGGTCCTTGCTTTTATAAAAGAAAAGAAAAGCTAACACTTATAATTAATACTTAATAGTTTTAACTCTTTTCAAATTGAATCTTACATTTAAATAAAATTTACTATAGGAAAAAAAAACATGTGATATAGAGATATAAGGAAATGTGTCAATGAGAAGGACACGTTTTGCTTACTCGGTTCAATAGTTTAGCTTGATTTATTTTTTATTTTTACATTTAGTTAACTATTAGGTATTTATTTAACTTCTTTATCAGATATTCTTTATTACAAAATTTTACCATAACTTTCAAAATGTTTTATTATGAATACACTTAAAATGTATCTGAAAATTCTGGCATTAAACACCTTTTAATTTACGTATTAAATATTTTACATTGCATTGTGTCATAATAAATTTACATACATTACCAAGTATAATAAAATATTAAAAAATCAATTGAATCGTAAATTATTTGATAATTACTTTCAATTTAAACATAGGTGTATTAAATATAGAATATTTAATACTTAAATTCATAAAATATAATAGCAAAAAGAACATAAAACAATCACAAATTGATAAATAAAGTTTTAGATGGAGATAAAATCACAAAGGTGGGAAGTTACCTCTTAATATCTTCTTTGTACTTTCTGACTCAAATTTCACATTCTTCTGGGCTAAGCTTCCTAGGGTACAACTGCTGTTCCTTTCTTCATTATACTTCTCATAATTATCAATATTAAGTATTTTATTCTTCATATTACCTTTGAAATTTTCATAAAGTTTATCTTTTTAAGTTGATCTTCATTAGTTTATTAAATACTTTCTGTAATTTTCTTTAAAAAAAAATAGTAATATCAGTCCTTTTCTTATATTCTTATTATTTTTCGTCACGTCCGGTATTGCCGTTAATATTTTTTTCATAATTTAATTTAGATTTCTTATAATATTTTTTTTTCTTTTAAGTAATAGGCCGCGGCGGTGCACGTGCATTGTCGCAGCGCACCGCCTGGCAGGGTCGCCATGTAATGTCGGAACTCGGAAGGTGCTGAATGAAGGAGACGTGTTGCTTGTACAAGAACTTTAATTATACTGAGTTCTATTCTATACTTAATACTAATTTTATAAATGTATATTGTCGGAGGTAAAGGGGAGTCTACAGGGCACTACAATCGGCTTAATTTGCTTAAACTAATAGTGGCTTTAGGAATACGATTACGTCTTCCCTCTAAGTATTTAATTAACTATTGGCGTAATGACATAATATTTTAATGTTTCAGCCTTTTCAGTTTTTTAATGACTTATCAATTCATATAAGAAAATATAAAAAGTGCAAAATTTCACCATCTTTGTTAGCCAGCCTGGATGAAAACCCATCACGTCTTATTAAGTCTAAAGGCATTTTAGCCTTATAGTGCAGTGAGCAAATCTAAAAATTTTAAGAAGGTAAAGTTGAATGATGAGGTATTATTGAATAGCGGAGATATTATTGATTTAGTTTGTTTTATTTCGGGGGTCATTTAGTGATACTTTTCTGATTATTCCAACAGTTTATATATTCCAAGCATCGAGGGTACAAAACGCGCTCGAAGTGAAAGGCGCATCCGTTGTGCTTTCAACCTTTCTGGTTAAAATACAAGTGGAACGTATTCAAAATACAAAAGCAAAGTTGTTCATAAAAAATAAAAAATCTTTTCGCTTTGGGATGTTACGAGTAGTTGAAATTACGAAAAATATTTTATTTTCAAGGTAAAATAAGTTTAAAAACATATCCGTACCGTGCTTCATTACCAAAAATAATACTCCCCACTTCGTTAAGTCGCTAAACTTTAATATAGTTACCCTTTGATTGGCATCATCACCATCGTTACAGCCTTTCACAAGTCCACTGCTGAAGAATGCCACAAAGCATGCATGTTTTACCAGGTCGTCACTAGATGGATTCTAGTGGGGGGTTGCTATACACGTCACCTACTGATACGAGGCTGCCACTCAAGAATCTTTTCCCCCATCGGTTGTCGGTTCTTCGAGCTAAATGTACGGCCTATTGCTACTTCAGTTTAATAATCCTTTAGGCTATGTCGGTTATTCTGGTTCTACTGCGGATATCCTCATTTCTAAGATTATCACGCAAAGAAACCCTGAGCATAGCCGTCTTCATAGCTCGCTGAGCGATCTTGAGTTTCCCCATACGGCCAGCAGTGAAGGAGCACGTTTCAGATCCATAAGTCACACTGGCAACACGCACTGGTTGTACACTCTCGTCTTTAAGTTTTGATGTATACCTGACGAGAACATGTGTCGTAATTTCCCGAAAGCTGCGCAGCCGAGTTGAATCCGTCAATTAAAATCTCGGTCGAAGTTGGACTTGCCTAGTCGGGGTATTTGTCACAGGTAAACATACTCTTCAACAACTTCGAGCTTAGTGCTCCCAACTACTACCGGCATAGGTGTGACATGGACGTTATACGTGATCTTTGTTTTGTCCATGTTCATCTTAAGACCTATCCGTTGGGAGTCACTGTTGAGGTCATTGAGCATAGTTCTCTAAGGTCTTCCAGCGATTCTAACATAACAACTGTTCACGCACCTAGTTGCCCAGACTAAGGTCTACCAGACAGGGGCCCATACAGCTGTTAGGTTTGACGGACAACTAAGTGTGGGGACCCAAGTGGCCGTATGGGAAATGCTCTATCCTACTACACTTTAATGGGAAGGCTAGTCAAATAAAGAGTACTTACCTGTATCTGAGGCGACGACTGTCTCAAGGTTCGGTCAGGACGGAGGTGTGTATGTGCATGTGTAGTGGTGTTTTAGTGGTGTGGATTGTGGTTGACCTGACTGGACCATTGAAGTCGGCAACTACCCAGACTCCGGCACCGCTCCAAATTATGGTAATCTCCAACGGCGTCACCCACGGTCAATTTCTTTCTTCTTCACTATGTCAGTCTATTAACTTTATCGTACAATTAACTAACTTCAAGACGCAACTAACTCCCGTTTATTATAAAGCGTAACACGCGGCACGACTCGTAGGTCAAAGTGCACCTACGCTCACTCTGAAACAAATTGTTTCGAAAACCAAACGCGACCCTTTAACGCGCTTGACGCTACTGTACAATTAAACACTTACTTCTAAATAATTAGACAACCTGGCAACTAATACTCTAGACTACACGCTTATTCTTCGCTGCACAAATTCGTTAACAAATTACGGCGCCATGCGGCTCGAGTCGATTCACAGTAAGTAATGCTCGACTCCGCTTGACGACAAAATTGCCTGCTGGCCGCGTACATCGACGAAGCGCGCGAACTAGTCTCAAATATAGAAATTTTAAATTTTAACGCTTGGCGCAAACAACAACTATATCGTTGGCAAATTGCAAGTGAGTGATATACTCGCCATTGATATTAATACCGTAGCCTTTCCAGTCCGGTTGCTTTAAAACGTCTTTCAATGCAGCGGTGAAGAGTTTCGGAGATATAATATCACCCTGTCTTACACGTCTCTGCAGTTGGATAGGTTTCGTACTCTGGTTTTGTATTCAGCCATAGCCATCGTAGCCTTACTGTACAGACACTTCAGTAATTCTGTATACCGACAGTCAACTTGGCACCGCTGAAGGGACTGCAGCACTGCCCAAATTTCGACGGAATCAAAGGCTTTTTCATAATCCACATACGCAAGACATAGTGGCAGATGGTACTCCTCGGTCTTTTGTACAATTTGCCAAAGGATACGTATGTGGCCTATGGTGCCACAGCTTTTGCAGAAACCGGCTTATTAGGGAGGCTGACAGTCGTCAATTCTGCGTGCGAGACTATACGTTATGACTCTCGAAACTAGCGCGTAAACGCGGCTCAGAAGGAAAGTCGGTCTGTAGTTATTCAAGAGAGCGTTGTCGCCTTTTTAAAACCACCGTACTGCTGAGCCACGGGACCTGAGTAGTGCCAACATGGAAGACGGAATTAAGGAGCTTCTGAAGGACTTCAAAAACTGGTTTTGAGGATGGATTTACACCCGCTTCTTAAGAAGCTATGCTGTAATTCCATCCTTACCCAGGGATTTGTAGTTTTTAAAATGCTAGATAACCATTCTAATATCGTTCAGACTAACGTCTAAAGACTGGTTTAGCTATATTTCATAGGTTCCATATTTTTTTTCCAAAATACAAACCGATATTTAAATGGTGAATCCCACCATCATCTTTCACAGTTAGCTACCGTGGGTAAATCTTTGTCACAGAGAGCACGAGGGATCTGTGACAGCAAACACCTGGCCGCCGAGCTTCAGCATGCCAAGTAGGTTCTGCACGACAGCAACCTTCGAGTCCCGCGCCTACGTCACAGTGACCAAGTGAAGCCGACCACGGTCGAGCGTGTGCCTGCTGTACTACCATATGTCAGAGGTGTCACAGACAAGATTGGCTACGTCTTGAAGCAAGCTTTTATTAGAACATTCTTCAAGCCGTCGAAGAAGATTAGTCAGTTCTTACCATCCGTCTAGAGGAATATTCCTCTACAAGATGCAAGAGTGTACAAGCTTGATTGTGAATGCGGTCTCTCATATATAGGGCAAACAAAGCGATCTATCAAAACCCGCGTAAAAGAACACATAGCTGACGTAAAACACCAACGTTCCGGGAAGTCTGCAGTTGTAATCATATCCTAGACGGTCTCCGCCATTACATTAGATTTGATAAACTACAAATTCTCTCGAAAGAACATCGATTCCTGTCAAGGATGATACGTGAGGCTATTTAAATGAAAAATAAACATCCTAATTTCAATAGAGAGGGAGCTTGGGTACAACCACCTGCTTGGGATCCTGTAATTAATAAAATTAAAACTAAACCCAAGCATACCACTGCAAGACTTCAAGACACAGTAAGTTCATTCGACCTAGATCGGACCAAAATTAATAATTAAAAAAGCTGAAGGTACTGCGGGTTAACTCTGACATCGGGACGTCAATCGGCGGCTCAATGCCGGCGCTTCAAATCGGCGCAAAAGTTTTGTTGGGTATAACCAGTCCAGCGTACTAGTATGTATGGAGTTCAGTGATTACAATGGTTAAATAGGTTAGAGAAAACGGCCGTAATAAATTAGTTTGTTTGTATTATATCTACAAAAGCAACCCGGCGAAACGAAGCGAGCAACCCGGGTTCAATCCCCGCCGGCACCAATGAAATTGTTAATTGTATTTTAAGTGCTGATTTACCACGTGCTCGGCGGTGAAGGAAAACATGGTGAGGAAACCTGCATGTCAGAGAAATAAGAAAAAAATATTAAGAAAACATGTGAAGTTCGCGGCGGATATTTCCTTGATCTAAATCCCTCTCTGAAATGATAGAAGATGTGTGCCAAGCAGTGGGACGTATATAGGCTGTAACTTTAACTTAACTTTTATATCTACAAACATGTTGAAGTTCAAGATTGTATGTGATGTGATAAATTGTTAAAGACAACAAAACTAGACGAAGCCAATTTTCACGTTGTTTTTGCCCCGTTAAAGTTATAAGAGATAATAAATAACTTTTACTGCTACTAATACAACACAAAACAGACATTGTTTTATTTTTCCTGTTTGAACTATGTTTATTCACATTTATTACCTTTCTACAATTATTCTACATATCATTTCTTAATATTTCTATTTTTCTGTATATAAGAGAGTATTGCTTTTACACTACAAGTTATAATAATAATATTAGAAGGGTCAGCTATCTTCTTCTTCACAGTCACTATCGCTTCTGTAATTTTTTATTGAAACTACCATTGTTCTTTAAATGTTCATATTGGAAATGAATGCACACGATACAATAAAGTAAAGCATTTTATTTTGACCCACAAAATAACAACCACGAAGCGATAATTTGAAACGCTGGAATGATGACTGATTTTAACTATTTGTTTATTTTTATGGGTTGTTGACATTTATTCAATTTTACACTTGAAATGGCAGTCAGCACACTAGTAATTATTTATTAGATAACGAAATAAATATATAGTTGACGTGACCCGATTCTGGTATATTTGTCGACATTTTTATTAAATTATTATAAAAAATTGACGCTAAATTATTTCTAATTAGTTAGGTGGTTGCAATTGATTAAATAAATAAATATAAATATGTCATCATCATCATCGTCATTACAGCCTTTCATAAGTTCACTGCTGAACATAGGCCTTCCCCAAGGAATGCCACAAAGCACGGTCCTGAGCCACCTGCATCCATCGACTTCCTGCATGTCTTACCAGGTCGTCACTCCATCTCGCGGGGGTCGCCCTACACTTCGCCTACCGTTACGAGGCTGCTACTCAAGAAACTTTCTTCCCCAACGGTTGTCGGTTCTTCGAGCTATATGGCCGGCCCACTGCCACTTCAGTTTACTAATCCGTTAGGCTATGTCGGTTACTCTGGTTCTACTGCGGATATACTCATTTCTAAGTTTATCACGCAGAGAAACCCCAAGCATAGTGTAGTGTTATGCTACTTACTTATCATTTTACATTATTTTAAATTCATTTTTCCATTCTGTTTCTATTTTCTGCATTCACTTCAAAACTGGATATTTTACATCACCTTTATTTCCATAGGATCCTGTAACGATTTTAACCATAAGAACACAATAACAAATCATTTCTACTTCGTATTTTCACATTATCAGCACTTTTAAATTGGTGTCAATAGAGTCTACCTTTTTTCGATCTTTTAGTTAGTTTTCCGTAACTCTACAATTTCGGGCTTTGTGTGGGCAGTTGCGCTACCTTTTTTCCTATATCAATAATATCTCATTTTCCACTTAAATTTTGCCGTTTTCTTATTTGTAATAAAAGCTAAAACCTAAAACTAAAATTTGACATGTTTTGACATTGTTGTTTATTTGGTCACCATAGTAATTATATTCAAATTTGCTACCGATCTGTTGTTCCTATTTCGATAATTCCACATAAATACTCTTTTCTCTTGACCATTTACAAAAAATTTGCGTTTAATTTAAATAATTTTTCCGTTCTCTCTAGAAAAGTATAAAAGCCGAACAATCGGTGAAGAAAGGCAGTCTTGCTTCAGTTCTCGAATTGGAAGCATCTTTTAAAGGCCTTATCCCGGGGCCGCATTGCCCCGGGATCCTGCAAGCCTCCACCTACACGTGAAGTCTTCGGCGAAGCCTTCTTCAAGCGCGGAGCCGCACCACTCCGGAACCCTACAAGCCTCCATCTACCTCGGAAGTCGTCGGCAGTCTACTTCAAGCGCGGGGGGCCACACTACTCCGGGCGCTACGACTGCTTACTCCAGGCGCCGAGTGCACCTACCGCCGGCGCTACCTTTGGGCGCTGCAACTGCTGACTCTAAGCGTTGAGCGCACCTACTCCAGGCGCTACGTGCGCCGGCTCCGGACGCTGCGTGTGCTGGCTCCAGGCGCTGCGTGCCGTCGCTGCTAAGAAACCTATCTCTACAAGCGCAACCGGCGTGTGCTGGCTTCAGGCGCTGCGTGCCGTCGCTGCTAAGAAACCTACCTCTACAATCGCAACGTGTGTCGCTTCGACTTTTAGGCTCCACTACAACTCTATATTCCCCTATTCTCCTACCTTTATTTTTTTGTAATCTAATTGTACTCTCACTTCATTCATCATCATCCTCATTTCATTTTTTTATAAAATTGTAAATACCTTTTAAAAATTTAAATATATTGTTTTCTGGCTCTACTTTTGTTGTTTTGTTGTACTTTGGTTAGGTCCTATTTTTTTTTATTTGTCGCTTCACGACAATAGCCCTCTCCATAGCTCGCTGAGTGACCTTGAGCTTCCTCATCCGGCCAGCAGTGAAGGACCACGTTTCAGATCCGTAACTCATCACTGGCAACACGCAGTGGTTGTACAATTTCGTTTTAAGGTTTTGAGGTATGTCTGACGAGAAGATGTGTCGTAGTTTCCCGAACGCTGCCCAGCCGAGTTGAATCCGTCGATTGACCCCTCGGTCGAAGTTGGACTTACCTAGTCGGACTATTTGTCCCAGGTAAACATACTCCTCAACAACTTTGAGCTTAGTGCTCCCAACAACTACCGGCATAGGTGTGACATGGACATTCAACATGATCTTTGTTTTGTCCATGTTCATCCTCAGACCTATTCGTTGGGAGACACTATTGAGGTCATTGAGCAAGTTGCATAGGTCTTCCAGCGATTCTGTCATAAGGACTATATCGTCGGCAAATCGAAGGTGAGTGATGTATTTGCCATTGATGTTAATACCGAATCCTTTCTAGTCCAGAAGCTTGAAAACGTCTTCCAATGCAGCGGTGAAGAGTTTCGGGGATATAACGTCACCCTGTCTTACACCTCTCTGCGATTGGATAGGTTTCGTACTCTGGTTCTGTACTCGGATAGCCATCGTAGCTCTACTGTACAAACACTTTAGCACTTCGATATACCGACAGTCAACTTGGCACCGCTGAAGGGACTGCAGCACCGCCTAAATTTCGACGGAATCAAAGGCTTTTTCATAGTCCACATACGCCAGACATAGTGGCAAATTGTACTCTTCGGACTTTTGTACAATTTGCCGAAGGGTATGTATGTGGTCTATGGTGCTAAAGCCTTTTCGGAAACCGGCTTGTTCGGGAGGCTGGAAGTCGTCAAGTCTGCGCGCGAGACGATTCGTAATGACTCTCGAAAACAGCACGTAGACGCGGCTCAGAAGGGAAATCGGTCTGTAGTTCTTCAAGAGAGCGTTGTCACCTTTCTTGAAGAACAAGACCACCGCACTTCTGATCCATGCCTCCGGTGTAATGCCTTCAGAAGCTCCGCTGTAATTTCATCCTCGCCTGGGGCCTTGCGTTTTTAAGGTGCTGGAGAGCAATTCTAATCTCGCTCAGACTAACGTCCGGGATATCTTCGGAATAGTGTCGGATAAGACTCGCTCTTGAATCGTTACTCTCACACTTGCGTGTGGCTCCAAAGATGACGTGTAAAGCTGCCCATAGAACCTCTCAATCTCACTCAAATTTCTAGGTGACCCGAAAACGATGCTGCCACACTCGGTCTTCAGCTTCGACAGTTGGCTCGTTCTGGCAGACAGATCTCTAGCAAAGACTTTGGAGCCTTCGTTCCGCTCGATCGCTTCTTCAATACAAGCTGTATTGAATATGTGGACACATCACTTTTATATGAAACTCTATAAAAATGATGTGATCAACTCTACGCTTTGCAATGTTTACATAATATACATAAGTACATTAAACAAAAAATAAAAATATACAAATAAGAAATTTAAAACCTATGTGGTATAGGAATGAGTGTGCATAAGTGTATACTGTTTCACTGATCTTTTGAATATCCTGGATCTTAGGTGAAAAACATCCATGCTGGAGCTTTTCATGAATATCTCGTTGTAAAGTAAACACATTCTTATTATCGGGTTATAAAAGGAAGTATTATTCTTATAAGTCTGCAGGTAAAATGTCTTGCTAGGAATTCGGGGATTGCGCTTTTTAGTTAAGTTTAATTTACTTAAGAGGTAATCGGAATCATTTATGGAGAATTTTATGTAAATATATAAGGCCATATTCCTTAGGGCGAACAAGTAAGGTGGTCACTTTAAATTTGTCGAATAATTCACTATAACTAACTAAATTACGAGCAAACCCACATTTGTAGCTGAGTATTCTGAGAGTTCTTTTTTGGACGCTTTCTATACTATCTAAATGGACCGTGTAGCAGGGAGACCAAATGATACCAGCATATTCAAGAATGCTACGCACAAGACTATAATAAACGGTCAGGAAGCGTTCAGGCCGTTTAAAGCCCTTAGTGCATCTCCTTATGAAACCTAGTAATTGGAATGCTTTGTTTTTAATGTACGCATAGTGCTCACCAAATATTAATTTAGAGTCAAACAGTACACCTAGATCTTTAACTACCGTTTTCCTATCTAATGAATCTTCATTAATTTTATAGTCATAAGTCTGTTTATATATCTTATTAGTGAACGTTATAACAAAACATTTTTTAACATTGAGGTGCTTACCGTTAAGACGGCACCATTAATATATTGAATCTATATCATTTTGTAGTTTACCGTAGTCAGAAAAGTCCTGTATCACACGGTATATTTTTAAGTCATCTGCATATAGAACGCAAGGACTAGACAGTTTGCAAATCAGATCGTTTATAAAAATTATTAAAAAAAAACGGACCGAGATGTGAACCCTGAGGAACACCAGATTTAATTGTGACAGGTGATGACATAAAACCTTTGAGAGCGACTTTTTCTCACCCTAAACATTAAAAGAGCCTCCTGAAGCCAAATGAGTGGCTTCTAGAATTTTCGTCTGTCTGTCTGTATTCCGGATTCACGCAAAACTACTTGACCAATTTACGTGAAATTTTGTATATAGGTAGTTAGTAACTTGGGGCAACTTATAGGTTTTATACTTTTATACGTTTCATCCGATTACGGAACTTCAAAAAAGAAGGTGAAGTATTTTTTTTTCTTTAGATGTTAATTTTCTATTACATACATACATACATATAATCACGCCTCTTTCCCGTAGGGGTAGGCAGAGACCACTTCTTTCCACTTGCTACGATCTTTACATACTTGTTTTGCTTCGTCCACTTTCATTATTCCCTTCATACATTCTCTACGGTTTAGGGTACTCTTGACCTGACCTTTTGACCTGACCTTTCCTTTTATCTTAGTTATAGGTGGGATGACGGGTGTTTTTCAAATAAATACTTTATTTATCAATAAAGCTTGAAATATAGTTATAAAATTGGTAAAATGATTTGAAACTACACCAATTTAGTTATCAAAACAGCGCCGTCTATCATCAGATGGAAAAATTAATATATTTTGCCTTCAGTTACTAAAAGATTAAATAATGTAAATACATTACATTTATATGTTTAAATATTTAGATTTTTAAAATTATCTAAAGATTCTAACGTTTAATTTTTTAGTATTTTTGATATTTTATTTTAAAAGTGTAATAATTTTAATAGATAATAGTGACGTCGACCTAAAATATGAAAATTGATAAGGTTTTTATTTCAATCAATATGTACACTGATTAAAACTGGTATGTCTGCAATTATTGCAAAATTTTTAGTATCGTTATATTTTTATTAAAGAGATTTGTATATATGACGGGGCCACATTTTAGAATTGGGCATATATCATAAAGTAGTCTATCATTTCGTGAAATGGTGTGGTCATTTCATGATATTTAACACTGTTTATTGACCATCTCATGATATAACTTGACCAAATAAATATCTATCAATAAATAGAAGTCGTTTGAAGATATTAATAATTAAATACAACGTTGCTATTTCATGATTTGGTCATATGACGATATGATTAAATCGTTTTTCACCGCTAGCTGGCGCTGATAGCGTATTTTTGTCAGAAACAGAACTTTTAACAGAATTGACATCACTTTACATATATGCTTTATTGATATAATAAATAAATGTTCGCTTCTATCGCTGATATTACTAGATAAGATAGTTTTGGATTTCATTGTTTTTTGTAATAATAGCGCCATCTAATTACTAATAAACAATCTAAAATGGTAAGTCACTGATATAATTAAATATTAGAATTCTACTGAATATACTATGTAAATAATTAAAAATTCGTTCGAGGTATCATTAGATGTGTAATTATTATGTATATGTGTTCAAAAATCATGCAAAAGCTTAGTTTCAGTTTTTATGAATTTTATTTAAACAAATACGAGGGCCGAGTAGCTCTCGCCGTGAGATTTCATCATGGCACGGAAGCAAAGCCTGTACGATTCTTTCGAGGATGATTCTGTTATAGAATGCTTTACGTGCTGACTTAACACGTATCCGTTAAAGTATGGAACTTTGATCAGAAGATTCGTAAAAAACGCCACGTAAAAAAAGTTAAAATAAAACGTGATAAATTCCGTAATATTAGTTTTATTCCATGTGTATACTGTATACTAAATAATTGACTCTTAAATTGAGCGGTTTTTGCTAAATTTGCCACGGAATAGCATTTAATGATATTCCTAAATTCAAGCTCATGCGAGCGAAGCTGCGAGTAAAAAGCTAGTTATTAATTAATTTATGAAAATAACGAAACAATTTATGGGCGATGAAGTTCAAGGTCGCTACAAAGATCGTTACAATATCATATGTCATGAATGGCTTAAATAAAATTTATAATTTGTATTTTAGTATATTTATCGAAAGTTTGGGATATTATTAAACTGATTTTGAACAAAAAGAAATATCAGCACGTTGCAATAATAATGACATGTAAAACTGTGAAGTGCTAGAGCTGTGACATCGTTATTAATGAAATTTTACTTTCATTCATGTCACAGACGAGGAGAGTTTATGTATCTGCTATATGCCGAAGCTCGTTCTCTGAGGATGTATTATTATGTACGAAAAAGTTATTGTTCGACTATTGTGCAAGTAAGACCCATAAAATTACGACAAGAAAAGGAACTTGGCAAATCAAAGGGTGACATAGATGACGTCATTGGTTTTATAAGGTGGATCCTGAAAAGGTGCCAGGGAGCCGATTTGTGGCTCGTGAACTTCATAAATTACCGCTGATTTCCTTCGATCATATCAAAGTGACAAACTTACTGAAGAAGCTGTTAATTTTAGAAAATGATTTGTTAAAAATTTAAGAAAAGTACATTGATGTAAATCATTATATTGAACTGAAACGAGAGATTGCAGATATGAGAAATGCATCTATTGTTAATAATTTTGAATACACTAATATTAACATAAAATGGGATGCCTATTTAATGGATTCAGGCTGTGATAGTGGTACTATTTGCTTACCACACGTTACATTATACCCCGAAAACCACGTCGAGTTAGATTTGTGCGATGTTAGTAATCAGCTAAGTCGGGTACCTCAACAACAAAGTTCACTTACTCCACCTCAAGAACGAAACAGACAGGTTAAGGCCGGTGCTGCGGTTTCGCACACCGCTACTGCGAGTTAAAAAGTGCGAGTTAAATACCTGCATTATTGGCCTCCGCACTGCGGTATCAAACTTAGTGACGTGTGCTAATGAGCCCGCGAGGGACCCAATCGCTTTGACATCTACTAATGTAAACAAGCGATCTTATGTTGATACGGTTAAAGACAGTGAATGGAAGACATCGAAACCAGACCAGGAATAGACACTTGTGCAATGATGAAAACTGAAGAATAGTTTTATAGGGACAAAAGGAAAAGCAAGTACAGAGTCTACGAATAATTTTAAAGCAGCCGACATTAAGATACCATTATTTATCAATAATGTTGACAAAGAAACATCAGCTGATGATATAATAAACTATATATTTAAGAGAACACAAGTGAAAGTATTTTTAGAAGAGATTAAAATTAAGTATGAACGTAAATATAATGATTTTAAGGTTTATGTGTCTAGATTTAAAATTTATATTTTTTTGGATAGTAGTCTGTGGCGTGAGCTAATTAATTGATAATAAATAATTGAAAATCATATCTTCTAATTGTAAATCAGTCACGAGATCAGTCGAAGGCATACGAGCGTTATGTAAATCTGCGGATATCATAGCGTTGCAGGAGACATGGCTGTTATCACATGATGCAGCTTACATCGTGGGAATCCAGCCAGAATTTGACTGTTACAGTACTTTTGCGGTTAACACCGGTGTCAAATTGTTAAGAGGTCGAACGTACGGTGGTGTTGTCATTATGTAGCTTAAATCTTTGTTTACATCAGTGTTCATTGTGCAGTGTAACTCAATGCGTTTGGCCGCGATTAAAACGGTTTTGAACGACAGGACTAAGTTATTCGTCACCATATATATGCCCTACGACTCGTGGGAAAATTAAACTGAATTCACAATCTGTCTCAGTGAAGTAAATGCTATAATAGAATGTAATAATATAGAAACTGTATTTATATTAGGAGATTTTAATGCGCATCCTGGCGAATTATTTTTTAATGAATTGAATAGTTTTTGTTGTGAACAAATATAGGATGTAGTGGACTATGATTATTTAAAAAATATGATACGTTTACTTGTATAAGTGATATAAATGGTTCTCATCGCCGGCTGAATCATTGCTTTACAACTATGTCAGCCACGAAATCTGTTGTAAATGTTAGGGTGAGTACAGATCAAGTAACATGTTGTATAACTTTTGTTTTATAACACGTCTACATTACGTAACATTGTTTTTCAACATTGTAACATATAACTATACACATTACTATAACAATGTAATATAACAATGTTATATGACATTGGCGTAAGACATTGTCGTTTGTCGTACATCCGTTCGAGTTATATATCTTTTGTGTCACGTTACATAACACCTTTTATAACATTCAGCCTCCACATTACTGAAACATGTTATATAACAACGTTTACTAACATAATATGTTATATAATGTATACTCCCCGTTAGGGTAATTTATGATATTTTCTGGTCAGACAACTTTCCACCTGAAATAACTATTGATATAGGAAAACTGAGTTATAAAGTACAAGAATGTAATCTTATATCCGATAATGCTGTGTAGAGTGTAAGAAACCAAAGTCAAATAAATAAATATTTTGAAATTTGTTGTGAAATGTTTAGATATATAGATTTTCCTGAAGAGTTTAGGTCTTGTGAGAATCGCCGCTGTTCTTGTTTAAAATGTATGTATGGCGAGGCGGCAATAGCGACTCATGAGTATAGCGAATGTAGAAATGAATATGTTGTGGGTTGGAATATATATGTTAAACCATTTAACAGTGACGCTTGAATTTGGTGGTGGGTATTATATGGAAAACCTAAAATTGGAATTTATTACGAAAAAACGAAAGAAAGTAGGAAACTGTTTAAATCAAAACTAAAATGGCGTCAGGATAACGAACAAAAAATAAAAATGGAAATTTTGGCCACACATATTAAAACAAAAGACTTTTCTAAATTTTGGAAACAACCCAACAAATTGAATCCAAGTCTGGGCGTCCCTGCGAGTGTGAATGGTGAATGTGACATGGGGAAGGTGGTAAATATTTTTAAAAACCATTTTAAGTACAGTCAATCAGGGTAACTTTGATTAACAAGGGTAACTTTGACAGTCAAATCGCAAAATACTTTTTTTTATTTTTTACGTGCACAACATTTAGCGCATAACATTAAATTTATACAATTCGTGTACTTAATAAACTTCGTAATCGAACTCTGAAAAAAAAAGAAGGTGTCTTACTAAGTTAATGTGAA
Source organism: Parnassius mnemosyne (assembly GCA_963668995.1). Classification (NCBI taxonomy): domain Eukaryota; kingdom Metazoa; phylum Arthropoda; class Insecta; order Lepidoptera; family Papilionidae; genus Parnassius; species Parnassius mnemosyne. The sequence continues at coordinate 16,411,998 of CAVLGL010000079.1, read as the reverse complement.
AAACTTATTTAAAAGTACCACGCGCAACTGTTGTCTTTTTGCAGTGGTAAACTTTTAAAACTTTAAATGTAATTACCAAAGAGTTTAAATAAAGATAGAACTACAACTTTATGCTTTTACTGACTTTTATATGACTCCACTGCATCTGAAATTTGTGAAAAACTTAAACCCTGAAGCTATAAGATGTTTAAAAGATAAAATTCCTGCAACAAATCTCATCTGTGTCAAAGTTATCCATATTATAGGGGTTATAACTTTGACACACAACAAAATTGCCAGTTTTTGATATATCTTATGATTTTTATAGACTTTAAATATCTTGAGAGTATGAAAACCAACCTGAGAGCAAAGATTAAGAAAACTCTTTTGTCTCATATTTAACATAGTAAGAGTTAACTAAAAAAATATAGTGATGATCTGTCAAAGTTACCCCGATTGACTGTATACCAAGCAACAATCATCACAGAATTTCGATGCAGGTAACCGGGATGGAGATGATACCACGTGCTTTACGGCTAAACATGTTAGAGACGTAATAAAACACATAAAGCGCGGTAAATCTCCAGGTCATGACGGTATCAGTATCGAACGCCTGCAATATGCTGGTGTCCACCTTCCACGTGTCCTGGCCATATTATTTACTTTTTGTATAGGACACTCGTACTTATCTTCTGATTTTATGAAAACGATAGTTGTGCGAGTACTGTAAAATAAAACAGGAGATTCGTCGAACAAAAACAACTATAGACCTATCTCACTGGCAACTACTATAGCGAAAGTGATGGACGGTCTACTTGAGAGGAAGTTACAGGCATTCTTATTAGAGGAAGATTACTGTGTGATGCACAATTTAGTTTTAGACCACAGTTATCCACAAAAAGTGCTGTACTTTGTCTCAAGCACACCGTACGTTACTACACAAATCTTAGGCCACCTAATATAGCCTATTTTTTGGCCCTATCTAAGGCCTTTGATACGGTTAAATACGATGTACTTTGGAAGAATCTGGCTACTGAAACTGATGACTGTTGTTTCAGTATTGGTGCGACAATCAACAGAATCTGATAAGATGGGCAGGAGTGCTATCTAAGGCGTATGGGCTGAAGTGCGGGTTAAGACAGCGTGGCCACTCCTTCTTCCACTCCTGCACTTTTCAACTTCTACGTGAACAGTCTGATTGGTGAACTCAGTAGTAGTGGAGTCGGCTGATCTATTGATAATATTCCATATAACAACATAAGTTACACCGACAATATGGTGCTGCTGAGCCCATCAATTAGTGGTCTAAGAAAACTACTTAGTATCTGTGAGAAGTATGCAGCGGCTCATGGTCTACGGTACAGTATTAAAAAGAGTGAAATCATATTTTTTAAATCAAAAATAAGAGCTATAATTTTCCCACTGTCGCTCTTGAAGAGGTACCACTGAAAAGAGTGACAAATTTTAAGTACTTAGAGCACTGGGTTACTGAAAATATGTCAGATGATGCTGCTATAGAGAGGGAACGCAGGGCTCTAGCTATGAGGGCGAATATGCTCGCCCGTAGATTTACACGGTGTAATACAGAAGTTAAACAAACTCTCTTCAGAGCCTATTATCAGTCCTTTTACACCAGCAATCTATGGGTTGAGTATACACTGCGCGTCCAATATAATAACGTATTTAGGATGCTGATGGGGCTGCCTAAGTACTGCAGCGCTTCGGAAATTTTTGCTGAGGCTCGCATAGACAGTTTCCCAGTTATCATGCGCAACCGGATTGCCTCCGCATGGCGCCACGTCCTTGCCTTGCCGGCTCCTTATTTTAAGGCACTTGTAAAACAGATATTATATATACAAATCAGCTATGTGCCCGAGTTTGCTGCGCACTGATGAGCTCCAAATTTTAAGCATGAGTGAATCATAAAATATGTTTCTGTTACCAATGGATCTTCTGCTCTGTATTAAACTAATTAATAAGTGAGTTATCAAATTGATAAGTGAATTAATAAATTAATAAGTGAATATTACAATAACAATACTTGTTATTATAATATCCCCTTATAAAAATGACTTATAAAAATGTTTTACAAGTGCCTTAAAATAAGGAGCCGGCAAATATTTAATATGCGGGGGAAACGTCTATTAGGTTGTATAATATTTACACTAAAGAGATAACGTTTCCCGTCCTTTAATTCTTATTATATCCTTATTTAATCTTTATAAATCCTTATTAGATTAATAAAAATATTTCAATAATATGACAATAAAAAGGATAACTACGGAAATAGTTTTCACCGTTTCATTTACCATCAGAGAAAAACTTATTTCAAAATAGTGGTTGAATAAAATTTCATTTGACGAAGTAAGTTTTACTTACGTTGAAGAAATAAATATAGTATTTCATTTTACTTTTTTAAGCACACGTGTTGAATGTTCAGTTAATAAGTTTGTCGTAACTCCTATTGAAATACAAACGCAGTGGCACGTTTTTTAGCATAGCGCCTTACTAGTTGGGCCTTAATGAGTGAAAATCCCGTTACAAGATACGTTATATTAATTATATTCTGATATTAGTATAACAGTAACAATTATTTTAAATCTAAGTCTAAAGATACAGATGGATTTTTTTATAGAAGTGTAAAAAGCGAACATACAGACCACCTAATGGTAAATGAATGCTGTGCGCCCTAGGTACATGTATCATTGACAAAGAATAAAAATAAAAATGTGTTATCCCCCGTGAGGACTAAGGTGGAACAGCTCTTTACCAGAAAAAACGGACGTAATAAGTTCACGATGAAATAAATTTAGCTCTGAATAGTACCTGGCATTGGGATTTTGTCTTGTGCCTTCCGCCTTTTTATAGCGTAATATCCCATTCATAATAGCTTAATATATTTTCTCGTGTAATAGGAAGGTCCTATAGTTATACATATAAAGGGTATGAATATTATTGCGGAAAAATGTACGTTATATACACGTATCTACCAGATTTTATTAAGATGTGCTCCCAGATCAACTAAGAAAAAAGACGAGGTGCTGCGTACATTTTAAGTAATGCCGAAACAATGCTCAATTTTGTGAAATAACACAGTTTAGTAAATAAAATGTTAAATTTATTTTATTTTTTGTTGGTAGGTCCATGCTGCAGCTCTATATCATGGTCGTAGCACGAATAGGTCGGCTCGACCAGAGAAGGACCACGCTCTCAAAGAATACCAGCGTAAAATATTTTCGTATGGTTAGTGTAGAGAATCGCATAACCGTAAAACCAATACATGGTAGCACCACGTTCTCACAGAATACCAGCTTCATGCTGCTGTGTTTCTGATGGTGAGTGTAGAGAACCGGAGACCCCTTTTTTACTGGAAATGAGTTCTTTGTCCTCAGGGGTATAACGCATTTTCATTTTAATTCTTAATCCAGTATATATGTAGATATCTAAGGCCCACATTATCCACTTACTATCAGGTGGAATGTGTGCTAGTTTGTCACCCGTATTCTATAAAATATAATTACGGGACTAACTGTCTTATACTAGCAAACTAGGGCCCATATTAATAAACGTTACTCAGCTCAAGTACACGCACTTGATTGCAATCTTTAGGTTATGATCTTATTCATAAACATATCTCAAGATGCGGCTTAGGTTCACGATATCAGCTGAGTGACGCACTGATTAATAAACGAAACTCGCCTTTCAAGTGTGTGTACTTAAGATGCTAAAATCTAAGTGCGGGCAGTCAGTGACTTAAGATCGTGATTGTTGACATGGAGATTGAAAATATTTTAAGAAAAATTAATTATTACGACGAAATTGAGTACACTGACGATATTTTACGGCCCTCGCGATATCGTTTACCAAAAATTTATATAAGGGATGCCTCCGATCCTTTTAAGTTACCCAGTGAACAATTAAAAAAAATATACATATATTGTTTCATTAATAAAAGACTCATTGGTGAAATACAATAACAGAGGTGTACCAATTTCCCCAGAAGTAGACGTTCTATTAACTTTAAGATTTTATGCTACAACATCATTTCAACTATGTACATATTGTATATTATTTATTTAAGTAGGTATAATTTATTTTATTATATTAATTAATCTGAGCTGTGGTAGCTCAGATGGTTAGCGCTCCCTGTATATTTCACAGTACGCGAGCAACCCGGGTTCGATCCCTGCCAGCACCAATGAAATTGTTAATTGCAATTTTAAGTGCTGATTTACCACGTGCTCGTCTGTAAAGAAAACCATCGTGAGGAAACCTGCATGTCTGAGAAATAAAAAAAACATTTCGAAGACACGTGAAGTTCGAAAAAACACAGTATGGCAGCGCGGCGGACATTTCCTTGCTTTCAGAAATGAGAGGAGGCCTGTGCCCAGCAGTGGGACGTATGGAAGCCGTAACTTTAACTTTTTAACTTTTATATAAATTAATATAACGTATTAAATTTCAAAGTAGGTAATGAGAGCATCCACAACTTTTTCTGCCACCATGGCGGCGCCACTTAAAAATGAGGTGTAATATTTGACAGATTACAAAGCGGGGAAGTTATTTGTTAAAAAAATATAAAAGTTAATGTTTCTTTTTTTAGCTATATTTATATTAATTAGTTTAAAAATAAATAAAACAAACTAAAGATATTCATAAAAGTAAAAAAATCAAAAACAGTTAAAATGTGCAAAAAAATAAATAGTAAACCACTGAAATATTGTTTTCTGTATTAATATAATACTCTAAAAACTGATAAAATATTATGTAAAACTAACTTTTCATTTAAATGACATTGTGTAACAAAAAACTCGCTTATTACCGCACAATGGAAAACATGAAATATCGGTATATTTACGAGTACGAGTTCTACCGTGGCACTAGTGCTGCAGAAATAGCTCGAAGGATTGATGATTTGTACGGCGCTGGTGTCGCATAAAAAGCACGCGACGTTTTTGGTTTTAATATTTTCGTTCTGGAAATTTCGACCTTCAGAACCACCACCGTGGACGGCTGGAGACCAAAGTGGAAAATAAAGAATTAAAGGCTATTGCGGAAGCGGATCCATCACAAAGCACTTCATAAATAGCTGGCAGGCTTCGGGGTAAGTGATAAAACTGTATTAATCCACTTTAAATGACCTTAAAAATTTTTCAGTGTAAGTAGACCTCCCAGTACGGGTGTCATCATAATAATGCAAGATCAGAATATACCGGTTATTGAACAATAGATATTTAATAATACATACTTGGTAAATAAAAGAAAGAGATTGAAAATAGAAGCACTTATCATTGCCACTCTTTCATTAATAATGCTGTCGCGTGTCGCATATTAGTAAATAGCAAAAAATATGAAACAGAAAATGATAAGTAGCTAAATTATAAGTAAGGTAAGTAATAAGTTCCAAAGATGTTCACGTTGTTTTAATCTTAATTTTTTTTCGATTTTGCATATTAACCTTGCTTACATGGAACAATAATTACTAATACATTGCATAACACCTTGGTATATTCTACTACCCTTAGGTTATTTATAAGTAAGCTATGCTTATAAATACTCTAAGCTACTACCAACTAATATCAAAATATTTAATTTGATTTCTCACAACACCTAACCCTACAGTAGGAGCAGCCTTAACAAAGGCGCGTAACGGGCTAAGTGATACAGACACTTGCACGCAGAAGTAAGGTGCATTAATACGTGCGCCACATTATTTTTATTTCGACGATTAAAACGGTAGACTATTTTAACGTAGGTCGCTTCCGAGGCATGCAAAGTATTATGAACATTAGTGACGTTGTAACTAGGTAACTCCCAAGTTTGCTATCAGAGAGTGATTCTTCGTTTTTTGTACTATTATTTATTCTCTGCTTGTGCCAAATGAATACAGGTGATGTCGACGACAATTTCACCGAACAATTTACATTTAAATGAAACTAATTCATACGCATTTAATCGCGTATATTAACTTATTTTATATTTCCGACGTTTCAAGTACTTTATAGCAACCATAGTCACGGGGGGCACTGACGTATTCAATGTCCCAACGTCATAGTTATCTACGGCTAACTTTAGTTTAAAATTATCAATTTTTGGTTCGATCTACGCAGAATGAGCTTATAGTATCTTGACGTCTTGCAGTTGTATGCTTGAGTTAATATTGAATTTTATTATCTATATGATCTTAAGTAGATGGCCCAATCATCTTCTCATTTGAAATTAGGATGTTTTTTTTAATTCAATATCCTCTCTAATTATCCTAGGCATGCATTGGTGTTCTTTTGCGAGTTTTTGTGGTCTATCAAATCTGCGGTGCCTCCGCAGATGTGAGAGACCACGTAAATAAAATCAGTTACATTTAAATGTTATTATAACACTTAGAAGGAAGGATGTGATGACTTTTGAACTTCAATAAAAAAAAGGTCAAGCCTTATTTATTAACTGCCTTAATGAATTATTATACTGTACTATACCGAATATTGTGATCAGAAAGATCTGTTGTAGCTCCAGGGCTAAGCGCTCGCTGTAAATTTCACAGTACACGAGCAACCTAGATTCTATGCCCGCCGGTACCAATGAAATTGTTAATTGCAAGTTTAGGTGCCGATTTACGACGTGCTCGGCGGTAAAGGAAAACATCGTATGTAAACCTGCATGTCTGAGAAAAAAGAAAAAAAATATATTTGAAGACATGTGAACTTCATCAACACGCATTGGGGCAGCACGGTGGACATTTCCTTACCCTAAAACCGTCTCAAAAATGAGATTAGGCCTGTGCCCAGCAGTAGGCCGTATATAGGCTGTAATTAACAAACTAAATACTGAATAATTGTAAGATGTTAGGGTCGCAGTATATTAGTAGTAATTGCCACTTTAGCCCATTTACCATCTCCGTCACTTGACACTCAACAAAGTAAGTCATGAACCGAAGATGGACTGCCTCATAGCCAAAGTTATACTGGAAACTATGTATACTGCGGCTTATAAGTAAAAATAGCGAAAAGGCAGTCCATACCCTAACTAGCCACAGAAAACTTTGATAATGATATAAACAATGTTTGTAAGAAAATAATAAAAATATGCAGTGTTTACGTATTAAGTGAAGTTGCAGTAGATAGTTAGTTAGTAGATAAAGAACATTGCTAAGTGTCACGATAATAAGACACAGAGTAAACGGGACATTTTGGTAAAATATTATAAGGCGAAAAACTTTAATACGCTCGACACTAGGTCGCCGAGGATCTCTTAGATGATTTAGACGTTGTACATGAACATAGAGCGTTGGCTTTCTCGTAGGTCCTCTAGGTGTATGAATGAAGTTAAGACAAAATTATTCAATAGTTACTGTCATAAATTCTACACTTGCAGCCTGTGGACGAAGTGTACTCGACGATCTCATCATATACTACGTATTTTGTACAAAAATGGATTCAGTATGTTTCTGGTGCTACTATGTTTTTGCATCGCATCAGGTATGTTGGCCGAGGCACGCATGGACAGCTTTGAATTAATATTACGCAAAATATTAGCCTCTTTGATGCGTCACGTACGAGACAGTACCATCGGCCTCCTAATTTCCATACCTAAGATTGTCCTATAGTGAAGCACTGACACAGTGCATTTGGGTTTCTAGCAAAGTTTCCTTAATAAGTAATTCAGGTCAATTCACTAACTTCTTATTTAATAAGTATATCAACAAATGAGTGTATTTACCTAAATTAGGAATAAATACAAAATTGCATTTCGGTGCGTGTCACACAAAAGTGCTGGAATTTGCGTGTGGCTGGTATGACAGCAAGAAAATAGGCCACTATTTTTTTTTCAATATTGTGTAGTGTAACCCTCATGACAGTATTTAATTAGTGTTAAGTTAGAATAAGTTTATGCAGTATAATTAAAGTCTTGAACTGAGTAACACGTGTCCTTTTCATTCAACACCTTCCGACATTACATGGCGACCCTGCCAGGCGGTGCGCTGCTACAACGCGCGCGCACCGCCGTATATTTGCTTTTTAATTTTAAATGGGCCTATTTAAAATTAAAAAGCAAATATTAATACTATTAAATTAAATAATGAAGTGAAACGATTGGCAAAAAATATTATAACAGAATGGACGCAATACCGGATGTGACGAAAAATACTCGTTAATGAAGTAATATAATGTATATGTATAAAAGTACCATGTATTATAAATGTCCGGATTAGATGACTTTTGTCTTGTAAATGTTCGCGAAATTCAAAACATAATATGCCTCGTATGTCGTATACTTCTGTGAATACGCCATTTTTACTTGCTAGGGGGTGTGACCAAATGTCCTGCTAAATGTCAATATACATTATAGTTTTTACAACACTTAGACTTAATTTCCAGTTTCAAGTTTTCATTAATATTATTCATTAATTACGTTTCTAATAGTTTTAAGGTTTGATAAAAATAGATAAATTTATTTTTTATTTATTTTTTGTCGGTGGGAGGTGAGGTGAAGTCCTCACGACAGTATATAATTAGTGTTAAGTTAGAATAATTCTAAGCAGTATAATTCAATTCTTGAACTGAGCAACACGTCTCTTTTTCATTCAACACCTTCTAACATTACAATAGATTCATTAAAGTATCTACTGGTGTATCAATCACCATGAGTCTGTTGCACAGTGATGAAGTACTTTTATTAGAGTAAGAGAAAAAGAGGAACCCAAACGGAGTTGGGTACACGATATACTCATAAATAAACAAAGATTACTGCTTGAAGAGAACGAGTCCGTTCTTACTAAGACCTCTTACGAAGATCGTTTTTTATTTATTTCGATATGAATAGAAGAAACTTTGATGAGTTGCATGATAATTTAATACCAACAATATTTAAAGCCAATTTTTATTGCAGCCAAAAATATTAAAACTACTTTGAGTCAGCTCATAAATTATAAGTAAATATACGAGTCTAAAGCTGAGTGAGTATGTTTAGGGGTTTTAATTAAAGGCATCCATTCATTAGAGCCTATAAAACTCCGCTGCGGAACATGGCCCTTTCCTGTAGATTGCCTCAGAGGGTGGATTATACCACGGTTAAATACTTGTGCTCTACTCTTCATTAATTTCAAAAAATAACTTCCGATTTTATTATTTAACAAAAATTGTAAAAAAAACTGTGACATGAATCTTCTATTGCACAAGTGATACAATTAAAATTTTTGCACAACCGACTTCAATATAAATAAAATGAGAGCATCATAAATTTAGTCGAATTTAATTAAATACGCATTATTAAGGATAACTCAAAAAGGACTGATCAGATCTTGATCAAATTTATATGAGACTATATGAGAAAGCACCAGTTTTCAACTAGGAAAAAGCATCATTAAAATCGGTTAACATAAAAATACAGTAAAATTGAGAACCTCGTCCTTTTTTGAAGTAGGTTGTTAAAACAGATTTCAGTTTTTAGATTTTAGATTAGAGTTTTGAATTTTTCATACAAACTAAGAAAACGCACTAACACACTTGTCACTTGGCGACAAAAAACAACATGCTGGTCCGCTAAAGCTTTGCCTCTGGACCGCGTTGTGCTACTCTCGCTCTCCAGTTGCATTTACAAAGGAATACATAGTACACGCCCACAAACTATGAGTATGCCACGCTGCACTGCATCCGGTCCGGTAGTGGCATCTACCTGTTTCTTATAACTTTCTGTATTAAAACTTTAATCGCAAACTGTTACGGCCTACAGCTGCCCCTGCAAATGTCGAGTCTCCCGGGGCCCATGAGCGTAAGATTCAACGAGCAGCCGCAGGTTCGAGCCCGAGTGGCTATATGGAAGAATTTCCTATAATATTAAGCTATATGGAAAATGTTTTATCCTACTACAATTTAATGGGGAGGCTAGTCAAACAGAGATTACTTACCTGTATCTGAGGCGACTGCCGTCTCAGGGCTCGGTCAGGCCGGAGGTGTGTATGTGTTGAGTGTAGTGGTGTTTTTGTGGTGTTAGTTGTGATAGACTTGACTGGAGCGTTGAAGTCGGCAGCAACCCGGACTTCGGCACCGCTCCAAATTGTGGTAATCTCCAGTGGCATCATCCACAGTCACTTACTTTCTTCTTCAGTATGTCAGTCTATTAACTATACCGTACAGTTAACTAATTTCCAGACGCCACTAACACTCGTTTATTATAAAGCGTAACACACAACACGAATACCGAATGTTCAGATCAAAGGTCACTTCCGTTTCGCGTGGCAACAATTATTTCTAGAACAATTCAGACGTTGATCGCAATCAATGTTAACTTCCTAACAATTTGTTAGCCCGGCTTCTAATTCTAGACTTAACAAAAAACCCTCGTCGTGGCACAATTTGCTAACAAAACCGACTCTAAAAAATGGAGGTTTCCCGGGCGACTTCACGACGTGCTCTCGACAGCACTGTATTCGAGAAACTAACTCTTGCGCTCGCGCCCTCTCGCCACAGCCACACCGCTCGCCCGAACGTCAAAACCGGTATGGGCCCGAGCCGAGCGCCCTCTGGCGTCAAATCCCGAAACCAGCGTTTGGGCATGAACACAAACATTCCTGCACTTGCAACGTCTTTCGAAACGTATCTGTATGGCCTGAACTTTAACCATTCACATAAAAAAAAACCTGTTATATGCGATTTATAATGTACACAGCGCTATCTAGGTACGTGTTTCGTAAAACATGGGTAGCCTTGATATTTTTGCGTAACTTATTTTCATCTCATGATTGCTCATAAACAAATATCCAATTTCAATGTTTTAAATATCAAATATTCACAATACAGATACACCTTTGATGATAGTATCTTAAAATACGTTCAAATTACTAGCAAGATTATATTCATGATTTCCGATTTAGTGAAGAGACATGTCCGCTTCGAGTACATGTGCAGAGTTGGTATAGCCACCGTCTTGGTGTTTATCATACAGAACGCATTTCCGTCAGTATAAGCAGGAATCAAATGCTATGATTCCTCCCTCCGATTTCAAATATCAGACAACGAGGCGGAAGCTAAAGTAACCAAAGGATTGCTTTAGCTTCCGTAATACGTACAGCAAAGGAGTGGAATAAACTGCCGGCGCCTGTATTTCCTTCTTCATCTTCGAGTTCATCACTATTTTTTACCGTCAGGTGAGGGTGCAGTCAAGCAATGTCTTATAATAAATTAAAATATATTGGTCCTATGTATAACGTGACTACCCATAATGAGTTTACATTATCTTGATGTCTATAGCAGTGATATACTTGAGTTTAACTAAAATTTTATTAATTTTGCGATCCGAGAGCGGATGGTACCATGTAGCCATCTTCTCTATTAAAATTTTGAATTTTTCTAATTTAATGGCTAAAAATAAAAAAAAAACCGGCCAAGTGCAAGTCGCACTCGTGCACCAAGGGTTCCGAACAAATCCATAGGTATATAAGTTTAAAATGATTAAAAATATTTTTATTATATGATGTTACTAAAAATTTATGCTTTTCGCAATTTTTCCTTTATCGGTGCTATAATACGTTGCTTCATACCAAATTTTAAGATTGTGAGTTCACGGGAAGTACCCTGTAGGTTTTGATTCCCTTGCGAATGTCGAAAATTTGCGGCATAAACGGCTGTATCTTTTGATTGCGTTAGCTTAGAAGGTTGATTTTTATCACAGCTCCAAGGGACAGTAGACTTGAGTATTTGATATGAATTTCAGCTTGATATCTCTACGCGTTCCTGAGAAAAAGGGTCTTGACAGACAGACAGACAGACGGACAACAAAGTGATCCTATAAAGGTTCCTTTTTTTACTTTTGAGGTACGGAACCCTAGGTTTATAAGTTTATAAGTCCGTGCTATTTTTGATGAAAATTATTATTGTAGATAAAAGAATTTTCAAATTTATTTTAGTCTCAAATTAAATAAAAAAAAATTGAACTTTTTAAGAAGTCCATCGGTAGCCTTCGTTTTACAAACATTTCTTTGTTTTACTATTCATAGCCAGCGTTAACTACAATCCCAACTGACGGTAAGTGGTTATGTAGCCTAAGACGATGGAGCGCACTGACATAGCAAAATCCTATTCACTCTTCCTGCATATCTTACAATGTCGTCCCTCCATATAGAGGGAGGCTCCCCTGCACTTCGCTTATCGATACGAGGTTGCCACTTGAGACCTTTCTTCCTATTGTTTATAGGTTTTCTAAGCTAGCCTTTTCTAAGCTGGCAAGCCCATTACCATTTCACTTTAATTATAAGTAGGGTTATGTCAGTTACTCTGGTTCTACTGCGAATCCTCATTTATAACTTTGTCACACAGAGAAACCCCTCCAATTTTTTTTTTATATTTTTCAGATCATGGTTTGTCTAACATTTAAAGAAAACATTTTTTTTTATAGGAGAGGGGGCAAACGAGCATGCGGCTCACCTGATGGTAAGTGACTACCGCCGCCCATGAACAACTGCAACACCAGGGGAATCGCAGATGCGTTGCCGGCCTTTTAAAAAGGAGTACGCTCTTTTCTTGAAGGTCCCTAAGTCGTATCGGTCCGGAAAAATCGCTGATGGTAATCGATTCCACAAGGAGGTCGTGCGAGGAAGAAAACATCTTCTAAATCGCACAGTGGTGGACCGCCAATCATCCAGATGGTGTGGATGGTATCGGGAGTTCTGCCGCGATGTGCGTTCGTGAAATTTAGCGGCTGGGATGAATCCGAACAATTCCTCAGAGCACTCCCCATGGTAGATGCGAAAGAAAATGCAAAGGGATGCAACATCTCTTCGCAGTTCCAATGAATCGAGCCGATCGGAAAGGGCTCGGTCGTCGACAATTCGAGCCGCTCTGCGTTGGATGCGGTCAAGTGGAAGGAGCTGGCACTGGGGAGCCCCTGCCCAGAGATGGGAACAGTATTCCATGTGAGGCCGAACTTGCGCCTTGTAAAGTAGCAGGCGGTGTGCCGGCATGAAATACTGTCCCGCTCTGCTGAACACGCCAAGCTTTTTAGAGGCCAATTTGGCCTTCCCTTCCAAGTGACCACGAAACTGCACGTCACTCGATATGTCGACTCCGAGGATACCGATACTGGCTGAGGCAAGAAGGGAAGTGCCTTGAAACTGAGGAGATACGACAAAGGGGTTCTTTTTAGCGGTAAACGCGCAAACTTGTGTCTTCTGAGGATTAAATTGGACTAGATTTAGTCGCCCCCAATCCGAGACTTTGTTCAGCAAAGACTCGACTTCAGACACAAGTTTGTTCCGGTACTCAGCGACGTTTTCCCGAGAAATATTGGCACGGCCGGTGTATAGAGCATCACCAGTGCTGTCATCCGCATAGCAATGAATGTTACCAGTTAGCAACATATCATTGATATGCAGAAGAAACAGCGTTGGTGATAGCACACAGCCTTGTGGAACACCAGCGTTAATAGGCTTGTAGTCAGAGCATGCACCGTCTACAACGACCTTGATGCTCCGATCTACAAGGAAGCTGGTGATCCAATTGCACAATTTCTCGGGAAGCCCATAGGAAGGGAGCTTCGAAAGAAGCGCTTTGTGCCAAACCCGATCGAAGGCCTTCGCAATGTCAAATTTCATAAGTCCAAGAATGTCTTTTTCTTTATGCACTTAGGGAAGCACCATTTTTATTTTATTTAAATTGTTTGATTTAATTTTATAATACTGTACCTAAATATAAGTATCTGTATCTAGATATCCCTCCCCAATAATGTTCTATTAAAGTCATACTCATAAAAACAGCGTTTTATTATAATACATTAATCATAAAATTCATTATCACCTAATTATTAAAAATATGCAATAATAAAATTACATAGGTATTAAAAAACTATCGAAATCGAAGTAACGAGAGCATGTTGGTCGTTTCACATCTAAATGATATAAAAATGCATTTTCCAATTTCACTAATCAACATCGCCGCGAAAGTTTCTTCTTGTTTGGGCAAATTAATTTCTTTATAAAACAATATTTACAATTACCGTTGTACAAATATTAACTAAATTAAGTATTTCTATTCATAAACAGCCTTATTTATAACAATTGCTTATTCCAAGCTTAATTCGACGTTAAACTTTGACTAGTTAATCTCAGAGTAACTGAGTATTCACTTCTATATTACTATGTTATTAATAAACATGGAGTAACCTCGTACTAACAATACATTCCTTACGCCGGGATCAAGTATTTCTTATATACAAAAGTACTCTGTGATTAAGTAAAATGAGTGAGTCAGTGAATGATTGGTGAATGAACTCAATGCTTGATGATGACATTAAGGACAGTGACAGGCAATATTTTGAGTTTGACAACTTGACAAGAGCTGAAAATGGTTGAAAAATACGCGTTACGTGTTGTTCCTCGTGTTGTTTTGGGACTCAGAGGAAAAACTAAGTTCCAAATTAAAGCACATTTAATCAGGTCTTAAAATGGATCAAAAGCGCAATCGCTCTCAAAATTGGGATGAAGAAGAAAAGGTAATTTAAGTCAATAAATTTATTAATTTATTATTAATGAATCGTTGTACCGTGGTCTTTATTGATATTATCTTTTACTGTTTCAGCTTTTATTTCATACTGTGCTCAAAGAATATGCGGACATTATTGAAAATTAATCCCTAGATACAGATACAATCGAGATAAAAACTAAAGCGTGGGAAGAGGTTCACAAAAAGAAAGATGATTATTGGTTTTCTGATTTTAAATCTACCTAGGTTAGGAATTTTAGGTGCCCTGTTTGTTTTTCCAGAATATGATCTATATTTCTGCTAAATTTGTACCAAATCTGTTGTTCAATTTAAGCATAAAATTAACCCTCGGTTGGTCGCGTGGGGTCTTTAAAAGCCTAGGTATTTTTAAAATGCAAATATTTTATTGTTAATACTATCATAGAAACTTGAAATTCCAGGTACCCTTGTAGCGGGTGGAAGGAAAAGGGGAGATCTCCCGCCGGGCAAGGTGTTCTGCCCGGGGAGCGGCCAGCGCTCCGATTGGTAGTTCGGAGCTATTCTATATATGCTGCTTTAATTTCGGAACTTTGATAGCGCGATTTTAGGCGATGTGGCGGCGCTGTCGTCGCGCCACACCCTCCTAAGTTTGATTATAGTTTCCGCTAATCGCTGCTAAGTTCAGTGCCCGCGCAGGCGTCGTGAGATACGGAAGGTTATTTTGTGCGTAGGCTTTGAAAGACCCCACGCGACTAACCGCGTAAGTAAAAAGTGATTGGAACTTATTTTTTTATTTACTTGTAGCACATGATGTTTTGATGATTTTTGTGTTGTTTTAGGCGTTTTAGTTACTATAATGGACGCTCGACAACAAGAACGCATATTGCATTGGTTGGAGGAGGAGGAAGAGGAGATTCTTGGTGGAGAGTATGATGAAGATGGAAATCATATATACCCGGACGAAACAAGCGAACACAACACGGATTCAGAGCAAGAATGTGATGATGGTGATCCAGAAACCCAGGATCATGTGTCAGAATCGTCCGAAGACCAACAAATGGATGTAGATAGTTCGGATAGTGATGATAATGAGCCATTGATCCACATGTCATCACATAACTTTTAATTTGTCAAAAAAAAAAAGATAAAAGTGGCCACTATAAAACAATTTGCAAATGGAGGAAGACACCGTACACACAGGGTATCAGAACAAGGAGACAGAATATAGTTACAGAGCAACCAGGCCCACAGGGTACAGCTCGGGCGGTGAGTAACCCCTTTGAATTTTGGCTTTTGTTTTTGGACGTTGATATGTTGCAGCATATTGTGGAGTGCACGAATATAAAGATAGCATCTATGCAGACAAATTACGAGAGGCAGCGTGACTGTGAGGAGACCAATATCATTGAGCTAAAAGCGTTGATTGGTATTATGTATCTGATTGGTATTCATAAATCGTCACATGCTTTGATTGATGATATTTGGATGGCTGATGGTACGGGGTTAGATAAATGCCGTGCTAGTATGTCCAAGCAACGTTTTCGTTTTTTATTAAGAGTCCTCCGATTCGATAATATTCATACACGGGAACAACGCAAAGCCGTTGACAAACTGGCGCCAATAAGAGAGATATTTGAGCAATTTGTAAAAAATTGCCAGACAAATTACAAGAACACTGAATATGTTACTATAGATGAAATGTTGGAGAGCTTTAGAGGCTCGTGTGGATTTCGCCAATATATGCCAAGCAAACCAGCTAAATATGGCATAAAGTTGTTTTCTCTAGTGGATGCCACGACATTCTATACAAAAAACTTAGAAATATATGTCGGAAAACAGCCAGAAGGTCCCTACTTTCAAGATACTTCAACAAAAGCTCTTGTCAAACGAATGATTGAACCAATATCAGGTACAGGACGAAATGTGACTATGGATAACTGGTTTACTAGTGTTCCATTAGCTGAGGACCTATTGACAAATCATAATTTGACAGTAGTGGGTACATTGAGAAAAAATAAACCAGAAATTCCAAGTGAATTCAAGCGAAAAGGCTTGCAAGTACATTCCACAGCGTTTGGATACAAACCGACAGAGACTTTGCTCTCATACTGCCCAAAAAAGGATAAAACAGTGTTACTACTTTCAACTATGCACAATGAGGGTATAATAGATGAGACATCCGAGAAAAAGATTCCAGAAATCATAATTTTTTATAATTAAACGAAAGGTGGAGTGGACGTGGTGGATAAACTTATCGGAACTTACACTGTTGCACGCGTTTGCTACCGATGGCCGTTGAGGTTGTTCTTTACAATGCTCGATGTTGGAGCGGTAAATGCCCACATAATATTGGATACCGTAAATCCTAACAACCGAATAGGTCGCAAGTTATTCTTGAAAACGCTAGCATTCGAACTATGTCGTCCTCAGTTGGAATCGCGGGCCACTATATCAACTTTGCCACGCGAATTGAAACAGCTTATTCTGCGATTCGTACCTCGTCCCGTGGATGTTCCTCACGAAGATACTGGTTTCGTACCTACGAGGAAACGATGTATTCACTGCACCAGGGGAACAGATAGAAAATTTAAAACTATCTGCCACTTTTGTAAGGGAAATATATGTCCAATACATTCAAAATCAGTATATACTGACTGTGTTCAAACGGAAAATTAGTGTGAATTTGAAACGCAAATGTATATATTTTTTTTTTGTTGGATCTACTTACATTTCTTTTTATATTGTTAAATAATGCCTTAAAATACCAAAAAAAGGTTAACACGATTGTTTTTTTTTTTATTATAAGAAATAAATTTTTTTTTCTCTAAGTCATGTAAAACACTAAAAGTTTTAAGGAGTTAATAAACATTTATTTTCTAATAAATTATAGTCTTTTTATTCAAGTAATATATATAAACAATTATATGATAAAATAAATAAGAAAATAATAATTGTAAGATGTTTTCTACGCTGTTAAATTTTGGGGTCCTTAAAGACCCCACGCGACCAACCGCGTAAGTTTAAAAGCGCGACCAACCGAGGGTTAACAAGCATTTGAAAAATGGGCCCACCAACCAAAAACAAAAATAAACTATACATTTTCAATTGGGTCTATTTGGTTAATATTCATACAACTAATTTCATCTTCTGTACTTACAGGTTTAATGAGTTAAATAGCCGACATCGGAAATTAAGTCAGCTGAAAATACAGTGGAAAACTATGAAGGCAAAGGCTCTGAAGAAATACAGCAACTACAAAAAAGAATTGACTAAATCAGGTGCTGGGGCAAGACCTGCAACTCCTAATGATGGAGTAATAGAAATCAAAGATTTGTTGAATCCTGTAGAGGTGTTGACGGATCATATTATATATGATTCAGATGGGATTGTGATTACATTTTTTATACTTTAGTTTCTTAGCAAATGTATACATACATACTGCTATACTGCTTATAACATTTTAGAAGACTAATTCCTCAATTCATTCATTCATCAATCATTCCCATTCTATTTAATTATTTAAGCAAATATTGTTGTTCTGTTTATGTAGTGTATGTTATGTTTATCAACAGTAATATTTTTTAATAACTGGTTTTCATTTACAGAACCATGATGACTATATAAACAATATGATAAGCCATAGCAAAATGTCGAAAGAGGAAGAACAAGGAGACGTTTGGAAATGGCTGAAGAGGAACATGCAATTAAAATGGGAGAACATGCAATTAAGATGGAAATACATAAATAATAACTAAAATGTGCATTACTCGAAAGAGAAATTTTAGAAATTAGAAAAGTGTGTGAGGAGCAAAATTAATATAAAGAAGAAACAATATATACATTTATCCTTAAAAAATAAAATAGAAACAGAAACAGAAACTTTTTTACTCAATATACATAATAGTTTTTACTATTGAAAGTCACTCTTTTGTTTAATTACCACTGGTTCGAAAAAAAACCTCTGTCCTGAGAAGAACCAGCAAGAAACCCAGAGGGACTTTTTTTTAAAATAACAGCTTACAATGTATTATAATGTATGTTACACAAATTAACAACACAATAAATTAGAAATAGCTTGGTAGCGATCACCACATTTCCAGGGGTTATTGACATCCATAAATTCTTTAATATTATAATAACCCTTTTTATACAAACTTAGTTTAATAAAGCACTCAAAAGTTTTTATATTACATAGCTTCATATTGACTTGAAATGTGCAGTACCCTGCATCTTTCCCTGAAACAATAATTTGCGGCCTAAATAAAAGCACTTTACTCTAAAAATGAAATATTATCACATTACTTCCCTGGATTTATTCCATATTGATAAAAATTGTATGTAGTCATTATGCTTTGACAGTTGACAATGACGTAGCAGAAATATTTTCCTTTATAAATGAGTATTATGTTTGGAATCAATAATTATTATTATAATAACTGTCTTATGTATTAACTTATCTTTTTGTTGAAATTTGTAAGCCAGAATTCGCCTCTAAATAACTAAATAAAATAAGTTAAATATACATACATAGCTTTTGACGGTGAAATGTGTTTTTTTTATTTTGTAGATGTAAATATTGTATTATTTATTTAAAAAATTTCATTAATAAATGCTGCCCGTACTGAATTTCCTCTTAGGGAGTTATTTACTAATTCTGTGACTGGAACATTTCCATCATTTTCTACTGCATCCTCAAGTAGATCTTGCTTGTGAATTGCAATGTTGTGCAGTATTGCAAATGCAACAATATATAGTTTTGTATTCACTAATTTTGTATTAAGTCCTGTAGCTGTAAACACCGAAACCTTTGCTTCCACACTCCAAAGTATCGTTCTACAGTGTTTCGGGTCCTGATGTGCGACTGGTTGTACATTTTTTTTCTATTGTGTATTGGGACGCAGGATAGGAGTGAATAAATAAGGAGTACAAGCATAACCAGAATCTCCGAGAAGCCTGCTTTTAAATTCTGTGTGCGTGTTTTAAATGTGTGCTGCCTCGCCAATGTGCCACTACATTATTCTTGAGTCATGTGTGCTGCCTCGCCAATGTGCCACTACATATATCCATGATCAAAAATGTGTCGAATTTCGCGGAGAATACTTCGAAAAACAATAAATACATTTTTAAATAGTAATGTTGTGTCACTTCCTTGATTCCCGCAATTTTCAGTGCCGCCCTCGTATATCCATGATCTCTAAATTAGCATTTGACACAACCTGGTACAAAGTACTCATAGCTTTGTTAATATGAAATAATAGATATAGGAGATTATACTTAATCTGTCTAAGATATAACTAGGTAACTATATGGCAAACATGGGCTAGCTAGGTGCTATAAAACTTACTTGTAGATTTATTGAACTGTATCCTTTCCTGTTTATGTAGTATTGTCCGATATTTCCACCGACTTTCGGGATTTGAATATGTGTGCAATCAATAGCCCCCTATCACTTGTCTAAGTCCACATACTGAATAAAAAGCTGCAATCACATGGTTCTGCTCCACATCACTTTGTGGAATTTTAATCCACTGTGCTCTTTGTGCTACTAGTGCTAAATCAACTTGTTTGCATACAAATGATATTGACTCATTTCACTTAGATCATCTTTTATCTGTTGAGAACAAAAGTAATTGAATTAGAAATCATAATAACTAATAATTATACACTTAATTGTAAAAACTATAGATAATGAGAGATGTTAATGTAAATGAAGGTAAAAACCTATAAAATAGATAATAGGTATATGGTAATTACCTCTCCACGGGCCCATGTTCTTATGGCAGTCAAAACTTTCAGATGGGGTGGTATAAATCCACCTCTTGAATCATCGGCCAAATCATTTTTCATTATGTCAATAAGGAAAACGGCATTACCGCGGGAAAATCTGTATTTAATTTTAAATTCGACTTCTTGAAGTTCTTCCAGTGGATTCTTACGAATATTATAAAATTTTACACGTCTCATTAATGGAATCTGATTAACCACTACATTAATTTCATCTATTACTCTCATATCATCAATGAAATAATCTCTATCCATCTTGAGGTTGTTGACAATGAACTAAAGTAACAAATATTAATAGAAATAACTAAATACGAACATAGGCAGCTACTACGTGCGTAAAGTTTTACAATATGTCAAAATACGCGCCTAATCACTATGCTTACTCCGTCGTTAAACTATGTGTTTATGCCCAAATTTGGTCATGTTGAACGCTATCCAATTGCGTTCGAGCTGTCGCGTCACCCGATAGTATGTAGGTGAAAAAACGCCGCCTCAGGTGGGGCGGCGGTGTGCGGCTTGTGTGGCTCGACGCGTGGGCGAAGGGTTTTAGATGCCCACTGGCCGCGATGCGGGGAACCCGCGTAGCTCGTTTATCGCGGCTGAAGTCACGCGACCGTGGTAGGGTCCAGATAGTTAGATTAAGTGCGTGTTACTTCCTTACGTGGATATGTGAATTTTGCAATATTTAACTTGTTCAAGGATGCGGAATTGTGCACGCGCGCGTCGAGTAGATATACGGTCTAGGATTCGAACCGCGCATTCTTTGTTCGAGAGCTTCTCCTGGTTGATTGTCAGGAAATCATTATAATTGTGCCGTCACGTTAAGTACCCTTTTTTGTGTGTTGGTTGTCTTGTTAGTTTACGTGTCAACGAGGCGTCATCATCATCATTACAGCCCTTCACAAGTCCACTGCTGAACATAGGCCTCCCCCAAAGAATGCCACAAAGCACGGTCCTGAGCCACCTGCATCCATCGACTTCCTGCATATCTTACCAGGTCGTCACTCCATCTAGTGGGGGACGCCCTACACTTCGCCTGCCGGTACGAGGCTGCCACTCGAGAACCTTTCTTCCCCATCGGTTGTCGGTTCTTCGAGCTATATGGCCGGCCCATTGCCACTTCAGCTTACTAATCCGTTGGGCTATGTCGGTCACTCTAGTTCTACTGCGGATATCCTCATTTCTGAGTTTATCACGCAGAGAAACTCCGAGCATAGCCCTCTCCATAGCTCGCTGAGCGACCTTGAGCTTCCTCATCCGGCCAGCAGTGAAGGACCACGTCTCAGTTCCGTATGTCATCACTGGCAAAACGCACTGGGTGTACAGTCTCGTTTTCAAATTTTGAGGTATACCTGACGAGAAGATGTGCCGTAATTTCCCGAACGCTGCCCAACCGAGTTGAATCCGTCGATTGACCTCTCGGTCGAAGTTGGACTTACCTAGTCGGACTATTTGTCCCAGGTAAACATACTCGTCAACAACTTCGAGCTTAGTGTTCCCAACAACTACCGGCATAGGTGTGACATGGACATTAAACATGATCTTTGTTTTGTCCATGTTCATCTTAAGACCTATCCGTTGGGAAACACTATTGAGGTCATTGAGCATAGTGCTTAGGTCCTCCAGCGATTCTGCCATAAGGACTATATCGTCGGCAAATCGAAGGTGAGTGATGTACTCGCCATTGATGTTGATACCGTATCCTTTCCAGTCCAGAAGCTTGAAAACATCTTCCAATGCAGCGGTAAAGAGTTTCGGGGATATGACGTCACCCTGTCTTACACCTCTCTGCAATTGGATAGGTTTCGTACTCTGGTTCTGTACTCGGATAGCCATCGTAGCCCTACTGTACAAGCACTTCAACACTTCGATATACCGACAGTCAACTTGGCATCGCTGAAGGGACTGCAGCACCGCCCAAATTTCGACGGAATCAAAGGCTTTCTCATAGTCCACATACGCCAGACATAGTGGCAAATTGTACTCCTCGGACTTCTGTACAATTTGCCGAAGGGTATGTATGTGGTCTATGGTGCTAAAGCCTTTTCGGAAACCGGCTTGTTCGGGAGGCTGGAAGTCGTCAAGTCTGCGCGCGAGACGATTCGTAATGACTCTCGAAAACAGCACGTAGACGCGGCTCAGAAGGGAAATCGGTCTGTAGTTCTTCAAGAGAGCGTTGTCGCCTTTCTTGAAGAACAAGACCACCGCACTTCTGCTCCACGCCTCCGGTGTAATGCCACCATGGAGGACGGAATTAAAGAGCTTCTGTAGGACTTCAAGTACCGGTTTTCCACCCGCTTTCAGAAGCTCCGCTGTAATTCCATCCTCGCCTGGGGCCTTGCCGTTTTTAAGGTGCTGGAGAGCCATTCTAATCTCGCTCAGACTGACGTCCGGGATATCATCGGAATAATGTCGGATAAGACTCGCTCTTGGATCGTTACTCACACTTGCGTGCGGCTTTAACGATGACGTGTACAGCTGCCCATAGAACCTCTCAATCTCACTCAAAATCTCAGGTGCCCCGGAAACGATGCTGCCACATTCTGTCTTCAGCTTTGACAGTTGGCGCTTTCTGGCAGACAGATCTCTGGCAAAGACTTTGGAGCCTTGGTTCCGCTCGATCGCTTCTTCAATACGAGCTGTATTGAAGTTGCGTAAGTCCCGCCGCATGCATTTGGAGATCTGTCTGTTCAGTTGCCTGTATGCTGTTAAATCTGTTGAAGAATGTAGCTTCATCTCCCGTCTAACAGCCATGAGATTAAGAGTGTGATCGGAGAGTTTTTGTGTTCTTCTGCGGCGGGTCTTGCAGAACTTAGCTCCGACTGCATGGACAGTTTCCACGAGCTTGTCATTCAAATCATCCACTTCATTGCAGTCTTCTAGGCACTGAAAACGGTTTTGTAACTCGAGCTGAAAGGTTTCGGGACTTTGGATTAGAGCACGAGGGGGACGGAGCGTTGACTTCATTAGACGAGACCTCTCCAACTTAACGTTTAGGTTCAGTGTGCCTCTAACCATTCGGTGATCGCTGCCGGTTTTCACCCTCGCGATCACTGAGACATCACTGAACAGTTGTCGTCTGGTCGTCATAATGAAGTCAATCTCATTTTTTGTCGAACCGTCGGGGCTCGACCAGGTCCACTTCCTGTGGGGCCGCTTCTGGAAGAAAGAGTTCATCATAAAGAGTCCCTCTTTCTCCATGAAGTCAGCCAACTGCTGGCCCCTTGGGTTCCGTTGCCCTATTCCAAATTTCCCTACTTTCAGCTCACCGTTCTCTCTTGTGCCTAGTTTTGCATTGAAGTCTCCCATTAACACCGTATATTGGGTTTTGGAGGAATGCATGGCTCTAGATATATCCTCATACATTTCCTCCACCTCCTGATCGGGGTGTGCCGAGGTTGGTGCGTAAACCTGTATGACCTTCAGCGAATACCGTTTGGTGATTCTGAGTATAAGGTACGCAACCCTCGTCGACACACTCTCAATCTTTACAACGTTGTTAACGAGAGACTTGTGGACGATAAATCCGACACCTCCTTGGGACAGATGGTCGCCCTCCCGGTAATAGAGCAAGTTGCCGGATTCGAGGATTACCGTGTCCTCCCCCTCTCTTCGGACTTCGGATAATCCTATAATATGCCAGCGTAACTTGTCTATCTCTTCTTCCAGCTCCACAATCTTCTCGTCAGTCCTCAGGGTGCGTGCGTTGTATGTTGCCAGGTCGAGTCGTCGTAGGTGGCAACCGAACCTCCACCTGAGATTCTTAGCACCCCCTGCCCCGCCGTTACCATGGTCGCCACCGTAGCCAGGAATAGCGGGGCCGCCGGGGACTAGGGGCCGTTTATTATTGTCATTGCTCATGGGGGGTATATTGCCATAGTTGCCACGCTTGGCGAGCGGGTTGGCAACCGCAGTTTTTTTTTTATTTTTGGCTATTATCAGGAAGATGCTGCTGCCCATCTCCTGCCTGTTTCCCTTTGTCGCCTTTTACGACACCCACGGGAAGATATGGGGTAGTGGATATTCTTAACCGCCACTACACGACAACAACAAACGAGGCGTATTTTGAATTATTTTCGCGACGTGGTGTTTTGGTGTCGAATGAAGGAACTTAGTTGTGTTTAACGCTGAACCGTATGACTCATTAAGAGATCGCTTTAATTCCCTATTTATAATTTTGTGATAAGTGAATCCGGGACATTGAATGTCGAATTTTGAACTACTGTCCTTACTGTGTCGGGTATCACGTGTTCAATTTCACGATAAATGTGGAATTAGGCGAGTTTAAGTTTGTTAAATGTACAATGAAGCTAATAGACTGAAATAGTGACAATGAAGAAAGAAATGGTCCAGCGGTGGAGCCTGCTGGCGCGATGCAGCATTGTGGGGCATCCTGGAACTCAGCCGCTGCTGGTCGCCTAAGTTGGTCAAGGTCTCAGACATTTACACATCACTGAACACTACTTGCCATTCACCTTACACCCACTCACGGCCTGACCGAGCCTTGGTGCGAAGTTAGCTTCTGATACTTGTACGTACCATGTGTTTCTAGCATTCTCCCATATAGTTTATTATGATGGGACATTTCCATATAGCCATTCGGGCTCGAACCCGCGGCTGCCCGTTGAACCTTCCGCTCATGTGCCCTGGATATTGAACCTTTGCAAGGGCAGCTGCGGGCTGTAACACTATGTATCGCCAAGGATTAACTTTTATTCCGACAGTTGATTCGGATAAGTTTACTCCCTCCTTACTCTATGTTTATTATTACTAAAATTAGTTATTTTAAACTAAGACTAAAGTTAATCTTGTGTTACTATTTACTCTATGTTTATTAATAAGGCTGGAAAATATTTATGATTGAGTATAAACTCTTCGAAAACTTAAGTATATTTGAACGACGTCGCTCCAACACCGACGTGCTATCCACCCTCGACGATGTCCGAAAACGGAGTGCGACATAGACTAGTGTAAGTAATGCGATTGTTGCATTACGCGTCATATAACCCGACCGCGTACTGTAGCATTACACATGACTCGACCAAATCAAACATGGCACATGACACTAAAACATGACGCACAGTGCTTTGTTCGGTGTCCGTATTATCTCGTTAATTTTCGCTGTGTGTAAGTGAAAAGGAGCATGCGTCGCTCGGCTGGCTAAGAAATAAGTGAACTATTATTTAGAATTAGAACCATATAATTCATGTAATAAGGTTAACGTTTTACTGACAACGCGGACCGCCTAGTGATGTTTAAAATTGCCCAAATATTCAAACGCTACTCCATTTTGTTTTTACGATGCCATTACGTCTCGTGTTATCTCTATCACTTTCTTGAATGTCTAAAGACAAAAATCTATTACAATTATTATTTATTAGTTGTAGTTAAAATGCTAATACCATTGTAAATAAAAACAAAACCGTTAGATATTAAAAAAACATAATGTGAAACAAATTTAAAAAAAAACAATCACTGTAAATAAAATAAATTTTTAAAAACGCCAATATTCATAGTATTGGCCAATAATCAATATTACAATCTATGTTTATTGCTAGTCATAAGCCCGGAATGCCATTTTGTTTGAATAGTTCAGTAGATTACGATAAAGTGTGAAGAAAAATCGACTTTATGATAACAATATCAAGTATACATTCCGGCGCAGCGAGAGGGCATTGCGTTTGACGATTGTCACATCACAATGTAAGCATATCTTTTACAACGCGGGCATTTCATTACAATAGCCATCCTGTGGCGCGTCATTTCGTGTCATGTTTCGAGTCATGGTATAACGTAACATTCCTCGTTACGAAATGTAATGTCATATTATATCACTTTAAAACGCACTGTTTTGCCGAGCTCGCGGGGGATTACAGTCTGACGGAGCAGGCACGCTTGCGCGAATATATTATTACATTTTAGGGAAAAATTACCTTGCCTTGAGTGAAACGGGGAATAAAACTCTCAATTAAAT
Source organism: Parnassius mnemosyne (assembly GCA_963668995.1). Lineage (NCBI taxonomy): Eukaryota > Metazoa > Arthropoda > Insecta > Lepidoptera > Papilionidae > Parnassius > Parnassius mnemosyne. The sequence continues at coordinate 16,385,814 of CAVLGL010000079.1, read as the reverse complement.
ATATTAATATTTTTAAGACCTTTTTAGTGTAAAAACTATTTAAAGTGCTTGTTCCATTTTAGAGAAATTTTACAAAATATGTCAAAGATAGGTACTCTTTTTTTTTAATAAGGAGTTGACAAAAATACAGTTTTATTTAATTAAAAACATTTACTAAGTCCTCTTCTGTCACCCTGTGTTTTTTCTTTGCAGATTAAATGAACGGTTATTGTGATTTTTTTTACTTTTAAACATCCAAGAATTTAGGCATTTCACCCGCTCTTAGGGCCTTAATACAAATACTAAATGTTTACATACATTTAATATACAGGTCGGAATTACAACAAGAGATCTCACTTCTGATGTCGGAAATACAACAAGAAAGGTTAACTATTAAAAATAATAAAAGTATGAGAGCGAATGTTCAACTTGCTCTCTTCCTTACGCAATTAATCATTATTAGTAATAAGACAGCGTAACGCAATCTATAATCAGTATAGAGTAATTACACTTCGACTATACCATAATATGTCAACGTCACAATCACACACTGGTGTAACGTGAAGGACATAATTACACGATAACACCAAAGTATGCAAACCAACAGCAACACCACCCATCTCAACGTTACACAGAGCAGCCTTTCAGCAACACTATCCTCCTTGCCTGCACCAAAAGAACCACCACAACGGATAGTACCAGGACACTCTCTTAGCACTCGTAGAATGACTTCACTTGTAAAATGACTTAAGCGGAATCTCTCGCGCACGGCGCCCAGCGTGCAAATTCTGTCTGTCGCACGTCATACATGTAGAATAGAATAGAATAGAATATTTTTTATTCAATATACATTACATGTGTAATTCTTATTGAAAGTCATTTTTTACTTTACCACTGGTTCGAAAAAAACCCTCTGTCCTGGGAAGAACCAGCAAGAAACCCAGCGGGACTTTATTTTAAAATAAATTTTACAATATAAATGATTACGAACTATTTACAAAATTTATTTTAGAAACTGCTTGGAAGCGACCACCTCATTCCCAGGGGTTATTATCAACCATGTATTCATTTATACTATAATAACCCTTTTTATACAGTTTCAGCTTAATAAAACATTTAAACTTGGTAATAGAGAGAACCTGTACACTTTCCGGGACCTTGTTGTAATAGCGTATACATTGCCCCAAGAATGAATTACTGACTCTGTAGAGTCGAGAAACTGGCATCACTAGCTTGTGTTTGTTCCTAGTGTTTACAGAATGTATATCACTTTTTTTACTAAAACTATCTTTGTTTTTCTGAACATACATTAAATTTTCGTAAATATACTGAGAGTAACTGAGAGTACAGTAGTTCGAGTGTTTACTGTTAGCATGCAAATCAGACAAATAAAAGTGAAATAATATGCCCAGCGTCAAAAAATATATTAAAAAGAGAAAAAAATACACTAATATAATCGATAGGAATCTCCATTTTAAATCACATTTAGAGTTGAAAAAATAACGCAAGGAACTTCATTCCTGACGGGGGTCTGCCGACCGCACAATTTTTTTAAATAAAAAATATAGCCTTTTATGTTGTTATCAAAATCCGTTCATCAGTTTTGGCGTAATTGAGCAACAAGCACGGAAATATCAAAACAAACTTACACATTTATATCTGTTATTAGTAGAACAAATAATATCCATTAGAAAAACTCCAAGCTTGTGAAGTAAGCTTTTCACGTTCCGGCAATTCATTAGAAAAGCTAACAAAAAAATTTAAAGGTTTTTTTTTAATTTACCATTAAACATAATTTATTCAGATTGACTAGCAATAGGCGCAATAAAACTACTCGAACAATCAGTAAAGGAAATATAATATTTTTTCTACTATTATTGAGAAATATTTGATGGAATCAAATACGAAGACCAGTGGGGTGGAATTTCTTCTTGGTATTCAATGTTCAAAATACCATTTGATTTCCTCATCGTAGAAAAATATATTATAACTGCTACAGCATTGTAGCCAGAACCATCTCCAAATCATTTCTGTTACTAGGAATTTTAATAAAAAGGAAAATAGTATTAGAAAACTGGAATAATACCTAAAAAAGCTTATCTTCCTTTGCCTTTCATAGTTTTAAAATACAGTGGTTAAGGAAGACTGATGCATGTTTAAAATATTCGCCGTACATACCAGAAAAGATGAAACGAATAATTTTTGTAGAAATACAGGGTACGTAAACAACGTACTGATTACATTATACGTTAATTTTATGGATACTCACGATGTTTTTCGTCTACGCCTGTATTTGAGGACCTAATACTTGAAATTTCATAACTCTTCCACTTCTTCTACTGAGCTTAATTTATCAAATTAATACTGAGAAGTACCAGCTCAACGAGGCAACAATACTCTTTACGTAACTTAATTTGAGCTAAAGATTTAGAAACCGAACAATCGTGAAGTTACTGACGCAATTTGATGAGAACCCTTTTTTGGCTCTTGCTTTGCCTTAATACGAGGATAAAAGTGTCTAAATAAGTATCTTTATCAGTATTATAAGCACCAAAAGTTACGATGATGTAAACTATAGTGATAGATCTTCATTTTTAGGATTCTGCTATCATACAAAGAACCGTTATAAGTTTTTGTGTGATCAAAAATCATATCCTTATAATTTCTTCCCATGATCTTCCGAAATCATAATTTACATTAAATAAAATAAAATGATATCGATTCGAATTAAATGCACATTTTTGTTCACACATTTGCAATAAAAGTTTCAATTTTATGAAATTAAGTAGATTAAGCATTATTGAGTAAGTATTACGGGGTATCATGTATAGGACGGTATAGGTATGAGTGCCTCCAAAATACTTTTTGAAATTCAGGTTAGTTTTAGGAATATCAAACTTCAAAGTAGTCTGCCGGTACGGTAAAAAAGTTTAAAACTTAAAGAGCCAGCCTTTGACTGCATCTAAAAGTGTTTTACTCTAAAAATAACAAAAACGTGTTTATGTATAGTCTCATGTTGTAACAATTTCACATCATACATAGAATTCCTATAAAATATATATACTAACTGCAAAGGGAAAATAAAACTAGAAAAGCCAGGAGATGAATTTTTCATAGAGAAAGATATCCGCCAAAGAGACACAATATCACCAAAACTATTTATAGCTGTACTTGAACCCATTTATAGAAAACTGAAGTGAAGCAATGAAAGCATTAATATTAATGGAGAGTACCTGTCAAACCTACGTTTTGCGCACGATATTGTAATCATCTCTGAGAGTCAAGAACAGTTACAAAAAATGATTTATGATGTAAATGCGGAAAGTTGAAAATGTGGCTTAGTACTTAATCAAGATAAAACAAAAATCATGACTAATGGGGAAAAAACACCTATGCTTCTAGAAAATAAGACCGTCGAATATGTGGATGAATATTAATTATTGAAAAAATTACTGGTCGTTAAAAGAAATATTCAAATAAAACTTCCCATTACAAATAAAAAAAGAAAGTTATGGACTCGAACGTACTACCAACTCTTACTTACGGATGTCAAACTTCGGCCTGCAATGCAGAAATAAAAAGAAAAATAAGACCATTTCAAAGAGCTACAGAAAGAAGTATGTTAAAAGTAAAACTACATAATAAAATCAACAGCAGCAAAATTAGAAGGAAAACAAAAATCACAGCTGCCCTTACGACGATAGCGAGGCTTAAATGGAAATGGGTGGTACCTGTCATAAGATCCAGTGACGGTAAGTGGAGCGAGTACGTCTTACATTGGTTCCCTCATGATGGCCAGACAGACCGTGGTCAACCTCTTAGCAGATGGAGGGATAATATAGAGGCAGTATCAGGAAACCTGTGGACATGTACTGCAAAAGATATAGACAAATGGCACGAGATGGAGGAGGCCTTCATCCAACAATGGATGATCCCTGAATAGAACATGGTAACCACATATTTAACTAACACACAAATACTAGCATATCCATACACAAACAAACACACACACACATACACACACACACACATATTCTTAGTAAAATTTATTAAAAAAGGGAATAAAGGCTTTTTATTTTTTGTTTATTTTATAATTTAAGAGTAAATTTTTGTTGTAATTTAAACTTCTTTTCTCTGTGGCAGCCCCGGTGACAAATTGTTTAAAGATTTGCTTACAAATAATTTTGTTAAATTAAATATTATTATTTGATAATTTTCACATCAAATTTGATATTTAGTTGTGAATGTCGACCAATTTGTATTGTGTAATTTGTAAAAGTCGTCAATATCTAACTAAATAATTTTTGTTGTGTCTCAATACAAGTGACAGCAGGTAACGAACTTCATTTAAAGTTTTAAAGTTAGTATAAGGTTACTGTAATTATTGTTACCCCTTTTTATATTTACGATATAACATTGTGTTATTGTTGTCTGCGGATATAATTTTAAATTGTTTTCTTGATAATTTAATTTGAGATCTGTTAAAGTCCTACCTACAATTAGACATTTGCTTACTCTGCTTCTTTGATTTTCCATCTTTTTTTTCTTTTACTATTTTAGAATACATAGTAAAATGAATACTCGCAACGCCAAGATGCGCCAGACAGAGAATCAACTTCATCTTGTGCTCCAAGAACTCAAGGCGTCCAAAGAGTAACGTGAGCAGTTGGTTCAAGAAAGAGATAGCAATTAAAATGAAATAATAAGTATAATTTCGAAAAATACACAATTAAACAGTGATATGGTAAAGTTGCATAGACTCTATACCAATGAACGATTAAACAAAACATTTGATTTAGCCGGCTAGGCTGCGTTCGGGTAATCATGACACATTTTCTTTCGGTGCAGCTCAGAATCTATGAACAACTAGGGTCGACAATGGTCATTATTAACTAATACTTCCATGACTGCTGGCCGTTTGAGGAGCCATTCAACAAATGATGGTGAGTGTTACTTGTGAAGAATTTATGTGCAGCAAAAGAAAAACAAGAAAAAGAGATGTAATGATGAATTGAATAAAAATACACGGTGTCAATGATTGCATATGACTAACGACCGTATTTTGTACCAATCTGTGTTGAAAGCCTATGTCAACAGTGAATTTATTATAGACGAAGAGGCAGAGCCCAAAAAAAGTATCTGAATTTATTAAGCCTGGTTTTTTCTCTGGTGATTATAATCATAATCTATAATATAAAAATGAATCGCTGAATGTGTTGCTAAGCGCAAATCTCGAGAGCCGCTGAACCGATTTCGCTAATTCTTTTTTTATAATAATCATTGAAGTACGAAGATGGTTATTATGGAGAGAAAAAAAATTTACTATCATGTATTACGCCGAGATCATGAATATGATTTACCGTGGTGATAGTCTGATTATGAAGAGTATAACCGAACCCAATACTAGATCTTTGTCGTGTGAATGTTATACGAGAACATTTGGAGATATTCAATTGAAGCTTATTGAGTTTACAGTAATCAGAAAGTCTGCCTGTTTAGGTCTTCTTGAAGTTGTTTAACATCTGTTAGATTATGAATAGTTTTAAGAATTTTCATTTCATCAGCGTAAAGTAGTATGAGAGAATTTTTAAAACATGACTTAATATCGGCATTTATTGCGAATGATAGGGGGCAAAGTAATGAGCCCTGAGGAACACCAGTTGGGATTGAGCACCAACCAGACATGTTACCACGCAAAACCACAGCCTGTGTCCGATTTTCTATATACGAACAAAACCACCTCTACAAGTCACCGTGTATTCTCGAAGCTAACAGCTTTTGTAAAAGAACACGATGATTAATACGATCAAAGCATTAGCTGTAATCTGTGTAAATTACGTCTATCTGTGCACGCTGCTCCATGCCTTTAGTGATGAACTCATTAGCCGCGATGAGATTAGAAATAGTTGAACATCTTCGCAGAAACCCATGTTGTTCATCACCCAAATAGTTTTGTACTGCATAATAGACTTCATTATAAACTATTCTTTCAATAACTTAAAAAAAAGCATAACTTCGAGATGGGACGATAATTTCTGACATTCGACTTGTTGCCTTTTTAAATACCGGTGTTATGAAGGCAGATTTCCAAACTTGTGGAACTATTCCTTCTGTTAATGACCGCTCAAAAAGTATACTAATGGGTTTGACTAAGCTTTTCGCACAATTTATGATAAATATTGGTGGTATATGGTCGGGGCCACCAGATTTAGAGATATCGAGGCCTTGTAATAGCTTCAAGATACCTTTATCTGAGACGTGTATTGAGCTAATACTGTTAATACTGTAATGAGTTATAGGAAATTATTTAGAATCGGAAGTTTCCAATTCTGGTTCAACGAAAGTAGTACTAAAATATTTAGCGAATAAGTTACTAATTCCTTCACCAGTGTTTGCAGAAGATTCCTCATAATACATTAAATTAGGAGTAGCAGACGCATTATTCCTACTTAAAAAAAAACAGATAATTTTTGGGTTACTAGTTATGGAAGATTCGATTTTATCAATATAGGATTCAAAGCAGTCTCGCTCTAACTGGTTAGCCCTTTTACGTAATTATGAAAAAGATTGGTAGTCGGATAAATTACCATATAACTTAAACTTACGATGATACTTGTGTTTTTCTTTTAAGACTTTTAGTAGCGCAGAATTATACCATGGAGGGTGTGACGAGCGTCTAGTGGATTTTACGGGAATAAACTGTTCCCTAAATTCATACAATTTATTATAAAAGAGAGTAATTACATTGTCTAGAGAGTCATTCTCCAAAAGTTCATACCAGTTTACCTAGTGAAGAGCTGAACTAATAGCCGCGTAATCACCTTTGTGAAAGAGATAAATGTTTTTCTTTTTTATCATCTAGTTTATGTAATTCAACAAAATCAGCCGTAATAATCAAAGGCTTTTGGTGCATTGCTAATGATTCATAGCGTTCCTTTACATCTACAAAGTCATTAGAGAAAACCAAGTCAAGTAGTCTCCCATTTATGTTACGTATACAATTACATTGAGATAAGCTGAACGTCGCTGAGTACCGGAACAAACTTGTGTCTGAAGTCGAGTCTTTGCTGAGCAAAGTCTTGGATTGGGGGCGACTAAATCTAGTCCAGTTTAATCCTCAGAAGACACAAGTTTGCGCGTTTACCGCTAAAAAGAACCCTTTTGTCGTATCTCTTCAGTTTCAAGGCACTCCCCTTCTTGCCTCAGCCAGTATCGGTATCCTCGGAGTCGACATATCGAGTGACGTGCAGTTTCGTGGTCACTTGGAAGGGAAGGCCAAATTGGCTTCTAAAAAGCTTGGCGTGCTCAGCAGAGCGGGACAGTATTTCATGCCAGCACACCGCCTGCAACTTTACAAGGCGCAAGTTCGGCCTCACATGGAAAAGTGTTCCCATCTCTGGGCAGGGGCTCCCCAGTGCCAGCTCCTTCCACTTGACCGCATCCAACGCAGAGCGGCTCGAATCATCGACGACCGAACCCTTTCCGATCGGCTCGATTCATTGGCACTGCGAAGAGATGTTGCATCCCTTTGCATTTTCTTTCGCATCTACCATGGGGAGTGCTCTGAGGAATTGTTCGGATTAATCCCAGCCGCCAAATTTCACGAACGCACATCGCGGCAGAACTCTCGATACCATCCACACCATCTGGATGATTGGCGGTCCACCACTGTGCGATTTAGAAGATGTTTTCTTCCTCGCACGACCTCCTTGTGGAATCGATTACCATCAGCGATTTTTCCGGACCGATACGACTTAGGGACCTTCAAGAAAAGAGCGTACTCCTTTTTAAAAGGCCGGCAACGCATCTGCGATTCCCCTGGTGTTGCAGTTGTTCATGGGCGGCGGTAGTCACTTACCATCAGGTGAGCCGCATGCTCGTTTGCCCCCTCTCCTATAAAAAAAAATGTAAAATGCCTCCACAATATTGGATAAAATCCCAAACCCCAACTTAAGGAAATCAGTAATATATTGACAGGAGTAATTGGTTGGTAACAACTCACTACTGTCACTGCAAACATTCCAATCTACTTGACTACCAAAATTGAAATCACCTACGATTATGAATTTATCACACGGATTAGACAGAATTAAGGTATTAATATTTGTGTGAAATTTTAGGTATTTTAGGTATTATATGAGTTATACCGATATTTTATCTACACAGGTAAAGCGCACAAATGTCTATATATGAATGCCACTGGCGGCTTGGATCTTTCTAGCAAATTAGGTATATTTTTGATAAAAAATGAAATTTAAGGCATACTGCTTTGAAAAATTTCCTTCGAATAAATTTATTTTTGGAAAGTTATGAGATTTAACTTCTTTCTCCATAGCTCTACCTAAGTTTAAAATTGCATTTATTTTCATTTTTCATTTAAGCTTATAAAATTATTAACAGTAGAAAAAAAATCGTATCGTATCTGGCTTAATAAGAAAAATCAACGTGGGATTATGTTTCTTCTCCGAGCAAAAGAGCCTCAATATCTATACTAGTAATATAATATAATAAAGCGGAAGAATTTGTTTGTTTTTTTGTTTGTTTAAACGCGCTAATCTCTGGAAATACCAGTCCGATTTGAAAAATTCTTTTTGTATATTATAGCCAAATTCATGTGAAATAGTATAGCCTATCTAGCATTAATCTATATCACTTAGCTAGCCTTAAATATAGATGTTTGATAAGCAAGTCAGAAGAAAAAGTGCTCCCGAAAAGCATTATCCGCGTACGCTGTTCTTATGGTTAGGGATACGTAAATACAATGTTCTAGAAAAATATAGACCTTTACTCCGTCTAAAAAAAGTCCGCGATACCATATGTCTATTTCTTATACATAAGCCATAATTAGGTATTTTGTAACAAAAAAATATTGAAAAGTAAAAAGTGATTTATAACCGTTATTATTAGACATGGCCTATTTATCCTTACGAACGAATGTTACTTCATCATCAAGACAATTTTATGAAGATAAAGTTTATTCTTTATACCATGTTATTTGGGCGCATAGTTTAAGAGATAATGTAAAATTAAAATAATTCAATACTTGGCTGGGCGCGCGAACGGCGCATAAATCCTAGCCGCCCGGTAAGAACTGCAAGAAGCCAGTATTGAAAGCTTCTATGAGTGAGCTTAGTCCAATTATTATAGCAAAAGTAAATTAAAAATTAATTGATTACTTTTATGACAATGATAGGGTCACATCTTTATTTCTGAACTATTTCATTTAACGTTGCTATGGTATTTTGAAAATTTTATTGATTATTAAATATAAGAATTTGATAGCAAATTTATCAAGAATCATTTCATGCCTACACACTTTTCATGTATCGTGTACGGTTTTCTTTAAAACTGGAAAAAACCGCACTTCGGGACACTTTCTGGGACGTAAGAGGGAGGGGGGAGGACGCGCAACCGAGAGGGGGAGGGAAAGTGGATAAAACTTTACTTCGCTCTTTATCATACATGCCGACAGATAAAAGTACTCCAATAATTATGCCAATTTTTCCATACATTGCTATCAAATAAAATATTTGATTGCAATTATAAAATGCTTGAACTAGTTGTCATGTCATGTCGCGCACCTCGGACACGTGATGACGCGGGTGAAACCGTGGGGCACAACTAGTAGTCTATAAAAGTCCATTGCAGAATATAGTCCTCCCCCATATATGGTTCTTGAAGTAGTTTTGCCATAGTTACCACACTAGGCAGGCAGGTTGGCAACCGAAGTTATTGTAATTTCGTTGCTATTAGCAAGATGCTGCTGCCCATTACCTATTTCAGTTTCCCTCTGTCGCCTCTTTACAACACCCACGGAAAGACATCATGTCTGCTCCTTTTTTTTATTAAATTTCTAAGGTTTCTCACAATAAAACCCATTTTTCAATTAATTACTAATAGTGTCCAGTAACAGTTGTTATGTTTTTAGTATTTTTTTATTTAGGTATGTAATGTATGGTTACTTAAACACAATAATTTGCAAGCATCTTCATAATCAGAAAAACAATCTACGCATATTGAAGTTTAAAAATGAAATAAAAATGTTGTGTTTATTCCATCATAAAAAAATAGTCTTTGTTTTTCAAACCTTTTTAAAACATGCTTATTTATTGTCCTTTCTTTTGAGGTATTATTTACGCAGATGTATCATCGATTCTTGGAATTAGGGTGTACAAAATAAATCGCAGACGAATATTTTTATCGTCCGTATGTAAGAACGAAAATAATGCTCAATTTTTGCTAATGCCCTATTTTTTTCGTTAGAAATGATTAGTTTTTAGAATTACGGTGAACTTGCACGGTTTAACTTCCGGGAACACGTTTGGCAAAAACCACCGCGTGACCTAAAAAACTTGACCATTTTTGACTCTCAGGTAGCTCCTATTGAATAGAATTTTATTCAATAGAACAATCAGCTTAGTAAATCACATAAAGTCGTTATTTATTCACACTAATTAGGATCAGTACTCGAGTAGTAGAGTGGGTTTGTAACATATTAGGACCCTCAGTTAGTCAAGTAACGACTACCCTTGTGAATAGACGTTTTAATTGCGATTTCGTGTTTATTTCGAATGTTCTTTTTTATTGAGTTGAGTCTAGCCCAAGCTCCTTCACTGTTCTCCGACTATTTGTGTAATCTATGGCTGCTTTTACTAATAAAAAATATGCTGTAATAGTCTTCATGTATGGCAGAGCTGACGGCAATGGATCTTTGGCACGGTTGATATACCTAGAGTGATATTCGAATCGAAGATTACCAAATGTCAGAGTATTTTATAGCACATTTCGTCGGCTTTCTGAAGTTTGAATCCATCACGCGAAACCTGGAGACAATCCGAGAAGACATGGCCCAAGTGTCGAGTAAGACATTAATGCAGCTTTCGATGCAGATCCTACTACAAACGTCAGAGCAGTAGCTCAAAACCTCAACATTTCGGTATAGAAGGTGTGGAGTAGGATGTCCGCGAAAACAAGATGATGAAGATCTCCCACGATGGATTAAGTATATTATAGATATTGGACTTCTTATTGATGAATTAAGATTTTATCTCACGTAGCCTCTATGTACAAAAAATAACGATTTCTTCCAAAGAAGTGGGTCGATTAGGTTAGGTTTTTAATCTGCGAGCACTTATTTCCTGAGCAACCACGGCACTCCTTTCGTAATTAGTCTATATATTTAATACAATGGAACACAATAGAACAGAATAGAAATATAGATTACACAATATGTAATTCTTATTGAAAGTTATTTTTTACTTTTACCATCGGTTCGGAATAAACCTCTGTCCTGGGAAGAACCGGCAAGAAACCCAATGGGACTTTTTTAAAAGCATGATTTACGTAGGTCACTCACTAAGTTTTGAGATATACAAAAAGTATTCTTGATACTATTAATATTTATTTTACATCTTTTCAAAATATTCTCCATCATGCTCTACACAAAGTTCCATTCGCCTAAACCAACTCTGAAAACACTTTTGCCAGTCTTGATCTGACAGGTCGGAAATCGCTTCTTCGTAGGCAGCCACGGCTTCTTCGGCGCTGGAAAAAACTTTCCTTTTATTTTTCCTTTGACTCTTGGGAACAAAATGAAATCACAAGGATCTAAGTCGGAGCTGTAGGGTGGGTGACTTAGAGTTAAAACACCAGATTCCTCAATAAATGCTTTTGTTCTAAGGGAGGTATGTGAAGAGGCGTTATCGTGATGCAGCATGATTCCCCGAAGCCCGGTCTTTGGTCTTCTCTCGCGCACAGCTTAAAAAGCTTTCGGTAATGCATCTGTAATATACTATTCAGAGTTGACTGACCTACAATTTTCCAGCATTGACATCGAAAAATGTCCGCTCCGCGAAAAAAATTAGCCACCATTTTTTTGCCGACGTTGCGAGGTCTTTGTAGTTTTGTCGGTAACTGTCCTTCTGAGTAGACCCATACCGATGACTGCCTTTTATTTTCCGGATTATATTGATAAATCCGTGTTTCGTCACCAGCAAAAATTTCTCAAACACGCCTAGATGCCCCGTTTTCAAAACGTAGACGCATTTCATGGCACCAATCCACACGAGCCTGTTTTTCGCTTTCGGAGAGCAAACGAGGGATCCATCGACAACAAAGCTTCCTCACTCCAAGATGTTGATGTAGGGTGGTATAAATGCTCCTCGAACTAATGCCTATAATCTTTTCGATGTCCGTATATGTGATTCGTGAGTCTTCTCTCACCAACATTTCAGTAGTCCATAGATTTTTTGCCGTTACTACAGTTTACGGGGCACCGGATCTTTGGTCATCTTTAAGATTAATTTTACCCCTTTTGAATTCAACAAACCACCTAAAAATTGTTGCGCGTGATGGAGATAAGTCCCCTAATGCTGATTGTAACCATTGTAAACTTAATTGTTCGGTTAAAAACAAATTTAAAATCATAATATATCATAGCGCGCAGATGTTCACGATTAAGATCCGACGTTTTAATTGAAAGGCGCGGGAAGCATTGCTAGAAAATTAATAGAACTTTGTTTTTTTAATATTGAACAATTGGCTTATCGATATTTTTTAATAAATTTGCTTATTAGAAACGAGTGCGTTCCATTTTTAAATTTCGAGCATCTCAAAACTTACTAGAGTTACCTACGTACAATATAATATTTCATTCAATTGTTATAAAAACATTTAGAAACATTTAGCGATCACCTCATTACCAGGGGTTATTTTCAATCATGTAATCTTTAGTAGTATAACAACCCTTACTAATCAATTTTTGCTTAATAAATATTTAAAACCTTTTGATAGATAAGGTCTGTATATTTTATTAATAATGTACGTATAATTACGTACTACTATTATTTATTCTATGAGGTCCATAATATACACCTATGATTTTGCAATGATAATTAACAACGCTACTTGCATGAGTGGATTTAAAGTATGGAGGGGGTCAGAGACTGAAGATTTTGTGCATTACTTTAGGACACGAAAATGTCAAAAGAACAATATATTCTTCTAATTATTCATCATCAGCCTGTAAAAGTCAACTGCGCGACATAATTATCACGGTTGGCAGGTTAGTTATCTCCATTTAAATTGTTTGATAGGAACTAGGGACCAATCAATATTCTCCTGCCCTCAATTTTACTGAAAATTTCCTTTGATATGACACTTGCTTCTTCCAGTGTGGATTGCTGCCCTTGCCAGCCTTTCTATGGAGTTTTGAAAGTTGGTAATTCCTTCTTTAGAAAACTTACTTTTTTTTAGAAACTCTACTTTTCTTTACAAAACTCATCAGTCCACAAGATGGATTTAAAAACCATTCATCTTCAATGTCACTATTTAGGAAAAAGCAACAGAACTTAATCCATCGTGGGTGATCTTCATCATCTTGTTTTCGCGGACATCCTACTCCACACCTTCTATACCGAAATGTTGAGGTTTTGAGCTACTGCTCTGACGTTTGCAGTAGGATCTGCATCGAAAGCTGCATTAATGTCTTACTCGACACTTGGGCCATGTCTTCTCGGATTGACTCGAGGTTTCGCGTTCTACGTAAATCATGCTTTTAAAAAAAGTCCCATTGGGTTTCTTGCCGGTTTTTCCCAGGACAGAGGTTTATTCCGAACCAATGGTAAAAGTAAAAAATGACTTTCAATAAGAATTACATATTATGTAATCTATATTTCTATTCTGTTCTACTGTGTTCCATTGTATTCACTAATTACGAAAGGAGTGCCGTGGTTGCTCAGGAAATAAGTGCCCGCAGACTAAAAGCCTAACTTAATCGACCCACTTCTTTGGAAGAAATAGTTATTTTTGTACATAGAGTCTACGTGAGATAAAATCTTAATTCATCAATAAGAAGTCCAATATATATTTCTATTTTTTTGTCAATAATATATGGTCTATTGAATAAAACTATTTTTACGGATTTTATCGCGTTTAATTTACTTATTTTATATTCCCGACGTTTCGGTTGCTTTCCAGCAACCGTGGTCACGGGGGACTGAGGTGATTGACGTCCCGATGTCAAAGTTAACCCGGAGTACCTTCAGCTTTTTAATTATTAATTTTGGTCCGATCTACGCAGAATGAACTAACTGTGTCTTGAAGTCTTACAGTGGTATGCTTGGGTTTAGTTTTAATTTTATGAATTACAGGATCCCAAGCAGGTGGTAGTACCCAGCCTCCCTCTCTATTGAAATTAGGATGTTTTTTAATTTCAATAGCCTCACGTATCATCCTTGGCAGGAATCGATGTTCTTTCGCGAGGACTTGTGGTTTATCAAATCTAATGTAATGACGGGGGCCGTCTAGGATATGATCACAAACTGCAGACTTCCCCGAACGTTGGTGCTTCACGTCAGCTATGTGTTCTTTTACGCGGGTTTTTATTGATCGTTTTGTTTGCCCTATATATGAGAGACCACACTCACAATCAAGCTTGTATACTCCTGCATCTTGTAGAGGAATATTGCACTTGACGGATGGTAAGAACTGACTAATCTTCTTCGGCGGCTTGAAGAATGTTCTAATAGAAGCTCGCTTCAAGATGTAGCCAATCTTGTCTGTGACACCTCTGACATATGGTAGTACAGCAGGCACACGCTCGACTGTGGCCGGCTTCACTCGGTCACTGTGACGTAGGCGCGGAACCCGAAGCTTGTTGTCGTGCAGAACCTGCTTGACGTGCTGAAGCTCGGCGGCCAGGTGTTTGCTGTCACAGATCCCTCGTGCTCTCTGCAACAAAGATTTGCCCACGGTAGCTAACTGTGAAGGGTGATGGTGGGATTCACCGTTTAAGTATCGGTTTGTATGGGTCTTTTTTCTATACACAGTGTGACCTACGGTGTTATTAGGATTTCGAATGACTAACACATCTAGGAAAGCTAAAGAATTATTTGCCTCTAATTCCATAGTAAATTGAATTTTAGAGTTTATGGAATTAAGATGTTCTAAAAATGCAGTTACTTTGTCTGATGGTAAAATTGTGAAAGTATCGTCTACGTACCGCTTGTAGAAACTTGGAGTTACTGGTGCAGTAAGCAGGGCTTTCTCCTCAAAGTCCTCCATGAAAATATCGGCGACAATGGGAGATACCGGTGAGCCCATCGCAACACCATCTACTTGCTTGTAAAACTGTTCCTTCCACAATAGGTAGCCAGATGTAAGGCAATGTCTGAGTAATACTGCATATTCTGCTGGCATGTTATTTTCCTCTAGTTTCCTAGTTATAAGCAACCGAAACGTCGGGAATATAAAATAAGTAAATTAAACGCGATAAAATCCGTAAAAATAGTTTTATTCAATGTGTAGTGTTCGCGTAAATATAAGAAATCATAATATATGGTCTAGCTTCATCCCCTTCCGGTGTTGCACTTTACCGAGGGATACATAGTATATTATATTACATTAGATGATTCAACATTTTGATTAAACTATGTACAAAAATTTACAACGAAATGCACAGCAATACACTGTACAATAACGCTGTAATTAAGTACTTTTTATTAAGAAGTTCATTACATAATAAGAATAAACATCGTAATAATCGGTGTGAGATATTTTAAAAGTAATTTTGTCCACTATGTTCATCGGTCGTTGTTAATTGTTTTCTATATTGACAACTTTATTTTTCAGACAGTAACTATACAATGATTCAATCACCATACAGCCTAGTATAATGTTTTAATATGTCAGTAGTCGACTGCTTTAATCTTGTATTTTTGCCTTTTGTTATTTCTTTGTTTTTTTTTCTGAAATAGTTTGCTCTTTTTCTTCAAATACATATTATTAACTTTTTAATTTAATTAAAATTTGAATTGAGGTTTTAATGTTTTGTAAACAGTTCACTAATGGGATGGTGTTGTTTGCATTGGATTCACTAATTTTACATGTACTAATTTTTTTTATATAAGGTTATTTTATTAAATTATTGTTATTTTTTTTAATATTTTATATATAGATATTTTATTTGTATTTATTTATAATTTTAGTAAATTTTGCTATTTTTATATCTGATGTAGAATCTTTTTATTCTGTAGATGATTCATTTCTTTCTTTTAATTCTTGTAATGATTATTTTAGTGACAGCGGGTCTAATCTACATGATCTACTGGACGGGGTATTTTCAACTTGTGATAATTTTTTTAACATATGTCACATTAACGCTCAAAGCATCCCTTGCCACTACTCCGAACTCGAATTGTCTTTCTCTTCTAATTACGTTCATGCAATTCTAGTGTCGGAGACCTGGCTAAAGCCATCTTTGCATTCAACCTTATATCCCTTGCCAGGTTATGTGCCCATAAGAAACGATCGTACTGATAAAGGAGGCGGTGGGGTGGCTATCTATTTGCGTGCTTTGGTTCCGCATAAAATAGTATTAGCCTCTCCATCTTGCTACTCAGGCTTAGCGGAGTATTTGTTTTTGGAGCTTGACGTCAAAGGTGCAAGGATGCTTCTAGGAGTCGTGTATTGCCCGCCCTCCTCTGATTTTTTCGCCACTTTAGAAACGGCTCTTGATGACGTTTGTTCTGAGTATACACACTGTATAATCATGGGCGATTTTAATACCGATTTGTTGAAGATTTCTCTTCGTTCTCAAAAACTTCAATCAATAATGGAGTCAGTCAATCTTACCTTTCTCCCACTAGGGGCTACTCATCACAATGTCGATACCGATGACTCCTTAATTGATCTTATTCTTGCTGCTTCTCCTGAGCATGTTGTGTCACACGGACAGTTGCCTGCTTTGGGTTTTTCGCGTCACGACCTTTTATACGCTTCTTATAAGCTCAAACCCCCAAAGCGCTCTTGTCCCTTACTGCCTGTACGCAATTTCTCTAAAATTAATTACGATAAGCTAATGAGTGACGCTCGAAATCTCAATTTATCTTGTTTGGTAGCAGAACCTACAATTGACGGTAAAGTCTCTTTTCTTAATGATAAAATTCTCAGGTTGTTTGATGCTCATGCTCCTGTCCATAACGTCTGGTTGAAGCGTCCTCCCGCCCCTCGGATGACTGAGGGCGTAAGAATGGCAACGATAAGACGGAATCGAGCCTTTCTTAAATTCAAGAGGGAACGATCTGAAGAAAACTGGTCAATCTTTAAATCTGTCAGGAATAGGTGTAATCAGATGGTACGTGCTGCTAAACGCCGATATTTTCATAACTGTATAAATGATTCATCTCCTACCGAAGTGTGGAAATTCCTCAGAACTGTATTGGCAGAAGGGTATTGGCAGGCCATTCACGGTGGACTGTAGTCTTTCGATATCTCTCGATGAGATTAATCAACATTTCGCTTCGTTCAAAGCAATGGATCCTTTAGTCCGAACTAACACTTTAAATGCTATTGCATCAATGCAATCTCCTCACATTCCAGCATTTATGTTCTCTCCTGTCAATCAGGATGAAATCAAGAAGTTTATTTTAGCAATCAAGTCTAAAGCTCTGGGCTGCGATGAAATAAGCAGACAAATGGTCGTCACTATCTTAGATCCTCTTCTCCCGGCAATAACTCACATTATAAATTTTTCCCTTGACTCGGGGCAATATCCTAGTCATTGGAAAAAGGCTTATGTTAAGCCCCACCCTAAGGTATCTGCTCCTATTCTTCCCAGCCATTTTCATCCTATATCAATTCTGCCGTTCCTCTCTAAAGTTTTAGAAGCCTGTGTTCATAAGCAAATCACTACGTTCATCTTGAAATATAACCTACTGAGTCCATTTCAGTCCGGGTTTCATTCAGGTCACAGCACTACCACTGCTTTAATAAAAGTCACTGAAGACATTAGAAAAGGTATGGACGAAAAAAAGATAGCAGTGCTAGTTCTAGTAGACTTTTCTAATGCTTTTAACACAGTTGATCATGATATCCTTCTTTCCATCCTATCCCATCTTAATTTTAAGCCCACTTTCTTAGATTGGTTTGCATCATATCTTCGCGGGCGTCAGCAGTCAGTTCACGTAGGTCATATGACCTCAGCTTGGGCTGAAGTTGAATGTGGCGTACCGCAAGGCGGTATACTCTCTCCTATCATTTTCTCAGTTTTTATAAACTTGATCACTCATAATCTTGATTGCTCGTATCATCTGTACGCCGATGATCTGCAGCTATATGTGCATTGTGGCGTTGAAGAACTACATAATGGCATACACAAATTAAACCAGAATTTAAATACAATTAAAGATTGGTCCTCGCGCTACGGAGTCTGTGTGAATCCAGTAAAATGCCAAGCGATTTTAGTGGGAAGTAAAAAGATGCTAGCTAGGGTTAATCAAGCAGACTTACTTCCTGTTTGCTATGATAATATCATTATTCCATTTAGTGAGTCTGTTAAAAACCTTGGCCTGTATATTGATAGCTCTCTGAACTGGAAAGTGCAGGTTACCGATTTAAGTCGGAAAGTCATTGCCACCTTACGTTCCCTTTATCGTCTCAAATACTTCCTTCCTATTAAGTCTAAGCTTATGCTTGTCCAAACTCTTATTTTACCTATCTTTGATTATGCAGATGTGTGCTACCCAGACCTGTTCCAAGAACTTCTTAACAAGCTGGAGCGCCTGCTTAACAACTGTATTAGATTTATTTTTGGTCTGCGTAAGTATGACCATATTTCTCATTATAGATCTCAGCTTAAGTGGCTTACCATAAAGCAAAGGCGAAACTCCAGAATACTACTTGTTCTTTTCTCAATTCTTAATGATCCATATTCACCTTCTTACCTCAAAGAACGATTTCAATATCTTTCTTCTTGTCATCATAGGGTTCTTCGATCTTCCTCTAATAACAAGATTTATATTCCTACTCATCTCACCGGGTTCTATGGTAACTCCTTCACTATACAGGCTGCATGTCTTTGGAATTCCTTGCCTGATGATATCAGAAAAGCACCTAACAAATACTCCTTTAAAAAGAAGGTACGCGAGCATTTACTGAATAATCATTAGAATTACAAAATTGTTAATTAATCATTTTTATATGTATGTATTAACTTTGTATTTATGTATATTTGTATCCATATACATGTATTTATGTATGTTTATATTTGTTTATTGGCATATAAATATATTTATATTATGAATATGTGTTAATATATGTAAATATGCAAATATATATTTATATATATGCATTTACTTATAATATTATATTATAATCTGTTGTTACATATAATGTGTATTAATTTTAGTTTTAGACTTTTTTTCTTTTTATTGCTACGCCTACGACAAACTCTCACCACTCCATGGGTTGACTGGTAGAAAATGCCTTGAAGCATTATGTCCGCCCTTTGTACTTGTATCCTTTTTTTCTAAAGGGACGCAATAAAGTTTTTAAATAAATAAATAATATAAAATACCTAAACAAAATAATATTTTCTAAATGCCATATAAAATTTAAGTCTGATTAAACCTGTAAGGTTTCTTTGGAGAAATTACTTAATTCCTTTCGTTTAGAGCTAATCCTGCTAGTACAATTCTTCTTAATTACTTTTGAATTTCACTCCTTGAGGTTTTTTAAGAAATGATTGGGATTATTGTTAGCAGGATGTTACTTAGCATGCGTTAATAAGGGTACTAGGTAATTTTATCTATAACTTAACAGATAAGTTTGGAATACCTTAGAAATTAATACTGGTATTATTCTATTTAATTAATACTAGTGCGAGCGGACGTTGTGTACCAGCCGTCTCGATTTCTATATATTAAGTATTTTATTGGTGCTCCTTCAATTGTACATACATGTTTGAACAACACAAGAGGCGACGAGGTCAATAGTGAGTATGTATACCAAATCTAATTATCGAATCAAATACATATTCCAAAATAAAACTACTGAAAAAAAGAGAGGTAAACAAAAAAAAATGTTGTGATATAATCACGCAATGCTTAGAAGTTTACAAAGTTAAACTTTCTACTGGAAAAATAATAAATTAAGAAAGAACTAATTAATAATAGCAAAACAAGCATAAATTTCGAGATCGTAATCTTTAAAATGCTATTGTTTGTATTTGTAAGGTGATCGGAATAATATAAACATTATGCTTACGGAATAATTTAAACAATATACCTAATAGTGAAGAGATGAAATTTCATCCAGCACTAACGAAATAAAATTACATGTCTGTATGGAAGTAATTTTAACAATATAACTAATAGGGAAGAGATGAGAAATCATCCAGCACTAACGTAATAAAATTACATTTCTGTATGGCAGTGATTTAATCAATATACCTAATAGTGAAGAGATGAAATTTCATCCAGCACTAACGAAATAAAATTACATGTCTGTATGGAAGTAATTTTAACAATATAACTAATAGGGAAGAGATGAGAAATCACCCAGCACTAACGTAATAAAATTACATTTCTGTATGGCAGTGATTTAATCAAATACCTAATAGTGAAGAGATGAAATTTCATCCAGCACTAACGAAATAAAATTACATGTCTGTATGGAAGTAATTTTAACAATATAACTAATAGGGAAGAGATGAGAAATCATCCAGCACTAACGTAATAAAATTACATTTCTGTAAGGCAGTGATTTAATCAATATACCTAATAGTGAAGAGATGAAATTTCATCCAGCACTAACGAAATAAAATTACATGTCTGTATGGAAGTAATTTTAACAATATAACTAATAGGGAAGACATGAGAAAATATCCAGCACTAACGAAATAAAATTACATGGCTATGTAGCAGTAATTTAACCAATATATCTAATAGTGAAGATATGAGAATACATCCAGCACTAACGAAAAAAAATTGTTTAATAGTATCTACTAATGTGTTTAATAGTAGAGGTGCGACAATTTTGGTAGTGCAAAATTGAAAGTAATCGGCCGATACTAATAAAAAAGAGGTTGGTGTTTCTTTCTCAGTTTAATGGAGCAAGATTAATTAGGTATTTTATGAGAGTAATTTGTTTTAAGTAAAGTACTTCATAGGCTTGACAATCTATGAAGACGGCCTATGTTCAGCAGTAGATTCGTATTCGGCTGTAGTGAAAAAAAAACACTTACCTCTATAGGAAACAGATATTTTAAATAAAACAATATTAAGTAAATATATATTTTATATGCTACTATAATCATCAAATATTCTATTATTACATTGTTACTTAGTTAGTTACAGAGCCGTGGTAGCTCAGATGGTTAGCGCTCGCTGTAAGCTTCACAGTACTCGAGCAACCTGGGTTCGATCCCCGCCGGCACCAATGAAATTGTTAATTGCAATTTTAAGTGCTGATTTACCACGTGCTCGGCGGTGAAGGAAAACATCGTGAGGAAACCTGCATGTCTGTGAAATAAGAAAATAAATATTTCGCAGACATGTGAAGTTCGCCAACACGCTTTGGGGCAGCACGGCCGACATTTCCTTGCCCTAAAACCCTCTCAGAAATGAGAGGAGGCCTGTGCCCAGCAGTGGGGTGTAAATAGGCTGCAACTTTACTTAGTTGCATACATCTCTATATGGATTAAAATAAATGAGTAGAACTTGAGATATTGAGGTTTCTAATATCATTTTTTTCTAAACTGAATAGTTTGCGCGAAAGACACTTCCAAAATGGTAAAATTTGTGTCCCCCCCTCTGTCACTTCTAAAATAAGAGAACGATAAAACTAAAAAAAATATATGATGTACATTACCATGTATAGTTCCACCGAAAATTGGTTTCAACGAGATCTAGTAAGTAGTTTTTTTTCATATGTCATAAATCGTAAACCGCAATTTACCTTTCATTCAATCAACTCAAATATAAAAAAATACACTATATTTTAAACACCGATCAAAATTACAATGAACTACAAGAACTATTATATTATGTTACTTGCTGCTACGGAACCCTTCATGGGCGAGTCCGACTCGCACTTGACCGCTTTTTTTTGCAGTAATGAACAATAATTTGCCAATTTGCATAATTTTTTGATATTTATTTGGATTTAAATATTTTTTTTTTGAAGTAACGAGTATGTGATCCCAATTTTCCGTAATGTAAACGATTGATAATATTGTTGTCCTCCGAATATTTTTATCTGAGTAAGACAAAAACTTTGAGAGATATGTTTTTTTTATACACACGTAGAGGATATCTCAAGAAAAAACAAAGGCAAAATTCATTTGAACTAATTTGTTCAAATGAATTTTGCGCAGATATCGTAGTCTTTTTACTGTACTTGTTAGACAAGAAAAATCTTGTTTCACGGTAAATTTCTTTGTAAATGCGGCATTATTTATGAAAATAACTTCATTTATTTGAAAGCAGGTGGAAACCCGAAATCATATTAGAGGCCCTTACTTTTACGTCTTGCAATATACAACGACTTTGCAGCCTGGAGGTCAACGTACCCTGAAAAATAGCAAACATTTATAGAAAAAGTTAAATCGACCCATGAATCGAAGAACATCGTATGTAAGAATACATTATTTTGTGATTTTATAACCACCTGTTCAGAAAAAAGACGCATCAAATTGTATTTTACTTTGTACTTGTAATTTAGGGTTTTAATTGTGTTGCGCGGAACCCTAATTCTTTTTCTAAAATATAAGTAGCCGAAGTTACTCCTTATAACATTAGCTATCTGCCAGTGACAGTCCTGTCGAAATCGGGCCAGCCATTTCGGAGATTAGCCGAAACAAACTGACAAACAGACAGACAGACCGACGGACAGACAGACCGACAGACAGACAAATGTTTTAAAAATTGTATTTTTGCTATAAATACCGTATATACATTACTATGCATTTAGTAAAAAGCTGGTATTTTGACATTACAAACAGACACTTTAATTTTATTTATTTGTATAGATTCTTTATAATAAAAAAATATTTTCTGCGATATTCTTGTAAGTCACAGATTATGTTGTAAGTGCATGTTTTTCACTAAAGTAAAAAACTTGTTTCTGAAATAATAACGTATTTATATTTACGTTTAAAAATAATGCAGCATTTTCCCGATAATGCAAATATTTTGTGTGAAATAATACTGTTAAGGAGTGTTACGATATTCTTTAGGCGAAGAAAAGACGCTGTTGGCAACCGTATTAGAATATGCGTTGTTCTTCCACCGACAAAATGAAAAATAGCTTATTTAAATTTGACGCGTATGTATGCCTGGTCAGCCATGGTAGTACAAATATGAATTGAAAAATAATAAATACAATTATTTACCACCTGCGATTTTTCCGGACAGAAACGAATTAGGGACCTTCAAGAAGAAACCTTACTTCCTAAAAAGACGGCAACGCATCTGCGATTCCCCTGGTGTTACGGTTGTTCATGGGCGGCGGTAGTCACTTACCATCAGGTAAGCCGCAAGCTCGTTTGCCCCCTCTTCTTTAAAAAAAAAACAAGTATATTAGTACAATGTTCACTTTTCACTAATTAACGTCATTTTGAGGTCGTGTCGGATTAAGTCAACCCTGAAGTCAAGGATGGATTTCTAGTACAAGTACGAATTTAACTGTTTAGTTACACAATTAGGATTTGATTGCAAAAATATGTACCAATATATAAATATTTCAAAATACGTGCAAAATCTAGCCACTATTTTTAAATAGTTAGAATTTCGCCACAACGTTTTTTACCGGCACACTAATATAATAGGTATATTTTTTATTTTAAATATTGAATTGATAATATTTTTGGTATTATTTCTAATCGATATTTATAATATTTATGTTATATTCTTACATTTTACATTAATTAAATCTTATTGTTTGATATAAAGGATAAGCGCACGTTTAGCAACTAAGGTATATCTAAAGCTATTGTGGCCTACCTGGTTAGTATATAAAGATGATGCAAAAGCTTCGTACCTCTATAGACAGATATTACACTTTTTAGCACTGTTTTATTTAAAAAAGGTCAAAATTTTTGATATCTTTTATATTCTAAAATATGTTAGTTTTTCGTTGAATACCAGGATAAACATAAACAGCAATTTTAATGACTTACTTTCGTTGACAATCTACCAATGCATACTGAAGGATTTTTTCAAGGACGTTTGCATTATTAGCATTCAAGGAAAATAAAATCAAATCAAAAGAAACTCCTGAAATGAATATAACTTATGACCCAATTGAAGAAAGCTGTAAATCGGCTGTTCGACAAAAAATGAGATTGACTACATTATGATGACTAGACAACAACTGTTCAGTGATGTCTCAGTGATCGCGAGGGTGAAAACTGGTAGCGATCACCAAATGGTTAGAGGCACACTGAACCTAAACGTTAAGTTGGAGCGGTGTCGTTTAATGAAGTCAACGCTTCGTCCTCCTCGTGCTCCAGAGTCCCGAAACCTTTCAACTCGAGTTACAAAACCATTTTCAGGACACCTAGAAGTTGCACTACAGTGGACGATAGCAAGGTCAAGACAAGGTCTTGGAAACTATCCATGCGGTCGGAGCTAAATTTTGCAAGACGCATAAAAGCACAAAATCTCTCGGATCACACTTTTAATCTCATGGCTGTTAGACGGGAAATGAAGCTGCAGTCTTCAGTGAATTTGAAAGCATATAGGCAATTGAACAGAAAGATCTCCAAATTCATACGGCAGGACTTACGTAACATTAATATGCTCGTATTGAAGAAGCGATCGAGCGGACCCTGGGCTCCAAAATCTTTGCCAGAGATCTGTCTACCAGAAAGAGCCAACTGTCGAAGCTGAAGACCGAATGTGGCAGACACCTGAGATTTTGAGTGAGATAGTGAGCACGTGTGAGTAACAATTCAAGAGCAAGTCTTATCGGACACAATTCCGATGATATCCCAGACGTCAGTCTGAGCGAGATTAGAATGATTTTCCAGCACCTTATAAACGATAAGTCCCCGAGCGAGGATGGAATTGCAGCGGAGCTTCTGAAAGCGGGTGGAAAACCGGTACTTGAAGCCCTTCAGAAGCTTTTGAATTCCGTCCTCCGTAGTGGCACTACTCCGGAGGTGTGGAGCAGAACTGCGGGTGTCTTGTTCTTCAAGAAAGGCGTTCATTACGAATCGTCTCGCATTCAGACTCGACGACATCCAACCTCCCGAACTAGCCGGTTTCCGAAAAGGCTTTTGCTTCATTGACTACATACATGCCCTTCGGCAAATTGTACAGAAGACCGAGAAGTTCAATTTGCGACTATGTCTTGCGTATGTGGACTATGAGACAGCCTTTGATTCTGTGAAATAAAACCATTATAATCATAATTGTCTAAAATTCGAACGAACATCGAACTGCTAACCACATGAAAAGCATTTTTATCAAATGTTGTCTTACCAAAATATATTGAAATTTTCAATAATAAAAAAATATAAAATTATCAATTTAGACAAATTTTTATTTACATCCAGTAAAGTGTTAAGGTAGTAGTTAATTTGGATCGAAACAGCATATAATTACTGTTGGGATCTTGTATTTACTGTTTGATATTATTATAACATATAAATTGTCAAAACGAATGACGAAATTGAAAGAAATGACACAAAACCCATGCGCAAAAGTGTTTCGGCTGGCTTCGTTAGACTAAGAAATGTTCATTGTTAGTTGATGACACTAAAACGATGTGCAACACTGCAATTTTAGCTCGTTACTCGTACAGGGCAACGAATAACAATAACTTATTACAAATAACATTTGTTTGAATAAAGTACCAGGCGTTAGTTTTGAAAATTAATGTAATTAATTTTAATTGTATACGGCTTTTGTAATGACTCTATTTTATCTTGATTGATGTGCACATCTGTTATTATAATTGTAAGATCGATAAAGTATACATGTATATGTGGCAATAATGTTTGAAAAAGAAAATGTTACCCCCGGTAGAATTTTCTTCTGTAAAGTGGAGGTGGTTTAAAATAAACAAAAAGCATCTAAATACACATGCAAACCCGGAAGAAGTATTTGTAGGCCATACAAACACATGTCCCAAGCGGCATTCAAACCCTTGGGGTTTGAATACCGCTGGGCTTGCAGTGCCGCAAACGCGCTAAATTGGGCAACAGAGCCGTTAATAATTAAACGAACATATAAAGTTTTTTCTTAGTTAGCCAATAAAAGTTCATAACTGGACTTGAGTCTCTCTTATTTTAGGGAGAAAATAAATATGACATTATATTATTCTTTATCAATTCATGAACCAACAAAATCTAATCAATTATTCTATTTGTAGCAGAAAAAATATAATTATAAATTTTGTTTTTCAACAAATTTCTTTTCAAATAACAAGAGCAAAAATAAAATTTGGTTTTTTTTAATAAAAAAATTACCAAATGGTCTTTTATTTAATTTTAATTTCAAAGACTATGTTTTAGGCCCATATAAAAAAACAATTATTTTTAATTTGTAGCATACGCATATTGTGTGAATACATAATAAAAAGTTTAGAAATGAATTAATTTTTTTTTTCGTTAATTAAAATATTATTAAGTATAAAAAATGATACATATATTAGAAAAATTAAAACCAGAGAAGTATTAAGTAGGGCAATTTAATTTTTTTTTCTACTAATAAAAACATCTTATCGTACCATATTACGAGTTGACGTTTTCGGGTATGAGATTTTTCTGTTATAATTTCATGAGATGAGATGGGGTGATTTATTCGCACACATGTTACCCTCTGAAACATACATTATCCTTAATAGGAATGCTGGTTGTTGGAGATGTATCTATACGGAGACGTACCTACATGTTATGAATGTTGTATTGTCGATTTATATTTAAGCTCATGAACGTTGCACGGTAGGTGTTTTTTATAGTATAAAAAGGCCCACATAGTTTTCTTGTAAACAGGCTTATTTTTAATTGTGTTAGATGTACCGCATCAAAACATCTACCATAATATTATACTTTAATAGTTACAGTCTCCATACGCGCCTCCACTAAACACAGGCCTCCTATTTTTTATGAAAGCGTTATTAGGCAGTAAAACGTGTGTAAGAATATACAATACCCCCTTAGATTATTGATAAGTCATCGCGCGCTCTGACTAGATACCGCCGGCGCTCTTATAAAATACGGCAAAAAAATACTACGCCGAAATCGGCGTACCCGAGCGGCCCGAGCCAGTTGAGTTGCAGGCAACGTGTGAGGTGGACGTACCGAATGTTTTATTAAATTTTGATCATAATCTGAAGTAAAATACCAGTTTACGTAGTAAAACTGTGTAAAAATAATACTACAAGAAGTAAGAAGAAACTATATATACACATACTATCAGTAAGTACAGCATCGAACATACAATTTCGAAATTTCAACATAAAATAACACGAGCCATAAATAAGTCACAAAATATGAATGACGCCATTCAGTGTTGCCGCGTATACAAAAATAATGTTCCCCGTGGCTGAGATTTTTATATATGAATTAATTGTTACTATATTTTATAATATAATATATTTAACTTATTATAGTATAACCTAATTCTATATTATTTAATGTTTATTTCTGTAGTATTAAATGATAATCATTTTCATGTAATTGACATAAATAATTTAATAAAAAAGTTTTGGACAAAAGATAGGTATTACCTATCCAAATATAATTTAAGACTGATAGCAAATGTGCTATCTTATTATTTACTTTTTAACTCAGCCAAGTTTTTGGCTACCAAGACTGCTTTTATTGAGCATAATCATTTGACATTTAATTTGGAATCAGTTCCAACTAATTTAAATTAGTGAATGTGACAATAGAGGCAATCTCTAGCAATAATAAGAGTTTAATTGATTTTGAATACAGCCCACAAATAAGTAATAATAATTGTTTACACCTGGTGCATCAAAATATACAAGGCATGTTGGGCAAAGAATTGGAAGTTGAATTGTTTTTAAATAGTAACAACATACACATCCTTTGTATTACTGAACATTGGCTAAAAGATTATAATTTCATGTTTAATTTCAGAAATCACTAGGTGGTCAGTTCTTTCAATAGAGAAAAAAGTTTACGTGGTGGCTCCTTAATATTAGCAGATAAATCATTATTATATAAAGAACGTAAGGATATTGTGAGTCTCTCTGTTGAACGAACTGTAGAAATGGCTTGTGTCGAGCTCGAGCACCTCATTGTTGTAAGTGTTTACAGACCCCCATGTGCTACTTATGACCATTTTGAAAGGATTGTGGAAGAAGTTTTACTCAAACTTAGTAAACAGAACAAGTCTGTTGTAATGTGTGGAGACTTTAATATCAATCTCCTTGAAACTTCTTCCATTAGTATTAAGTTTCGCTCATTGTTTAAATCGTATAATCTTGTAAATTTATTCTTAGAACCAACACGTATTGCTGGGCCTAGTGCGACCTGTATAGATAACATTTTTACAGATGTTAAGCCCTTGCATAAATCAATTATTCAAAATTTAAGTTCAGATCACTGTGGACAGTTAGTATCACTACCTTACATACACAAAAAACAGAAAAATAAGAAAGTTGTGTTTGTTCCAACAAATGAACATCGCTTGGAGAGGTTTAGAAGTAATATAATAAAAAGACTTCCATCACTTTCGTTTAAAAATAGTGCTAATTATTTGTATGCTACATTATTTGAAACCATACGTTGTGAATTTAGTAGAATATTTACTTCTAAAACTTTATCTCTTAACAGTCGCAAATCGTTTAATGAATGGGCGACAGTAGGAATTTATAAAAGTAGGCGAAGGTTATACGAGCTTTATGATGAAAGATCATATAATAGTAGTGTTATATTTAGAGATTATGTAAAAACATATTCTAAAATATTTAAAAAAGTGTGCTCCACTGCTAAGGCTTTACATTTAAGCAACAAAATTAAAACTGCATCCGACAAAATTAAAATGACCTGGAGAATAATAAATAGTGAAACGGGCAAGGTCAAACCGCGCAACTCGGATTTTCAATTAAATATTAACAATAATTTAACGCGATCTGATCAAGAAGTTGCTATGGCTTTTGAGAAACATTTTATTGATGTTCCTTTTTTGACAACAAAATCATTAAATTCTTCTCCTACTGTCGCCGAATCATTGCTCAAACAAAATGTAAAGGCTTGTTCAAATACTTTTAAATTCCATAGGGTACTGCCAAAAGATATCGTTAAATATTTTAAAACTATTAATGTTAAGAAAACGGCAGACTTATGGGGGATTTCCGTTAAAGTTATTTTATCTATAATAGATACATTAGCACCTTATCTAGCCACTATATTTAATATAAGCGTCGAATCTGGTGTGTTTCCTGATTTAATGAAACATAGTAAAGTCATACCTATATTTAAATCTGGTAGTACATTAGACCCCGCCAATTTTAGACCAATTTCTGTACTACCAACATTAAGTAAAATTTTTGAAAAAATTATTTTAGATCAGATGTTAAGTTTCTTCAATATTAATAAATTGCTACATAAAAATCAATTCGGTTTTACAAGGGGTCGCTCGACAACTGACGCTGGAGTTGAGCTTATTAAACATATTTTTTGTGCATGGGAGAATTCAGAGGATGCTTTGGGTATATTTTGTGACCTTTCCAAGGCCTTCGACTGTGTTCACCATGAGATATTAATCAGGAAGCTACAGTACTATGGTGTCAAGAACACAGCGCTTAAACTTATTATTTCATATTTAAGTAATAGAAAACAGATGGTTATTATCAATGGTAAAAGTTCTTCCGGGTCACCTGTACTAATGGGTGTCCCTCAGGGCTCGATTCTCGGCCCATTCCTATTTCTAGTGTATATTAATGACTTACCTTCTCTTGTAGAGGATAATCATAATATAGTATTATTTGCTGATGATACTTCCTTGATTTTTAAACTTAAACGTCAATCATTTAAATGTGACGAAGTGAATAATGCTATATCAAAATTAGTGCATTGGTTTAACGTTAATAATCTGCATTTGAACGGAAATAAAACTAATTGTGTTAAATTTACAACAACGAATGTTAAAAATCTTAATACCAATGTGTTTTTAAATGGGGAGGAATTGAGCCCTGTTGTATCCACTGTTTTTCTTGGCATCACTCTTGACGCAAAGCTACAGTGGGGCCCCCATATATCCA
This sequence comes from Parnassius mnemosyne, assembly GCA_963668995.1. Lineage (NCBI taxonomy): Eukaryota > Metazoa > Arthropoda > Insecta > Lepidoptera > Papilionidae > Parnassius > Parnassius mnemosyne. The sequence continues at coordinate 16,355,817 of CAVLGL010000079.1, read as the reverse complement.
AATTAGCAAGCAGACTAAGTTCTGCAGCCTATGCTGTAAAAAAGATTCGAGGTCTCACTAGTGTCGAGACAGCTAGATTAGTTTATTTTTGTTATTTTCATAGCATAATTTCTTATGGGATTTTGCTATGGGGAAATGCGGCTGATTCAGAAATTATTTTTGTTTTACAGAAGAGGGCCATTAGAGCTATTTACAATCTAAAACCGAGAGAGTCCCTTAGAGATAAATTTAAAGAAATTAATATATTAACTTTGGCCTCTCAGTATATTTACGAAAATTTAATGTATGTTTACAAAAACAAAGATAGTTTTAGTAAAAGAAGTGATATACATTCTGTAAACACTAGGAACAAACACAAGCTAGTGATACCAGTTTCTCGACTCCACAGAGTCAGTTATTCATTCTTGGGGCAATGTATACGCTATTACAACAAGGTCCCGGAAAGTGTACAGGTTCTCTCTATTACCAAGTTTAAATGTTTTATTAAGCTGAAACTGTATAAAAAGGGTTATTATAGTATAAATGAATACATGGTTGATAATAACCCCTGGGAATGAGGTGATCGCTTCCAAGCAGTTTCTAAAATAAATTTTGTAAATAGTTCGTAATCATTTATATTGTAAACTTTATTTAAAAAAAATGTCCCGCTGGGTTTTTTGCTGGTTCTTCCCAGGACAGAGGGTTTTTTCGAACCAGTGGTAAATTAAAAAATGACTTTCAATAAGAATTATACATGTAATGTATATTGAATAAAAATATTTTATTCTATTCTATTCTATTCAATTGCTCAAATAACCTAATTTTCGTTTATTAGGGTTCCGTACCCAAAGAGTATCAACGGTACCCAAGTCTCCACTATTGTTCCACCTGTCTGTCAGAAGGCTGTATCTTATGAACCGTAATATGTAGATACTTGAAATTTTCACAGAATGTGTATTTATATTGCTGCTATAACAACATAAAATAAAATAAAATATTAAAGGATCTTAAAATATCACGTTTCTTGTATGAAGGCCATACAAGAAACATGTTTTTTTTCGGCATTGATATGTGTTTTGTTTACAGACTGTAGCGAAACCTGGATTAACACGCAATAAAATGATGCTGTGTGTATAGTGGGATTCAAAGGGTATCGTTTATCATGAGCTTTTACCGCCGGGTAAAACCAATTCGAATCTCTACTACCAACAAATAATGAGATAAACAAGAAATAGAAAAAGAAAACGTCTAGCATTTATAATCAGAAAAGGAGTGGTCTTTCATCAGATCACAAGATTAGTTATTTGTTTGAAACTTTCAATTCACGCTAACATTTCTAAAAATCCAGTATTTGCTTGAGTACTTAAAACTAGTTTAATACTTGTAATCATTATTTTCGTTTGTTGCTTGTGTTCTTTAAAAGAAAGCTTTCTGGTGGTTCTAATATTTAAGTTTATAACATGTTGTTTCGTATGTTCTAAATAATTAAGAATATTATTATTGTTTCCATTATAAATGGGATGACTAAATTCATATCCCTTCATTTGTAGCATTTTTTTATCAAAAATCCCAAGATTTTTAAAGCGATGCGATTATGTCACTACCTACAAGATGGCAACAAGTTATCGAACAGAATGGACCCATATTTATTATAATTAAATGTAACAAAACTTTAAAACAAAAACGTCGTATACAAAATACGAAGGAACTATTTCCCCGATTTTATATACTAAGTAAAGGTGTAACAAAATAGTACTCCATAACTTGCCGGGGAAGGACCACGCTCTCACAGAATACCAGCGTAAAATAGCAGCTAAACGTTACTGTGTTTCGTATGGTGAGTGTAGAGAACCGGAGACCTTTTTTACTGGAAACGAGGCATTCCATCTTATTCCTCAGGGGTTGCAACGCATCTGCATTATAATTCTTAATCAAGGATAGATGTAGATGTCTATGGGCCACAGAAAACACTTACCATCAGGTGGATTGTGTGCTTGCTCGTTTGTCACCCTGATCCTATAAAAAAATCTCAGTCAGTTATTCCATACAAAATTTCGTACAAACTTGTTCAAAATGTATGAAAGACCTGATTTTTCTTGCGATTTCGAAAATAGATCTATAGTAAAAGTTCATATTGACGCGTAGAATAGAAATAGTAAGCACTATTACACCATATATATATCTAACTATTTTTTTAAAATAATTTCTGAATATTAGTTAGACATGCAAATAAAAAAATTAAACTGATAAAAATGAGGCCTTATCATTTATATGTCACTTATTCAGAAGAAAAACCTAAACATAATATACACAAATATATTGAAACATTCGTTATTAATAAATTATTCATTTTTTAGTATTTCTGGAATACACAACTATGAACTTAACTACTAAGCCATAGCATAAAATAAATTTACCCGTTAATCGGGTAATAGTTAAGCTGCTAGCATATACAATCTTTCTCGCACACTAGCATCCTTGCAAATTGTCTTAGTAATCTATGTATTAACACTACAATATTGAGATGCCGCACTCACGGAGCTGTTACTTTCAGGTAACGCGGTATCTAGTCAGAGCGCGCGATGACTTATTGATAATCTAAGACTACCCTTTATCATCCCGTAGGTGTCGTAAGAGGCAACAGAGGAAACAAAGCAGGAGATGAGCAGCAGCTCATTCCTGATAAAAGGCGCGCGACAAAAACACGACGGAAAACAGCGTTAAAGGTGCGAGACATCTTTTCAACGCAGTTTTCTGAGATCATTAATCCACCTGTCAGGTTATCCGATCATGACAAATCATCTCTGCGATGAAAGAAACACATGAGACACATTAGGTTGATAAAATAATAATAAAATATTCTAAAATACAAAAATATGTCTGTTTACCGTGAAAAGAAGGCAGCTTACCTTGGCTCTTTCTTTCCGAAATGTATCATTGAAAATCACCGATCAGTTGCTGGGATTGATGTTTCCTCGAACCTGCGGCGTATTGAGTGTAGGGCCGAAGCAGCTTCATGTTTGCTAGGTGTCCTTGTAAAGGCGTGGTTGTATTTTACGCCGGTACAGCTATTAACACTATATAAATCTCAAGCCGAGGCGTGCAAAAAGTATTACTGCCATATAAAGGCTGGTGCTGTAAAATATTACCTAGCGGCATTGGGCTCAATGGAAAAGCGTGCTAAGAAGCTTGTTCATGACACCAATATGGTGAGAACTAATCTAAAAATTCCCGGGCATACGTAGGCGCGAAGTAGCCAACCTTTTGGTAGCTTACAGGATGTATTTCAAAGCGTGTGTGCAGGAACTGCATGACTTACTTCCTCCCTTTTCATTTTATCTACGGACCTCCAGACAGTTGGTCTACACACCCTATTTGTCGATGTACCATGCATTTGACCCAAACGGCTTGCTGTCTTGCTATGTTCATAATGCGTACAGCTAAGGAGTGGAATATTGGCCAGTAACAGGCTTTGCAGCTTAATGACTTCAAAGCAAGAGTAAATAGGCTTTGGTTAAGTTAAGTCTGTGCATTTTACCATCATCGCTTGTAGTGATGCAGCCAATTATGGTAAAATGCACATACTGATTCACTACGTACTATCGTGGGATAGTAGTAAAAGATGTTATTGGTAAGATTAATTTATGGATAGACATATCTTACTAATGACTGTTTATGCTTTCACAGTTTCTTATAATATAATCTCTACCCTCTGTGATGATATTAAACAGGATTAATAAGCGCTTATTACGGTTGTTATATATAAATGCTTTATGGCATAGACGAGTTAATAAAGCACAACATACCTTTGTTGAAATTTTGACATCTTAACGTATAATAAAATAAAAGTCTCGTATAACGCGTTTTACTTACCCCGAGTCGTTACTTGCCGGCAATATGAAGCAATGAGTGAAAATTATTCAAAAAATAATTAATAATACTACGGATCGTTAAAATAATAATAAGTCTACATGCCAAAGTTCACTGTTGGACATGGGCCTCATCTTTTTCTAAGAAGTAATTACGTAACATTTTGTATATTATTTATAGTAGTAGTAGTAGTAATATTGTATGCACAAAGTTTGCCTTTCCAATATATTTTTTTCTACTGGAAGATATTTCTTCAGCAGATTATGGAATAAGTAGAACCTTTATACAAACTTACTATAAGACTGTTTCTGTATTTTATTGTGTGTACATAAATAAATAAATAAAACATGGCTTACCTTAATTGTCACGCTTGGCAAAGGGATTGACGATCGCAGTACCAGACGTCTCAATTCTTGGATGCTGCTTCCTGTCGTCAGTCTAGGTAATTTAACCCTGACATTAAAGAGATGTTTATATTATTATCTAACAGGAGCCATAAGATTCAAATTAAATTTCCCATAATCGCTTCCTGTGACACCCATGGAATTAATTGGATGATTTAATTAGATACTGGAATAATATAATTCAAAAAGACACACTTTTAAGCCATATATACCTGTACAGCCTCATAGTGTGCTATGGCCATCTCGTTCAATTAAAATAGCTTTTACTGATTTTATCGCATTTAGTTAACTTGGTCACAGGGGGACTGAAGTGTACAACGTCGCAATGTCAAGGATAACCACGACTACTTTCATTTACATTTATTTATAACTAGCTTTGCTCGCGTGCGCTTCATTAAATGCTGTTCCGTGCCAAATTTAGAAAAATTCAATCTCTTTTAGAGTCATCTCGGTTTCTGTGTCTCTATGTCTGTCAAATTTTTTTTTCATTCTAAAATACTATTAGACGTAGATGATTGGTAACATGCTACAGAAACACGTGAATATATATGTCTAGGAACACTTATTATTTTTTTATATCAGGCGTGTTTTCCGATGTATCCATAAGAAAGGTAAATAGTCTTGAAATCAAAATATATTATTATTATTATTTACATTTTACTCTTTACATTATTAATCATAATTAAAGTTAATTTAGTTTTAACAAAGTAATATAATGTTTATTTCAGACATTTTATTCATATCATTGGTCCTATATAATATTGTTGGCACCATAAAATAGATGTAGATATTTTTTTTTACTATCATCCCAACCATTATATTGGATCTGATAGACAACAAATCCTTGCAATAGAACATCGAATCCTACCAATGAAGATTCGCGAGGATATTGAAATTAAAAATATCCTAATTTTAATAGGGAAAATAGCTGAGTGCTACCATCTGCTAAGGACCCCAAAATTAATAAAATTAAATTCAAACTACTGCTGAATTTATTCTATTCTATTTTCTCTCTCAGTTCTCAGTTCTCCCGCGCCTCCCGTGACGGTGCTGTAAAGTGCCCAAAACATTGGGAATTTAAAAAGTTTAAATTAAGCGGTATAAAATCCTTAAAATTAGTTTTATTCCTTATAAATTTTGTTCACAGTGAACGTGAGGAGCACTACACTCATGAACGGGAGTAGAAAAATGTTCGCCCTGTTGTGGCGGTGAAAGAAAATCCACCACCTCATATCGTCCCGTCGTAAGAGGCGACATAGAAAAACAAACAGGAGATGGGATGGGCTGCATCATCTTCTTAACAACAGATCAAAATAATAATAGCTGCGGTTGCCAACCCGCCTACCAAACGTGACAACTATAGCAAATATTTTTTATTATTTTTTTATTTTTAATAAGGCTTACATAAATATATAAATACATAAAAGGAACTTATAGTGTACACGTTCCTAATTGCCCCTACAAAGGTCGACCATACAGGGGCCCATACAGCTGTAGATTCGACGGACAACTAAGGGTGGGGCTCGAAATGCTTATGGATAATCAATATATAAGGAATAAGTAATTAATTCGACCTACTTGGTTCAGAAGCGAAGACTGGCCACGAGGCTCGGTCAGGCGGTAGGGGTAGTGTATGTAAGTGGTGTTTAGTGGTGTGTAAAATGTGAAACCTGACTTAACCCTTTTAATCGGCAGCAGCCCTGACTCCGGTACCGCCACACGATGTGGTATATTCCAGCGGCGTAACCTCGATATCACTCAAAGTCTAGCGTACCTTAGCACAAATCTATAATCCAATACGAACGCTGTTTCTCGCGGGTCACAAAGTTTAGCGTTTTTAACTGACACAGGAAAATATCTCCGAGTTTTTTTTTTTTATAGGATAAGGGTGACAAACGAGCACACAGTCCATCTGATGGTAAGTGGTTGCTGCGGCCCATAGACATTTACATCTATCCTCTATTACAAATCAAAATGTAGATGCGTTGTCACCCGTGAGGACTAAGATGGAATGCCTCATTTCCAGTAAAAAGGGTCTCCGGTCACCTGCACTCACCAAGCGAAACGCAGAGGTAAACCTCTACTTCACGCTGGTTTTCTGTGAGGTCGTGGTACCACCCCGGTTCGAGCCGCCCCATCCGTGCGACAGCAAAAGCTGCCGCGTAGCTCTACCACTGTTAGTCACATCAAATGCCACAAAGCAACTCGTCGACGCAAATTAATATTTTCAAAGCACTTCAACCGGCAATCACTATACAATTTACGTAAATTACTTGCCAACGCATTTAAGTTAATCAATCAAAATATTACGGCTTCGTTATCGCGTGAACGCACTAAAGATAACCAAACATTAGAAGCGAAAAACTCCAATAGTAAATTCTTCGTTGATTGCAATCAATGTTTACTTCCAAAACAATTAACCAACCCGGCGTCCGCGCAGAAAATCTATTTTCCTAGATTCAATAAACTCCTCGTCGTTGCATAAATTTGCTAACAAAACCGACAAGATATAGAGGTTATACGGGACGCGACCATGCCGTTCTAGTAACTGCGCTGCATTCACTTCCGACGCGCCCTGCTCGCAACCAACCAGATCTCGCGCGAACGTCAACTGGTAGAAAATCACCGCGCTGAGCGCCCCCTGGCGTCAATTCTTGAAATTAGCGTTTGGCACGAACATATAGTATCACGATTTTTGAAAAATACATTTTATATATGCATTTAAATTAAAGGTATGCACAGCATTTTTAATGATTAAAGACGTTGTTTTACATAATACATATTTTTTTTAAGTACAGAGAAAAAAATATGAAAGAATTGGAAACCAAAAATAAAACAATCCAAAATCGATTTTAAATATAGCAATTTTTTCACAAAAGATATCTAAATTAAAATTTTGAAATAAAGAGTTATAATTTTTTACTATTGTACAAATAGGAGAGGAACTACCATATTTCCTTCTTCTTAAGGACATTGGAAATGGTTTATAATTATGCAGACAAGCTATAACTCTAGGAACTAATATATTAATTTGTGATAGCAGAGATGGAAAATGCACTTCATGGTTTAAAAATTTATACAAAAAAATCATAGATAGCTGTTCCTTGCGTTGCCTTAATGAAAGCATATTAAATTGGTTTAACCTTTCAAAATTAACGCTGCGGTAACTACCATTGATAAAAGAGATTCTGTTTACAAACTTTTTTTGAATTTTTCGAAACGCTGAATATTATTCTGATAAAATGGATACCAAACAGAACTACAATAATCCACATGGCTACGCAAGTAGGGTAATATTGGGGATTCTGCATCACTCACATCCGTTCGCGATGCAGTTCGCCCCAATCTTATTGAGGTTTCTGCATCACTCGTCCGTTCGCGATGCAGCTCACCCCAATATTACACTAAACAGCTTTAATTTCCATTTTTTAACTAAACAGATGTCTTCTCAATTCTGTGTCACGCTTTTTAACTCACAGCGATTTACCATACTCTTTCAAACATGTATTTATATAATCTGACCCTTTCACGGCGTTCAGATAAAAACATTGAGGATAATGTAATGTGTGTTGCATCCATGGATCATCGTAAACCTCCCAATCTCCAATAACTCCTCCACAGGAAAAACAAGCAGCTGTATCATTTATGCTATCGCCAAAATAAAAGAATACCGCATCAGCCATTTCATTCACCACTGCTTCTCTTAAATCAGTCATTGCCCAATAATGGCCAAATGAAAATAAACGTGTTTTATATGAATCATATAAACTATATCGGGGTCTGTATTCATTTTGAGACATGTCCCTCATGCTTTGTGGAGGATCTTGCTGGTTGCAAGAGTGTAATGAAGCTGCAAAGCTGCGCTGATTCCTTATGAACATTTTTAAAAAGTTGCTGGTAGAGGGTTTTTATTGTTTATGAAATAAAATAAAGAATATTTCAAATGAGCATCATTTATTTAAACAAAAAACATTTTCAAAGCACATACTGAATCATGATTAATACAACTATACAAATCTTTACAATCTTTATATCGATCATTTGATCAATATTTAACAAACTAGGACAGCCTTTATCTTCTAAATTAACTTTATTATCATTTTGTAAAATGGATTTTAACCACAACACTTTTTCTAAACCTTTGACGTACATACATTTATCCTTTATATTATCTGCAATCAAATTCTGATAATTTAAACAGGGTGTTACTCCCGTACACCAATATATCTTTCTATTAAGTTGAATCCAATTTACTTGTTTTCATTCTTTTACAGTCAATTTGTGAAAAGTAAATGCTGGTTTAATTAAAAGTCGTTGTATTTTATTATTACACAATATTGCAATTTCTTTCACTATGAATTCATTTCTTTCTGTTTTGAAACCTTGGACATCTACGATAGCAGTCATGTCAACTTGCGCACTATGTTACTTAAAGGCTTATATTCCACAAGTTGATCATTAATGATTAAACAATATCCAGTTGTCTTCTCTGGTATTGCCATTGTACATTCAATCTCCAAACGAACATCTGCGGGTCCCGTTTTTAGACTGTCGTTTTGTCTTGAACAATCTATCACAAATAGCGGAGCCTTCTCCGTAAAGCTACTTAAATTAAACAACGGCGGGACAGTTGTAGTACGACTGGCGAAATTTCACATACATTTTGTATAATATATTAAATTTGTTTTCGGAAAACTTTAAACTCATGGGCTCGTATGGGTAATATTGTAAATTCGAAAACAATGTCACATTTCTCACTCCACAATGATCAAATACTGAACAATCTTTCATTTCTTTCAATTTTTTTTGTTTGTTTGTACACAAAAAATTACATATCGAGGTTTCTCTAATTGTGACGCAGTCTTAATAGACCAGGAATGCTTAGTTGATGTAGAAAGTAAAGGGTATTCACTTTTAAATCCAGATGGATTTAAAAGTGAATACCCTAATTGGGATATAGATATATCCCAACCCCACAAAGCTGCTACTTTATTTTCTGCTTCATTCATTTAAATGTATGATTTAATTGTTGACGTTATACCAGCATTTTAATACGATCTATTTCGATTCCATTTATCTCATACCTTGTCTTGAAACAAGAACATAATAGGATTATTACTAAACGTAACAGGTTTTTTAATCTGGTTTCCACCTTTGCTGAGGAGCTTTGCTTGACCTTCGATGTAAATTGAAATGTCTGATGGTAATATATATTATTAGAAACTATTACACTTCTGATGTTAGAAATTATTCTCAAAATGATTTAAATAAAATAATGTTACTCGTATTAGAATTTACTCTGAAGGTTAATTGTTAAAAATAATAAAAGTGTGAGAGCGGATGTTCAACTTGCTCTCTTGCTTACGCAATTGATCATTATCAGAAATAAGACAGCGTACAGCACTATACATTCAGTATAGAGCAAATACAATTCGACCAACCGCAATATGTACCAGACACAATCACACATTGGTGTAACGTGAAGGACATAATTACATGATAACACCAAAGTATGCAAAGCAACAGCTACACTACTTCTCTTGATGTAACACCGGGCAGCCTCTCAGCAACACGATCTTCCTTGCTTACACTAGAGAACTACCACACGAATATAACCGCACCACTTGCCTTATTTGGGCAGAATATCAGTGTAGAAGTAATGTTTGAGCCCAACGGGCATAATAACGATATGAGACTCGTAGAATTACAGACTGACTGATCCCTCTTAGTCGACTGCGTGATACTTTATACTGCTAAAACAAGTGGGAGATTATAGTTCTACCTTCAATATTTCTTATTTTCTTTTATTATTTTACCCACCTATTCCTAACAATATATAGATATTCGTCAAAAGTCGGGTATTTACAAACTTGTTTGTGACGAATGCCACGCCGTTTACATGGATCAGACTGGTCACAACTTCGAAACACGTTATAAAGAGCATTTAGTCGCGTACAGGAATTGCAATCCCGATAAATCCCATTTTGCTAAACATCTTTTGGACACTAGACACGACCTAACCAACAACCACTCCTTTAAAGTCTTACATACGAGTAATAAAGGGCTGCGACTGTGTGTGCTGGAACAGTTAGAGATATTAAAAAGTAATAACAGTAACGTTGCACTGCTGAGTGAACAAACAAATGTTTCACCTCTCTTAAATATCTTTAAGCCTGCTCTCTAATAGCAGACAGCCTCGCAATATGATCGTTTGTCACCCTCACGGTGGTCGGCGTTTGGTTGCGTGGTTGGAGGGTAGGCGGGCGTTGTGCGGCGGTTTGTTTTTAATTTTACAAACGGCTGCGTAAGTCTGGCGGTGATTGGTTTAGTAGAGGCGGTCGCTCGCTTTTTAAGCAGGGAGCGGTTGCGTCAGCGGTCTGTATAATAGGCAGTTGTTTTGGCTCACCACTCACTTAACGGTCAGCCACCGCAGAGTCTACATCTCCTGAGGATGCCTCGTGTAGGGGCGAAACACGTGTCGTATTGTCGTCAGTGGTGTGTCTTTCCTAGTGTAGTGGTGTTGGGAGTAGTGGTGCTGGGATTAGTGGTGACGGGGATAGTGCACGCAATTAAGGGAGGGCGGGAGGTGATCTTCATAGTAGGTAAGACACATCATTTTATTTTATAAAGCGGATTTTTGCGAAGTAACTTTTTAAAAGCTTTAATATAATGCATTTCCGCAAAGTAATGCCTGATTCTATTAATTATAAGATATAGTTACTTTTGACCTGATTACGATGTTTTCGGTTAGTTTTAGTCACTGGTATGACCAACATATTGGTACTAGTATCAATAAGAAAATTCATACCATTTTTAGTGTTCGTGACCCACAAGAGATGGTTTTCCGTGATGCACCTTCACAGAAAACCGGCTACCACCGCATTGGGCTGCATTCTCTTCAGATTTCCGTCTTGCTGGTGTTGTTAGTTTTCTTCCAATTGCAGGGACTCACATTGCCGTAACGCCTCGCGGTATTGTAAGTGGTACCAGCAAAGCCAGTCTTCGCTGTGTGGCGTCCGTTGCGGTGTACGGAACCTGGGACGCGAATAAGAATGGTTACGCATCCATTGCCTACCACTATTATTATGACGGTGGTTGTTGATGGTGTTTACCCCACTGCGCAGCGTCTTGAGCTCCAGTGCGATGGTTTTTATCTGAGTCTGCAGCTCAACGTTTACCTCTGCCACGGTTGGGGTCGGCAACGAGCAGCATTCACGGCCAACAGCTCTCCCGTTGCGCAGATTGTCCATCACCTTGTCTGCCATCTCCTTGTCTGCCGGCAGTCGCGTTAGTCACAAATTCTTGAGCGTGTCGTCCTTCAGCGCCTGAGTTTTTTGCGAGCTCATTCATCTTGACCAGTGGCTGAGATGGTCGCTGCTGCCCCAACTCCATCTCTGACACGAGCTTGTTAAGCTGGACCTCCGCGCTGGCTTGAAAGACTCTGAGGTGCCTGGTCTTCAGTTCGGTGTAGTGACCTTGTTCCGGTGGGTTGCTTATGAGGTCGCTAACTTGGGTGAGTTCCTCATTGCCCAGCTCGCTCACTACCATGTACTTGACTTGCTCCCCCTGGTGTCGTGGTCCTATCACTGACTCGAAACATAGAAACCACATTTTGGGCATGTAGGTCCAAAAGGGTGGGATACGCAACGCGATGGCAATGGTAGCAATTTTGCCCATCGGGAATGACAGTGGGGGGCGGCGGCGGAATTGGCGCTGGTTGAGCCATTGTAACGTGGTGTTTTTCAGGCCACGCGGCACGCCGTGTATCACTTCCGGCCATACACAAGGCCTAACACGGGGTCACCAATGTTGTGAAACTTGGTGGCTAGTGTATCTAAGATGCTTTCACATCATTTTGTAGCCGGTTTATTTTATAGAACCCGAGACTGGTATTCACATTTTATACTCAAAAAGGAACTGCACTACTCGCTTACCGACTGCCGTCCCGCCTATAGACTTAGAATATACTGGCGTATAGACGGTAATAGTGTGCAAGGGAGAAGAAAATTCCTTATGGATTATGATAGAAAATCTCATGACTTTAAAACCGATTTTGAATGACAGGTCGGCATAAGTCGGCACGCAAGAGATAGCTTCTTTTTTTATAGAAGAGGGGGCAAACGAGCATGCGGCTCACCTGATAGTAAGTGACTACCACCGCCCATGAACAACCGCAACAACAGGGGAATTGCAGATGCGTTGCCGGCCTTTTAGAAAGGTGTAAGCTCTTTTCTTGAAAGTTCCTAAGTCGTATCGGTCCGGAAAACTCGCTGGTGGTAATTGATTCCACAAGGAAGTTGTGCGAGAGAGAAAACTTCTTCTAAATCGCACAGCGGTGGACCGCCAATCATCCAGATCGTATGTATGGTAACGCGAGTTTTGTCGCGAAGTGCGATGGTGAAATTGAGCGGCTGGAATTAGTCCGAACTATTCCTCAGAGCACTCCCCGTGATAGACACGATAAAATACGCAAAGAGATGCAACATGTCTACGCAGTGCCAGCGTATTGAACCGATCAGAAAGAACTCGGTCGTCGACTCTGGTCTTGTAATAGTGGTAGAGCTAAGCGGTAGCTTTTGCTGTCGCACGAATGGGCCAACTCCAACCGAGGTGGTACCACGACCTCACGGAATACCGGCGTGAAGTAGAGGTTTACCTCTGCGTTGCGCTTGGTGAGTGCAGGTGGCCGGAGGCCCAATTCCCCCCTTCCCTTCATCAACATGGTAGTGGAATTAAATAGAAGGAGGGTACCAGCACCCCTGGAGAATCCCTCGCTGAGCATCCACGACCAAACTACTTCACTCCTGAGCGTGGGTGCTCAGCCTGCCCCGCGTATTCTGGAGGGGGCAACATTCCGCTCGCGACTAATGCTGCTCGGGGCAAACGGAGCAATACAACCAAGGCGACCCCTGTCACGCTATCCGTGAATTTTTGCAACATCAGGGGACTTCATTCCAACCTAAACGCTGTCCATTACCATCTAGAGACGGCGAAGCCGGCCTTGCTCTTTTTAACCGGGACTCAGGTGTCCTCTCCGGCTGATACTTCATATCTCTCCTACCCCGGGTACAAATTGGAACACTCCTTTGTGCCCTGGGCTGGAGTTTGCGTATACGTCAAAGAGGACATCTGTTTTCGACGCCTCGGCAGTCTTGAAGGTACGGACCTGTCCATCCTATGGCTGCGTGTAGACAGCGACGACCATCCCCACGTCTACGGGTGCCTCTGTAGGCCATTATCGCTATGGGATAGCGGTAATGGCTTGGGCTTTGAGCTTCTGCTGACCTCTCATCCAGACGGATATCAGGTCTCCGTCGATGCCCCTCTCGGCTCTTCGAACCATTGTCTGATCCGGAGTACGGTGCCACTCACGCTCCAATCGCAGTTGCGATCTGCAGCTTGCCGCCGTGTTTGACACTATAGGTTAGCTGATTGGGACGGGATGCGGTCTTTTTTTGCATCCTACCCTTGGGGGCTGGTTTGCTTCTCGCCGGAAGATCCCAGCGTTGTTGCCGATTCTGTTGCTGATGTGGTACTTCAGGGTATGGAACTTTTTATTCCATCCTCTGTGGTGCCCATTGGAGGCAGATCCCAGCCATGGTTTGGTCGCTCTTATAAAATAGCATCACGCTATAAGGAGGAGTGCTACTGGGCCTGGGCTGACGCATCAACATGATGTAAACACCAGCGCTCTTAAAAAGAAGTATAATTCCGCCTCCAGTCCTTCAAAAGCGTCATTGCCAAGGCAAGGTCTGAGCACATCGGCAGAATTGGCGAGAAGCTAGTTCGCCTTACTTCGGGAACCCGTGCATTCTGGTCTCTTGCCAATGCTGTCCAAGGGAACTTCTGTCAGCCATCTCTATCGTCTCTGCACAGAGATGACGACTCACTGGCCCATGCCGCAAAGGAGAAAGCCGTTCTGTTGAGCTCTCTTTTTGCGTCCAACTCAACTCTAGATGACTGGGGGAACACACCGCCGACCATCCCGCGATGTGAGTGCTCCATGCCGGATGTGCGGTTTACACAGCGCTCGGTTCGCAAAGCAATCTTCTCCCTACACGCCAGTAAGTCGAGTGGGCCCAATGGAGTCCCTCCCATTGTGCTGAAGACGTGTGCTCCGGAGTTGGCACCGGTTTAAACGCGTCTTTTCCGGTACTCCTATTTCCAAGGCGTAGTCCCGAATTCGTGGAAGATAGATTTGGTCCACCCGATCCCTAAAAAAGGCGACCGCTCAGACCCGTCCAACTACAGGCCTATCGCCATCACCTCCTTGTTCTCCAAAATAATCGAATCCACTATAAACTGCCAGCTCATCCGGTACCTTGAGGATCACCAGCTGATTAGTGACCGCCATTACGGGTTTCGTCGGGGTCGATCAGCTGGTGATCTTCCAGTATATCTGACTCATAGATGGGCGGAGGAAGTAGAGTCCAAGGGGGAGGCATTGGCCGTTAGTTTGGACATAGCGAAGGCCTTCGTTCGGGTCTGGCACAAAGCGCTTATTTTGAAGCTTCCTTCCTATGGGCTTCCAGAGAAATTTTGCAAATGGATCACCAGTTTCCTTGCTGATCGGAGCATCAAGGTCGTAGTAGACGGTGCATGCTCTGATTTCAAGCCTATCAACGCTGGTGTCCAACAAGGCTGCGTGCTATCACCAACGCTGTTTCTCCTGCATATCAATGATATGTTGCAAACTGGTAGCGTTCATTGCTATGCGGACGACAGCACTGGTGATGGCTTATATACCGGCCGTGCCAATATTTCTCGGGAAAACGTCGCCGAGTACTGGGACAAACTTGTGTCTGAAGTCGAGTCTTTGCTTAACAAAGTCTCTGATTGGGGGCGACAAAATCTAGTCCAGTTCAATCCCCAGAAGACACAAGTTTGCGCGTTTACCGCTAAAAAGACCGCCTTTGTCGTATCTCCTCAGTTTCAAGGCACTCCCCTTACTGCCTCAGCTAGTATAGATATTTTGTGAGCTCTTAGATATTTTGTAATTTTTAGAGTGTGATAATGTTTATTTTTAGTAAGTAACTTTTTTCCAAAATGGCTGTGATGTATGGAATAATAGAAGTAATCTTGCTAATTGCACATTTCACAGGTAAATTCTAAAGACGTCATCAATGTTATGACGCTTTTGTTTGGTTAAAATTTATATTATATAATGTTTAAAATATAGAATATTTTCAATTAATTTGTAAATTATGATATTTTGCTAAGAAAATAGTGACGTTGTCGATAATTTGTATGAACTTGGTAAATAAATTATTATACAAAATATTTTAAATGTACGCTAGGGTTTGATTCAACTATATAAAAATTAATGTAGATATTTATCTTGAATTTTTATAAAGAATCGATAGATTTGCCCACGCAAAAAGATAATAAATCCTCGGCTTGCGTTCTAAAATGTAATATAACTTTTCCGTTTGCAAACAGATGTGTTCGCGCAAAACTCTGTTGTCGGAATCAGCACCAGATGTCACTCGGCTCGGCGCGATTCCGGTCTGAAGTTCTTCCGAGCGTGGCAGTGGCGCGCGGGTCGCAAGTGCGTCAGTCGTCCATAAGCGGTGCTAACGATTGGCACGCTGTATTCTGTTAGGGAACTCGGAATAATTCGGCGCGGCCAGTAAATATACGGTCTATCATTGTGACGCGCATTCCTGCTGGAGAGCTTCCCAGGGACTCATTGTGTTTGACTCAGAATCGGCATAAGTGCATTAGGCAATATTAGCTAGTGCAGCCTCTGCTATTCTAGAATTAACTGTTGCTACGCGAAACGGTAGTGACCTTTGACCCTTTAAACTCCGTGTGCGTTTGTGCGGTAACCATTATACCCAGCGATAGTTAGTGGCTTCTGTAAGTTAGTGAATCGTACGATGGAGTTAATTGAATGTCAACGTGACGAAAGAAGAAAGTGACTGTGGATAACCTCGAAGGGCCCCCTCAAGTTGGAGCGGTGTCGACGCTCGGGCTGCTGTCGACGGCCAAGGTCTAGGTTCAATCACCATCAGTCACACCCAGATACACACCACATCACCATTCTTTCCCTTGCACTACACAACCACATGCGACCTGACCGACTCCGGAGGGACCAGTCGCCTTGGATATAGGTAAGTAAGCTTCGTCCAAATTCCTTCCGGTCGACTGGCCGTAGTATAACGCTCCCCCATATATTTTAGTGTAATTAGAGAGATTCCACGTGGCCACATTGAGCCCGACCTACGTCTGTTCGGGAGGTCTTCAGCTCATGGGCCCCTGAGGACTGGATCCTTTAAGGGAGCAGCCGTAGGCCGTAACAATCTGGTAGCAGAGCGCGGTTCCGGGTTCGATTCCCCGGTCGATCCCGACCATAGTGTTTGATAAAAATTAAACGGTTCTGGTGGCGGGGAGCGTTGGTTTGATTGGTTTAATTTGTATCTACAATCACGCCCGTCCGTAATACGTAAAAATATTTTTTTGTACGTAATAATAGAATTATTTCCCTTTGTTCTTTGTTGCTTGCCTTTTTTTGGTTAGTGGGTAGATTTGAAAAGCCGCGCCCTAGGTTGCGCAAGCGGGAGTTTTCTAGAGATATACGTCATATAGGTAGATGGTTATTTTTACGTAATCGGTTAATTATCGTTGTCGGATAGTTGCAGTGGATTACTTATCGAAGGTTCGATTTCCGAGCTAGGCATTTTTTGTTGATCGACCGTGATGTGTATCTTCGTTTATACTGTAATTTGTATTTGAACTAAAGAGTAGTAATTTGTATTTGCGCCATTTGAATTTAGCTTGATTTGATCGCACTAGTATTTGTTATTTGTTAATTTGATTTGTGTATTTTCTTTTGAGCTAACTTGTATTTGATTGATACGTAGTAATTCGTATTTGTGTAATTTCTATTCAACGCGATATGATAGGAACTGCATTTATTAACTGTTAATTTTTTGGTGTATTTTTTATTAGTTATCTTTGTAATTTGTGCTCGAACCGCGTCGTAATTTGTATTTAGTAGTGATGTCATCGCCCAAGCTACTGATCCGTTGTCTGCGGACTGAGTTGCGCTGGGCCACAAGCGCCCATGCTTTGATAGGTCGACCGGATAGGGTCCATAACTTGATGAAGCGGTTCGAGCAGGTGGATGCTCGAAGGGCCGCAGTGGAGGAGGCTTACGCTGAGCTCGAGGATTCGGATGTGGAGAAGGGAGTCCTGGACTCCTGCTTCGCGGACTATAAGCAGTTCTTGTGGCTCACGGACGAGTTGATCGAGGCTGAAGGCAGGTATGCCGAGGAGGCGCGTGAAGCTCCGATGAGTGACCTGTCCGAGTCCTCTCTGAAGCAGCTTCAGCCGGAGCTGTTGGGACGACTCCCAACTCTGGACCTGCCAAAGTTCTCCGGGGTCCTTTCCGAATGGCTGACCTTCGTTGGTCTTTTCGACAGCCTAGTGGACGCCCGGAGTGACTTGACCCCGAGCCAAAGGATGGTGTACCTCCTGGCCTCACTGGAGGGGGAGGCCCTGGGCGTCGTCGGCCACTTGAGGTTGTCGGACGACGCCTACCAGACTGCTCGGGACCTCCTAGCCAGAAGATACGCCAACGTCCGGCGAATCGCGGACGAACATGTTAAGCAGCTTCTAAGCCTCCCGCTGCTTAGTGACCGGGCCAGACTGCGTCCGGACCTGTTGGATCCAGTCTTGGTGGCCTGTAATACGTTGAGGCGGCTGGGTTTACCAGTGGGCGAATGAGCCTTTTTGTTGCTCCGCATCGTGCTGTCCCGTCTACCTCTCGACCTTCGAATCCATTTTGAGGAGAGGTACTGCGGGGACGAGGCCTCCTATATTCCGCCCTTCTATGACCTGCTGCGGTTTTTGGAGGAGCAGTACCGGCAGATCGAGAACGCGGCGGGCACCGTTGACGACTTACGAGACGTGCCCAGTGAGAGGCTGAAGCCGCCAGGCAAGTCGTCGTCAACCCCACCCTGCTCCTATTGTCGAGCATCTGATCACCGGGTAACGTCGTGCCCGAAATTATTAGGTAAGCCGGTTCCAGCGAGGCGAACTATCGCCAAGGAGCGCCGCTGGTGCTGGTCATGTCTGGGAGGGCACCTCCAGCGAGACTGTCCGCATCGACGGCCCTGTCTGCATTGCCAGGGCAATCACCATGCCGTTTTGTGCCTGGGTGCGAACGGCATCTCCTCTCGGGGCTCTGCCAGGCCCTCGACCCCCACGGGCGGGGGCGCTCAGCCACGCCCTCTGCCGGGCGACTCTCGGCGCCCGCCGGCCAGCCACCAGGGCCCTAGGTTTGGAAGGGGTCCCTCCTCCGACCAGTCGGGGGGTAATTCCCCCAGGGGCGGGGGTGTCATCGCCCCCCCTCAGCGTGTGGAGAGGAACTTCACGGCCACTCATCGGTCCGCTGGACCCTTCTCACTCCCGTTAGCTGAGTGGCTGCGACTGGTGTACCACTATTCCCCATTTGATGGAGGCGGCCCTTGCTAGCTGCCACCATAGCTCCCACCACGGCCGCCTCCACTGAGCCTTAAGCCGTCAACAGTCCACTTGTTAAGGTGTTCTGTTGCCGACGTCCTCAGTGAGGCTTACAACCCGAGTGGCGACTGTTAGCGGTCGCACTCTATTGATCTCGGGTTCACGCCATGTGGCCTCCCCTTGGTGGTGGGAAGATTAGGGCCCCCCTGGAGCGTTTAATCACGCTGTGAAGGGGTATTAGATTTGGTTTGGTCGAGCACTTAGTCAAAAAATACTTGAATTAAAATTAAAAAACTGCTTTGGGCTTTCCGCGAAATTTTCCTATTTGTAGCGGTTTAAATTAAAAGAATTGAATTTAATCTACTCCTTTAAATGCTACTGCATGTGTTTTGTACATATATTTAATCACTGTATTTGATTTTTGCGTCTGTTTGCTTAAAGGAAAATTTGAATTCATCTGAAATTGAATGGCGCACTATTTGAAAAATTATGTTTATGTTTATGATAGTGTTTAATCATTTTGCTTTGCGAAGAAGTAGGGCTGTCCTTTACGTTATTGTTTTGTTTAATTTGCAAGTTGACCTATGCGCATCGGTGATTAATTTGGTTGAATTAATTCTGTAGTTGAACATTGATGCTTTTGAAAAATTAGTTGAAATATGAGCATAGGACTACTTGCTTAACAGGCTAGCTAGTTTTGGAGATTATCAGATTGAAATCAGCTGCCGCACTATTTTAGTAAATGATAATATGGTGGGTGGCCTGGCTAGGCCTACTTGTTGAAAATTCATACTAGGGACTATCTGTGCGTTTCGTTTGGCTCTCCACAGACGACTTTCATGTGGAATTTATGGGTGCGCTCTGCACTGAAGCAACTGCTGGCACAAAATTTGTCTGGGCAACTTCGTGTAGCGTCGCTGTTTGCAGAGCTGATTCGGTCGGATTGCGGAACTAATCATAGGGGCACAGATAGGTGTTTGAAAGAGGTCGTCGGACTTCTGTCCAGTACAGGACTTATTAAAGTGCTGTGATGCCCAGGAGGGGCATACAGTGGAGGCTGACCCTCCGGCTTGCCACATTAGGGATATCTTTTGAGGCGTTGATTAGGGTTGCAAGACCTAATGGATTGCCTAAGGTGGCCTAGTTTGGTTGTAGATTCGGTCTTGCAACTTGCAGTCTCGACCTTGTCCCGCTGACCGGTTTGCTCGCGGACCTAAATCCTTATGTCCGGGACGGGGGTTTGTTCGCGCAAAACTCTGTTGTCGGAATCGACACCAGATGTCACTCGGCTCGGCGCGATTCCGGTCTGAAGTTCTTCCGAGCGTGGCAGTGGCGCGCGGGTCGCAAGTGCATCAGTCGTCCATAAGCGGTGCTAACGATTGGCACGCTGTATTCTGTTAGGGAACTCGGAATAATTCGGCGCGGCCAGTAAATATACGGTCTATCATTGTGACGCGCATTCCTGCTGGAGAGCTTCCCAGGGACTCATTGTGTTTGACTCAGAATCGGCATAAGTGCATTAGGCAAAGGCTAGTGCGGCCTCTGATATTCTAAAATTAACTGTTGCTACGCGAAACGGTAGTGACCTTTGACCCTTTAAACTCCGTGTGCGTTTGTGCGGTAACCATTATACCCAGCGATAGTTAGTGGCTTCTGTAAGTTAGTGAATCGTACGATGGAGTTAATTGACTGTCAACGTGACGAAAGAAGAAAGTGACTGTGGATAACCTCGAAGGGCCCCCTCAAGTTGGAGCGGTGTCGACGCTCGGGCTGCTGCCGACGGCCAAGGTCTAGGTTCAATCACCATCAGTCACACCCAGATACACACCACATCACCATTCTTTCCCTTGCACTACACAACCACATGCGACCTGACCGACTCCGGAGGGACCAGTCGCCTTGGATATAGGTAAGTAAGCTTCGTCCAAATTCCTTCCGGTCGACTGGCCGTAGTATAACGCTCCCCCATATATTTTAGTGTAATTAGAGAGATTCCACGTGGCCACATTGAGCCCGACCTACGTCTGTTCGGGAGGTCTTCAGCTCATGGGCCCCTGAGGACTGGATCCTTTAAGGGAGCAGCCGTAGGCCGTAACAAGATGGATAGAATAAAAATGGATAAGGTTGATTGGGCGGGTTGGTTGGAATCCAAAGAAGAACTCTACAATTTGCAGCAAACATTTTCTTGAGAAATATAAAAACAATTTCATTAAAAAGAGCCATCCTACATTATCTGTACCAATAAGTATTATATTATTACAGTAAGACTTCAAAAATTTTACTTCAAAAACTTTAGGTAAAAATAGAGATACATTATGAAACTGTGGTATATTAAAAATAAAAAATTTTGAGATTATCCTATTTAAGCAATTGTGAACCCAACTGAGTATCTATTTATCACCCAAAAAAATGTATAACTTTACTTAAGCACCAGCACCTCACGGTCACACTATTATAATATGTATAGCATTACGCTATTTTCCGCAAGGGGTTGAGTAGCTTCGGATTATATTTCCAAGTCACAATGATAAAACTTTTAATGTAGTGAGGTATAGATATTTAGTAATGATTTCTTATATTTACGCGAACACTATACATTTAAATAAAACTAATTTTACGGATTTGATCGCGTATATTAACTTATTTTATATTCCCGACTGTTCACGCACCTAGCTGTCCCTACTAATGTCTACCATACAGGGGCCCATACAACTGTTAGGTTCGACGGACAGCTAGGACGGGGTCGAACTGGCCTTATGGAAAATGTCCTATCCTACTACCCAACACGGAGAAGGTTAGGTGAATAAATAGTACGTACCTGTTCGCTGGCGAAGAAGGCTCCCAGGGCTCGTTCAGGTGTAATTGTCGTGAATGTGAGTAATGTGTTAGAAGTGTAAATCTGTGTAACCTGAATTAGCCCTTTTAATCAGCAGCCACGCTGACTCTGGCACCACCCCCTCGACGTGGTATTCTCCAGCGGCGGTAGCAATGGACTATTTCCTTCTTCAATTCACTATGTCTGTCTATTAACTTTATCGTACATTTAACTAACTTCAAGACGCAACTAAATCCCGTTAATTATAATCAAAAACGTAACACGCGGCACGACTCATGGGTCAAAGGTCACTTTCGTTCACTCCACAACAAACTACTTCGAAAACCGAACGCGACCTTTTAAGGCGCTTAACGCAACAGTACAATTAATCACTAACTTCTCAATAATTAGCCAACCTGGCATCTAATGTTCTAGACTTACACAATTATTCGTCTCAATGACTGATCCTAAATGAGTGACTGATCCTGAATGAGTGACTAATCCTGAATGAGTGACTGATCCTCAATGAGTGACTGATCCCCCTTAGTCGCCTGCGCGATACTTAATACTGTTTGAACTAGTGGGAGATTACAGTTTTATTCTCACTTCTTCGTATTTTCTTTTATTTTTTACTCTCATACTTAACAATACAATATATAGTGACAACAATTTACATAAATTTATTACAACAGTGTTACAGCCACGCGGCAGCCTTTGCTGTACACGTATGGGCCACCTCGAACCAGGGTGGTACCACGACCTCACAGGAGACCAGCGTGAAGTAGAAGCTCTACTTCTGCATTTCGTCTGGTGAGTGCAGGTGACCGGAGGCCCAATCCCCCTTTAACATGGTAGCGTAGTTTAATAAAACACTACCCCAGGAGGGTACCAGCACTCCCGGTGACAGAGAATCCCTTGCTGAGCATCCACGCCCAAGCTACTCTACTTTTCCTGAGCGTTGGTGCTCAGGCTGCCCCACGTATTTTTGGAGGGCGAAATTCCGCTAGAGACTATACCTGCTCTGGGCAAACGGAGCAATAAGTCAAAGCCGCCCCCTGCCACTCTTACAGTGAATTGCTGCAACATCAAGGGACTGCATTCAAACGTTAATGCCGTCCACTACCATCTGGAAACGGCGAAACCAGCCTTGCTCTTTCTAATCGAGACACAGGTGTCCTCTCCGGCTGATATTTCGTATCGCTCCTACCTGGGGTACAAATTAGAACGCTCCTTTGTGCCCCGGGCTGGAGTTTGCATGTACATCAGACAGGACATCTGTTTTCGACAACTCGGCAGCCTTGAAGATACGGACCTGTCCATCTTATGGCTGCGCGTAGACAACGACGACCATCACCGCGTCTACGGATGCCTCTATAGGTCCCATAGCGGCAATGCCGACACAGACCGACTCATCGACCACTTCCAAATGGCTGCAGACTCCGTGCTACAACAGGTCCCATCCGCAAAGATCGTGATGCTTGGTGATTTTAACGATCATCACACTGAACTGCTTAGTTCTCGTTTAACCGATCATGTGTGTAGAACTGTTTATGCCTTTGCTTTAGCATATGGTCTGACACAACTGGTTATCCCGCTTACGCGGATGCCAGATGTGGAAGATCATGTTGTGATATAGATAATGTGTCAATGAGATAGAGACTTGTTGCTGCTTCTTTAACTTTAATTATACTATCCTTATTCTACCTTAACACTAATATATATAGTCGTGGAGGCTATACTACACTACACCTCCCACCGACAAAAAAATAAAAAATAAATAAATACATTTGTTTTTTTTAACTTATAAAAATAAATATATAACGTTAGTCTAATAATAACATAAATTACAAAAGTAAATATAAATAGGTATATCCTATGGGTAGTTTGGGTGGCCATACCCCTCTGCCCCATAGTATGCATACATACAACATACTTATTTCACATAATTAGGTAACTCGCGGAATTCTAGTATAGTTGTACATTTATATTTTAAAATACTCTGCTCTTATATATTTATTCATACTTTTCATCTCATTCCTTATTTCCGATTGTTAGGCCTTTTTATTATCTTTTTTTTTTTCATAATTCTTGTAGGTACTTTTTTTCTTGATTTTTTTTAACCTTTAACTAGCTTTATATCTCTCTATTCACTTATATATTTATTTATTATTTAGATACCGGGAATCGGAGTATTAATTCATTTCATTTATATTTTATTTCGTGATATTTATCACGCGGGTACTTTACACATATGGGCCCCCCATTTACTTGGGTATTATATTACTTTTTCATAACTTTTATTTCATTTTATTGGTACATAAACTTTTTTTTTCATCATACTATATCAAGGTAATAGTGTACCTTGGGTTATGCGCACAACCTTGAGGTCTACGTTTAAGTCGTTTCAAAAGGACTGCAACAATTGTCATGGAGGAAAATTAAGTTCACAATATGATCCAATGAAGGATATGACCTCTATATACCATTATTAAGGGTAACAAATTTAAGATTTCTCTGTTCCCCAACAGTACTAATATGAGTAAACTCGTTCACATCACTTGTACTGAAGGTATTGTTCTCTAGTACCCATTACTCCCGATTTTATCATCCAATCCTGGAAACATACCCTGCTCGAGGACTATATGCTTTACCAGTGATGGACGTACCCGTATCTCTCCATTATTTGTTTGTCAAGGTCAATTTTCGTTTTATTTTTATTTATTTCTTTACATTTATATTTTTTTATTAATCATTATTTAATTGTACCATAATTTACACGTACATGGCTCGCGTATATACATAATCAAGATTATGGACCATATTCCAATACAATTCGTAATAAATTCTGATTTATACCTCATTAACAATACATTAAAACTTATTCCGTATTTAATAGTGTCAGAACAACCTAAAAATTAATCGGTTATTAGGTTTTCCAAACTCTTAGCTGATCAAGCTGATTGTATGTGGATATGCTAACCTCCCATAATTTTTATTTACCTTACTCTCACACTTTCACACTATTAATATTTTTCATTTACAGTTACGTATTCCGTAACTTAGCTAAACATTTACTCACATCTTTTACAAATTTATATCATAAAATAGTCTCGTATAATATTTAGTTACATCATTGTCAGTCAAAATTTAAATTAATTAATTATATACATAATATAAAGAGTTTCAAAATTGAATTAAAAGAAGTAATTATTTTGATAATCCACACAAATAGGTTAGATATTCATATTCATCACTATTATCCCAAAAATAATGAACTATAATAGTTAAAACCTTATGATAGTTTAATCAATATTAAATCAAAAATAAATTATTGCATTTCATATTAAGATATGGAACAAAGAAGTCAAAGCAACGTAATAGTTTTCAAGAACAATAACATGATCGCAAACGACAGACAGATCAAAATACAAATTGTAATCTTAGCAACGCAAGCAATTTCAGACACCTTTACGTATATGGAAACGTTTTCGAATACATCGAACTATGATCACATGGTGTGATTCACACCTAATTTTAAGATAACTTGTATAATATGTTATAGATAATATGAATGCAAGTAAAATAAAGTGTACCTTAAAGTGATTTAATTGTACATGAAAAAAACCAATTTTCATTTTTAAATAGGGTTAATATACAACTTTAAGATTTATTGTTCTTAGAAAAGTAAAAAAAAAAACTTATAATAATAGCTAATTGTTTATAACCTTTGTCATATGTACTTGTATACATTTAAATAAAATTTGCTATCAAAAAAAAAACAAGGGAATCTATTACTGATGTGTTACAACTAACTCAATGGTTACAACTACAAAATATGAAAAATTCGTTGACAAATTACGTATAACTGTAATCCACTATATCATTTCAATCATTTTTGCGTGACACAGTAATAAAAATAAAAATAATATAAAGCTGAAAAAATAACTGAATTAAATTTAATATAAAATCGTCTCGTGTCTTAATACATAAATACATACATACATAAACACTCACGCCTGTCACCCAGAGGGGTAGGCAGAGACTACGGACTTCCATTTGGCGCGATCCTGACACACCTCTCTCGCCTCTTTTACATCCATATATCTACGCATACACGCTCGTCGGTTAAGGGTACTCCTAATCTGGCCCATTTTTAATGTATCGCCGATTTGGTCGATAAACCTTCGTCTAGGGCGTCCCTTCTCGACCCTGCCGTTCACTTCCGCAACATAAATTTGCTTTGTCACTCTTTCCTCGTTCATTCTTTCTATATGACCAAACCAACGAAGCATTCCTTTCTTAATCCTTGTCACAACGTCATCTTGCAATAATACATAAATGAGTGCTTAAAATGGTAACTTAATTTTTAATATTGCGTTATGATTTTTTTTTTATATACACTAAGAAATATATTAAAATATCAATTAAATCGTGGAGTATCTGATTAATAAACTCGACTTTACCATATTATATTTAATACAAGATGTCAAAAACATAACATTTTTTTTTTATAATAGTTAAAACATTTTAAAGAAATCGTAAAAAAAATGACAAAAAAATACGCTGATTCGATGTTACCTCAAATTTTCTTCTTTGTTCTTCTTGGCTCAATTTTGACATTCAACCGCTTCTTCCCTTTTTAACTTAATCTGCCGTTTCTTGAATGATTTTGGTATTTGGTCATTATATAAAAAAAAACAGAATTAATTTTCCTCACTCTTTGTAGCTGTTGCCTGTTGTCTTCAGATACTATACGTACTTTTTAATTTTTAGTTTCTGCAAAATTATTATTGTGCCTTTTCTTTTATTCATATTCATTTATTTTTCGTCACATCCGGTATTGCGTGCATTCTGTTATAGTATAATTTTCTTTTTAAATGTTCAATCCATGATGATTTCCATATTTTTTTTGTAATTTTTTTTTCTCTTTATGTAGGCCCGGCGGTGCGCGTGCAATGTACCAGCGCACCGCCTGACAGGGTCGCCATGTGATATAGGTAATGTGTCAATGAGATAGAGACGTGTTGCTGCTTCTTTAACTTTAATTATACTATCCTTATTCTACCTTAACACTAATATATATAGTCGTGGGGGCTATACTACACTACACCTCCCACCGACAAAAAAATAAAAAATAAATAAATACATTTGTTTTTTTTAACTTATAAAAATAAATATATAACGTTAGTCTAATAATAACATAAATTACAAAAGTAAATATAAATAGGTATATCCTATAGGTAGTTTGGGTGGCCATACCCCTCTCACAGGGAAAGTACATTGTACTTTCCCTGTTGGACCTTCTGCTGACCTCGTATCCGTACGGATATCAGATCTCCGTCGATGCCCCTCTTGGCTACTCAAACCTTTGCTTGATTCGGAATACGATGCCACTCACGCTCCCATCACGGTTGCCTTCTGCAGGTTGCCGCCGTGCTTGGTATTATAGGTCAGCCGATTGGGACGGGATGCGATCTTTTTTTCGCATTCTACCCTTGGAGGCGGGTTTGTTTCTCGCCGGATGATTCTGTCGCTGATGTGTGCTACAGGGAATGGAACTTTTTATTCTATCATCTGTGGTACCTATCGGAGGCAGAACCCAGCCATGGCATGGTCGCTCCTGCAAAATTTCATTATGACATAAGCAAGAAAACTACCAAGTCTGGGCTCACGCATCAACTTCTCGGGATGCAAATACCAGCGCTCTGAAAGTCAGAGAACTTCGGCAGAATTGGCGAGGAACGAGTTCGTCTTTCTTCAGGAACACGTGGTGTTCGGAAATACGTGTATTCTGTTCTCTCGCCAAGGCTGTCCAAGGGAACTTCTGTCAGCTTTCTCTCCCATCTCTGCACAGGGAGGACGACTCACTGGCCCATGCCGCAAAGGACAAAGCCGATCTGCTAGGCTTTCTCTTTGCGTCCAACTCGACTTTGATAACGGGGAGAATACACCGTAAACCATCCAGCGATGTGAGTGCAAGATGTGCTGTTTACCCAAAGCTCGGTGCGCAGAGCACTTCTTTCCATGGACGTCAACTATTCGAGTGGGCCAGATGGCGTCCCTCCTATTGTACTGAAGATAAGTGCTCCGGAGTTGGCACCGTTTTTAATGCTTCTTTTCCGGTACTCCTCCTCCCTAGGCGTAGTCCCGAAATCGTGGAACACAGCCTTCGTACACCCGATCCCCAAAAAAGGTAACCGCTCTGATCCGTCCAACTATAGGCTTATCGCCATCACCTTCTTGTTCTCTAAAATTATGGAGTTTATTATTAAAAGTCAGCTCACGCGGTACCTTGAGGATTACCAGCTGATTAGTGACCGTCAGAACGGTTTCCGTCGCGGTCGCTCAGATGGTGAACCTGTCTCATGAATCATCCGTTAGTAATTAACTGGCACTACACGGGGTGAATCATGCTATAACGTTATTTAAGGCTGTGATTTGAATCTAGTACTCGCAAATCGGTTATCAAGTAGCAGCGGAGCCCGTTTAGTTTATACAACTTGTAAAGCAAGCCGTCGTGCCAGGCCTTATCAAATACTTTTGCGACATCGAAGAAGAGAGCTTCGGTGTTTTCAGACCTTTTCTTTGTCGTGTGGTGATTAAAGCCAGACCAGATATATTCTATATTTTGTTAGGCGATGAATTTGCTGAGTGCACGAGTGTTCGGCTTTTAAGCCTAACTACTCGTCGGGGAGAATTCTGTTAATTACAGTGAAGTGACGAAGGCGCTTTTGAATGATGCGCTCGTATAATTTACCCAATGTGTTGAGTAGGCTGATGGGCCTGTAGCTAGGAGGTCGATTTCGCGGTTTCCCTGGTTTTGAGATCCCTCTCTCGTCTGCTTCTTTCTAGGTGTCCGCGAAAGAGCAGGTGGAGAAAAGCGCGTTGAAGATTCCTACAAATAGGTAAATCATAAATTGGTGGATCATATGGGTCGACCTCATGCGGGTGGTAGCTGGAGGGAGAATCTGAGAAAGCTCTCTAGGCTGTGGCTGGAAGCTGCGGAACGTGGGACCACATTCCTCTGAGGTGAGCAGTAGACTCATGACACGCTCTGCCGCTAGTTAGCTGTGCTAATCATGCAAATGGTGATGATGTAAATGGTGACGATGCCTTACACATCACGTCTGCCGTAACGGCGGTCTGGCAACTACCAAGGGGCCAAGCACTCTTTTACCGGTAAGCCAAATATTTTGCTGTGGACTACGGTTCAGTTCACAACTTAAGGTCTCCTTCGCGGGGAGCGTGTAGGTTGGTTGGCGCTCACCGCACGCGGCGTGTGTGGAGTCGTGTGCCTCCCCCACATGTTTTTGAAATGTGGGAGAGCGAAGCACTTGTATCTGGTATTTTATATAAATGTTGTGAGCCTTTTCTAAGCGGAAAGGGATTAATTAATAAGAAATTGACTGATGTGAACCTGAAACAAGTGGAATAGGGACGATTTAATCTTCTTAACCTTTTTGAGCCCTGTCTTCGTAAACGAGGATATTTAGCTTTTAAGGCACTACCAACAGCTTTTGACTGCTCTAGTGAATACTAATTCTTCCAAGAGAAACCTAAAAGAACTGAGTTACTATACATTATACAAACACAACTTAAATAAAGGTCCTAACTAAGACGATCACGCCATAAATTTATTAAACGTCCTATAATTAAACCTTCAGAAAGATCAAAATATGGTTATTATACTGGTCACGTAAAGAAGGATGCCCATTATTAACCTGACTATGTATAGAAATAAAATAAATCTTAAAATTCAGCTAATTGAATTCTTAACTAAATACGCGTATCACAATGATAAAAGAAGCGCAGGAGAAAAATATTTTTAATATTTATTTATGCTTATTCTACGTCAAGGGTAATCTTATTACCACCATATTTTGAACGCATCTCAACTACCGTTTTTCTAGGACGTTCCATTTCACATACTTCGCATTTCGCTACTTGACTTAATTGAACTCTGTTTCTGAGTTTTAAACATTTATTTTATTTAATCAGTAAGTATTTTTCTATATTATTATAATTAATTTAACCGACGAGCGTGTATGCGTAGGTATATGGATGGGGAGGAAGCGAGAGAGGTGTGTCAGGATCGTGCCAAATGGAAGTATGTATATATATATATATATATATATATATATATATATATATATATATATATATATATATATTCCTTTTATATATATTTCTTTATTACTTTTTGTATAGTACAGATTACTTAAAAATAAAATAATAACGAATAAATAAATAATGTAGTATGTCATTGACTGCACACGAGTGAAACGGATTTTTTGACATTTAACAGTTATACGATTGACATCGACGCAGTCCTTCATTGTTGCCAAAAAGAATATAATCACTTTTTGTGTTTGCGTCTCATTGTGTATTGTCCCATTTTGTGTGTTTTTCATTGATCATATAGAATAGAAATATGTAGGGATACACAAGATTTTTCTCAGTATAATCTCAGAGGAAGTGGTGATAGAACATTAATAAGAGATAGAAAAATTAAATATTTGGTAACGGCAAATCCTAAACTAAAGAGTAAAATTAATATTTTTGGGCTTCCTAGCGTTTAAATCGTAAAACTGACTAAATGACATTATTTTCTAAACTTACAGGAAGTTTTTCTACTATACCTTATAACTATACATAAACTTTTACTATCAGGTTTTTAAATGTATGAAAAGTGGGCATGGTTCTTTGATATATTTTTATATATCATATAGATATAGAGTCAAAAGAGTGGGAGGAGTGGGGAGAGTGTTACATTAGCAAGCGGTGGAGTATCTATCGGTACACAGTGCAAGGACTTTTTGTAGTAGATCAAGGTCTCACCTTTAGGTCAGGTCAGCTTATCATTTCTGACTGAGGTATAATTTGCTATTATGAGATCATCACTAGGTTTCAAGAAAGTTTCTTGCACAAGCATGATGTCGACATCATGGTCTTTTTTTTGTATAGGATAAGGGTGACAAACGAGCACACAGTCCACCTGATGGTAAGTGGTTGCTGCGGCCCATAGACATCTACATCTATCCTCTATTACAAATCAAAATGCAGATGCGTTGTCACCCGTGAGGACTAAGATGGAATGCCTCATTTCCAGTAAAAGGGGCCTCCGGCCACCTGCACTCACCAAGCGAAACGCAGAGGTAAACCTCTACTTCACGCTGGTATTCTGTGAGGTCGTGGTACCACCCCGGTTCGAGCCGGCCCATTCGTGCGACAGCAAAAGCCGCCACGTGGCTCTACCACTGTTAAGGTACATGATTTAATCCGTTTGATCTCTGATGCCGTTTGCGTTAAAGAACGCGACAGTCAGAGAGCTAGGTTTGGTTCTACCTGTATATTGCACTGCCATTCTGGTTTATAAAATGTTGGCTTAGGCACACTGCAAAGAGCCAATAGCATCAATGTGAGTAATATGCTCAATGATGGTACTGAGCTTATCTTGAGTGGTCTTTGTCTTGTGAAGTTTGCGGGCCAGAAAGGTGACTCCGGCAACATTTATGTTGCTGATGAAGCTGCAGACTAACGAAAAGTCAGCAGCGAATGTTTAAGATACCTGAGGGGCAATTTGGGCTTCTGATCCTGGAGATAGGGCGCTGGCCTTGAAGCAGCGTTTGGGTGCTAATGCCACCGAAGAGCTTACGACTTGTCCGTAAGTCCCTTTAACGGGGGCGGGTTTGGCGATAGCCTGAAAGGGCGCTGGTTAGGACACCGAGGTTGGTGCGATTGAAGGGGCAGGATTTTGAGAACGGAACCTGCTAGCCGAAGCTGGAAGCTTCAGGAAGCGGATACTAGGGACAAATATCATGAGAGGGTAGCCGAAAAGCTTGACACCATCGATGGCAGAAAAGAATGTGTGGAAAGAACATGGCAGACCCTTTGGGATGCAATGGTAAGTGCAGCGGAAGAAGTGTGTGGAACGATAAAAAAATGTAGTAGTTAAAGAAGAGATGCATGGTGGAATGATGAAGTGAAAGAAGCTGTAAAGAAGAAGAAGAAAGCATGGTTAGACTACTTGGCCTCTATTAATGATAAGGATATGAGAGAGAAGATGAAAGAAAGATATAAGCTGCAGAAAGTTCATACGAAAACATTGATTGAGGAAGTGCGTGAAAGGTGTAGAATGGAAGCGGACGAAAGGTTGTCGCACAACTTTAAGGAGAACTCCAAACTCTTCTGGAAAGAGGTTGGAAGGACCCGAAGTGGTGCGACGGCCTTAAGAATGAACAAAGTGCTTTCGAGAACTAATGACGTCCTCTCAGAAAAATCGGACGTCATGCAGCGATGGAGCGAATTTTATAGAGAAATGTATGCGTGTGATGATCTTATTGAGGGATCCGGGGGTGACGCCGTAACTGGTACGCCAGACCCGGACCTCGATAATACTGAGGTCATCAGTATGAAAGAGATTGAACGTGCGATTCGTTGAAGTTTGAAATGTGGTAAGGCTGCGGGACTAGACAGAGTTACTGCTGAAATGGTCAAGTATGGTGGGCCTCGCGTCTGGGACAGCTTTCATCTGCTGTGCAATTTGTGCTGGCGGACGGGGGATGTCCCGGATTATTGGCGATCCGCATTGTGCCTTTATATAAAGGTAAATGTTCACATTTTGACTGCGGGTGCTATCGGGCGATCAGCTTGACCAGTTTAGCAAGTTAAGTTTACTCGAAGGTTTTGACACGTAGGTTGCAAGAGAAATCGGAAAAATTTCTATGGGAGGAACAATGCGGATTTAGACCTGAAAGAGGATGCACGGATCAAATGTTTTCTCTCCGCATGATCACGGAGAAGCTTCTGGCTGCTAATCAGAAGATTTTCTGTGCTTTTGTGAATCTTGAGAAAGCATTTGATAAGGCTGTAAGGATGAAAATGTGGGAACTGTTACCGGGGTATGGTGTGGATGGTAGATTGCTAAGGGCTGTGCAGTCACATTACTGTGACTGTAAAGCCTGTGTGCGGGTAGGGCATGACCTGTCACCCATGTTTAGCGTCCAAACGGGCGTAAAACAGGGTTGTGTCATGTCTTCCTGGCTGTTCATACTGTATCTCGACAGCTGTTTACAGAAGCTGAAAGATTCAAGCCGTTTGGGTGTGAAATTGGGTGACATTAAAATAAATTGTCTGCTGTATGCTGATGATGCAGTGCTTATTGCACCATCAGAGGCAGAACTGCAGGCATTAGTCACGTGTATGAAAGAGGAATGTGAAATTAAAGGTCTCCGTTTGAATGCTAATAAAACTAAGTTCTGGTATTTGAAAGGGACGAAGAGAGAACGAAGTGTGAAATATGGGTAAATCAGGAATGTCTAGAACAGGTAAATGAAATTGTATACTTGGGGAGTGCTTTCAGCCGGGATGGAAGATGTGATTTAGATGTGGACAGGCGAGTCGCTGCCGGGAACAAAGTCAATGGTGCCCTGACTGCGTTAGTCAAAAGGCAAGGCGTAGTGAAGAGTGCACGCCTTGCAATATATAATGCAGTGTTGGTACCGACTTTGTTATATGACAGCGAAACCTGGGTATGCCAGAAGAAGCATAAAAGTAAGTTGAATGCAGTGGAGATGCGATCTCTTCGTAAAATGTGCGGCGTTACCATGGCCGACCGAAAGCGAAACGAAGAGATTCGCAATATGCAGGTTTGAAAGATGACCTTATCACAAAAATTGATAAGGGCGTGCTTCGATGGTTTGGGCACGTTGAGCGAATGAGTGAAGACCGAATGGTGAAGAAAATATAAAGCGCGAAAGTAAATATTAAAGGTAGACCGAAACTAACTTTCGAAGACCATGTGAGCAAATTGCTCGAAGAGGGGAGGGTCAAGAGTACTCGGATACCTAGACGTGCATGTATGAAGAAGATAATGAATCTGAAAGAAGCGAAAGAGGTATGTAAGGATCGTGACACTTGGCGATCTGTTTTCTCTGGCTACCCCGTCAGGGATTGTGCGTGAAGATAAGAAGAAGAAGAAGAACCTGCTAGCGCAATTCACTCGTCCGCGCTGGTTTACAGCTCCGCGCCTTTTCCTGCGCAGCGCTTTGGTATATCCGTGATAATTCACTGGGTATCCCGCTTCGCCACACAGAACGCAGCTCGGAGGGCCTTCCATCTCGGACGTTCTGGTGCACTTGGGTCCACCGTGATCACCTAGACACTTAACGCATCTAGGCCGGGCGTAACAGTTTTTGGCCGAGTGGCCATAAAGCTGGCATCCGTGGCATTGGCCAACGAGGGCCCTGTTACATGGTGCCTCGACTGCAATCCTCGTGAGGTTGCATCTGCAACCTCACGAGGTGGACGTTGAAGATTTCTTTGCCTTCTGGAGACAGGTCCAGGATGACTAAGCAAAGTTCAAGGTATTTTTCTTGTCGGTTGATGCATTCTGTGCACTTCTGCTGTGAGGTTCTGCGATTTAAGATCGCTGAGATCATGTTCGGTTTCGACTTCCTTGGAGAGCCCGCGAACGACAACTCGGAGATTTCGTTCCTCTGCGAGTACTCAAGTGTGAAAGCTCAGTTTGTGTGCTTTCAGAAGCGCAGTTAAAGTGCGGAATTCATCCGTCGTCCAGACGTGCATGCGAAATCTAAAATTAAGTTAATATATTACAATATGTCAAAATTGGATGTCAAAACTACAAGGGCTTTACCCCTTAATCCGAGTTCGATGCCTGCTGGTAACAATAAATATTTGCGTCAGATATGAAAACGAGTGATATATATGAGAGTGCGTGTTCGGCGATGTAGGAAGATATAAGAATATGCTACGCACAGGGACAGCACGGTAGATTCTTTCTTGCCACTAAACCGCTTTTAGAAATGAGGCGAGGCCTTTACCCAGCAATGGGCACTAACTTAAATATAAAAACCAAGATTCATAAACATTGATCCAAAACGAATGTGCTTTTTTTAACGTCTATTTGTAACCGTCTCTCTACTTGTGAGATAACTTTTGCATTTTTATGAGGATATAATATTCCTTTCAAACCTTTTAGTTTGAAGATAAAGAAGAAGAACACAAAAATCCTTTTAGATACTGCTTAATCGATAGTGTTAGTGCTTTAACTACATAAATAAAATTTCATTTCACATTACGATTCATATGCTTTAGTTGGGTTCTTACTAAAATTAATTATGATTTTGGTTACTGTATAGTGGCTATGGAAAAGAATCCATTACCCCATTGGTTACTTCGTCCTGCTAGCATGGAACTAAAGACCATCATCAAAAATTTCAAGCCTAGGAAAGCGCCAGGCGCTGACGGAATTTATTTTTTTATTTATTTATTTCCCACAATTTGATTGAACACAGCTTAAATAAATATACTAATTATTAAAAATTACGTGTTTAACGCCTTGCCTTCCAAACTGATCTGCCTTTTAGAGGTTATCTTCAATATCCTATTATTCACCTGCGTTTTCCCAGACGTGTGGAAAGAAGCAGATGTTATCGGTTTCACACACCGAAGAAACCCAGAGATAGGGCTTCTAATTAAAGACCCATCAGTCTCCTCAGTTCTATGTGGAAAATCTATGAGCACATTACCCTCAGCCGCCTGAATGTTATAGTGCTAGATAAAAGTTCGAGCCATTTGAGATGATAAAAAGAAACGTGATCATAATTTCGAAGCGCGTATACATATCTAAGCATACTTAAGGTTACGCTCTAGCTTGTAAAAGGTAATGGGTCCAAATCTGGTTAACAAACATTTGCATAATCAATAATTATTGAGGAACAGAGCAACTTGCATAAATTTTTTTAGAAAATTTATAGATTTATAACGGATAGACTAGTTTTTTATCTCAAATAATAACGACCCACATAGTACTGGAGTAATCCATTTTCAATCCTCACCAAAACCAACGAAACTGTTAACAGCAATTTTAAAATTTGTTTTAACACCTACACGGTGGTGAAGAAAAATATTGTAAGCAAACATAAAACATAAAAATTGTAATGTAAATAAAATAAAAATGAATCCGTCCGCAACACACAATAGAGCAACGCAAAGAATTCTTTCCTTTTTGAAAAACCTTTATGCCCGTGCCCAGTAATAGAACAAATATAATGTTAAATAAAAATTTTGTACAACCGACTTCAATATAAATTATTAAGAATAACTTAAAACTATTGATCAGACCTTGATCAAATTTATATGGGACCACATGAGAAGCACCAGCTTTCAAATAAAAAAAAGGAATCATCGAAATCTGTTCATACAGAAAAAGTTATGAGGTAACACAAATTAAAAAAAAACATAAAAAATAAACTTACAGTCGAATTGAGTACCGTTTACTTTTTGAAATCGTTATAAAATCTATGTTATTTTGCTTTTAAATTTTTATTAAATCTTTTTTCACTTGTAACAATATTTTTTAAATATTATTCAATAAAATAAAAATTATATGTTTCTTTGGTATGTGTATATACAGGGTTATTTTTCAAATACCAGCCAAATTTAATAATAAGTTTAAAATATAAATACTGACATACACTTTTAGCAGTTTTGAAAAATTTGCGTAAATAAAATTTCTATAAATATTTGAAAATATCTAAAATTGAATTTGATTTATGGGCAACAAAGACGCGCGCTCGTGTGTGTACGAGTCAATGCGCGGAGCATTTGCTTACTATTTACTTCCTTAACCCTGGATTACTAACCATAGCCTCACAAGCGACAAGGTCCTCACGCATTCGCTGTTTAGGCATGTTCCTGGCACTCCCCCGCCGCACCACGCTGAGTACCCACTTAATTCATTGTTTTAGAGACCCGTGCACTTGCATTGCGTCGAATTCTACTTTAAGACTAATGTTTAGTGATTACGATTGTAAAGTGAGTCAAGGTAAGCTTTGAATAATTTTGTTTATTTGTTGACCTCTTGTATAACTAACGTCCTTTTTTATTGATTTCTGAGAATCTTATTGCTTTTATAATATATTATAAAACAAATTTCATATATTTTATAAATGTGTTTAGGAAAACATTTGTATTTGAACATTATGTAAAGGCGTTTATTCTATTTTAGTTGGATTTGATACGGTGAGAATAATGACCAAAAACTAGCATGACTACTTGGTGAGCTCTCCGAGTCTTAACAAGAAGATAACTTAGAGGAAGACTTTTGCGTAAACACCGACGCAAGTGATGAAGAATCTTTGGGATCTTCTGATGAAGAGTTAAACATGGTCAGAGGTAACCGAAACAAAAATATGATTATTCACTCTGTTGATGACTCTCCTGAGCGGTCGCAGCAATATAATAGATCCAGGTAAAGCCTACATAGTATATGGAAAAAATAAACATAAATGGGCAGCCACTCCACACAGCTCAGGCACTCGTACATCAGCTCGAATTTTCAAATTCGAAATTTCAATTCATTTTATACCTGGACCTTTATATGAAGCGAGAGATATCGTAGATCCGATTCTGTTATTTCATTTTTTTATTCCTGATGAAACGACTGACCAGGTTGTAATTCACATGAATGCTGAAATTGATTTGAAAAAGGGGAAGTAGAAAGAATTATATCATACTCATACATAGCTGATGAAATTAAACCTTTGCTCGGTCTTCTCCTGCACTCAGCTGCTATAAAAAGTAACCATTTGCCTACGAGGATGTTATTTGACCCCAAACGAAGCGGCAACGTTTTCAAAGCGCGTATGAGTTCAGAAATATTTGACTTCCTGCTAAGATGCTGTCGGTTCAACAATAGAGCTACCAGACAAGAAACATGAGAAACAGATAAGTTCGCGCCAATAAGAGAACTCTGGGAAAAGTTGATTGAAAATTGTAAAAAATGATGCAAACCCAGCTCCTATCTGACAATAGATAAGCAATTAGTTGGGTTCCGAGGTCGTTGCCCGTTTCGAATGTATATATACCGAATAAGCCTAACAAATATGGTATTAACATTATAATGGTCGCTGATTCCAACTCAAAATATGTTTATAATGCGACTCCATATTTGGGTAAAGGAACAAAATGCAGCGAAAACACGCCTCTGGCTACATATTTTGTAAAACAACTTTGTGAACATCTTTACGGGACAGACACATAACTATGGACAACTGGTTCACGTCCGTACCATTTGCTTCAGGACTACTGAAATCTCTCTAGAAATTAAAAATTGTTGGCACATTGCGCAGCAATAAACGAGAGATTCCACAAAAATGAAATACACAAAAACAAGGAACATTAGCACTTCAATATTTGGCTACGATGTTGAGAAAACCTTGGTGTCCTATAAACCAAAGTACAAAAAAGTGGTGTTTCGACAATACACGATCAGTCAGACATTAACTCCAGAACGAAAAAGCCCGAAATAATCCATATTTACAATAGTACTAAAGGAGCATTTGATATTGTCGACCAGATTTGTTCTGCCATGAGTTGCAATCGCAAAACAAATAGATGGCCTCAATGCATATTTTATAATAGTAGTATCTAATATGTTACGGCAACGACAAAATATCATTCGTGCAAAACGACTTAGGGACCTTCAAGAAAAGAGCTTACATCTTTCTAAAAGGCCGGCAACGCACCTGTAATTCCCCTAGTGTTGCGGTTGTTCATGGTCGGCGATAGTCACTTACCATCAGATGAGCCGCATGCTCGTTTGCCTCCTCTTCTATAAAAATAATGTTTTCTTTATATATTTTTTACACTTGTTACCTGTTTTTGAGCACTTTTAACTTCCGTGAACGGAGCATTAATTTTACTGTGGCGGTCTTTGACGTAAACACGACTCCTTATACACAGGTAAAAGACTAACAGTGAATGTTTCGGCGAGTTTGCAGACCATAGGACCATAGAGCCTCAGTTCGCCTTCCATCTATCTTCATGTTCACTATGTAAGTTATCGCTCACTGCACTTGAATCATCATCATCATCATTACAGCCCTTCACAAGTCCACTGCTGAACATAGGCCTCCCCCAAAGAATGCCACAAAGCACGGTCCTGAGCCACCTGCATCCATCGACTTCCTGCATATCTTACCAGGTCGTCACTCCATCTAGTGGGGGGACGCCCTACACTTCGCCTGCCGGTACAAGGCTGCCACTCGAGAACCTTTCTTCCCCATCGGTTGTCGGTTCTTCGAGCTATATGGCCGGCCCATTGCCACTTCAGCTTACTAATCCGTTGGGCTATGTCGGTCACTCTAGTTCTACTGCGGATATCCTCATTTCTGAGTTTATCACGCAGAGAAACTCCGAGCATAGCCCTCTCCATAGCTCGCTGAGCGACCTTGAGCTTCCTCATCCGGCCAGCAGTGAAGGACCACGTCTCAGTTCCGTATGTCATCACTGGCAACACGCACTGGGTGTACTTGAATAGTTTAAGTCAATTGTTCTTCGATTGGTAGGTTAATTACGACACGTATGTTAATTTTTTGCCGCAGTAAAGACTCATTTAGTATCTTTGCGCACCACGTAAACTTTCATAGCATTAAATGTAATATCGCATAGTTTCATAGTTTCATACTATCCACGGTTCGAATATTTTCGTTACCTCATTGATAACGAAACGTACGTAATGAGGTCACGGTCAGCATTGTTAGCTGTCGGCAGAGCGAGGTGACGTAGGAACTATAGATAGATAGGGTAGGTTATATAGAGAAACCACTTAATTGGCGGATTACCCGCGCGGTGTGTCGGTAGGCGGGGGCGGGAATCTAAGTTAATTACCCAAGAAACTAAATTAATTAACCCAAGATAAATCCCGCGATAATATTCGGTGGACGCAATATAAAACAATGCAATGTATTGTAAATTATTAATCATTTGATTCATAACATTATCGA
Source organism: Parnassius mnemosyne (assembly GCA_963668995.1). Lineage (NCBI taxonomy): Eukaryota > Metazoa > Arthropoda > Insecta > Lepidoptera > Papilionidae > Parnassius > Parnassius mnemosyne. The sequence goes on along the minus strand of CAVLGL010000079.1, from coordinate 16,316,473 downwards.
GTATTTGATCGTATTGAAAATATTCGATTTCAATTTTCTGAACATGGCTATCACAGCTTTCCCATTTTTTCTACAGATAATTCGGCGAATAATTGCTCCAGTGCAATTTTTTGTTATCCAAATTGCTATCAAGTTCATTTCTTGCGGGTTGTCCCTTGATATGTCTCCGTACTAACACAATCGGGCTGGAGTGGAGTGAAGTCTGGGTGGAATGTTGGAAGTCGTTAGACTTCGTGACCGGCAGCCTTTAACACTTCGTCGATTTCATAAACATTTTCAGATCTGTGTGTGTCTGTGTTGTGAAATATTAAAGTTCACGTTATGTCTTTACAGCCACGCCTGCATGTCGAATTTTGTTTGGTTGTATCCACTTGTACAGCAATAAGCAGCGTTAACCATGACAAACACGGAATTTGGTGGTAAATATAGCGATAATTTTTCTTTTGTCTATTTAAAAAAAATTTAAATCATCTCTTTATGATAATCTCTCATATCTATCTATGTGACAGCACTCCTCTTTCTTCTGTAGACTGCCAACACAATAAGACATTTAATGAGGAATCGCGGTAAATAATGTTCCTCTGATCTCGCCGATGCTTCTTTATGGCATTCAGATATCTCCATCGCCAAGATACTATATTTGGTTGTTCAATAAGTGGCTTTTTGTCTGACATTTCTTAAACCTAAAGCCAACTATATAAAGGGAGAGATACGCGACAAGATGACGACCCTACTGAGCAACAACTGCGAATGTGTGCGTGCTTGAAATAGTACGCGTCAGATATTTATGAATGATATTCAGTTAAGATAATACATTACCACGGATTTTAATGACAGAATGCTTAAGATTTCATTTAATTAATTTTCCTTCAACGTTTGCCTATATTATTTATTCTGAAACTTCTCAGCAAATTTGGCCGGTTATTGCAAAATAACCCTGTATAATACAATATTTATATGAGACTTATATTCAGCACTGAACATTTAATAGGCTGTAATGAAAGAAAAAATTATCCATCATATTATCACAAATACGGATCATAAATAATATTTTATACGTCATAATCCCTCTATTGATTATTGAAGCTCTACCTATAACTTTAAAAAAAGAGTTATTTCTATATTTCTTGTGCATCAATAAAGGAACTGTGGTGGCATAATTCATGTATTACCTGAAAATTTCATAGTACTCGTGCAATCCGAGTGCCTGTGCGGCGGTGTAAGAAATTTTAATGATGGCAATTGCATGTCTGATAAATCAAAAAATATTTCGGGAACTTCTGAAAACACCACGCACTAGGACAGCTCGGCTGCTCTTGCCCCTTTTAGAAGTGAGACGAGGCCTCTGCCCAGCATTTTTTTTATAGGATAAGGGTAACAAACGAGCACACAGTCCACCTGATGGTAAGTGGTTGCTGCGGCCCTTAGACATCTACATCTATCCTCTACTACAAATAAAAATGCAGATGCGTTGTCACCCGTGAGGACTAAGATGGAATGCCTCATTCCCAGTAAAAAGGGTATCTGGTTCTCTACACTCACCATACGAAACACAGCAGTGTTAAGCTGCTATTTTACGCTGGTATTCTGTGAGAGCGTGGTCCTTCCCTGGTCGCACCGACCCATTCGTGCTACAACTATATTACTAATATAGCTGCAGCATATTAATAATTCTAATACATAATAATAATAATCACTAAAATTGTTAAAAAACGAATGTGCAAACGTCTAATTGTGACTGACTTTAGATAACTATTGCATTTTTAGGCTTGATTGGGGAAGGACCAGGCTCTCACAGAGTACCAGCATAAAATTGCACCTTAATTCTGCTGTGTTTCTTATGTGTTAGGTGAGTGTAGAAAACCCGAGGACCTCTTTACTGGTAACGAGGCATTCTATTTTAGTCCTTAGGGGAACAAGGATAGATGTCTATGGGCCACAGGATTCACTTAACATCAGGTGGACTGTGTGCTTGTTTGTCACCGTAATTCTATAAAAAAAAAGAGTACTCTCAATCGTGATCGTAATTGCATATTAACACGACACAATCGTGTGTACGACAAATCCACACTTTTCTATTTTAATGCGAAAATCTGCCAAGCTTTAATGACTAAACTGCTGAACTAATTTTGATGAAATTGAGATAGTTTGATGTCTGATTAAGTTAAAAAGGTAAACTATCACAGCTAAGTAGGCTTTACAAATTTGGTCGATATTAGCCGTTAAACTGCCAACTTGGAGAAATAACTATGAAAGGAAATGGTAACTCACTCAAACGATTTTGACGATATTTGATATTCAGATAGCTGGAAACATTAAAAGGCTAGGTTACCTTTTATTCTCAAAATTGAATATAGAGAACGCGGTATGACCTAATTTCACACGGATGAAGGCTAGTATTCATATAATTCTTTAAATTAGTATTTATTTATTATTGGTTGCCTTTAGAATGAGTTGACCTATTTGTCTACATTGTTTAACATCCACAAACTGCTATTCGTTGCAACGAATACAAAAGTAACTACAAGTTATTATTAGTCTATTCGGAAGGCGGTACGTACTTCGTTTAGTAAATAAAAGAGTATTTACAGAATAATAAAATTTATTAAAAAGTTCATGTTATAGTAACATTTATAAGAACTTGATCTAGGTCGTAATAATTTAACTCATCCGTAATCATTAAACGATATAATCTCAAGAAATAGTTATTACAGCCTATGAGTGATTACAACGTCTCGAGCTTAAATCTTTTTCTCCGTCAGATCTGTCATCTGTAGCCCCGTTTTTACAAGCTATCACATTCTCAGGTGTTGAATTAATCCTTTTTGCTAATATAATGTATACGACTTCTTTACGTGGAACTGTACTGTCCTTCAACTATCTTTTAGGATGTATGGATATAAAATGTTTCGTAGGCCTTCCCGTTAAGTCTTCCTCTAGCTTCTAGCCATATTTTTTATGTTAAAATCTCCAGGAAAACTGCAAAAAAGGTTTATGTAAATAAAATATATCTTATCTAAAAAAGTACCTATAGTTGTAAACATTACAGTATTGGTAAGCCAACACCAGGCAAGAGCAAAATTGGAAGAAAAAGTATGAAAATACATATTATGAAATATATTTTTTTACTTTTCACACACAAAATGTGTCTACCCAACCCTTTTCAGGTGATTAGACGTAAAAGGGACATGTATGTATATATACCGTATATATACTGTAGTATGTAGTAATGGTACGTAACCAGAAGATTGAATCTAAAAACTTTATTGAAAATTTTCAATGATAGATACGAATAGAGGGAACAAAATTACAATTTCATAAAAAATGTTATAACAATTTATTCGTAGGTCATTAAAATACAATTTTCCATAGTATTTCATCGCATCTATTTAGCTTGTCATAGTGTCAAGTACAATTTTAAAAGCGACAATATTTCCCGGTTTACCGGTATCGGTAAAATTTTGTTATATCCCTAATACTGTTGTTCTTACACAAAAATGCTTCTTTATTTATGTGTCTAATATTCACATAAGAACTTTAACTTACTGGTGAAAAGATGTACCACTTTTATTCAAATTCCACATCCGGCTGTATTTCCGACACGTAGTTATCGCACAATTCGGTATTTTTAAAATAAATTGCACCCAGCAACGCTTGACACAAAAATCGGGCAACGACTGTGACATCAAAAGAGATGTGTTGACATTTAAAGGTGTGAATTGATATGCTAAAGGCTACATGAGCACCGCGAACTCCTCTGTTCTATTGTGTATGTATTATTGTATTCTATGGTTTCAAGTGATTTTTATGACAAATCAATTAATTTACGAAACATAAAATGTCTAAAACTTCACTATTTTTGTTGCCTGGCCGAAAACTCATCACGTTTTATTATTACTACAGGCATTTTTAGCCTTATAGTGCCGTGAGAAAATCTATAAACAAACTTTAACGAGTAAAACTTGTATAATGAGGTATGATTGAATAGCGTATATATTATTGATGTAGTTTGTTTTATCTCGGAGGTCATTTAGCGACACATTTCTGATTGTTTCCACAGTTTATATATTTCTAGCATATAGGGTCTAATAGGCGCTCGGAATGAAAGGCAACCGTTGTGCTTTCAACCTTTCTCGTTAAAATACAAGTAGAACGTATTCAAATTGCAAAAGCAATGTTATTCATAAAAAATAAAAATATGTTTCCGTGTTGGTATGTTGGTCAATATTACTTACTGTTTTATCTTCAAGGTAAAATACGTTGTAAAACATAACATAAAATAATACCCCCACTTCGTTTATACCTATGTACTTTCATATATCCATAGTATGAAACTTTTATATAATAACATGGTACAACAGTTACGTTCGGTTCCGTAACTCAGTTACGTTCAACCTCCTTACATAATATGTACATTGTTTTCTTTTTTTACAAGCTTATTTACGAAGTGTTGGTGGCATTCCGTAGCTTTTATTATGGGAAAAAATAGAATGACATGATAGCCAGCTTATTTACTTCGTTTCTACCCGTAATCGCCATTTATTTACCAGCTTTTAGCTGAGAAAAAAAATATAAAAAATGATAGTAGTAATAACAACCTTTATTATTTTCTCCTACAAATAGCACATTGTATAATTTATCTTTTACAAACATATTAAAAAATTAATATAACAAATCTAAACTTGTTGCAGTATCCTAATAATATACTTGCTGGAGATATCTTTGCTTAAGACTTTAAGCTATATTTCATAGGTTCCATAAATTACTTCCAAAATCTCGTACAATTTTGTGTGCAAACGCATAAGTAGCTATTAGTTTACTTTTTAGTCTATTAGTTTACTTAGATTCTCAGTATTACTTTGAAGAATATTTTTCGTGGCATGGTAGAGCCGCAGTAGCTCAATGGTAAAGCCGCTATTAAGAGTGCTTGAGCAAACCGCGTTAGATGCCCACTGGCGTCAATTAAGTTGTGAATTGCAATGTTTACTAGGTGCTCGGGGATGAAGGGAAAACATCGTGAGGAAAGAAGACATTAAAATTAAGTATTCCATATCAGTCACAGCTGTGTGTTATTGTACTATAACTACTTTCTTGGGCTTTTTAAGGAAAGAAAGTACCTACCATTTCCCACAGAAGGAAAATGTTTAGATTTTACACTAAAATATAATATAAATATTAGCATAAAAATTTTACTTCGATAAGTTATATGCATTCATATTATTGGTAGCAATTGAGGTTCACTTTTTAGAATGGTCCTGTAGCTGAACACACTATTGTGAGACCAATAATAACATACTCATTCGTTCGCAAGTATAGACAAGCTGAAAAGTCTACAAAAAGTTACTCATCTGATGGTCACCACATTACGCAAAACGCCACTTAAGCTACATGTAAGCGAGAAGTAAAGCAAGTTTTATATTAAAAGCTTATTTTGAACGTTATTTAAAGTTTACTTTACTTTTTAAAGTGAAAAGATAAACTCCCTCTTGAGATAATATCCCGTCCTGAAAATAGATGCTAGTGTTTATAATTACCTAATTGTGTGCCATATTGGAGGTTTATCATAATTTTAATTATATTTATACCCTATATCAGAGAAATCACAGACAAGGTTGACTACATCTTGAAGCGAGCTTCCATTAAAACATACTTCAAGCCGCCGAAGAAGATTAGTAAATTTTTACCATCCGTCAAGTGTCATATCCCTCTATATATTACAAGGGGTCGCTCGACGTCTGACGCCGGTGTTGAGCTTATGAAATATATTTTTAATACCTGGGAGAATTCACAAGATGCCTTAGGTATTTTCTGTGACCTTTCCAAGGCTTTCGATTGTGTTCATCATGATACATTAATCAGGAAACTACAACATTACGGTGTAAAAAATTTGGCGCTTAAACTTATTACTTCATATTTAAGTAACAGAACTCAAAAAGTCGTCATTAATGGTAAATGTTCCTCCGGATCGGTAGTATCAATGGGCGTTCCTCAGGGCTCGATTCTTGGCCCATTCCTGTTCTTAATCTATATTAATGACTTACCTTATCTTGTAGGGGACAATCACGATATAGTATTATTTGCTGACGATACCTCTTTAATTTTCAAACTGAAACGGCAGTCAATTAAATATGACGATGTAAATAATGCTCTATCGAAACTAGTACATTGGTTTATCGCCAACAATTTGCTCTTAAACGGCAATAAGACAAAATGTATTAAATTTACAATACCTAATGTAAAATATTCGAAAACCAATGTGCTCTTAAATGGGGAGGAGTTGAGTCTTGTGGATACCACTGTTTTTCTCGGTATTACTATTAACGCGAAACTTCAATGGGGCCCCCATATATCTAAATTAGAAAGCAGACTTAGTTCTGCTGCATATGCTGTAAGAAAGATTAGAAGTCTCACGGATGTTGAGACAGCTAGGTTAGTGTATTTTAGTTACTTTCATAGCGTAATGTCTTATGGAATTTTGCTATGGGGTAATGCGACTGATATTGAAGCTATATTTGTTTTGCAAAAGAGAGCCGTACGGGCGATTTATAATCTAAATTGTAAAGAGTCCCTTAGAGAAAAATTTAAAGAAATAAACATATTAACTTTGGCATCGCAATATATTTATGAAAATGTAATGTATGTACATAAAAACATAAATAGTTTTAATAAGAATAAGGATGTTCATACTATAAACACTACGAACAAACATAAGCTTGTAATGTCACTTACTAGACTCCACAGATTTAGTAATTCATTTATGGGGCAATGTATACGCTTTTACAACAAAATCCCAGAACATGTTCAAAGTTTGTCAATAAACAAGTTTAAAAGTTTTATTAAAAAAAACTGTACAAAAAGGGTTATTATAATATCAAGGAATACATGAATGAAAATAACCCCTGGGAATAAGGTGATCGCCACCATGCTTGTTCTATGAAAATTCATTTAAATTGTATAAACAAAATTATTGTTAAGTGAAATTATGTTTAAAAAAAAGTCCCGCTGGGTTTCTTGCTGGTTCTTCCCAGGACTGAGGTATATTCCGAACCAGTGGTAAATAAAATAATGACTTTCAATAAGTATTATGTAATAATCCATATTGAATAAAAATCATTCTATTCTATTCTATAAGATGCAGGAGTGTACAAGGTGCCTAGCAAGCAATTGTGAATATGGTCTCTCTTACATAGAATAAACAAAAAGATCTATAAAAACCCGCGTAAAAGAACACATAGCTGCTGTTGTAAACATGTTCAAGATCGTCCCCATCATTACATTAGATTTAATAGACACCAAATCCTCGCAAAAGAACACCAATTCCTACCAAGGATGATTCAGGAGGCTATTAAAATTAAAAAATATCCTCATTTCAAAAACATAATAAAATTAAATCCAAACCCAAATATACTGCATGACTTCAAGATACTGTAAGCGCATTCTGCTTAGATCGGACCAAAGATTATTATTCAAAAACCAAAGGTAGCCGGGCTAGCTATGACATCGGGACGTAATACACCTTAGTCCCCCCCCTTGACCATGGGTGCTGTAAAGCACCCGAAACATCTTTTAAATTTTATTATTTTTTATTTGGGGAGTGCTGTGAAGCAGAGGTGAGCAGTAAGGCTCAGAGCCGTGCCGAACACTGTAGCGCAGAGAGTAGATAGAACGAACAGGAAGCATTATTATTCAAGTGCTGCGATGAACCTTGATAAAGCTAGATGGCTTGCAGAATGTGAAGACTGCAGACAATATCTGTTCGGGAGCAAATGAATGGGGTACTTGAGGAAGATGACGAAGGTTTTTGAAGTTGTATTTTCCGAAGATTATTGGTTGCGTGTTCATATCACGTTGGGTGGTCACCACTCTGGCGGTGGAAGGAAAAAGGGAGATCTTCCGCCCGGCAAGGTGTTCTGCCTGGGGAGCGGCCAACGCTCCTAGTGGTAGTTTTTTTTTTGCGCCCGAAGCAATTGGAAAAGGGCTACCCTTTACGTAGGGAGGCGGAAAATGCATTACGCATATCACGATAGGCTATCCATCGTGGCTATGGGGGACTCACTGCCTACCGGGGAGCCTAAGTGATACCCCCTAAAAACCACCTTTGGGGACTGGTAACCAGCTGTTTAAAGCTTCTTATGCCGTATCGAAAGCGACCCTCTTTTGGGAAAAGAGGGCGCAGTAGTGGTAGTTCGGAGCGATTCTATATCTACTGTTTTAACTTCGAAATTTTGTTAGCGCGATTTAGGCTTTGATGTGTTTTCGCTTGTGGCGCGACGACAGCGCCGCCACACTACAAAAAGACGCTGCTTATATGAACTGGAGTGTTATAACAAAGGTTTGCTCTGTTTACGAACAAGTAGCATTGTTTAATTCACTTCTTGCTCAACTCTATGATACGCATGCTCCAGTCCGTCCAGTGCGAATACGTCATCCGCCAGCCCCGTGATTGACTGAAGATCTTAAAAATAGATAGGTAGGAAGAATAAAGCAACGTCGAGTTACAGGTTAGATCCAAAGAATGACAGGATTCGGGTGACATTCCTGAGGAATCAATGCAACAATGTGTAGAGATTTACGACGCCGCCATATCCATAAATCAGTACAAAACGAAGATCCATGTCGTGTTTGGAACTTTTTAAGGTCTCTAGGAGTTGGAAAAATACGTTCATGCGCTATACCAAATAACGTCGATTTAAATTTGCTTGATCAGCATTTTTCTTCTGTTTCTTGCTTGGATTGTATGGCAAAATCAACAACACTTACTCAACTTTCATCGTTTCCCATTCCTGACTTTTCCCCATTTGTGTTTAGGCTATTTGCAGATTGTGATGTTAGGAAACACATTCTCTCCATCCATTCTAATGCTGTCGGAAGTGATGACGTCAGTCGAAAAAGAATCATTCCCTTGTTAGATTTTTTAACACCTTGAACTCTTTCATATCCTCATCTTCTTTCTCTAACCAATGGAACGATGCCCAAATCATACCTATATCTAAAAAAGCAAATCCTTCAAGTTTTCCTGAATATCATCCTATTTCGATTCTTTCTTTCCTTTCCCAAAGTCTTAGAACGCCTTGTGTAACAACAAATTAATTCCTTTTGTTTAATAAATAGCATCCTCAACCCTCTCCAATCTGGCTTTAGATCTGATCATAGTAGTACTACGGTGTTATTGAAAATCACGGATGACATTCGCCACGGTATGGAAAATCTTCAGGGCACATTATTGGTGTTGCTGGATTTCAGCAATGCCTTCAATACTGTTGATCATAACATCCTGGAAGGGATTCTGCGTTCTTTTAACATATCTCCCACTGCTATTTCCTGATTTCAAAGTTATTTGTATGTATGTATATATATGTATTCATGTCCAAGATATAGTTTTTTCGTAGCGTGATACAGTAGCTGGCATTCCACAAAATGGCGCCTTATACTCCTCTTTTATTCGCAATATTCATTAATACGAGAACACCCCAAATATCTTCTCTCTACCACTTATATGCAGATATTACAAACAAACATTGAAGATCTTCCCGAAGCAGTAGAATGTATCAATAAGGATCGAACATGTATTCTCGTCTGGAGTCGTTGTTATGGGTTAACGGTGAAATCCCAAGATTATTAGGTGTTCAAGAATAATTTTCAAAATAAAAAATGTCAACTGCAAAAAATGTCAACCTGTTATATTTAATGGAGTTCCTACTCCTTATAATGACGTTGTCAAAAATTTAGGTATCCTTTTGGATTCCAGTCTTTCTTGGACTCCACAAATTAGTGCAGTGAGCCGTAAAAATATGCTTCACTCCGGAGGCTTAACTACTTTTTACCCATTGCCACCAAAATTACGCTTGCACAATATTTACTACTCCCTATCCTCAACTATGCTGATATTTGTTACCTTGATATCACCGAGGAGCAACTTAACAAACTTGAGCGACTCCAAAATCTCTGTATACGGTTTATATTTGGGCTTCGTAAATATGACCAATCCGTGTTCGTCGGAATACTCATATACTTTCTGCTCTCTACTGTGACTTATTTAATATATCAAGTACTTCCTATCTAAAAGAACGTTTTAAATTGCTCAGCTCCTGTCGTATTTTTTCTTTACGATCCAAAGAAAATCTTTCTCTCCAATGTCCTGTGCACTCCTCGACTTCAAGAACAAAGTCTTATCTTCTGTTCTTGAAGTATGACTTTGCAACTCATTACCCAAGTTAATTAAAAGTGCTCGATCCTTAATAATGTGTTAATGTGTTCCAGAAACAGAATAAAGAATACCATTTATCTCTCTAACCGCTCTCCTTTCCTCCGCTTGACTATGATAATTGATCACCTGAAGAATGTTGTCTTTTTAATGCATGAGTTTGTATCTTTATTTTATTACTAGCTGTGCCCGCGGCGTAGCTCGCGTATATAGGTTTTACTTAAAGAATTTGACGTTTAGTTAAGAGAATATTAAACGATTTATATCATTACTGTATCAATAAGTGGTAACAAAATAAATCGTTATCCTTAAAGTTCTAAGTCGTTTATAATAGTGCTGCTGTGTAAACGACGTTAGAAGTAGACAGCCGGGGCGTAGGTACACAAATAGGTTAAGGGGCCTACTAACGCGGAAAAAAGCAAAATAGAGTTGGCCATGTGCAAAACAGTTAGTACTGAGGTCCACTCCTGGAACGCGTAAAGTTTGAGCTTGCGCTTTATTTACGGTCGTCGCATAACACACGCTGACTGAGAACTGAACACGCTTAACTGAGAACAAAGTTATTTGGGATTAGAGGGATTCTGGGTATAAAAACAATATCACGACATTTTGTTGCAATTTTGTTAGTTTTTAATCGAGTTTCGTTGCATAGCTTGGGTGGGCGTGTTTCTTTTCTGGTTTCTGGTGATGTTTGTGCTGTTAGCCTACACGGCTCTTTCAATTTCATCGTACTCATGGGTACAAATTTCTTCAGTGAGTCTCAATACGATTAAAAAAAAGCGAAAAATCTTAACACCGCAATTAGTTTTTTTTTCTTTTGCGCCCAAAGCGAGGCTACCCTCTGGAAGCGGGGGAGGGAGGTGGTGAATGCTCATAGCATACCACGGCAGCCGGCAGCGTGGTTATTTGGGACTCACTTTGAAGAAGTGCCTACCCACTAAACACCAGCTGTGGGACTGGCGTTGGCCATTATGGCCTTTCTGCCGAATCGGACGCGACCCCCTTTAGGAAAAAGGGGCGCCACTGCAATTCAGAAAAAGTTGTAATTTATACAACGCGATCTATTAGGTTCTTTGTGAGAAAACATCCTTTTTTTAATTTAAGGAAAACATATTTTTTGTTTACTGTGTTTTAAGTATATTATAATAGATATATTTTTTTTACACACGATTCTTTTTATTACTATTTCTGAGTTTTATGGCGCCTTTAAACAGATTCGAACCTAGATTTCAAAATAATAATCATAACATTCGATAGAATTGATTTTAATAAAACAAAGATTAAAAATGAACTCGAATATACGCTTTATGATTTTCTTAACGATTTCTTTGCAAAAAAGATGTTTACTCAAAACGTTATGCGTTCATAATCAAACAGACAGACCGACAGACCGACAGACAGACAATTCTAAAAGAAATAAAAATGTACTTATTTAATGATTTTCAGTCCCCATAATGATTTTAGTCACAAACATACCTACTATACAATGTAAATAAACAGACAACATGTTATCACCATGTTCATTATATGTATAGATTTAAAGAGAGATGGCGCTGTTAACATCAATTCTAAAAATAAAAGAGATTAATTGACGCAATTGATACATTATATAAAACATAAAAACATTTATAAATCAGTGCATAGTAAGCAAAAAAGAAAGTTTGATCCTAGCCGAAATCAACGAAATTGTTAATAGCTCTTTTAAAATTTTATTTACCAATTAGATTACTCGGCGGTAGAGAATAATTGAGTTTGTCAACACAAAGTAGGGCAACGATTAATATAAAGATTAGCAGCAAATATGAAAACTCATCTACAGGAAAAAACCACAATCTGCCTTTTTGTATTATATTTTTACAACACCGCCATCTATCGGTGATATTGGTTAACTATTGTACTTTAGACTGAGACAATAAGATTAATATATTTTTGTATATACTTATTACGTTCTTTTTCTTTAATACTTTTGTTTACTGCGTTTTAGATATAATTATATCATTATAGAACATCATTTAACATCATTTAATTATGATTTATAATATGATATTAGTTTAAAATGCACTTGATGACTCAATCAACGCTACCATTGAACAAGTTCGTACATATACCTCGTACCCATACTTCAGAATCCATACTCCAACCCATACTTCAGAAATCATAACTTTTGATGGAATGAACTGATTTTAATGAAATAAAAACTAAATGTAACCCGAAGATACACTTTATAATTTCCTTGACGATTCTCATGATATAATTTAGTACTTTATATGTGATACGTTAACAAACAAACAAACAGACAGACAGACAGACAATTCTAAAAACGGTAGAAATGTATTTAATTACTTATTTTTAGTATCTGTCAATCACTTTTATTACAAAAATATAAAATGTAAAGACGTCTGCTATTTACATTTTTATTATATGTATAGATATGTAATTTTTTTATTTTTATTTATTTCTTCTTCTGGGTTGTCTGAAAGAGGTTGCTATGTAGTTTTCCTTTGTATTTCCCTCAATAGTTGCTTATTTTTTCTTTTCGATATTTTTATCTTTTCTTGGTGTACAATAAAGAGTGTTTATTGTAAAATCCGTAAAAATAGTTTTATTCAAAACGATAGGTTATATTAAATGAAAACGCCTCCAAATTCAAAGATTCGCACTCAGAAGTCTTAAAAGCGATTCGATATATTATATTCGATACATAATAATCTTCAGGCTCTTTAATAATAATTTAAAAATAAACTTAAACAAAATTGAATTATTTTTATTAAATATGGAGATTTTTGAACTCAACCTTTTGAATTTAATATTTGTTATGATAGCGTAAAAATTGAAGATGTCAACTCTACAAAATTTAGGATTAATTGACATACACTGTGACTGGAAGACATATAGAGTATGCGGTAAGCTTGACGGGTGTGTTTGTTGACAGTATCTACTGAATCTGCACTGAGTGCTTACCACGGATACATCCCCTCAGTAATTTCGTACGGTTTCTTTTTATCGGGCAATTCGGTTGAGGTTGGCAAGGTCTTACGGGTTCAAAAGAAGTGTGTTAGGGTTATTTGTGGTACTTGGTTTTTAGATATTTGCAACTATAATTCGCAAACTTCATACACTGTATCTGAGGCGTGTATGTACATACGGAAGGTTATGTTTTTGTGAAACAGAATACACAATATTTCACCAATAACTCAAGTGTATTCAATAGAAAGGCTATGCCAAGAAATAAATTTAAAATCTACTTCAATGCAGGCTAGATATAAACGAAATGTATTTATAAATGTTAATAGAGTTTATAATATATTGCCGAACATATTTAAAGATCTCCTTTTCATTACATTGAAAAGAAAGCTGGTAAAATAGCTGGCAACTAATTTAATCTTTTTACTTAAAACGATTACATGACTTATTAATAAAAATATACTGAAATATACCATACTATAATGTTCAAATATATCCCCGAAACTTCATATCCCCGAAACTCTTCACCGCTGCATTGGAAGACGTTTTCAAGCTTCTGGACTGGAAAGGATACGGTATCAACATCAATGGCGAGTACATCACTCACCTTCGATTTGCCGACGATATAGTCCTTATGGCAGAATCGCTGGAGGACCTAAGCACTATGCTCAATGACCTCAATAGTGTTTCCCAACGGATAGGTCTTAAGATGAACATGGACAAAACAAAGATCATGTTTAATGTCCATGTCACACCTATGCCGGTAGTTGTTGGGAGCACTAAGCTCGAAGTTGTTGACGAGTATGTTTACCTGGGACAAATAGTCCGACTAGGTAAGTCCAACTTCGACCGAGAGGTCAATAGACGGATTCAACTCGGCTGGGCAGCGTTCGGGAAGCTACGACACATCTTCTCGTCAGACATACCTCAAAACCTTAAAACGAAATTGTACAACCAGTGCGTGTTGCCAGTGATGACTTACGGAACTGAGACGTGGTCCTTCACTGCTGGCCGTATGAGGAAGCTCAAGGTCGCTCAGCGAGCTATGGAGAGGGCTATGCTCGGAGTTTCTCTGCGTGATAAACTTAGGAATGAGGATATCCGCAGTAGAACTAGAGTGACCGACATAGCCCAACGGATTAGTAAGCTGAAGTGGCAGTGGGCCGGCCATATAGCTCGAAGAACCGACAACCGATGGGGAAGAAAGGTTCTCGAGTGGCAGCCTCGTACCGGTAGGCGAAGTGTAGGGCGTCCCCCCACGAGATGGAGTGACGACCTGGTAAGACATGCAGGAAGTCGATGGATGCAGGTGGCTCAGGACCGTGCTTTGTGGCATTCTTTGGGGGAGGCCTATGTTCAGCAGTGGACTTGTGAAGGGCTGTAATGATGATGATGATGATGATAATGTTCAAATATGGAATTTCCTCATTATATTTTGACATATAATAATAATTGTATAGTTTTTGACTATTTATTGAGTTTATAGCTATTCGACATTTATTCAATTTTACACTGAAAATGGCAGTCAGCAGACAAATAATTATTTATTAGATAAAGAAACAAATATACGATAGACACTGATTTGATCTGATCCTGGTGTATTTGTTGACATTTTTATTAAATTATCATAAAAAATGACGCTAAATTATTTCTAATTAATTAGATAGCTGGCATTGATTAAATAAATAAATATAAATATGTAATCAAATATCTAATCAAAATTCTTTAATAATTTATATAAGTAACGTGAGGGTATTATGGGCACCTTAAGTTTTGCCGCCACATAAAACGAAAACTAGGAGGAGGACAAAAACAAAAACACAAAGTCTGTAACTAATATAACTATATCTATAACTAATATAACATTTAGAAAAATCAACTTAAAAACACTTAATGGTCATATTTACTAGTGTCAACTGTCAAAAGCAGCGCCCTTTTTACCGTTTATTATTTGATTCACGGCTGAAGAGTTATCGTATCAACAAGCCATTTATGCAAACAAGGCTGTAATTTTTGAATTATAAGAAAGTGACCATATTAACCAGATTACCATATTACCGTACGTTACTTATAGTTACTTGATTATTTTATGGAATTTTATAAACATATTTTTAAAAATAAATTGCATGCCTTTATTCTGGTAGAATGTGAGGTCTTTTTTAATTACTAATAAGATCATTACTATATTGTTAACCTACTACATTCTTTCAAGTAATAAAATTGAAATTGGACAATTATTCAAATAGCATAGACATAACAGCGCAAGCGCGAGATTTATTATAGAAGATTTATTACACGAGAGATTTAATATAGGAGTAGCACTTGCCCCACATTCATGCGACATGAGTTTTCATATTAAAGTGTGAGTGACGATCTCGCCTAAATAGTATATTATACCCGGTCTGCACAATTTTTTACACTCTCATGCCACCCATTTCCCGGCAACACTTATTACGATAACCAAGCGAACTATCGACAGTCGCTAGTTAGTTAGGGCTTGGTTATCGCTGGTCGAAAAGTACGTATCTGCGATTTATCAGCAATTATTGTTTTAATTTCGCTATCGCTAGTCTTCTGCAAGATACGTAATACGCCTACCGGTTATGGCTCCGTGACGCAGTGGCATAGCAATGAGTTGCTGCGCTGGGGAGCGCGGGTTCGAATCCCGCACGGAACAAGTATTTGTATGGCCTACAAATAATTGTTCCGGGTCTGGATGTTTGTCCTTGTGAAATTTGTGTATGTAAACTGCCTCCACGATACAGGAGAAAATCCTAGTGTGAGGGTAACGTTTTTATTTTAAATGAAATGAAATGAAACGATTCTTACCTACTTTTGGCAAAAGAATACTATGATCCTGGTGAAATTATCCTAGCAAGGTTTCAGATCAATGCTGTCGACGCCAATCTTGCCGAACTATTTACATTTAAATGAAACTAATTTATACGGATTTTATCGCGTATATTAACTTCTTTTATATTTCTGACGTTTCGAATACTTTATAGAACACATGATCACGGGGAGCTGTGAAGTGTTCAAAGTTCCAATGTCATATTTATCCCCGCCTATCTTCAGTTTAAAATTAATAATTTTTGATTCGATCTACACAAAATGAGCTTATAGCATCTTGAAGTCTCGCATTTATATGCTTGAGTTGGGATTGCATTTTATTATAATATGATCCCAAGCATACACATCAATAAAGTTTGTGATCAGTTTCTAATTTTTTTGTTACGGTAGACTATATTATAATTTCTTCTTATTTTTAGATTATTTACTTAAAATGTGAAATTTGAATATAAAACAATAAAACAAATTCAATTGTTATTGCATATAAAAATAAATTCAATCCAAGCTTAAACACGATCCACACCTTCCGATCCTATCCGATTTGTCGAAAATCCTAAATCAGAGTCATTCTTTACACACTTTCCGATGTGCTTCCTTAAAATCAGACCGGCATCTAGCGGTGGCTCTGTGCAGACGTGTATCACATGGCTCTTACGTTGCCTAAATTACAAAGGAAGTAGCAATATCAAGTACCGGAGCGTACGAACGAAAGTACGTACACGAAAAAGGAGGTAATAGAGAAGATTCTGGGCTGAAGAAATTTACAGAGAGATATAAAGATTTACACCTCTAAAAATGACATTTTTGGAAATATTTAAGGATGAACGAAGAATGTTTTTCAGAGTTATTGAGTATCAATGGGCGAACCATTGATTCAAATGCAAAATACTATTCTGCGAGAAGCAAGGGCCGAAGAAAGACTAATAGCGACTTTGAGATTCCTTGCTACTGGTTGCAGCTATGCTGACTTGATGTTCATCTCCTTAGTTACTCTCACAAAAAATACCAGAAACCTGTATGGCTATATATAAATGCTTAAATGATTAATAAAGGTATGAATTGAAATTTCCCTTTATGTAATTATTTGTAATTATTTATTAGCCTTATTTTTATTAATCGTAATTTTTACCGATAACCATTGTGCTTAGAATAATTGTAGTAGTACAGCAGCTTATTTCTTAGTAAAAATAATAGTATTTTAAAGCTCCCTACAAGTAATTAGAAGACGTTGAGGAATGGGGTGGTGATGGAATGCTAAGGACTAGAGATTTTAAAGAATATATGCATTCTTCGTTAATAACTGCTTCTTTTGCATTACACAATAGCACTGACTTTGAAGAAATATAGCCCGAATCACTGCAATTGAGTTGTGGAAGATGGATGGTGCGCCTGTGAGGAATGAAAAAATGATGGAATGATAGTTTACCGATAGGATGACGACTCGTGCAGTTGTGGAGAAGGAGAAGGTGTTGGAGTGATTGTGTATAGATGGCATGATGACTGGTGATGTTGTGGATGTGGAGAAGGTGATTTAGTGATTGTATAAAGATGAGGTGGGGACTGGTGCGGTAAGTACGGTTGTAGAGATGGAGAGGCTTTATATAGGTAGGTTTCAATGTTATTTGAGAATTTATTGTTAGTTTTTTTTTCATTTTGGCATAGTAAGGAGCAGCTGATATTATTTTTTGCGCAATGGCTGATAGCTCTTGAATTAGAACTTTGAGTTAAAGTTCAATCGATTTCTCGATTACATCCCAGACATTATCTTTACTACCTGTTAATATTTTTGAGCCTGATCTAAAATTTGAGAATGCTTCGTATAGAGGTCCTCTTTTTTACTTTATTTTAGCGAGTGGAATTACGAAATCATCGTTTTGTGTTTCATTCCCAGTAATCTGCGAATAAAATAAAATGAAATTAATTTCAGATACCATCGACTATAGAGGAATGGAAAGAAGTGAGCTCGGACTTTGAAGCAAATGGAATTTCAATCATGGAGTAGGTGCAATCGAGAGAAAACATATTTCAATTGAAAAGCCGCCAGACAGTGGATCACTTTTTTATAATTATAAGAATTTTTTTAGTGTTATTCTGTTAGCAATAGTAAACGCTAATTATGAATTTACACATTCACGTAGGTACTAAAAGCTGTGTTTCAGATAGTTCAGTGCTGCATAAAACTAAATTCTTTGAGAAGTTGATGGAAGATAGGTTTAATTTACCGAGTCCGTCAACGTCAACAAATTCAAACATCTCTGCATCTTACGTTTTTGTAAGAGACAGCGCATTTGCGCTTGATAAAAACATTAAGAAACCATTTCCTCTAAAGAACATAGCTCACGTTAAGCGAATATTTAATTACAGGCTCTCAAGAGCCGTGGTAGCTCAGATGGTTAGCGCTCGCTGTAAGCTTAGACAGTACTCGAGCAACCCGGGTTCGATCCCCGCCGGCACCAATGAAATTGTTAATTGCAATTTTAAGTGCTGATTTACCACGTGCTTGGCGGTGAAGGAAAACATCGTGAGGAAACCTGCATGTCTGAGAAATAAGAAAAAAAAAATATTTCGAAGACATGTGAAGTTCGCCAACACGCACTGGGGCAGCGCGGCGGACATTTCCTTGCCCTAAAACCCTCTCAGAAATGAGAGGAGGCCTGTGCCCAGCAGTGGGACGTAAATAGGCTGCAACTTTAAGAGCTACACGACTTGTAGAAAATGCATTCGGAATTATATCCTCTACATTTAAAATATGTCGTCGTGCTATTGCCATCGATATAGATAACGTGAACACAATTGTTTTAGCTATTTGTGCATTTCGAAATTATTTATCAAGAAATAATAAAAATACATTAATAAAACATCTCGCGATATTGAAAATTAATCTGATTCGTCATTTAAAGTAGCACAATGGCGTAAGTAGAAAATCGTAGAATGGCACACATCCTTCTCTTAAAAATCCTTAATCATATTCGTCTACTTAAAAATCAGCACAATGAGCAAGGAACTGAAGTGCGATAATTGTTTACAAATTATGATTTCTTATATTTACGGGAACACTACACATTTAAATAAAACTAGTTTTACGGATTTTACCGCGTATATTAACTTATTTTATATTCCCGACGTTTCGAGCACTTTACAACACCCATTGTCACGGGGGGGGACTGAGGTGTATGACGTCCCAATATCATAGTTAACTACGGCTACCCTCAGATTAAAAATTATTAATTTTTGTTCCGATCTACGCAGTATGAACTTACAGTATCTTGAAGTCTTGCAGTTGTATGTCTTTGGTCGCATCTGTTTAACTTTTCATTATACCAAGTACAATTTTAAAAGTGACAATATTTACCGGTTTACCGGTATCAATAAAATTTTGTTACATCCTTAGCACTGTTGTATTTACACGTCAATATTTCTTTATCGTTATTCACAAAACACAAATAGTCTCGACTTACTTCTGAAAGGACCACTGTCATTCAAATTCCACACCCGGCTGTTTTTCTGACACATAATTATCGCACAATTCGGCATATTTTAAATAAATTGCACCCAGCAACGCTTGGCACAAAAATTGGGCAAAGACCGTGACGTCAAAAGAGACGTGTTGACATTTATAGGTGTAATTGACATGTTAGTGGCTACACGGGTAGCGGGTACTGCCAACTCCCCCGTTCTATTGTGTATGTATTACAGTATTGTATGATAATTACAACATCAATCTAAATATTTAATTTGGGATTTCTAATTAAACGGGAACAAAGGTGCAACAAAACTCGATTTACAGAAGTTTTGTATGATCCAGATGTTGGCTTAATGCACAGCACAAAGTTATGACAAGAGGATTATCAGAAGTTTTACCAGCAAGAATGGTAACTTTGAAGGAAGAAGGATATTCCACGAAAGATATAGCATGCAGAGTTTCTGTATCCCAATTCTGTGTTGTGGCACGTTGCAGAGGTACCGACCCCGCAGTGGTCACTCAACTATTCTGACTGCTGCTCAGAAGCGCCCAACAATCATCGCCATTACAATAAAAGCAGAAGTGCGGGCTATTTCTGGACTCAGACCATTGTTATTTAATAATTGGAATTGCTTACATCAGGCTGGACTACGAGTGCGAAGATCTAGGTAAGCATGTCTGAATTCACAGGAACGTCAGCGATATAGATTTCAGTGGACTAGGCTCCGGCAAAATGAAGAAGATGAAAAGGAAAACATTTGTCAAAACTGTTTCTTCGTTGACAAATTGCGAATCAGTACTCATCCAGATAACCGACGTGTCCGTATCTAGAGACGACCTGGAGACTCTGAAAGGTTAACACTGCCACTGGAATTGTTCAGCAAGGCTGGAAATCGCTGTCCTTTTGGAGTGGGATTATGATTGGAGCTAGAACGCCTTTGATCCCATATAGAGGGTCCATGACTGTATATAGGTACAAAACAGTCACTATTGATGGAATTGTTATACCGTCCTAAGTAAATCATGGTCACCAATTCGTACTGGTCTATGACAATGCGCTCGCACATCGAGCTCAGAGAGTCAATTCTGCTCTCCGAGAATGTCGTATTCTCGGAAAGCATCACAGGGTTAGACTGGCCTGCCGGCTCACCTGACTTAAACCCAATTGAGCACGCGTGGGATACCTATTAGTGAGCTGTTTGAAACCGTCAGTCACCTTCCCAGACAGTGCCAGAGACAGAGAGAGAGATGCCGCTGTTCAAGAATGGACAAAGCTACCACAAGAAATGCTGGATAACTAGATCCTCAGCATGCCCAGGAAGATTGCCGCGTTTATTTGAGCCAGGAGAGGAGTTGTATTAAATAGAAAACATGTGTTAATAAATTGTTTTATAAGTTTATTTTAACAATATTTTTCTTTCCATCAAATTTCTGTTACAAATTAGGATTAAATTACTCAATTTTTATCATTAAAAACAAAAGAAATTATTTTTAATTTTAACCAGTGTATTTCTTTTCTAGCTATTATTTTTTAAATGATATAACGTAAACACTTTTCCTTGATAAAGTTAATTTTAAAAATATATCAGCTTTTAGCAGTAACCAGTACCATACAAACTTTTTTGATGTGTGTAGATAGATGATAGCATCCAGCCATCTTTTTTATTGAAATAAGAAGGAATCGGTGTTTTATAGCGAGGATTTGTGGTCTATAAAATCTGAAAGGGCGATCCTGTACGTGTTCACAGATTTCATACTTCACGAAGCGTCAAATCTTCAAATCAGCTATGTGTAAAGTATTCGAAACGTTAGGAATATAAAATAATAAATAATACACGCGATAAAATCCGTAAAAACTTGTTATATTTAAATTTTATTATATATCATTGGGAGGAAAGAATCCGATGAAATATGGACTCCAATAAAAAAAGTTCTAGCTTTATTTATTAACTGCTCGTATGAATGATCTATACTATACTTTACTGAATAATTAAGGGATGTAGGGTCGCAGTATATACTTAGCCCAATTGCAAGCCCCGTTGAATCTTGCACTTGATACATAACAAAATAAGTCATGAATCGAAGATGGACTATCTCAAAGCCCAAGTTATAGTGGAAACTATGTATGTTGCAGGTTTTTTTTAATTTATTATATATTTATGTTATTAGTAAAAATAGCGAAAAGGCAGTTCATGCCCTAACTAGCCACAGAAAACTTTGATACTGATATAAACAATGTTTGTAAGTAAAGAAAATAATAAAAATATGCAGTGTTGCAGTAATAGATTGATTACTTTAAAAATGTTAAGAATAGCCAATGGGATGCTCATATTAGTTAAATAACAATCTCAGTTGAACTCTTTTCTCATTTTTCACCAAAAGTGACGGGGGAAATATTATTATTCTTCTTAAAATATGTTCGGAAAACGGATTGAACATCCCTAATAATAAATCATCTATTCATCTCTACAATTTATTACAGCGAGTTAAATTGGGTACGTTCGAATATTACAAAAACATGATTTTGTATAGATGAAATGCAGCCTTTGTTGTGTACAATAAATAGTCATCTAATAAATAAAATACGCTTACGTTTAGTAAACGCCTATATTAACATATTGCTCCACATTCTTTTTAATACTAATGCTTAATTAAATTTAAATTAAATATTTGGCTTGAAAATAAAGATATTTCGCTTCACCTCTTATCCCACATACAGTGTAGTAGCGGTGTAGGAATATCCACAACCGCACGACGTTCCGTGGTTGTCGTAAGAGGCGACAGTGGGAAATTTAAACAGGTGATGGACAGCAGCATCCTGATAACAACTCAAAATAATAAAAAAATCATCATCAATCATCAAAATCCTGCCTATTAGGCAATCTATGGGGTAGGACTATGTTCAGCATTGGACTTTTATAGGATGTAATAGATGGATGAATATATTATATATCGTTAGCAATGAGGATAAAAAAATAAAAGAAAATATTAACAAATGAGGGTAGAACTGTAATCTCCCACCCGTTCTAGCAGTATAAAGTATCGCGCTAACGACTAAACGGGGTTAAGTCACGAGCTCTGAAAGCAGAACAGTCCTCACCTATGCCGCCTCCCATTAGGTCAGGAAACACCGATCTTAACTTTGATGACTCTGAATAGGCCGTATGCCTCGCGGATAGTTTAGAGAGCCAATGTACTCCTTCTAGCGAACCTAAAGATCTCACTTACCTTGCAGAGGTCGAATCGGAGGTCGAACGTAAGTCTGCACTACCACCTGCAGGCTACCCCTTAGATCCTGTGACAGTAAACGAAGTCATAGAAGCAATGAAAAGCCTCAAAAAGAAGTCATTGAATCACTTCAACCGGTGCCCTTTTCTTCCATTTCGCAAAAGCGTTTGACAGAGTCTGGCACAACGGCTTACTTTACAAGCTGTATAAACTCAACGTGCATGATAGGCTCACCCACATCATCATAGCCTTTCTTTCCAATCGCTAATTTTGCTATCGAATAGAGGTTACTCGCTCTACAAAGCGTCCCATCAAGGCTGGAGTCCCACAAAGCTCCGTCCTCTTCCAACTACTCTTCACACTCTTCAGGAGTGACATCCCGAAGGACCCAGTAGTGAATACTGCTCTTTTCGCCGATGACACGGTACTTTTCGTCCACCATCACAATAAAAGAGTCAAGCGCTTAGGCGATTGCTTCCACTTACGGAGTATCGAAGTGAATCCTGAGAAAAGTGTAGCAATACACTTTCAAAGGATCGCCACTTCCAATCGTCAAATCAGAAACCCCAAGAAATCGTTAGGTACCCTGTACAGCTGCCAGATTCCCTGGCAATCAACGGCCAAATATCAACCCAATCCACCAGTGGTAAACGCAGCCACCTACTCTCTGTCTCCAAACGGATGGGACACAGCGAGTCTGTAGACGGGCGCGCCGTAGACCCTTCCACACCGCGTACACACGCGTCTCTGGATGGTTCTCACCGACCAGAACATCGAATGATACGAGTTAGCCGCCAGAGCTAGGGTCTGCCACCCCCTGTTCGGACGGCTGTTAGAAAACTCGTCTACGTGTACTGTACACTGTCCTAGGAGTCATCGTTACCCAAGTAATGATGCAGTGTAATATAAATTCACCCCTTTTTAGCTCGGGATGAAACTATCAAAGCCAAAAGGCCAACAGCACAAACATCACCAGAAACTAGTTTTAAGGGGGATCAATCTCACTGTTGTTACTATGGCCGTTGGGGTATTCTAATATTGTAGGCAAAGAAGATTGTGCTGCTGAGAGGCTGCCTGGTATAACAATGAGATGGGTAGTGTTGCTGTTGGTTTGCATACTTTGTTGTTATCATGTAATTTGAACCTTCACGTTATACCGATGTGTGGTTGTGTCAGGAACATGTTACGGTTAGTCAAACTGTACTTGCTCTATACTGAATGTATGGTGCAGTGTGCTGATAATGATTGGTTGCGTAAGCAGGAGAGCAAGTTGAGCATCCACCTTTATTATTTTAACGATTGGCCTCCAGAATGGTCCCTGATAGTAAGGAGGGTTTGTTACCGAGTGGTGTTATTTTATTGAAATAATTTTGAGAATAATTTCTAACAATATATGCATCATAACAATACACAGTTAGTTACAAATGTTAAGTCTGTCATGAGGTATTTGAAAGGGGTAAGTAATTATGTCGTACACTAATCGGATCACTTCCCATTACAAATATATTGTGAGCTAGCTAGGTTGTCTTCTAACATAATATGTATTAAAGCCTTGTAATGTGATAACGTGGGGAGAGAGGAACAGCGAACAAATAAGTAATTATCATGATATTTATAACAGCAAATTAAAAACTATCTATCTCCTGGAATAATATAGAGCATAAATCCATATTGATATTTTATATAGTTATACTGTATACATATTAAGGGAGGCTGCAATAGATAGTTATAAAGTAACACGCAAATTAAACGGTACATTTTGGCCAAACATCATAAGGCGAAAGACTTAAATCCGCTCGTCGCTAGGTCGCTGTGGATCTCTTTGATGATTTAGACGTTAAACGGGAATGTAGGGTGTGGGCGTGGAATAATATTATTCAAAGCTTACTGTCAGACATTCTACACTTACAGCCTGTGGACGAAGTGTACTCGTCGATCTCATCACAGTCGACATCATCTAGGCACGCGTGGACATTATTACATAAGAAATAGCCTAATTTCTATATATGGAAGCCAAGATTGCCCTATAGTGAAGCTCAGGAACACAATTTGGGTCTTTAGTCCAGTATGCTTAACAAATAATTTATTATTTGTTAAGCATACTGGGCTAAACAAGCTGACATTCTGTAGAATTCCAACTAAAAGAAAACAGTGAGTGTTTGGTAGCAAAATAGTTAATACACTTCTAGACAGACCAGACAGACTTCTATGCAGAAAATGAGTCCTAACTACCAATTTTCAGGAATGGACTTATTTGTTATATATATATATATATATATATATATATATATATCCCCATATCCTAGATATTTCCTTGGACCCTATCTCCAATCTTATCGCCGAATCATTACAGTTACCAGTAAGTTAAGTGTGTCAGCGCGTACAATCAATTATAATTTTTCTACGTATCTTCTTCTATGGATATTGTCGCTGTGGTTAAAATTGATCAAAAGGACATCACCATTCATAATTTTAGTTGTTTAATTCACTAACCTCCAATTTAATAAGTGTACAAAAAAAATGGATATATTCACCTAAATCCTGAATAAATAAATAATTCCATTCCGGTGCGAGCCACAAAAAAGTATTGTTCGAAATTCGCGGTAGAAGTGTGGCTGGTGTGACAGCAAGAAAACAGGAAACTATATATTTTCAATATAGATTATAAAATAAAGCATCAACTGGTGTACCAGGCACCATGAGTCTAGCTAACAGTGATGAAAAGCTTTTATTAAAGTAATTGCAAAAGAAGAACTCAAACGGAATTGGGTACACGATATAAATACAAAAGTTTACTGCTTAAAGATAACGAGTTCATTCCTACTTAGACCTTTTACGAAGACGGTTTTTTTGATTTATTTCGATATGTAGAAGCAGCTTTGATAAAATTCATGATAATTTCATATCAACAATATTAAAGTCAATTTTTATTGCAGCCAAAATTAGTTCGATAGTTTTAATATGTTTGGCTTTAATAAGTTGGAGGCAGCTCATTAAAGTATATGAGTCTAAATCGGAGTGAGTATATTTAGAAGTTTTCATTAAAGGCATCCATTTATTGCAGGCTGTAAAATTCTACAGCTGAACTTAAGCCCCTCCTGTAGATTACCTCAGAAGGTGGATTATACACAGTTAAATACTTGTGATCTAAATAAATAAATAAATAAAATAAATAAATCATTTATTCTGGACCAAACCTTTAGTACATTTTTCAGACCCACCAAACTGCGTAACAGTTTGTCGGCGGGATTAGCGCTTGTCTTAATACATTTGGTTCAAATACGTAAGTATACAATTTAATGAAAATAAAACCGTAAATAATCGCAAGTATTGTAGCAATGTTAGGCGCCGCCAGCACACCCCAGTTAGCGGACCGCGCTGACACAATTATTAATTAGCCGTCGCACCTCAGGTGCGCACTCTTTCTGACTTACAGGCACTAGTTAAGAGATTATGGGTACATCATAACATTGTTTAAATCATTAAAATAAGGTCTAATATACGTAATTGTCAATAGTTATATTAAAACAACAACAAATTAGTTAGTATTTTCACATCTTACGACAACTTTATTAAGGAAAACAGTTTTTAATTTATTTTTTAGTGTTCGTTTACTTATTCTAGTATTATCTTCTCTCAGCCAATCGATATTATTGAAAAGTATAGGGGTATATCTGCTCTTTTATATCAAAAAATAACTTTTCATTGTATTATTCAACAAAAATTGTAAAAGAACTGTGATATGAATCTTCTATTGCATAAAACTGATTTCAGCTATTAGATTAGAGTTTTAAATTTTTTCATACAAACTAAGAAAACCCACTCAAACACAAAGTTCTTGAATGCTTTCCGGACCGCGTTGTGCCGCTCACACTCTCAGTGGCTAGTTGCAAAGAGGAAAAAAAACACAATCTATATCCAATAGAAATGTACATATTAAATGACGTTTGGAGTTGAATTAATAATGTAAAGAACTTATTTCCTGACGGGGTACCTCGGCGGCACAATTATTTTTTTTTATATATAGCCTTTCCTGGTTTCATCAAAATCCGTTAAACAGTTTTGGCGTAATTGAGCAACAAACACACAAACATCCAAACAAACTTTCACGTTTTATCTAATATTAGTAGAACAAATAATATCCATTAGAAAAACTCCGAGCTTATGGGGTAAACTTTCCACGTTCCGGCAATTCATTAGAAAAGCTAATTTACCATTAAACATAATTTATTCAGCTTGACTATCAAAAGGCGCAATAAAACTTCTCGAACAATCAGTAAAGGAAATATAATATTAAGTACTATTTATTATTGAGAAAATGCGATGGAATCAAAGACGAAGCCTCTATAATCAATAAAGATTAAAAAAAAAGACGAAGACCGGAGTAATAGAATTTCTTCCTTGTATTCAATGTTCAAAATACCATTTGATTTCCTGATCTTAGAAAAAAATACTATAACTGCCACCGCAATGAAGCCATCTCGAAATAATTTCTGTTTGTCCCGTTACCACGGGTGTGTTGGCAGTAATAATTCTAATGCTCCTTAATTCAAAAAAAAATAGTGTTATAAAACTGGAATAATAATACGTTTTCTATATGAGAGAGGGCAAACGAGTATACAGCTCACCTGATGGTAAGTTACTACCGCCGCCCATAAAGAACTGCAACACTAGGGTAATTTCAGAAGCAGTGTCAGGCTTTAAAAAAGGTAGGAAATTTTCTTAAAGGTCCTTAATTCGTATCGGTCTGAAAAATTGCTGGTGGTATTCTATTCCACAAGGAAATTGTGATAGGAGAAAAACCTTTTGTAAATCGTACAACAGTGGACCGTCAATCATCTAGATGGTCTTGAGTACTATCGCGATGTTCGATGGTGAAATTGAGCGGCTGGAATTAGTCCGAACAATTCTTCTGAGCACTCCCCATGGTACATACAACAGAATATGCAAAAAGATGCGCCAGTAAGTCAAGCAGCAGCAAAATAGCAGCTTAACGCTGCTGTGTTTCGTATGGTGAGTGTAGAGAACCGGAGACCCTTTTTTGTTGTTTTTTGTTCTTTTTTTAATTATTTTTTACTGGAAACAAGGCATTCCATCTTAGTCATCACGGGTGACAACGCATCTGCATTTTGATTCGTAATCAAATATAGATGTAGATGTCAATGGGCCACAGAAACCACTTAAAATCAGGTGGACTGTGTGCTCGTTTGTCACCCTTATCCTACAAATAAAAGATGAACAAGAACAAGACGAATAAACGATTAAACAAAATATTTAATTTAGGCCGTTAAGCTGCGTTCGGGTAATCAAAACACATTTTATTTCAGTGCAGCTGAAAATCTATGAACAACTAAGGTATGTTGACAGTTCGGACAGCGAATTATGGAAAGTTTATGTTCGGAGCTTTTTTACCTTTGGTGAAAATCCAGCAAGTAATCGTGAGGGATTTATGTGCATCAAAATAAAAACAAGAAAAAGAGTGTGCAGTGACAAATTGATTTAAAATACAGAGTGTCGATCGCAGGTGGCTCACGACGTGCCGGAAGCGGACCACCAGGACGACGACGACGACATCCCGGAAGGGACCGGGGTAGACCTGAGAGTGGCGGTACGTAGGCTCAAGGCCAGGAATACCGCCCCAGGACCCGATGGCTTGCCTGGCAAAGCCTGGGTCCTGGCCTCGGAGGCTCTCGGGCCCCGACTGGAGGGGCTCCTAAGCGCATGCTTGGAGAGAGGCCAATTCCCGCTTCGTTGGAAGACGGGGAAGCTGGTCCTCATTCGGAAGCCGGGGCGCCCTGCGGACTCTCCGTCCGCATACCGGCCCGTGGTGCTGCTCGACGAGGTGGGCAAGCTCTTTGAAAGAGTAATTGCAAACCGCCTCGCCGAGCACCTTGCGGGGACGGGGCCGGATCTTGCGGAACACCAGTTTGGTTTCCGCAAGAGGCGCTCTACGGTGGACGCCATCATGCGCGTGAGAGCCCTCACGACGGGGGATGCAGTGGCCAGGGGGGGGTTGTCTTGGCGGTGTCTCTCGACATCGCCAACGCCTTCAACTCCATGCCCTGGAGCTGCATTAGGGAGGCACTCCGGTATCACCGGGTGCCGACCTATCTCCGTCGTATAGTCGGGGACTATCTGACGGACAGGGCCGTCATCTACCCCGGTCGAAACGGAGAGTGGAACCGGCGAGAGATGTCGTGCGGTGTCCCACAGGGTTCGGTTCTGGGGCCGCCCCTGTGGAACATCGGTTACGACTGGGTGCTGCGCGCCGACCTCCCTACCGGCGTCAGCGTAGTTTGCTACACAAAGAACCTTTGCGGATGCAAAGACTCCACGAATTATTTCTTTAAATGTGCTATGATGAGGTAATCTGCCGAAAATGTTTACACTGCTGAGAATGCGATGACCATCAGCTTCCATCATCATACCAGAAATGCATTGTGTGTACACAGTTATTCTTAACTTTCATCATCATCATTATTACAGCCCTTCACAAGCCCACTGCTGAACATAGGCCTTTCTTAGCTTTAAAAAGATAAAAATAAAAAAAGAAACGCAACTACAGCATATTATAATTTCCCATTTATTAGAAAATTTATGAGATATATTTTTAATAAAAAATTAAATTCTAAGGCAAACTGCTTTGAAAAATTTCCCTCAAAGAAATTTCTTTTTGGAAAGTTGTGAGATTTTACTTCTTTCTGCATAACTCTTTGTGCTTTTAAAGTTTAAAATTGCTTTTTACCAACATTTATTTGCATTTTTCATTTAAATTTATGAAATTATTAAGAGTAGAAAATAAAATCGTCTCATAATTTGGATTAAAAGAATAAATTGACGCACTATCGCCGTTTCTTCTCCGAACAGAGGAGCCTCATTTTGAAACGGTAGTAGATGAAAATGTCTCAATATAGTCTATAAAAGTCCACTGCTGATTATAGACCTCCCCCATTTACTGTCTCATGGGGGAGGGGGGAGGACTTTTCCATAATTACCACGCTAAGAAGGCAAGTTGGCAACCAAATTTGTGTTAATTCTATTTCTAATAACAACAAAATTACACCTAAAAGGGTAATTTTTTTGTTATTAGAAAGATTGCTGCTGCCCATTTCCTATTTCAGTTTCTCTCTGTCGCCGCTTACGTCATCCATGGTCAGACATGGGGTGACATCGTCCTGATACTGGCTCAATAATAAAAGAACTGCGACTACCAACCCGCCCGCTAAGCGTGTTGCTATGCCAAAATCTATGTTCTACAACGGACTACTGATAGGCTTAGGACTTGTGTAGTAAGTGTTGATGTTCATTTGTTAGCACTTGCAGAATTCTCACTTCCAGTTCATCATGAGTGGGAGGTTTTGAACGATAGACTTTATCCTTTGCCCAACACCACAGAAAAAAGTCGCAAGGCGTGAGGTCCGGACCTGGGAAGCGGTTATCCAGTCACTGTCAGACATTTGATGCAAAGTGTGGTGGAGCTCCATTTTCCAAAATACCATATTTTCAATGTTATCAAACGTTAACAAAGCTGACTGAACTCTGTTTTCGAGTATGTTGAGGTAGCGCTCTCCATTCATTATTTCCCTCAAAAGAAAAGGGCCAATAACTTGACTTGATGTCATACCACACCAAATTGTGACCTTGGGACGGTTTTTCATTTTCTCAGCAGTTGCTTTGAGGTCCAACTCTGCCCAATAATGACAGTTATGACGGTTAACAAAGCCCCTAACATGAAAAATTGCTTCGTCAGTCCACACAATGTTATCAAACAGTTCTGACCGATCTCCACGCCATCCAAGCATAATCTCTCCGCATTCCACCCAGAGATCACATTCCTCTGGAGTTATTTCTTGGCAGTAATGTGGCTTCCAAGGACGAGAGCTGACAGTTTTAAGGGCTGTCATTACAGTGTGCCGTGTGAGTCCGCTCACACGAGCTGCTTGACGAATCGACTTGTCAGGGCTTCTTGTGAACATCTCTCGAACAATTTGAATATTTTCTCCTGATCTTGATGTTGAAGGAAGGCCGTTTCTTTAACTATCTGCCACTGATCTAGTTGTCATCAACTTTGAATGACAGTTTTAATGGTTTTTGGATACAAAGCAGCATGAGGTCCGTAGATATTCCGCCACCACCTTTGCACTTCCACTATTGATTGCCCACTTCGTAGCGAGATGCAATTTCCGCTCACTCTTGCATTGACAATCTTTTTTGAGCCGTTTTATGAAGTTTTACCTAATTCTTAACCTGTTAAAAAAATTACATAAGATTACATGAATTTGGCTGAAGCTGGTAAAGTCTACAACCAAATAAAGACAGCGAGTTTATTTTCAACCACGCTCTATATGCTTTTATTTTTTATTCCCAAATTTTAAGTAAATTTATTCTATACCTAAAAAATGTTTGCCTTTATTTGATACTGAGAGTAAAATCGGTGACTTACAAATATTGACATATACGAGAAATAGCGGATAGCGAAACTGGCTCGACCGATTCTGATGATTTTTTTTTCGTTTTATTATTTTTGTCGTTAGTAGGACGACTCTGCTGACTTGTTCCCCTTTGTTGTTTCTTACGACACCCACGAGATGATATGGGTAGTACACTGAAAAAAATCAATAGCAGCTAATCATAATTATTAATTATTTCTAGCTGTGCCCGCGACTTCCTTCGCATAGAATGTTTGTCAGTAATTTATTTGCTTAAATTTTTTATTTTGCACCAAATTGATTTTATTTTACTACACTACTGTTTTAAGTCAATAGTAATAGTATAGATAGTTGTATACTTACATTTAAGGTTACGTCAGGGCCAGATATATAACATTCAGACCGGCTACGGGCAGCAACGTAAAAGGTGCGAGACGTCCTGTCTTATAATTGTCTATCTGCCAGCCAACCGTGACAATTATCTCGTGCAGTTGATTTTTACGGGCTGATGATGAAGAAGTAGAAGCATATATTATTCATTTGACAATTTTAGGTCCTAAAATAATGAATGAAATCTTCAGTCTCCAACCCCACTCCAAACTTTAAATGCATTCATGCAAGTAGCATTGTTAATCACTGCAAAGTCGTAGGTGAATATTATGGATTATGCGTACATTATTAATAAAATATGCAGACCTTGTCTATTAAAAGGTTTTAAATATTTATTAAGCAAAAAATTATTAGAAAGGGTTATTATAATACTAAAGATTACATGATTGATAATAACCCCTGGGAATGAGGTGATCGCTACCATGCTGTTTCTAAATGTTTTCATAACAATTGTATAAAATATTATGTTGTAAATTATGCTTTTAAAAATAAGTCCCACTGAACTTCTAGCTGGTTCTTCCCAGGACAGAGGTTTTTTCAAACCGGTGGTTAAAGTAAAAAATGACTTTCAATAATAATTACATATATAATCTAATTTGAATAAAAATAATTCTTTACACTCTGTTCTATTTTATTAAATACTAGCTGTTCCCCGTGACTTCGCCCGCGTGTAATTTAGGTTTTCAATTGTTTTGCGCGAAACCCTAATTCTATTTCTATAACAAAATTAGTCTAAGTTACTCCTTATAACATCAGCTGTCTACCAGTGAAAGTCCCATCAATATCCGTCCATCCGTTTCGGAGATTAGCGGGATTAAACAGACACACAGACAGACGAACAAACAGACAGAGAGATAGACGGACAGATAGACAGATAGACAAAAATTTTAAAAATTGTGTTTTTGTTATAAGTACCATATATACTTTCATATGCATTTAGTGAAAAGCTGTTATTTTAACGTTACAAACAGACACTCCAATTTTATTTATTTGTATAGATATAGATTAATTACGAAAGTGCCGTGGGTGCTCAAAAAATAAGTGCCCGCAGATTACGCTAAAAACCTAAGTTCAATCTTCGTCTAAACTAACGGAAAATCACTTTAAATATTTGATCTACCACGTACTCGGTGGTAAAAAAAAAACATTGTAAGCAAAACTAAATTTTAAAAATTGAAACTAAACAAATTAGTTCATTAACGCGCTATTGGGCGACGCGATGAGTTTTCCCGTCTGTTCTTCCCAGTGCTTAAAAAAACAATCCCAGAAATATGAAGATGCCTGTGCCCAATAGTGTGATGTATAAAGGCTGTTAGTCTTAATTGAAGTAGAACATCTTACTTTATTTCTTGAAAATAGATAGGGCTATTTAAAAAAAGTACTAACTTAAATATTTGATTTGATACTACTACTACTGATACTTGCTCTACATCACAACTTTTTAAGGTAATATTACACTAGTGTGTAATTGTTGGATCTCGACAACAGCGTCACCTATCGAGTCCAATTGTGAACGTATACTATCCCGCAACCCACTCAAACACACACAAATAATTTCATCAAAATAGGTAGAGCCGTTTTCGAGATTTTGCAAGACTAACTGACAGCAATTGATTTATATATTAGAGAGATTTATGGTAGAACAAATTAAAAAAAACCCACTAGATGGAGTGACGACCTGGTAAGGCTTGCAGGAAGTCGATGCATGCAGGTAGCTCTGGACCGTGCTTTGTGGCATTTCTTGGAGGAGGCCTATGTTCAGCAGTGGACTTTTGAAGGGCTGTAATTATGATGATGATGAAATAAAAAAAATAATTTCTAGATTATATAGATAGACTAGCTGGTCCCCAGCATATAGCCGCCGCAGAAGAAATAATTATGGAAATATTGTTTTAAATTTGGAAAACTTATAATGCTTAATTAGAAACGATAATACATTCATTAAAGTTGAGTGTATATCATTTACCTTCAAATAAAAACAAATCGGTACAATATCTGCGAGACCTACCGTAAGTTAATTGTACTATGTCTATAACTTTAACGCATGTGCCAGCAATAAGTTGACAAAGTTTTGCCGCAATCTGATAAACAGTATGGCAGCACATAAAATATGAACAAACAAACATTAATTTTTATATTTTATGTGCATTAATTTACATCGAAATGCATAGCAATACCTAGACAAAATAATATTTTCGAAATGCCAAATACAATTTATGTCTGATTAAATCTGTAAGGTTTATTTGCAGACATGACTTAATTCCTTTCGCTCAGACCTACTAATCCTGCTAATACAATTAGTCTAAATTTTGAACTTCTCTTTTTCAGGTTTTCCAGAAAATGTGTAAGTGGGATTATTGTAGGCATAATAAGGGTAGCAGGTAACTTTATCTATCACATAACAGATACGTTTGGAATACCTTAGAAATTAATACTGCTTTTGAATGAAAAAGTCTTTACCCATTTAATGCTTATTAAAAACAGCATGTAAAAAAGTAAAAAATAATAAATTCTAAAAAGATGTAATATAATATTATTTTTTCCTCCGGAAGTTAAAACCAACAGATAAAAGTGTTACATTTTCTAGGTAAAAATATTTTTTCTCTAAAGCAAGGCTATGAAATTAGAGGAATTTCAGCATCATCATAATTACAGTCCTTCACAAGTCCACTGCTGATCACAGGCCTCCTCCAAGAAATGCTACAATGCTCGGTCCTGGGCCACATGCATTCATCGACATCCTGCATGTCTTACCAGGTTGTCACTCCATCTAGTGGAGGGTCACCCTACACTTCGCCTACCGATGCGAAGCTGCCACTCGAGAACATTTTCTACCGACTTCAAAAAGGATAAACTTTTGTCTACTTTTATTCACTTGCGCAACTTTTGTAAAATAAATTTGGATAAACTAAAGAGTGATGCTTCTACTTTAAATTTCGATTAATTAAAATTTTCAACGACTGTTGTTGATATGCTATCATTATAATAATGAAATAATTAGTCTATATAATACCCATGCTTTAGTACGTAAAATTAGACTTAAACATCTACGTTTATAATAAGACAAAGATACCTAAGTTTTAAAAGAGAGCGTATGGAAGAGAATTCGACATGTTTTAAGAAAGATAGGAACAGATGGTACGTAACGCCAAACGTTGTTAAATCAAAAATAATATACTTAATTTTTCATCAGCTGACGTCTGGAAGTTTCTTAGGTCTATTCACGTGAGTGAGATGGAGTTTACGCAGACGTGCGCCTCTTCCTTGTCTTGTACATACATACATAAACACATCATGCCTGTCACCCAGAAGGGTAGGCAGAGACTATGAACTTCCCTTTGGCATGATCCTGACACACCTCTCTCGCTTCCTCCACATCCATGTACCTTCGCATACACGCCCGTCGATTAAAGGTACTCTTGATTTGGTCCATTTTCAATATATCGCCAATTTGGTCGATAAACTTTTGCCTAGGGCGTCCCTTCCCGACTGTGCCGTTCACCTCTGCAACATAAATTTGCTTTGTCACTCTTTCCTCATTCATTCTTTTTACATGACTAAACCACCGAAGCATTATTTTCTTAATCCTGGTCACAACATCGTCTTGCAAACCACACTCTTCTCTTATCACACAATTTCTCACTCTGTCATTCAGATTCATTCCAAACATACTCCTTAATGATCGCATTTCTACAGCATTTATTCTACTCTCGTACTTCTTCTGCCACACCCAACTTTCACTACCATACATTGAAGTACGGACTAATACAGTATTGTGAATTGCCATACTTGCCTTTTTGGACACATTCTGACTTCTTACAATAGGGTGTAGAGCCCCATTCACTCTATTTTTTGCGTTCACTCGTCGTTCTATATCCTGATCATATCTACCATCCCTGCTAAATACAAATCCCAAATACACAAACTCTTAACTTACTCTAAACTTACTTGCTCGACCAACTCCCCTTCTATTCTTATTTCACATATCGTTTTACTTTCTTCTCTTTCAAAAACCATAACTTCCGTTTTACTTGCGTTCACTTTCATTCCCTTTTCTATTAATGTTCATTAATGTAACCATCATCTGCAACTCGGTTGCCGACGACGCAAATATGACTTGATCATCGGCGTCCAAAAGGCACTGTCCAAAAATACGTTGAACAGCCACGGGAAAGCCACACAGCTCTGTCTGACACCTTTATGGATGTCAAACCAGTAGGCCCTATTGATCCTGACACAAGCATTAGAGTCCCTATACAGAGACTTCATTACATACATCAACCCAGCGCTCAACCCAAATGAGTTCAGTATTTGCTATACCTGTCCACTCTATCATAAGCCTATTCTAAGTCCACGAACGCACAAAATCTTTTTGTTTTTTGGCCAAAAACTTCTTCGCGACCATGGAAAAGACCTGATCCGTACATCCCATTCCCTTTTTAAATCCCGCTTGCATATCCCAAAATTTTCCATCAGTTTCTTTCATAACTGTTTCAATTAATACCTTAGCATACAGTTTTCCCACAATGCTAAGAAGGCTGGATACCACGGTAGTTTTTACAGTCCTGCTGTGATCCTGTTTCCTTATATATTGGGACTATTAGGGCTTTGCACCAGTCTCCTGGTACCCGCTTAAGTTCCCAACATAAATTAAACAAGGTGTACAGCAGGTCTGCCACCACTCTTTCTCCAGCCCTTAGCATTTCGAAAGATACTCTATCATATCCGGCTGCCTTACCTGCTTTCATACTTTTCATTGCTTTCATTATTTCGTCTATACTTATGTCTTTATCTATTTCCTCTTCTTTCGGAATTTCTATTTCATTTAATTCAAACGTCTCAACTCTCATAAACATGCTTTCAAAGTATTCCTTTCATCTCCTTAAGTTCAAAACTTCGTCATTCAGAATACAGCCATTCTGGTCTCGTATAGCATTCATTCTAGGCTGTTTTGAATGTCCCCTGGAAGTTCTTACGAGTTTTCAGAATATTATAATGTTTACCTGGAAGTTATCCGATATTCTTCTATTATTCTTATCCGCTCTTTGTTGCTTTTTCCTTTCAACTACTTCTGTTACTCTCTTATTTAGATGTCTAAAGACTGCCTTATTCCTTTCAATATTATCATTCATACCGCTAGAATTACTAGCTTTGGTTGCTAGTTAATCTAGTCGTGCTTTCTTCTTTGCTTCAACTTCCATACGTACCTCATCATCCTACCATAACGTGTTATTTTTTCCTTTCATTTGTTCTCTTACTTACACCACATACTTTGGTAGCTGCATCCATCAAACCTTTCTTGACATTATACCACACAGTCTCCAAGCCTAATTAAACATTCATATACAATACAGCCATACCACTTATATTTTCTCTCAATCTACATTTGAACTTCTCTTTCACACCTTCATTTTGTAACCATTCTCTTCTTATACGCTGTAACGCAATGTTATACAAAGATGTCCGAAGCCTCCGACGTCTGAAAAGATAATTAATTTGGCATAAGACCAAGTAATGGTTCGTCCCTACGTTAGACCCCCGGTAAACCCTTGTATCCACCACCGCGCTCCTCATTCTTTCATCCACAATTATGAAATCTATCATGCTTCTATCATCACTTCTTTCCCATGTATACGTGTGAATCTTCTTATGACGAAAGAAAGTGTTCGTCACAAAAATATTATTTTCCATACATACGGTGAGGAGGCTTTCACCATTCTCATTTATACTTTGATCACCAAACGTTCCCAATATCCTTTCTAAACCAAGTCTCCTCACCCCAACCCTTCCATTAAAATCTCCTAATATCACAATATTTTCATTAACCTTGCATTTCATTAGCACCATACTTACCAACTCCCAAAACTGCTCTCGGATATAAGTGAGCTTAGACATGTCTGGGTCGTAGACCCCTAGAACAAACAACATCTTTAAGCCCACTTTTATTCGTATCTGCTATATGACTGCTATAGTCTCGGGCTAATACATTCATACTCGTTCACACAATGACCCATTCTTTCTAAAAGGATAATACCGACTCCCTGTCATGCACGCTCGGTCTCGTCTACACCAGACCAGTACGCGGTATACATGCCATGTGTAGTGGCACGCTTTCCCTTCCGTTTCGTCTCATTTACACATAACACGTCTATTTCTCTATCATATATCATATCACATACTTCATCCATCTTATCATTCATTGCTCCACATACATTCAACGTAGCCAGACGGGCTTCCGTAATCCACTTTTCGCCCTGTCGGGAGACAGAACGTGACGGGTGGCGAACCTCGTCGCCAGTTTTCCTCCCGGAGATTCTTCGCACCCCTGCCCCATTAAAGGGGCGCCGGGAACTCGGGGCCATTTCGTAAATGTTTTGCCTGATGGTGCGAAAGTAGGGGGTGGTATTTTTTACGCCGCTACCACACGGCGAGAAGCCGAGTCTGTTCTTTCGGATTTGTCGCTTGTCTTGTGATGACATTAATCTCTATTGTGCTTCTGCTCCTGTTATGGACGCTACTGTACAACTTCAAACGGTAGCCTATGTAGCTTTTATCCAATCTCCTCAAATTTTTTCTTTAAAATTTTCTCCAGTGCACCAAGATGACAAAAAAATTGTTCTAGCAATTAAATCCAAGGCTGTGGGTTGTGATAAAATCAGTAGAACTATGATAGTCAATATACTGGAGTTTGTACTATCTGCACTTACATTATTATCTTTTCGCTGGACTCAGGTCAGTACCCAAATGTCTGGAAAATGGCTTTCATACGCCCTATTCAGAAAATTTCGAATTTCACGTTTCCTAATCACCTTATCCTGTGTCTATATTGCCCTTTCTATCTAAAGTTCTGGAAGGCTGCGTACATAGTCAAGTCTCCAATTTTGTACTTAAACATAATCTACTCAGCGATTATCAGTCTCGTCTCGGTAACAGCACCACTACAGCATTACTCAAAGTTACGAAAGACATCAGACAAAGTATGGAAAAGAAAAAAGTGACTATAATGGTGCTTGTTGACTTTTCTAATGCATTTAACGCAGTGGACCAAGATATCCTTTTATCTATACTGTCCTGTTTAAAATTTGAACCCCCAGTCTTGCATATATTCTATTTATATCTTCGCGGGCATCAGCAGTCCATTCATGTGGGACAGAAGAGTTCCCAGTGGGCTAGTATTGATGCTAGCGTCCCACAAGACAGTATACTTTCTCCATTCATTTTCTCAGTTTTTATAAACTTGATCAGATCTATTCTTTACTGTCCGTACCATGTGTATACTGACGACCTCCAAATTTACTTCCACTCATCTACTACAGAGCTCCACGATGCCACTAGAATGTTAAATATGAAATTTAAAGCTGTAAAAGATTGATCTAAGCGTTCTGAAATATAATTTAATTTTAGAAGTATCAAGCTATAATCGTAAGTAACTCGAGAATGCTGTCCAGAATTGATGTGACAAGCCTACCTACTGTCTAATCTTCTTCTGTATAAAATATTAAAGAATTTTACAGAGGCAACTTGTGTACGCATGTCACTGAAATTAGCCGCAAAGTCTTTGCCACCTTACGATCCCTCTATTGTCTGAAGAACTATCTTCTAATCAAGACTAAGCCTAACACTTGCGCAGACACTTAAAATGCCCATTATTGATTATGCAGATGTGTGCTACCCAGATTTGAACCAAAATCTTGTTGACAAGCTAAAGCGTCTACTCAATACTGTTTTAGATATATATTTGATCTCCGAAAATAAAATCACATCTCGCATTATTGTTAACGCCTGAAATGGCTCACTATCCGACAAAGACAAAACTCCAGAATTCTGCTTGTTCTTTTCTCAATTTTAAATAATCCAACTTCTCCAAAATATCTCAAAGACAAATTCAAGTATTTCTTTTCAACTTATGATAAGGTTATTCCCTCATCTAATCATAAGATCAGAAATTCATCTCATTTCACTGGGTTCAACAAAAATTCCTTTACTATTAAGGAATTCGCGCCAAGTAAGGACAAATTTAAAAAGTTGGTACATGACTT
Source organism: Parnassius mnemosyne (assembly GCA_963668995.1). Taxonomy (NCBI): domain Eukaryota; kingdom Metazoa; phylum Arthropoda; class Insecta; order Lepidoptera; family Papilionidae; genus Parnassius; species Parnassius mnemosyne. Next base: position 16,276,906 of record CAVLGL010000079.1, on the reverse strand, counting down.
CTTTTTTAAACGAAGCATTATTGGACGTTAATTATGTAAATTGTTTTACTAAGGTAGTGTATCTTTATATGTTCCCTAATAATGATGTATCATGATAATGAACCTAATTTGTTCGAATGAATTTTGCGCAGACATTGTGGTCTTTTTACTGTACTTGTTAGACAAGAAAAATCTTGTTTCACTGTAAAGTTCTTTGTAAATGCGTCATTATTTATGAAAATAACTTCATTAATTTGAAAGCACGTAGAAACCCGAAATCATATTAGAGAGCAATACATTTACATCTTGAAATATACAACAACTATACAGCCTAAAAGTCAATGTACTCTGAAAAATAGCAAATATTTGTAGAAAAGCAGAAAGTGTTCTTTACTGGATTCGATGTCTCGAGAATTCTCCCGTGTAACTAGATGTATTTATCTCCGGCGTTATAATTGAAGTTATACATCAGGGTATATACAGTAAAACTAAGTGACTATCTGAGTGCCTAGTGCGAGTTCCACAAAATTATTGGAATGACTTCACCATCGTGTTAACCGAGATAACATTATAGGCATCGTATAAGCGAAGACAAGCGAGTGTGAGTTAAAATCAAAGCTAACCCTTTAATTCGCGTTTGCTCACGGCGAATAGCGTTTGTTCATTCTCTTGTTGGTAGCGAGTTCGCGGCGTCAGATAAACTAATCAAATTGAGAATGACATTTTTATTTAGTGTTCTTAATATTAGCATGTGTCTATTAAAGTTGTGGTTATAATAGTGATCTTCATTACCTATTTGTTTACGTTTTGTTATTTGATCACTGTGTGAGCTATAAGCCTGAATGACTTTGACGAAACGGCGACCGCAGAGATTTTAGCCGACGTCAACACCGTCTAGCGACTACATTCTGTATTATTTATAAAAATGCAAAGATTAATAGACTGCAGAGGTTACAAGTATATAACTGATGTAGTGCCTATTATCCTTGCGTATCACTGAGAGTTATGCCTCGGTTAAGTATCTTCAATTATATTGCACGATATGGTGCTGTACCTTCGTCGAGTAGGAATCTTACCGTCTTACGTCTAAAAATGAAGAGTCTATTTGTAATATCAAAATAACAGCTTTTTACTACATTCATAATATGAAAGTATATACGGTATTGATAACAAAAACACCATTTTTAAATTTTTTCAAAAACTGCAATAACGGTTTATCATTATTTATATATTTGAACTTTAAGTTTTGGCTACTCTTTGAAAAATAACCCTGTATAATATTGAGTTTATGATAAAATTACCTATGTAATAGCAAAGAATATATACACTACGCGAAAAGAATCGACACTTAAGCATGTGTGCACGTAAAATCACTTGCGGCTATGTGTGGGTGTCTGGATGTGTGCGGGCGCCTTGAGAGGCGCGCGGGGCGTGGAACGGGCCGTCGCCGACTGTCCTGACTGAGGGCTGCGCTTTATATAAAAATAATGCCTATTCATTTGTATATAATTATTGTACGTTTATTTAGTTACAATATTTATTTATATGTATTATTTATTCACATTTATGTTATATATAATAGTTTTAAAGTATATATTTGTAATTTTATATATTTATATTTATAAAAATATATATTTATATTTTTTATTGAGGACAACAATCAGTTGTATAATAAAAATTACAATTAAAATCAAAATGAAAAAAAGGCTTATATATATATATATATATATATATAATATATATATATATATATATATATAGAATGTCCCAGTCATGGTGGTTAATCTGGTACGTACGTTTTCGGGCGGGGGGATTCCGAAAATTCGTACTTCTGCTCACATTTGTGGACATCACGTCTGCAGTTTAATGCCTAGATCGGATTTTTTTATTTTAATGTGTTCCCTAATAATGATGTTTCTAACTTACTCTTAAGTTTTCACCTACTATGGGTAGTATTTTACAAGACGGCACTAAACATAAGTTTTAAGTTTTTACTTTATTTAACTGCTAAGTTTGAGCACCTCTGGTGAAAAAAAACGTAAGGGATCTGTGTGGCCAACGATTTACAAAGTTTGCCTACATCATGAGGATTCTAAAACAGTAGCATACTGTGTACTTAGTGTCATTACTTACTGAGCTATAGCTGTTAATGTGTAAAAGTAGGTATTTCATTACAAAATTACAAAATTATTGGCAGATAGTTTTTTAACATTGCATGTATTTATTAGATAAGTAGATCTGTCACCCTTGAAAATCTTACTTTACTACAACAACGACAACAACGACAAACGGTGCTTAGGATTAATGTGTTTAAAACGATCGACTCGATAGTATGAATTTGTGTTTAGAATTCGTGTTTGGATATTGTTAAATATGGTTAGTGCGTATCTCGACCTTCTCGACATTGCACTTGCTCTATTATTTCGGACTCTTGGCTACAAAATACTATTTCGCATTCTACTGGACTGTTGACTTGTGCATTTTGATTGGATTTTGTATGTTTGGTGATAATTGTGACAACTCGGCATTCTCCTGGACTCATGATTTGTGCATTTTGATTGGTTTTTGTTTGTTTAGTGATAATTGTAACAACTTGGAATTCTACTGGACTCTGTTTTGTGCATAACAACAGGACTATGTCATGTCACGAGAAATGTACACACTCCAAGGGTCTTATCATGCATTTTATCTACGGTGAATGTAGCATGTTTATTACTGGGACATTCTGTATATATTTATTTTACATATATATATATATATACAACATGTAACAAAAACCCTGTGGTTCCCGTTAAGTACGTTATCAGGATCAGTATTCAAACCTATAGAATTTTTTTTTTTAAACTCGACCCATTTTTTTTTTATTTTATGTGTTTTTATTACCTCTTACTGACACTAACTTATGTAAAAACTAAGTAAAGCGGGGTCTTTGACAATCCTCGTACTTCCCAGACAATGTTGAGGTAATAAAACCATATACACTTTGCATACAATTTTTTTAAATAAAATAAAAAACATTATTGTTCGAGTTTTTAAAAAAGTAAAATATATATATATATATATATATATATATATATATATATATATATATTATGTATATATTTATCTTATCTATGTACTCATATACCATTCTGTATTTCTATTTTATGACTTTAATAAAAATAATGTTATTTTTGTCAATCCACACACATTTTTATTTTTTCTTGCAATCCTGTCCATCCAAAGGTTGTCTGGAAGAGATCGCTCTTAGCGATAAAACCACCCACTGCACCACATTTATTTTTCTCATTTTTTGTTAATATTTATGTTATTTTTGGCGTACAATTAAGTGTTATCTATCTATCTATGCTTCCCTATGGATTTTCTAAAAAAAATATACATACGGCTACGAATTTTTTCAATTGTTACAAATAATAATAAAAATTATAAAAGTCATCGAAAAACGCCAAAAATATATAAGAGTAAATAATTTTTAAAGGGTAGTAGGTAATACTGATTATTGCGTACTGAAATACTAAGTGTTGGTTAATTTATTTAATAAAAGTTGATTTAAAATTGATCTGATCTTATATTCACTATCTGAATTCATAAGTTTACATTATATAACATATACCTACCATGTATCGTCTTTGGGTGAGTACAGATTAAGTAACATGTTGTGTAACTTTTTGTCTTTCTGTTTGTTCGTTCCGACTAATCTCCACAATGGCTGGGCAGACTTTGACGGGACTTTTACTGATAGATAGCTGATGTTATAAGGAGTAACTTAGGCTACTTTTATTTTAGAGATAGAATTAACGTTCCACACAAAAAAACTAAAACTAATAAATTCCAAAAATCGCAAACACAGTGGACTCTGGATGCAACCGTTTATTAAGGCTATAGTTCGTTTATTTCATTTAGACGACATTTTAAATAGCGGTGTTTAATAAAATTATCCCTATTACAAAAACACATAATAACTGTTACTAATCAGATAAGACTGAGTTAACGACTGCTTGTCATTTTGGGATTACTGCTGACCCCGCGCGACTAACGACGTAGCTTTTTGACGCGTCTAATTTTGATTGCATTGACTTGAGCTCCAAGGGACCGTAATCATTAATCTTTTATACATCTAGCAGTTTCTGAGAAAAAGGGACAGACAGGACAGGATAAACAAAAATGTTATAATTCCTATATGGGGTTTGTATTTTCCTTTTGAATTACGGAACACTATATTACTTATAAAACTATGGAATTTTCATTTGCGTCAAAGTAAAATGACTTTCTCGACCAGATAAAATATTTTAAATATATATACTTATAAAATCATTTTTGGTCAATAATGTTAAAACATTTTAAGCTAGTACCATATTTTTGAACATATTGTAACATCATCAAAGCCTCAGTGCCTTCAATTAAGTCGATCCTACTATTTTGGGGATCATAACAGAGCATGTTTTTTTTAAAATACGTGTCTGACTTCTAAGTTTTCGTAATGTTTTGTTTGTAAAAATGAATCTGAAATGGGTTTATTTTAAGAATAATAACTGAATTTTACATATTTTGTACACTTAACAATTATTCTATTTCATTTTTTTTATTATATCAGTTTAATATTATTGAACCATGTTGATAAATTTATGTTAATACGTAAAGGGAAAACTTTGTACCCCTTTTTAAGCATATTTCACGTGTTACATTTTTGGAATTACAGCAAATAAAATTTAGAATATAATAACTAATTTATCCAGTTAACTATTCACTTAAATTAAATAGTCAGTTATGGGAAGGATGTGACTTCCCGAAATCAAGCTATATTATAATACTAGGTTAGCAGCGAAATTATCTATGCTTTATCTATGGCGGTAAGTATGAAGGCATACAAGGAAAAACTTTTACACAACGTATTTATTGAGTTATAAACAATAAACCACATAAATCTGTAAAAAAATGATCAAACCAACAACATAATATTTTTAGTAATAACTCAGATCACAATGTTGCATAACAAATTTAGTCTTTTGGTCCTAACAATACTACAGGTCACGATAAAATGACTGTTTAGAGCTCAGTGAGATCGTATTTATGCCAATACAAACTTAATAAAAAAGAACAACAAACAGTCTTGTTTTGTGAGGAAGTAGTGAAATAAAATAATCGCCGTTTGCGAAACGTGAAAGTGGTAACAAGTATTTCATGGTCGTGATGGATTACTTCACTAAGTGGCCAGAAGTCTTCGCCATTACAAATCAAGAAGCTTCAACAGTTGCAGATAAACTAGTTAATGAAATCTTCTGTGGTTTTAGAGTACCTTTAGAGATTCACAGTGATCAAGGAAGGAATTTTGAGTCTCAAATATTCCAGGAAACTTGCCGAGTTGTGGGTACTCATAAAACAAGAACAACTTCTTATCACCCACAATCTGATGGAATGGTAGAACCATTTATTCAGACATTGGAGAGGTACCTAGCAAAAGTTGTGGAAAAACGGCAACGAGACTGGGACAGGAACATACAACCGTTTTTGTTGTCATATCGAAGCGCTGTTCACGAAAGTAGACACCTGCTTTCGTAAACTGTGGGAGAGAATTACGGCTGCCTGCCGACCTGATCACCGGAATACCACCTGATGCCCCACGCAGTATAACCGATTACGCAAATGACTTGCGGAACAAAATGAATGATATTTATGACCACGTCAGACATTCAGGCCAGCAAACATCTGAGAAGATGAAAACACGTTATGGCCGCAAAATGAACATCAAAGGGTTTGACGAAGGTTCACTAGTGTGGTTACACAATCCAGTTCGCAGCAAAGGGAAATCTCCTAAGCTTCAAGATAAATAGAGCGGACCGTACCGGATTGTGACAAGAATCAATGATGTAACCTACCGGATACAGAAAGGTACCAGAGGTACTCCTAAGATCGTCCATGTGGATTGACTGGTATGTTATTATGGGGCCAATAATGCTCGGGAGGAGCATGTCTTAGGAGGGGGCAGTGTTGCACGCCACTACTAATGTCTTGTACATGGCAACACTAGTTACCACTAGCGCTTTCTAGTATCGACTAGCAGAACTAGGAGAGTCAAGATCCTTCTAGAAATTTCGGGACCGATATATATTCGAACATTCTAGATGTTTCTACAGTAGAAGATTCTGGAAACTATCTGAGGCCCTATATAAGGCCGGTATAGACCACGACTCAGTCAGTATTGAATTGGCGATACAAGCGGATACTTCAAAGCGGTACAACTGCGAACTTAAGTGATCAGTAGAACAATTGTGTTTTATTATTAGGTGATCTTAAGTTGTAATTAGTGTTCTGTAATGAAAGTGTCAATTTTGGTAATTCACTCGGCTGTTTTAGTTGTCTTGATCCCCAAGGTCGTAACAATATTTATGATAGGATTTGTAAAAAGTAAACGAGAAATGTTTGTTTCTATTTATAAAAATTTATTTAAATTTTATAATTCAATTTTGAGTTTTTTAATCTGTGCCTCAAATCTCCAAAACCGCTATCCACCATATTATATTTCGTCGTGGCGTCACTTTTATAAGTAAACAAGCTATTGTGCTGTGTGTTATTTCGAAATTTTTCAAGTTATCATTAAGATTGTTGACTTTTATTCCCTATTTTATTGAAATGGCATCATGGAAGACTGGTTCGTAAAATCAGAAAGTACTAATCTACCAAGGATAAATAAATTGATGGTGGGGAAATGTTTTGTTTTGTAGAAACGATAATTAAATATAATTGATATTCACAAAATAGTGATGTTCACAGAATTATAGTCTAATAGTCTAGTTTTTTTAGTAGTACTTCGAGTCTCTTCTTGCCAGTTTTAACCAAGTATTTCTGATATTGAAATCAGTTGGGATTTGAATTTATAACTTCCTATGGCGTTCTCATGCTTGCATTTTTGCATTCACATGGCACAACACACCAATGATAAAGGTGATAACTCACTATTAAATATCCAAAAATATCTTATTCCTTTGCAAAATCGTTTTATTTACGTAGTAACGTCACTGTAACAATATTTTTATGGCACTATTCAGTTTTAAAAATTTATATAAAAATTGTAGTGGTTCATTATCACTCTAGGATTTATTTAAAACACTATTAGAAAATGGTTGTAATACAAACCATTAGTTTCCCGTTTAATTAACATCAATAGCTTTATAATATTAACTGAAATATTTTGGGAATACTTTTTGAAATTTTAAAGATTTTTAACAAGGCTTTACATTTTATATTGCAATGATTTGGCAACAGCAAGAGAAGAATTTAAAGATATTGTTGTCAAAAAATTTTCCCGAAAGACGCAGCAACTTCATGAACAGATTGAGGTATTTTTTGTAATATTCAATGAAAAAACTGAGTTGCCTACTTTGACCTTGCCGTTTAACTAATAATTAAAATAATTTTTGGCATATATTGATAAAAATAATTTTTCCGCGGGAAGTCCGGTGTCGATTATTTTTTACACAAGTTAAAGTTCGTCATCCTTATCAAAATTGGAATAAACGAAAAAAGATGTTAAGGCGATGATGTATTACAGTCGGTACGAAGCTGCCACTCGAGAACCTTTTTTCTCCATCGGTTGTCTGTTCTTCGAGCTATATGGATATTGTATCCTTGGAGTACACTGACCGCCTTCAGTTATTAGGGGTGGAAATTTTTCCAAACCTCAACTATGGGCGGTTCAATGAGTCCAGAATCAAAGCAGCCACAAGGAAACTTGGTGTCCCTGCAAGGGTGCGGCAAAGTCCGGTCGTGCATGAAATACTGATGTCACATATGGGCTGGAACTGCAAATGCACCTGGCAGCATTGGACTCAGTGCAGAGACGTGCTAAGAGGCTCATTGGTGAACTTGATTTGGTTGAAACCAATTTTTTCAGCGTCGAGCACAGGCGCAGAATAGCCAGTCTCTCGGTATTCTATAAGATGCATTTCGGTGAGTGTGCGCAGGAATTACATGCTTTAATTCTTCCTTTTCCTTTCCACCATTGGACAACTAGGCGGTCGGTGGGTCTTCCCCCCTTTATTAACGATGTCCCACGTATTAGAACCAAATGATTTGCGTACAGCAAAGGAGTAAATAATTTTCTCGTTTTACAGTGCGATTTACCATCTAAGGTTGCATCACCACCTATCACCAGGTGGGATTGTGGTCAAACAGTGGCTTATAATAAGTAAAAAACAATCGCCGCCTCCCCCCCCCCCCATTGCCACTTCAGCTTACTAATCCCGTTGGGCTATGTCGGTTACTCTGTTTCCACTGCGGATATCCTCATTTCTAAGTCTGTAAGTAGGGCCAGCAGTGAAAGATCACGTCTCAGATCCATAAGTCATCACTGGCAACACGCACTGGTTGTATAATCTCGTTTTCAGGTTTTGAGGTACACCTGACGAGAAAATGTGTCGTAATCTCCCGAACGCTGCCCAGCCGAGTTAAATCCGTCAATTGACCTCTCGTGCGAAGTTCCACTTCCTATTCCTACTCTGACTATATGTCCCAGGTAAACATATTCGTCATCAATTTTGAGCTTAGTGCTCCCAACAACCACCGGCATAGGTGTGACATGGACGTCAAACATGATTTTTGTTTTGTCCATGTTCATCTTAAGACCTATCCGTTAAGAGGCACTATTGAGGTCATTGAGCATAGTGCGTAGGTCCTCCAGCGATTCTGCCATAAGGACTATATCGTCGGCAAATCGAAGGTTACTTGGTGTAGTCGCCATGGCTGTTAATACCGTATCATTTCTAGTCCAGTAGCTTGAAAATGTCTTCCAGTGCAGCAGTGAAGAAATTCAGGGCTATAACGTCACCCTGTCTTACACCTCTCTGCAGTTGGATAGGTTCTGTGCTCTGATTCTGTACTTGGATAACCATCGTAGCTCTACTGTACAAACACTTCAGCACTTCGATATACCGACAGTCAACTTGGCACCGCTTTAGGGACTGTAGCACCGTCCAAATTTCAATAGAATCAAAGGCTTTCTCTTAGTCTATATACGTGAGGCAAAGTAGCAGATTGTACTCTTCGGTCTTCTGTACAATTTGCTGAAGGGTATATATGTGGTCTATGGTGCTAAAACCGTTTCGGAAACCTGCTTGTTCATGACGCTGGAAGTCGTGCGAGACGATTTGTAATGATTATCGAAAACAGTACGTAGACGCGGTTCAGAAAGGAAATCGGTCTGTAGTTCTTCAAAAGATCATTGTCGCTTTTCTTAAACAATAAGACCAACAAACCTCTGCTCCACGCCTCCGGAATTGTCTCGCCATGGAGGACGGAATTAAAGAGCATCTGAAGGACTGCAAGTAACAGTTTTCCACACGCTTTCAGAAGCTCTGCCGTAATTCTATCCTTCAAGCGAGGATAGAATTACAGCCTTTAAGTGCTCAGAAGCCATTCGAATCTCGCTCAGACTGACGTCCGGGATATGTTCGGAATAGTGTAGAATAAGACTTGTTTTTTGCTCGTTACTCACAACTACGTATGGCTCCAACGATGACGTGTACAGCTGCCCATAGAATCTCTCAATCTCACCCAAAATTTAGGTGTCAGCTTTGACATTTGGGTCGTTCTAGCAGACAGATCTTTGGCAAAGACTTTGGAGCCATGGTTCCGCTCGATCGCTTCTTCCGTACAAGCTATATTGAAGTTGCGTAAGTCCCGCCGCATTAATTTGTAGATCTGTCTGTTCAGGTGCCTGTATGCTGTCAAATCTGTTGAAGACTGCAGCTTCATTTCCTGTCTTACAGCCATGAAATTAAAAGTGTGATCGGAGAGTTGTTGTGTTCTTCTGTGGCGAGTCTTGTAAAACTTAGCTTCGAATGCATGGACAGATTCCACGAGCATTTCTTTCATATCGTCCTCCGTATTGAAGCTTTCTAGGCACTGAAAACGGTTTTGTTACTCGAGCTGAAAGGTTTCGGGACTTTGGATTAGAGCACGAGGGGTACGGATCGTTGACTTCATTAAAAGAGACCTCTCCAACTTAACGTTTAGGTTCAGTGTGCCTCTAACCATTCGTTCATCGCTACCAGTTTTCCCCCTCGCAATCACTCAGATATCACTGAACAGTTGTTGTCTGTTTGTCATAATGAAGTCAATCTGATTTTTTTTCGAATCGTTGGGGCTCGACCACGTCCACTTCCTGTGGGGTCGATTCTGGAAGAAAGATTTCATTAAAAATAGTCCCTCTTTCTGCATAAAGTCGGCCAGGTGCTGACCCCTTGGGTTATATTGCCCTGTTCCGAATTTCCCTACCTTCAGCTTACCGTTCTCTCTTCTGCCTAGTTTTGCAATGAAGTCTCCCATTAACACCGTATGGTGGGTTTTGAAGGAACGCATGGCTTTAAAGTTATCTCCTGCGTAAACCTGTATGAACTTTAACGAACACCGTTTTGTGATGCTGAGCATAAGGTACGCAACCCTCATCGACACACTTACAATCCTAACAACATTGTTAACCTCCTAGGAACAAGTGGTCGCTCTCCCAGAGATAGAACAAGTTGCCAGATTCAAGGATTACCGTGTCCTCCCCCTCTCTTCAAACCTAGGATAATCCTATAATATGCCAGCGCGACTTATCTATCTTCTAATCCAGCTCCAGGATCTTCTCGTCAGTTCTCAAGGTGCGTGCGTTGTATGTTGCCAGGTCAAGTCGTCTTAGGTTGCAACCGAACCTTCACCAGATTTTTGCACCCTTCGCTGCCGTTGTCATGGTCGCTACCGTAGCCAGAAATAGCGGGGCCGCCGGGGACTGGACTTCTTCTCTTCGTAACTTTTTTCATGAGAAGATATTTGCCATAGTTGCCACGCTTAGCGAGCGGGTTGGTAACCGCAGTTTTAAATGGAATATTGCTGTTATCAGGAAGATGCTGCTGCCCATTTCCTGCCTGTTTCCTGCTGTCGCCTTTAACAACACCTACGGGAAGATATGGGGTAGTGGATATTTTTAACCGCCACTACACGGCTAGTGATATGCATGTGCATAATAAACGCTTCAAATTATCGAGAGTTCCCTACTCTAGCCCAGACTTCAAATTATTGCATGTTGGCGGGCAAGATACTATTCCTTAACCTCAAACTACCAATTACCAATTAATAATAATTTTATTCAATTTATCTAGTATTTTTCATTGGATCAAATAATTTCAAATTATAGAGATATTCAAATTAATGAGTGTCAAATTATCGAGAGTCCACTGTATAATTTTTAAAGTTCACTCTTTTCGCAAGATTACACTGCTCGTCTTTAGTAACGCTTTTGGGAGGGAAACACCTCTCATCGTGGCCGTTTTTTTCTCCATGATGAAATTCGTGAAGGTCGATCCTCAATCAAATCACTGCGGAAAATGTGGCTACTGTCAGCCAACTAATTGAAGAATACCAGAGTTTCAGCTACGAGAAAATTCGAGGATATTTCGGTATTGGTAAGAACTAAATTTAAAAAAATTATCATCATCATCATCATCATTACAGCCCTTCACAAGTCCACTGCTGAACATAGGCCTCCCCCAAAGAATGCCACAAAGCACGGTCCTGAGCCACCTGCATCCATCGACTTCCTGCATATCTTACCAGGTCGTCACTCCATCTAGTGGGGGGACGCCCTACACTTCGCCTGCCGATACGAGGCTGCCACTCGAGAACCTTTCTTCCTCATCGGTTGTCGGTTCTTCGAGCTATATGGCCGGCCCATTGCGACTTCAGCTTACTAATCCGTTGGGCTATGTCGGTCACTCTAGTTCTACTGCGGATATCCTCGTTTCTGAGTTTATCACGCAGAGAAACTCCGAGCATAGCCCTCTCCATAGCTCGCTGAGCGACCTTGAGCTTCCTCATCCGGCCAGCAGTGAAGGACCACGTCTCTGTTCCGTATGTCATCACTGGCAACACGCACTGGGTGTACAGTCTCGTTTTCAAGTTTTGAGGTATACCTGACGAGAAGATGTGCCGTAATTTCCCGAACGCTGCCCAACCGAGTTGAATCCGTCGATTGACCTCTCGGTCGAAGTTGGACTTACCTAGTCGGACTATTTGTCCCAGGTAAACATACTCGTCAACAACTTCGAACCCAGTGTTCCCAACAACTACCGGCATAGGTGTGACATGGACATTAAACATGATCTTTGTTTTGTCCATGTTCATCTTAAGACCTATCCGTTGGGAAACACTATTGAGGTCATTGAGCATAGTGCTTAGGTCCTCCAGCGATTCTGCCGTAAGGACTATATCGTCGGCAAATCGAAGGTGAGTGATGTACTCGCCATTGATGTTGATACCGTATCCTTTCCAGTCCAGAAGCTTGAAAACATCTTCCAATGAAAAAATTATATCACCATTTAAATGTTAGATAACTCTGTTGCCGCTGGATTCCTCGTTAACTATACAAAAACGGGCTTGAGTTGATTGGTCAAAAAATGTATCATGGATGTTCAAATGCTAAGCAAAATGCTCTACATTTGTTTGCTCAGTGCCTTTTAAAAAGTTACATATTTTATTGAGGGTAGACTACCACGTTTGACAAGGGGGTTGACATCCGCAGTTTTTTAAAGTAATTTTGATATTATCAGAAAGATGCTGATGCCCATATTCTGGTTTGTTACCTACTGTTGCCTTTTACGACACCCACAGGACGATATGAGGTAGTGGATATTCTTACATTGCCAATACACGGTTGAATATACATAAAAATCTATTATATTACTTGACTTTGATCTAGTAAAATTAGATTGTTTATCCGACCGCCATGATCACCTATCTCAATATGATCTTTGAGTTATTCAAGCTCCTTTATACCCGCGACCGTTACCTTATATTTTAGCGTCGCCAATTACGTATAAAAATAAATTGCAAAAGCAAGGAATAAAACTATCATTACCGGTATATGAACTATGCTAGCAGAGCAAGCGGCTATTTACTTAAGTCGTAGTAGTTAGTAACTTGACCCAGCAGAGTAAACCTTAAATTATCGTTAAACCTATATCATCCGGGGACAAATATATTTACAATTAGTTCAAGGTACTGAATAACTTAAATATAATATATAAATTAAGATAAAATATTTTTTTTTAAATTTGTTATAAACTAATATACAAAAATTATAAAAAAAGTTCTATGAAAATCATCGGAAACATTTAAAAGTAAAGCCCCTTGACAAACGTAAATATCTGTAAGCCAGCAAGTAATAAGGTCTTGTATTAAATTCTAAGAAATAAAATTAACTGACCTGTACTCTCCTTTCCGACCAAATTTCATTTATCTATATACTTTCAAAATTCACATAACAAAATGTTCGAAACCACCTTCCATTTAGACGCATACTATGTACATACGCAGCGCTCAAATCATCAAAGATTAAGTTCTTTTTAGGGTTCCGTACCCAAAGGTAACTAACAAGACCCTGTTATTAAGTCTCCGCTGTCCGTACGTCTGCTTGTGAGTGGACTGTGTATCATGATCCGGAATAGGTAGACAGTTGAAATTTTCACAGAATGTGTATTTCTGTAGCCGCTACAACAAAAAATAACAACAATAAAAAAAGTTAAAGGGGCTCCCCTACTAGAAATTTGTGTGATGGTACGGATCCCTTCATGCGCGAGTCTGACTCGCAATTAGCCATTACATTTACATTTATTAAGTAGGAGAGCTCTGAGGAGTTGATTTACTTAATTCCAGCGTCCGAGTAGCCATTTTACTTTGCGACATAATTCGAAATGCCATAGACACTATCGTTGATATTGACGCACAACAAGTTTTTGGGATTTTCTAACGGCAGTATCTTTCCTAGACCATACAATAAACCTTTTTTACCCTACCTAACCTTTTTCAATGTGTTCAAACCAGGAAAGTATAAATAACATTAAATGAGTCAAATGTAAGTGTTTCACTTTAAAATATTTACAGTTCCAAAACAAATATAACATTATAGCTCTTGTTTTGCATACTCAATTTTTCTTTCAACAATGTGAGCAATATATGCTAACTAAATATTATGTACCCACTGTGTACCTAAAAATTGCTTCAGTGCCTTAATCACATTGGGAAACGATGAAATCTTAACAGCTAAATATAAAAAAAATTGGTAAGTCCAAATGTGCATGCCTTAAGCGCATTAAAAATTACATATAACATGATTATACCTAAAATTTTTATAGTAGTTTAAATACAGACAAGTTTTCAGTAATAACCTCATTACTATACTTCCAAATCGGCGATACATTAAAAATGGGCCAGATTAGGAGTCCCCTTAACCGACGAGCGTGTATGCGTAGATATATGGATGTAAAAGAGGCGAGAGAGGTGTGTCAGGATCGCGCCAAATGGAAGTCCGTAGTCTCTGCCTACCCCTCTGGCTGACAGGCGTGAGTGTTTATATTTTCCGATAATTTTATGTCAAACTTAAATTAAAAAAAAATTGGAAGACCCAAAAAATGCACGACTCATAATGCTCATATGATAGTGAAAGAATAAAATCTAAAAAGTAAATTATAGTTCTATTCGTTAAAAAGTTCCAGTAGCAGTCACCAAAGTACGCTTTCAAGTCACTCCGTCAAGTTCGGAAGTAAGGTATATTCATAACTAACAATTTCCCAAACTCGGCACATCTAGTTCTCCTCGTCGAGGACTTCCGGTAGCAAGTCACTCTATCAAGTCCGGAGGTAAAGTCTCATCATAACTAACAATACGAGCCCAAAATCGGCACACCTATTACTACTCGTCGAATAGTACTAGTAGCAGTCATCGAAGTACGCCTTCAGATCGCTCTTTCAAGTCCGAAGGTAAGGTCTCATCATAACTAACAAAACGAGGCCAAACTACAGGGTACACCTAGCTCTACTCTTCGAGGAGTTCCAGCAGCATTCATCGAAGTACACTTTCAGGTCACTCTATCAAGTCTAGAGGCAGAGGGGGATTAAGTGTCGACTGCGCCCTAGGATAGCCTAGCACTTCATCGGCGCCCTTCTAGGAGCCATATTATATCTAATATAAATGAAATATACTTATTTTGCAAATAAACTATATTACAAATTTTATAATATATTAATAATTATATAGTTTAATATATAATATAGTTATAATATTGGAAAATAATTAGGATACGAGTACCATAAACAGGGGGCATAAATGAAAAATGTGATGAGAGAGTAATAGCGATTTAGGATTAATCAAATACGGTGATTTTTTTTTCGTTTAAAAAACTTCTCGCGCGCCTTTTTAACCTTGCCCCTAGGCACGTGCCTAATTTGCCTTAAGGATAATCCGCCACTGTTCAGAAGTAAGGTCTCATCATAACTAACAAAACGAGCCCAATCTCAGCACACCTTTTACTATTACTACGCTTCAAGGAGTTCCAGTAGCATTCACCGAAATACACCTTAAAGTCGGGGTAACGTCTCATCATAACTAACATAACGAGCACAAACTCGGCACACCTAGCTCTACTCGTCTACGAGATCCAGTAGCAGATATCGAAGTATACCTTCAGGTCTCTATAAAGTCCAACACCTATTAGTATATTTATATATAAAGCCTGCGTACTTCTAGCGAAACAAAATATTGTATTAAAAATCTGTGATTATAAAAATAATAATAATATCTTACCTTGGTCAAGTATGTATAAAATTTGGATTTTGGTATTTTTTGTATTTCTAAAGCGATCGATATTTTACAGCACGAACCGCCGTTATAAAACGACCGCTCACAACGGTGGCTGAGCCCGAAGTAAAAAAGTACTCTGTGACCGGGAGTGAGGCAAAGTGTATGGGTATCTAATAAAATAAATTAATACGAGGCTGCTCAAAACACCGAAAATTTCGTAATTTCTCACCCGAAAAAATAATTATAACTAACCAAAAGCAAATTAAACTGCCATTTACATTTTAAGGCTTCCCACATGATAGATGAAGAGTTTAAAAATAGATTGAGTTGAACAATTGATGATGAATTTTCAAAAGTTATCGTATTTACGCCATCATGCGGATTGATAAATCTAAGCCTTATGCCACTAAAATCGCTTTTATATATAATAGCAATTGGTCGATTTAAAAAAATAATAATAAATTCAACAATCATTTATCTCTCTGGCAAAGTGCTTTTTATATCATTTATATGTGAATATGATTGTTAGATACTATTTAATTTAAAAAAAAAGTTGTAATTTTGATTTTTAGGCGCTAGTAGAACATAACTATGCAATTTGCGCTTAAGGCATGCAATATTATCATCACTACGATTCAAAACATTAATTTTACACTCGAAACTATATGACTGCTATCATGCCTATAAAGGTGAATAATTTGAATTATAAATGACTTACTCACCGGTAAATTAGAAAGTCATTTATGAATACATAATACTATTAATTGATTCATTATGTTTATTACTTACATTAGATTATCTCGAATAAGTTGTGAAATTTTTCTTGTCCATCCTTATGAATATTCGCAAAAAATGCAAAGATAAACAGACTTAAATACTTTTGTATTAAATGTGCGAATAAGTATTTTACGTGACACTAAAAGTTTTGCAAAACTCATAAATAAAGAAATTTATATGAAAAATAATATATTAACTACTTTTCAAAGTATTTTAACACCTTTCATTCGTTAAAAACATTTTAGAAAACAAGGACTATTGATCTGAGGGCATAGTTTCACGTGCTGGTTCAAAACTATCACGGCATCTTCTAGCTCCGTAAAGGTCAAAACTCTCATCAAATCTTTGATTTTTGGGAAAATAAAGAAATCGCAAGGTGCTCACAACATGCGATTTCATCAGACCTGGATTGTGTGTGGGATGGGTGACAAGCTCTACCATTTCAGAAGCCAAAAAATTTGTCTTTTTGGTGATGTGCGCCAAATAATTTCATGATGCAATACTACGCGACTTCTTGGTTTTTAAAGGACTAAAAAAAGGATAAGTTTTTAATTAAGTTTTCTGTCTCAGCATTAACTGTGTTTTGCTCATCAAGTGGAATCTTACTGACTGGAAGAAAAAAACGCAATCATTAATTGAAGTTGAATGATATATACCTTTCAAATAAAGTTTTCTATACGATACATGCGCTATCTACTGTTAAATAAATGTAATAAGGTGACAAAGTTTTACCGTATTCTGGTTAACAGAATGGCTGCGCATAAAATATGAACAAACATTAATTTTATACATATATTAGAGAAGAAGATAGACATTACTTGTAATTCTTATTGAAAGTCACTTTTTCCTTTACCACTTTTACCACTGAGCGCAGAACTTTCATTGCTCTATGTAATTCAGCTGTTATTTATGTGAAAACATTAACGTATAATATCATAGTGCTAATGACTGCCATTGTTGCCTTGAGTGATAGACTGCTAACGTTTGCTATTGTGATACTGAAGGTTAATGGATGTTACATTTACTTTGACGAGTGACAATTTTATTTAATATTGAAATGGAACAGAAATATTTCATTATATTTATTAATGTCAATTCATTTGTGAACAGTTTGTATTTTAAAGTGTTACAATTCCAGTTCCAATACCGCTTATCAATTTATATTAAATAATTTTGTTGGAAGGGTTATCAGGTGTATGAAATATTCAGCAGGCAGCCCAAAATTTTGAAGAAAGACATAATGAAGGCTAGAGAGTCATTAGTATTAAAACTTTAATTACAGTAAATGCGTTACAAAAATCAAAGAATTTTTCCCAAAAATAGCGAGATAATTGAACTTCCAGTGTGAAAAATAGTAAGTTTATTATACTAGATTTGAAAGAAATTATCAGCACTGTGCCACTTTTCCGTTCTTATTTCGACAAGCATCACTTTTATCAGTTATGTAGAAGTTTCATAGATATTTTAACCTTAAATTTAATATAAAAACTTTTCGTGAATCGTTCCCACAATAATGAGGTGGGTATCATATAGGCATAAATAAAATTATTTATACATTGTTCATTAGTATTGCTGAAATTCTGCCAAAACAGTCTTATTGCTGTTATATTCACAACCCGTTTATACGTGGTAGTAAAGCCACATTGCAGCATATTATGGCTGCAGCATGAAATGGCATAAAGTGGCAGAATGATGCTGCTGTGTTTCATATGGTGAGCGTCGAGAACCGGAGACCCTTTGATCTTGTAAGACGGCATACCATCTTAGTTCTTGGGGGTGAAACGCATTTTGATTCTTAGCAAGAATTATATAAGTGTATGAGCTTTTCCATTAATTTACCTTCGTATGAACTGTGTGCTGGCTTATCACCTTTAGTTCTATTAAAAATATCGGTTTAAATTATCGTGGTAAATTACCTGTGTTTAATTTTTTGCGTACTTAATAATTGTGAGTGTAATAATAATAAAATAAAAGATAATACATAAATCTAATAAAGGCTCTGCACTCACCAACTCACCTGTATAGCGTGGCAGTAAATATTTGAAAAGTCACGAAACCTAACATAAAAAGCTTGAATTTGGCCTTTGCTTTTCCATCCCTCTATCCCATAACAGTCTATAATAGTCCACAGCTGAACATAAGCCTCTCCCGTAGATAGAATAAAATCGAACAACTTAGTCATAAACCATTATTAATAGCCAGCTCATGGGGTACCTTGAGGATCACCAGCTGATTAGTGACCGCCAGTACGGTTTCCGTCGAGGTCGCTTGGCTGGTGATCTTCTAGGTTACCTAACTCATAGATGGGCGGAGGCAGTAGAGTCCAAGGGGGAGGCGTTGGCCGTTAGTTTGGACATAGTGAAGGCTTTCGATCGGGTATGGCGCAAAGCGCTTCTTTCGAAGCTGCCTTCCTATGGGCTTACCGAGAAATTGTGCAATTGAATTACCAGTTTTCTTGCAGATCGGAGTATCAAGGTCGTAGTAGACGGTGCATGCTCCGATTACAAGCCCATTGACGCTGATGTTCCACAAAGCTGACTTTTCTGCATATCAATGATATGTTGCAAGCCAGTAACGTTCATTGCTATGCTGACGACAGCACGGGTGATGCTTTATACACCAGCCGTGCCAATATTTCTTGGGAAAACGTCGCCGAGTACCGGAACAAACTTGTGTCTGAAGTGGAGACTTTGTTGAACAAAGTCTCAGACTGGGGCGACTAAATTTAGTCCAGTTCAATCCCCAGAAGACACAAGATTCCGCGCTGACCGCTAAAAGGAACCCCTTTATCGTATCTCCTCAGTTTCAAGGCACTTCCCTTGTTGCCTCAGCCAGTATCGAAATCCTCGGTGTCGACATATCGAGTGACGTGCAGTTTCGTGGTCACTTGGAAAAAAAAGCCAAATAGGCCTCTAAAAAGCTTGACATGCTCAGCAGAGTGGGACAGTATTTCATGCCGGCACACCGCTTGCAACTTTACAAGGCGCAAGTTCGGCCTTACATGGAATACTGTTCCCATCTCTGGACAGGGGCTCCCCAGTGCCAGCTCCTTCCACTTGACCGCATCCAGCACAAAGTCGAAGACCGAGTCCTTTCCAATCGGCTTGACTCACTGGCACTGCGTAGAGATGTTGCATTTTTTTGCGTATTTTATCGCGTCTATCACGCGGAGTGCTCTGAGGAATTGTTCGGACTAATTCCAGCCGCCCAATTTCACCTCCGCACATCGCGACAAAACTCGCGATACCATCCATACCTTCTGGATGATTGCGATTTAGAAGAAGTTTTCTCCCTCGCACAACTTCCTTGTGGAATCAATTACCACCAGCGATTTTTCCGGACCGAGACGACATAAGGACCTTCAAGAAAAGAGCCTACTCCTTTTTAATAGACCGGCAACGCATCTGCAATTCCCCTAGTGTTGCAGTTATTCATGGGCGGCTGTTGTCACTTACCATCAGGTAAGCCGCATGCTCGTTTGCCCCATCTCCTATAAAAAAAAATTATTTCAAAGCAATAACCATTGCATAATCGACATAATTTATTCGATATAGGTTATAAAACAAGTCTCGCTTTCATTTTGCGAAACATTTTAGTACTGAAAAAACTCAAGATTTAAAATTTTCTTACATTTGCCGTCACTTGGAATGCGCTTACGCCTGGAAACCAAGTTATGAAATTTATTTACTATTAATATTTATTTATTCTTTATTTGCACACTATGCATAAAAAGACGGACTTAATTATTCAAGGCACTCTCTAATAGTTTACCTATAGAGTAAGAATAGAAGACGTAATATGTACAGGATGCAACCAATTAAAAATACAAAATAAAAAATTATGTGACAATAAAAAATCGATTTTTAGACCATGTTGTAATTACTTGATCTTAATTAGTTTCTTGAGTGTGAAAATGTTTTTCCCCTTAGCGCATCACGGAATCAGGAGTAAAAGAGTGTTTTATTAAATACGCTACGCTTAAAAACAATACCTGTGCAGAGATACGAACATTACATGTATTATTTTTACAAATCTACGTATTTTCAACACGAATTTTGTACGATTACTTTTAAAAACCAGAGTTGACAGCACTGCAGAAAGTTCAAGTGTTGTTTTGAAACTACATTTTCAAATACTGAAAAGTTCTTGGCATAAAAAAATTGTGACGATTTTAGTGCATAATATATATTTGAAATCATTTATAAACGTAATACGTATATGTATGGTACACTAGTTATTTCTTCATGAATTAGAGTTTTTACTTGAGCTGTAGCAAAACTTATGTGTTACGTATTTTCCTATAGCCTATTATATTATAGTATTATATATAATTATTATAAACCGTCTATTAAAAAAAACCAAATTTATTCGACATAAGACGATTAAGTAATAATTTTCACTTTACATTACTTATTTACTCAATTTTATGCATTGAGTAAATAAGTAATGTATTCAATAAAAGTTCATGAAAATAAATTTGCATTTTAAATAACTTTGAAATGTATTTTCGATGTATGTATATAATTGAATGACGTATTAAGCGTCTGTATGTGAAGGTGATGTATGAATAATTGCAGGTAACATGAGTGTGTTAGTGTATTGTGTGTTTGTACAAAAAAACAAATTACTTACTTATACATAAAATATTACAAATTCGTAAGAAAAATAAAATAAATGGGAAATCACTATAAGCAAAACAATTTAAATTAAGAAAAAATTAGTATTTACGTTGCAAAACACGTTACAGTATAGTCATTTCTGTCGTTGCAGCTTTATCAAATCTCCTTCACCATCTAGTCGTATATAGTTAGCGCCATCAGCTTTACGTAAATAGACCTTGGCACTCGTCAGCCAAAAGTAAGCAAAACCGTTGGACTTGGCTATGCCTCGGGCCAAGGAGAATAATTTTTTCACCTTTTGTGTCAAGTTTTTGGAAACGAAGATAGGTATTAGAGTGCCTGCAATTTAAAAATACAAAATACAAAAATATTTATTCATAACACAAGTCTCATTTACAGTGTTAGATATGGATCTCACCCTTTTAAGTTTGAAAAACCTGTATTAGGATGAGTCCGCTCTTTCTTTAATCAGTAAGTCATGATAGATATGCAAGTCATAGATATGACTTACATAAAGATAAATCAACAGACAAAAGTAACAATAATTATAATAGCTGTGAGTGTGTGTGTGTGTGTGTGTGTGTGTGTGTGTGTGTGTGTGTGTGTGAGTGAGTGTGTGTGTGTGTGTGTGTGTGTGTGTGTGTGTGTGTGTGTGAGTGAGTGAGTGAGTGAGTGAGTGTGTGTTTCAATTTATACATAAAACAAAATAATAATTGTAATATAATAAGATTCATACGAACAAACGTATGTTACGTGTTGTGTGAAAGTAATGATTCAGTACTGTCATAGTCAAGCTGTTTCAACCAAGAAGTAATCAATTTTTTACACTCAAAGTAATGTTTGCTGTAAAACTTGAGTTTCCCATTTAATTTATTATACAATAAGTGAGATTGCGAATTGAAATTTGTACGAGCAAATTTTGTTTTAACAGTGGGGTAGGAAACGACAGAATAGGGATTACGCTTACTTAAGATTTTTGTATCTAGGGTAATAGTTTTGTGAATTTTAAGAATAAATTTTAATATGTAAAGTTGCCTAACAGTTAAAACATTGCAGTCCCGATATAGTTCAGAAGTTCCCGATGTAATTTTCCTGAATGTCATAACTTTAAGGAGTGAGCGTTGAGCCCTCTCAATTTTAATCATTTTGGTTTTGTGGGTACCACCCCATATTGGCAAGCAATATAGTATGATGGATTGTACCAGAGCAGTATAAATGTAAGTAATAAGTTGTTTGTTGGCGACATGTCTTATGTACTTGAACAACCACAATAGTTTTCTGACTCTGTGGGTGCAAGTGTCAATTTGTTTATGCCAATTTAGTTGCTGGTCGAGATATATCCCTAAGTATTTTGTGAAACTAACCTTTTGCAGCGTCTGGCAGTTACATTTAGGCGCTCTGTAAGGGTTTTTACAGGAACGGGCGATAAGATGAAGATTATTATTGGGTTGCGTGGAATTTTTGATTGCAAATGTTATATAGTTTGTTTTACTAATATTTAATGTAAGGAGATTGCTATGTAACCATTTGATAACACTGTGTAGGCCCTTGGAGGCTGATTCGTGGACTTCATCCCAGTTTTTACCATAAAAAAGAAGCGCTGTATCGTCGGCGTAAGAGAAGATTTTACCGTTTGGTAATTTAGTTTCAGTAAGGTCATTGATATATATTAGGAACAGGGTAGGTCCAAGAACACTACCCTGTGGAACGCCATATTGTGTGCAGAGCTCATTAGAACTATAAGAGTTATCGTCTATTTTGACTTATTGAGTTCTCCTTAAAAGATAGTCGGATATGAGAAGAAGAAATTGACCACGAACACCAATTCTGTCAAGTTTCTTGATAAGAATGGGGATGGAGACGGTGTCAAACGCCTTTTTTAGGTCTAGAAATATACACAAAGCTTTCTCACTTCTATCAAGTATATTAACAATATTGCCGGTCAATGCTAAAATAGCATCTTCTGTGCTCCTTTTTCCTCTAAAGCCAAACTGAGCGTCCGATAAAATGTTATATTTGTTTATAAAATTTAAAAGCCGTTTATTAATAATTTTTTCTATAACTTTGGAAATCACTGTTAGAGCAGAAATAGGTCTGTAGTTATTAACGTCGTATCTAGCCCCACTCTTATATATAGGATGAATAATTGCCCTTTTTAATGACTGAGGAAACACGCCTTTATTAAAACATAGTACGCAGAGATGATTGATAATAGGGCTAAGTTCTGTTTTGGCAAGTTTAATAAATTTTGTGGGTATATTGTCCCAGCCAGGGGCAGAATCAGATTTAAGGTTTGTGATGATTGATTCAATTTCATTTGTATCCGGTTCAATAAATCCGATGGAATTGGGTTGAGGAGAAGGTAGTAACTCGAAGTTACTTTGAGGTAGATTATGTGTAATAATGTCTTCTGCGAGCGTTTTCCCAACATTTAAGAAATGGTTATTAATTAAATTTGCAGAGTTATTTGGTGTATCAGCCAACTGTCTAAGTTCTTGATTATTAGACTTTTATTATTGAGGTGCGTAATATTCTTTAACGTATTCCAAAGTAATTTGTTATTATTTTTAGCTTTAAGGAGTAGATCTTGTTCATATTTTCGTTTAAGTTTTTTTAACAGATTGTTACAAAAATTACGATATCGTTTGTATATTAAAGATAATGTTTCGTTTTCTTTATTTTGTTGTGATTGTTTTTGAAGCCTATTTCTGTTTTTTATGCATTTCAACAAACCCGGAGTTATCCAGGGTTTAATAATACGTTTATTACTTGGGATTTTTATTACTTTTGTATTAGTTTCTATTGATTTGTTAATTATTTCAATTAATTTTTCAGATAAAGTGTTTGGGTCTTCTATTTTAATAAGTTCAGCCAGATTGTTATCATTTAGAGTATTTACTGCACTTTTGTAATCAATAAATACTTTTGTTGATTTTCTGTGAGTAAAATCGCTTTTCGAGTAGATGTAGGTAAGAACCATGGAATGGTCGGTAGTAGTGGCTTCTAGGACCGCTATCGTAGCAGAGTACTTATTGGGATCAAGATTATCGAAAACGTGATCTATACAGCTGTTGATTCTAGTGTTTAATCTATGTCCAGGCAATAAACCGTGTTGCGCCATTGTCTCAAGATATTTGTGACTACGTGCATCTAGGTGGCCCTCTAATAGATTAATGTTGATGTCACCTGTTATTATTACGTTTTTACTTAAATTGTTAGATTGAAGATATTGATCTAAAGAATTTACAAAACTTTCTATGTTATAATTAGATGGTGATCTATATATACACAAGATAATGAGGTCAGTTAACCAAACTTGCAGACATGTAGCATCATTTATAAAAATCTCTTTAACTTTATGTTCTAAAGTTTCATTTATGTAGACAACGACCCCATCGTTTTGAGTAACTTTGTTAGTAGTGTTATAAACGTAATACCCGGGTCTATTTGGTAATGGAATATCAGGATTTAATCGGCATTCAGTCAATATTAAAATATCAATATGTTCCTCAACTAATGATAGGCTAACTGAAAAATCATCGGAGTTCTTGTTTATACTCCTGATGTTCTGAGTAATTATCGAAAAAGCTGGTTTATCTGAAGGTAAAAGATTTGTAAATGTGGTGAATTTAATTTATTGTCTTTTCTCTCCTTGTTAAATTTCTTGTCACTTTTCGACATAGTCTCCTTTTGTAGGACAAAGCTGAACTCGACTTTTAAAGTGTTTTGTTTATTTTTATTGCTTGTGCGAAAGATATCCCGTATTTTTGAAGGTTGTATAGATAATTTGAGCAACCGAGAAAGTTTTATTACCTAATTAGCTAAGTCCTTTGATTCCCCTTGTTGTTTCGGAATATTTTTAATTTCCAGACAGGCTGCCCGGCGGTGTCTTTCCATATTTTCCAATTAAGTCTGAAGTGATTGAATGTAAATAAAATTTTTATTTCCTTCAGACTCCAGTTTTTCAATTTTGAGCATTATTTCATCACACTTTTCAGACATGTGGTCCTGGAACTTGCGCATATCGGCATTTTGCTCCCTTTGTCATTTATAACAGGCTGAAAAGTGGTAAATTTTTAATTGAATGATACCAGGAGTTCAGATTTAAAAGCTTTTAGTACTTCACTAGAATCCGCATGTTCCCGTTTCCGCTTATTCCTACTAGCGATATTTTCAGTCGAACCTTTTGCTCACTCGTGTAAACTCACAATTTTATGTTTGCAGGTCCCTTGGAGGAGTACGCTTTAGCGGCATGTTTTTAAATAAAAGCGGTTAGATGTGATAATAATTACCTCTGGTTAATTACGACAGTTGCCATATTCATCCGCGTGTGAGACGTAACTAACCGTTAAAAAGTACTAGGAGCACAGGTAATTTAACAACAGTTGTAACTAACCGTTACGCCAGAGTGGGCCGCAATAAAAGGGCGGCGCTAAGCGATGATTGACAGGTGAGTCACTGTATGACACTGTTAGTGTCGAGCACGGTATTTTGCACGGCGTGCCTGGTGTTTGAAGCTCTTACAGATTATGCACTCCTATTATTTGCACTTCATTAAATATTGAATTAAATTTTTATTTAAACAAGAAAGACACTGAACACGTCTGCTCGAATCCGAGATCCGGGAGAAAAATTGCATAAATGTTTTCAATTTTCGTAAATAGAGCGCGTGCGCTGGATGCGTGATTGGCTTGCCCTTCATAAAAATAAATTAATGACAAAGACCAAAAATATGTAACGTAAAAATAACCTTAAGACTACATCAAAATAACACTACTTATCTTTACTTCCATAATCGTAGTCTCTTTACATCTTTTATTTTCTATTTTATATAAGTTGAATTAGTTATGTACGTTTTCTCTATTTTATATAAAAATCTTAATAATATTTTATTTGATATTTATTTATTTATAAAGTATTATATATAGGAATTATATTTAACACTCTATAAATAAATAAATATCAAATAAAATATTATTATCCATGAGAGCTGCTGTGAATAAGATGTAAATGCCGAATTCAAGCAAGTAAAAAACACAAACTTGATTTTATGTTGTGAAGTCGGTATTTTAATACAGGAACAAACCTCTTTTATTCAATTATAAAGATTATAAACTAAAAAATGTTTTGGTTAGTTTACCACTGGTTCGGAAAAAAACCTCTGTCCTGGGAAGAACCATCAAGAACCGCAGTGGGACTCGATGGCATCTAAATAATTCCTCTAAAAAGATGTAAAAAGACGTCGAATTTAGAACCTCCTGCTTTTTTGAAGTAGGCACAAATTATTGGAATTGAGTAGTAGTTCTATAGTCGTTTTTATTGAAGCTATTATCGTCCTCTTCAAAGAACAATAATGTTTTTTATGTTTCAAAATCATTCAGTTGGATATATTTAATAAGCGAACTAAGCTTTTCGTAAAGGAGAATAATATTATTTTATTTTAAATAACAGTTACAATAGGTTTCAAATAATGAGTGTTATAAAGTCGTGGGTTCCAGAGATAATCAAAAACAAAGAGCAAAGTTCGGAGTAATCATTATTACTGGCTAGCTCAATTGCCACCATAACATTTTTAATATGTTATATTATGATATGTTTTTATTACCATTACAGCCTATTAAAAGTCCACTGCTGAATATAGGCATCCGCTATAGACTGCTCATAGCTTGTTGGCCTTTATACATATAAAGTATACACAAGTAATGCATATGCTATACCATACACTACATGGCCATTCGGAGAAGAAAAACAAACAGTTAACAACTAATTTTACCAAACAGGTTTTGGTGGTATCTGTTACTCGGAGAATAACATAGATGATGGAACTGATCTTACACTAAAGCATGCATTAGAAGGCTCTAAAAGAAACCAGTGGTTACAGGTGGTACAGGAGGAATTGAAGAACTTGGAGGAAATCGATGCTTGGGAAATAGTATATGTTCCTAACAATTCTACCATACAAACATCTAAGCGGGTGCTTAGAAAAATATTGATTCGGATAATAAAGTGCGTTTTCGTGCAAGGTTAATGGTAAAGGCTTTACACAACAACCTGGTGTCAACCTTAATGAAGATATTTACATGGAAATGCCTGAAGGATTTAACAGTTCAGATACTAGTAAAGTTCCGAGATTAAAGAAGGCAATCTATGGATTAAAGCAGTCCCTAAGAATGTGGTATAATAAAGTAAGATGTTTGTGTAACTGATAATCGATACGAAATTAGAACCTTGTTTATTGGTAAAGAACGAAGGTAAAAGAAAAACTAAAATTTCTTTGTATGTCGATGATTTCTGTGTTTTCTCTAATGATAGTAGTGAAATTAATGAGATAAAAACTGTACTAGAGTCTCAATTTAAAATTAAAGATCTAGGCCAAATAAGAGAATGTCTTGGCGTGTCAGTATGCTATGATAAAGAAAATGAAAATCTAGCTTACAAAGCAACTAAGTAACTATATTATTGATCAGTTGTCATTAAAATTTAATTTATTAAATTGTAAAACAGTAGAATTACCAATGGAAAATGGATTAAAATTAGCCTTGGCTATTTTAAATTTATAAGAATTGGTGATAAAAATTCTATAAGAATCTATCTATAAGCATTGTGATAAAAATTTACCTTAACAGTAATTAATTGGCTGTTTAATGTATCTCGCAATATTTACTCGTCCTGATATAGCCTTTTCAGTAGTTTACTTAGTTTATTTCGAGTAAATCCTAATAATCATAAGCAAGTTTGTTATTAAACGAGGTTTATTAATACTATCGATTTAAAAAAACTATGGTTGAGACGAGGTTATCTCATGGAAGAAGACCCTTAGCTGCGGCGCAACAATTTTTTCTAAATTTTACATTTGCGATCAAATTCCAATCTCTTTACATTTTATTTTGCAATTTTCCACGCGACTTAAGTTAAAATCTAGTCAAATTAAATCTGAGACTAATTATAAAATATTTTTTTTGTATATGACGTATAGTGGCAATTATTTTAGAACTGTATGAGAAGAATAATTCAACATATATTACTTTCATAAAAAAAATGGATTTACAGAGCGCACGTCACAGAAATCCATAACATAATTCCTTATCTAGATCTTAGACTTTTAAATTGCATTTTTATGTGGGATTTATAGCAAAAACGAATGCGCCAACATCGTAAAAGACGGATATAAGGTTTTGGGGGTGCATAGGTGATGAGATAGCCACCTATCATTTCTATTACTATTTTTAATCTAAGCCCATACTTTTTGAATCTCAATGTGGCCCGAGTAGACTGCTGTTCTTTGGACTCCTAACCTACCTATTAGGCATTACAGACGTGATACTATGTATATTTGTACACCATACAAGCTCTCTTAATCGACAGATACCATTAGTTTGCATAAAATATTCATAGGTACATTTTTATTTACCTAAGTCTTCTTAGTAAATCAGTTTCTGTATTAGTGGAAACCGAGTAAAACCCTACAACAGAGGCTAGAATGAACATGCAGATGACAGACGCAGCTGGGGACTTGAATTTATAGTATTACGTAAATGTTATATCCCTGTTTTTTACAACAGTGTTACATAAAGGGTCTTATTAAATAAATATATTATGTTTAGAGTATTTTAGATCGAATTTCTTTAAAAAAATGTTTTAGTATCATATTACGTTATTTTTCGTACATTCATTTCAATTCTTACCTTTTTTTAATAGGATAGGGTGACAAACGGGCACACAGTCCACCTGACGGTAAGTAGTTGCTGTAGCCCATAGACATCTACATCTATACTCGTTTGCGAATCAAAATGCAGATACGTTACCACCCGTGACGACTAAGGTGGAATGCTTCATTTCCAGTAAAAAGCATCTCCGTTTCTCTACACTCACCATACGAAACACAGCAGTTTTAAGCTGTTATTTCACGCTGATATTCTGTGAGAGCGTGGTCCTTTTCGGGTCGAGCCGACCCATTCGTGCTAGAACTATACTACTAATATGGCTGCAGCATGGCTCTACCACGTTTAAATTTAACCTAAGTTACCTGAGTTTAAGCTACTACGTCTGCCATAATTTAATCAAATATGTACATTCAACACGAAATTAAAGTTAAAGTCCCTGCATCTAAGGATTTAAATGTATTCATTAACATTCACAAAACGAACAATCCAATATAAAGTTATTTCGTCACGTCTTCGCTTATATTAAAGTTAGTTAGAATTTTAATTTTGTTACAACAGGTAGTATTTAATGTAGTTTCTCATTTTTTATATTTATTCTTTTTAATTATAAAGTAAGACTGACAAGCTTTCAGTATAGAGTTATATAAATATTAAATTTACACTTATATCAACTACACGCTAATGAAAAAATGGTTTACTTCCCATAATTTATTTTTAAGATTGTTTTGACGAAATTACGTTGAATTGAATAATATGAAATTTGGCAGGCTAAGTAAAACTTTTTATTGGAAATTTAAGAATTTGGTTTTAGTTTTTTTTTAATTATAGTCATAAATATTATATTATTTACATAAAAAATGTTTTATTTATAAACAAATATTTACGCGAAAACTAATAGATGTAGTTACACGGGCCCCGTGACCATGGGTGTATATTTTTTGCCATGGGTGCAATTGTTTTTTTTTTTATGTTTAGATTTTAAAAAGAGCAATTGAAATAGTATATCAATGTAAGATTATGTTCCATACAATGTTATAACGTTTATACGGGTATCAAGGTATGGATCGTATTATTACAAAATCTAGTTTACAATTATGTCGTCTCAGGTTTAAACAGGATTCTTGAATAAAACTATTTTTACGCATTTTATCACATTTAATTAGCTTATTTTTATGTTGTCGGATATTTTGAATAATTTATAGCACCCACGGTCATGGTGAGATTGTGTTGTTCATGTGTTCAACGTCGAATGACATAGTGAACCCCGGCTACCTTCAAATTAAAATTAATAAGTTTTGGTCCGATCTACAGTAGAAACATACAGTATTACTTGTAGTACATTATTAGTGTTTACGTAAATTATTATTAAACTGGAATCTGTTACACTAAAGAAGTTCTGTAGAAAATTTGCAAACTGTAATGTAATACCTCTTATACACGGTCCGTCTTGCTGTACGTAACATCAAGGTCATGCACATCGCACGACGCAAAACGACAATGAGTAGGCTTGACGTACGTAATTATTGACGTACATTAAGCATCATGGGCATGCAACTTAGAACATTAATTTAAGAACAAAACGATACATTTTATGTGCTTCCATCTACATTCGGAAGTGTTAGGCTAGACTTATTTAAATCTCACTAGAGGGCACACTTATATATTAAGTCTACGCATACGAATTATTAGAATACGAAGGTAAATTTCGCCACTACGTACAAGGTTATAATAGCTCAGGTGGGTAATCTGCGGTTCCGAAACCAAAAGACCCCAGATTGAGTCCAGCAGATGTGTATGTCTATTTTTATGTAATAATAATATATAAGTAACAAAAAATAAATATGTAATATAATAGTATATAAATAATGTGTATTTTTTCCAAGTTCCTTCTTTTGTAAGAATTAAGCGCCATCTATTCGACAAAGCACGACACTAACGAAAATTAAATTTAAGTCGCGCATCTATCTCTAGTATATATACAGTAATCTATGTTAAGCATATTCATTATCTGTTTAAAGTGTGGAATTTGACAGCAAAATGTCAAATTGCGCGAAGACTATAGCGCCGCTAAGGGACTTCTTACGTGACGGATTCTCTTTTTTAAGCCCGAGGCTGATAGTAAATCACGTCTTGTAATGAGACAGATTAAGTTTTGAAATTTGAAAAGAGACGTAAATTCAATTCTGCCCCATCAGAAGAACTATGTACCCAAAAAAGAACAATCACAGAATCAAAGAACGGCAGAATCATTAAAAAAGTGTTGATACTAATATTTTGATGCTGCTTATGTGCCTGTCAGTTTATTTTAGTTAACTAACTACCTTTTCACAGTATATAATAATTGACGTATTTTTAAAGGAACTAAAAAAGGAATATACAGCAAGTAAAAATATTTTTCTATCATTACAAGTAATCAGTCTACTCAAAAGAATTCTTTAACAAAAGACGTGCCGTTCCATTAAATACTTCCATCCCAGTGAAACGGAGATTTATACCAATTATCAATATTCTTATTTCATTGCTTTTCGTAAATGTCAAGCGTTTTTTTTCTACATTATCGTAGGAATATTTTATTAAAAATGTACATTTCTGTTTTTTTTATTTTTTTTATATTTATATTACTAGTTACATATTTTTCATTATTTAAAGAGAATGTTACGTAATGTTAATAATGGCAGAAAATAAAAGTGGGGTAGAACTGAAAACTCCCTTTTCGTTCTAGCCACAGAAATCTAAATAATAAGGCACTTAGATTTCTGTGATTCTATCAGTATAAAGTTGGTTGGATCAGTCATTCTACGAGCCATTGTTACAGTCGTGATACTGTACTGTTTGCATTCTTCACTTATTTTAATGTTATGTTGTATTTATTCTAACTTATTGTATATTATTATATATTGTTACTAAGAATTATATATTTTATTTAAATATAATGTTTAGATTAATTTCTTATATAAGATATATTTTATATTAGCTATTCGCCGCGACTTGGTCCGCGTGGATTTTACTACGATCGATACGCGAAAACATTAAAACCCGTGAAGGGTTTTAATTTCTTTGCGCGGTACTCTAATTATTTTTCTTTAATAAAAGTAGCCTCAGCTACTTATAACATCAGCTATCTGCCAGTGAGTCTCGTCAAAATCTGTACAGCCGTTTCGGAGATTAGCCGGAACAAACAGACAGACAGACAGACGGACAGACAGACAAATATTTTTGTTATAAGTATCGTATATATGTACTTTGATGTCCATTTAGTAAAATGCTGTTATTTTGATATTACCGACAGACCCATCAATATTAATTGTTTGTATGTATAGAAGACAAAAGTGACAAACGAACTTACAGTCCATCATTGTCACTTGCAACTTTGAATAAAGAAAGCTATAGATGCATTGTCACCGCTGAGGACCAAGATGGAATGCCTCACAGCTTGTAATTTCCTGCATTATCCTGGCTCTCTCCCGTCAGACACTGACACCAGGAACCAACTTTAAATAAACAAAAATAATAATAATGTCATGATTGTACAGCTAGAGATTTCCTCGGGTAATGTATGGGACAGTGGAGTACGATTATTTGTCATCTAGGCGAGCGTATGATGACTGCCCAAGAACCACATGAAAATAAGAAGGGGTGACTTCCAGAGCGATTGTTTGAGTACAATCTGGTTCTGTAAACCCATTTAGTACCATACTGGAGGCTTCCAGGATGGTATTACAGCTTGGGAAATGAGGTACAAAATGATGTTCTCAAGTTATTCAGCTCCAGTCGTTCCCATCTTATGGAATGGCTAAACATCACTTGTGATTTTAGCAATTCTAGTAGAATGGGGCTGGGGACGGATAAGTGTGCGGTCCCCCATGTCGAAAAGGATAGGGTTGCTAACTCTGAGGGCATAGACTTATCTATGCTCATCAACATAAGGACTATATCCGAGGCTGAACATACCGATACCTGTGTATATCACAGAACATAGGTATCGATGAGGCGGACATGAAACAGGCACTTGACGATGTGTTTTAAGCACGCTTAACAAAAGTGCTTAACAGTTATTTGTCGGACGTTAATAAGACACATGCATATAACGGTTGGGTCATGCCTGTTCTCATTTATAACATTTTTGGCATACTCAGGTGAACTCAGACCGAACTGAACACTCTGGGTAGAAAAGTCCGCACTTTTATGGCGTCCCACAGGATGCATCATCCCAGATTGTCAGTAATGAGGCTGTACTTGCCACGGAAACATGGCTTTTTAAGCGCTCTCACCATGCATAATCGCGAAATGTGCAGCCTCCGTAATTACTTTCTAACGAAATCGGATGATCCATTCTACAGGGACGTCATTACATGTGATAAAGGGCTAACCCTCCAATGTTTAGCCAACGAGCAATGGCTAGACCCAGTAGTAAAGTGCATTTCCAACCGGGAGGCCGTATGAAAGGAGAAGGAGGTCCACGGGAGGTTCTACAAGGCTCTTCATGAACCTTTCGTAGAGACAGATGCCTCCCTCCACTGGTGTGAAATGTCTCGTCTATGCTCCCAACAAATACAGCATAAATTTGACTTGAAAGTTACACATGAACTTTGTTTTGTGCAATTTAATTTTAGGACCTAACATTGCGAGACACATTTCATATCATATCTCTTGCAGTCCAGACTGAAGTGCCGCCCAAATTTCGATAGCATCAAAGGTTTTTATCTTCTGTCTTCTGTGCAATTTGCCGAAAAAGTTTAGTGGTCTATGGTACTAAAAGGCCTTAAAGCCTTTTCGGAAAACAACTTTTTTGGGAGGCTAGAAGTCATCAAGTCTGCGTGCGAAACAATTCGTTATAACCTTCAAAAAGAACATGCAGTCGCGATTCAACAGGAAAATCGGCCTGTCGTTAAATTTCTTGAAGATTAACACTACCCTTTTTCAAAATCTCAGATATCACATAATTAACGCTGCCACAATCGGTCTTCAACTTTGACAGTTGGCTCTTTCTAGCAAACAGGACTCCAGCAAAGACTTAAGAACATTGATTCCGCCCGATTGCTTCTTCAATACAAGCTGTATTAAATGTGTGTAAGTCTCGCGTTTGGAGATCTTTCTGCTCAATTGCTCGTATATTTTCATATCTGCCATATTTCCTGTCTAACAAAATTGAGATTATAGTACGACCGGAGAGTTTTTGGTTCTTCTGCTATGGGTCGTGCAGAACTTCATGGACAGTTTTCAGGAGCTGATAATTTATATCGTCCACTATAACTGCCTCGCTGGTCTAGTAGTCGTAACGTGGTTGCTGATCATGAAGTCCTAGCTTCCAATCCTCATCTGAAATTAAAAGCTGCCAATTTTCACCCTTGCGATCACTTAGATGTCAGCGAACAGTTGCCGTTTAGATGTCACAACCAAGTCAATCTCATATTTCGCTGCGCCATCTAAGCTAGACAGGACATCTTAAGGAAGGAATTTATCATAAAAGCCCCTTGAAGCCCGTTGCCCTATTCCGAATTTCTCTATCTTCAGCCTATCCTCCTTTCTTGTGCCTAATTTAGCATTCAAGTCTCAGTGGGACAGGCCGTTACTCTCTCTGTAATAGAACAGAAACAGAAACTTTTTTATTCAATATAGATTATAAATAATCTGAACAAATACAGTTTCACTGTAAAGCATCGCGCCAAGTACACTTTCAACTATAGTTACAAAAATAATAATTACATTTTTACAAAAAATTATTAAATAAAATAAAAACCAAGTACATAACCGTTTTAGATTTGAAAAAGAATTTTGCTGAAAAAAGTAATAATAAAAAAATGGTGTACGTACACCTCATACCGCGAAGCGGTTGAGTTTGTGCTTTACTCTCAACAAGTCAAGGTCAAGAAATTTGTGTGCTCTTTAACTACCTCTAAAACAACTGATTTGCACTCATAAGATAATATGAGTAGATATTCCAAGAAAATTCAATCAATCTATCTCATATTCTGTACAAATCAATTTTATTTTGCTATTTTAAGAAAACTGAAAAAAATTTTCGTGGACGTCCAGATTTTTTTTACGTGGTCACGATAACTCTCGAAAAATTTAACGTATCGAGACCGGGTTTTATTTAATTTTTTAAGAATTATATTAAATAGGTACTTATTTCAAAACAATAGTGATGTTTTTTATATAATAAAGTCTCCATTCATTATTCAGTCAACTTAGGTATAAAACTTTAACTTTGAATTTCAATGTAACTCTGAATAAACTCTACTAACAATTAAATATTTTTTTACAACTGCACTAGAGTATCCAAGTAGAAAAGTGTCGTGTAGACATTCGGTAGAAACAGAATCAGACACTTTTTTATTCAATATAGATTATAAATTATACTTATTGAAAGTTACTCTTTTGTTTTATTACCACTGGTTCGGAGAAAAACCTCTGACCTGGTAAGAACCAGCAAGAAACCCAGCGGGACTTTTTTTTAAATAACATCTTACAATCATGTATACAATTAACTACACAACAAATTAGAAATAGTATGGTAGTGATCACCTCATTCCCAGGGGTTACTGTCATCCATAAATTCCTTACTATTATAATAACCCTTATTATACAAGCTTAGTTTAATAAAGTTTTTGAACTTTGAGCAGGTCAAATTTAGTATATTTAAAAACTTACAGTACTTAAACTTCAGTCTACATTTATAATAAAATAAACGTAAAATTAAAGTTCCACCATGAGGTATCACACGTATGCAAAAAGGTAATAACTGAGTGGTTAAAAACCTTAACATACGAAGAAACTGAACAAATTTTAGATAGACTTAGTTAAGCAATTTTTTTTTCTTTTTTCTTCTTTCTTATCAATAATGTATGTACTCACCGAGCTTAATCTTTTACATGCACTTCGAACACACCGGCACTACAAAGAAGACACACACTCACACACATAAACGCACGCACACGCACACACACACACACACACACACACGCGCGCGCGCGCGCGCGCGCATACACGCACGCACGCACGCACGTTCAACAGAACAAACACTGTTTAAAAACAAGATGCACTACAGTTTCACACAGGCGTACAACTACAGTTACACAAAGAGCTAATAATTACTTTATAAGTCACTTACTGTTATTTTTTCTTCATAAATTTATCTTTACTTACCTTTTGTATAATAGTCTCAATATTGTTAATAATTAAGGGAAAGAGCGAGTTAGCCCCAACACAAGTATTATCAATTACTTACTGGAGATGTCTCATTTATAATTCATGTAACTGTTTTGAGACAAATAAACATTTTCATTTTTCATTTTTTTCATTTTTTTTTTTGTTGTAAAAGCGTATACATCTCCCCAAGAATGAATTACTGACTCGATGGAGTCGAGTAACTAAGGCGTAACTAGACTAAGTATAATCTACTAGTTAGTCTGTGGTGTGAACTGTGGAGTTAAACTGTGGAGTGTAGAGTAGAAGTAGAACCATCTTATAAGGTGCGAAAGTTGAAAAAGTGTCCAACTATATACTGAAAATAGAGGTTCCAAAACCTACCACAATAGCGCTGGTGTCTGAAAAACTACGATATGAATATAGCTGTTGTAGACGGAGTGAAGTCAGCTGAATTCAAAAATTTCAAAAATTTCATGACTAGAGTAGTTAGTAAAATGCCAGTATACAAAACACCAGAAGGAAGTTAGCGTAGGACATTATTTCTTTTTAATTAAACTGTATGCCAATTAATTGCTACTTAAATGCTCCAGCAGAATCCGAAATTGCTCCACCTCTATTGCTATTAGTTAATTTATACTTAATTTTTAAAAATTTAAGTATCGAAAATTTAATTTTGCTATAAAACAAAAAATATCTACTTTTTAAAATTAAAATGTGAGCTACTTAATTGCTCCTTATTGTTCCAGCAGAATCCGAAATTGCCCTACCTCTGTTGCTATTAGTTAATTTATAATTAATTTTTAAAACATTTAAGTATCGAAAATTTTATTTTGCTATAAAACATAAAATATCTTCTTTTTAAAATAAAACTGTATGCCATTTAATTGATTCTTAAATGCTCCAGCAAAATCCAATATTGCTCCACCTGTATTGCTATTAGTTAATTTAGAATTAATTAAAAAAAAATTATCGAAAAATTAATTTTGCTATAAAACACTAAATATCTACTTTTTAAAATTAAACTATATGCAACTAATTGCTCCTTAAATGCTCCAGCAGAATCCGAAATTGCTCCACCACTATTGATATTAGTTAATTTATAATAAATTTAAAAAAATTATGTATCGAAAATTTAATTTTGCTACTCGTATAAAACGTAAAATATCTACTTTTTAAAATTAAACTGTTTTTTCAATTAATTGCTCCTTAATTGCTCCAGCAGAATCCGAAATTGCTCTATCTCTATTGCTATTAGTTAATTTATAATAAATTTTAAAAAATTTAAGTATCAAAAATTTTATTTTGCTACAAAACATAAAATATCTACTTTTTAAAATAAAACTAAATGCCAATTAATTGCTCCTTAAATGCTCCAGAAAAATCCAAAATTGCTCCACCTCTATTGCTATTAGTTAATTTAGAATTCGTTTTGAGAAAGAGTGATCCCATTTGAGTAATAGCTCCATGGTCAATAGAATGTAGTAACATTCTATTCATATACTTCGATGTTTTTAGAATAGAGTAGAATAGAATAATTTTTATTCAATATACATTACATGAATAATTCTTATTGAAAGTCATTTTTTACTTTACCACTGGTTCGAAAAAAAACCTCTGTCCTGGGAAGAACCAGCAAGAAACCCAGCGGGACTTTTTTTTAAGTAAATTTTACAATACAAAATGATTACAAACGATTTACAAAATTTATTTTACAAACTGCTTGGAAGCGACCACCTCATTTCCAGGGGTTATTATCGACCATGTATTCATTTATACTATAAAAACCCTTTTTTTAAAATCGATGTTTCACTTTCGAAAATATCGAGGTTCTAATATAGCTTTTTTATGAGCGATGTTGCATCCCTACCGCCATACCAATATTCTTAACATAAGGTGTCTATCTGCTTAGACGCCTTGAGATAATATTGGCAACTATCTGCTGACTCAAGTTGCGATAAATTAAAACATGGCTTAAAAGACAAGCAACCAAGCCAAAAATCTTGAAAATAAGTAAATGAAAATATGGCTTAAAAGAGAAGCATTCAAGTCAACAATCTTTAAAAAGATAAAAGATTCCACCGAAATTAATAAAATCTTTTGTGGAATCGGAAAACTGAGCAAGCAAAAATTTGAGATGTTGAAAAGTATGAAATAATTGATAGATAGAAATAATTTTTAGTGTTATATGGAAACAATTGATAAACAAAATAATAAATGACTGTATAAAGTGTTGACGTTTCGTTAATAATTAAATATATGAAGTTAAAAATTTGGTGAGGTTATGTTGACATCTGATTCGAGAATATATACACTGTAGTCTCACGCCTACACGTTTACATACATATATATATATGTACTTGGCGTGAGACACTCCAGTGTCTCCGGATACTTATTGAAAGTCACTCTTTTGTTTAATTACCATTGGTTTGGAAAATTAACCTTTTTCCTGGGAAGAACCAGCAAGAAACCCAGCGGGACTTTTAATACAAACAGCTTAGAATCATTTATGTTTTTTTTGAATGAATTTATTTTCTCTTCACAATAGATAAACTAAAGTATTACAAAATTGCCAGACTGGTACCTAACTTGTGAGAGACTGGTGCCTGATGTAGGTATAAAAACCTGTATTACATGTCACCAGGGCTCCCCCGCGGCTAGAGCAACAATCTGAGTAATACAAATCAAAAAAGGAGATTATAATTATGTAAATAAACAAAATTAACTACAGTAATTGCAGATTTCAGACATCAATGGATGTATGTACTATGTATAGTTTATTGAATACGCACTGACCTGCGCGCGCGCGTTTGTGTGTGTGTGTGTGTGTGTGTGTGTGTGTGTGTGTGTGAGTGAGTGTGTGCGTGGGTGTGGTGTGTGAAGGGAGCTTCGAAAGAAGCGCTTTGTGCTAAACCCGATCAAAGGCATTCGCAATGTCCAAACTAACGGCCAACGCCTCCCACTTGGACTCTACTGCCTCCGCCCATCTATGAATCAGGTAGACCAGAAGATCACCAGCTGATCGACCTCGACGAAAACCGTATTAGCGGTCACTAATCAGCTGGTGATCCTCAAGGTACCGCATGAGCTGACAGTTAATAATGGATTCCATTATTTTAGATAACAAGGAGGTGATGGCGATAGGCTTGTAGTTGGACGGGTCTAATCGGTCGCCTTTTTTAGGGATCGGGTGGATAAAACCTGTCTTCCATGATTTCGGGACTATGCCTTGGGAGTAGGAGTACCGGAAAAGACGCGTTAGAACCGGTGCCAACTCCGGAGCACACGTCCTCAGCACAATTGGGGAGATTCCGTCAGGCCCACTCGACTTCTGGATGTCCAGGGAGAGGAGTGCTTTGCAAACCGAGCACTGTGAGAACCACACATCCGGCATGGAGCACTCACACCGCGGGATGATCGGCGGTGTTTTCCCCCGTCATCAAGAGTCGAGTTGGACGCAAAATTATTTGTTATTTATTTATCATTATCATCATCATCATTACAGCCCTTTACAAGTCCTCTGCTGAACATAGTCCTCCCCCAAGGGATACCACAAAGCATTTTTGGCATTCCTTGGCATGTTTACCTGGGACAAATAGTCCGAATAGGTAAGTCCAACTTCGACCGAGAGGTCAATCGACGGATTCAACTCGGCTGGGCAGCGTTCAGGAGATTACGACACATCTTCTCGTTAGGCATACCTCAAAACTTCAAAACCAGATTGTTCAATCAATTTGTGTTACCAGTACTGACCTATGGAACTGAAACGTGGTCCGTCACTGCTGGCCGTATGAGGAAGCTCAAAGTCGCTCAGCGAGCTATGGAGAGGGCTATGCTCGACGTTTCTCTGCATGATAGACTTAAAAACGAGGATATCCGCAGTAGAACCAGAGTAACCGACATAGCCCAAAAAATTAGTATGCTGAAATGGCAATGGGCCGGCCATATAGCTCGAAGAACCGACAATCGATGGGGAAGAAATGTTCTCGAGTGGCAGCCTGGTACCGGCAGGCGAAGTGCAGGGTATCCCCCCGCTAGATGGAGTTACGACCTGGTAAGACATGCTGGAAGTGAATGGATGTAGGTGGCTCGAGACCGTGCTTTGTGGCATTCCAAATTATTTATATTTAAAAAAATAACATTTCATGATGAATGATTTTTAAAAAATATTACTAAGTTGGGGCAGTACAAAACTAGGTCTAAAATTGGCGAAGTCTAATGTATTACCGGATTTAAATAAAGGTATTACTTTACTATGTTTCATTAAATCAGGAAATACACCAGATTTGATACTAGATCGTATAAAAATAATAGCAAGTTGTGGCGCAATTGTATCTATTTATAGACGCAATAACTCAAACGGAAATCCTCCACAGATCTGCATCTTTCTTAATATACTTTATCACGCATTAGTTGATGCAGTAATATCTTACGGGTTGGGCGCTTATGGTCTCACTTTTCCTTTTCACCTAAATAAAATTAACTATTTGCAAATGAGAATTCTGAAATTGTTAGTAGATAAAAAACCATAAACTCAATTAATAAAGATTATAATAAACTCTTTAAAATATGTACTATACTGCCTATAGGATTAAAAGTCATAATGTCTATCTTAATTGAACAATATAACAATATTGAATATAAACAGGAAAGAGAGTATACGTATCCAACACGACTAGCTAGAACACCTGAGCTGTATATTGCAAATGTCAAAAAAAATTATGGAAAACGTGAAAGACGATGGATAACGCCCGTATTTATTAATCAGCTACCTCATGATTTAATAAAGAATATAGAAATTAAAAATAACTTAAAAAATACTCTGAGAAAGCATTACTTGTCTCTATGTCCATAGTCGTATGCCGGTTAAGAACTTCAATATGCTTTGTTTAATTTCTTGTTACATTTTGTTTTCTTTTTTTACTTTTTAGGTAGTTAATAAGTTTTGTTTATTGTATTTTATTTAATTTTAATTTTATTTTTCCTTTTTTTGTGTTCTTTATAAAATTAGTACATAGATATGTGTATCCACGAGAACTGCTGCCGACAAACTGTGTTCACAGTTTGGCAGATTGTGATTGTATGTATTACGAGTATGTACTTAGAATTGGAAGCAAATAAATTTAAAAAAATATCAATAGCTTTAAAACATTTTACAATATCTTTTGATGATACTTTATGATGAAATATAAAATTCTTTGTACACGCATTTACATTTAGTTTTAGTTATAATTCGGCAACGACATGAGAAGAATTTAGTGACTTAGTGGTTAAGATCGGAATATCAATAAATATTTCACAAAAACCAGTGCAACGTCCTGATCTGATTCAGTAAATTTGTTGTTTATACTTAATTGCGAGTTGATCTTACCAGTTTCGCTATTAATTATACTCCATGTCATTTTAATTTTATTAGAAGCCGTCTTAATTTTGTTGCTCAAATGCAAAGACTTAGCTGTGGAGCACACTCTTTTAAATATTTTGTACTAATAATTCCCTAAATTCGACGCTAGGATTATATGACCTTTAATGATAAAGATCATATAAACTTTGTCTGCTCTTATGGACCCCTACTGTCGTCCATTCATTGAACGCCTTCCGACTGTTCAAGGAGAAGGTTTTAGAAGTAAGTTAAATGAAACTCATTTTTTACGGATTTTATCGCGTTTAATTTAACTTTAAGGCAAACAATTCTTTAGCTTTCCTAGATGTTTTAGTCATCCGACATCCTGATAACACTATTGGTCACACTGCATGTAGGAAAAACATCCATACCAACCGATATTTAAATGGTGAATCGCACCATCATCCATCACAGTTAGTTACCGTGGGAAAATCTTTGTTTCAAAGAGCACGAGGGATCTGTGACAGAAAACATCTGGCTGCCGAGCTTCAGCACGTCGAGCAAGTATTGAAAGATAACAAGCGTCGGGTCCCGCGCCTACTTCACAGTAACCGAGTGAAGCCGGCCACAGTCGGGCGTGTGGCTGCTGTACTACCGTATGTTAGAGGAGCCACAGACAAGGTTGACTACATCTTGAAGCGAGATTCCATTAAAACATAATCCAAGCCGCCGAAGAAGATTAGTCAATTTTTACCATCCGTCAAGTGTCATATCCATCTACAAGATGCAGGAGTGTACAAGCTGGATTGTGAATGTAGTCTCTCGTACATAGGACAAACAAAAAGATCTATTAAAACCCGCGTAAAAGAACATATAGCTGACTTGAAGCACCGACGTTCTGGGAAGTCTGCAGTGTGCGAACCTTATATTTACATTTCGACAGCACTATCGGCTTCAACACCCGCGAAAATCATGAGAGTGACACCCATGATGAAAAAATTGATACCTTTTGCAGCCGCCATCTTGGATTTACATTTCGACAGCGCTATCGGCTTCAACACCCTCGAAAACCTTGAAAATGACACCCATGATGAAAAAATTTATAGCTATTACAGCCGCCACCTTGGATTTACATTTCGACAGCACTATCGGCTTCAACACCCTTGAAACCCATGAAAATGACAACCATGATGAAAAAATTGATAGCTATTGCAGCCGCCACCTTTGATTTACATTTCGACAGCACTATCGGCTTCACCACCCGCGATAACCATGAGAATGACACCCATGACGAATAAATTGATACCTTTTGCAGCCGCCATCTTGGATTTACATTTCGACAGCGCTATCGGCTTCAACACCCTCGAAAACCTTGAAAATGACACCCATGATGAAAAAATTTATAGCTATTACAGCCGCCACCTTGGATTTACATTTCGACAGCACTATCGGCTTCAACACCCTTGAAACCCATGAAAATGACAACCATGATGAAAAAATTGATAGCTATTGCAGCCGCCACCTTTGATTTACATTTCGACAGCACTATCGGCTTCAACTTTGTCGAAAACTAA
This sequence comes from Parnassius mnemosyne, assembly GCA_963668995.1. Lineage (NCBI taxonomy): Eukaryota > Metazoa > Arthropoda > Insecta > Lepidoptera > Papilionidae > Parnassius > Parnassius mnemosyne. The sequence continues at coordinate 16,234,188 of CAVLGL010000079.1, read as the reverse complement.
GAAAATGACACCCATGGTGAAAAAATTGACACCTATTGTAGCCACCATCTCGGATTTACATTTCGACAGCACTATCGGCTTAAACACCCTCGAAAACCATGAAAATGACACCCATGATGAAAAAATTGATAGCTATTGCAGCCGCCACCTTGGATTTACATTTCGACAACCCTATCGTCTTCAACACCCTCGAAAACCATGAAAATGACACGCATGACGAAAAAATTGATACTACTTACTTTTAGTAGGTACTACTATTATTTATTCTGTGATTTTAAAATATTGAAATAAAAAAATCTGTCATTATTATTATAATCAAGTACTTAAGAAATTTGGTTATTCGAATATTATGTATTTGTACAGCGATCTTTTTGAGCCGTTGCAAACAACCGTTACAATGTCCACTCACGACGGCGACTGACGCCGAACTGAGTGACGCTGTCTCTATTTAGTAATAGTTTATTCATACAAGGCTCCCGAATACACCGAATTTTCGCCATTTCGCAGCCGAAATAAATAAATTATAGCTAAACAAAACAAAATTATACTGCTATTTACATTCAGTGGCTTCCCACATGATACACGAAGAAATTAAAAAATGGATTGAGTTAAGCAATTGATATTTTCAAAAGTTATCGTGTTTACAAGCCTTGCGAACTTGATCCAACACACCATAAGCCACTAAAACCCCTTTTTATTTAAAAATAAAATTAATCAATTAAAAAAATAAATATTAATAAGTTCAACAATCATTTATCTTTCTAACAACGTGCTTTTTATATAATTTATATGTATAATATGATTGCTAGATACGATTTCATGTGATAATACGTTGGAATCTTAAATTTTAGGCGATAGTAGAACATACCTTGCGCTTTCGCTTAAGGCATGCAACATATTCTTCAAAAATATTTAAAATTTTGTATGAACTTTTGATTCTAGACATACTTTGCAATTCCTTTTAAACAATTTGTTGTCACGTTTTAGCTGCATATAATTTATGACGTCAACTCTATATAAAACTCGGAAGGGCCCGAAAATAAGTTGTTTCTATACTTGTTATGCTTCACAAATCTAACCTCAAAATCTGTTCCAATTAATTTTCAAAACGTATGTTAAAACAATAGGTTATTTCTATAGTCTGTAAAACTGGTACATATTTTATAATAATGTAATAACATTTAAGTTTCAATATTGCGAAATTCAGAAGAGCAAATGTCCACAGTTCGACGCAAAAATCTGCCAAGCAATAAAGGCGTCAATTGTGGGTAAATTACTACAGTGTGGTTTTTCCATAGCTAATAACACTTGTTGTTTCAATGTAATTAAGAACAACTGCTTCAACTTGACAAAATTGCTAAACACTAAAACTTTATCAAATAACTAGTTCTGTTTAACAAAAATGTATGTCAATGATAATGGCGTATCGCACGATGGTTAGTGAACTACCGCAACACCAGAGGAATTGCAGATGCGTTGCCGGTCTTTTAAAAAGGAGTAGGCTCTCATCCAGATGGTGTGGATGGTATCGGGAGTTCTGCCGCGATGTGCGTTCGTGAAATTTGGCGGCTGGGATTAATCCGAACAATTCCTCAGAGCACTCCCCGTGGTAAATGCGAAAGAAAATGCAAAGAGATGCAACATCTCTTCGCAGTGCCAATGAGTCGAGCCGATCGGAAAGGACTCGGTCGTTGACAATTCGAGCCGCTCTGCGCTAGATGCGGTCAAGTGGAAGGAGCTGGTACTGGGGAGCCCCAGCTCAGAGATGGGAACAGTGTTCCATGTGAGGCCGAACCTGCGCCTTGTAAAGGTTGCAGGCCGGCACACCGGCCGGCATGAAATGCTGTCCCGCTCTGCTGAGCACGCCAAGCTTTTTAGAGGCCAATTTGGCCTTCTCTTCCAAGTAACCACGAAACTGCATGTCACTCGATATGTCGACTCCGAAGATTCCGATACTGGCTGAGGCAAGAAGGGGAGTGCCTTGAAACTGAGGAGATACGACAAAGGGGTTTTTTGACGGTAAACGCGCAAACTTGTGTCTTCTGGGGATTAAACTGGACTAGATTTAGTCGCCTCCAATCCGAGACTTTGTTCAGCAAAGACTCGACTTCAAACACAAGTTTGTTCCGGTACTCGGCGACGTGTTCCCGAGAAACATTGGCACGGCCGGTGCATGGAGCATCACCAGTGCTGTCATTCGCATAGCAATGAATGTTACCAGTTAGCAACATCATTGATATGCAGAAGAAACAGCGTTGGTGATAGCACGCAACCTTGTGGAACACCAGCGTTAATAGGCTTGTAGTCGGAGCATGCACCATCTACAAAGACCTTGATGCTCCGATCTGCAAGAAAGCTGGTGATCCAATTGCATAATTTCTCGGGAAGCCCATAGGAAGGGAGCTTCGAAAGAAGCGTTTTGTGCCGAACCCGATCGAAGGCCTTCACAATGTCCAAACTAACGGCCAATGCCTCCCGCTTGGACTCTACTGCCACCGCCCAACTATGAGTTAAGTAGACCAGAAGATCACCAGCTGATCGACCACGACGAAAACCGTATTGGCGGTCACTAATCAGCTGGTGATCCTCAAGGTACCGCATGAGCTGACAGTTAATAATGGATTCCATTATTTTGGAGAACAAGGGGGTGATGGCTATAGGCCTGTAGTTGGACGGGTCTGAGCGGTCGCCTTTTTTAGGGATCGGGTGAACAAAAGCTGTCTTCCATGATTTCGTTACTACGCCTAGGGAGTAGGAGTACCGGAAAAGACGCGTTAGAACCGATGCCAACTCCGGAGCACACGTCCTCAGCACAATTGGGGGGATTCCGTCAGGCCCACTCGACTTGTGGATGTCCAAGGAGAGGAGTGCTCTGCGAACTGAGAACTGCACATCCGGCATGAAGCACTCACACCGCGGTATGGTCGGCGGAGTATTCTCCCAGTCATCAACAGTCGAGTTGGACGCAAAAAGGGAGCCTAAAAGGTCGGCTTTGTCTTTTGCGTCGTGGGCCAGTGAGTCGTCCTACCTGTGCAGAGATGGTAGTGATAGCTTACAGAAATTCCCTTGGACAGCCGGGTTCCCGAAGAAAGGCGAACTAGTTTCTCGCCAATTCTGCCTATGTGCTCTGACTTTGCCTTGGCAATAACTCTTTTGAAGGACCTGGAAGCGAAGTTATACTTCTTTTTAAGTATGCTGGTGTTTACATCCCGAGTTGCTGAAGCCGCAGCCCAGGCTTGATAACACTCATGCTTACTGCGTAATGCAGTCTTACAGGAGCAACCAAACCAAGGCTGAGATCTGCCTCCGATGGGTACCACAGATGACGGAATAAATAGTTCCATTCTCTGTAGCACCACATCAGTGACAGAGTCTGCAACAGCGCTGGGATCATCCGGCGAGTAGCAAACCTGCCCCCGTGGGTAGGATGCAAAGAAAGACCGCATTCCGTACCAATCCGCCGACCTGTAATGCCAAACACGGCGCAACCTGCAGAACGCAACTGCGAGGGGAGCGTAAGTGGCACCACACTCCGGATCAGACAATGGTCCGAAGAGCCAAGAGGGGCATCGACGGACACCTGATATCCGTCCGGATGAGAGGTCAGCAGAAGGTCCAACAGAGAAGGTGTATGATCCTCAACATCTGGAATCCGCGTAGGCGATGTAACCAGTTGTGTCAGACCATATGCCAAGGCAAAGTCATAAACAGATCTCCCCGCATGATCGGTTAAACGTGAACTGAGCCATTTGGTGTGGTGGGCGTTAAAATCACCAAGGATCACGATTTCTGCGGATGGGACCTATTGTAGCAAGGAATCTGTAGCCATTTGGACATGGTCGATGAGTCGGTCTGTGTCGGCATTACCGCTATGGGACCTATAGAGGTACCCGTAGACGCGCGGATGGTGTCTACGCGTAGCCAAAGGATGGACAGGTCCGAACCTTCAAGACTGCCGAGGCGTCGAGAACAGATGTCCTCTCTGACGTACGCAAACTCCAGCCCGAGGCACAAAGGAGTGCTCCAATTTGTACCCCGGGTAGGATAGATACGAAGTATCAGCCGGAGAGGACACCTGCGTCTTGGTCAGAAAGAGCAAGGCCGGCTTCGCCGTCTCGAGATAGTAATGGACGGCGTAAGTTCGAGTGAAGTCCCATGATGTTGCAGAAATTCACGGATAGCGTGGCAGGGGTCGCCTTGGTCTTGTTGCTCAGTTTGCCCCGAGCAGTTATTGTGTTGAGCGGAATTTTGCCTTCCCCCCCTCCCCAGAATAAGCGGGGCAGCCTGAGCACTCAGGAGTGGAATAGCATGGTCGTGGATGCTCAGCGAGGGTTTCTCCAGGGTTGCTGTTACCCTCCTGGGGTATTCTATGATGTAATTTCGCTACCATGTTGATAGGGGGGGGGGGGATTTGGGCCTCCGGTCACCTGTACTCACCAGACGAAACGCGGAAGCAAAACTTCCACTTCACGCCGGTATTCTGTGAGGTCGTTGTACTAACCCGGCTCGAGCGGGCCCATACGTGCAACAGCAAAAGCAGCTGCGTGGCTCTACCCTGTTACGTTTTCTGAGTGGTGATCACTGTAAAGTTACAAAATGATTAATTAACAGAATTTATTTTTTAGTAAATTCATCAGAAAATTAAAGTTATCTTATTTAATAAATAATTAAATTTTTGTTTCCTCTATATCTTAATTAATTGTTAACAACTCCAATCCATCCAATTTGTTCTAAGTAGACACAAGCTACGCATAAACCACGATATGAAACCAACATTAGCAAAGGGCTTCCCGCAAACTTTATCACTTCAGGGTCCTCTAATAAAACTTAAGGGCAATTAATGAATATTCTCAATTGTTCGGGTTCTCAAAATTTTTAAAGAAACATTTGTTTTCACCACTTTTTATTTATTAACGCAGTACACAAGTAAATTTAGATGACCAAACTGAGTTCAACTCTCTTCTAACTGAAAAGCCTGAGCTATATAAAAGGGGAACTGATGATAATGATGGTGATATTCCAGATCAAGTCTGAATGTTAGATTTTCGTTATGGTGTACACATATACGCGAATCAGTGTACAATTTAGTTATCTAGCAACGGCCCGAGCAGGGGTGAGCTGACACCGAGTGACGGCTTAACTTGTGTTAGTCGATTTGAGCGTTACGTGGTTACGACTCTCCTAAGCTTCAAGCGCTAGTATTTCAAGTGTAAGTGCTAGTGTTCATAACAATAATTCTACCCAGTAACCAACAGGCAGGAAACAAAAATTACAACCACCATGTCTCCAAAGTTTGGTTCTGGTATTTGTCTATGCCATTTGTATCAATGTAACAAATGAAAAGATTAAAACAATTTTAATCTTGAAATTGAGATCAGACTTGGCAAAGAAGCCGCCTGCCTTTAGATAGTTATACGTATTGATTACACATTAAGTAAAGTCTAAAGTATATGTATGATACTAGCTGTTCCCCGCGACTTCGCCCCCGCGGAGTTATTTTTCGCGGAACCCTAAAATAAAAGCAGCCCAAGTTATATATAACATCAGCTATCTGCCAGTGTGGATAAATATTGACAAATGTTGACATTAATATTTATACGATACTAACGTCACTCAATTGTTTTGCCTTCCCGGAAACCCTCCACTAACACTTAAACTTTATGGTATGGTATTAAAGTTCAAATTGACTTTTAAGTATTATTACGAATCACTTGTATGGGAATATAGAAAAGTGTTATTTATAGACTTTTTCAGGCAATTTTTTTAAATTTTCTCTCCGTAAGAACCATCTTCGTACTTCAAGGAATATTATAAAAACAGAATAAGCGAAATCGGTTCAGTTGCTCTCGAGATTTGCGCTTAGCAACACATTCAGCGATTCATTTTTATATTATAGATATATAATTTAGAATTTACTTTTTATTCTTTGAGAAATGATATTAAACTTATATAATAATGATAAAAATATAAATTAATTATTATTGCTTCTAAAAAGTTTAAAGAAGGAGAGGCATTCTTTTTTTTTTTTTTAGGGGGCAAACGAGCATGCGGCTCACCTGATGGTAAGTGACTACCGCCGCCCATGAACAACTGCAACACCAGGGGAATCGCAGATGCGTTGCCGGCCTTTTAAAAAGGAGTACATTTTTAAATAAAACTAATTTTACGGATTTTATCGCGTATATTAACTTATTTTTATATTCCCGACGTTTCCGGTGCTTTCCAGCACCCGTGGTCACGGGGGACTGAGTTGTTTGACGTCCTGCTGTCATAGTTAGCCCGGCTACCTTCAGTTTTTTAATATTAATTTTTGGTTCGATTTACGCAGAATGAGCTTACAGTATCTTGAAGTCTAGCAGTGGTATACTTGGGTTTGGATTTGATTTTATTAATTATGGGATCCCAAGCAGATGGCAGCACCCATCCATCTTCTCTATTGAAATTAGGATGTTTTTTAATTTCAATAGCCTCGCGAATCATCCTTGGGAGGAATCGGTGTTCTTTTGCGAGGATTTGTGGTCTATCAAATCTAATGTAATGACGGGGACGATCCTGAACATGTTCACAAACTGCAGACTTCCCTTCAGAAAAAGGAGTACGCTCTTTTCTTGAAGGTCCCTAAGTCGTATCGGTCCGGAAAAATCGCTGATGGTAATCGATTCCACAAGGAGGTCGTGCGAGGAAGAAAACATCTTCTAAATCGCACAGTGGTGGACCGCCAATCATCCAGATGGTGTGGATGGCATCGGGAGTTCTGCCGCGATGTGCGTTCGTGAAATTTGGCGGCTGGGATTAATCCGAACAATTCCTCAGAGCACTCCCCATGGTAGATGCGAAAGAAAATGCAAAGGGATGCAACATCTCTTCGCAGTGCCAATGAATCGAGCCGATCGGAAAGGGCTCGGTCGTCGACAATTCGAGCCGCTCTGCGTTGGATGCGGTCAAGTGGAAGGAGCTGGCACTGGGGAGCCCCTGCCCAGAGATGGGAACAGTATTCCATGTGAGGCCGAACTTGCGCCTTGTAAAGTAGCAGGCGGTGTGCCGGCATGAAATACTGTCCCGCTCTGCTGAGCACGCCAAGCTTTTTAGAGGCCAAATTGGCCTTCCCTTCCAAGTGACCACGAAACTGCACGTCGCTCGATATGTCGACTCCGAGGATACCAATACTGGCTGAGGCAAGAAGGGGAGTGCCTTGAAACTGAGGAGATACGACAAAGGGGTTCTTTTTAGCGGTAAACGCGCAAACTTGTGTCTTCTGAGGATTAAATTGGACTAGATTTAGTCGCCCCCAATCCGAGACTTTGTTCAGCAAAGACTCGACTTCAGACACAAGTTTGTTCCGGTACTCAGCGACGTTTTCCCGAGAAATATTGGCACGGCCGGTGTATAGAGCATCACCAGTGCTGTCATCCGCATAGCAATGAATGTTACCAGTTAGCAACATATCATTGATATGCAGAAGAAACAGCGTTGGTGATAGCACACAGCCTTGTGGAACACCAGCGTTAATAGGCTTGTAGTCAGAGCATGCACCATCTACAACGACCTTGATGCTCCGATCTGCAAGGAAGCTGGTGATCCAATTGCACAATTTCTCGGGAAGCCCATAGGAAGGGAGCTTCGAAAGAAGCGCTTTGTGCCAAACCCGATCGAAGGCCTTCGCAATGTCCAAACTAACGGCCAATGCCTCCCCCTTGGACTCTACTGCCAACGCCCATCTATGAGTTAAGTAGACCAGAAGATCACCAGCTGATCGACCCCGACGAAAACCGTATTGGCGGTCACTAATCAGCTGGTGATCCTCAAGGTACCGGATGAGCTGGCAGTTAATAATGGATTCCATTATTTTGGAGAACAAGGAGGTGATCGCGATAGGCCTATAGTTGGATGGGTCTGAGCGGTCGCCTTTTTTAGGGATCGGGTGGACAAAAGCTGTCTTCCATGAATTCGGGACGACGCCTTGGGAGTAGGAGTACCGGAAAAGACGCGTTAGGACCGGTGCCAACTCCGGAGCACACGTCCTCAGCACAATTGGGGGGATTCCGTCAGGCCCACTCGACTTCTGGATGTCCAGGGAGAGCAGTGCTTTGCGAACCGAGCGCTGTGAGAACAGCACATCCGGCATGGAGCACTCACACCGCGGGATGGTCGGCGGTGTTTTCCCCCCGTCATCAAGAGTCGAGTTGGACGCAAAAAGGGAGCCTAAAAGGTCGGCTTTGTCTTCTGTTTAATTAGTTTCGATGAATATTAAAATTTTGTTTCAATGTAAATTCTCTTTACACAAGGGTCATATCTCACCAAGAATACACCGTCCATTGATAAAGCAGTCCATAAAATTCAAATACTAAAGTGCTGATGCTTTGCCACCCCTGCAAATTATGGTGGAATGCATCTTAACCATTAACTGTCTTCGTTTCTTTGCACTCATCATCCATGAATATCTGCAATTTTTGCTGGTATTCTATAAGAGTTCTTTCCTTATCATGCCAACTAGTTCGTGCTGCTGTTATATTGCCACGTGGCTCTGAACCTAAAATATATTTATATGTGTAAAATAGTGTTTATTCACAAAAAAAATAAGTGTTAACAATACAAAAAGTACTGTTACTGGCTTCGTATAATACAGATTATTTTAGCACCGAATAATATACGTTCCAAATCTTAACTACCATTCCATTGCCAAATGGAATTCGACGCCATATAACTAAGACTAAGAAAAGATTTGCTTAAATCTAACTTGTATCTATTTATGTCTTTATTTGCTTTCATAAGAAAATACAAATATAACTTTAATGTTGAATAAGCTGATATTTTTTTATTAGATAGGGTAACAAACGAGCACAGTCCACCTGATGGTAAGTAATTTCTGTGACCCATAGACATCTACATCTGTCCTCAATAAAGAATCAAACTGCAGACGCGTTGTCACCCGTGAGGACTAAGACGGAATGCCTCTTTTCCATTAAAAAGTATCTCCGGTTCTCTACACGCACCAAACAAAACAGAGCAGTATTAAGTTGCTGGTATTCTGTGAGAGCGTGGTCCTTCCCCGGTCGAGCTGACCCATTCGTGCTACAACTATACTACTAATATAGCTGCAGCATGGCTCTACCACGTATAAAATACAATATACAATTTCAAACGCATATAGTTTAATGTCTATGACTGTCTACAATTTAGTGCGCTCAATAAATATTTATTTCCAACTATAGCACTGGTTTTATGCCGCGTAGTGTAGTGGTCTCGTAAGAGAACCCTAATTAATTCTGATTATCACATTATACAATGTATAATGTGATAATCAGAATTAATATAATGAATGACAAGCTCGTGGAAACTGTCCATGCGGTTGGAGCTAAGTTCTGCAAGACCCGCCGCAGAAGAACACAAAAACTCTCCGATCACACTCTTAATCTCATGGCTGTTAGACGGGAGATGAAGCTACATTCTTCAACAGACTTGACAGCATACAGGCATCTGAACAGACAGATCTCCAAATGCATGCGGCGGGACTTACGCAACTTCAATACAGCTCGTATTGAAGAAGCGATCGAGCGGAACCAAGGCTCCAAAGTCTTTGCCAGAGATCTGTCTGCCAGAAAGAGCCAACTGTCAAAGCTGAAGACAGAATGTGGCAGCATCGTTTCCGGGACACCTGAGATTTTGAGTGAGATTGAGAGGTTCTATGGGCAGCTGTACACATCATCGTTGGAGCCACACGCAAGTGTGAGTAACGATCCAAGAGCGAGTCTCATCCGACACTATTCCGAAGATATCCCGGATGTCAGTCTGAGCGAGATTAGGATGGCTCTCCAGCACCTTAAAAACGGTAAGGCCCCAGGCGAGGATGGAATTACAGCGGAGCTTCTGAAAGCGGGTGGAAGACCGGTACTTGAAGTCCTTCAGAAGCTCTTTAATTCCGTCCTCCATGGTGGCATTACACCGGAGGCGTGGAGCAGAAGTGCGGTGGTCTTGTTCTTCAAGAAAGGTGACAACGCTCTCTTGAAGAACTACAGACCGATTTCCCTTCTGAGCCGCGTCTACGTGCTGTTTTCGAGAGTCATTACGAATCGTCTCGCGCGCAGACTTGACGACTTCCAGCCTCCCGAACAAGCCGGTTTCCGAAAGGGCTTTAGCACCATAGACCACATACATACCCTTCGGCAAGTTGTACAGAAGTCCGAAGAGTACAATTTGCCACTATGTCTGGCGTATGTGGACTATGAGAAAGCCTTTGATTCCGTCGAAATTTGGGCGGTGCTGCAGTCCCTTCAGCGGTGCCAAGTTGACTGTCGGTATATCGAAGTGTTGAAGTGCTTGTACAGTAGGGCTACGATGGCTATCCGAGTACAGAACCAGAGTACGAAACCTATCCAATTGCAGAGAGGTGTAAGACAGGGTGACGTCATATCCCCGAAACTCTTCACCGCTGCATTGGAAGACGTTTTCAAGCTTCTGGACTGGAAAGGATACGGTATCAACATCAATGGCGAGTACATCACTCACCTTCGATTTGCCGACGATATAGTCCTTATGGCAGAATCGCTGGAGGACCTAAGCACTATGCTCAATGACCTTAATAGTGTTTCCCAACGGATAGGTCTTAAGATGAACATGGACAAAACTAAGATCATGTTTAATGTCCATGTCACACCTATGCCGATAGTTGTTGGGAACACTAAGCTCGAAGTTGTTGACGAGTATGTTTACCTGGGACAAATAGTCCGACTGGGTAAGTCCAACTTCGACCGAGAGGTCAATCGACGGATTCAACTCGGCTGGACAGCGTTCGGGAAGCTACGACACATCTTCTCGTCAGACATACCTCAAAACCTTAAAACGAAATTGTACAACCAGTGCGTGTTGCCAGTGATGACTTACGGAACTGAGACGTGGTCCTTCACTGCTGGCCGTATGAGGAAGCTCAAGGTCGCTCAGCGAGCTATGGAGAGGGCTATGCTCGGAGTTTCTCTGCGTGATAAACTTAGGAATGAGGATATCCGCAGTAGAACCAGAGTGACCGACATAGCCCAACGGATTAGTAAGCTGAAGTGGCAGTGGGCCGGCCATATAGCTCGAAGAACCGACAACCGATGGGGAAGAAAGGTTCTCGAGTGGCAGCCTCGTACCGGTAGGCGAAGTGTAGGGCGTCCCCCCACGAGATGGAGTGACGACCTGGTAAGACATGCAGGAAGTCGATGGATGCAGGTGGCTCAGGACCGTGTTTTGTGGCATTCTTTGGGGGAGGCCTATGTTCAGCAGTGGACTTGTGAAGGGCTGTAATGATGATGATGATGATGACATTATACAATGCTAGTCAAAGAGTTTATAATCATTACGATCAAACGATTGCATTCTAACTAGTCTCTAGTATATGATACTTTATCCAAGTTATCCAATCTCCTAGTCTCACAATTAATAATGTTTTTTTTTTTTTATTTATTTATTGGTAGCAATGAATACAAGGCCTTCAACATTCAAACTATCAAGCAACATCATAATATTTAAGGAGATATAAATTATGATAACAAAATTTTCACTTACATTTTCAATTACATTAAATTATGATAAAAAACACATTGCAGAGTTTTTGGAAGATTTTGACGTCATATTAAGCCAGCAAGCCAGCAGACAGTAAATCACAATAGTATGCCAAGTTCTTAAGGAAAAAAGAATAAACTAAATTTTTATTTTTATTGAACTCTTTTTACAAGTAAGAATATTTTATTGATTTTTTGTCATTTCATGTATTATTTCTCAACGTGATTATTAAATGACTTTGTGCAGGCTAAAGTAAACAGAATTGCAGTGATTACTTCACACAATGTGTGTTTCTGAGCCGTTCATATCGGTAAACTTTATTCCGCATAAGCCGTATATATACGTGTATTACACCATCGACGACCATAAAGGATAGGAACGACCCCGTGCCGTTATGATGATATGGGTTGCGAACGCTGTCAAAGCCAAAATTTGAGTAAACCCTATTAGGAAACAAAGGGTGTGAAATTAAGATAATTGTAATATTTCGCTACAACCTTGCAGCGAAATATTACAAGACCTCGAAGCTAAGTGCTTACAATTGATAAACAGTACATACTCTAAAAAAATTTCAGCAGCATCAACCTTGAATAAAGTGGACGAATGAGTTAATTGAACCCTTGAATAAAGAAGACGCTAGGTGTCCCGATAAGTGCCGATAAGTTACTGGATGCAATAATGAGCATCTCAACCCTACCGGATTGAGAATGAGCATCTCAACCGGTACCCAACCTTCATTCTGACCGAGATCGAGAATGTGAAGCGTATGCTAAGACTGGCAGAAGATTGCAGAAACATAGGCTATACAATCAACCAAAGTATTTATACTAACCCGAGTTAGTGAGCCGTATAGTGGAGAAGCTCGGAACTATAATTAAATTTAAATGGGTCGAATATCGAGCTCAACATCCCATGGAGCCAGAGCTACAGCAGATGGCGAAATTTTTGAATTTCTTGAGTGAACAATTTGGAGCGTCATTCAGCGCTGAAATGTGCCTGAAAAACGGCAAACTCCGGCAAAAAACGTGCAAAGGGGTCTGTACGCGACCGTAACTGTAAGCGTTATGAACGCCGAAAATTATGGCTTATCGGTCGTGCCTCATTAATATGAGGCACGACCGATAAGCGGTTATGACAACTCAGGATAAACCTGCAAGTTGGGTAACACGCAACTGTGTTATATGTAACAAGGAACACTCCATAGTGAGCTGTTACAAATTTAAGAACATGAATAACCGGTAACCGCGAAAAATGGGAAGCGGTCAAAAAGGCGAATATGTGTTTTCAATGTTTGACACCCTACCATAGGAGGTCAAGGTGTAGGGCAAAAAAATGTGGTGTAGAAGAATGTCAAATGGCGCATCATCGAGTGTTACACCGATACGCTAATAAAAATACCTCGCCGCAAGGGTCGTCCCCTTAAGAGGGATAAAGAGGCCCAAATTACGACTGTAAGTACAGTAAATGTACTGGCATGTGCATATTTAAAGATTGTACCAGTCGAGTTGTATGGACCTAGAGGAAAGGTCAAGACCACAGCTCTTCTGGACGAAGGCTCAACCATAACGCTCATAGAGGAGCGGATGGCTAAGAAGTTAGCCCCCGCGGGCCCATAGAAGAATTACGTATTGAGGCTGTAGGGGGCAAGCGAATTAACTACAGTAGTTCGTATCGCTTAAATATTAAAATTAAAGGAATTTTCACAAGCGACTTAGAAGATATAAGTGTACAAACAATTAAGTCACTTAATCTCTCCCCGCAATCGGTAAGCCGCGAATTATTGCGACGGTGTCCTCATTTAACACCGATTGAAGACGAGTTAATTTATGAGAGGTCTAGACCTACCATATTAATTTGTCAGGATAATTGGCATCTCATAGTTACTCGTGAATTAATTTCAGGAGGTAAGAACCTACATCTGGCATCGTTGACCAAACTTGGATGGGTTTTACATGGTCACATAACAGGTGGCATTAAACCAATCAAAATCTTTAACCACATTTCCACCAAGAAAGAGGAGAGGTTAATTAAGGATTATTTTAGATTGAAATCTTTGGGCGTATCTACGCGAAAGCCTGCGAACGACCCGGAAGAGCGAGCGTTAAATATTTTAAATGAAACGGTACGTCGTATACCTGATAATAGGTACGAGGCTGGATTGTTATGGCGTACGGACGAAGAACGTGTAACATGCAAATTGAGCGCAGGCTGAAAGTCGTCTGATTAATATCGAAAGGAAACTCGATAAGAATAGCGAGTTGAGGAACGCAGAGAAGTCAAACCAAATTTCCATTTCCCCACGCACGTGGTATCTTCCTCACTTCGCGGTGACTCATCCGCAGAAGAAGAAAATAAGACTTGTTTTCGACGCAGCCGCAAGGACGGGCGGACGTTGTCTCAATGATGCATTGTTGACCGGACCTGACTTGTTCCAGTTATTATTCGGCGTTCTGCTAAGATTCAGATAAAATAGCGTGTCAGTAATGGCAGATATTAAAGAGATGTTCCCGCAAGTTAAAATTCGCGAGGAAGACAGGGACAGTCTCCGATTTCAAGCCTATCAACGCTGGTGTTCCACAAGGCTGCGTGCTATCACCAACGCTGTTTCTCCTGCATATCAATGATATGTTGCTAACTAGTAGCTTTCATTGCTATGTAGACGACAGCACTGGTGATGCCTTATATACCGGCCGTGCCAATATTTCTCGGGAAAACGTCGCTGAGTACCGGGACAAACTTGTGTCTGAAGTCGAGTCTTTGCTTAACAAAGTCTCGGATTGGGGCCGACTAAATCTAGTCCAGTTCAATCCCCAGAAGACACAAGTTTGCGCGTTTACCGCTAAAAAGAACCCCTTTGTCGTATCTCCTCAGTTTCAAGGCACTCCCCTTGCTGCCTCAGCTAGTATCGGAATCCTTGGCGTCGACATATCGAATAGTGTGCAGTTTCGTGGTCACTTGGAAGGGAAGGCCAAATTGGCCTCAAAAAAGCTTGGCGTGCTCAGCAGAGCGAGACAGTATTTAATGCCGGCACATCGCTTGCAACTTTACAAAGCGCAAGTTCGGCCCCACATGGAATACTGTTCTCATCTCTGGGCCGGGGCACCCCAGTGCCAGCTCCTTTCACTTGACCGCATCCAGCGCAGAGCGGTTCGAATCGTCGACAACCGAGTTCTTTCTGATCGGCTCGATACACTGGCACTGCGTAGAGATGTTGCATTTCTTTGCGTATTTTATCACATCTATCACGGGGCGTGCTCTGAGGAATTGTTCGGACTAATTCCAGCCGCTCAATTTCACCATCGCACATCGCGACAAAACTCGCGTTACCATCCATACCATCTGGATGATTGGCGGTCCACCACTGTGCGATTTAGAAGAAGTTTTCTCCCTCGCACAACTTCCTTGTGGAATCAATTACCACCAGCGAATTTTCCGGACCGATACGACTTAGGAACCTTCAAGAAAAGAGCTTACACCTTTCTAAAAGGCCGGCAACGCATCTGCAATTCCCCTGGTGTTGCGGTTGTTCATGGGTGGCGGTAGTCACTTACCATCAGGTGAGCCGCATTCTCGTTTGCCCCCGCTTCTATAAAAAAAAAATTCTGTGGCGGCACAATCGTGACGCACCACCAGAATAGTATAGTATGACGTCACTTATATTTGTAGCGGCTTCATCTCCATGCACTGTTATTTATGTGAAGAATAGAAATGCGCCAGATAACGCACATCTTTATCCAGAAGCAGCTTCCGCAACGGAAAGCAATTTCTATATGGATGACTATCTAGAGGCATTTCCCGACGTGACGATGGCCAAAAGGACAGTAAACAATATTCATGAATTACATAAACATGCGTCTTTCCAACTAAGGGGATGGGCTAGTAACAGACCCGAGGTTTTATGTAAAATGGAAAATAGATATAAGAGCGACAGTGTTTCACTAGGTGATAGGGAGCACACTGAACGCGCCTTAGGTTTGATTTGATTTGATCAAATGAAATGCGTTAAGTTTCTCCATAAGCCTTTGTAATACACCTGGAGGTGTTAGAAGGTTTACGATCGCCTACGAAGAGGGAGATAACGAGCGCCGTGATGTCAGTCTTCGATCCATTAGGATTTGCATCATCCATAACGGTCCAAGGAAATTCGCTAATTCAGCAAGCATGGAGAATGGGCATCAAACGGGCAGAAGCGATGTAAGAAGTTCATGCTTCAGCAAATTATCTTTAGAACTAGGAGAATATAACCTCCTCCGCTTGAACGGGTGTTTACCTTTCAAGTCTAATTTGACAGAAGAAAGAAGAAAACCTGTCGTCTTAGACGGTAAACGTGAAATAGTTAAAATGATGATTAGAAAGTTCATGATCATTTCGGACATGCCAATCACCAAACGGTGATGAATGAGGTGAATGAAAAATGTTTTGTCTTGAACTTACGTAATATAGTACGTAGTGTGATGTGATGTATTTCACATCACTGTCAGTGGTACAGGACATACAGGTCAAATCCACAGATCGTGCCACAAGGAAACCTTCTTCTGGAGAGAATAGCTAACCATGAGCCACCCTTCAGGTGTTAAGCCGTAGATTATTGCGGACCTATGAATGTGTCTATAGGAAGACGACACTAAAAACGTTGGGGTGTTTCATTCACGTGTCTGACCACCAGAGCAGTGCATCTGGAGTTAGCAGCATCATTGACACCAGCGTCAATGCTAATGGCGTTAAGGCGATTTGTCGCAAGAAGAGGAAACCAGCCGTTATATATAGTGATAACGGAACGAATTTCAAAGCTGCGAATAAGGAGTTAATGCAAGCATGTGAGGAGTGCTATAATAGCATGAAAGATGAATCTTATACAAAATACATTAAGTGGAAATTTATACCACCTGGAGCGCCATACATGGGGGCTGCTTGGGAAAGATTGATAAGATCGATTAAGATTGAACACAGTCTTAATCGATCTTATCAATCTTCTTTCTACTTTTCAATTAGTAAAAAGTAGGCCGCGAGAGGAAGTTCTGCATACGTTGCTATTAAACAGAGCACACCGTAAATTCCAGACCTTTAGTTACAAATTATATGGATAGTTCTGAAGAGGGTTTGACATCCAATCATTTTCTTCTCAGGCGCTCATGTGGAGATCGTCCATCTGAGTTATTTATGGAGCGACATCTGACGGGTCAACTCAGCTGGAAAACCGCTCAGAGGTTAACCGACCATTTTTGAACGAGATGGCTGAAGGAGTACATGCCTGCTCTGATACCTCGAACGGGTGATAATGGAAAGTTCATGGAACCAAAAGTGGGTGATATTGTCTTGATATTCGTTCGTTCGATCATTCATTGCCACGAAACACATGACCGAGAGGCAAGAAGGTACAAAAATATGGTCTTTACAGTTAAAAATATAATTTAAGAACACTGAAATAATTAAAATGGTATAGTATATCTCACAGCTCTTAAGAAGAGTCACAAAGCTTTATTTTCGTAAAAAAAAATAGTATAGACTTGGCCAAATTTTATTTATAGAATCATTAAGTGAAGCCTTTCAGTGATATATTTTTTTAAATATACTTCAGACTTCCCAGCAACTGTCCGACGACATTATTAATTTATATTTTAACGACTTGGTTAATAAGAATGCAATTTAAATTACGAAGTTATTTCACGAATTTATTACCTAATGTAAGATAAATAAATTTCTTATTTAATATGAAAGTGTACTAAAAAAATTTATTATCGTTTGGCAATACTACTCTTATTATTTTTACAGAAACTTCCTACTTAAATTCATTAGTCTAACACATAATAGATTTGCAAATTATAGTCCTATTATGCGTTAATGTAGTAACAAACATTACAATAGGGTCTGATTGCGAATCATCGCTCAGTTAATACACTCAGGCTATGGTATAATAGTAGCGTTTATTTTGTAAGCAACAATGAACCGTAAATTAATCATAAACGTGATATAAGGTAGAGAATAACATTTTCTAGTTTTCTACTTTTGTGAAACATAATCTAATCTTATATCTTTAATAGAATCGTTTTTAAAATGTTAACACAATGAAATAATTTATTATAAATAAATATGCACTTATAACACAATATATGTATTCAATTAATATTTGTACAGAGCACTCAATATTACAGTTTTTGTAATCACGATACTTAATTTCACTTTGACTAATTCGACGCGTGTTCTCAAAACAGAATGCCCAAGAATCATGATGCACCCTAATTTATACATTTCCCTTTTCACTTCACATTTCCCTTTCCACTTCTCTTCCGTTGTGCACGAAGAGGGGCGGCCGATGTTGGTTGCCAACAAAAATATACTTATGAGTGAAAAATCGAAATGTGGTTGATTTTTTATAGGAATAGGGTGACAAGCGAGCACACAGTCCATCTGATAGTAAGTGGTTGCTGTGGCCCATACACATCTACATCTATTTTCGATTAGGAATCAAAATGCAGATGCGTTGACGCCCATGAGGACTAAAATGGAATTCCTCGTTTCCAGTAAAAAGGATCTCCGGTTTTCTACACTCACAATACGAAATACAGGAGCAACAAGCTGCTATTTTTGACTGGTATTCTGTGAGAGCGTGGTCCTTCCGCGGTCAAGTAGACCAATTCGTGCTACAACTATACAATTAGTATAGCTGCAGCATGGCTTTACCACGTCTAAATTGTGATATACCAACAACATACAGGTAAGGTTTGGTATTCTAAATCGCAACAAATAATTGATTTCACAACTGATTTAAGAATTTGCATCTGCTGTGAAAAATCAAAATTATTATTACAAGAAACCGGATCCAACTATAACATTCTGCACCAGTCTGTGTAGAATTAAGTTTAGCATACACCGGATTAGACTAGATACAGTGCTCGAATCCTAGCCGAGACAAATATTTGTGTTAAATCCAAAATTGTTGATTTTGGGACACACCATAATTTATACATTAGATTAGGTAAATATTAGTATGTAAGCCTTTCTGTATTCTACACAAATACTAACGGTAAATTATACCAACGGTTATTTACCTATTCTATGCTAGTGTTGACTACTGTCCTATCTGATTGTAGGTGTTGATGTAGCCGAGGTTGGCAAAGGGCAACTGTTTAGCATAAAAAGTTCCTATTCTGTCCTGCTTTGAAGACGCTTACTTTATTATCGTATGGAATAACGGCTGATAATATGTACTATAATCGCGTAACTCACTTTAAATCGTATTTCAGATGTGGACCTAGCTGCTATTTTCAACTTTTATTGTAATGAAAATTTTTCAAGTGTCCACGAGTGCTAATAGACAATCACCTTTTATAAAAATATGGTTATAAAAGTAAGCTATAAAAAGTACAGACTCTAAAAACGAACACCTATAGACTTACAGCTCAATATTATTGAATATATACTATTTCTGTACTCTCCAGAAGACTTATACTTATTCTTTAACGCACCCGTAACCGTCCACTGCCAATATATAAACTAGATGATTATTGAGAATTACCGGTGTTCGTTTTCCAATTGATGGACAATTTATAAATAACTTAAGCGTTACGTGTTGATGATACGAGTATGGTATACCGATCAATTATCGCATCATCGCTATCTTCCGGAAAGTCCGAAAATAGATCTGTATCCATCTAAGACGCTCCTGTGGTGAACATTTATGAATCTAGAGATGGTTGAGATACTCTTCAAGCCCTCGTATTTTACGACGCATTCAGTACTCCATGGAACTGCCCGCTTTCGTGAGTATTCCACTGTTTCTAGTTCCTAAACCTTAAGCCCACCTAAATTAATTAACAGGGATATTTGTTTGTCGTTTCCTGATGGGAAATGTGACGTAAAAGTCCGTGCACTCCCAGCTTCAATGTCGTTAAAATACCTTAAGAATCACCTCTACCGAACATGACTATAATAATGTAGCATGTACTACTTTTCATGCGCCTATTAGGTGTCTGTACGTAATCATTCTAAGATCTACAAATAAAATGAACACAACAACAAACACCAATTCACTAATAAGCTTAAATTCAATATAAAATGTTTTCCGAAAGATTGTTTTTAAAGTTTTTTCGTGTCTTCGTTTTTATTTTCTATTTATTGGAAAGTTAGTTTTTTATTAAAATGTTTTTTTTTATAGGATATGGGTGACAAACGAGCACACAGTCCACCTGATGGTAAGTGGTTGCTGCGGCCCATAGACATCTACATCTATCCTCTATTACAAATCAAAATGTAGATGCGTTGTCACCCGTGAGGACTAAGATGGAATGCCTCATTTCCAGTAAAAAGGGCCTCCGGCCACCTGCACTCACCAAGCGAAACGCAGAGGTAAACCGCTACTTCACGCTGGTTTTCTGTGAGGTTGTGGTACCAGCCCGGTTCGAGTCGGCCCATCCGTGCGACAGCAAAAGCTGCCGCGTGGCTCTACAAAGGCCCTGCACGGATGAAAATCTCACATGAATATCACAGATGAAACTTATGTAAATCAGGCCAGTTTTTTTTTAAATTCCAAGTAACCTGTTAGAATACTATGTAAGAAAAAAAAACACGGCTCGATGTCGATATTATATAAGATGACACGTATTCCAAATATAAATAAAATACTTGTATTTTATTAAACGCTACACCGTTCACTTTATAATTCTAAACAAAGCCGCAAACTGAAACATCGCATGCTATTGTTAAAAAAAATTAAAAAGATAATTTAAAAGATTGCTACATACTTCAAGAGAACAAAAGATACCGTTTTTGATATTTTGAAAGGAAGCCATTTCTATTTAAAGTTGTTTTTTTCATTTATTCTTGGAAATATCTATTGTTGTTATTTGATGTTTCGATGGACATATATTGTGATTTAAATTATGGATGCCATTTTAACGAATAAATGATCTGTATTTTATATCATCATCATCACTTCCGTTCACAAGTCCACTGCTGAACACAGGGCTTCCCCAGTTAATATAACAAAACGCGGTCCCGAACCATCTGCATCCATCATACTTCAAACATGCCTTACTTTGCTAAATACGTAAATAGATTATAAATAAATTTGATCACGAAATAAAAACGATAAGTAACTCTACTTATGCTAGAGAAATAGCGCCAGCCAAGTGTAATATGAAATAATTAATTAAAAAATATCAAAAACCCGACTGCAAAAAGACAATTTAAAAGTAATGCACTAAAAATACCGAAACAAGATTGAGAACAGAAAACTAAATTAAAATAAACTATAAAAAAAGTAAACTCTACTTCAGTTTGTTCAGTCTGTTTTAAATTTTGAGATGAAAACCTAAGTTAAATCCGCATCAAGTTTAGTAGCAGGCGGGACTCAATTGCAAATTATAAACCAAAAGAAAATTATTATGGGTTCCGCTTGCTACTAAATTTATATATATAGATTATAAGACCTTTAGTGTACTTTAATACCCTACTCGATAGGTTTGGTTAATTTTTTTTATTGACGTATTACTATTTTGCGCACGAAATCCGCCATTTTGTTTATTTTTTCAAACAGCATCTAAAAGCACTTGGATTTTATAAGACAAATAAAACGATACCTTAATTGTGAAAATCCATCCAGTCGTCGGAAAGATACGAGATAATAAAGAATAAGTATATAGTATTGTTGGGAATGAGGGTAAAAAAAATAAAAGGAAATACGATCAAATTAAGGTAGAATGGTAATCTCCCACTTGTTTTAGCAGTACAAAGTATCGCACAGGCGACTAATAGGCATCAGTCTATAATTCTAAGAGTCCCAATGTCGTTACTATGCCCGTTGTGGTATTCTACTAGTGTAGGCAAGGAACTCGTACCGGTAGGCGAAGTGTAGGGTGACCCCTCACGAGATGGAGTGATGACCTGGTAAGACATGCAGGAAGTCGATGAATGCAGGTGGCTCAGGACCGTGCTTTGTGGCATTCCTTGGGGGAGGCCTATGTTCAGCAGTGGACTTGTGAAAGGCTGTAATGATGATGATGATGATGAGGCAAGGAAGAAGTTGCTGAGAGGCTGCCCTATGTTACATTGAGATTGGTAGTGATGCTGTTGGTTTGCATACTTTGGTGTTATCATGAAATTGGATCCTGATAGTAAGCAGGGCTTGTTACCTAGTAAAGTTCTTTTATTTAAATACTTTTGAGGATAATTTCTAACATCAGAAGTGGAATAGTTTATTACATCAGAAGTGGGATTAAAGCCTTTTCCTGCAGCTCTACATTCTAATGTCTTACATCAGAAATGGGATAAAGATCCCTGTTACCGTCCACATATATATAATCTCTGAATAGTGTGAGAGTTATAATGTTTGTGAAGGACTACGATGCGACTCGCGTATCATATTATCGACTTTGTTTTTATGTTAAATGCCCTAATAAAATCTGCTGTTCTATTTACGACATTCACGTATCATTAAAGTGTAAAGTAAAAGTATAAAGTGAAATATTTTAAGCCAAAAGTTAAATCTTTTTGTTTAATTTATATTAAAAGTACTCGCGAGTACTTTCATTGTATCTTAACGTACCCGAATATGCTTACAAATTAATGTCGAAAGAAATGCTGGAGGTATAGAAGAGTTATAGTTTTGCATTCAGTGGAAATTTAACTTGCTCGAGTTTTGTCATATTTTCATAGTTCATGTGAGATATGATTTGCGTGGGCTCAAAACGTGTAGTGATGTACCTATAAATAAATGTTTAACTTTATCGTGCTGTGGATTGAAAAAAAAATTGTAGCCTTTTTGTATTCTAACATGTTGATAAGTGTTACAGTTTACTCCAAATAGTCGATGACTAATTGGACATGGTCCGGTGCGGCCGAGCCGTAGTAAGTTTGAAGTTGCACCGCTACAACCTGCAACTTATTGGCGGATCTTGCGGCAAATCAATTCAAGCGGCTGCCAAGCACATGGTGCTTTGGCGTGGCAATTGGACGTCTGACACTTGCTCAGTTTTCGTTGCGAGTGGTGAACAATGTCACGCGGATATTTATCCGGCCGAGACGAATAAATGACTGTTGGAATTTGTGTGATGTCGTTTTTGCAATGTGTGATATTTTTATACAGTTGCTCTTTATATTTGCAATGTCTGCGATGGCCTACGCCTCTGCATGCAGTTGCCTTTTGTAATGCATAGATCTTGAGCAGTGACTCCTTCCCTTTGGAGTATGTGGTGGGATCAATTTCTCCATATAGTTACACATTCAATGTGTGCAATGGTTTGTGAGTGCCATGAAACACAGTTGCCGTTTCTTAAGAAAATGTGTGGTGAACTTTGGAAGTACCGAATTCTATGGTACATTTATCTTCATTTCTTTTAGTTTTTAGTTTGCAATTTATTTGTTTCATGCACCTGAAACGTATTATATCTGTTTCAATCTTAAATTAATTTGGATACCTATTTTGAGAGACCAGTGTTGGATGTGCTTATAAGTGCACGCTTGTGCATCTGACGTAGTTGTTTCCATCTTTTTTTTTTTTGTTTTTTACATTAAAATTCAATATGAAAAAGGTTTCTCGTACAAATTAACGCTTACTTTGAGCTTATGTCAACAGCCACTGGAAAGTATGCAAACTTGATGCCTATGCCTACAGTGTTAAAGTCTGGACAGCTCACTCGCTAGTGCGGTGCTGCGGCTTGCTGGCGCTGGTGCGTTACAGCGACTTGCTGACGCGATTATAGCGCGGCGGCTCGCTGGCACTGGCACTGGCTCGCTAGTGCAGTGAGACTGCTTGCTGGCGGAGTGCGTTGAGCTGGTTGGCCTGTGTCTTCAGTGTATAATACGATCTGTGCCGTGTGCGCAGTGTTCTTCAGAAAAATTGTATTATCTAAGACGTGCGTTAAACTCTAGTAGGAAGCGTTGTATACTAAAATCTGATTTGGATGATTTTTTCAGTTCTGTAAAAGTTTAGCATGGTCAGAAAGGGCCGAGACGGGAAATTCTTATTAAGCCGGTAACGTTACCTTGGCCTCCACATGAGGTGTGTGTTTGCCCCATGCTTACTTTGAGGGTAGTAGTTACATATATGTCAGAAATAGCTAACGTAGTGCTTCCTTTCTGAAAGAGACATATTGAGATATGCTAACGTTGTGCCTCTTTCTCGAAAGTAGAACTCGGACAAGCTAACGTTATGCCTCTATAACGTCTAGCTTAAGTTATGCTAACGTTGTGCCAATGACTTGTGTCTATGGGGTTAAAGCCTTTTTCTGTAGCTCTACATCTTAATTTCTAATTAATAATAATAATAATAATTAGTATACCAAGAAAAATACTGTAAGTATTTTTCTTGGTATTCTAATTTACTACTAGCTTGAAGTATCGTTGGTGCCAGAAAAAAAGGATAAATTGTTATAATCTAAAGTAATATTATGAAGAGAAAATATTTTTTTTGTTTGTAATGGTATGTAACGTAACTCTGAAAGTACTGAACGCATTTAAAAAAAATTTTGACCTATAGAAAGCTACATTATCGGTGGGTAACATAGGTTATTTATTATTTAAAAAAATTAGAGATCCCTAAGGATCCAGTGTTTAAACCCAAGGGATCAAAAAAATCTAAAATATATACCACTGAAGCCTCCTTCCAAATCATTGGAAATGTACCGGTTGTAAAGGGCATGTTAAAAATCATAAAAAGGGATATGCCAGCTTCTCACGACATTTTAACATACTCGTAAAATCTTGGGGAATACACTCACAGCCTGCACCTTTATGTCGATCTAGTTTTTAACTGGGATAAAATTTCATCAGAGCTAACAGTTATACAGTTATGGTGTTAAGACAACAATTTGTAACTGTATGAGTCCAGTAACAAGCATCGAATTCAAACATACTGTCACATTTGGAATTGCCAAAAATACAGAAGAGCAGCAATCGGCAAACATCGTTACAGTTGTCCTCACCTTCTGACGCTTGATCATTATTAAAATTTAACTTAGATGGGTATGCACTGCGATTGCCTCTCTTATGCTTTAAGAACTACCATAATAATTTAGGGTTTGACTTAAGAGAAGATTCGACAGATAATATATAATTTTTGTAACAATTGGTAGCTAGGTTATTACAGCGCTTTTTTTAATAGTTCAAAAGATAATTCATCGCGTGGATTCCCATACTTAGAGAAGAGTATACGGTGTTTATTTTTTTTAATTCAGGCGACGTATTAGTTCTTTAGTGAACCAGACAGGATGTTTGTGTAGTTTAGGTTTTTTCTTTGGAACATGCTTCTCTATAAAATTAGTAAGAATTGAGTAATTTTTTTTACGATACAGTCTACGCTATAACATTCAAGGAATTCTTTCTCCCAAAAAATATTACTGAAATTATTAATAATCGCTTCGTAATTTGCCTTAAGGAAGTTCCGTTGTAAGTTGTTGTAATAGATTAGAGTTTTAGTTTTTTTTTTTTTTATAGGAGAGGTGGCAAACGAGCATGCGGTATCACCTGATGGTAAGTCACTACCGCCGCCCATGAACAACTGCAATACCAAGAGAATTGCAGATGCGTTGCCGGTTTTTTAAAAAGACGTAGGCTTTTTTCTTGAAGGTCCCTAAGTCGTATCGGTGCGGAAAAATCGCTGGTGGTAATCGATTCCACAGGGAAGTTGTGCAAGGAAGATAAGATTTTCTAAATCGCACAGTGGTTATCCGCCAATAATCCAGATGGTATCGATGGTATCGCGAGTTTTGTCGCGATGTGCGATGGTGAAATTGAGCGACTGGAATTAGTCCGAACAATTCCTCAGAGCACTCCCCGTGGAACATGCGATGAAATACGCAAAGAGATGCAACATCTCTACGCAGTGCCAGTGAGTTAAGCCGATCGGAAAGAACTCTGTCGTCGACGATTCAAACCGCTCTGCGCTGGATGCGGTCAAGTGGAAGGAGCTGGCACTGAGAAGCCCCTGCCCAGAGATGGGAACAGTATTCCATGTGAGGCCAAACCTGTGCCTTGTAAAGTTGCAGGCAATGTGCCGGCATGAAATATTGTCCCGCTCTGCTGAGCACGCCAAGCTTTTTAGATGCCAATTTGGCCTTCTCTTCCAAGTGACCACGAAACTGCACGTCACTCGATATGTCGACGCCGAGGATTCCGATACTGGCTGAGGCATCAAAGAAAGTACCTATGAACTGAAGAGACACGACAAAGGGGTTCATTTTAGTGATAAATGCGCAAACTTGTGTCTTCTGGGGATTGAACTGGACTAGATTTAGTCGCCCCCAATCCGAGACTTTGTTCGATAAAGTCTCGACTTCACAAGTTTGTTCCGGTACTCGGCAACGTTTTAGTCTGTAATATTTAATACCTGTCTTTAGTACTACTAAAGACAGGTATTAAATTTTCCAAAGGAGGATAGTAGAAATGGACATTGAAAATAAGGTAATCCACAGCGTGTGTATAGCCGGCCCACTGCCACTTCAGCGTACTAATCCGTTGAACTATGTCGGTTACTCTGGTTCTACTGCGGATATCCTCATTTTTAAGTTTATCACGCAGAGACACGCCGAGCATAGCCCTCTCCATAGCTCGCTGAGCGACCTTGAGCTTCCTCATACGGCCAGCAGTGAAGGACCTCGTCTCAAATCCATAAGTCATCACTGGCAGCACGCATTGGTTGTACAATTTCGTTTTCAGGTTTTGAGGTATGTCTGACGAGAAGATGTGTCGTAGCTTCCCGAACGCTGCCCAGCCGAGTTGAATCCGTCGATTGACCTCTCGGTCGAAGTTGGACTTACCTAGTCGGACTATTTGTCCCAGGTAAACATACTCGTCAACAACTTCGAGCTTAGTGCTCCCAACAACTACCGGCATAGGTGTAACATGGACGTTAAACATGATTTTTGTTTCGTCCATATTCATCTTAAGACCTATCCGTTGGGAGACACTATTGAGGTCATTGGGCATAGTGCTTAGATCCTCCAGCGATTCTGCCATAAGGACTATATCGTCAGCAAATCGAAGGTGAGTGGTGTACTCGCCATTGATGTTAATACCGTATCCTTTCCAGTCCAGTAGCTTGAAAACGTCTTCCAATGCAGCGGTGAAGAGTTTCGGGGATATAACGTCACCCTGTCGTACACCCCTCTGCAGTTGGATATGTTTCGTACTCTGATTCTGTCCTCGGATAGCCATCGTAGCTCTACTGTACAAACACTTCAGCACTTCGATATACAGTCAACTTGGCACCGCTGAAGGGACTGCAGCACCGCCCAAATTTCGACGGAATCAAAGGCTTTCTTATAGTCCACATACGCAAGGCAAAGTGGCAGATTATACTCCTCTGTCTTCTGTAAAATCTGCCGCAGGGTATATATATATATATATATATATATATATATATATATATATATATATATATATTCCTTAACGAGGCTAAATTGATCTCCTATACTACTTAGAGAACCGTGGTAGCTCAGATGGTTAGCGCTCGCGGTAAGCAACCCAGTTTTGATCCCAGTCGGCAGCAATGAAATTGTTAATTGCA
This sequence comes from Parnassius mnemosyne, assembly GCA_963668995.1. Taxonomy (NCBI): domain Eukaryota; kingdom Metazoa; phylum Arthropoda; class Insecta; order Lepidoptera; family Papilionidae; genus Parnassius; species Parnassius mnemosyne. Next base: position 16,207,145 of record CAVLGL010000079.1, on the reverse strand, counting down.
ACGTACTGATTTACCACGTGCTCGGCAGTGAAGGAAAACATCGTGAGAAAATCAGCATGTCTGAGAAATAAGAAAAAAAGTATTTCGAAGACATGTGAAGTTCGCCAACACGCATTGGGGCAACGCGGCGGATACTTCCTTGCCCTAAAACCCTCTCAGAAATGAGATGAGGCCTGTGCCCAGCAGTAGGACGTATATAGGCTGTAACTTTAACTTTTAACTTTAACTACTTAGTTTATCTTTGAGGTACTTGTTTAAATCACCGATAAATGTAGACATAATATAATGCATTACCTCACGTAGCAAAACGCGCATCTCTGTATGCGTGACATAGGTAGTGACTTTGTTGTTTGTTTGGAACTTCTTCGAGTAACTTTAAAAGTAAAATCTGCCTTGCCCGTTGGTGTTGAGGGCCGTAATGCGGTATTCGCATTATCTCCTTTTGTTTGTTTATTTTAACACAAAGGACAGATCCAATACTTTACGATAAGCGAAGATTTTTGACATTGGTCGTTAGGAGTAAAACTTTAACGTAGGTTATGGTAATAGTTCGCACGTCTTGAAGAGCCTTTTAAGTCATTATCAGTTTTCTCATTTTTACAAGCAGCGCACTCATTCGACAGTCGACGCTCGAGCTAAAGGCAAGTTATGCAAAAGTGCTGTTCTCGCGGTGGTGAGGCTTTGTACTCTGTTTCTGTCTTCTGTTACTCTTGTGTTTGTACTCTGCACACAAGGGCGTAAACGATAATCTCTACAGCCCATGTAAAACAATCACGCCAATCTAATACTTATAAGCATCACCAAATCAGCATATAATCCCATTCACTATGTAACTTTTAATGTGTCACAAATTTTTTACTCGGAGAAAAAAAAGAAACACGTCCACTTCTAACGGCGACTGAGACTGAACTCCATATTATTATTTGTCTTTTACATTCAGACTTCAAGTCATAACTCTGCTATCATAATGCTTATGCATCATAGAGACCTTCTATATTAATGCTTTTGTATCATAGACCTTACTATAATAAGTCCCTAATATAGGGACATATACATTGTGCAAGTAGACTGACTGCTACTAGTACATATACATTGTACTAGTAGCAGTCAGTCTCCCGACCACCCCACATATATGTAAATACATCGTTATGTGTCTCCGGCGACTCCTCATACAAGCAATTATTACATGAACACCCTCCAGTAATAAAAGAACACCCTCATTAACTTTATTGACCCATTTTTCAATTATATTACAAATGTTATCATTGCATCTGTTATATTGCAATCTTTATTATTGCAATATAATCGGTTTGTACTTCTTTTAATTAATTCATTTATATGAATATTTTAATCAGTTTTTTAATAAATTTAAAAGTTTTTTAAAGATAATATTAAGCCTTTACTATATTGTAATACTTAATATTTGAAATGAATATATTTGAATGTTATGCTTATTAACGCATTTGAATTAATCAAAACATTATATCTATGATATTTTAATGTCTTTATATTGAATATAATTATTTATTATTAATAATAATAATGAGCCGTCACAATATGCTGAAGAAACAGCATTGGTGATAACACGCAGCCTTGTGAAACACCAGTGTTAATAGGCTTGTAATCGGAGCATGGACAGTCTACTACGACCTTGATGCTTTGATCTGCAAGAAACTGGTGATCCAATTGCAAAATTTCTTGGGAAGCCCATAGGAAGGAAGCTTTGAAAGAAGCGGTTTGTGCCTAATCCGATCGGCCTTCGGTATGTCAAAACTAACAGCCAAGGTCTCCCCCTCGGACTCTACTGCCTCAGCCCATCTATGAGTTAGGTTACCCAGAAGATCACATCCTTATTCTTAAAAATAATGGAAACATTGTCAACTGCCAGGTATTGAGGTACATTGAGGACCATCCACTGATTAGTGACTGCCAGTACGGTTTCTTTCGGGGTCACTCAGATAGTGATCTTCTCGTTTACCTAACACTGATGTGCGCAAGCAGTAGAGTCCAAAGGGGAGGCCTTGACGGTTAGTTTAGATATAGCCATCGCCTTCGATCGGATTCGGCACACAATACTTATTTCGAAGCTTTCCTTCTATATGCTTCCCGAAAATTGTGCAATTAGATCACTAGTTTCCTTGCAGATCGGAGCATCATAGTCGTAGTGAACAGCGCATCCATTATGCTGCTTATTAACGCTGGTATTCTATACAAGTAAGTAAAAATCGAAGCATAGTTTTTTTCCGGACCAGCTGACCCATATGTACTTGAGCATATACTATAATACACTGCAGTGTGGCACTTCATTGGTTAGGCAAATAAAGGATATCTTTTTTAATTTACAAATACTATAGAAAGCAAGTATATATTTGAATCAAAGAAATACAGTAAAATAGTTATTACACATACAACGTTCTTTTAGACTTGAATTTCTAGTTTTCAGTACGTCAAAGGGAAAAACCTTTTATATTAAAGTCTACTTCTCTAATCTTGAGACAACTTCACATAAGGGGTACACGTAGGTAGAAGTTACGCAGGTAAAATGTATGTCTTTAATTCTTTTTAGTAGTTTTTCCTAATATATTCTGAAATTAGGTTTAAAGAATAAATATATATACAGATGTTATGTACAAAATTTTCGTAAAATTGATGTCGTTAATAATTAAATAAAAACCGTTTTATAGAACTACATTTATTGTAAGTCTGAGTAGCATCGTCGTCGTTTTTTTTTACTATATAAATCAGTGATTGACTTTATCCTACATTGTGGCCGTTGGAGCAGTATGATAACTGCAGCACGAATAGGTTATATCGACTCATCAAGTGCGCTCGTGTACAATCTTAACGTAACTAACGAGAACAGTACCTGACGGGAACCGTAGATCCTATTTCCTAATCCAAGGGATTCTATTTTAGTTCTTAAAGACAACAATGTATTTTTGATTTCCAATCGAGGCTAGACTATGAGAGTCTATGTGCTACAGCATCCTCTTATCACTGGGTATCCTTTAGCCACCCTTAATTGTATGAAGAAAATTTTAACTTGATAGCATGTGGTGAAGTAGCTCATGATAGTATATCTCTTACCTTGAAGACATCTACGTCGTAAGATATACGTTTGCAAATTATACTACTTGTTTGCTGCACGCATTGCGAACGACGTAACAAACCATCTGGGTCAAATATCTGGGCAAGTCGACACTTCGCGGCAAAAGGGTAAAGACATGCATCTGGTACGTTTTGAATTCTACGAGTTTATGTTGATACAGTCTTTTGCTAACTATTATACATTATATTTAACAGTATTTGAATATGGTCTGCATTAGAATATTAAAAATTTCAACTGGATGTTTTGTTTACTGTAAACGGAAACATTGCAGCGATCAATCCATTCCAGTGAGACATTATCATAACGGATGATTTTAGCTCAGTATGAACAATAAAAGCATGTGAAGTGAATTTTCCAATAAATGGTAGGAAAATTAATTCCTTTTAATTTCTGGTTTACGACACGAAACAATAAAACGAAAGTACTTTAAGCTTAAAAGTATATGTTTTATAATTATTTCCTAGAAAATATGTACTTCTACTTACTTTTATAATTGGTAATTTTCAAATATTATAAATTATATAAGTTCGTGGCATTTTCGATAATAAATAAAATAACATTTTCAATAAATTTGTTAACTCAATTATTTTAAGGCTAATAAGGTTATATAATAATTATTACAAATAGTAATATAAATATATATGGCTAATAGATGAAAAATTATATATAAATATATATATATATATATAACCTTGAGTGGCAGCTTAGTCAGATGGAGTGATAACCTGTTAAGACCAGCAAGAAGTCTATGAGTGCAGGTAACCCGGGACCGTATTTAATATCGTTACTTCGAGAAAGCCTAAATTCAACTGTGGGCTTTAATGACGATAATGATGATAATGGTAGATTATACACAGTGGAATTATGATGGTTTGTAATGAACGAACGAAAATAACGAAAGATCTAGAAGCCGTTTTATAATTTACCTATCATAGTAATTAAACAACAAAGCATTTCTAATATGGTAGAAGGTCTATTATTGGATCGGTTTTCTATATTAATAAAAGTTAGTATAATAGGAAAATCAAACAAATTAAATCATTACACATTTCAGTCAACGTGTAACACAATATCAATTTTTGTAAAGGAATATTCACACTCTCGCTATTTTATGGCTGCAGTACCTACGAAAGCAGCCTAAATCGGCCTAGCTATTTCCAAAAAATCAGTAAACACACACACACACATGGAATACACAGGGTTATTTTTCAAAGAGTAACCAAATATTAAACTTAAGTTCAAATATTTAAATAATAACTAGCTGTTCCCCGCGTGTTATTTGGAGTTTAATTTTATTTTTGCGCGTAACTCTAATACTTTTTCTAAAATGTAAGTAGCCTAAGTTACTCCTTATAACATCAGCCATCTGCCAGTGAAAGTCCCGTCAAAATCAGTTCAGCCGTTTCTGAGATTAGCCGGAACAAACAGACAGACAGACAGACAATAATTTTAAAAATTGTATCTTTGTTATAAGTACCGTATATACTTTCATATGCATTTAGTAAAAAGCTGTTATTTTGACATTACAACAGACACTTCAATTTTATTTATTTGTATAGATATTCTTTGACGCCTGTTTATATTTAGGGAAGGTAAATTTTCTCTTCACTTAGTTTTAGCATGCTTTTTCAGAAATGTTTACTTAAATGTGTTTTTATATTCATGTGCGAATTGAGGTTTCTAATCTAACATCACAATAGAAACGATATAAGACATGACTTGATAACATTCGCATGTTTTGTGATAATTGGAAGCGTTTGTCAAAAATCCTCAGCAAACAAAAACAGCCACCCCAGCCACCAGGGCTCTTGAATTTTAGAGACCATGGGCGTTTAACCCTTTCGCTGTCCCGTGAACTATACGTAGGTCACTCAATAAGTTTTGAGATATACAAAAAGTATTCTAGATACTATTAATATTTATTTTACATCTTTTCAAAATATTCTCCATCGTGCTCTATACAAAGTTCCATTCGCCTAAACTAACTCTGAAAACACTTTTGTCACTCTTGATCTGACAAGTCGGAAATAGCCTCTTCGTAGGCAGCCACGGCTTCTTCGGCGCTTGAAAAATTAGCTACTAAGCCCGTAGCTTGGTCACCCGCGGTGAACAAAGAGGAACCCCTTAGCTGGCCCGTATTGTAGGGCCGGCCCGAGGTGGCCACTCACTTCGGATGTGTGTCGGTGGGCTGTGGTAAAAGGGGTGTTCTCTCCACTCGCCACTCGCCCTATCCTCTGCGACTCTGACGAGGCCGCACCGTTGATGCGGTGGTGCTGGGGGGAGAGGAGTGTCGGTATTGCGAGACGCTGCTCTCCCTACCCTGCCGAAACTTGGTTGGCGGCGGAGCCAGAGACCAGATCCGTCGCTGGGGTCAGGAAAGCGGGTGCTACTAAGCGCTCGATTTTCCTGGCTCTATGGCCTCCGCGTATCGAACTCGGGGGGCGGGGGGGGGGTCCGATACGCAGGTGGAGTTGGAGGCAGTGGAGGGGGGTGTGTCTTGTGTTCCTGGTATGCCTTACCTGAGAACGAGAATGGGGAGGAGAGGTCCTCTCCCGAGAAGGGGCTGTCATGAGGCGGCCGGCGCAGTTGGGGCCGTGGATGCGTGCGAAGGCGTTCCCGTGGCCCTGCCAATATGCGGCGAAGGTGGTTCACCATGGGGTTATAGTCAATGCAAGTCCAACAAAATGCGTCCTTGAACCCGCGAGGCGGGTATGCGTAGGCATTTTCCCATGTAAAAAAAGGATGGTCTGAATGCTCCCCGAGCTAATGCCTACAATATTTTTGATGTCCGCAGATGTGATTCGTGGGTCTTCTCGCACCAACATTTCAGTAGTCTATACATTTTCTGCTGTTACTGTTGTTTGCGGGACCCTGGTTCTTTGGTCATCTTTAAGATTAATTTTACCCCTTTTGAATTCAGCAAACCACCTAAAAATTGTTGCGCGTGATGGAGCCCCCATAATGCTGATTGTAACCCTTGTAAACTTAATTTTTCGGTTAAACCAAATTAAAATCATAATATATCATAGCGCGCAAATGTTCACGGTTAAGCATTGAGTTATAATGTAGTACGCAGTACTTAATAGTAGTAGTTTTAAATGAAAAGCGCGGGAAGCGTTGCAGGAAAATTAATAGTACTTTGGTTTTTTTTTATTTTATCTAAGCAATTGGCTTATGGAGTTCTATTTTTAAATAAATTTGCTTTTTAGAAACATATAACACGGGTGCGTTCCATTTTTTAATTTCGAGCATCTCAAAACTTATTGAGTGACCTACTATTATAGGTCATTGCTATTGTCTTACTAGTGTGTCTGAAAACCAGAATAACTGGTCGATATTTATTTTTAATGCTTTCAATTATGATATCAAACGTTCTTCTTTAGTCTGCCACTAACTTTTATAAATTTGTATGACAAAAAATGTTTAATTTACGTATATATCTATATATAGGTTTAACTTAAGAATATACAAGTTTCGATACAGACAGAAAACAAACTTTTAGAACTTAATGATAAATACTTGAGTTACCATCTCCCACGCGATCCCTAAATGGTGGATATATATATATATATATATATATATATATATATATATATATATATATATATATATATATATATATATATATATATATATATATATATATATGACTTTTAGCGTAGTTTCGTTCATGAAATTGAAATAAGAATTTTATTGACGTCATATCATTTCAGAATTAATTGAGTGACTGTATAAAACCAGAAATTAAAATTGAGTCAATTTTTGTTTCAATGAAAACTGAATACTGCAAATTCAGTGGAAATAATTCTATATTTACTTTAAAAAGCTACTTTTGCTATATGACAATGAATGTATGTACAGTAGTACTCACTAAGTTTTCTTGGTGGTAAGCCTTATTTTTGCCTAGGAATTCATCCGGTTAAGTATTACTCACTGTTGTTTCGTTTTAATGAGTAGGAGAGTCAGTTTAATAACAACTTGTAAGGCATATATTTTCATCGTAGTTCTCACAGATGATAACGCATCTGTGACCATTTTTTGTATGAAGTTGGTAGGTGATAGTCCTATAAGCTGTAAATTAGCACAGGCATTTTGTTAAATCATTGGTCATACTAGTCTCGTCATTGTCTGGTGATATTTTGAAAAATGACGAAAATATTAGAAAAAAATAGAAAGGGATATAAAGAATCGGACATCTATAACTTGAACTGAGATCCATGCGACTTTATTTTTAAAAGTGATCTAAAACTCAGTGGCATCATTTCAACGGTCTTAAGTACACTCAAACCATTCGAAATTCTTTTGAAGTAGCAATTACAGACTACGCCAAAGTAAAGTTTCCAAATAGCAAGTACTTTCAAGCTTGTATTTGACGAATAAATCTGACCAAAATAAACTACACCACTACACTTACTAAAGCGCCTAAGTTCGCAACTGTATTTCTTATCATCTATCTGCCTACAATTATTATTTAATTTTAAAATATAAATTAATGAAGTGATGCCTTTACTTAAACATGTGTATTAAATAATTTATGGTGTATTATGCACATGAAGAAATCTGCTTTGATCTTTAAGTTATAGTGTATTATAACTTAAAGATCAAAGCATATTCTTTCATTGGTAATACACCATCAAATCTCGACGCTGATATTCAAAATAAAAATTCACTATAAAATTTTGTGATATTTATTTCTTTGCACTTACGTGATTTTTTGTAGTGAACTGCAAACTCAAAAGCACTTTAAGAATACCTTTAGCTGGTGCAGAAAAACATGCAGAAAAACTCTTATGATTGCCGTTTTCAATTATATAATAATTATAAAATTATAATATCTTACGCAAATCAAGGTTTCTTAGAGATGTCGATAATTACATTCATTAAAGAATTCAATTTCAGACTGCGGTAACCACCTGCCATTAGGTGGAATGAGTTGGTTTCTCACTTGTTTTATATATAAAAAACGATATTACATATTGGTCCTTAGTGACACTCTTATGAATAGATTTCTTAAAACTGTAGAACTATAGAATATATATATATATATATATATATATATATATATATATATTTGTTTCTTTGGATTCTTGTTTATCTATAAAATGGCTATATTTATAACGTAAACTCTAAGAAATATGTATATATCTATATTTATAACAGAACTGGTAAAAAACAAACAAATATTAAAGAATGCATCATATTATCTAACAATACTTAAATGTTTTGTCTTCTCTACTTTGTATTACATACTATAAAATCTTTATAAAAGCTTGTATCAGAGCGAAATGAAGTTACATGACCCGTAAAATTAAAAGTTCTTTAGAAAAAGCTACTTGGAATTACATTAATTTTGAAACTAGCACTAAAAAGAGACGATTTTAGTATTTTTATCAAGCTTATTAAAACAAAAACAATTAATTAGCTTGGCTCAGAATTTCAGAGCTCGTCCTCAATTTCATAATTTGCCAACAAACACAATAATTATTAATCTATTTTGTTAATTTATAAAGAAAAACTAGCTTTATTTCATTATTTTACGCAGAAGTAGAGCTTTTTGTGTCGGTTGTTGAGATTTTAGTATTAATGAAGCTTGTCGAGAGCAAAACTAAAAAAAAATTAAGTTTAGGCTATGACAAAAACTTCGAAAAAGAAATTATTGCTGTAAATGAAAAATCAAGTTTTCTCTCTTCCAAATTTAAAACCAAATTTTCACAATTATTTCTTCTGCGGCATGAACACGCCAGGTACCGGCTAGTTGTTTATAAATAAATAAAATTGACCAACAACGCGCGTGGTCGATTTGAACTTTCTGACATTAATGTTTGTGCTAATATAGTGCGTAACGAAAAACTCGTGAAGTCTTATGATTTAGTATTCGTATGTATAAGCGTATATCCATCGCATGGCCATACATCTCGAACTTGTTTCGAAGCTTTCCACTTATGCATTTTTAGCAGCCTGCGATGATTTAAGTTCCGTCGAAGATTATGTACGGACTTACTCGTACGAGTATATTCGAACTGAATGTAACAATTATCTTAAAGTACGCGTTTTTACGTAGTGATGTTGGTCAAAGTATTGTTATCAGTGATTGTTGCATAGTTTCTATTATGAATCATTAAAGTTATTTATTTTTGTTTCACATTATTCATTTTCTTTAATTATCAAATAGAAATAAGATTATTAGTCATTGTATTGTCATAATTATTATCATAGATAATTACGTTGTGGAGCAACGCTGTAGCTATTATAATATGGTTGTAGCTCAAATAGGTCAGTCGACGAGGATTGGACCACGCTCCCACAGAACACCAGCGTAAAATATCGACTTAACACTGTTGCGTTTCAAAACGCAACGGCTCAAAATTAGTTAGTCTGTGGCATAACTGCCGATGTTAAGTTTGGTTCAAGATGTCAGTCCTAAGAAAACAAAACAATTACAATTAAAAACAAACGTTAAAGTGAAGACCTACCGGCATTGACTTTTGTTAATTGTTAAGTGGCGAAGCTTGCGAAGTCACTTATTGATTTCACGATGTCTGTCCGTCTGTCCGTGTGTCCGTCTGTCCCACGATTATATCGAGAACGGTTTCGAATTTTCAAATTCTGTTTTCAGCAATCGATTACTGATTACCCAGGCATCTGAACCTCCTATTTTGAAACTGATTGCTCAACGGCAACCGTTAGAAACCGCTACAAAGCTGATTGCTTCGCCACTTTGCTATGCTGTTAGCTTGCTAGGTTTATTACTATTTGATAAGACATGTTAACAAACAAGTGAGATCAAGAGAAAAAAAATCAAAAGAATATTTTTTTATAGGATAAGGGTAACAAACGAGCACACAGCCCACCTGATGGTAAGTGGGAGATGTGGCCCATAGACATCTACATCTATCTTCGATTACGAATCGAAATGCAGATGCTTTGTCACTCGTGAGGACTAAGATGAAATGCCTCGTTTCCAGTAAAAAAGGTCTCCGGGTCTCTACACTCACCATACGAAACACATCAGCGTTAAGCTGCTATTTTACTCTGGTATTTTGTGCGTGCTAAAAAATAAATAAATAAATCATTGTTAACTTGGAAAGATAAATACAATAAAGTTACACAAAAAACATACGACTTTTGAAAAAAAATAAGTATTGTTGAGCGCCCTCTAGTAGAGCCAAGATGCCATGGAAAAACTTTAGAACTTTCTAGACCTATCGACACCTGGTCAGTCGGGACCGGTATGTACTCGAACATTCTAGATGTTACTACAGTAGAAGGTTCTGGAAATTATCTGAGGCCCTATATAAGGCCGGTATAGATCGCGACCCAGTCAGTGTTGAGTTGGCGATACAAGCGAATACTTCGAAGCGATACAACTGCGAACTAAAGTGATCAGTAGTACAATTGTGTTTTGTTATTAGTGTGGTTTTAAGTTGTTATTAGTTTTCTGTAATTAAAGTGTCAATTTTGGTAAATAACTCGGCAGTTTTTAGTTGTCTTGAACCCCAAGCTCGTAACAGTATGTACGAAATTTTACTTCTTCGCTTAATCACTTAGAGCGTTGAATAACTTTGTCAGATCCACTTCCTCCACTGGCTGCCATCTGTACTTGGGAAGCGGCTGCTGACACTACCGGAACGGCGTCTAGCTCAGCCATACACTCCACTTGATGAAGCGTACCGTCAAGAGTTATATGGATATAACCATCTCTAATCCAGCATTTCCATATGCTAAACTTTTGCGTGACCTCCATGACACCCTGCGACGGTTTTTTATTAGGTACTCGGATATTGTGACACCTGCGCCTTTTTTAAGTTTGGTTTTTGAAAACCAAACTTGGTTACGACCAGCAAAATCCCGAAACTAAACTAATACCGGTCATGGCTTATTTTCTGATAGACGTTCAAGGCGATTACAGCTGCTAAAAGAGGTATGGGATACATGAAAAACTTTGAGTTTGTCCATTAAAATAGAGGAAACTAATATAGATGTATCCTTAGTCTTAGCCAGCAGTAATATCTTACGTCGGCGTCTCATCTCTAGACGATCAATCTCTCTTCCAAGAAATTCTACCTGTTTCTGTACTGTTTCTAGAGCGGATAAGATGATTTATTTTAAAGTTGCAAACTCGGTTGCCAGTGCTGAAGGGGTGGTTGGGGTGGTCTTCACTAAGTTCTGTTAATTCGTTCATGTGAGGGTTGAACAATTCTGACATAACTGACAGTAATACTTTAAGTGCTTTTATAGTTATTTTTCAATGGAGATAATTCAACAAAGTGGAAAGAAGAATATATAAGGAAATTAAAGCTTGTAGTTATATAATTGCTACATGTATGTAACACACGTTAATATATCCTTTTTATCTACTAAGATGGAATACCTCGTAAAGGACTGCCTTAGGGGTGACAATACATCTGCATTTTGAATCTTATTTGAGGATAAATGTAATGTAGACACATGAGTAAAGAAACCGTACTGTAGATGTCTATGGGCTACATCATTAACTTACGATCAAGAGACTGTGTCCTCGTTTTTCAATCTTTATCATCATCTGAGGCATTACAGCCGCGAGTGGGCCTTATCCTGGTCCAGCAAAGCTCTCCAGTCCGATCTGTTAGAGGTTTTCCTTCTCCAACTTTTTACTCCCAAGATCTTGATATCTTGTTCGACGCCGTCCAACCATCTGAGCTTGGGCCTGCCTCGACTTCTGCGGCCCTCCGGTCGGCCTTCTAAAAGGCGCTTGGGTACTCTGGCCTCGTCCATTCGCGACACGTGCCCTGCCCAACGCAGGCGCCCGATCTTTAAGATCTTAATTACGTTTGGCTCATCGTACATTTGGTATAGCTCGTGCTTATAACGCGTTCGCCATCTCTCATTTTCCATCACAGCTCCGAAAATGCGTCTTAGTATTTTCCGCTCAAATACCAACAAGGAGTTTTCGTCTTTTTTGCTCAGCACCCAACATTCGGAACCGTAGGTGAGTATAGGTCTTAGTAAGGTTTTGTACAAGAGAAGTTTTATGCTTCTTAAAAGAAGTTTCGAACGTAAGTAACTTAGTAGTCCGAAGTAGCACTTGTTAGCCGCCATTATTCTCCTACTTACTTCTGAAGACACATCGTTGTTATCGGTTACTAAGGATCCCAGGTATACGAAATCATTGACGCTAGCGAAGGTGTTGTTGCCAATATTAACTCCTTGTAGTAGAATTTGCTGGTCTTTTGATGCTTTCAGGTACTTAGTCTTAGCCATGTTAACTTGGAGACCAGCCTCCGCGGCTGATTTTTCAAGAGCAAGGTATGCACTCTCCATTGCAGGTAGAGATCTTCCTATCACGTCGAAGTCATCCGCATACCCTAGAATTTGAACAGATTTGTGATAGATAGTGCCTTTGGTCTCGATCTTTGAGTCGCGAATACACTTGTCGAGAGCGATGTTGAACAGTAGGCACGAGAGCGCATCCCCTTGTCTTAAGCCGTCATTGGTTCTGAAGGGCTCTGATACATTTGTTTGAACTCTAACAACGCTCTGGGAGTTTCTAAGAGTCATCTCCGTCAGGCGCACGAGCATTGTTGGGATGCCAATCTCCATCATAGCCTGGTACAGGAAACTTCTGTGCACATTGTTATAGGCAGCCTTAAAGTCTACGAAAAGGTGGTGAGTGTTCACGTTGTACTCAAACGGTTTTTCAAGGATCTGACTAAGCGAGAAGATTTGGTCTACTGTGGACCTGTTTGGACGGAACCCACACCGATACTCTCCCAAGCTGGATTCTACATATGGCTTTAGTTTATTAAAAAGCATATTGGCAAAAACTTTATAACCGGTGTTCAAGAGAGATATGCCTCGGTAATTATTGCAATCCAATATGTCGCCTTTCTTATGTAGGGGACAGATAACAGATGTATTCCAATCATCAGGCATTTTTTCATTGTTCCAAATTTGGAGCACCAGGTGGTTAAAATCTTTCTCGAAACCAGTTCCGGCATATTTTATAAGCTCGCCTTGGATATCGTCCATTCCCGGAGATTTGTTATTTTTAATGGATTGAATGGCTCGTATAGTATCTTCTATAGTGGGGTAGAAAGATTCATCAGTCTCTTGATTGTTTAGTAGAGCTTCAGGTTCTGGTACAGAAAGTGGACGAGTCTGCACTGAACCGTTAAGGAGTTCACGAAAGTATTCAGCCCATCTTTGAACGATCTCATCTTTATCATTAGCTATCCATTCTTACTTCTACACGCCGTGGTTCTGGGTTTGAATTCTTTCCGTCCCCTATTCACTTGGTTGTAGAAGTTTCTAGATTCCTTTTGTGTGTAACTAGATGCAATCTCACGTAGTTGTTGTTCTTCGTATGATCTTTTCTTTCTCTTATGTAGGTGTTTTTCTCGTCTTCGTCGCTTCTTATACTCTTCTCCACGCCCGCGAGTGTATTTATGTTGCATTAATCTGTACGCATCATTTTTCTCATTAGTGATCTTCTGACATTCATCATCAAATCAGTCGTTATGCTTCGGTTTTTCCTCAAATCCCAAAATCTCACTAGCAGCTGTAGATAAAACCCGCCAGATGCTATCAGGATCGCCAATGCTGTTGCTATTTCTTTCGCCCACTTTCATACGTTCTCTGTGAACTGTGTCCATATATTTATATTTGACATCCTGCTCTCTTTTCAGCCTTATTGTGTCAATCATTTTGTTCTTACCGTTTTGGTGTACTTGTACCGTAATATTCGTGCTCTTATTTTGCATACAACAAGATGGTGATCGGAGTCGATGTTTGCTCCTCTACGGCTTCTGACATCCAAAAGATTAGAGCAGTGTCTCCCGTCTATCAAAATATGGTCTATTTGATTTCGGGTGACGTTATCCACGGAGACCTTTTTATGGATATTCTTGTGTGGAAAGCATGTACTGCCGACGACCATTCCTAGGGAAGTTGCCAAATCAATGAGACGTGTGCCATTGTCGTTAGATGTTTCGTGTAGGCTGTGGGAGCCTATCGTTGGTTGGTATATACTTTCACTTCCTACCTTTGCATTCATATCCCCAATTATAATTTTGATGTCACCTTTGGGCGATTTAGAATACACGCTTTTCACATCGGAATACCATCTATCCTTCTCTTCTAGGTCAGTATCTTCCGTCGGAGCGTTTACATTAATGATTGTGTAATTTTGAAATTTACCTTTAAGTTTGATTTTACACATACGTTCATTAATTGGTTGGAAATCAATTACAAGATGTTTTAGGCGTTTGCTCACGACGAAACCTGTTCCAAAGGTATGATGCTTTTCATTACAACTATAATATATGGCGAAATCTGGTTTATCAATAACGCCATGTCCCAACCATCAAAGTTCCTGAACCGCTGTTATATCAGCTCTGTGATTTGCAAGTTGTTGACATAAAAGTTGAAGGCCCGCTGGTCTGTACAGTGTTCTTAAGTTCCATGTACATAAGGTAAATTCGTTAGCCATTATTGAGTAGCCTGGTCGTTGGTTTAAAATCCGGTCCGTAAGTTTTACTATTCCTTTCGTAATCGTTGGTGTTCAGACGAGTGGGTGATTAACCCCTGCGGCCTTTAGTGGGGCTGCCACTTTTGAGCTCAAGACCTAGCTCCGTTTATTTTCAAGTATCGTCCCTTCCGAATTGAAACCAGATTTGAGGCGCCGGTTGCTCGCCTTTGCCCTTTGTCCTTAGCATCTGCGCTCTAAGAAAGGGATGGTAATCGTACTTAGAGTACGTGTGCATAAGGTCCCAGGGGGTAGGACGGGGACATGGACAGATCGGACTGGTTGGTACCTGCGTACTTGTGCTCCACCATCAGAGCACTGCAGTCAGAAGACGGGCTTTTTATAGAAGTCACTAAGCTCGGATCTTAGCGACCCATACCCAATACCAACTTCACCCCCCGTTTTTCAATCTAATTCTTTAAAAATCTGTATATAAACTTACGATGCACTTTTAACCTCCACATGCTAGCTATTTCGAAGGTATTTATGCCTACTACCATAGTTAAAACTTTTAAACACCATCTTCATAATGAGTTTGGTACTTATACTGAAGCTGCGTTAAACTCAAGCCCACTATGTGCTTTGGCTTTTACCAATTCATATTTTAATCGTAGAATTTTAGAAATAAATATGTTTGTTGGACAAAAATTCTTACCGGCTCACCCTATGGAATTGGCTCATTTTCAAATATAAATTTTGATGATAATATGTTCTTTTTAGAGTAGATAATAATAATAATAATAAGGCTGAAGGGGTTCGTGGTGTGTCACGCTGTGCTCGCCCGACAGTTTCAAGAGGCTCTCGACCAGAAGTTGCTCCCGAGCCTCTTCACTACTGGCATCACTCATTTGGTTCCTAAAGATCAGGATACCACAGACCCGAGCAAATACCGCCCCATCACGTCTACCCACGATATACAAGACACTAACATCCATTTTGAGCGCGAGAATCAGTCGTCACCTGAACTCAAATCAGGTGATGTCGCGCGCTCAGAATGGATGTAGGGGCGGTGGTCGTGGAACCAAGGAACCACTCCTCATTGACGCGGTCATTGGCAAGGTGGTTAAACGCAACCGTCGGAACCTCTCCGCCACCTGGATAGACTACAAAAAGGCATTCGACTCGGTGCCTCATGCATGGCTTAAGAGGGTCCTCGAGCTGTACAAGATTGACTGTACAGTTAGAGACTTCCTCGGGCAGTGTATGGGACAGTGGAGTACGATCCTTTGTCATCTAGGCGAGCGGATGACGGCTGCGAAGAACTATATAAAGATAAGAAGGGGTATCTTCCAGGGCGATTGTTTGAGTCCAATCTGGTTCTGCCTCTCTCTGAACCCTCTCAGTACTTTACTGGAGGGCTCCGGGAGGGGATTTCAGCTTCGGAAGGGAGGTACAAAAGTGACCCACCTTTTCTATATGGATGATCTCAAGATATTCGCCTCCAGTCGCTCTCATCTTATGGAATTGCTAAACATCACTTGTATTTTAGCAATTCTATTAGAATGGAGCTGGGGACGGATAAGTGTGCGGTCCTCCATGTTGAAATGGGAAGGGTTGCTAACTCTGAGGGCATAGATTTATCTATGCCCATCAACATAAGGACCCTTTCCGAGGCTGAAACATACCGATACCTGGGTATGTCACAGAACATCGGTGTAGATGAGGCGGGTATGAAACAGTCAGTTTGCGATGTGTTTTATGCACGCTTGACCAAAGTGCTTAACAGCCTCTTGTCCGGTGTGAATAAGACGCACGCATATAACGGTTGGGTCATGCCTGTTCTCATGTATACCTTTGGCATACTTAGGTGGACTCAGACCGAACTAAACGCTCTGGACAGAAAAGTCCGCACTATAATGACGTCCCACAGGATGCATCATCCGAGATCGTCAGTAATGAGGCTGTACTTGCCGCGGAAGCATGGTGGGCGCGGCTTTTTAAGCGCGCTTACCATGCATAATCGCGAAGTGTGCAGCCTCCGTAATTACTTTCTGACGAGAGCGGATGATCCATACTATAGGGACGTTATCTCTTGTTATAAAGGACTGACCCCTCTATCCTTAGCCAACGAGCAATGGCAAGACCCAGCAGTACAGTGCATTTCCGACCGGGAGACCGTATGGAAGGAGAAGGAGCTCCACGGGAGATTCTACAAGGCTCTACTAGGCCTTTCGTAGACACAGTCGCCTCCCTCCACTGGCTACGTTTTGGTGACCTCTTTGGGGAAACCGAGGGTATTGTCTGTGCGATACAGGACCAGGTTAGTAAGACCAACAATTATCGGAGATACATCCTAAAGTATGGCACCGTGTATGGCTTGTCGCCATCCCGGTGAGTCACTTAGGCATGTCATCTCCGGTTGTTCGGCGCTTTCTAACTCTGAGTATTTGCACAGACACAACTTAGTAGCCAGGATTCTACACCAGGAGCTCGCTCTGAAATACGGTCTCGTGGACCGGAAATTGCCGTATTATAAGTACTTGCCGGAAGCCGTACTTGAAAATGACCGCGCCAGGCTGTACTGGGACCGGGCCATCATCACAGACAGGACTATTCTTGCGAATAAGCCTGATATTGTGCTGATTTATAGTATTTTTTTTTTAGGATAAGGGTAACAAACGAGCACACAGTCCACCTGATGGTAAGTGGGAGATGTGGCCCATAGACATCTACATCTATCTTCGATTACGAATCGAAATGCAGATGCTTTGTCACTCGTGAGGACTAAGATGAAATGCCTCGTTTCCAGTAAAAAAGGTCTCCGGGTCTCTACACTCACCATACGAAACACATCAGCGTTAAGCTGCTATTTTACTCTGGTATTTTGTGCGTGCTAAAAAATAAATAAATAAATCATTGTTAACTTGGAAAGATAAATACAATAAAGTTACACAAAAAACATACGACTTTTGAAAAAAAAATAAGTATTGTTGAGCGCCCTCTAGTAGAGCCAAGATGCCATGGAAAAACTTTAGAACTTTCTAGACCTATCGACACCTGGTCAGTCGGGACCGGTATGTACTCGAACATTCTAGATGTTACTACAGTAGAAGGTTCTGGAAATTATCTGAGGCCCTATATAAGGCCGGTA
This sequence comes from Parnassius mnemosyne, assembly GCA_963668995.1. Lineage (NCBI taxonomy): Eukaryota > Metazoa > Arthropoda > Insecta > Lepidoptera > Papilionidae > Parnassius > Parnassius mnemosyne. The sequence goes on along the minus strand of CAVLGL010000079.1, from coordinate 16,189,442 downwards.
TAGATCGCGACCCAGTCAGTGTTGAGTTGGCGATACAAGCGAATACTTCGAAGCGATACAACTGCGAACTAAAGTGATCAGTAGTACAATTGTGTTTTGTTATTAGTGTGGTTTTAAGTTGTTATTAGTTTTCTGTAATTAAAGTGTCAATTTTGGTAAATAACTCGGCAGTTTTTAGTTGTCTTGAACCCCAAGCTCGTAACAGTATGTACGAAATTTTACTTCTTCGCTTAATCACTTAGAGCGTTGAATAACTTTGTCAGATCCACTTCCTCCACTGGCTGCCATCTGTACTTGGGAAGCGGCTGCTGACACTACCGGAACGGCGTCTAGCTCAGCCATACACTCCACTTGATGAAGCGTACCGTCAAGAGTTATATGGATATAACCATCTCTAATCCAGCATTTCCATATGCTAAACTTTTGCGTGACCTCCATGACACCCTGCGACGGTTTTTTATTAGGTACTCGGATATTGTGACACCTGCGCCTTTTTTAAGTTTGGTTTTTGAAAACCAAACTTGGTTACGACCAGCAAAATCCCGAAACTAAACTAATACCGGTCATGGCTTATTTTCTGATAGACGTTCAAGGCGATTACAGCTGCTAAAAGAGGTATGGGATACATGAAAAACTTTGAGTTTGTCCATTAAAATAGAGGAAACTAATATAGATGTATCCTTAGTCTTAGCCAGCAGTAATATCTTACGTCGGCGTCTCATCTCTAGACGATCAATCTCTCTTCCAAGAAATTCTACCTGTTTCTGTACTGTTTCTAGAGCGGATAAGATGATTTATTTTAAAGTTGCAAACTCGGTTGCCAGTGCTGAAGGGGTGGTTGGGGTGGTCTTCACTAAGTTCTGTTAATTCGTTCATGTGAGGGTTGAACAATTCTGACATAACTGACAGTAATACTTTAAGTGCTTTTATAGTTATTTTTCAATGGAGATAATTCAACAAAGTGGAAAGAAGAATATATAAGGAAATTAAAGCTTGTAGTTATATAATTGCTACATGTATGTAACACACGTTAATATATCCTTTTTATCTACTAAGATGGAATACCTCGTAAAGGACTGCCTTAGGGGTGACAATACATCTGCATTTTGAATCTTATTTGAGGATAAATGTAATGTAGACACATGAGTAAAGAAACCGTACTGTAGATGTCTATGGGCTACATCATTAACTTACGATCAAGAGACTGTGTCCTCGTTTTTCAATCTTTATCATCATCTGAGGCATTACAGCCGCGAGTGGGCCTTATCCTGGTCCAGCAAAGCTCTCCAGTCCGATCTGTTAGAGGTTTTCCTTCTCCAACTTTTTACTCCCAAGATCTTGATATCTTGTTCGACGCCGTCCAACCATCTGAGCTTGGGCCTGCCTCGACTTCTGCGGCCCTCCGGTCGGCCTTCTAAAAGGCGCTTGGGTACTCTGGCCTCGTCCATTCGCGACACGTGCCCTGCCCAACGCAGGCGCCCGATCTTTAAGATCTTAATTACGTTTGGCTCATCGTACATTTGGTATAGCTCGTGCTTATAACGCGTTCGCCATCTCTCATTTTCCATCACAGCTCCGAAAATGCGTCTTAGTATTTTCCGCTCAAATACCAACAAGGAGTTTTCGTCTTTTTTGCTCAGCACCCAACATTCGGAACCGTAGGTGAGTATAGGTCTTAGTAAGGTTTTGTACAAGAGAAGTTTTATGCTTCTTAAAAGAAGTTTCGAACGTAAGTAACTTAGTAGTCCGAAGTAGCACTTGTTAGCCGCCATTATTCTCCTACTTACTTCTGAAGACACATCGTTGTTATCGGTTACTAAGGATCCCAGGTATACGAAATCATTGACGCTAGCGAAGGTGTTGTTGCCAATATTAACTCCTTGTAGTAGAATTTGCTGGTCTTTTGATGCTTTCAGGTACTTAGTCTTAGCCATGTTAACTTGGAGACCAGCCTCCGCGGCTGATTTTTCAAGAGCAAGGTATGCACTCTCCATTGCAGGTAGAGATCTTCCTATCACGTCGAAGTCATCCGCATACCCTAGAATTTGAACAGATTTGTGATAGATAGTGCCTTTGGTCTCGATCTTTGAGTCGCGAATACACTTGTCGAGAGCGATGTTGAACAGTAGGCACGAGAGCGCATCCCCTTGTCTTAAGCCGTCATTGGTTCTGAAGGGCTCTGATACATTTGTTTGAACTCTAACAACGCTCTGGGAGTTTCTAAGAGTCATCTCCGTCAGGCGCACGAGCATTGTTGGGATGCCAATCTCCATCATAGCCTGGTACAGGAAACTTCTGTGCACATTGTTATAGGCAGCCTTAAAGTCTACGAAAAGGTGGTGAGTGTTCACGTTGTACTCAAACGGTTTTTCAAGGATCTGACTAAGCGAGAAGATTTGGTCTACTGTGGACCTGTTTGGACGGAACCCACACCGATACTCTCCCAAGCTGGATTCTACATATGGCTTTAGTTTATTAAAAAGCATATTGGCAAAAACTTTATAACCGGTGTTCAAGAGAGATATGCCTCGGTAATTATTGCAATCCAATATGTCGCCTTTCTTATGTAGGGGACAGATAACAGATGTATTCCAATCATCAGGCATTTTTTCATTGTTCCAAATTTGGAGCACCAGGTGGTTAAAATCTTTCTCGAAACCAGTTCCGGCATATTTTATAAGCTCGCCTTGGATATCGTCCATTCCCGGAGATTTGTTATTTTTAATGGATTGAATGGCTCGTATAGTATCTTCTATAGTGGGGTAGAAAGATTCATCAGTCTCTTGATTGTTTAGTAGAGCTTCAGGTTCTGGTACAGAAAGTGGACGAGTCTGCACTGAACCGTTAAGGAGTTCACGAAAGTATTCAGCCCATCTTTGAACGATCTCATCTTTATCATTAGCTATCCATTCTTACTTCTACACGCCGTGGTTCTGGGTTTGAATTCTTTCCGTCCCCTATTCACTTGGTTGTAGAAGTTTCTAGATTCCTTTTGTGTGTAACTAGATGCAATCTCACGTAGTTGTTGTTCTTCGTATGATCTTTTCTTTCTCTTATGTAGGTGTTTTTCTCGTCTTCGTCGCTTCTTATACTCTTCTCCACGCCCGCGAGTGTATTTATGTTGCATTAATCTGTACGCATCATTTTTCTCATTAGTGATCTTCTGACATTCATCATCAAATCAGTCGTTATGCTTCGGTTTTTCCTCAAATCCCAAAATCTCACTAGCAGCTGTAGATAAAACCCGCCAGATGCTATCAGGATCGCCAATGCTGTTGCTATTTCTTTCGCCCACTTTCATACGTTCTCTGTGAACTGTGTCCATATATTTATATTTGACATCCTGCTCTCTTTTCAGCCTTATTGTGTCAATCATTTTGTTCTTACCATTTTGGTGTACTTGTACCGTAATATTCGTGCTCTTATTTTGCATACAACAAGATGGTGATCGGAGTCGATGTTTGCTCCTCTACGGCTTCTGACATCCAAAAGATTAGAGCAGTGTCTCCCGTCTATCAAAATATGGTCTATTTGGTTTCGGGTGACGTTATCCACGGAGACCTTTTTATGGATATTCTTGTGTGGAAAGCATGTACTGCCGACGACCATTCCTAGGGAAGTTGCCAAATCAATGAGACGTGTGCCATTGTCGTTAGATGTTTCGTGTAGGCTGTGGGAGCCTATCGTTGGTTGGTATATACTTTCACTTCCTACCTTTGCATTCATATCCCCAATTATAATTTTGATGTCACCTTTGGGCGATTTAGAATACACGCTTTTCACATCGGAACACCATCTATCCTTCTCTTCTAGGTCAGTATCTTCCGTCGGAGCGTTTACATTAATGATTGTGTAATTTTGAAATTTACCTTTAAGTTTGATTTTACTTATACGTTCATTAATTGGTTGGAAATCAATTACAAGATGTTTTAGGCGTTTGCTCACGACGAAACCTGTTCCAAAGGTATGATGCTTTTCATTACAACTATAATATATGGCGAAATCTGGTTTATCAATAACGCCATGTCCCAACCATCAAAGTTCCTGAACCGCTGTTATATCAGCTCTGTGATTTGCAAGTTGTTGACATAAAAGTTGAAGGCCCGCTGGTCTGTACAGTGTTCTTAAGTTCCATGTACATAAGGTAAATTCGTTAGCCATTATTGAGTAGCCTGGTCGTTGGTTTAAAATCCGGTCCGTAAGTTTTACTATTCCTTTCGTAATCGTTGGTGTTCAGACGAGTGGGTGATTAACCCCTGCGGCCTTTAGTGGGGCTGCCACTTTTGAGCTCAAGACCTAGCTCCGTTTATTTTCAAGTATCGTCCCTTCCGAATTGAAACCAGATTTGAGGCGCCGGTTGCTCGCCTTTGCCCTTTGTCCTTAGCATCTGCGCTCTAAGAAAGGGATGGTAATCGTACTTAGAGTACGTGTGCATAAGGTCCCAGGGGGTAGGACGGGGACATGGACAGATCGGACTGGTTGGTACCTGCGTACTTGTGCTCCACCATCAGAGCACTGCAGTCAGAAGACGGGCTTTTTATAGAAGTCACTAAGCTCGGATCTTAGCGACCCATACCCAATACCAACTTCACCCCCCGTTTTTCAATCTAATTCTTTAAAAATCTGTATATAAACTTACGATGCACTTTTAACCTCCACATGCTAGCTATTTCGAAGGTATTTATGCCTACTACCATAGTTAAAACTTTTAAACACCATCTTCATAATGAGTTTGGTACTTATACTGAAGCTGCGTTAAACTCAAGCCCACTATGTGCTTTGGCTTTTACCAATTCATATTTTAATCGTAGAATTTTAGAAATAAATATGTTTGTTGGACAAAAATTCTTACCGGCTCACCCTATGGAATTGGCTCATTTTCAAATATAAATTTTGATGATAATATGTTCTTTTTAGAGTAGATAATAATAATAATAATAAGGCTGAAGGGGTTCGTGGTGTGTCACGCTGTGCTCGCCCGACAGTTTCAAGAGGCTCTCGACCAGAAGTTGCTCCCGAGCCTCTTCACTACTGGCATCACTCATTTGGTTCCTAAAGATCAGGATACCACAGACCCGAGCAAATACCGCCCCATCACGTCTACCCACGATATACAAGACACTAACATCCATTTTGAGCGCGAGAATCAGTCGTCACCTGAACTCAAATCAGGTGATGTCGCGCGCTCAGAATGGATGTAGGGGCGGTGGTCGTGGAACCAAGGAACCACTCCTCATTGACGCGGTCATTGGCAAGGTGGTTAAACGCAACCGTCGGAACCTCTCCGCCACCTGGATAGACTACAAAAAGGCATTCGACTCGGTGCCTCATGCATGGCTTAAGAGGGTCCTCGAGCTGTACAAGATTGACTGTACAGTTAGAGACTTCCTCGGGCAGTGTATGGGACAGTGGAGTACGATCCTTTGTCATCTAGGCGAGCGGATGACGGCTGCGAAGAACTATATAAAGATAAGAAGGGGTATCTTCCAGGGCGATTGTTTGAGTCCAATCTGGTTCTGCCTCTCTCTGAACCCTCTCAGTACTTTACTGGAGGGCTCCGGGAGGGGATTTCAGCTTCGGAAGGGAGGTACAAAAGTGACCCACCTTTTCTATATGGATGATCTCAAGATATTCGCCTCCAGTCGCTCTCATCTTATGGAATTGCTAAACATCACTTGTATTTTAGCAATTCTATTAGAATGGAGCTGGGGACGGATAAGTGTGCGGTCCTCCATGTTGAAATGGGAAGGGTTGCTAACTCTGAGGGCATAGATTTATCTATGCCCATCAACATAAGGACCCTTTCCGAGGCTGAAACATACCGATACCTGGGTATGTCACAGAACATCGGTGTAGATGAGGCGGGTATGAAACAGTCAGTTTGCGATGTGTTTTATGCACGCTTGACCAAAGTGCTTAACAGCCTCTTGTCCGGTGTGAATAAGACGCACGCATATAACGGTTGGGTCATGCCTGTTCTCATGTATACCTTTGGCATACTTAGGTGGACTCAGACCGAACTAAACGCTCTGGACAGAAAAGTCCGCACTATAATGACGTCCCACAGGATGCATCATCCGAGATCGTCAGTAATGAGGCTGTACTTGCCGCGGAAGCATGGTGGGCGCGGCTTTTTAAGCGCGCTTACCATGCATAATCGCGAAGTGTGCAGCCTCCGTAATTACTTTCTGACGAGAGCGGATGATCCATACTATAGGGACGTTATCTCTTGTTATAAAGGACTGACCCCTCTATCCTTAGCCAACGAGCAATGGCAAGACCCAGCAGTACAGTGCATTTCCGACCGGGAGACCGTATGGAAGGAGAAGGAGCTCCACGGGAGATTCTACAAGGCTCTACTAGGCCTTTCGTAGACACAGTCGCCTCCCTCCACTGGCTACGTTTTGGTGACCTCTTTGGGGAAACCGAGGGTATTGTCTGTGCGATACAGGACCAGGTTAGTAAGACCAACAATTATCGGAGATACATCCTAAAGTATGGCACCGTGTATGGCTTGTCGCCATCCCGGTGAGTCACTTAGGCATGTCATCTCCGGTTGTTCGGCGCTTTCTAACTCTGAGTATTTGCACAGACACAACTTAGTAGCCAGGATTCTACACCAGGAGCTCGCTCTGAAATACGGTCTCGTGGACCGGAAATTGCCGTATTATAAGTACTTGCCGGAAGCCGTACTTGAAAATGACCGCGCCAGGCTGTACTGGGACCGGGCCATCATCACAGACAGGACTATTCTTGCGAATAAGCCTGATATTGTGCTGATGGGCCGGGCACAGTCAAGGATATTTTTGGTCGACATTACCATTCCTTATGACGAGAACCTCGTGAAAGCCGAAACAGATAAGCTGACAAAATATTTGGACCTGGCTCACGAGGTGACCGACATGTGGGGTGGACTGCCGGCCGAAATTATACCTGTAGTCGTCTCTACGAATGGGTTAATTCCAATCAGCCTCTCGGGTCATCTGAGGCGACTGGGACTCCGTGACGGACCGCTCCAAGCTCAAATGCAGAAGGCGGTGCTCCTCGATACTGCCCGCATCGTCCGCCGGTTTCTTTCCCTTTCCCCCTAACCCTCGGCCGTTTGGTCTCCCCTGCCGAGGGCTTCCATCTGGTTGGGTTTTTATATATTTATGTATTTTTATGTATTTATTTTATTTTATTGATATTTATGTACGTTTACCATGATTATTTACAATTATATATTTATATTTCCCAACCAGATGAGAAAACTTTATAGATACCACATAATAATAATAATAACCTCGTGAAAGCCGAAACAGATAAGCTGACAAAGTATCTGGACCTGGCTCACGAGGTGACCGACATGTGGGGTGGTCTGCCGACCGAAATTATTCCTGTGGTCGTTTCTGCGAACGAGTTAATCCCAGTCAGCCTCTCGGGTCATCTGAGGTAGTAAACACTGGTGCACTCTCTATTCCGTTACTCTCATAGTCCGATGGGATGGTAACCGACACGACCGAGAAGCAATCAGGCGCAGAACCAACAGTTTTACCTGCTTTCCGAAGCACTGAGGTAATCATCAACTTCCAGACTCCGGGTAGCTACTGAGAATTTCATGTCGGAAAACCCAATAACTGATTGGTAGATAGAGGATAGAGCAGATGATTATAGAGCAGATGCCAGGAACAAAAATTTATCCCCAAAAAAAATTTCCACTAACCCGAATCAAACTTTTAAGCCAAAAAATTATTGGAAAATAATAATAATATAATATAATAATAATTCTTTATTCACAAGACTTAGGCTACAATTACAATAATATGCATAAATTCGTACTCAAGATTTGTTTAGATATTTGTAATATATTGGCTATTTTTTGCAACAACAAATTAGACTTCTACCCCCCATACTAGTTAGAAACTGTATGACGGCATAGTAGTGCGGCTAGTTCTTTTTTTTTATAGGATATTGTGATAAACGAGCACACAGACCACCTGATGGTAAGTGGTTGCTGCGGCCCATAGACACCTACATTTATCGTCGTTTGCGAATCAAAATGCAGATACGTTGTCACCCGTGAGGACTAAGATGGAATGCCTCTTTTCCAGTAAAAAGGGTCTGCGGTTCTCTACACTCACCATACGAAACACAGCAGTGTTAAGCTGCTATTTGACGCTGGTATTCTGTGAGAGCGTGGTCCTTCCTCGGTCGAGCCGACCCTTTCGTACTACAACTATACTACTAATATAGTATAATATATAATATGATATAATATAGTTCATCTACTTCTCTATCTAAAATCATAACACAAAGAATTGCTCTAAAGGACATTCTAAAAGTCTATATACAAAACAATACGGCTTCTAGCTTCAATTTATGGTGACATATGAAATAAATGGTATTACTTGAGTCAGGCTTATTTTCACTAATGGACTTACGAAAGGCTATAATTTAAAGCAAGTTTTATAACCTTCCAGACATTGGAAAATTATACTTATTTGTTATAGAATAAGGATGCTATAGCTCATAGAAATCGTCATCTCTCATTGGCTAAGATTTAAAATGCAGATACGTTGTTACACCTGATGGCTAAGAGAGCCTCGTTAAAAAAAATTAAGAGGAGTCTCCGGTTCCCTAAACTCATCATACGAAACATTATTCTGATGCTTAACACTGATATTATACAAGGACAAGGGTCCTACTTCCTACCTCCTTGAAAATATTTATACAAGGTAGAGCCACGCTGCAGTAACATTATGCTTGTAGCACGAATTGGTAGGTTTGCCCCGGGTAGGACCACATTAATATATCATTTTTTATCTACTAAAATGGAATGCCTCTTAGTGGACTGCCTTAGCGGTGACAACGCATCTGCATTTTTACTCTTAATCAAGGATGAATGTCTATAGGTCACAGTATCCATTTACCATCACGTGGACTGTGTTCGTTTGTCAGCTTTATTCTATAAAAAAATATATCTATGAATATTAACTTTAATTTAAAAAGTTCTACGGCTTCTGATTACATAATACACAATAAATTACTTCCCCTATAACTATTCACTTAACTTAGGAAAGCGGCGGGCAGAAATACTGCTTAATGTATTTTATCAGGCGTTTTATCCTCTTTTTAATATTCCATACCTTTATCAATACCTAATCTGGGAAATGTCAGGCGCAGGTTGTTCGTGGTATATGGTAGAACTTCGTTGTATTGTAGTTTCGGCTGCTATAATATTCTCTCGTATTCCCCAGGAATTGCAGGTAAGCTAAATTGTCCAGTACCTGGAATAGCAATTGCCAGGTACTAGTGTGGAGGTAACGTATTCTAAAAAAAATGTAATTTGTTTTATTAGGATTTTTAAACCTTATATTTATTCACTTTTTATTTATTTTTATTCACTTCTTTTGATGGATAAATTTAACCTCTTCCTATCGTTATAAAGATATAAACAAATTTATTAACGATTTTACATCGATTATGCTGAAAATGCAAAACTGCGATACAAATCCAAATTCAAAAGTAGTTTTGCAAGACTTCCTCTCTATCCACCTTTAATAACTGCAAAACAATATTTTTTTTAATGTGCATGGAAGAAAATAACTTGATGCTAATATACTTTGAAGTGGTAGAGAATTTGTATTATATAAATATAATATATATATATATATATATATATATATATATATATATATATATATATATATATATATATATATGTGTGTGTGTTTATTATTTTAGATTCCATACTTTCTTTTGATCATGTCCATTTTTAACTCTTTTCTTTCTCTAATATTCTTTCCTTTAATACGATATTAATTTTAATATTTCCCTCTTTCTTGGTGTCACTTCAATACCACTGATTGATGTGGTATAACCAGATAAGCTAGGAGCAGTTTCAATATCTTTGTACTGATATGTGACGATCTACGTGGTAGATAAAGATCAACCTGGAATTCAAACAAATTAAATGGACAAGGCAGACCTTATTATACATAACTTATGTAATGCAAGGGCAATCTCACATTTAATCAAGTTTAACAATAATATGAGTATATAGAAGAATAATTCAATTTCTATACAATTATTTTGTCTACACAATTCTTAATGTATCATCATCATCATCATTGGAGCCCTTCACAAGTCAATTACTGAACATTCGCCTCTTCCAAGGAATGCCACAAAGCACGTCCTGAGCCACCTGCATCCATCGACTTCCTGCATATCTTACCAGGTCATCGCTCCATCTAGTGGGGGGATGCCGTACACTTCGTCCGACGGTATGAGGCCCACCACTCGAAAAACGTTTTTCCCCATCGGTTGTCGGTTCTTTGAGCTATATGGCCGGCCAATTACCACTTCAGCTTGCTAATCCGTTGGGTTATGTCGGTCACTCTGGTTCTACTACGGATATCCTCATTTCTAAGTTTATCACGCAAAGAAACCCTGAGAGTAGCCCTCTCCATAGCTCGCTGAGTGACCTTGAGCTGCCTCATACGGCCAGCAGTGAAGGACCACGTCTCAGTTCCATAGGTCATCACTGGCAATACGCACTGGTTGTAATGTCTCGTTTTCAAGTTTTGAGTATACCTGACGACAAGATGTGCCGTAATTTCCCGAACGCGGCCCAGCCGAAATGAATCCGTCGATTGACCTCTCAGTCGAAGTTGGACTTACCTAGTCAGAATATTTTTTTTTAATTTATTTATTTGATAATAATTTGACAATATTTAAATTGATATTTTACGGCATAAACATAAGCTATACAGCTTTACCGTATACCGATACCATCAACAAACTTATCATAATAATTGTTATTCGTAATAATTATGTCATACATCATAATGTTGTGATGCACGCATTGAACCGCGCTCCCCGTACAGTCAAGAAACCGGTTTGCTCTCGGGTCTTAGTGCATTCTTTGCCTACCTGGCTTGATTTGTCCCAGGTAAACATATTCTTCAACAACTTTGAGCTTAGTGCTCGCAACAACTACCAGCATAGGTGTAGTAACATGGACGTGAGTTTTGTTTTGTCCATGTTCATCTTAATACCTATCCGTTGGGAGGCACTATTGAGTTCATTGAGCATAGTTTTTTTTTTATAGAATATGGGGGACAATCGAGCACACAGATCACCTAACGGTACGTGGTTGCTGTGGCCCATAGACATCTACATCTATCTTCGAGTACGAATTAAAATGCAGATGCGTAGTCACCCGTGAGGACTAAGATGGAATGCCTCGTTTCCAGTAAAAAGGGTCTCCAGTTCTCCACACTCGCCATACAAAACACAGCAACGTTAAGCTGCTATTTTACGCTGGTATTATGTAAGAGCGTGGTACTTCCCCGGTTGAGCCGACCCATTCGTGCTACAACCATAAAATAGCTGTAGCATGGCTCTACCACGTATCAAATCAAAATACAATATTTCTTAGGTCCTCCTGCGATTCTGCTATAAGGACTATATCGTCGGTAAATTGAAGATGAGTGATGTACTCGCCATTGATGTTAACACCGTATCCATTCCAGTCCAGTAGCTTGAAAACTTCTTCCAATGCAGCGATGAAGAGTATAGGGGATTTTAAGTCACACTGTCTTACACCTCTCTGCAGTTGGATAGGTTTCGTACTCTGGTTCTGTACTCGCAAAGCCGTCGTAGCCCTATTGTACAGACACTTCACCACTTCGATACACCGACAGTCAACTTTGCACCGCTGAAAAGACTGCAGCACCACCCAAATTTCGACGGAATCAAAGGCTTTCTCATAGTCCACATACGCCAGACATAGTGGCAAATTGTACTCCTCGGACTTCTCTACAATTTTTCGAAGGGTATGTTTGTGGTCTATTTTGCTAAAGTGTTTTCTAAAACCGGCTTATTCGGCAAGCTGAAAGTTGTGGATTCTAAATGCGAGACGATTCGTAATGATTCTCGAAAACAGCACGTCGACGCGGCTCAGAAGGGAAATCGGTCTACAGTTCTTCAAGTGAGCGTAGTCGCTTTTCTTGAAAGATAAGACCACCGCACTTCTGCTTCATGCCTCCTGTGCCAACATGGAGGATGGAATTAAAGAGCTTCTTAAGGAATTCAAGTACCGGTTTTCCACCCGCTTTCAGAAGCTCCACTATAATTCCATTCTCGCCTGGGGCCTTTCCGTTTTTAAGGTGCTGGAGAGCCATTCTTATCTTGCTCAGACTGACGTCCGGAATGTCATCTGAATAGTGTCGAATAAGATTTGCTCTTGGATTGTTACTCACACTTGCGTGTGGCCCCTCCAAATATGATGTGTACAGCTGCTCATAGAATCTCTTAATCTCACTCAAAATCTCAGGTGGAAACGACGCTGCCACTCTCGGTCTTCCGCTTCGATAGTTGGCTCTTTCTGGCAGACAGATCTCTAGCAAAGACTTTGGAGCCCTGGTTTCGCTCGACCGCTTCTTCAATACGAGCTGTATAGAAGTGTCGTAAGTCCCGCCGCATGCATTTGGAGATCTGTCTGTTTAGTTGCCTGTACGCTATCAAATTTGCTGAAGGATGCAGCTTCATTTCCCGTCAAGAGTATGATCGGAGAGTTTTTGTGTTCTTCGACAACATGGATAGTTTCCAAGAGCTTGTCATGCATATCGCCCACTGTATTGCAATCTTTTGTGCACTGTAAAGAGTTTTGTATTTTGAGCTGAAAGGTTTCGAAACTTTGGATTGGAGCATGAGGGGACGGAGCGTTGACTTCATTAGATGAGGCCTGTCCAACTTAACGTTTAAGTTCAGTGTGCCTCTAATCATTCGGTTATCGCTACCAGTTTTCACCCTCGCGATCACTGAGACAGCACTGAGCAATTATCGTCTGGTCGACATAATGAAGTTAATCTCATTTTTTGTCGAACCGTCGGGGCTCGATCAGATCCACTTCCTATGGGGCTGCTTCTGGAAGAAGGAGTTCAGCATAAAGAGTCTCTCTTTCTGCATGAAAGCGGCCAACTGCTGGCTCCTAGGGTTCCAAACTCCAAATTCAAACTCAAACAGTGGTAGAGCCACGCGGCAGCTTTTGCTGTCGCACGGATGGGCCGGCTCGAACCGGGGTGGTACCACGACCTCACAGAAAACCAGCGTGAAGTAGAGGTTTACCTCTGCGTTTCGCTTGGTGAGTGCAGGTGGCCGGAGGCCCTTTTTACTGGAAATGAGGCATTCCATCTTAGTCCTCACGGGTGACAACGCATCTACATTTTGATTTGTAATAGAGGATAGATGTAGATGTCTATGGGCCGCAGCAACCACTTACCATCAGGTGGACTGCGTGCTCGTTTGTCACCCTTATCGTATAAAAAAAAAACATTTTATTGCGTTCATGCGGTTATCAATAGTTCTTATGTTGGATATAATAGAGCCAAACATGAGCCCTGATAGGGCATAGCAACATTATATATTAATTTAATTTAATTGATTTATAAAGAATAATTACTTATTTTATTTACTTAAGCTAAACATTACTTTTAGGTTTGATTGTTCTTTTTGTAGACATTTAGGGATTTTATTATAAATTTTTGCACTTTCTACTACTAGACTTTTTACTAAATTTTGAGCCTTTCCGTTGCCCTATTCCAAATTTCTCTACCTTCTTTTCTTTTCTTGTGCCCGGTTTTGCGTTTAAGTCTCCCATTAACACCGTATAGGGGGTTTTGGAGGAATGCATGGCTCTAGTTCTATATTCACAAACATTTCCTACACTTCTTCATAGGGATGTGCCGAGGTTGGTGCGTAAACCTGTATGACCTTCAGCGAATGCCCTTTGGTGATTCTGAGTATAAGGTACACAACCCCCATAGAAAGTCTCTCAATCTTTACAATGTTGTTAAGGGGAGACTTGTGGACGATAAAACCGACACCTCCTTGGGACAGATGGTCGCTCTCCCGGTGATAGAACATGTTGCCGAATTCGAGGATTACTATGACGTACCCTCTCTTCGGACGTCGAATAATCCAATAATATCCCAGCGCAACTTGTCTATCTCTTCTTCCAGCTCCAGAATCCCTCAGGGTACATGTGTTATATGTTGCCAGGTCGAGTCGTCTTAGATGGAAACTGAACTTCAACCGGAGATTCTTAGCACCCCCTACCCCTACCCCGCGGTTACCATGGTCGCCACCATAGCTAGGAATAACAGGGCTGCCGGGGACTGGGGGACGTCTCTTTGAAAATTTATTCATGCGGGGTATATTGCCATAGATACCCCGCTTGGTAAGCGGATTGGCAACTGCAGTTTTTTTCTTGTTGTTTTCCTGTTATCAGAAAGATACTGCTGCCTTTCTTCTGCCTCAGTTTCCCTCTGTCGTCTCTTATGACACCCCCGGGTAGACATGCGGTAGCGGGTATTATTACCCGCCACTACACGTATTGTATTGGCAATTGTAATTCTTAATGTATGCAGTAAGATATTAAGTACATCGGTTTATTGTTATGAATGTAATACAAAATTTATGAACTATATATTTTGAAACATCAATTTTCAGCAGAATAGGTTACAGCTTTCATTATTTATTTCACTACCTTTCAAAGAGGAATGTCTGATGATTTGAATTATCATACTGCCTTAGAGAGGTACATCAAATTAGTTTTCGTAAAATTGAAAACTCATCATGAAAACACTATCATTGTTTAATTTGACAAGTGTAACAAATAGGTAATCTGAATGATTTAAAAAGACTATGGCTTTTTATTACATATGCCGGTACGTTAGCGCATTGTAGGAACAGATTGATCCACTTTGTAACTTTCTTCTTTTGTTACCAGGAAAACAATTTTGATGAAAGTGATTGCTTCATATCATAGAAGATTTATGTGGAAACCAATTTTATCTATTTAACATCCGCAACCACTTTTCTACAATCTCTGTATTTATAGGAAAATTTCAATAAATGGTCAATTAACATAATATTATCATAACCATGTAAGCTTATGTTAGTTGTCAGTGCAGTAATTGTCCCTGTTATTACTAAATATTAGTTTCTGTGTCAATCTGAATCAAAGTTTATCAAAGCGTTTGTATACACTAATTTTCAATAGAATAATTAATTAATAAAATTAATTAATTACTAACTTTCAATAGCTAATCGTAAAATAACTCGATACATCAGGCACAAATCCTCTGTATAATTAATAAGCCATAAAAATTATTTCGATTCCTTGACATTATTAGAGCATTTACTTTCCAGTATTGTTTTCACCTAAATACTCAATAGAGTCTTTAAATAAATCGTATTTATTTTTGTTTTGTTTAATCCCTGATTATTTTAATTTCCTAAGTACTTGATTTAATCGTTTTAGTTTTTCTACTTTTGTTGGGGCCGTTATTAAAATATCGCCTAAAAATACGCAGACTCGCTCAATACCTCATAAAAGTTTATCAATTGTTTTCTGTAAGACACTTGGGCGCATGAGAGTCCGAAATCTAATCTATTATAACAAAATAAAACTAAGTGGGTGTTAATACACGGTTTTAGAATCATCTAACTCCAGTTGATTATAGGCTCCAGAAAGATCTAACTTTGAAAATTGGCCGCCGCCATGAAGTTTACCAAATAAATATTCTATTCGTGGAAGCGGGTAAATATCAGAGTATAAAATTTTATTCAACGTCACTGAATTATCGCCACATATACGTATGTTACCGTCTGACCGAAGAACGGGTACGATCGGTGTCGCTACCTCTGAATAATCAACACGTTCTAAAATAGTGATTTCTTATATTTACGCGAACACTACACATTTAAATGAAACTAATTTTACGGATTTTATCGCGTATATTAACTTATTTTACATTCCCGACGTCTCAAGCACTTTACAGCACCCATGGTCACGGGGGGGACTGAGGTGTATGACGTCCCAATGTCATAGTTAACCACTACTACCTCCAGATTAAAAATTATTAATTTTTGTTCCGATCTACGCAGTATGAACTTACAGTATCTTGAAGTCTTACAGTTGTATGCTTAGGTTGATATTTAATTTTATTAATTATGGGATCCCAAGCAGATGGTAGTACCCAGCCATCTTCTCTATTGAAATTAGGATGTTTTTTAAATTCAATAGCCTCGCGAATCATCCTTGGAAGGCTGTCTATCATCCAGTCTACGTTGGTCTAGGAAAATATAATTTAGATAAGGTGGTGTTGCTGTATGCATACTTTATCTATTTTGGTGTTTTCTTGAATTTACTTCTAACTGCTTACTGTGTCATGTTACGAGGGAGGGTAGAAAACTAATAAGCGTTTAAAATACCCTACGGTGTCGTTTCTCTGTCCTTCTGTAATAAATATTTTATGACAAGTATAATATAATTTAAATATAAGTTCGTTATCAAAAAACGTTCATTTATTTAAAAAGTTTTTAGACTGTTTTCTAACACGTACGACTATTTCATAACACATGTTAATACTTCGTCAGATTACCAAAGTTTCTTCTTTGTATATTATTTTTTCATTGGATTTGTAGCTTTGGTCAATTCTAAAAGATTCTCAACATCAGCTTTAGTATATATAAGCTTAGTTTAATCTAAATGACGAAGTAAGAATCAAGTTAGTGTTGTTAACATCTCAGGACTGAAGCGTAGGGTGCTACCATCTGCTTGGGATCCCATAATTAATAAAATTAAATCCCAACCCAAGCATACAACTGCAAGACTTCATGATACTGTAAGTTCATACTGCGTAGATCGGAACAAAAATTAATAATTTTTAATCTGGAGGTAGCCGTGGTTAACTATGACATTGGGACGTCATACACCTCAGTCCCCCCCGTGACCATGGGTGCTGTAAAGTGCTTGAAACGTCGGGAATGTAAAATAAGTTAATATACGCGATAAAATCCGTAAAATTAGTTTCATTTAAACGTTCTAAAATACCTAAATCTAGGAGTTTATTTAATTCTAACTCAACTTTATGTTACGAAGCTGATGGTATTATCGGCTTAAAAAAACTTTAACTGAGCATCATTGTTTATTTTTAAAGTAACTTTATATTTTATTCAAAGTCCCCAGTTTATATGTAAACAACTGTGATAATATTTCTTTCAGTTGTCTACCGACTTCCAAAAAGGAGACGGTACTCAATTTGACTGTATGTTTTTTTATGTGTGTTACCTCATTACTTTTTACTAGGTGAACCGATTTCGATTATTCTTTTTTTATTTGAAAGCTGGTACTTTTCGTGTGGTCTTATATGAATTTCATCAAGATCGCACTTATAGTTTTTGAGTTATTCTTAATAACTTATATTGAAGTCGGCTGTACAAAATTTTTAATTTTAAATGATATTACTAAGTCGTTATGTTATAAGTTGTTACTATCACTAATACATAGGTTCATATTAAACGATGTTATAAAATTACGACACAACAGAACTGGATGTTCTACATCTGTTTTTATAATATCAAAACGAATAATTAAACTACGACTTTCATACGTCACCGGTAATAAACAATAGCCCAAAGGAGATACTTTCGAGCCGTTATAACAATTTAAAATAACGTTACAGTTGTTAAATGAACAATCATTATGAAAATAGGATTGATAAACATTCTCCGGTAGAACAGATAATACGCTGTCACTGTCTATTTCACAATAAATTCGCTTTGATGCTATCGAAACAACCGCTCTCATCCGTGTACCACTTAAACACCCTATATATAATATATTATTAAAATTGTATGAAATACCTTTTACTAAGTCGTTGTCATCCAGATCCAAATAATTGTTGCTCTTATAACCACTCTTACAAACATTATATCTTTAGTACGGTTCTTCACAAACCAAACAAGATATGTTTTTCTGTAGTTTGACGAACAGAATTTTCTTGGGCTCGTAAAGAGAAAACGGGTTGTGCTGTCGCTAATAATATGCCTAGTCAATCTTGCAATGATCTTGGAACTGCAACTTGAGCACATCGTATGCTTTGTGCTAATTCCAACGCTTTGTTGAATGTCAAACTATGAATGTTTTTACTAAAAATCCTTTCTTTTTTCTTGGCATACGCCAATCCTAGCACAAACTTATTTCTTAATGCCGTCTCGTGTTTTATTTTAAAACCACAAAAATGTGCGAGATATCTTTGTTCCGCTTTATAAAAAACATATATTTCCGTAAACATAGGTACATCTCTTTGAGAAAAACTGGTTGTCAATCTTTTCAATAAGAGTCTTATATGCTAAGTCATCTAGTTTTTAATTGTTTTTTATTTTTATTTACTTAACGGAAAAACTAAATCGCATACTAGGCTATATGTATGATCTGCTAATGATATGAGCAAAAAAGCTATTCTCATAACGCCTGCTTAGGCAGTGTCGTCATGATAATCTTTTGACCTACAGAATTGGACAAATCGACTCTTAAATGAAAAATATCCCACTCTTGCATGTGGTGATTAATTATGAGGTGTTGCCGAACCAAACATTTCCTTTATTTTACATTATTTATTGTAACTATTTAACTTTGTTGCACTCAATAATGAGTGAGTAAGGTCCTCGTCGCCTTATATTGTGTATTTATGGGGATTTCACCACTAAAACACAAAAGAAATATATAACATAAATATAACCTTTTATTGAATGACAAAACGTGTCAGTTTTTTTATAAGCTTACAATATGGCTTACATACTCTACAATAATATAAATAAAACACGTTTTGTGGATTCATATATATTTGAATAACTACCTTAAATATAGTTATAAGTTCTCACGAAACCTTGAGAGACAATTACCAACTGAAGTTGTCGCTTCTAGGTGTCAGTATATGTGCGCATCGTAAAAATTCACTCTCATCATTTTTCCCAAACGCGCCAAAAGAAGTATAACTTCAATAACTTCGTAGTAAAACGTCATTATATCTGAAGAAAAAATATCTTATTAAACTAAACCTTTTGACTTTGTAGAATTTTTTTTGTTAACTTCCCATATTTGAAAATACTCTCAAATATTTAAATAAATGAACACTTCTTAGTAACGACTTACATCATAAAATATTCATGAAATAAACTAGAATGAAATATAATATATCATCAAACTGAAAGTATGCAAACCAACAGTAACACCAGCCATCACCGTGCGACACAAGGCAGCCTCTCTGTAACATCGTCATCAACCATCTTTGGTTCTTTGCTTGTACTAGAGTAATTACTACTAAGGACAAAATAACTACAACAACTAAGATGACATGAGAATAACTACATGAACGATTGGAGGAATTTTAACGTTTATTAGTTTACTACCCGCACTCTTAACAGTAAAGTATTCGCAGAATATTAAAACTCTTTTAAAAATTAATTATTCTCTGTAAAAAATGAATATAATTATTTATTAAATTATAATACGAGGGCGACACTGAAATTTTTTAGAACTGACCAATTATAAACGAAAGAATAAAAAAGTTCAAAAATTTTTAAAATGGAACTCTTTGCCAACATTATTGTGTATGTTATTAATTTGTCATTTGTTTACACAAAATCGTAAAATTGTCTGTGTCACGTTAGCATGAATTTAACTAAACCTAAACGTTAAGTTGAAGAGGTCTCGTCTAATGAAGTCAACGCTCCGTCCACCTTGTACTCTAATCAAAGTCCCGAAACCTTTCGGCTCGAGCTACAAAACCGGTTTCAGTGCTTAGGAGATTGCAATGCAGTGGACTTCATTATGATGACCAGACGACAACTTCAGTGATGTCTCAGTGATCGCGAGGGTGAAAACCGGCAGCGATCACCGAATGGTGAGAGGCACACAGAAACTAAACGTTAAGTTGGAGAGGTCACGTATTATAAAGTCAACGCTCCGTCCCCCTAGTGCTCTAATCCAAAGTACGGAAACGTTTCAGCTCGAGCTACGAAACCGTTTTCAGTGCCTAGAAGATTGCAATGCAGTGGACGATATGAATGACAAGCTCGTGGAAACTGTCCATGTGGTCGCAGCTAAGTTTTGTAAGACCCGCCGCAGAAGAACACAAAATTCTCCGATCACACCCTTAATCTCATGGCTGTTAGACGGGATATGAAGCTGCTGTCTTCAGTAGATTTGACAGCATACAGGCAACTGAACAGACAGATCTCCAAATGGATGCGGTGGGATTTACGGAACTTTAATACTGCTCGTATTGAAGAAGCGATCGAGTGGAACCAGGGCTCCAAAGTTTTTGCTAGAGATCTGTCTGCCAGAAAGAGCCAACTATCGAAGCTGAAGACCGAGTGGCAGGTTCGTTTCCGGGACACCTTAGATTTTGAGTGAGATTGAGAGGTTCTATGGGCAGCTGTACACATCATCATTGGAGCCGCACGCAAGTGTGACTATATCCATGAGCAAGCTTTTGTCTGAGGTCGAGTCTTTGCTGAACAAAGTCTCGTATTGGGAGGAAAGTTCTCGTATTGCTAAATCTAGTCCAGTGTAATCCTCAGAAGACAGAAGTTTGCCTGTTTACCTCTAAAAATAACCCTTTTGTCGTATCTCCCCAGCTTCAAGGCACTCTACTTGTTGCCTCAGCCAGTATGTGAATCCTCGGCGTCGACATATCGAGTGACGTGCAGTTTCATGGTTACTTGGAAGAGAAGGCTAAATTGGCCTCTAAAGCCTAAAAGCTTTTCGTGCTCAGGAAAGTGGGACAGTATTTTATGCTGGCACACCGCCTGCAACGTTACAAGGCGCAAGTTCGGCCGCACATGGAATACTGTTCTCATCTTTGGGCTGGGCCTCCCCAATGCCAGCTGCTTGAACTTGACCGCATCCAGCGTAGAGCGGATCAAATCGTTGACGACCGATTCCTTTCCAATCGGCTCAATTCGCTGGCGCTGCGAAGATATATTGCATCTCTTTGCGTACTTTATCGCATCTACCACGGGGAGTGCTTTGAGAAATTTTTCGGAATAATTCCAGCCGCTCAATTTCACCATCGCACATAGCGACAAAATTTGCGATACCATCCATACCATCTGGATGATTGACGGTCCACCACTGTGTGATTTAAAAGAAGTATTCTTCTTCGCAAAACTTCCTTGTGGAATCGATTACCACCAGCAATTTTTGCGGATCAATACGACTTAGGGACCTACAAAGAAAAGAGCTTACTTTTTAAAAGGCCGGCAATGCGGAGAAACTAAACCTTTTTTTGCGTTCCTCTCAATTTGTCCATGAGTGTAGTTTATTTGCAAAATGAGTATAATTTACAATACGACCGTTAGAGGGACGCCGATGAGATCCTAGCCTAATCCGACGATAGGTACATTTAGAAGGCTGCTAAGGATCTGAGAATCCTACGAAAAGACCTATGGGTTCAAGTACAATATAAAAATGAGCGAGTTTATGTTTGTTTTTTAATTCAGGCAGTAAAAATCTCACCTCATGCCTCCTGTTAAACGTTGTGATAGGCCTTTGAAGAGAGTTTTTAAATTTAACTACCTAGGCCACCGAGTAACAGAGGACTTAGAAAATAACTAAGATATAAAAAGGGAACGCAGGGCGTTTGCTTTTCGTAGTAATATGCTGGCTCGCAGGTTTGCACAACGTTAAAATGAAGTAAAAGTAAGGCTTTTTTAAACGCTGCCTTGCAGGTTTGCACGATGTACTAATGAGGTAAAAGTAACGCTTTTACAGGATGTATTAACGAAGTAAAAGTAACGGTTTTTAAACGATCTACAAAGTAAAAGTAATGCTTTTTATAAGAAGCGTTAGGTACTTTTACTTCACTTGTACATCGTGTAAACCTGCAAGTCAGCATACATACGCTTTAGCGTATTGTCAGTGCTTTTACAATGCAGCTTGTGGTTTAGATATACGCAGCGGACATACAACGTCCTGCGTATCCAATATGTTGCACGTTCAGGGTGCTGTTTGGATTGCCGCGTTGTTCTAGTGCATCTACCGTGTTAACTGAGGCACACGCGGATGACTTTAATGATAGTATATGTACAATATATGCTTCGTTACTGAATCGACTACCTTTTCTAAAGTGGTAGAGCCATGCTGCAGATAAATATAATGGTTGTAGCACGAATTGGTCGGCTCGACCGGGGAAGGACTACACTCTCACAGAATACCAGCGTAAAATAGCAGCTTAACGCTGCTGTGTTTCGTATGGTGAGTGTAGAGAACCGGAGACCCTTTTTACTGGAAACGATGCATTCCATCTTAGTCCTCACGGGTGACAATGCATCTGCATTTTGATTTGTAATCGAAGATAGATGTGGATGTCTATGGACCACAGCAACCACTTACCATCAGGTGGACTGTGTGCTCGTTTGTCACCCTTATCCTTTTCAAAAAACAACACTTGCTGATAGGTGGGCTTCTGCCATTATGAAACACTGGTTAAGCCTAAATGTCAAAGTAACTAAAGATAAATATATTATATATATTGTACGCGGGATGTAGGTTTAATTTGTTTGTTGGCAACAGGTTTCGCTGAATTTGACGTATGATGACAAATTCCATAATTTACATTCTTTTTCGCGTATTTTTCACGGGACTTCTTTATTAAAACGTCAACAAAAATTGTAACAATTAAAAACTATTTGGAATAACACGGAACGAGTTTCTATTTTTAACCGACTTCCAAAAAGGAGAAGGTTCCCAACTCGACTGTTTTTTTATGTGTGTGCGATTTTAATGCTTATTTTTATTTCAAACCCAGTGCTTCTCATATGATCCCATATAAATTTGATCAAGATCTGACTAGTGGTTTTTGAGTTATCCTTAATAATGCGACATCAAGAATGTATATATATGCAGATATCCTCATTCATAAGTTTATCACGCAAAGAAACCCCAAGCATAGCTCTCTCCATAGCTCGCTGAGCGACCTTAAGCGTCCTCATATGGCCAGCAGGGAAGGACCACGTCTCAGATCCACAAGTCATCATTGGCAACACGCACTAGTTGTACAATTTCGTTTTCAGGTTTTGAGGTGTAGTTGACGAGAAGAGGTGCCGTAATTTCCCGAACGCTGTCCAGCCGAATTGAATTCGTCGATTGACCTCTCGGTCGAAGTTGGACTTACCTAGTCGAACTATTTGTCGCAGGTAAACATACTCGTCGACAAAGACATTTAAGTAGTAGTAGTAATAGACCGGACATGTGTATGTAACTTATGTCCTATAGTATATATCTCTGATTTTTGTCATTAAGTCTTAGTGACATCGTCAAAAAGTCAAGACCCAATCGCTTCATATATTTAAAAAATATTTTTAAAGAAAATATGCCCGGTTGTGCATTAAGATATTGTAAGTCACGATATGGAGCAAAAAACCGGCCAAGTGCGAGTCGGACTCGCGCACCGACCGAGATCAATAGACGGATTCAACCTCAATTAACTATCTAACGACGGATTCAACTATAATTCCTAGTCGGAATATTTGGCCCAGGTAAACATACTCGTCAACAACTTCGAGCTTAGTGCTCCCAACAAGTACCGGCACAGGTTGTGACATGGACATTAAACATGATCTTTGTTTTGTCCATGTTCATCTTAAGACCCATCCGTTGGGAGACACTATTGAGGTCATTGAGCATGGTGCTTAGCTCTTCCAGCGATTCTGCCATTAGGACTATATCGTCGGCAAATCGAAGGTGAGTGATGTACTCGCCATTGATATTAATACCGTATCCTTTCCAGTCCAGTAGCTTGAAAACATCTTTCAATGCAGCGGTGAAGAGTTTCGAGGATATAGCGTGAACAACTGTCTTACGCCTCTCTGCAGTTTGATAGGTTACGTACTCTGGTTTTGTACTCGGATAGCCTTCGTAGTCCTACTGTACAAACACTTCAGTACTTGGATATACCGACAGTCAACTTGACACCGCTGAAAGGACTGCAGCACTTCCCAAATTTCGATGGAATCAAAGGCGTTCTCATAGTCGTGTATGTGGTCTATGGTGCTAAAGCCTTTTCGGAAACCGGCTTGTTCGGGAGGCTGGAAGTCGTCGATTTTGCATGCGAGACGATTCGTAATGATTCTCGAAAACAGCCCGTAGACGCGGCTCAGAAGGGAAATCGGTCTGTATTTCTTCAAGAGAGCATTGTCGCCTTTCTTGATGAACGAAACCACCGCACTTCTGCTCCACGATTCCGGAGTAGTGTCACCATGGAGGACGGAATTAAAGAGCTTCTGAAGGACTTCAAGTACCGGTTTTCCACCCGCTTTCAGAAGCTCCGCTGTAATTCCATCCTCACCTGGGGCCTTGCCGTTTTTAAGGTGCTGCCCGCCGTTACCATGGTCGCCACCGTAGCCGGGAATAGCGGGGCCGCCGGGGACTGGGGGCCGTCTCTTCGTAACTTTAATCATGGGGGGTATTTTGCCATAGTTGCCACGCTTGGCGAGCGCGTTGGCAACCGGAGTTTTTTATGGTTGTTTTGCTGTTATCAGAAAGATGCTGCTGCCCATCTTCTGCCTCAGTTTCCCTCTGTCACCTCTTACGACACCTAAGGAAGAAATGGGGTAGTGGGTATTCTTACCCGCCACTACACAGAGGATTATGACCGTACTTAACTTTTGATTACTATACCAAAATTTAAGTACGGACATAATATTCTGGACAAATCATTCTCCTCCTACAACTTTCGCCATAAGATATCATAAGAGACTAGATCAAAAGCTTACGATAGATCTAAAAAACAGGCATATATCGGCGTTTTTCTATCCGTGTAGTACCTTACAGTCTGCTGCAATAACTCATGAGTTTTAAAATTTAAATTGTAATGGCAAACACGCATAAGTGATGAGAAAAATAAAACTTCATTATGCCTGAAAAAAGTCAATACACTTATGGCTCATAAAAACAATTGCTCTTGATTAATTCAAACTGATTCACATTTTATCCTTGAGTTCTCTGCTTGTCGTCTCCGGGGTAAGTACAATTTTTGTTACGAATTCGTGTGACAATATTCCTTTTAGTATAATTATTACAATATACCTAATTAATATTCTAGAAAATGCCAACATGATTTTAAAAGCTTTAACTTTAGCCCCAACGAAAACATAAAATAGGTTTAATAAATTAGAGACCTTTTTACTTTCTTATGCATGAAATATAAATGAAATAAATATAACAATAATATAAACTTTTTCATTTTTAATAAAGGTTTTTATCTTAGAAATTTGTATGATCTTTTTTATAGTTAAGTTCATTAAAAGTATTTAATCATTTAAACTAAATGTCTTGATTTATATACGAGTATTATAAATATCGACTTTAGGATGAGGAGTGCTTGAATGATGTCTTACACCAAAATTTAATGGCCAAGTCATGAATTTATGACGTATTATTTCCAACCGTTAGTTGTTTTATGGCACAATCATAACATTTTATTTTTATCTTCAGAATTTACTTAAATTTATATAATTAAGAAGCAACAAGCAATAAATAGATATTTTGTACTCTTTCAGAAACACCAATAAAGAATTAGTTAGTTATATTTTTGCTTTCGAAAAGGTTTTAATTCGTTCTATACTTTAATTTATTTTGTCGCTTTTTGATCAAAGTTATGATAATTTATGGTTAATAACATAAATTAATGTTTCTTTTTAGCCGAACTTGAGTTATAAATTTAATAAATTGATATTTTGAAGATACGAAGCACATTTTTAAAGTATTAAGGAGAATTATGACGATGACCTCATTTTTTTAAATAAAAATTTAAAAAAAAAACAGACAAGCTAACGGTTAACAAAACGGGTCGAAATACAAAATTGTTTGCATATTATAAAAAATAAGCAAACTTACTAGTTTATCTCGATAGATTATTTAGATAAAGATGCCTAGAATATTTGCTCAATTTTAAGATGACGTTAAGTCTCGAACTGTCTCTATCAAAGTGACTGTGACACCACGAGATTAACGACTATTATGTTTATTAGTTTGACTATTTGGTCATTAGACTCATTTATGTGAAAATTAAAACTGAGTATGATTTAATTTAAATTGTACATGGACATACATCCAGGACCAAAGTAATTATTTATCTATACAAATACATAAATAAAATTGAAGTGTCTGTTTGTAATGTTAAAATAATAGCTATTTACTAAATGCATATGAATGTATATACGGTACTTATAACAAAAACACAATTTTTAAAATTTTTGTCTGTCTGTCTGTCTGTTTGTTCCGGCTAATCTCCGAAACGGCTGAACCGATTTCGACGGGACTTTCACTGGCAGATAGCTCATGTTCTAAGGAGTAACTTAGGCTACTTATATTTGAGAAGAATAATTAGGGTTCTGAGTACAATTAAAACCCTAAATAACACGCGAGCGAAGTCGCGGGAAACAGCTAGTAAACAATAAAAACATTTTTTTCGTGTGGAATCCTATCCCGCGTTCCGCAATGCCGACGCAAAACGCTTAGCCACTACTGCAATAGAATAAAGAGCAGTACTACGTACTACCGTGAACTCAAATTATAATAAAAAATGAGATATTTAATAGCATCAGGCATTACTTTGCAGAAATCCGTTATATTTATTTATTTATTTATTTATTTACTCTTTATTGTACACCAAAAAACAAAACAAAACGAATACAGTTAAATCTAAAGTAGAAAATGTACAGAAGGCGGTCTTATCACTCTGAAAGTTATTTGATAGTTGAAAACAGAGAGGGGCGTACAAAATAAAAAAAAAATATGAAAATACATACAAATAAAGATAAGTGAAGATTATGTATGATATAATGTAATAGATTAAATGAAAAGAGTACAAAAAAGGAAAAGTGATTTATGTAATAGCGTTCTAAGTAATAAGATTTAACAAGACTTTTTAAGGAATGAAGAGATTGGGCACGACGAATGTGGAGAGTTAAAGAGTTCCACAAACGTACAGCAGTTACAGTAAAGGATTTCTTAAAAAAGGAGGAAGATTGCGAAGGAGTAGAGAGAGAAAGATTGAGAGAGGATCGAAGGAACCGATAATGGGTAAGGGAAAGATACTGGAAACGGTCTTTTAAATAATGAGGAGTGGAAGGATTAAATAGCACGCCATACAAAGTGGAGAGAATGTGAGTATTCCTGCGAAGGCGGATCGGGAGCCATTTGAGCTGTTTGCGAAATTCAGAGATATGATCATATTTGCGAAGCCCAAATATGATCTAATACATAAATTTTGAATGCGCTCAAGCTTATTAAGCTGCACCTCGTTTTGTTAGTTATGATGAGACCTTACCTCCGGACAATTGCAGATTACCCTCAAGGCAAACTAGGCATGTGCTTAGGGGCGCGCGCACTTCGTTGAATGCTACTAGATCTCCTCAAAGAGTAAAACTAGGTGAGCCGAGTTTGACTTCCTTTTGTTAGTTATGATGAGAACTTACCTTCGGACTTGATAGAGTGAACTGAAAGTTTACTTCGGTGAATACTACTGGAACTCTTTGATGAATAAAACTACAATTTACATTTTTTTTTAGTTTTTTCACGCACATATGAGCAATATGAGACATGCACTTTTGGATTTTCCAAGCTTATTTTTTAATTGAAGATTGACATAGTCATGACGAGACCTTACCCCCGGACTTTATGGAGTGACCTGAAGGTGTACTTCAATGAATGCTACTGGAACTACTCGAACAGTGGAACTAGGTCTGCCGAGTTTGGCATTTTGTTAGTTTGATGAGACCTTATGTCCAGACAGTGGCATATTATCCTCAAGTCGAACTAGCCACGTGCCTAGAGGTGCACTTCGGTGAATGCTACTGAAACTTTTTGACGAATAAACTAGAATTTAAATTTTTTATCTCACGATCATACGAGCAATATGAGTCGCGCACTTTTGGATTTGCCAAACTTATATTTTTAATTGAAGTTTGACATAAAATTATCGGAAAATTGGAAGTATAATAATAATTTGAAATATATATAATAGTTACATTACTTTAAAAGTTTATTTATAATCATATTTAGATTATGATTGTTATTAAATCTAGTTGTAATTTTAGTTAGAACATCTATTATAAGTTTGTCTAAAGTAAAACGTCTCTTTTCAAACTGTTAAAATTGATAAGGTTTTGCAGGCCTTTGCCATATTACTTTTATATAACTTTTTTGTTACTGCTTTTGGTTTGTTTCTGTTTTTTAGTCACTTTTAGATTTATTCAGTAATACTTGTAAAAATAGCATGTAGAGGACCTTTGAATGTTTTTACACAAACTGTGCATGTAATGTAAATACTTTAAGAACTTTATGTAACATATGTTAAAATCTCTGGTAAACCCAATAAATTAATAAATAAATAAAAGAGTTAAATACCTATACTAGTCAGTTTAAGCGAAACTACTTTTTATGAATAACATGACACAACTTTGTGATTATACCTAAACTATTGTTTACTTAACTTACTCACAACTACAAAAATAACAACTTCTTATTTTAATAAGACTGCGATTTTGCGCGATTATTTACATTGATTGAGAACTGATTAATTATTTATCTGAAACCCATTTCGTAATAACTAAGTAAACCTCAGAATTATTATCGATACTGCGTGCAAATTTTATGTCATAAACATTAAAACTTAAACTATATATCATTTGATCAATCCGTCCAATTTCCAATTATAGCGATTTAGTGTCATTTTATGATTTCCTTTGCGAGGCAACACTGTTTCTGACTCACTAATCACTTGTCCGAATGTGCAATTTTAATAATATAATTTTGTATTAGCGAAATAATTATTTTGAGTAGATTAACATATTTTCAAAAAACTTTAATGTACAGCAACATCGCCACGTGAATGGACGTAGAAAGATTGCAGGTAGAAAGTTGTGGTAAATCAAATGACAAAATCACTTTATGAATACGTAGTACAAAGTCTACTGTTGTGTTCCGATTTAAAGTATGAGAGAGCTGGTATGTTTACAAACTGTAAGGCATTTCATCATTGTCCTCAGAGGTGACAACACATCTAAAGCTTTACTTGTTTGAAGTTAGCTGCATGTGTACATTTAATACAATAACCACTAATGAATATCTACAATATCAGGGGCCTTCACTCAAACCTTAACGCTGTCCACTACCATCTGGAGATGGCGAAGCCATGCTTACTCTTTCTGATCGAGACCCAGATGTACCCCACCGACTGATACTTTGTAGCTACCCTATGTACAAAATACAACACTCCTTTGTGCCTCTTACTTCGTGTCTTTCCTACCCGATGTACAAATTAGAACACTGCTTTGTACTTCGAGCTGAAGTTTGTGTATGCGTAAGGGAGGACATCTATTCTTGACGCCTCGGCAGTCTTGAAGGTCAGACCTGTCTATTATTAAGCTGCGCGTAGGCAGCAACGACCATACCCGTTTCTACGGCTGCCTTTATAGATCCCACAGCGGTAATGCCGGCACAGACCGACTCATCAGCCACATCGGTCACTGATGTGGTACTTCGGGTACTGGAACTATTATAATATAATAATTTTATTTTATCATCTGTAGCTCCCAGCGGAGTCATAGTTTAGTAATTTTCTTTTGAAATTGTATCACGTCATAAGAGGAAGCTACCGGGCCTAGACTTCGCCTCCTTGTTCACTGAAACAATGGATTCCATTATAAACTGCCAGCTGCAGTATCTTAAAGACCATCAGCTAATTAGAGACCGCCAATAAGGTTTTGCCAAAATGTGGTACAATGGGTGGTCTTATCGCTAAGAGCGATCTCTTCCAGACAACATTTGGATGGACAGGATTGCAAGAAAACAATAAAAACGTGTGTGGTGTGGCGACAAAAATAACATCATTTTTATTAAAGCCATAAAATAGAAATATAGAATGGTATATAAGCACATAGATAAGATAAATATATACATACATATTAATATATATGTATATATATATACATATCATCAATATATATAAAAATTACGTGTCACATTGTTTGTCCGCGATGAACTCCTAAAATGCTAAACTGATTGCAATGAAATTTTGCACACTGTGTGCAGATTGGTCCAACTTGGGAGATAGGATAGATTTTATCCCTATAGGTGACCCTCAATATTTTTTATTACAATTTTTTTTTTATAGGACACAGGGTCGTCGGAGAGCGCAGAACAACGTCTGCCTGGCCAGCTAGTAAATATATATTTTTATAAATATAAATATATAAAAGTACAAATATATACTTTAAAACTATTATATATAATATAAATGTGGCATACATATAAACAAATATAGTAACTAAATAAAGGTAGAATAATTATATACAAATGAATAGGCATTATTTTTGTATAAAGCACAGTCAGTCCGTGCTCGCGTGCGGTGTGCGAGTTTAGAGAGACGAGACGCGAACTACTACGTGGTAGCCCTCGACCAGGGCAGTCGGCGACGGCCCGTTCCACGCCCCGCACGCCTCTCAAGATCTCCGCACATATCCAGACACCCACACATAGCCGCAAGCGATTTTACGTACACACAAGCTTAAGTGTCGTTTCTTTTCGCGTAGTGTATATTTTCTTAGTCATTTTCGATATTCTAATTTACCTGACTCCTATATAGACGGAGGTACTAGAATCCAAGGGGGAGGCTTTAGTTAGTTAGGATATAGCGGAAGCCTTCAATTGAATTTGTCACAAAGCAGTTCCTTCAAAGATTCCTTGCTATAGGCTTCCCAAAGTTCCCACCAGTTTTTGTGCAGATTAGAGCATCAAGGTCGTAGTAGATGGTGCATGCCCCGACTGCAAGCCTGCCTTATTAATTGCCCTTTTAAAGCTGGCGTACCACAAGGCTGCGTGCTATCACCTACGCCGTGCCTTCGACATATCAATGATATGTTGCAAACCACTAAGTAACATTCATTGTGATGAGGATGATAGGTGCTTTTTACACCGGCCGTGCCAATATTGCTCAGGTATACGTTAAGGAGATCCATATCAAACTTGTGTCAGAAGTCGAGACTTTGTTAAACAAAGTCTTGGATTGGTGACGACGAAATCTAGTCCAGTTTAAGCCCCTAAAAGCACAGGTTTGCTTGTGTACCGCTAAAAATAACGCCTTGGTCGTATCACTAAGACTTTGAACTCATAAAAAAGGAAGAGACAGATCTCCAATTGCATGCGCGATTTACACAACTTTAATACAGCTCGTATTGAAGAAGCGTTCAAGCGGAACCAGGTCATCAAAGTCTCCACCAGACATCTGTCTGCCAGAAAGAGCCAACTGTCGAAGCTGAAGACCGAGTGTGGCAGCATTGTTTCCGGGATACCTGAGATTTTGAATGAAACAGAGAGGTTCTGTAGGCAGCTGCAAACATCATCGTAAGGGGCACACGCAAGTGTGAGCAATGAACCGAGAGCAACTGTTGAGGCTGAGAGATGATATTCCGGACGTCAATCTGAAGGAGATTAGAATGGTTCTCCACCACCTTAAAACGGCAAGACCCCAGGCGAGGATGGAACTACAGCGAAGCATGTGGAACACCGGTACTTGAAGCCCTTTAGAAGCTCTTTAATTCCATTCTCTATGATAGCACTACACTGGAGGCGTAGAGCAGAAGTGCGGTGGTCTTTTTCTCTAAGAAAGGCGACAACGCTCTCTTTAAGAACTACAGACCGATGTCCCATCTGAGCCCCGTCTGAGTGTTGCTTTTGAGAGTCATTACAAATCGTCTCGCACGCAGACTCGATGACTTCCAGCCTCCCGAACAAGCCAGTTTTCAAAAAGGCTTTATCACCATAAACCACATACATACCCTTCGGCAGATTGTACTGAAGACTTGGGAGTACAATCTGCCTCTTTGTCTTGCGTATGTGGACTATGAGAAAGCCTTTGATTCCATCGAAATTTGGTTGATGCTGCAGTCCCTTCAGCGGTGCCGTTTGATTGACTATATATCGAATTACTGAAATGTTTTAACAGTAGGGCTACGATGGCTATCCGAGTACAAACCAGAGTACGCAACCTATCCATCCAACTGCAGAGAGGTGTAAGACAGGGTGACGTTATATCCCCGAAACTCTTCACCACTACATTGGAAGACGTTTTCAAGATACTGGACTGGAAAGGATACGGTATTAACATCAAGGGCGAGTACATCACTCACCTTCGATTTGCCGGCGATATAGTCATCAAAGCAAAATCGCTGCAGGACCTAAGCAGTATGCTCAATGATATCGATAGTGCCTCCCAACGGATAGGTCTGAAGATGAACATGGACAAAATAAAGATCACGTGTAACGTCCATGTCACACCTATGCCGGTAGTTGTTGGGAGCACTAACCTCTAAGTTGTTGATGAGTATATTTACCTGGGACCAATAGTTCGACTAGGTAAGTCCAACTTCGTCCGAGAGGTCAATCGACGGATTCAACTTACTGAGCAGCGTTCGGGAAATTACGACACATCTTGTCTTCAGGTATATCTCAAAACTTGAAAACGAGATTTTACAACCAGTGCGTGTTACCTGTGAT
This sequence comes from Parnassius mnemosyne, assembly GCA_963668995.1. Taxonomy (NCBI): domain Eukaryota; kingdom Metazoa; phylum Arthropoda; class Insecta; order Lepidoptera; family Papilionidae; genus Parnassius; species Parnassius mnemosyne. The sequence goes on along the minus strand of CAVLGL010000079.1, from coordinate 16,157,047 downwards.
GACTTATGGACGTGGTCCTTCACTGCCGGCCGTATGAGGAAACTCAAGATCGCTCAGCGAGCTTTTCAGAGGGCTATGCTTGGGGTTTCTCTGCGTGATAAACTGATAAATGAGGATATCCGCAGTAGAACCAGAGTGACCGACATAGCCCAACGGATTAGTAAGTTTAAGTGCAGCAAGCTGCTGTCAATCATTCAATGGTGGGAAATTTATAGAGATATATTACTATCTTGTTATATGAAACATCGTGGAGGTCAAACAGACTGCAGTCCTGTAATGAAGGGACCTAACTTGAGCAAAGCTACTTAGGTTGTGAGTCAAACCAAGGAGCAGAGAGCGCCATTGAGTATAGCGACCCGCCAAACAACCATCGCAAAGACGCAATGCTGCAGAACGCAACAATCATTAATACGCTTACTCCATCCCAAGGTACAATCCCAGCAGACACACCAACCGCATACCTCCATTGACCAGAACCACAATATGCGTCGAATCAGGCGCAGCACACCCGCAGATCCATCACAAGACACAATACCGCAAGTAGCAGTAAGCATCAATGCAACTATCATACGGATGGAGCCCACTCACAACACACCCACATGATCCCTATCTACTTTGGTAACAAAATCGGTATTTTTGTTAACTAATAATACCCCCAAACATATCATAACAGTACGCTACTAAGACGTCAGTAGCCAAAACTCCACTTATCATAGCGCTATTGCACTAAGACATGGAGTTGAGTATGCTTGCTGCACTTAAAAATACTACCAAAGACACTCACTCTAATCCGAAAGATAGCCGACGTATCATAACGCTATGCGCTAAGACGCTGCCCTAAAATGGTAGGGGTGTACGATGTCCACGGGCAACTCGTATTGCTACAACAAACCCGCTTACCACCGGCACTAAGATGATATGTCTAGGACACACCAGTTAGCACGTCCAAGCTTACCTCGGTCTCGGAAGCTGTGAAGCAATCTACACGCCACTATAATAATCCTTTTCAAGTCCTATTTCTTTCAATATAATGCTTTTACATATTTGAGACCTTCCACATATTGGCTTTATTTCATACAATATTATATGTCTTATACATATGGGATTTCAAGTCATAGCTCTGCTGTCATAATGCTTATGCATCATAGAGATCTATATTAATGCTTTTGTGTCATAGACCTTACTATCATAAGTCCCTAATATAGGACTATACAATGTCAGCTGACTACCCCATATATATGTACAACCATGAGTATGTATCTCCGACTACGCCTACATATAAGCAATCATTACATAAACACCCACCGATAATACAAGAACACCCTTATAAAATTAAAAAAAGTTTTGACTCATTTTTCAATAATATTACAAATATTATTTATCTTTATTATTGCAATATAATCGTCTTGTTCTTCTATTATTTATTCTATTTTGAATATTTTAAGCACAGTTTTAATAAATTTTAAGGTTTTTTTAGACAATATTTATCATATACTATATCTACTATATATACACTTAATATTCGAAGTGAATATATTTAAACTTTATGCTTATTAACGCATATTAATTGTTCAAATAAATACATATGATATTTTAAATGGCTCTTTATTGAATTTAATTATAATTTAATAATAATAATAATGAGCCGTCACATTAACATAATATAAAAATTAAAATATAGTTTATTTAGTGAAATTTATATAAAAACAAACATATCTTGTCTTATTCTATTGCTATAAAAGATAATTATCTTGCAAGCGTATTATGATTTAATTATCTATTTAATACAATACTCACGGACGTACATATTTATCGTTCCTTATATTTAGCACGAGTCGGGCACTTCTTGTATGCAGTGCTGATAATTTTTGACCTATGTATTCCCAATCTTTCCTTTTACTCGTTATAATTTTTATTTGTACTGATATAATGTGTATGTTATGCCCGCCAGATAAATAGACGGAGAAGATTTAGTTAGTAGTCAACAATCGACAGTTTCAACGTGAACAAAATGATTATTTTTCGGGTGTTTTTACTGCTCGTGCTTTCAACTAGTGCGTTTTCCGATGAAGGTAGAGTATTGAATATTTTTTATATTATAAGCAGCATGTAAGCATATTTTTACAATTAGTTTGTCATGTGGTAGATTATATATTACGGATACTGTTGGTCGTTCTCTCGAATGGGCCGGTTCGACCTCTAAATAGCAAGCTCTCAGGGAATACCAGCAAAAGATAGCAGCTTAATGCTGCTGTTTCGTATGGCGAATGTAAAGAACCGGAGATCTTTTTTAACTGTCTAAGAAACATCTTAGTATCGAGGATAGATGTAGACTTTTATAAGCCTCAACGTCCTCTTAACATCAGAAATGAACTGTGTGCTCGAAAGTTCTCGAAAATAAATAATCATAGTACTCTACAGCTACATACTAAAAATATTTTTTTATATTGTGTAGCTGTAGAGTGGCCGTAGTGAATGAAATTCGGTGGGGAGGAAGTTATAATAATAGATTTAAAATTCGGCTCGACCGGGGTAGGACCAAGCTCTGACAGAATACCAGCGTAAAATAGCAGCTTAATGCTGCTGTGTTTCGTATGGTGAGTGTAGAGAACTGGAGACCCTTTTTACTGGAACAGAGGCATTCTATCTTAGTCCTCACGGCTGACAACGCATCTGCATTTTAATTCGCAAACGATGATAGATGTAGATGTCTATGGGCCACAGCAACCACTTACCATCAGGTGGACTGTGTGCTCGTTTGTCACCATTATTTTATAAAAAAAGAAAAATCCTATCAAAAACTTACTTCTGTACAAAGGTTTCGACCACAGATTGCCTAAGAGGGGGATTTCACAATTATTGCCACGCTTGGCAGACTGGTTGATAAGCGCAGTTTTATTTTTAATTTCTAGTTGTTAACAGGAACATGCTGCTGCCCATCTTCTGATTCAGTTTACCTCTTTCGCCTCTTACGATATCCATGCCAAGGCAGTGGTACAGGAGGTAATGGATATTCTTAGGCAGGACACTACACAGCAGCCTCATATGTGTCTGACATAAAATATACTGTATGACATTTAGACCAGCAACGCATAACAGCGTTAAGGGTGCTAGGTATTTTTTACTAAAATTGCCAATCCATCAAACGTGGTAATTATGAGAAATTCTACTCATATTGAATGCCGATAATATTATGTCATTATTTTTCTTCCATTTACTTTGAAATATTTTATATTTTTTTTACATTTTAAGAATGTGTCTGTGTATATATATATATCTCTCTACCTGCATGGGACACGCAACGGGACATAACAAATTCAATGTGTCATACATTGAGCAAATCGTTCTTCTAAGAGACATTGACTGTTGACCTCTTTATTAGCAATTGATAATATGAATTAATGTTCGTTGAAACACTCTAGATATAGCTCTATCATATGGTTGAACTTGAAATCTTGTTAATTTAAAAGTTTCTTTTTTTAAGGAAGAAGACTAATTTTACACATACAGATATCATAGTTAAAGATACCTTCAACTTTTAATGATTAATTTTAGGTCCAATAAACGCCGAACCTGCTTACAGTATCTTAAAGTCTTCCAACAAACAACTTCCAGAGTCTTGGGTTTTCATTTATTTTTATTAATTATGTGATCCCTAGCAGACTGCAGCGCATCTTTTAATGTTGACATACTGCTGAATTCCCGGAACGTTGGTGCTTCGCGTTCGTTGTTCTTGCACGCGGGTAATCTTTAGGTATGTCTCATTTAGGAGACACCACATTCACAATCAAGCTTGTACACTCCTGCATCTTGCAAAGTGAATACAGTTAACAGATGGTAAGAAATGCCTAATCATAGTACAAGTAGTATGTATGGCTGATGGTGTTATTAGTACTTTGAATGACTAAAACAACTAGGAAAGCTAAAGCATTATTTGCCTTTAACTCTTAGAGTTTATGGAGTTATTAAGTAACTTTGTCTGATGGTGAAATTGTGAAAGTGTTGTCTATGTACCGCTTGTTCAAAGTCCCCCATGAATATATCGGTGGCCATCGCCACACTATCTACTTGCTTGTAGAACCCCTCCTACCACAATAAATAGCCAGTTGTGAGGCAAAGTCTGAATAATACTGCATGTTCTGTGGGCACATAGTTTTCTTATAGCTTCCTAGTCACAATTGAGATGCAGTATTCAATAGATAAGCGTGTAAATAGTGAGTGAATAACAAAACTGACGAAAATTTCATTGTCAGATGTTTCATTGTAAGATGTAGATATTTTATCTCGCTGACAAAACGGTATGAATGCTTTGTACGTGATCTTTTGTGTTCTCTCCGCAGTAACAGTATTTTGCTAAATGTTGAGCAAATTTATAAGTCAGTGAATCCATTTAGCTTACTATTGTACGTATTGAAGCGTTCGGTTTGTGTATTTTGGTTAACCCATACAACTTCGATAATTTGGTACATAATAGTATTGTCTAATTTACGTCCAGATTTAACTTTTTTGAGCATTTATTTATTAGATCGCCAGTTATTTAAGCAATAGTTGTAGGTCTGTTTTAATCTGTTTCTACGTACTTGACCATGAACATGGGTGCTGTAGTGTCCGAAAAGTCTGGAATTAAAAAAGTTAAAATTAAACGCGATAAAATCCATAAAATTAGTTTTATTCTATGTGAGGTGTTCGCTTAAATATAAAAAATAATTATGTTTTATTTTTATTTTATTTATTTTACTTTAAGAGAGTTTTTTTAATTACTAACTTACATAAATTTTAATTGCTTAAGGGCTAAGCGTTTACCGTAAACACAGTACACAAACAACCCAGGTTCGATCGCCGGCGGCACTTTAATTGCTGTGAAGGAAACCATCGCTAGAAAACGTGTATATTATTTTTAACTATTATAAGCCAGTGCTTGACTACTATCCCCTGACGGTAAGTGGTGATACAGTCGAAGATGCCAAAGCGCACTGACTTAGCTCAACAAAAGCCTATTCATTCTGGTCTTGAAGACACCCAAATTATAATCTGACGGAAATACATTATTGTCTAACCAATAACATATTTTGAGGGGAGCTGAAGTCCGAAATCACACACTGAAACCGCGCGGTAAACTAATTGCTCCATTACGCTTTTCGGAAATGAGACATATTTAAGTATAACTTCTAGCATCTTGTGGGACATATATAGATTTTTTTTTTTAAATTACCTTACACTTTCATTTTATATAAAGCATATTTTTACGAAAGATTCTGATTTAAAAATGTTAAGTGATCTAGTTTCCTATAAGTTTCAAAAGAGGTTAGGTTTGTTTGCCTTTTTCAGTTTAAACAAACTTTAATATAAATGTGCTTTAAATAGAATGATTACACCAAGGGATTTATCTTGAATATATTTGTTGACAGATTCACTTTTAAGATCGTGCGAGATTAAAGATATCGAGTGTTTAAGCAAGTCAACTGAACAGTTTTTAGAAAAAACCTGTAAAGGTATTCCAGAGTACGATATAAGAGCCATTGACCCTTTGGAGATACCATCTTTGGTCCATAAGCTTACTGATGATGGGAGTATTTCGCTGCATTTTAAAAACTTACGGATCACTGGACTTAAAAACCAGAAAATATCAGATTTCCAGTAAGTCACAGTTAACACATGTTGTGTAATTTTGATAGAACTGTACTCTTTATTTTAATTAAATATGTTTTTTTTCAGAATGGACAAAGCAACGAAATCTGTGCTCCTGAAATTGAACGTAGATTTGAATATTGTAGGAGAAATAACTATTGAATCATCTAAAATGTCAAAACCGTTTTCTGGAATGTATTCTGCTAAAGCAAGTAAGAACCCGCTTCTAAATCTGCATCGTTGATTCTCCGTTAATTTAAAATTCTATTTACAAAATTACTTCTACTCGATTGCCTTAACACATATATGGTATTATATTGCAAATTCGTATATATATGTGTGTGTGTGTGTGTGTTTGTGTGTGTAGAAATTTTTAAGTTTTGTTAAAATCTTTAACTCTTACCTTTCTCATTCAACCAACCCAATTGAAACCATTTTATAGATCATACAATCTTGTGAAATTATTCCTAAAATCTACACCTGTAGTGCCATCTGTAGAGATAACATTTTATAAATGTGAAGCCACAAAATTTAAGTTGAATCCAATGAAATTAAAAGGACGTAGAATATAATTAATAGTGAAACGGTAAGGCTGTGAAACTAGTTTAGTTAGTTAACTAAGTTTCAATGGAATATTAACATTAATTTGACTCTAAAGTTACTGCGGCTTTTGAGAAACAGTTCACTGATATTCCTTGTTTGACAACAAAATCATTGAATTCCGTACCAATTATTTAAGCAAAATATAGATGCTTGTTCGAAACCTTTAAATTCCGTATATTATTAAGAAAATATGCCGTATAAAACTATTTATGTTGAGAAAGTGTTACGTCAATAATAGATAAATTGCTATTTTTAATACAAGCGTCAAAGTCTAATTTAATGAAAAATAGTAAAGTCGTACCTTTATTGAAATCTGGTAGTACAGGCGATCCCGTCATTTTGAGACCAATTTTTGTACTATTTAAGATTTTAAGTTTTTTTTTAAATACTTTTTTTTATTAGAAGACGGGTCAAACGATCATGCGGCTCACCTGATGGTAAGTGACTACCGCCGCCCATGAACAACTGCAACACCAGGGAGGGAATTGCAGATGCGTTGCCGGCCTTTTAAAAAGGAGTAGGCTCTTTTCTTGAAGGTCCCTAAGTCATATCGGTCAAAAGAAATCGCTGATGGTAATCGATTCCACAAGAAAGTCGTGCGAGGAAGAAAATATCTTCTAAATCGCACAGTGGTGGACCGCCAATCATCCAGATGGTGTGGATGGTATCGGGAGTTCTGCCTCGATGTGCGTTCATGATATTTGGCGGCTGGGATTAATCCGAACAATTCCTCAGAGCACTCCCCGTGGTAGATACGAAAGAAAATGCAAAGGCAAGCAACATCTCTTCGCAGTGCCAATGATTCGAGCCGATCGGAAAGGACTCGGTCGTCGACGATTCGAGCCGTTCTGCGCTGGATGCGGTCAAGTGGAAGGAGCTGGCACTGGGGAGCCCCTGCCCCGAGATGGGAACAGTATTCCATGTGAGGCCGAACCTGCGCTTGTAAAGTTGCAGGCCCGCACACCGTCCGGCATGAAATACTGCCCCGCTCTGCTGAGCACGCCAAGCTTTTTAGAGGCCACTTTGGCCTTTTCTTCCAAGCGACCACGAAACTGCACGTCACTCGATATGTCGACTCCGAGAAATCTGATACTGGCTGAAGCAAGAAGGGAAGTGCCTTGAAACTGAGGAGATACGACAAAGGGGTTCTTTTTAGCGGTAAACGCGCAAACTTGTGTCTTCTGAGGATTAAACTGGACTAGATTTAGTCGCCCCCAATCCGAGATTTTGTACAGCAAAGACTCGACTTCAGACACAAGTTTGTTCCGGTACTCGGCGACGTTTTCCCGAGAAATATTGGCACGGCCGGTGTATAGAGCATCACCAGTGCTGTCATCCGCATAGCAATGAATGTTACCAGTTAGCAACATATCATTGATATGCAGAAAAAACAGCGTTGGTGATAGCACACAGCCTTGTGGAACACCAGCGTTAATAGGCTTGTAGTCGGAGCATGCACCGTCTACAATGACCTTGATGCACCGATCTGCAAGGAAGCTGGTGATCCAATTGCACAATTTCTCGGGAAACCCATAGGAAGGGAGCTTCGAAAGAAGCGCTTTGTGCCAAACCCGATCAAAGGCCTTCGCAATGTCCAAACTAACGGCTAACGCCTCCCCCTTGGACTCTACTGCCTCCGCCCATCTATGGGTCAGGTAGATCAGAAGATCACCAGCGGATCGACCCCGACGAAAACCGTATTGGCGGTTACTAATCAGCTGGTGATCCTCAAGGTACCGCATGAGCTGGCAGTTAATAATGGATTGCATTATTTTAAAGAACAAGGGGGTGATGGCGATAGGCCTATAGTTGGATGGGTCTGAGCGGTCGCCTTTTTTAGGGATCGGGTGTACAAAAGCTGTCTTCCATGAATTCGGGACTATGCCTACGTTGGGAGTAAAAAGACGCGTTAGGACCGGTGCCTACTCCGGAGCACACGTCCTCAGCACAATTGGGGGGATTCCGTCAGCCCCACTTCTGGATGTCCAGGGAGAGGAGTGCTTTGAGAACCGTGCGCTGTGAACAGCACATCCGGCATGGAGCACTCACACCGCGGGATGGTCGGCGGTGTCCCCCCCCCCCGTCATCGAGTTGGACGCAAAAAGGGAGCCTAAAAGGTCGGCTTTGTCTTTTGCGGCATGGGCCAGTGAGTCGTCCTCCCTGTGCAGAGATGGTAGTGATGGCTTACAGAAATTCCCTTGGACAGCCTTGGCGAGAGACCAGAATGCACGGGTTCCCGAAGGAAGGTGAACTAGTTTCTCGTCAAATGCTTCTGTGCTCTTACTTTGCCTTGGCAATAACTCTTTTGAAGGACCTGGAGGCGAAGTTATACTTCTTTTTAAGTGTACTGGTGCTTACATCCCGAGTCGCCGAAGCCGCAGCCCAGGCTTGATAACACTCCTGCTTACTACGTAATGCAGTCTTACAGGAGCGACCAAACCAAGGCTGAGATCTGCCGCCGATGGGTACCACAGATGATGGAATAAATAGTAAAATAAAAAAATAGAATAAATATATATAAATTTTGTCATAAAAATCAATTTCATTTGTCAATGGGTCTTCGAGTGTGTTCAGCATAAGACATTAATCAAGAAACTCTACATCCCTATTTTCAAAACCGTAGCGCGTAAACTTATTATTTTAAACTTAAATTATTTATCAAGGGTTCTTCCGGGTCACCTATACTAATGTATGTTCCTTAGGAGCCAATTCTCGGCCCATTCCTATTTCTAGTCTTCAATAATGTCTAACCATCTCTTGTAGGGGATAATAACGATATAGTATTATTTGCTGATGATACTTCCTTCATTTTCATACTTAAAAGACAATTATTTATACATGATCAAGTGAGTAATGCTAAATCATATTTAATGCATTGATTTGACATTAATGATCTACATAATAAACGAAAATAAAATTAAATGTATGAAATCTACGTTGCTAAAATAATCTGAGTACCAATGTGTTTTAAATGGGGAAGAACTGAAGAACCCTATCGATTCCACTGTTTTTCTTGGCACTACTCTCGAGGCAAAGCTGCAATGAGGCCTCCATATATCCAAACTAGCAAGCATACTAAGTTTTATGGCTTATGCTATAAAAAATAATATAAGTGTCAGCTGTATTGTGATAGCTAGATTAGTTTATTTCAATAATTACCATGGCATAATCTCTTATGGGAGTTTGTTATGGGTATTTAGAAGACGGTTATATTTAAGATTATTAACATTCCATCTCCGAAAGTCTCTCAGCGAAAAATGTTTATAAATAAGTATATTAATTTTGGCTTCTCAGTATATTTAAGAAAATTTAAAGTATGTTCGCTAAAACAAAAGTAGTTTTAATAGAAAAAAGGGATATATATATATATATTGTGTAAACACCGGAAAGGGACACAAAACATCAGTTACTTGACTCTACAAAGTCAGTACTTCATACAAGGGGTCAATGTATACGCTATTAAAACAAAATCGTAGAAAATATACAATGTCTTTTAATTCCTACTACAAATTTTAAAGTTTTTATTAAACAAAGACTTTATAGAAAGGGTTTTATATTAGAAATGATAACATGGTTGAAAATAACCCCTGGGAACGAGGTAATCACTTCCAAGTTATTTCTTATGAATATTGTACAACCTATTTTTTATTGTATAATGTTAGTGTGAGAAAATAGTCCCGCTTCGTTTATGCTACTTTTTTCCAGAACAGAGATTTTTACCGAACCAGTGGTCAAAGTAAAAACTGACTTTCAGTACGTAGTACCATTATTTATTATGTGCTTTCAGTAAGAATTATTTTAATCTATATTGAATAAAAATTATTCATTTGTATTCTTTATATACTTAACATCACTTGCTCTAAAACAATCCTTGCCTAGTTACAGATTTATTCTGAATTGAAAACATTTATCATAATTATTACTAAGCTTTGTAGACAAATCCATTGACTTCTTGCATGTCTTACCAGGTCGTCACGCCATCTAGTTGGGGGACGCCCTACACTTCGCCTATGTTCAGCAGTGGACTTGTGATGGGCTGCAATGATGATGATGATGATTGTAGACAAATTGGGGCTCGCAGCACTTAAATAACCTTTGTGGCTGCCCCCGCTACCGATCAATATATTGATCCTCTTGCAGCAATCTTTGAAATAATACTGTCTCTTAAATATTACATTAAGTGGTGTTAAGGTTTGAGAGAAAATTGTTCACTCTTGGTTCAACTGGTATTGTATTGTATTGTCGTACTAAAATGCTCTGAAAAGATGACACCAATGAAAAGTTTTCATGACGTTGGTAATACGTTTACAAATTCGAGTGTATTGCGGATTGGAATTTGAGGCGAACTGATTATGCCAATTTAAATAAAATTATTTGAATGTGTAGCGTTCTTGTAAATATAAGAAATCATTATGATTATGCCAAATTCTTCCTTTTTCAAAAGGAAGAATTTGTTTAATTTTTATGTCCAACAGTGTTCGATTATATGATCTATTTACTTGCGACCCGTATCCAATACATTAATTAATAACGTTATCATATTTCAGCTACTTTAGCAACCGCTAATTATGAATACGATTTGACCACTGATAGTAAAGGAGTTCAGCATTTTAAAGTGCTCCCAGAAAGAATAAGTTGTGAAATTGTAGGCGAGCCTGAAGTTTCAATAAGTGACGATCTTCTTCAATCATTGCAGAAAGGTAATTTTCAAGAACTTTGTTTTTAGTTTACCTATCTCCTAGAAAAATGCTATTAGCTTGAATTTAATATTTATGAATTGAAAAATAATTACTTTCCAATGGAAATTAAAATAGATAAAACTTAATATGGCTTTAATTTTCCGTTTTACAGAAGAAAGTTCTAAGGAATGGCAATCCAAAAATATCAAGAAACAGAAAGAATTTCGAGAAAAAACCATTTGTAAATTAGTAGAAAAAGCATACGTAACCGTCGTTCATAATATAAGAGCAGCTGCGAAGTTTTTACCTGCCAATGCCTTTTTCAAAGACATATAACTATTTACAATCATTTGACTAACAAATATTATCATAATTGAACAGTGGCAGTTAAATTGAACTAATCTTCGTCATTCAACATTGTTACATTAATAGTTAATTAGGTTAATCTTTAATTGAAAACAAAACTATTAACATATTATGTAAGTAGATAAGTAAGAGGAGTTTATTGATAATGTAATGTTTGCACAATAAACTATCTTAACGGTGTCTTCATAAATTGTATTATTTCTTTTAAATATTGACAAAATAAAATATTGTTCAAGTAAAACCAAATTTATCAATTTCTACTTTCTTATTTATTTCTATATTCTAACTTAAATTTCACACATAATTTTTAGTATTGTCTATACATATAATAAAACTGTAAATAGCAGATGGCTGTACATTTTATATTTTTGTAATAAAAGTGATTGAGGGGTACTAAAAATAAGTAATTAAATACATTTCTACCATTTTTAGAATTTTCTGTCTGTCTGTCTGTCTGTCTGTCTGTCTGTTTGTTTGTTAACGTATCACGTATAAAGTACTAATTTATATCATAAGAATTGTTAAGGAAATTATAAAGTGTATCTTCGGGTTACATTTAGTCTTTATTTCATTAAAATCAGTTCATTCCATCAAAAGTTATGATAAATATTCTGAAGTATGGGTAGGGAAGTATAGGTACGAATGTGCTCAACGGTGGCTTTGTTTGAGTCATCAAGTGCATTTTAAACTAATATCATATCATAAATCATAGTTAAATTATGTAAAATAATGATATAATTATGTATATCTAAAACGCAGTAAACAAAAGTATTAAAGAACGTATTAAATATATTATACAAAAATATATTAACCTTATTAACTAAATCTGAAGCACAATAGTTAACCCATTTCTTCGATAGATGGTGGTGTGGCATAAATGTGATACAAAAAGGCAGGTTAAAATTTATTCCTGTAGTTGAGTTTCATATTTGCTTCTAACCTTTATATTAATGACACGCTGCCCTACTGCGTGTTGACAATCTCATTTATTTTTTATTTTTTTACCGCCGAGTACTCTATGTGGTAAATAAAATTTTAAGAGCTATTAACAATTTCATTTTTCGGCGAGGATCAAACTTTCTTTTTTGCTTACTATGCAGGCACTGATTTATAAGTTCTTTTATGTTTTTTATTGTATCAATCGTGTGAATTAATCTCTTATTTTTAGAATTGATGTAAACAGCGCCATCTCTCTTAAATCTATACATATAATAAAAATGGTAATAACATGTTATGTCTGTTTCTGAATATTGTATAGTATATTAATTTGCGACTAAAATCATTATTGGGACTGTAAATCATTAAATAAGTACATTTTTATAATTTTTAGAATTGTACTATCTGACGGTCTGTCTGTTTGTTTATGGACGCATGACGTTTTGAGTAAACATCTTTTTTTTTTCAATGAAATCCTTAAGAAAATCATAAAGCGTATTATCAAGTTCATTTAATCTTTGTTTTATTGAAATTGGTTAATTCTATCGAAAGTCATGATTATTATTTTGAAATGTAGGTTCGAATTTGTTTAATGGCGCCACAAAATCCCAAAAATAGTAATAAAAAGATTCGTGTGTAAAAAAAACGTTCTATTATCCCCTTGTCTGTGCGTCGACCAGCAGTCGGCACGTCAAATTATTTGCGCGTCTGTGAGCCGACCAGCAGTCGGCATCGTTTCCTGTTTATGTTTTCGCGCTCTTTACGACGGAACTACGATGCGTTTTTTAGGTGCGACACTTGAAATCATAGACTAATAATATATACTCAGTGTCAAACTGCTTTACTGTTACTCTTTGCTCCGTAAAAAAAAAATATCGGCACTTCAAATTGGACGCTGTCAAACCAACCGACTCCGGTTTTGTCACGCCTTTGATAAGTTTTCTTGAATCAAATTTGTTGTGATTTGAAGGAGAAACCATGGAAAGGTAAGTACTTTCACATTTTTATTACTGGGAAACATATAATTTTGCTAATTTAATTGTAAAAACCAGGCCAAACCAACGACATAGCCGTCTAACGAACTATGAACGTACTTTTATTTCTGCAATATTTGGTCTAAAAAGTGAATGAAACCGTAATGTTTTGGAGAATTTAAGCTACTAATGTAATTAATTTGCAATGGATGACAATGGTAAACGTGTATTTAGCTTTGAAAACTTTAATTTTGGGTCTAAATACGTGAAGGTTATTTCTTTACCGTCAGTCGGCAGGGGCACAGACAGGGTTTTGGCAGTTGATGACGTCATAACGGCGGCATGTCGGGCATGCTAGAAATTATAGATACGCTTTTGTATTTTCTGTTTGAAGTTATTTTTAAATATTTTGCATGTAATGTTACATCACTTTTAATTGCATAAACATTTAGTTACTGTGGAGATATAGTGGAAGTTGCATACTTTTTTGTAGTATGTCATTTCTGTATGCTTTGTATGGTGTGCAATAAAGAATATTAAATAAATAAAATAAATAAATATAAAATATGGGAGCGAAAAAACTTAGCAGAATTTTTGTAATTTTTTATTTTTTATGTTTGCATCATGTAGAGGGCGCATATACTAACACTTTTTGTCGTAAAAAGTTTTGGGCTTGGATGAACCTGAGCAAAGATATTTAGGTATTTGAAGTACCAAGTAGGTACCAAGATAAAAATACAGCATTTTTGTTTCTTTTTTCTTTTTTCTTCGTTTGCGTCGTGTCGGGGGGGCACCCAAACAAACAATTTTTTCCTGAACAATTTTGGACTTAGACGAACCTGGGCCGAGATAAAGGCATTTGAAGAGCGTCCAAGCCCAAAATTGTTTGGGACAAAAAGTGTTTGTTGCACGATGATAAATTTAAAAATAAATAATTTTATTTTTAACTTTGACAACCAATTTTTTTTTCAAAAAATTTCTCCAAAAATAATATTTACATATTTTCTAGACGTCTTATAGTAAGTTAAAAAAGTTACGCATGGACATTACTAAATTAGCTCTAAGGGCACCTTTTGCATTCATGTCTCGCGTATCTCTTGCATTTTTGTGTTTATTTTCTCTTTGGTTTGCATGCTTTTTGTTTTTGCTTTTTTCTTTAAAGAGGTGGACGTGGTCGTGCTCGTGGCCGTGGGCGTGGGCGTGGTGCGTACGCTGGTGGTGAAGGGGCGCATGCGCACACTGGTGGTGAAGGGGCGCATGCGCACACTGGTGGTGAAGGGGCGCATGCGCACACTGGTGGTGAAGGGGCGCATGCGCACACTGGTGGTGAAGGGGCGCATGCGCACACTGGTGGTGCCCGGACGCGTGGTGGGCCCACTAGCGGTGCTGGCCACACCGAAAGGCCTTCTGCTGTTGATCCGTAATAACAAATTTAACAACTAACAAGTTTCTTCGTTTTTTTTTAGCAACATTAATATTCTGCATTAATATTTTAGAGTTTACTGTGGCATGGTGGGGGAGTTGCCGGTGGGGAGGCCTCTAGAGCGGCCGCTGACTCAGCGGCGACCTCGAGTACTGCCTGCCGCAAGGCGAGGGTAAGCACTTCGAAGTTGGTTTTGTTACTCGATTCACGTGCAGGGCATTGAATTTAACTTTCTTTTTAGTCCCGTGCCGGTGTCGTTGTGGTCGTCCATGGACCTCCTCACCGGCAACCACCCGACCCAGCCGCTGAGCCCTCAGGAGGACCGAGCTGCAGCGGCCCAACCAGCAGTAGTTGATATGGAGCTTTGCTCAGTTCCTTCACCTGCTTTGTAAGTTTTTACTTATATTCATATTTTGAAGCTAAACTTTTCGTAACTGGTCATAAAATAACGTATTTTTAACACTATTTATGTTTTACAGACACGTTGAAGTTGGAGGGAGTGGAACCTCCACACCTAATCGGACTCCAACGTCCCGAAAGCGAAATGCGTAAGTTTTTGCTTTATTGCTTTATTAAATATTGATAGTATTTGACTTTGAACTGTTAACTGTTCGAATATAACTATTACGATAGAAATCAAAAAACAACATTATTTTTTCAGATCGGACCACAATGACATGGGGGCTAAACGGCGTCTGTGAGTGCCTATTAATAAATATATATTCTATGTGCAGAAGTGTCTACTTAATATTTTGATTCTTAATAATTTATTTTCTTCTTTTAGAATTACTTCCTCGTCATCTTCGTCGCGTCCTCTAAGGGATATTGAAATATCCAACGCCCTTAATTATGGTAAGGGAAAATAGTTTTGCTTTAGCTGCTAATAAAAATACAAATAAAACCCGTACTGTGTTCTATAAACATCAGCTCTCATGTTACTGATTCTGTTACATAAGTAGTAACTTAATACAGTCAATTATTTTTAGAATAATTGACTGTATTAAGTTACTACTTATGTAACAGATTATTTTAAAAAAAACGTAAATTATTACAGTCGGCCAAAGTGGTTATTTTATCTTATATTTTACAGGCAGCGACGAGGACTCCGAAGAAGATGGCGAAGAAGAAATTGGACTCCAATCCACCATAGTCCCCAGGGTGGTACAAATGTTCGCGGCATCGGAGGATGAGGGTGAAGGTGGGGAAGTAGACGCATTTATTTCTTTTTCCTTGGATGGTAACACCTACCTACTTTAACCTTCCCATTAAAATAGCGGCATACCCTTTTTACTGAAAAGGAGGCATTCCATCTTAGTCCTCAGGGGTGACGATGTATCCACTTACCATCAGGTGGACTGTGTGCTCAAGTACAAGTGTTTTTCAGATAGACCTTCAATACTAGTGCCTAAATACCTTGTGTGTAAGACAGTGTTTTTGTGTAGTTTACTGTGAAGTGTGATATGACTCAAAGCAACCAAACACACACAGGGGCACGTTGCAGGCTTTGCAAAAGCTTGATGTTCGCTTTTTGCAAACTGAACAACTACGCCTCTGGTGCTCGTTCCGTGTTGTTCCCGGGAGCAGATCGTATTGCCCCGGAAAATGCCAGGTGTTCGGCAGTGCACGGGTAGGTGCTGGTGGTGTGTGTGCTGCCAACAATTCCCTCACCAAAGTTTGGCGAAAATTTCGGTGAGAAATTGAGCGGTGTGCCTTGTGGAGTATGTAGGCATTTAGAACACTAGCATTCAAGAGCTTCCTGAAAAACTTTTTGTACCAGATTTTGTTCCGCCTTCTTTCAATGGGGTACATGGCGAGCATCTGGTCTTTGCGATCAACCCCCCCCATACAGACATTATAGTCTGGTATGACGGTGGGCTTGTGTGTATCGCCGCACATCGCGGTTGCTAGCCCATGGTATGTCGAGACAAATGCCACACGGTTTTTGTCCCGGTATACGATGAGGTCCACATCCCCCGAAGTGCAACCGTTCACCTGACCTATCGCCATGTCTTTTTTCGTAAGATTCGTCAGCTCAATGGGAACAAACTGACGATTCGTTCGTAAGGTCCCCACGCAGTCAAACCCCCGAACTTTCAATTCTCGCGCAAGCGCGGGAGAATTGTAGAAATTATCCATCCAAATCGTGTGGCCCTTATGCTCAAGACCATTTAAAAGTCTGAGCACAAGAGCTGGCACTTTCCCAGAAACTGGACTGTCCTCTTGTGGGTCTGAGGAGGTATCATGGCCTGCGTGGACTTCAAAGCGTCACAAGTAACCAGTCTGGGACTCACACACCTCGTATGTTTTAATTCCTACTGTAGCTGCTTTGTTGCGGATGAATTGGTTAATATCTAACCAACCCTTCCACATGGTCAGACTTTCATCCACAGACACGTTTTGACCCAAAACATATAATTGTTGGAATTTGTTGTTAAGGTGATCCAAAATTGGCTGCACCTTAAACAACTTGGCCTGAGCCCGTGTCATCAGTTCAGGATCGCAACCGTCATTATCCTGAAAGTGGAGACATTTGCTCAACAGCATGAAGCGGTCATACGTCATCGCCGCAGTGAACCCGGGGGTACTGAAAATGTCCAGCGTGCTGTTCCAGTACTCCTCGAGACGTGATTTCACCACAATCCCGGTAGCGAGGATTATAGCGAAATACACGTGCAATTCACTTACGTCGGTGTCTTTCCATTTGGTGATGCGGCTGCTCGGACAGAGCGAACCGTCCACCAGCATGACCGTTGCAAGCTGTTGTGCATATCGATTCGTCTCCATGGCAATGTGTTCCATTATATCGCGATCCCATATGGCAGTAAATGCGTCATATGGGCTCGCATATGGAACCGTGGGCCCACAGTTTATCTGGGAGAACGGTTCCCTCCTCAGCTCAGGAGGAGTTTGAGGTTGCGGGAACCCCCTCCATTTAAAATCAAATTTATTTCCTGGCTCCGACATGGGACAGGATGGGGACGAGGGAGTATGGGTAGGTAAGGAAGGCGGAACAGAATAATCAGGAACATGGGATGTGGAAGGAATGGGACCGGAAGAGTTAGGGACAGGTGGGTGATCATTGGATGTCGGAGGCCAGGAAAAAGAAATAAATGCGTCTACTTCCCCACCTTCACCCTCATCCTCCGATGCCGCGAACATTTGTACCACCCTGGGGACTATGGTGGATTGGAGTCCAATTTCTTCTTCGCCATCTTCTTCGGAGTCCTCGTCGCTGCCTGTAAAATATAAGATAAAATAACCACATTGGCCGACTGTAATAATTTACGTTTTTTTTAAAATAATCTGTTACATAAGTAGTAACTTAATACAGTCAATTATTCTAAAAATAACTTGCACTTGTACTTGAGCACACAGTCCACCTGATGGTAAGTGGATACATCGTCACCCCTGAGGACTAAGATGGAATGCCTCCTTTTCAGTAAAAAGGGTATGCCGCTATTTTAATGGGAAGGTTAAAGTAGGTAGGTGTTACCATCCAAATCGTAATGGGAAATTTGGAAAACAAAAAGCTGCACATTTATATTCTATAGTTTGTATATGTATGTATGTATGTGCGTATGTATGTATGTGCGTATGTATGTATGTAGTGCCTCAGATAGAGGGTTATGTTTTTGTGATAAATTTGTTTCTAACGAGTTATAATATGTATGTTTGTCTTTTGAAATTTTGGCTCATCATAAAATTGTTGGAACCTAGGTCCGTGTCATTCATTCAAATTGCAAACGTCATTATACTGATAAGGGATCGTACGAAAATTAGGGACGCAATGAAGGGGGGGGGGTTGCTCAACCTAATTTTCAGTACGTTTCCTTGGCATTTTGTAACATATGTATATATATGTCCATGATCGGTAGCCATGTACATATATATACATATATTATGTGTATATTGTACATATTTGTACATATCGAACAATGGTAAATTATGACCAACCATGCTTGGGTATCAACATGCTGCCTAAACCTTCACCTTCAACCTACAAGCCGCCGGTTCATTTTACCTCTTGCTGTGATTCGTGAACAAAGCATGATTTAAAAATTATGTCATATTAAGTAGTATCCCAAGTGATTGTCATTATTAGACCCGTTATGTTTACTATAATGTTTCAAAATAATGAGGGTTACAAAAATCACCTAGTCATTATCTTGTTGAAGACAAGTCGTATCCACACTTTGCTAGCATGTATGAGGCTAAAATGTTTAGATATTTACTACTTTCATGAGCTTGATGTTTGAAATATTTCTTAGAAACAACTTGTTTTTTTTGTTTAATTGATTACTAAATTTAATGTATATCTTGAAACAATAATTTCTTTTCCATTTGTAAGTAGATATTATCCAAAATAGACATGTTTTTAGAGGTACTAATTTTGGTGTCAAATTACATACCATCTTTGTTCCACTCATACTCAAATTTATATTGAATGTAACATGATTCTTTTATTTATATTTGTAGCTTATAAGCTTAAGTTGCTGCAAACAAAAGGTCTTTGTCCCATTCGCTCAGGGTCATTTTAGATAACAAGAAATGTGAGACCCTTTTTTGTTTACTTTAAGTGGAAGTATTTTTTGTGTCAACTTTGTAAACATGTGTTGTGTGAAAAAAATGTATAGGACCTTGTTAATTTTGGTTTGTATTGTAAACTTAGATATGTAATGTGTTAATTAAAATTAGTTTCAGTTTAATTATTGTTTTATTTTATACAAATTATCAAGAAATACAATAAAATTTTCTGTACCCCATATTAAGTAGTAATGTTTCTATGGCAAATAACTACCAATATGCTAAATATGTAAAGATATATACAAAATAGGTAATTAAAACCAATATTTTAATTGTAAGCGTACAGCATTCCTTTAAAAAAATCGAGGAAATCCAACTTTAAAAAAAACATATGCTTATAATATCCCTGTCTGTGCGCTTGCCGACGGTCGGCATCACAGATACGCAAAATGGCGGAAACATTAGTCACACTGTTTAGAGGTTAAAATATATTTCGTATCGTTCTATTATAGTACTTAAAACACAGTAAAAATATGTTTTCCTTAAATTAAAAAAGGATGTTTTCTCACAAAGAACGTAATAGATGGCGTTGTACAAATTACAACCTTTTCTGAATTGCGGTGTTAAGATTTTTCGCAGGTGAATCGTATTGAGACTCACTGTAATAATTTATGTCCATGAACCTGACGAAGCTGCAAGCCTTTAAGGTATATATACAGAGGTATTGAAATGTTTAATTATTCAACAAAACTCGACTAAAACTAAAAGTAGCAAAATTGCGATAAATGTCGTGATGGTGATATTGTTTTATAGCCAGAATCAGTTGTGTATCGCTAGCAACGCAAAGTCGGGAATTTGTATTTGGAAAAATCCAAAATTAGGGGCTTTTTAGGTGCTAATTAGGTGCCAAGTTTAAAAATTAGGTGCTCTAAAATTTTCACCGCAACGAACTGTTGAAATTTGCGTTGCTAGCAAAACGTCTCGCTAGCAACGCAATGTAGTTATTAGATATACGATAAATATTAATAGCAAGGAATTAAGTGCTAATTAGGTGCTGCAAGTATACGCAATAACAAGCCGCCCCTAATAAAAATAAAGTCGTTATTCAGAACATAGCAGATGCAAAATTCAGATTTCCTGAAAATCAAAATACAATCAAAATTGCTTTCAGAAAAAGTCCAAATTAGGGGCTTTTTAGGTGCTAATTAGGTACCAAGTTTAAAAATTAGTTGCTCCAAAATTTTCACCGCAACGAGCCATTGAAATTTGCGTTGCTGGCAAAACGTATCCCTGGCAACGCAGTGAAGTTATTAGATATACGATAAATATTAATAGCAAGGAATTAAGTGCTAATTAGGTGCTGCAAGTATAGGCAATGACAAGGCGCCCCAGATATAAAAATAAATTCGTTATTCAGAAAATTATTCAGTAAAGCAAATGCAAAAGTCAGGTCTTTGTGTTTGTGCCATCTAGCGTCTATCGTTTTACCACCTTGATAGTCCATCGATTTTGATTCGATAAAATGACTAGAACTATAGAACGTTGTAGATGGCGCTATTTATTACAAAGCAATTTACTGGAAAGAAAATATCCTTTCAATTTAGTACACTAAAGTTTAGGCTTCACCTGTCTAAAAATAAGAATAGTAACATTTATTTAGTTGAAAATTATATTAAATAATATTATAGATTATATTAAATCTGAAAAACATAAAATGCCGTTCATACCTTATAGTAATTGTGGTTTTGAATCCGATAATTTCCAGAATATTACCGTGATCTACATGCGACCTCAATAATCTTTCAGCACCTAATTAGCATTTAATTTTTAGGCACTGATAAATAACAAAAAATACCGTTCATACATTATGGTAAGGTAATGGTGGATGTGGACCCCATAATTCCCAGAATAATATCTTAATCTGTATCGGGTTTCGATAATCGCTCAGCACTTAATCAACACTTAATTTCTTGCTATTAATGTTTATCGTATATCTAGTATATATTGCTAGCGATACGTTTTGCCAGCAACGCAAATTTTAATCGATCGTTACGGTGAAAATTTTAGAGCACCTAATTTTTAAACTTGGTACTTAATTAGCACCTAAAAAGCCCTTATTTTGGGCTTTTTCTAAAAGCAATTTTGATTGTATTTTGATTTTCAGGAAATCTGAATTTTGCATCTGCTATGTTCTGAATAACGACTTTATTTTTATTAGGGGCGCCTTGTTATTGCGTATACTTGCAGCACCTAATTAGCACTTAATTCCTTGCTATTAATATTTATCGAATATCTAATAACTTCATTGCGTTGCCAGCGAGACGTTTTGCTAGCAACGCAAATTTCAACACTTCGTTGCGGTGAAAATTTTAGAGCACCTAATTTTTAAACTTGGCACCTAATTAGCACCTAAAAAGCCCCTAATATTGGATTTTTCCAAATACAAATTCCCGACTTTGCGTTGCTAGCGATACACAACTGCCAGAATCACTCTAATACCAAATAACTTTTTTTTCAGTTTTAAGTAAAGTAAAGTTGCAGCCTATTTAACGTCCCACTGCTGGGCACAGGCCTCCTCTCATTTCTGAGAGGGTTTTAGGGCAAGGAAATGTCCACCGCGCTGCCCCAATACGTGTTGGCGAACTTCACATGTCATCGAAATATTATTTTTTATTTCTCAAACATGCAGGTTTCCTCACGATATTTTCCTTCACCGCCGAGCACGTGGTAAATCAGCACTTAAAATTGCAATTGACAATTTCATTGGTGCCGGCGGAGATCGAACCCGGGTTGCTCGAGTACTGTGAAGCTTACAGCGAGCGCTAACCATCTGAGCTACCACGGCTCAGGCTTCAGTTTTAAGATAGGGTTAATAACATCGATGTTGGCATCGCTAGCTCAACATCGATGTTCGATGTTTAGGCCACTCAAAACATCGATGTTGACCATTATCGATGGTTTTTGTATATGTGTAGATAGTTACACATTGTTTTAAAATTATGTGGGTATACACAGCAAGGGAAAAGTAACAATTAACTTGAATATCAATTTACGTAGAATAGTTATTATGCGACAACCGACAACGACACTACAAAATAAAGCGAAAGCAGTGACCATTGTGACATTACAGGAGACACTTGACAATTAAGTTTGACTCACCATACTGACATTTTT
The DNA here is from genome assembly GCA_963668995.1 of Parnassius mnemosyne. Lineage (NCBI taxonomy): Eukaryota > Metazoa > Arthropoda > Insecta > Lepidoptera > Papilionidae > Parnassius > Parnassius mnemosyne. Next base: position 16,134,740 of record CAVLGL010000079.1, on the reverse strand, counting down.
TTAGATTAACGATGCGTTCAGAAATTCTGAATTATTCAAAATTTTTAATCTTCAGAGCAGATGCAAGATTTAGTTGATATTGATTTCGCGAGTTCGCATTGTTTGCAAGTTCCCAATTATCGATTATGGGTTCATTGACGTCGATGTTTCGATGTTTGACATATGTCAACATCGATGTTAAAACATCGAAGTTTTAATTTTTAACATCGATGATCATCTAACATCCCTATTTTAAGTGTGTTTCCCACTCAGCGTGTGTTATGCGACGATCGTAAATAAAGCGCAAGGTCAAACTTTACGCGTCAGTACTGATTGTTTTGCACATGGCCAGCTCTATATTGCTTTTTCTCGCGTTAGTAGTCCCCGTAACCTTTTTCTGTACGCCCCGGCTAAGTCTACTTCTATCGTCGTTTACACAGAAGCTCTAGCATAAACGACTTAGAAGTTTGAGAATATCGATTTATTTTGTTACCACTTATTCATAGAGTAATGATATAAATCGGTTAATATTCTCTTACCCTAAACGTCAAATTCTTTAAGTAAAACCTATATTCGCGAGCTACGCCGCGGGCACAGCTAGTTTTAAATAAAGTAATTGCGTTAATGTTAAAGTGTTGTACTCACCTATAATTTAAGTACATATATATAATGATATACAAAATGTAGCCGAAATGTTATCATATGTACTTAGTTGGTAAGTCTAAATAAATAAATAAAATAAATAAATAAATCATTAAGTAACTATAATTATGAAGTTAAGATCTTTTGTTCAATAAATTACAAAAAAGTAAAAGCAATTTTGATATATTTTATAAATAAAAAAACACAAAATAGCTGTTTCGATGCAAGAAAGCGCCACCCACCATTTCGTTCACTTATATCTTAAAATCTTATTCAAATTAAAGTTGTTTTTATTTTGCTATGCAAATGAAAACAAAATCGCAAACATAATAAAGTCACGTACGTTATTCTTGTCTCATCCTTTCCTGTTTTACAAAGATATATACCAGCTTAAAATGTACTTTATGAAAGAATATGTAGTGTGCGGTGTTATGTACACGTTAGAACATTAATAGCTTGAAGTTTTAATTACGTAGTTCAGTTATCCACCGTCACCTAGATAATAAGCTTTACAAAACCAACCCATTGTTTTAGAAGAACCGTACAGGTATAATAATTTTAATGTATTTGCATAATACTCGACAAAGTCTATACATAACTCGCCGAGAATGATAAGCATTTTTAGCATAAAGTCAACGAACTGGACGTTCGCACTTTTAAATGGGACCACTTATTAAAGCGAACTAAATCAACGCTTTTAAATCACGATATTCGTATTACATTTAAGTGTATGATTTGACAAGTGCAATATAATTATGTTTAAATATTCTGAAATCCCAAAACCGGGTATACTAGTTATTTCACTGTTTTGTTTGATCTGTTTAATTCCTGATTTTATGTTACGTTCCTTGGTGTATGTTCAGAAGTGGACTCCTCACTTCTTCAGAGTACCTATACTTGATTTTTTAAATTACGATCCATCACGAAGCAATCGAAACGTAAAGCCAAGAAAATTAATAACGACCATTCATCTTCGATTTAAATTTGTAATCGTAATAAGGCTTATTGACAAATCAAGAGGTTTCGCATTTGACGGATAATAGTCGGGAGGATCTAAAGCTGCCGCAATACTCCAAAGTGCCTTATTTAAAATGAAGGTGTGCTTAAACCTTTTTTGAACAAACAACGGACTTATTTTAAACCCAACAAAAATACAAAACCCGATAAAAATTGAGAATTTGCCGCAGGATATGGACCTCCTTTGTTGTAGGATGTATTTATCTTAAACGTCATGCTTGGCAGAAGGATTGACGATCGCAGTACCACATCCTGCACTTTTTACACTGCTACCAAATGCTTATCACCGGTCTAGACGGTCATCACCGTCTGGTGTAGATGAGATAGCCCAGAAACCGCAGAAAAACGGATCAGTGTATATCTTACGCCGCCGCAACAAAGCACTATTTAAATTACAGCCCGTCTCAACGGTGTCCAATGTTTAATGCATAGACATTATATCAGAAAGAGAACGGAAAAGTGTGTCAGTGTTTTAGTGGCAGTATAAGTAAGACTTGCAGAGTTGATATTACCATATTATACATTGCTGCTTGCCCATACAAATGATCTTTAAAAAGTGGCCTTTGTTTGCAAGTGACTTGTGGTGAATATCTACACGACAGTTTTTTCTATAGACTAGGAATGACAAACGTGCACACAGTCCATCTGATAGTAAGTGGATGCTATAGTGCATAGACATCTACAACTATTCTCGATTAAAAATTAAAATATGCATATGCGTCGTCGCCCTTAAGGATTAAGATAAGATGGAATGACTCTTTTTCAGTAAAAAGGGTATTCGCATCTTTACACTCACCATACGAAACACAGTAGCATGATTCTGCTGTATTCTGTAATTGGTCGAGAAGCTAGAATAGAATATATTATGGTTATTGCACTAATGGGTATTAGTGCAACAACCATAATATATTGATTAAAACTATTTAAAAAAAGTAAATCCAAACCCAAGTATACCTCTGTAAGACTTCAAGTTAGTGTAAGCTCATTCTGCGTAGATCGGACCAAAAATTAATATTCAAAAACTAATGTTACTCGGGCTAACTATGACATCGGAACGTCAAACACCACAGTCCCCTGTGGCCATGAGTGCTGTAAAACACTTGAAACGTCGGGAATTAAAATAAGTATATTAAACGCGAGATAAAACCCGTAAGAAATAGTTTTATTCAAAGTGTAGTGTTCGGGTAAATATAAGAAATCATAACCATAATAGCAGCGTAGCTCTACCGTGTATAATCTGTATATTGATTAATAATTGAGGATAAATGTAGATATATAATACCGGTCGGAATCCGCAACGAGAGAGTTTCTGGTGAACGACCACATTTTGTTTGCCATATAGATTACAAGGCTAAGAATCTACGTGGGGAATCAAGGATCCAAGTCGCTGCCAGAGAGTGATGTAAAACTGGTATTATCAGCATTAGGGCAAAAGAAGAACTCACTGACCACCCGCATTCATCAACTACTTGCGTGTTTTATCAGTTCGTCACTCCATCTAGCGGTTAGTTGCCTAAAACTGGGTTTGCCAGTACGAGGTTGCTATTCGAGAAATGTCATTTACTCTTATTCTTGTTTGTATTGCTTAGATATTAATAAAATTCCACGAAGAAAGATTGTACTTAAGTCACCTCTGCCTTTGCCAACTTTGAAATTTCGCCTTGTAATAAAGGTGAATTTTGAAAACATTGTTTTAAAATTATCTTCATTTATTTTAATATATATAGTCTGAGTTATTAATGGTAAAAGCCTTCTAACTTCCATTATGTTACAAGCTTATAAGGTTATGATTCCTTCGGTTTCACAGTGTATTACCGTTTCGCATTAACAGAATGTGTACTCTAATGGACTTTAGAAATATTTGATATTTAAAGCACGATAATAATATTTTATTACAATATCGACTCTGTTTGAAATTACCTTTTTTCACAACTCGACTGCAACATTATGACGTTAGCAGCTTTTAGGGTTTGAGGCTAATAAATTTCAGTTCGCCAATTGACGAAAAAGTGAATAAAGCCGGATTAATTTGTAAAGGTCCTGTAATTTTTCGGATGTTATCAATAGAATTCTTTCGATGGATTTTAAATTTTTAGTATGACGTAGATTTATATGAGAGTTTTTATTACGCTTTTTGAATGAAGAATTCCAAGTTTATCAACGTTAACTTAGCTCCTTCTCTTTAAAAAAAGGCACCTTTGTACTTTATGTGCATGTGATAATGTCATTATAGTATGATCACCATCCTATTTGAAGAATTTTATAACGGTTAACTATTAAAATTCTCAAAAGATCTTTTAACTTGCTCGTTGGTCTAGTCACTAGACTCTAGTGGTTGAATGTGTGACTGATCTGATCATGTAAATAGAGAGAACACCTATGCTTACGCACACAGTATTCGCTATAATCTTGTTCGGCGCAGTTATTTGTTTATTTTTATGGTTTTTGTATGGTTATTTTTCTTTGAAAATGGTCGCTGTGACCGAAGTTCGGTCTGAATGTCATTACTGCAATACCTCATCAACAGTCAGCTGGACTTAAGTCAGACTTTTTTTTGACTGATTTTCTTATCTTTTTTTGCTTATCAGCCTCATCCGTTAAGCAGAATCACACAGAATCACGGCGTGTTTTACTTATATATACCAAGCATATTCGCCCTCGCGAATATGCTTGGTATGAAAGAAATAATCAGACCGACGAAAGATATTGGTACTACGATCAACAAAAACCTCTCAACTGTGGGAAAGATCTTTATTTAATAGTACAATGTGTACAGGGTGACGATAACGACACTTAACTACAATATATAACTTACAACAATATAACTATAAACTACGACACTATGTTAAGCGTTAATTACCCTAATCTAATTTTTTCTTTAATCTAGTATTATTTATTATTATAATTATTCCGTTAAAAAAAATTTAAAAAAAATTCCGTAACTCTACTTCAACCACGCGAGTGCAAATAGTAAGATACGTAAGATTTTTTTTATACATTTGTTTTCGCATTTTCAAATGATAGTCGAAAGTAAAACATTATCGCTGCAATATATCGTTTCATACAAGTGAAGCCAAAGAAAATTAAAAGTCATTAATATTCTTATTTTTTGCAGAAAAACAGGAAGCGAGAAATGTTAAAAGTAAACAAAGGCATAACGTTTATTTTCATAACTAAAATAAATATTTTATTTTTACCGCAATCCATTACACGTGATGATACATACTTCTTTTAAAACGAATTCAGAAAGGCCTTCATTCGAATAAAATAATTTTTCAAATGGTTTAATGCTTGTAATTAAAGTCATTAGTAGTTTTTGGTGACGTAGTCTTACGTCTAGTCAATTTTATGCGCTGTACATGCTTGGGTATATGGATGTAGAGGCGGCGAGGGAAGTGTGTCATAATTGTGCCAAATTGAAGTCCATAGTCTCTGCCTACCCCCTGGGCGTGAGTATTTATGTATGTTTGTATGTACATGCAATAAGATTCGAAAGTTATATCTATTAAGTCATTGAGTGATATTTAACTGCACCTGCAGCGATACAGGAACTTTTATTTTATTTCAAAACTCACAAGTCCGAAATTGTGTATGGATTCATGCCCACCGTGGAGACGATAACCCTTGCAAACTTTACGGTAGATGATTGCAAGCGAGGCAGACACTAGGCAGATTATTTGCAATAGATATATTGCTAGTAAAGTCCCTATGCAGTTACCCGCCAATAATCCCCCAGCCCCCCAACCCCACCCCCTCGTTTTTTACCGCTACCGAATATTTGCTATTTGCTTTACGAAAATATAAACTCAAAGTTGTGGGTCATTACTTTATGTTTTCTTTTATAGTCTGTATTACAAACTATCACATCAATTTATGGTATTTTTTTAATAAACGTCACACCAATGTAAACGACCGGTGGGATGGTTATTTATGCGTAACGCGACCATACGTCCCAGTTTGAACGCTACTTTCCCCTTTTGAGGGTTCCGTAACCAAAGGGTAACCAACGGGACCCCATTACTAAGCCTCCGTTCGTCCGTCAGTCTGTCTGTCTGGCTGTATCTCATCATCCGTAATAGGTAGACAGTTGGAATTTTCACAGAATGTGTATTTTTGTCGACACTCTAGCCAAAAATGGTCACGGGCTTCGATATAAGTTCATTATTTTGTGTTGGTGGATGTTTGACTGGTAGAAAATTTTATAAGGCATTAAAGCTGCCCTATTATAAGATATATAATAAAACTAAATAAATATACCTAAAATAAATATCTCCCGTTTGTCCGATTGGTAGACGGTTTTTCCTAATGGATAATTTTACCGTTCCTAATTCTAATGTTAAAAATGGAAAATCATGTTCCTGATGATACTGAAATTAAATACACTCACAATCACATAAATAATTTTTCATTTTATATGTAAAAAAACTACTCCAAAACTACTACCTACTGAAATGGTTCGTGACGAGATTCGGAGACTCTTTTTACTGGTAGGGAGACATTCCATTTAAGTCCTATATATATAATATACATACACATACTCCAAACATATATTGAATTATTTAATTAAATCGATGTGCTACATATAATATTATATTTAATGGCTAATGTGGAAGTGAAATTAGAATTCAAAGTGCATTTATCTGCATTTTTATTCTTAGTTAAAAAGGATAGATATAGATGCGCCACAGAATCCATTTACCCATCACGTCATATATGTGCTAGCCAGTTTAGACCTTAGCTATTCTGTTTCCCTTACTTCTATAAAAAATAAGACGCATGTGTATTAGTCAAGTGAAAAACTATTTTAGTTTAACCAAAACAACCAACAGGAGAAGAAAAAAATTCCATTCTCCGTATTCACACACACAATTTCATTTTATTTTATACGAATATATTTAATTTTTGGCGATAAGCATTATCTCAGTGCGTTTATCGGACTGGTGATAGGTAGTTAAGCACATTAACATTAGCAGTAGCAGTATTACTGTAACGGTCAAACAGGTTGAAATTCCCGTTGTAATGGTTGATTAGTCTACCGAACGGGATACACCATGATGATTTATATATACCACGATAATGTCGATATTATATTTTTGTAACCAATAATTAGTATTGATTGAGGATTTATATCACACACGTAAGTCCTGCAATAAAAGAAAAATTATCTCCGCTCCAAGTATACCTAGAAATAGTAATATTTTCCAAAACAAATATTGCATGCCTTAAGAGAAAGCGCAAGGTATGTTCTACTATCACCTAAAAATTAAGATTCCAACGTTTTATCGAATAAAATCGTATCTAGCAATCATATTATACATATAAATGATATAAAAAGCACATTGTTAAAAAGATAAATGATTGTTGAACTTATTAACATTTTTTTTAAAATCGATTAATTGCTATTTTTAAATAAAAAAGGGGTTTTAGTGGCTTATAGTGTGGATTTATCAAGTCCGCAAGACTTGTAAATACAATACCTTTTGAATATATCAAATGTTTAACTCAATCTATTTTTTAATCTCTCCATCTATCAGGTCCCCACCTGATAGATGGAGAGATTAGCCACAGAATGTAAATGGCAGTGTAATTTTGTTTTGTTTAGCTATAATTAATTTTTTTCGGCTCCAAAATGGCGAAATTTTCGTTGGTTTGGTAGCCTTGTATGTAAATTATTTTTCTAAATAAGCGAGCTACAGCCACAGAGTACTTTACTCACTCACTCAGTTCGGCGTCAGTCGCCGTCGTGAGTGGACATTGTTTCGGTTGTTTGCAGTGTCTCAAAAAGATCGCTGTACAAATAAACAATATTCAAATAACCAAATTTCTTAAATACTTGATTATAATAATAATGAGATATTATTTTTATTACAATATTTAAAAGCACAGAATAAATAATAGTAATACGTACTAAAAGTAAGTAGTATCAATTTTTTCGTCATGGGTGACATTTTCATGGTTTTCGAGGGTGTTGAAGCCGACAGTGCTGTCGAAATGTAAATCCAAGATGGCGGCTAAATTAGGTACCAATTTTTTCATCTTGGGTGTCATTTTCATGGTTTTCGCGGGTTTTGAAGCCGATAGTTTTTTTTTTATTTTTTTTTATAGGAGAGGGGGCAAACTAGCATGCGGCTCACCTGATGGTAAGTGACTACCGCCGCCCATGAACAACTGCAACACCAGGGGAATCGCAGATGCGTTGCCGGTCTTTTAAAAAGGAGTACGCTCTTTTCTTGAAGGTCCCTAAGTCGTATCGGTCCGGAAAAATCGCTGAAGGTAATCGATTCCACAAGGAAGTCGTGCGAGGAAGAAAACATCTTCTAAATCGCACCGTGGTGGACCGCCAATCATCCAGATGGTGTGGATGGTATCGGGAGTTCTGCCACGATGTGCGTTCGTGAAATTTGGCGGCTGGGATTAATCCGAACAATTCCTCAGAACACTCCCCATGGTAGATGCGAAAGAAAATGCAAAGGGATGCAACATCTATTCGCAGTGCCAATGAATCGAGCCGATCGGAAAGGGCTCGGTCGTCGACAATTCGAGCCGCTCTGCGTTGGATGCGGTCAAGTGGAAGGAGCTGGCACTGGGGAGCCCCTGCCCAGAGATGGGAACAGTATTCCATGTGAGGCCGAACTTGCGCCTTGTAAAGTAGCAGGCGGTGTGCCGGCATGAAATACTGTCCCGCTCTGCTGAGCACGCCAAGCTTTTTAGAGGCCAATTTGGCCTTCCCTTCCAAGTGACCACGAAACTGCACGCCACTCGATATGTCGACTCCGAGGATACCGATACTGGCTGAGGCAAGAAGGGGAGTGCCTTGAAACTGAGGAGATACGACAAAGGGGTTCTTTTTAGCGGTAAACGCGCAAACTTGTGTCTTCTGAGGATTAAATTGGACTAGATTTAGTCGCCCCCAATCCGAGACTTTGTTCAGCAAAGACTCGACTTCAGACACAAGTTTGTTCCAGTACTCAGCGACGTTTTCCCGAGAAATATTGGCACGGCCGGTGTATAGAGCATCACCAGTGCTGTCATCCGCATAGCAATGAATGTTACCAGTTAGCAACATATCATTGATATGCAGAATAAACAGCGTTGGTGATAGCACACAGCCTTGTGGAACACCAGCGTTAATAGGCTTGTAGTCAGAGCACGCACCGTCTACAACGACCTTGATGCTCCGATCTGCAAGGAAGCTGGTGATCCAATTGCACAATTTCTCGGGAAGCCCATAGGAAGGGAGCTTCGAAAGAAGCGCTTTGTGCCAAACCCGATCGAAGGCCTTCGCAATGTCCAGACTAACGGCCAACACCTACCCTTGGACTCTACTGCCTCCGCCCATCTATGGGTCAGGTAGACCAGAAGATCACCAGCTGATCGACCCCGACGAAAACCGTATTGGCGGTCACTAATCAGCTGGTGATCCTCAAGGTACCGGATGAGCTGGCAGTTAATAATGGATTCCATTATGTTGGAGAACAAGGAGGTGATCGCGATAGGCCTATAGTTGGATGGGTCTGAGCGGTCGCCTTTTTTAGGGATCGGGTGGACAAAAGCTGTCTTCCATGAATTCGGGACTACGCCTTGGGAGTAGAAGTACCGGAAAAGACGCGTTAGGACCGGTGCCAACTCCGGAGCACACGTCCTCAGCACAATTGGGGGGATTCCGTCAGGCCCACTCGACTTCTGGATGTCCAGGGAGAGCAGTGCTTTGCGAACCGAGCGCTGTGAGAACAGCACATCCGGCATGGAGCACTCACACCGCGGGATGGTCGGCGGTGTTTTCCCCCCGTCATCAAGAGTCGAGTTGGACGCAAAAAGGGAGCCTAAAAGGTCGGCTTTGTCTTTTGCGTCATGGGCCAGTGAGTCATCCTCCCTGTGCAGAGATGGTAGTGATGGCTTACAGAAATTCCCTTGGACAGCCTTGGCGAGAGACCAGAATGCACGGGTTCCCGAAGGAAGGCGAACTAGTTTCTCGCCAATTCTGCCTATGTGCTCTGACTTTGCCTTGGCAATAACTCTTTTGAAGGACCTGGAGGCGAAGTTATACTTCTTTTTAAGTGTGCTGGTATTTATATCCCCAGTCGCCAAAGCCGCAGCCCAGGCTTGATAACACTCCTGCTTACTGCGTAATGCAGTCTTACAGGAGCGACCAAACCAAGGCTGAGATCTGCCGCCGATGGGTACCACAGATGATGGAATAAATAGTTCCATTCCCTGTAGCACCACATCAGTGACAGAGTCAGCAGCAGCGCTGGGATCATCCGGCGAGAAGCAAACCCGCCCCCATGGGTAGGATGCAAAGAAGGACCGCATTCCGTCCCAATCCGCCGACCTGTAATGCCAAACACGGCGGCAACCTGCAGAACGCAACCGCGAAGGGAGCGTGAGTGGCACCACACTCCGGATCAGACAATGGTCCGAAGAGCCGAGAGGGGCATCGACGGAAACCTGATATCCGTCCGGATGAGAGGTCAGCAGAAGGTCCAACAGGGAAGGTGTATGATCCTCCACATCTGGAATCCGCGTAGGCGAAGTAACCAGTTGTGTCAGACCATATGCCAAGGCAAAGTCATAAACAGATCTCCCCGCATGATCGGAGAACAGATGTCCTCTCTGACATACACGCAAACTCCAGCCCGAGGCACAAAGGAATGCTCCAATTTGTACCCCGGGTAGGAGAGATACGAAATATCAGCCGGAGAGGAAACCTGGGTCTAGGTCAGAAAGAGCAAGGCCGGCTTCGCCATCTCGAGATGGTAGTGGACGGCGTTTAGGTTAGAGTGAAGTCCCCTGATGTTGCAGAAATTCACGGATAGCGTGGCAGGGGTCGCCTTGGTGTTCTTGCTCAGTTTGCCCCTAGCAGTAATGCTTTTGAGTGGAATTTTGCCCCCCCCCCCCCAGAATACGCGGGGCAGCCTGAGCACCCACGCTCAGGATCGGAATAACATGGTCGTGGATGCTCAGCGAGGGATTCTCCAGGAGTGCTGGTACCCTCCTGGGGTAGTTCTTCGTGTAATTCCGCTACCATGTTGATGGGGGGGGGGGGAATTGGGCCTCCGGCCACCTGCACTCACCAGACGAAACGCAGAAGCAAAGCTTCTACTTCACGCCGGTATTCTGTGAGGTCGTGGTACCAACCCGGCTCGAGCCGGCCCATACATGTAACAGCAAAAACTGCTGCGTGGCTCTACCACCGTTAAAGTGTTGTCGAAATGTAAATCCAAGGTGGCAGCTGCAATAGGTATCAATTTTTTTCATCAGGGGTGTCATTTTCATGGGTTTCGAGGTTGTTGAAGCCGATAGTGCTGTCGAAATGTATTTAAACTACTTTAAAAAGTTCTGTATAATCATGTTATACGTAATTTTTTTAATGCGCTTAGGGCATGCCCAATTGGATTTACCAAGTTTTTGTATTTATTTACAACAAGCTACCCCCGCTGTTTAAGCGAAGCCCCGTCTTTGCCTGGATACGACCAAAAATATGGCGTTAATTTCAGACAATCAAAAACGATTTCATCAAGTTTTCAAAGAAAAATCTTTAAGCTTTTCAGATTTATAAAATATAGCCTAGATCCCCCTCCTGCATTGCTCTCTAACTGTTCGTTAATCGATTCGGTCATTCCGAAATTTTCCCGACGCGACGCACAGACAAATAAACAGACAGGAGGACAAATAAAAAAAATGATTTTTCAATGTCTTAATAGCATGCAAATAATAAAAGTCAGTTATTTCAATATTATAAACAGACACTTAAAATTTATTTATGTGTGTAGATAAAACAACATGTAACGCAACAAAATTGCGTTAGGTGCCCTCAAGCGATGGTTATGACCTAGGTGCTCTCTTAACTATTGATATGTCAAAAGCCATTCATCGGCAAGTTTCTCAACTTCAATTGACTTTCTAATCCTATTTTCTGTATAAATTGCCTTTGTTCTTGTGCAGATATTATTGGATTGCGAAAGCCTATGTTCACACTAATAGGATGTCGGACCTGCTGAAATCAAAGTCATTCCATGCAGTCCAAGAGGCAACAAAGCTGAACAGCTAATAACATATTGAGTTTATATAATCCTATATGAACGAATTTCTCTAGGAAATTTAAAATTTTAATTGTAGAAAATAACGAGCGAAGGGACGGATAAAGTCTTGTGGGGCATTACCCTAGGCATTACCAGTGTTGGCATTGCCCTTTTTCTAACTTTCTATATCACATAAAATTGATTTTTTTTACAAAATAAGGGCACAAATGAGCACACAGTTCACTTGATGGTAAGTGGATGCTGAGGCCCATCGACATCTACATTTATCCTGAATTAAGAATCAAAATGCAGATGCGTTGTCACCATTGAGGACTGAGATGGAACGCCTCGTTTCCAGTAAAAAAGGTCTCCAGTTCTCGAAACTCACCATACGAAACACAGCAGCATTAATCTGCTATTTTATGCTGGCATTCTGTGACAGCGTGGTCCTACCCCGGTCGAGCCGACCCATTCGTAATGCACCCACAATATAGCTACAGCATGGCTCTACCACATAAAAAATATATAGTATAGTTTTATATCATAATGTGTCGTCGTAAGCCGATCTGTGAGAAAACTGGTGGCCCAATTGCATAATTTTTCGGGAAGCCTGCATGAACATATCTTTATATTATCGTAAGGAACTATTAAGGCGAACCCGATCGAAGATCTTCGATATATTCAAACTGACCGCCAAGGCCACTTCCTTAGTCTTGACTGCTTCCGCCCATCGGTGTGTCAGGTAGACAAAAAAAAACTCCAGCTCAGAAGCCTTGACAGCAACCACATTTGCAGTCACTAATCAGCTGATGCTCCTCAAGGTACCGCATGAGATGGCAGTTAATAACGGATTCCATTATTTTGGAGAACAAGGAGGTAATGGCGATAGGCTTGTAATTTGAGGTGTCTGAACGGTCGTCTTTTTTAAAGATCAGGTGCGCAAAAAGCCTGTCCTCCATTAAGTTTAAGTTTAAGTTTTTAAAAACTTAAAAAGCCTGTCTTCCATTAGCTTAGAACGACGCCTAAAGAGTAGAGTACCGAAAAAGACGTATGAAAACCGATGTTAACCGTGAAGCAAACCTCTTTATCACAATAAGGGACGACTTATATAAGACCAGGGAGCATAGTGCTTTACGCACTATGCTCTCCTGAAACCGAATTTCTTGCATTCACACCGCGGGATTGTTGTTTCTTTGTCTCGGCCTCGTCCTCAATAACTTGTTAACAATAATTGCTGAACTTCCAAAGTGTATTTACAATAATCAACAAGCATAACAGGAGATCGCAGTAGTAGACAACGCAGTCTTGATGCTACTTCAATCCCTCACTCTCAGTATATATAAGTACAGCCATAATTGCCATTATCGTTTAGTGGATAGAAAAATGTATTTAGCTCACAGTTATAAAATATTAATACCCGCTTGACAAGCGTGATGCCATAGCAAATATCCCCCATATGAGGTAATCTATGAGGGAGGCCTATGTTCAGCAGTGTACTTTAATATGTTGTAACGGTAACAATAACGGTTTATAATATTAACATAATTTTACATCTTTGCATAATTTAAACATTAATAATGTGCTAATTGCCGAAAAAAATTTTTATATAAATTTGTACGTTACGAGATGAATAACAGCATTCTCTAAAACTATCGGTACTATATTATGTTATATATTAAGGATCCATCTTTTATTTACAACTGGTTATTATACTCTTATTATTATATTTAATATTTATTCGCTTATAATGCAACTTTTTATAATCTCTTTTATTATATGTTTCCTCTCTGTATTATTTCGTTGTATTATATGTAACCTATCCACGAGAGGGGGCTGGTGACCTGTAACCCAGGTTTTTAATAGAAAACCTATAATAGGCACCAGTCTCTCACAACGCTAGGTCCTTAGTATGTACATCGATATTGTTAACCAGACTGTAAGTTGTGAAGACATAAATAAATAAATAAACTCTGTCTGAGTCCTGGGACTAATGAACTCGTAAAAGCCCCCTGGATCTAAAGCTCGAATATCATTTAAAAATGTCTAGTAACATTTTTTTTTTTACTTTAACAACCAGCTTTTACGTGTAACTTACTCTTGATGTTTTTCTACTATATTTCACATGGATTCATATATCATTACAATAAATGTATAAAAAGTAAACAACAAATAAATAATATAATTTAAACCGGTTACAAAATTAAATTCAATCAGCGATAAATAAAAGAAAGCGAAGAGTGCCTATAAAAGCCAAACTTAACACCAGAGTATAAAGATTACATTTAATTGTAACTTCCTGTTTAGTCCTTTTAGAAAAAAAATAAGCGTAGCATATAAAAGTGACCGGAACATCCTGACTTCTTGTTAAAGTTTTAGTTCTACCAAGATGTTTTTGAACAACATACGTTTCCTTATTGTGACTCTTTGTTTAGTTTCCAAAATTCAACTTTGTGTCGGGCTGTATAGTTTTGATAATATTTATGACGCAAGTAAGTATACAATACTTTAAAATATAATTAATATTATTTCCCGATATAAAATAAAACTTATTTTAATAATTACAAAAAAGTATGTTATAGTTGCATTATTTCAAAAAATGTTTATCCATAAAATAAAACTCTAGATTCTAATTGTTATTATTTTATCATTATTTTTTTATCATTTGTAAATATTTTATGTTTGTTTATATTTTTATAATACAAATAAAAATCAACTTTACAGTTGCAAATTATTTATACTAAATAAAATTGTATAACATAACAAAATTTTATTATATTATACCATTTTATTAGATTATTAGCGACCTGCCATGACTTTGCCTGTGTAAGATAGGTTCAGAAACATCCTATTGTATAGATTTCAGATAATTTAAGATCATTATTTTTACCTATTTTTGTCTTTTTTTTAATGACCAAGTTTTTCGTATAAAATATAACTTAGATCACTCCAGGCATTGCTCTTTATCTGTATCTGAAGTTTTGCAATCTCTTCAACATTTTCGAAGATTAGCCTGGACAGACATACAAACCCAAACTTTTAAAAGGTTATTCGTGTCTTAATACGAGTATTTTTTTTATAAAATAAGTGTGACAAACGAGCACACAGTCCACCTGATGGTAAGTGCACGCTGTGGTGCATAGACATCTACTATTTATCCTCGATTAAGAATCAAAATGCAGATGCGCTGTCACCCCTGAGGACTAAGATGGAATGCCTCTTTTGAAGTAAAAAGGGTCTCCGGATTTCTATACTCACCATAAGAAACAAAGCAGCCTTGAGCTGTTATTTGGCGCTGGTATTCTGTGAGAGTGTGGTCCTTCCCCGGTCGTGTACTCGTCTGTCACCCCCATTCTATATTTAAAAAAATGTGACTCGTGTTCAATTATGATATAGATTTTATGAGGTTGCGACTTTATTTGTAATTTTAATTTTAAAAAATAAATTAATAAAAAACGTATGTTTATAATTTATCAACAATGTTTAGTACATATTTAGTTTTAGAGAAATCTCAGAGACAAGAGAGAAATGCTACACAATGTCAACTATAAATAACAAAAGTACCTACATATAACATGCTTAAATTACCTAAAATTCATTACAATTAGGTTATATGTAAAACTTTGTAACAACTCTCTTTCTTAAAGTATATATAGCATAGTATTCACATAATACAATAACAACTCACATAATATTGGATCATCTTCGACATCACCTCATATCATCAAGTCATAAATCACGGAAAACATAATAGCTATTGAATAAAATTTATTTATCGAATTTACTTAATTTTTTAATTCCTAGCATTTATTGTCTTATGTTCTTACGTCTTTGTTAATCTGGGCTACTATTAGCTTTTTATTTGTTTTTATCTTGTATTCAATTCTTAAGAATAATTTGGGTTCGGCACAAGAATTATGAGAGTTAACAAATGCACAAATGCGTTTATTAAGAAGTATTTTAAGGGTGTCTCTGAATGAATATAGGTATTATGATTTTATGGCGAGAAACTGTCGGATTAGAGAAAAATGTATTTTTCAGTTAGATTTTGTAACCGGGCTTTAGAAAGTAGGTAATACTTCAATGGTTTGGACTCGTAGAAAGAACGAATGAGGAAAGAGTGACAAAGCAAATTTATGCAATAGAAGTAATTGACAGAGTCGACAAGGGTCGCTTTAGACGGCAGTTTACAGAATGAACTATTTTTATTATTTATGGTAATGCTTTTTATCTGCTTGTATAGTTAAAGTTGACTGTCTCGTTGGTCTAGTGGTTGTAGTAGTGCGACTGCTGATCATGAGGTCCCGGGTTCGAATCCCGGGTCGGGCCAAAAAAAATCAGTTATTGAGATTTTCCATCAAGAAATTCTCAATAGCTGCCCGAAGTCAGGAAGTTGGCGATGTCTCACCCCCGTGCCTCGGAAAGCACGTAAAGCCGTTGGTCCTGCGCCTGATCTCTCGCCGGTCGTGTCGGTTTACCATCCCATCGGACTTTGAGAGTGAGGGAATAGAGAGTGCACCTGTGCTTGTGCATACACTTGGGACACTATAATCCTGTCCTGCGCCGATGGCTAGTCTCCGTTGAGGCTGGCCGCCGTGACCGAAATTCGGTCTTGAGGAGAAATTTTAGTATTATTATTTGGGTTATCTATAAAGTTTTCTCATCTGGTTGGGCTGTTTAAATATATAATTGTAAACGAAATTATTATTATTATTATCTGCTTGTAAAGTTATATCACAATCAGTTTAGCATTCCGAAGATTAGCCCGGACGGACATATTTTGAAATGACAGACAGACCCTTCAATATTGTTTATATGTATAATAAAAAAATATAATATTATTTTTATATAATAATAATATAAAATATTATTTTATTTTTTTAATAATAATATTATTTATTAAATAATGATATAAAAAAAATTATGTGTGTCATAATGTTGATCTTATTTGGTCCTAAGGAAACCTTTCATGCCATATCATACTTATACGCATTGAGTACAGTTTAACACCAAATGTAAACCTTCACATCCGTCCACTGCTGATAATAATATATTAAAACGCAAATGCGTTCTTTATTTTTTTTTATTTTTTTTTTAAATGTTACCTCCACACTAGGTACTCACCTAACCGAACCTGCATCAAGTTAAATTGAGAATTTTGGAAATATAATATACATTACGGCAAGAAATATTTACATTTAGCATTCGGCGAAAATGTATGCCTTATGTCTTTTAGAAGTACGAGTAGCGGTAAATCGTTAAATATATGTTCAATAAGTTAACTACTTGCAGAGGTCCATATACATTTATTTTGAAAAATCACTTATAACTGTTATTATGTTTAAAACATCCATGTGATGCAGATGTTTAAGGCCGCATCATTCATTCTCTTAAATGGGGAGGAGTTGAGTCTTGTGGATACCACTGTTTTTCTCGGTATTACTATTGACGCGAAACTTCAATGGGGCCCCCATATATCTAAATTAGCAAGCAGACTTAGTTCTGCAGCATATGCTGTAAGAAAGATTAGAAGTCTCACAGATGTTGAGACAGCTAGGTTAGTGTATTTTAGTTACTTTCATAGCGTAATGTCTTATGGAATTTTGCTACGGGGTAATGCGACTGATATTGAAGCTATATTTGTTTTGCAAAAGAGAGCCGTACGGGCGATTTATAATCTAAATTGTAAAGAGTCCCTTAGAGAAAAATTTAAAGATATAAACATATTAACTCTGGCATCGCAATATATTTATGAAAATGTAATATATGTACATAAAAACATAAATAGCTGTAATAAGAATAAGGATGTTCATAACTTAAACACTAGGAACAAACATAAGCTTGTAATGCCACTTACTAGACTCCACAGAATTAGTAATTCATTTATGGGGCAATGTATACGCTTTTACAACAGAATCGCAGAACATGTTCAAAGTTTGTCAATAAACAAGTTTAAAAGTTTTATTAAAGAAAAACTGTACAAAAAGGGTTATTATAATATCAAGGAATACATGAATGAAAATAACCCCTGGGTATAAGGTGATCGCCACCATGCTGGTTCTATGAAAATTAATTTAAAATTGTATAAACAAAATTATTGTTAAGTGAAATTATGTTTAAAAAAAAGTCCCGCTGGGTTTCTTGCTGGTTCTTCCCAGGACAGAGGTATTTTCCGAACCAGTGGTAAATAAAATAATGACTTTCAATAAGTATTATGTAATAATCCATATTGAATAAAAATCATTCTATTCTATTCTATTCTATTCAGTGGGTGTAACTAATATTTTTTTCTATTTCCTTTCTAAAAAAAAAAAGTTACCCCCACACTAGGATTTTCTCCTGTATCTTGTTAGTCTATAGTTTACAAACACAAATTGCACAAGGACAAACATCCAGACCCGGAACAATTATTTGTAGGCAATACAAATACATGTTCCGTGCAGGATTCGAACCCGCGACCCCCAGCTCAGCAACTCATTGCTAAACCACTGCGCCACTGAGCCGTCAAACTAACATCGATGGTGGAAAGAAGCCTCTCATAAGTCAAAACATAATAGAGGATATATGTCGTTCACATGCTAATAATAATATTTTTCTGGTTTAAAAGTTTGGATTTAGGCATTATAAAAAAAACTGAAAAGTCACATACACTTGAATTAGGCAAAGAAACCATCTTCAAAGCGAAAAAAAAAATTAAAACGTGAGGAAATCTGAGACGACACTATAATTTAATGAAACGGAGGAAAAGAAAATATATTCGACAAATAAAGCAAACGTAAACACTTAATCGTATTGAGAATTGAAAGAGACGGTAAAACGGAGAGAATGCTTTATATTATTTCACTTACTCTAAGCTAAGCACTTATTATGCTTTATATTATTTTGACAGTAACTTAGCTTTTGAAATTATGGTGAGGATGACAAAACAAAAAAATATACTTTTACCATACATGTCACGATATAATTTAAAATTAAAAATTTTGTACAGCCGACTTCATTATGAGTTATTAAGAATAACTCAAAAACTATTGGTCTGACTATGATCAAATTCATATGACCACACGAGAAGTACCAGCTTTCAAATAAAAAAAGAATCATCCAAATCGGTTCACCCAGTAAAAAGTTATGAAGTAACACACATAAAAAAAAACATACAGTCGAATTGAGTACCGTCTCCTTTTTGGAAGTCGGCAGAAAAAAGAACTCAATTAATCTATAAAAATATTAACACTATCTTTTTCGGATCATAAAGATCATTTATTTTATTTAAACCCAAATCCAAATGTTATCAAAAATATATTAAACATAATGTGGAGGCGGCCAACATCAAATCATCAAATTCTATTACTTAAAACATTTATAAAGATATTTGTACAATGATCACTGAATCGCTGATCGATTCGCTTAAACGAAGCTTGAGATTGTAGTAATTAATACATGCAACATCTTTATTAATGCCTGGTTCACGTATTCAAGAAACGTTTCGTTCCTCATTATGATCCGTTTTTGTTTAATAACTGTTTGTTAAAAACGTTTTTGTAAAAAGTTTTATACATTTTACTAAATGGTGGGACTACGTTTCTGACTAGGAGGCTATCTAGGTAGGCCAACTAGGCTGTGAGGCATTACATGTTTAGTCCTCAAAAGTGACAATGCATCTACAACCATCTTTGTTTGAAGTATCCATGGATGTGGCTACTGCAACTTAACATCAATCCCGCTGGGATTCTTGCTGCTTCTTTCCAGGACAAAGGTGTTTCCCGAACCAGCGGTGAATGATAAAAACTTTCATTATGTGTTATGTAATAATTTAAATTGAACAAAAATCATTATATTCTATATCAGATGGATTATAAGTTCGTATGTCACTTCAGTTTTATATAAAAAACTTCAACATATGTTGCGTGTGTGCATGGTTGCGGTTGATTATTAAATGGTTTTGTTATGCGATCCGTGCACTGTAAAACTATTAATCGGTAAAAAAACGCCAAGTTTTTAAATATAGATTAGTTAACATTTATTTTGAAATTGCGCTACCGAAAAATTGGTTCTTGTGAAACGCGATAAATCGTATGAACGATTCAACCATTCACTTTTGAATATAACAGAAAATAAACTTTAAATTAATGCAAAGTGCTATAAGTTATTTCAATTTTCGTAACTTAACCTAACTGCTTCCTGCGTCTTTGACACACATTTTTTCGTCTGGTCCATATCAAAGCCTTGTTTACACAAAGTAGAATACTTAAATTTCTTAGTTTTATGTTCTTGTGTTTTAATTTATAAATACACAATACATTTCAAAAGAGTTTAAATGTCAATGATATTTTTTCATTCATTACAGAAGATCACTGCTCAACATAGGCCTCCCTATGGGTTGCCAAATAAGGGAATAAGTGTCTACGCTTGGTAGTTGGCAGACGGGTTGGCAACCCCACCATTTTAATATTATAAGCTGTTATCAGGACGATGCTGCTGCCCATCATTTCGCTCTGTCGCCTCTTACAATAATTACTTAAAATAGGGATCCTCCATTTCATTAAATATTTTATTACTACAGATACTCCACATTTAGCTTCACGATCAGCGTGGATGTTCAGTTAAAATTATATGAGTACGAACCATAAAAGGCCAGGGACCTGTATCCGGTGATAAATAACTCAAACACGTCAAGTAAGCATCATCAGTGGTCCTTTTTTGGGATTTATTCTTTGCTTAGGTCATTGCCTCTTTCCTTTGTAAGTATTGTACGCTAACCACTTTTCGGCTCGAGTGACAAGATACTCCCAAATCCTTTTACGTTGATATCGTTCATCAGGACATGCCAACGCCTCCTTCAATTTAATTATTGTTTTGCGTCATGCGCATTTTATGATTTCGCAAATGTCTAATGTAAAGCTGTATTAAGTATTTTTAATTTATCTTATGCTTGTTAACCGTCCACTACTTTAAGACCTTCTCGTAGTAAGAAAGATTTATATCAAACTAGCTTTTATCCGCTATGCCAGCTAGGGCTAAGCATTCGCTGTAAATTTCACAGTACACGAATAACCCGGGTTCGAACTCCGCCGGTAGCAATGAAATTGTTAATTGCAATTTCAAGTGCTGATTTACCATGTGCTCGGCAATTAACGAAAACGTCGTGAGGAAACCTTCATGACTGAGAAATAAGAAAAAATATTTCAAAGACATGTGAAGTTCGCCAACACGCATTGGTGCAGCGCGGCGGACATTTCCTTGTCCTAAAACCCTCTCAGAAATGAGGCGACTCTGTGTCCAGTAGTGGAACGCTTATAGACTGTAACTTTAGCTTTTATACGCGACTTCGCCCACGTAAAACTTAAGATTAAAATAAAACCTCCAGATCTATAATGATGGTCTATGGACAAGTAATTCAATTCAATTAAACTTTAAGTTCAGCGCCTTGCTATTATATCGAAGATCTATTAATTTTAACTTAAAAATTTTTACCATCTCATTCTTTACCATTTAGTTTCGTAGTTAAATAATTTGAAGTAAAAAAATCTATGATCTATAAACATAAACAATCGATGTTGCATCAAAACTTCACAGGTACAAGATAAAGTGCGAAAATCTATAGCAAACTTTGGGACCTTGGTTCCGCTCAATTTTATTACTCAATACTAGGATTTCTCCTGTATCGTGAGGGCAGTTTGCATATATAAATTTCACAAGGACAAACATCCAGCCCGGGAACAATTATTTGTAGGCCACTGTTCCGTTGGGGTTTCGAACACGCGGCCTTAAGCGCTGCAAGCATTGCTAAGTCACAGCGCGACAAAGCCGTGAACTTTACAGTGTTTACACATCCCATAGGCAAAGGTCTTTTTTTATTTTAAAGTGTTATGAAACAATTAGTCCGCCGAACTACACCGATGCGTGTTAGCGGACTTCACATGTCCTTGAAATATTTCTTAGACACACAGCACATAAAATGCAATTAATAACTTCATTGGTGCCAGCGAGGAACGAATCCGGGTTGCTCGCGTACTGTGTAAATTTACAGCGAGCGCTTAATCTCTTAGCTAACATAGCTCTCGTTTTTTCTTCGTATCGTTTTTGTAAGAAATTGCGATAAATTTTTTTCTAAAACAAAACCGTATCTACAATTATAGCACATCTTCTCGTAATTATAGCTAATGCGGGAAAAAAGTGTAACAATAGGTCTAGTCGTCTTACAGTTATGTTGTATCTATGTAATAATACATTCATAAACCTTTAAGTAATAATTTGCTCACACGCAACAACTCATTAATTTTAAAAAAGATGAACTCAAAACACATTTTTAAAAGCCTAGTCATAATGACAAAATTAAGTCTATCAATGCCAATGTTTCTTAAAAAAATAAAGCATGAATTAGGTATTATAAAAGTTGTGCGAACAACCAGTCCTTTTCCGAAACATTTAGTTCTATCAAGATGTTACTGAATTGCATACGTTTCTTGCTCCTTTCGCTAAGTGCTATATATCAAATTCAGTTTTGTTGTGGACAGTTCAATTTTACATATAACTTTGACCCGAGTAAGTAACAGGTTTTTTAATTTACAATATTAATTAAAAGTGATTTTTCAAGCAAAATAAAATAAATAATATAATTTACATATTTATTTTATTATAGAAATATTTGTTTTCTAATATTATTATTTCTATTTCGGTAACTAAAATTGACATCGAACTTCATAAAGAATTAAAATTAAATATAAATAAAATTGATATCATCCGTAAAATAATATTGATAAAGTAAATTTCTATTATGCTGTGTATTTTATGGGGTGTGACGGAGAATGTGTCAATATTTTTCTCAAAGTGACAATTTTCAATGAGGAAAATCCATCGAAGTATAAAAGTAATGTTACAGACTAATTACGTTCCAGTGACGGTCACAGGCCTCCTCTTATTTCTTAGGTTATGTGGCAATAAGCCCGCCGCGCTGCTGCAGAGCGTGTTGGCAGACTTTACGTGTCTTCGAAACATTTTATTTCTCAGCCGTCCTGGTTTTCTCATGATGTTTTTGAAATTTTCTTTTACTGCCGGACAAGTGGTAAAACGTTACTTTAAATTGCAATAAACTACTACATTATTACCGCCGGTGATTGAATTGGAGTTGCTCACACGCTGTGTAATTTATAGAATGTGCCGCGCAGCACAGCACAGCGCGCATGTGCCGTTAAGTACAAATTAAGTAATATTGCACCTAAAGTCCATGGAATGGTGATGAAAAGCACCGTAGTGAGTACAAGGGTATCAGAAACAGAAACAGGAACTTCTTTTTTCAATATAGATTATAAATAATACTTATTGAAAGTCACTATGATGTTTAATTTATCACTTGTTCGGAAATTACCTAACCTAAAATTACGGGACTTTTTTTAGATAACAGCATACAATCATATAAAATGTTACACAATTAACAACACAAAACAAATTAAAAATAGTTTGATAGCGATGATCTCATTTCCAAGGGGTTATTATCATCCATAAATTCCTTAATACTATAATAACTCTCTTATTTAAGCTTTGTTTAATAAAGTTTTTGAGCTTTTAAGAGGTCTAGTTTTGTATATTTTTTGGGATTTTTAAAAGTGTATACATCGCTCCAAGAATTAATTACTGACTCGGTAGGGTCGATTAACTGGTACTAATAGCTTGTGTTTTTTCCTAGTATTTACGCAATGAATATCACTATTTTTAATGAAACTATATTTTTTTAATAAAACTATATTAAGCCCAAACTGACTGACTGGCTGCCTTTGATTACTCATCCGAAAGTTGTACATCTATGGAAAAGCCATTATCAATGAAGCTTAAATGACTTAATATACATATTTTGTTCCATATATGCTACAATTTATTTATTTATAAAAAATTTAAATGTGTTATAAAAATACTTAGATACTCTCCCCGTGACCTCATTATATGGGATATCTCTCTTACCATCCTTTCAAATCCTAAAGCAACAATATATTCTAGAATAATTTACGGGTAAATTAAAAAATAATAATAAATCTACTTTTGTGTTGGTTTCAACGTAGGTTCATATATCAGCACATTTATAAATTATTCAATCCACCAATCTTCTTTTGAATCAGTTCATTAGACAGGATTATGGAAGAGTTTAAATTACCATTTTATATACTTAAGTGACAAACGGGCTAACATTTGTTTAAGTAGCGGTCTACTGTAGCCCATGGACAAGTGCAGCCAACTTCAAGCAAAGAAGGCTACGGGTGCGTTACATTACGACTTTAGGACTAATATGAAATGCATCAAAGCCTGTAATCATAATGACTATTTAAGCTTTGTAAGATAAAAAAGGTAGTACATACCAGAATACGAAATTAATACACAAAACGATGCCGTATAGAGTAAAACGTAAGAAAGTGGAATTCAGCAATCTACTAAATTGTAAGTAGAACGCACGCATAGGTAATGCACGCGTACACACACACACACACACACACACACACGCACGCACGCACGCAAGCATGCACGCACGCACGCACGCACGGACTCACGCACGCACGCACGCGCGCACGCACGCACGCACGCCCGCACGCACGCACGCACGCTCGCACGCACGCACGCACGCTCGCACGCACGCACGCACGCTCGCACGCACGCACGCTCGCACGCACGCACGCACTCACGCTCGCATTCACGCACGCATGCATGCACGCACGCACGCACATACACACACACACACACATACACACACACACACACACACACACACACACACACAAGCCGATAAATTGTGAATTTGTGATGGACTGTAATTATGACATGTGGGATAATAACAATACGGTAATTTCCCGTTTCTGCTCGAATAATGTGAACTAAATGTTTCGGCCGAGTTGACTACACGAAGCCTCGACCCGTTACATACGGCACTGAAAATTTCGGGAATCAAGGAAGTGACACAACATTACTATTTAAAAATGTATTTATTGCTTTTCGAAGTATTCTCCGCGAAATTTGACATATTTTTCCATACGATGGAACCAATCATTGAAGCAACCATTCCATTCGGAAGTTGGGGTCTCCAAAATGGCCATTTTGTAGGCGTCCACAGCTTCTTCAGGTGATAAAAATCGCTGTCCATGCAATTTATTCTTTATTTTAGGGAAAGTATAGAAATCATTAGGGCTTAGATCGGGGCTGTACGGCAGATGCTCTAATAATTCTGTTTTCTTGCTCTAAAAACTCTTTTGTTATGTGTGCGGTGTGAGAACTCGCATTGTCGTGATGGAGTATGATGCGGCGGTTGCAGTTCTCTTTACGGAGTTCAGAAACGACCTGTGGCAAACAAATGCTAGCATACCATTTGTGCATTTGATGCATGCTTACGCACAGCATCAACGTTTTCTTGGGTGACTGCAGTTTTTGGACGACCTTGACGGGGATCATCACTGAGCTTGACACGTCCACGTTGAAATTCAGCAAACCAGCGATAAATTGTGGTTTTGGATGGGGGCTTCATCACCAAATGTAGAAATCATCCGGTCAACACAATGTTTTTGTGTTAAACCACTTCGAAAGTCATAATAAATCATCGCTCTTGAATTTTCTCGAGTCAATTCCATTTTCTCAACGATTAAACAAGTTTGACAAAACCTTGTGATAAGACAGACAATCTTTTTTAAAATAAATAAATGGTATTCGATTTTTAAAACCAAGGAGTTTTCAATTTAAAATATTTTAATTTGACAGGAACAGTGGAAATATTCCATTCCCCATACTTTTAGTGCAGTATATTCGCAATGCGTCTTCTTTTCTTAAAAAAAACGTTACCCCTACACTAGGATCTTCTCCTGTATCGTGGAGTCAGTTTACAGATATACTAAAATATATTCGCATGCTCATGTTTGTGTTGATAACTGAGTCTAATATAAGATACTCATTTATTCCTTTTCCTTCCATGCCTCTGTTGTGCTCCCCTATGTTAGTATTTTATCATTGTTATTTATTTTCATTGCGAAATTTGTAAGTCCTTTAAAATCTTTTGGAGATAGTGTTTTTTGATTGTAAAGATGAACCATTTATGTACAGCGAAACAAATCATGATAAATAAGTTAACGTCTTTCATTATTTGAATACTAAGTAATACTGATAACGGCAGCGTAACAGGAGACTTAATTCAAATCTTTTGTTTTGCAGACGAGGGCCATAAAAACAATCTACGATTTAAAATCTAAACTCGTAGAAAAAAATTGGGAGATAGTAGGAGATAGGGAGATAGTTTGGTCTTTCAATAAATTTACGAAAACTGAATGTATGTACATAAAAACTTAAAGTAAATATTACATGTTCTCGTATCTAAAGCCAGTAGTTGATCATGGAGCAATATGTATATGAATATGCTACATCCCGGAAAATATAGGAAACTTATCTATAGCCAAATTCAAAAAAATATATCAAATAAAGATTGTATAAAACATACCTACTACATGGAAGGTCGTAGGCATACCACGTACTTCTCCGCCTGACTGAGTGCCGAGAATCCACCCAAACTGAAATAAAAGGTAGTAGAAAGGGTCCTAACCGACAAAGAAGAATTAATTAAATGCAACATAAATTTCCATTCACATTCACATAATGTTACGTCTAGGGTTTTTAGAACAAAAAGTAGAATTTATTACCTTTACATAATACATTTGAGTAAAATTTGCAACACGATACTCGAACACCAGATGCATATAATTTGTAGTACATAATTTCTGTAGGCTTTGCTAAATGTTGTAACGTTTAAGGTAGGATATAGAAAAAAACTTAAATGATTTTTTACTTATCGCCAAAAATTTATAATACTCGTAAAATATATGATATCTTGACTTACAACCTTTTTGTGTCTCTAGCTTGAGAAGCCCATAGGGAAAAAAGAAAAAAATATAAGTTTACAGATTGGATTTTTGTTATTTTAATGTTACCTAACTCGTTATTATAACAAAAATCCAATTTGCAAACTCGATTTTAAAAAATATCAATTTTAAACCGACGAACAACATGACTTGGAGTTTAAATCAAAATAGCGGACCGCAATATGATTTATAATCAAAGTCGAGCGATCTATCCCTATTGCTACAACATGATGTGTATTGAAGTACATACATACGAGTACACGATCAATGAAATATTGAAAACAATACAATAACACTTTATTTTATTTTTTGTGTACTCGACCTTTCTTCTTATTATAATCCAGTGCTTGACTAAAATCGCACTTTTAAGTGGTGTTGAAAACCCTGCATGGTATATTACACTGTGTTTGCGTAACAAAAGCACATTCACTCTTGCTTTGGAGACTAAGACTTGTCAGCTTGGATAAAGGCTCTCTTCATATAAAGATACGACATAAGGACCTTCAAGAAAAGAGCCTACTTTTTTTTAAAGTTGGGTAAACTAGTAACTTATTTGCCCAGTTAGGAAAGACCCAGCGACAAGGCAAAATTCTCTCTCCCAGCATGGTCTGTTTTCTGGTATGGAAACAACTAGTCCTGATGACTGGCATAAAAGTGCCTTAAAATATCTGCAAAGTTGGTTACCGCTTAAAGGTCACATCAGAAGCCACTGACGTGTTCAAATAGCCTGCGTGTCTCCCTGGTCACCGCTGTGCGTCGGTAGACACAATAATATATGATCTTGTTCGTTCCGGTGTCTAACAATATCCAGAGTATAGAAAATTTGTGATTTTCAAGGTTGTGGATACACATACAGCGAAATTCATTACGGAAGTACACATATACTCCGACCCGCTAGTAGAAGGTGTGCTCTAGTATGTATCCATAGTAGCTCTCTGTCAATAAGAGTAAGTGCGACTTGTCAATCTCAAGTTGATAGTAGACTACATTGAGATTACAGTGCAGACTTTGGATGTTTGTGAGGTGTACCTTAATTGAGGTGGAATGCAAACACTGTATAAGCTTACTCTTTTTTAAAAACTCGATTAGACAATCACAAAACAAAAAAATCTATCATATAATTAAGTTGGGTGCTAAGGTCGAAGCAGTCCTTACTTGTGTAAATCTAATATTCCAGAAGAGGTAAAAAGGGTCAAAATAAAATTTGTGCGTTATTTTAGCGAAAAAAAAAACTCGGTGCGGATCAGAGTTAATCCAATTACGGGTTAACTCCAATCTACGCTTGAGTAGAAACGAAACGTTATTAAGAGAATGTTTAAAATTTTATAGGGACTTTATTTCTGACCGGGGTTTCATCCCTTCGTTATCGATATGTCGCAGCGCGATGGTTAAATCAGCCGGTTAATTGGTCCAGTACACGGAGTAATATGCTTAGCTATTTGGTTAAATGATAAAAGTTTAATTTTTACCCACTCAATAGGCCATAGATACATCACTAGCTCAAAGTAACAACTAAAATATCGTTGTAATCATCTAAATAGTTAGTATTTTTCCACCCTTAGGATTATTTCTGAACTCAACTTAATCCTGATATTTAAATTATGGAATAAAAATTATTCACCAAATAAATTATAACCAGACTGATAATAAAAGTGATACAATTGAACTATTATATTCATATATACAATTATTATATTGTTTTTGTTGTATTTTATCGTACACATCTTTCTTTTTTTTTGCTTTTTTGAAAAACGTAACCTCCACACTAGGATTTTCTCCTGTATCGGGTGCAGTTTACAAACATCAATTGCACAAGAACAAACATCGAGATCCGAAACATTTATTTGTAGGCCATACAAATACAATTTCCGTGCGGGATTCGAAGCCGCGGTCCTTAGCGCTGCAACTCAATTGCTAAGCCACTGCGCCACGGAGCCGTCATCATTCATCCATTACAGCTTATGAAATTTCACTGCTGAACATAGGCCTCCCCCATAGATTCCCCATTTTGCCATAGTTGCCACGCTTGTCAGGCGGGTTGGCAACCGCAGTTTTATTATTATTTTCAGTTCTTATCGTGTGCTGCTGTCTTCTGTTTCAATTTCACTCTGACGCCTTTTACGACACAAACGAGACGAAATGGGGTAGGGGATATTCTCATACCACCACTACACGGTGACCTCTTATCCTATTAAGAATTTTATTAAAATTTAATAAAAATCAATCCGTAAATGCATCGCTAATTTTGAGCGCACTATATATATAACATCATAGATATATAGAAAATTCTTTATTGCAATCAAACAAAGAAACATTTGGTACAAAGGCGAACTTAATGCCAAAAAGGCAACACAACTTCACATACATACATATACATATACATCGTATATTATACTCATTAAAAACATCACAACTTGTTTTAAATGTGTATAATATACGATTGTTTCTATATTTGTGCAAATTTCAGCTAGAAACTCAAGTTGGTAGAAAATGTTAATTTATGATATAACTGCCTCGAGATACTCAACACACAGGGAAATAGGGTACTTTATCTCTGATACGACTAAAACGTAATCCGCCATTCGCGTGCGAGCTAAGGCCAAAATCTTGTTAATTTTGTACCATAAAGAACGCACACACTCGAGTTTCCACTTATCTTCCTTTAATAAAATCTTCCTTTCAAACGTGATTTTGACGTTGTTGGATTTATTCGCGCTTAATTGGCTCTCCCTACCTACAACTTTTAAATTCTTAGTACAACATAGAAACATTGAAAACAAATAACCTTTTTACTACTTCTCTTTTTCTAAATTTCGTCATCATTATCATTAACCTTTAAATGTTGCTGAACATGGGTTTCTCTCATCGTAAAATAAAATCCACGCAAATCAGCGATCGCAGTACTCAAAGTCTCGGATCTTTGACGCTGCTTTTGCCAGTCTGAGTATTTTTTTTCTCACAGCTGTACGGTACCATGGATAACTTCCTATCTGCCATGCGTCACATAAAGAATCCAGGGATTGTTAAACACATTTATGTCATTTAGGAAGTTGGACAAAGGAAGAATGTTCCGTTTCTTGGAGCTCGACATTGCTTAAACAGAAACTGCCAGCTCTTAATCTCTGCTGCTGGACCCGGGCCTCTCACGTTGCAATAAGAGGTCCATGACAGATAGTATTTTACATGTGGTATATACGACAAAAACAGTAATTTAATGGCAGATTCGAATTCACAACTTTTTAATTCCTCAGTCTATACCTTTAACCACTAAGTAATAAATATTTGAATACGACAGCAGTCTAATAGTTAAAGATACGAACTGAAAACCTAAAATTTACTGAAAACCTAAAATTTACTGAAAACCTAAAATTTACTGAAAACCTAAACCTAATTATTGGGTTCGAATCTGTCATAAAACTATTGTCCATGTCGTGTATACCATTATAAATATTTATTGTTCTTGTTATTACATTCAACCGTTTCCTCAAAATATTAAGACGAAAGTGTAAAACTGGTTTGAAACATGGTCCTTCACTGCTGGACATGAGAAAGCTCGAAATTTCTCTGTGGGTAAAAGAATTTCTTGACGAGATTATCTGTAGAAAAACAAGAGTAACTGACATTGCCCAACGGATCAGTAAGGTGAAGTGGCAATGGCTGGCCATATAGCTCGAAGAAACGACAACCAATAGGGAAGAAATGTTCTCGTATTTAAAGCAGGTTTCAAATGTATTTAAAGCAGGTTTCAAAATGGTATAATTCATTATTGCATTTAATGTAAAAAGCGAATTATTGTTATCAATGCCAAAATTAGTAAATTTTAATTAAATAATTTCCAACAACGTGATTTTGTAACTGTGCAAGGAATGATGGATTTGTTTTGCTTAGATTTATAAATACATTATGAATACATAAGATACTCATCTTACATCTTCACACGTTCTATATAATATTTATGATACTCTGAAACGAGTATTTCTCGACGATGTTTTTTTCTATACACAATAATTGAAAATGTTTCACAACGCGCTCTAAAGTTATTGACCGCAAATATCAAAGGTTAAGGTTGGTGAATGTCTTAAGTCATCCATTAGTAATAGTAACGCCTCTGATTTTGCAACAAATTGATAGGAAGATAATTTTATTAATTACCTAAATAAATTGCAAAAATTTAATTATAAGTAAGTTCAGATTTGTAACAAATTGGCAAAGATAATTTTATCAGTTTCCTGTTTTTAATTTGTTATAAATTCCGAAAATTAAAGTAGAAATGTGTGAGTAAGATACTGAACTTAATCATCGGTTACCTAATCTTCATTACAGGGAAATATAATTTGTAAAATAATTATGTAGCAAAATAATTTCAATTATTTTGCTAATCATTCGTGAAAAAAAAATTAGAAATGAATAAATTGGTGTTATAAACCGACCGTGTCGACATGATGGGTATAGTCTTAAATCTCATTTCATTGACCTAACAAAAATGTATTATTGTAAAGTATATGCGACAGATCGGTAGCGTAGTGATTAACTAAGCATTTACTTACATTACATACCTTACATACGAAGTAGCGGGCTGGACCGAGCATTGGATTCGAATCCCACGAGTCAAGTCAAGGCTTTAACTCTGCACTTAACACCAACTTCAGAAGCTTCTCAATGGAAATTATTTTATCATTTTTAGTTTTTGAAGTAAAATTTAACATTTAATTAATTATTTGCACTAGCATGTAATATATTCATCCATCCACATCCGTAACATGAGTGATGGATGAGTCCACCAGTCCATAGTCCACCTGCTTGTAAGTGGATGCTGTGACCCATAGAAATCTACATTTAACCTTTTTTATAGGATAGGGTGACAAACGAGCACACATCCCACCTGATGGAAAGTGGTTGCTGTGACACATAGACATCTACATTTATCCTCAATAAAGAATCAAAATGCAGATCCGTCGTCACCCGTGAGGACTAAGATGGAATGCCTCTTTACCAGTAAAACGGGTCTCCGGTTCTCTACACTCACAGCAGTGTCAAGCTGCCATTTTACGCTGGTATTCTGTGAGAGCGAGGTCCTTCACTGGTCGAGCCGATCCATTCATGCTACAACTATACTACTAATATAGCTGCAGCATGACTCTACCACGTATAAGAATCATTATGCAGATGCGTTAACATCCCAGATAACTAAAATGGAATGTCTCAATGTAACAATCAGGTGTGTGCTCGTTCGTCACCTATATTCTATAAAAACAAATTTCTAAATGGTAGGACTCTTTTTCTGTCGCAAAAAAGCAGAGCGTGCACTGCGTTGTTCATATTTGAAGGGTATAGAAAACCAGTATAATTACCGGCTATGAAGTGTTACATCTTAGTCCTCAGAGGTGACAACGCATCTGCAGCCCTATTTGTTTGAAATTAGTTCCTGGTGCCATGGCCACTTACTATCGGCTGGATTGTAAATTCGTCTGTCACTTCTATTTTATAAATAAAAAACTAAACTAATTAAACGACAAACTGTTCTAAATTTGTAATCATGAAATTGTAGATAACACGTAAATTATGACGGGCACCAAAAACTTCCATAAATTTAAAAAAGAACATAGTCGACAACAATATTTACCATACTGTTTATATATTACTGCTAAATAAACTTCTTATGATTCCCTAATCACTAACTAGAAAACTAATAAACATAAGCTGTAGTCATAAACATTAATCTTGGCACTGTAAAATGAAATAAGTTATTATTACTCGGCTGTGTAAATAAGCCCTTAGATATCATTTGATTTAGGTCTCCATTCCCTTCAAGGAGATAAGGATGTTACACACTACACCATTACGGATTCTACTCCTGTATTATTCAAATATAGCCGTCGTTTCATGTTTTCCTTCTTTATCTTTGAGTAAGACAAAAATCTATGCATAATTGTTTTGCAAGAGTAAGTAAATTCACTTGACATTCCGATCTGCTACATTCAAATTAATTCACTGGAACAGGTACTATATAAGATCATTACATAATTTTTACAAAATTCTACTGTCATTTTAGATACGAGATGTTACACTTTTCTTAATAGGATTTCATTCACTGAGCCGTAATGGTTCGGGGGTGTACATTGTTTCAGGAATGAGTTACTGACTCTGTGGAGTAGTGTAGTAAAAGTAGCGAGTGTTTGCAGACTTTATTTATTTTGTTTTTTTTTTATGCACATACAACATTAATTTTTGCTAATATGTCGGAGTTTCATTAATAATGTTTATTTTTCATTCATGTTCAAAGAAAAGGTATTAAGAACCAAGGTTCACAATTGGTTTTTAATACATTTTCCGGCCATATTTCGCACTTCATTGGTTGTAATTTTTAATGACATCACTGTTTTATTTTTTTCAAATGCTTTATTAATCTTTTCTATTAAATTTTCCTGAGTCGTTAATTCTTTCGTGTAAACTAGCTCCTTGGCTCTACCCCACAGGAAAATCCATAGGGGTCAAATCCTGTGATTGAGCAAGCCAGGGCATCAGCCCTCCTCTTCTAATCCAACTGTTGGGAAAATAATTATCTAGATATTCCCTGACCGTAGCTCGGTAGTGCTCTGGCCAGCCATCATTCTGAAAATGTGCTTCTGTGTCAGTTTCCATTATTGACACTTCCTCATAGGTTGGACTAATCATTTTCTAGAAACTTCAACTAGTTGTCTCTATTCAGAGAATCCGGGAGAAAATGAGGCCCAATAAAATGGCTGCTAATCACACCTGCTCATTATTTACTGACAATTTACTTTGGAAAGAAACTTGTTTCTTGTTTATAAGCCCATTCATACAGATTATGAAACTTTCTTATAACTTCTCTAGTAATTTGTGATTCGTCGGTCCATAAAACAATTTTCAAAAATCCAGAATCTTCGACATCACCGTTTAATAAAAATCGACAAAATTGTATTCTCCGGGCCGGGACGGGGAAAAGGACTCTAAAATTAGGATCTCCATCTTGCAAGCTATTTACTTCTGTGCCATGAAACGGATATTTCCCCTCACGATGCATAGTTGACCAAACTTAGCATTTGGATACGCCAAGGTTTCGCTTTTTGTAGGATAATTTTTATATGTTTGCAAAATAAGGTCCTCTTCATTAACAGGTCAACCTGAATTAGTTCTAGGTCCCGAACGGTGAACCCTTCCAGTTTAACCAAGGCGATCAGAATAACGTTCTTGATAGAATCGTCGTACAAAAGACCCATTTCCATCGGCTTTGCCGTACATGAAAATGATATCAGCGTACTCTTCGTTAGTGAAAAAGCTCATGTTATAACCTAGATTCTGCCGAGCTTCTGGTTGTGCGATCATGGAATGAAAAGAGAGCAATGTTTTAATTTTACTGTCGTTTAAGTTTAAATTGTTCACATTAAAGCAAATTTTCATATAGCATCGTCATATATGATTATTTTGCAATAACCGGCCAAATTTGCAGAATAAGTTCAAAATAAGTAATTACTCACTTTATGTAGATAGGTTGTTAGTAATAGAAATATAGAAAAATTAATTTAAAAAAATGTCAATCATTCTGCCCTTTTTATCTTTTAAATTAGAAATGCGTGTTAATACATATTCAAAAGTAGCTAACGCCTACTAGCCTAGTCGGCAAAAACATTGTAAATGGAATCACACACAGAAGATCGCGCGTGTGCGTAGTTGTTGCCCATAAATCACATTCAATTTGAGATAATTTCAAATAAAAGTAGAAGCCTTATTTACTTGTATTTTCAAAAACTGCAATAACGGTATATTATTGTTTATATATTTGAATTTAAGTTTAAAATTTGCCCACTCTTTGATAATAACCGTGTATATTGTTACTTGAACTAAAATTTTTATTTGAAGTTTGAGTTCTGGTGTTGACTCTGATGTTCAACGCTAAAAAAAACATTGTGATCAAATACATAAATCTTTTTAAGATGTTAAGTTAAAAAAAAAACATAGTGTTCAGTGAATCGGGGTAGAAAGTCGTTAATGTGTACTGCATTACATAGACTTATACAATAGGACACTCAAACTTTTTAGTAAAGAAAAAACTGTACAAAGTGAAAACTTGCCAATACATATTATATTATGTTGTATTTGAACCAGTCTCCGGATCTGTTTATGCATCGCATTCAATGAAACCACTAATGGAAGTAGCAGGCCCACTCCTTATTCTTGTCTTCATCTTCATTACCAACATAGAAGTCTACGTTGGGAATAGGCCTATTCTTTTATAAGGAGAGTTTGCCTTAGTCGCTGTTCATGGTAGGTGAATTGGCAATTGCAATACCAGATGTCTTGCACCTTTGTCGCTGCTCCCCTCTAAACGGTTTTAAACGGACTAGCCACACCGCCATTTTTCGTAAAAGTTAAGATCTTTTTATTATTTCCTTGTTGATTTCTGATGCCACCTTTTTTATGAGGACTCACTTTATCCTTTCTATCATTACTTTCTCATCACACCCTCCTTTTTACGCATATTATCTCTCACACAGTCCATCCATATTTCTGTATACCTCCCACTGCCCCATCTTCTTTCATATCCAACATTCTTCTTCCCTCTGGATAATATGCCCATACGACGTTAAATTACTACTTCAGAACTTTTCTGTGACTTGTGCCAATTTCAAGATGCTTCCGAAAAATTCATTTCTGAGGCAGCTTGTTATACATCTATCGTAGCACTACCGCATCTCAGGCAAAAGTACTCTTCTTTCATTTATATTTTTCATAGCCTAGCACTCGGATTCATACAATACGACAGTTCTTAAGTTATTCTTGTACATTTTGTTCTTAAGTTTAAGAAAAAACCGCGGATCTCAATTTCCTGTGACCTGGCGCTACTTTATCCATCCCGCACTCATTATTTTTCTTACGTCTCGGTCTATCTCGCCATCATTCGGTATCATTGAATCAAAGTACCGAAAATTGGAGCAGCCTGTAAGGACACAACATCAAGGTACTAGGAGAGAAATTCGAGGGACCACCCACGATGTGGAATATTTGTGGGAACACGTGCTCAGTTTTGGTTCTGCTGATTTTCAATCCGACACTCTCTAATCTCTCCTGCCCTTTGATAATAATCTACTATGGACCTCCATTGTATTTTCCCCAGCAAGAACTATGTCGTCGGCAAACAACATTCACCAGAGTTCCTCCAGAATAAATAGTAGCTTAAAACCGATCCACGATTCAAGCCCACAGAAACATTTACCTTGTCGTTTATGCCAACTTCAGAACGAATATGCGCGATGGCTATGTCATAGGTAATTCGCACATATGAGCTAAACATGCTTCTCTGGCACTCTTTTGTTTCAATGCGCAGCACATAACTTACGTGGGGCTATAGTAAGCTATCGTAAAGTTGACAAAAACCATGTGGAGATTTTTGTGTGCACGTTTATTTCTTTTAGAAATCTGGCGAAATGCAAATACAGTAGCCATTATACCACATTCACTCACTCACACACTCACTCCCCTTTGTTAGTCCCGCAATCACTCTTTCCCATATATTCATGGTGTATGACGAGCTTTATTCTTTGATATGTGCCACAATTCTGTACATTGTTTTGTTTTTTAAAAGGCACCAGAGTATAATGCATCATGTATATTGCATCATTCATCCCATATCACTTCAAATAAATAGGCTGTAACTAAAGGTGCTATAAATAAGAAGGGTAACCAATCGGAAGCATCAGTTAAATAAAACTAATTTTACGGATTTTATGGCGTATATCAACTTATTTTATATTCCCGACGTTTCGAACAATTTCCAACATCCATGGTCACGGGGAGACTGAGGTATATGACGTACCAATGTCATAGTTAACCACGGCTACCTCCAGATTAAAAATTATTAATTTTTGTTCTGATCTACGCAGTATGAACTTACAGTATCTTGAAGTCTTACAGTTTTATGCTTAGGTTGGAATTTAATTTTATTAATTATGGGATCCCAAGCAGATGGTAGCACCCAGCCATCTTCTCTATTGAAATTAGGATGTTTTTTGATTTCAATAGCCTCGCGAATCATCCTTGGAAGGCTATCTATCATCCAGTCTACGTTGGCCTAGGAAAATGTAATTTAGATAAGGTGGTGTTGCTCTTTGCATACTTTATCTATTTTGGTGTTATCTTGAATTTACTTCTAACTGCTTACTGTGTCATGTTACGAGGGAGGGTAGAAAACTAATAAGCGTTTAAAATACCCTACGTTGCTGTTTCTCTGTCCTTCTGTAATAAATATTTTATGACAAGTATAATATAACTTAAATATAAGTTCGTTATCAAAAAACGTTCATTTATTTAAAAAGTTTGAAGACTGTTTTCTAACACGTACGACTATTTCATAACACATGTTATTACTTCGTCAGGTTACCAAAGTTTCTTCTTTGTATATTATTTTTTTCATTGGATTTGTAGCTTTGGTCAATTCTAAAAGATTCTCAACATCAGCTTTAGTATATATAAGCTTAGTTTAATCTAAATAACGAAGTAAGAATCAAGTTAGTGTTGTTAACATCTCAGGACTGAAACGGAATGTCAAATTACCAGTCCTTATTACACATCGCAAATGCATACGAGTATATAATCAAAAGGTCTCTGGTTCTTTCCATTTAATATACTTGTACATTTTATGCTGTATTATGAGAGCGGTGCCTTTCCCCGGACGTGTCGGCAAGTCACAAACAGTGTAAACAGAAATGCCTATGTTAACAACGTCATAAAAAATGTTTCTAAACGAATAATAGGGCATTAAATAAGGGTCAAATTAGCCCTTTGCCAACTTACTTTTTACGGAAGTCTATGTTTAGCAATGGAATTTTCCGGGGCTGTAATGATATTAGTAATAATCATGATTGACAATGTAACTAATTTTGTTTTATTGTAATAAATATATATATATATATATATATATATATATATATATATATATATATATATATATATATATCAAATTCGTTAATGTCAACAAGTCCATTACGACAACGACTTAACTTCCTTTAAATTAATTTAAAAGTTAATCGGTTAAAATTTTAATACCGTAATATTATAACTGGCTGAGGAGATTATTCATTAAAACTTAACTCTAATTTAAAATTAAATTAGCTGTCTGATTTCAATTAAAGCGACGCCTGGTTTGGTAAATAAATTCAACTGGCTCTGTGCGAAATGAACACAAAGAAACTCTCTTGATCAATACCTATCAAAGGATCTTTTTGAAGTAAAAACTTCTTCAGAATCATTGTCATTTGCAACTCGATTAAACGAAAAAGCGTTACCGAAAAGAGACTGACATATACATCTATAGGATTTAGCCTACGAAAGAATGAGATCGAATATCATATTAAATTAGTCGTATTTAGACCATTTAGCGTCTATTTTACATACCGCCTTAAAAGTCAATCAATTTTTATTCGATAAAATGAATTTACCTATAGAATGAAGTAGATGGCGCTATTACAAAGCAATTTTACATAATTTTTAGAAAATATTCTTTTGCATTATTACACTTAAATTTACACAAGTAGATTGTCTAAAACTAAGAATAGTAACATACAGTTCCTATAAATCAAACTTTCATCTTATATTTTGTGTTGCACTTGTGGTTGAAACATATCATTATAATAAATCATTTGCCGTGAAATATTTTTATTTTATTTTTCATTTCATTTGAAGGTTTCATTTCTACCGCGTGTGAACTGCACACATGTTTTTTGTATTAAAGGCAATTATTTAACTTGACAAAAGCGCAACTTGGGTAGTTAACTTAAATACATTTTACGATCTGCCAAAACGATACTTTCCACATAAACTTTATAGTATTACCAGTGAACGTCGTCGTAGTTTCTTGTATTGAAACCGCGGAATAAACATCTATTTTTATATTCAAACTATAAAAATCTAAAATCTCTTAAAACTGAATTTTGCAACAACATAAAAATAACAAATTCATTATGTAATAATTTATAAATAATATATTTAATTACCTATCGTGTAGTAGCAGTGCAAGAATTCCGCTACCCCATATCGTCTTATATGTACGTATCGTAAGTGGCGACAGAGGAAAACAAACCAGTAGATGGCCAGCAGCGTTGTATTTTTGTACATCCGTGGTCTATAACCTCTTTAATAGTCAAATAACAATGTACTTGTATATGTCTCATTCATGGAGTTGAAATACTAAAAATCTAATTTAAGTAAGTAACTTAAAATGGATGATGGACCAAATTTTATAAAACGAAAAACAAAATTGGCAAATTTAAATTACATGATGTTGTTAGTAATTATTAATTAATAGTCTACATGCCAGCTACTCAAGATATTACAATTGATTGAAATTGATATAGACGATAATTTGGCTTTCATTTAATCCCAATAGTAATCAGTAAATTAATAACCATCTCTACGTAGTATAAAACAAAGTTGCTTCCCGCCGTCTGTACGCTTAGATCTTTTAAATTACGTAACGGATTTTGATGCAATTCTCATCAATAGACAGAATAATTCAATTAAAAGATTTATATGTATAATACATGCATATTATATAATTTTTATCTTTATATATAAAAATTACGTGTCACATTGTTTGTCCGCAATGAACTCCTAAACTACTGAACTGATTTCAATGAAATTTTGCACACGGTGTGCAGTTTGGTCCAATTTGAGCGATAGGATAGTTTTTATCCTGATAAGTGAACCGCAGTATTTTTTATTGCGAATTTAAGGGATTTTTATAGTACAGAGGTTCGCCGCAGGCTAACGTCTGCCTGGCTAGCTAGTATATATATATTTGTATACATATTAAAATTCTTCTGTCCGTGTGTATATGACTAAACTCCTCCTAAACGGCTTGACCGATTCTGCTGAAATTTTGTGTGTGTGTGATTAAGTTAATTAGAGAATGGCTTAGATTAACATATAGACCTGGTAGGTGGTGTTGTTGTCGAGATCCAGAAATCAAGCGTGCGAAGCCGGGGCGGATCTCTAGTCTTTATATATAAAAATTACGTGTCACGTTGTTTGTCCGCGATGGACTCCTAAACTACTGAAATGATTTCAATGAAATTTGGCACACTGTGTCCATTTTGGTCCAACTTGAGAGATAGGATAGTTTTATCCCGCTAAATGACCCTCAAAATTTTTTATTGCTAATTTAAGGATTTTTATAGGAAGGGTCGTCGGAAAGGGCAGAACGAGGTCTGCCTGGCGAGCTAGTCTATAATATAAAAATTAATCACTGAATGTGTTGCTAAGCGCAAATCTCGAGAGCAGCTGAACCGATTTCGCTAATTCTTTTTTTATAATATTTCTCGAGGTACGAAGATGGTTCTTACGGAGAGAAAAATTTAAAACATTGCCTGAAAAGTCTAAAAACAACACTTTTCTATATTCCCATACAAAAGATTCGTAATAATACTTAAAAGTCAATTTGAACTTTAATACCATAGCATAAATTTTAAGTGTTAGTGGAGGGGTTCCGGGAAGGCAAAACAATTGAGTGACGTTAGTATAGTATAAATATTAATGTCAATATTTGTCAATATTTATACACACTGGCAGATAGCTGATGTTATAAGGAGTAACTTGGGCTGCTTTTATTTTACGGTTCTGCGAAAAATAACTTCACGCGGGCGAAGTCGTGGGGAACAGCTAGTTTTATATAAATCTGAAATGACAAACGAATTTACAGTCCACCTGTTGGTTAGTGGCTACTGCAGTTCATGTCCAAAGAAGGCCAGAAATGCGTTGTCACCTCCGAGAACTAATATAGAATGTTTCGCAGCCTGTAATCACACAGATCCTCTATACCCTTCTCTCCAGAACGCAGCTGTAGAACAAAAGGAGTCCTATACTACCTAGTAAAACTTATCCTCAGAAATTTTACTAGATACGACATATTATACCATTTAACATTGCTACAGTAAAAATAATAATCGTTACTGCCAAACATTGCATATATTTTGACTGTCTCGTTGGTCTAGTGGCTGTAGTAGTGCGACTGCTGATCATGAGGTCGGGCCAAAAAATCAGTTATTGACATTTTCCATCAAGAAACTCTCAATAGCTGCCCGGAGTCAGGAAGCTGGCAGTGTCTCACCCCCGTGCCCCGGAAAGCACGTAAAGCCGTTGGTCCTGAGCCTGATCTCTCTCGGGTTGTTTCGGTTTACCACCCCATCGGACTATGAGAACGAGGGAACAGAGAGTGCACCTGTGCTTGCGCATACACTTGGGCACTATAATTCTGTCCTGCGCCGATGGATAGTCCCCATTGCATTGAGGCTGGCCGCCGTGACTGAAATTCGGTCTGGAGGACATTATTATTAAACATAAAACATAAACACTCACGCCTGTCACCCAGAGGGGTAGGCAGAGACTATGGACTTCCATATGGTACGATCCTGACACACCTCTCTCGCTTCCTCCACATCCATATACCTTGCAGAGGTGAACGGCAGAGTCGAAAAGGGACGCCCTAGGCGAAAGTTTATCGAACAAATTGACGATTTATTGAAAATGGGCCATATCAAGAGTAACCTTTATTATTATATTTTAACAAATATTACCACCATACTGCCATATCATTACCATTCTACTTTCACATAGGTTACCTCATAGGGAGGATTTGACCATAGTTGCCACTCTGAACAGGCGGATTGACAGCGGCAGTTTTTTATTATTTTGAGTGGTTATCAGGAAGATTACGTGGTAGAGCCATGCTGCAGCTATGTTAGTAGTATAGTTGTAGCACGAATGGGTCGGCTCGACCGGGGAAGGACCACGCTCTCACAGAATACCAGCGTAAAATAGCAGCCTAACGCTGCTGTGTTTCGTATGGTGAGTGTTGAGAACCGGAGACCCTTTTTACTGGCAAAGAGGCATTCCATCTTAATCTTCACGAGTGACAACGCATCTGCATCTTGAGTCTTTATTGAGGATAGATGTAGATGTCTATGAGTCACAGTAAGCACTTACCATCAGGTGGACTGTGTGCTCGTTTATCAGCCTATCCTATTAAAAAAAAAGATGCTGCTGTCCATTTTCTGGTTTTGTTTCCCCTTGTCGCCTCTTGCAACACTCACGGGACAATATGTGGTAGTGGATATTCTTACACCGGCTTTACACGGTTTAACAAATATATCCAGATAAAACTAATGAATACCACCGTAAAATAGCAGCTCAATGCTGCTGCGTTTCGTATGGTGAGTGTACAGAACCGGAGACCTTTTTTACTGGATTGTAGGCATTGCATCTTAGTCTCTACATTCACCATTCGAAACATAGCAGCATTAAGCTGCTATTTTACGCTCGTATTCTGTGAGAGCGTAGTCCTTCCCCGGACGAGCCGACCCATTCCTGCTGCAGCACATTGTAACTGTAGGATGGCTCTGCCACGTAAAAAAAATTGCTTTATTCTATTAAAAACTTCTATCTCGAAAACAACGTTGAATATGCCGCGAAGTAAGCAGTAAATTTACTGGGACAATACTTCTGAGAATTGACAGTCTGAAGTAATATTTTTTTACTATACAGTTCTGGCTATAAAACATTCAGGTTTTTTGCTTTTTTATTACGAACCGCGCTAATTAAAATAGTAAATTGTATTTTATTTTAAAAGTAACGGCGCATAGCCACAATTTTACATTTTTAAACTGCAGGGCTTTTAATATTATTTTGTCCAAAGTATTTCAATTACTAAACGTAGTTAGACTTAATGGTGCTAGATCAGCATTCTTGGCTAAACTAGTATTACCATATTCGTGAAACATATAAACCATATACATTTATGACATTGCTAATAAATTCTAATGAGCAGGGTAGTCAAGGCCAATTCTATGTTGCTTTAATTTGTAGGGACATTTATATTTGTAATATGTCTAGACTGTAGACGGAT
The DNA here is from genome assembly GCA_963668995.1 of Parnassius mnemosyne. Lineage (NCBI taxonomy): Eukaryota > Metazoa > Arthropoda > Insecta > Lepidoptera > Papilionidae > Parnassius > Parnassius mnemosyne. The sequence continues at coordinate 16,092,288 of CAVLGL010000079.1, read as the reverse complement.
CAGTTGAACAGAAGCTGTGATTTTTCGGTGAATATACGAGAGTCTTGCCAAAAGAAACAAAAATTATAGTATTTTTTTTCTAGCTGTGCCCGATCTGAATAAATCCGATTAAGTGGATTGTGGACTTTAGCACCGAGAACACATGAGTAAAGAAACTGTTCAGAGTCAAAACTTCTAAGGAGCTGTCAAAATTTTTACCTATTTTGGTAGGGTTGGCACAGGAGGATAAAATTAAATAAATAAAAAGTTTATTACCATTTTAATAGATACTTAAGATATGATATTTTATAATGAGTTCTTATATTTTGGAAGATGTTTCTTTTTTAATTTATATAACGCAAACAAAACTATCTATTGAAATCCACGTAAAAGAGGACACATAGCTGACGTGAAACACCAACGTTCCGGGAAGTCTGCAGTTTGTGATCATATCCTAGACGGCCCCCACCATTACATTAGATTTGATAGATCACAAATTCTCGCGAAATAACATCGATTCCTGCCAAGGATGATACGTGAGGCTATTGAAATAAAAAAACATCTTAAATTGAGGCTGGGTACTACCACCTACTTGGGATCCTGTAATTAACAAAATTAAAACTAAACCCAAGCATACCACTGCAAGAGTTCAAGACACAGTAAAGTTCATTCTGTGTAGATTGGACCAAAACTAATAATGAAAAATCTGAAGGTACTCTGGCTTAACTTTGACATCGGGACGTCAATCACCTCAGTCGTCGGTGACCATGGGTGCTGAAAAGCACCCGAAACGTCAAGAATTTAAAAATAAGTATAATCAAACGCGATAAAATCCATAAAAGTAGTTTTATTCATTATAATATTTTTTTACTTACTACGTCTATATTATATTCTAAATATTTTACTTTTATAATGATTTCTTGATCATGAAATTCTTCAACAAATTGTTTTGGCTTTTAATTAAATTCTAAATTTAATGTAAAGTTTTTTTTTAAATAATCTATTGGAAAGCACCCGCATTTCATAACAAATATAAACTCTAGCTTACGTTTTAATATTTTAAAACGTGTGCTAGAGTTTATATTTCGAAAATAACATAATATTTACTTATGTTACTTTCGAGGTCAAAATATTTTTGCTCAAGCAGCTCAACAAACGCGATAAACGTGTCAGTAAGTATTATAAAAAAAACTCAAATGGCTAATAAAAGAATCTTTTCCCATATTTATAGGTTGTTCAGATCTATTAACGTACAGTTTTATTTTTTCACATTTGTGGTGTTTGATACAACATTTTTTTATACAAATATCCCGACACATAGACTAAACCATTTTTTTCTGGTAAATCAAATAGATAATCATTTGCTCCTACTGTTAACACAGGGGCAGCAACATCTTCAAGTTGCGGTGATGGTGTATTAAAACAAGACAATCGTTCGGTTTCATAAGTAGCATATCGAAATCGTATTCACAATTAGCATTTTGAGGTTTCCTTAAGATATTAGTTATAAACTTATGTTGGTTACTGGGAGTTACCACCCGCATGTGACTTTTACAAAGAAATTTTCGAGACAATCTTGATTGAGACGTATCATAAATAAATAAAATTAATAAATTAATTTAATTATTTCTGATTTTAATTCTTCATGAAGTTTTATTAAAGATTTTATACATACTTGAAATCCGTGAATTAAATTCATGCTATTTGTAACGTCTTTCTGCCTATCACTTCTTATTGATTTTCCTGAAAAATGGTAGCATTTCTTCTAAAAATTCAATTTGATAACTATCACATCGAAAAGCTCTTTTATATTTATTAAGAGATAGCAGTGTACTTGAGTGTAATAAATCAAACAAATTATTATTTTTAATTACAAAATCAGCGGTATCCCATGCGGCAACCTCGATGAGATTTAAATCTACGTAGTTATTAGTAAATCATATTTACACTTTTTTATATGATACGAATTATAGTTTAAAAAACGAAATTTGACACTTATTATCTTTTACACAACCCTGAGTTTAAAACTGTTTCCTCTGTACGTAACGAGCCGCCAGTGCACACGCACACACGCGCCTCAAGCTTGTAGTAGTTTACCTATCACAGCACGGTTGTATGAAGATTTGCCTCTGTACGGTACGGTTTCTTTACTCATGTGCCGAGCGTGCCGTTGACGTGCAATATTTTATTTATAAATAACGTAGATATCCACTAATAATGTTGAAAAAATATCGGTTGTCTGTAAAGTCGGTTTACTGACGATAGTTGAACGTGACAACGTCATAAGAAAATGTTGCTATAAACAATTGACACCACATTCACTTTTCACTACACTTCATATTTGACGAAAACATGTAAATGTATTATTGTAGGAGAGAGACAGATGTCGAACGCTGCCGAACGCGGAGGCCGATTGTGCCTGTTTGTCGGTCGTTCCGCGCTCTCGCTTGCACTTCAAGCCTTAAATGGAACGCCTCAGAGCGAGGTAACGCCGCATGAGTCATGTTTTTTCGTGCGTGCAGCCAGCTTTATCGAATTATAAGACGTTGTCACGTCAAAAAACTAAGGAAGAGATTAGCAACTACTCTACGATTTAAAAATTGATAAAGAGAAATTAATCCACCACTCCATTTCGTCCCTAGGGTATCGTAAGAGGCGAATATGGGTAATGCCAGAAAAATCTAATATTTTCTGATATATGGCGGTATAAATCTTAATATATGTAAACATATCGGTTACGCCAGACATAAAATACCCATACCATTAACCAGCAGCAGCTTTAAAGGTGCGACATGCGAGACATCTTGTACTGCGGTCGTGAAAATGCCTACCAAGTATGACAACTATGTCAAATCCTCCCTACAGCGGGGAGGCTCATGTCTTGCAGTAGACTTTTACGGCTGGTGAAGAAAAGGAAGCTGGTGAAAAAAATGAAAAAATGTCTTCTTCTTTTGACATTTTCGCGTCATAAAGTAATACGACAAAAGTCTTCAGTTTCTAACGCCTTCCAAACCTTGTTTGTTGTCAGGAGAAGGACGGCGCTTAATTTTGAGTTTGAAAGAACCAATAGGTTTTTGGGAACAGGAAATGTTCTAAAAAACTCTCTCAGAGCTGTTAAGATGCCTGTCCCCAATAATGGGACGGAAAATGGGTATTCTAATATTAATATATAATAATTTACTTTTTAAATAAAGGAAAACATTGAATAAAACTTTTTTTACTGATTTTATCGCGTTTAATTATACTTATTTTTAATTCCCGACGTTTCGGGTGCTTTTCAGCACCCATGGTCACGTGGGGCTGAGGTGATTGTCGTCCCGATTTCAGAAGTAACCCGCAGTACCTTCAGATTTTTAATTATTACTTTTAGTCCGATCTCCGCAGAATGAATTACTAGAGTTTAATCTAATAATATAAGAAATCATTATAAAGAAGAACATTTTCCTTTTTGCACTTGTAACAAACACTCGCTTTTAAAAAACATCGTTGTACGTTACAACGTTTTTACCGTAAATATATTCAAAGAGATATATAATAAAGTTCACATTGGTATATGAAAAATTCCGTCTATGAATATAAAGATCAGCAACAACTATGAAGAGTGTATACACATATAAAGAAAAGAAAAACACAACCAGCAACATCAACTGAATCGACTAAATTACTAATTAACATTAGGTTAAAACTCAACCTTAATTTTTCAGTAGATTTGTACTTGCCACAAGCCATTATTGATAATTGTATAATTACTCGTATTAAAACTAGTGATTGAGATTAAATTGATATATCAGCTCAATTTATCTGTTTATTTAATTATTGATTCACAAATTTTGTAAAAGTTTATTTGTAGGACGTGAGTTTATATATGAAGGACAACGTAACTGGCAGGTGGTTGAGAGTTTTTTATTTCATATTTTGAAAATGTGGATGTGAATGTGAAATGGGATACATTAAGCAACAAAGATCAGAATTACATTAATTAATTTTCTTATGTTACTGTCGTCAACAAATTTTCGGTTTAATCGTAATCTAGCGACAATAACCAGGCGTGTACCTTTTTTTAAACAAGTAATAATAAAGTTGATAACTATCTAGTTCTCTGTGTAATTTATTCAACAGATGTATGCCAAGGAAGCATAGAAAACTGTGAAAGAGAGCGGTGATAAATTTAGAAACCAAATATATTTTTTAACAGTGGTAGAGCCAGGCGACAGCTTTTGCTGTCGCATGGATGGGCCGGCTCGAACCGGGGTGGTACCACGACCTCACAGAATACCAGCGTGAAGTAAAGGTTTACCTCTGCGTTTCGCTTGGTGAGTGCAGGTGGCCGGAGGCCCTTTTTACTGGAAATGAGGCATTCCATCTTAGTCCTCACGGGTGAAAACGCATCTGCATTTTGATCTGTAACAGAGATGTAGATGTCTATGGGCCGCAGCAACCACTTACCATCAGGTGGACTGTGTGCTCGTTTTTCACCCTGATCCTATAAAAAAATAAAAAAAATAAAAAAAATATATTATGAGCTCTTCTTTTATTTTATAGTTTCGGATCAAATAGAACAGATTTATGTTGCCTACTACTTGCTACAAAAAGTTGACGAACTGTTATTAATTGACAATCAGATTAAAGATATTTAGTAGGAAAGCGAAATGATTTATAGGTGTACCTTGATGATCGATCTTTGACCTCTTTCTACTGGGATAATCATTTTTAGAGGCTCCTACACAGACCTAGTTAGTATAGATTGGCATAAGGTAAAGTTTTTAAAGGATTGTTGTATGTAATCCGTCGTAATTTACTAAATACCCAAACTATTTTGTAAATTTATGCTGACACTGCATTTATAATATGATATTGCCAATTTAGGTTGGAGTCAAGATGAATACCCAGTAAAAAAAATCATTATTAACTCAGAACACAATTTAACAATTTCAGTTTGTATTCAAATGTTAGCTCCGGTAGCCAATAATTTAAACCAACATATTATATTTACACCTGATGTAAAATGCCTGAGAACTGAAGAACTGTAATGAGATGCAGTTTCAAAATTGCAAGACCTTTGAACGTGGCAATCGCAGTAAACCTTTTCTATTATGAGCGGTGTCATTGTCCGGGCGCCTACTGTTTGCGAGATATGCAATTGTAACACGTACGAATTTGTGTTTTATGCAGCCCCTGCACCTCTACCGTTCCCGCCATGCAGAGCTGTCGATATTGCTTGTCTCCGACGCGGCTTGCGCACTTTCTTTTTCCTCATGGACTCTGGACACTTGGGGATGAAACCAGTTGATCCTATGCAAATCAACAGCATAGTTGTAGCAATGCCTGAACAACAAGTTTCATTTCTACTGAGGAAAGTTAATGTTACCGGCGCAAGGTGGACGAGATTAGCCGAAAGAAGGTATTTATTAATTTATTTTACTCCTCATTTTTCATTATTTTACTCCATTATCAACGCTACACAACATAATTATCTGGTATACTCTTTCAAGTTCTTAAAACTGTAAAAGACACAAGCCTGAGATATCCAGGATATGCTACCATAAATCTTGCAGTGAAAATACTCGACACTGAACTAGATATTTACGATTATATTAGCTACAAAATTTTACTATACTTGAGGTCAAGTTCTGCCGTGTAGTGGCGGTTAAGAATATCCACTACCCCATATCTTCCCGTGGGTGTCGTAAAAGGCGACAAAGGGAAACAGGCAGGAGATGGGCAGCAGCATCTTCCTGGTAACGGCAAAATACAATAAAAAACTGCGGTTGCCAACCCGCTCGCCAAGCGTGGCAACTATGGCAATATACCCCCCAATGAATAAAGCAACAAACAGACGGCCCCCAGTCCCCGGCGGCCCCGCTATTCCTGGCTACGGTGGCGACCATGGTAACGGCGGGGCAGGGGGTGCTAAGAATCTCCGGTGGAGGTTCGGTTGCCACCTACAACGACTCGACCTGGCAACATACAACGCACGCACCCTGAGGACTGACGAGAAGATTGTGGAGCTGGAAGAAGAGATAGACAAGTTACGCTGGCATATTATAGGATTATCCGAAGTCCGAAGAGAGGGTGAGGACACGGTAATCCTCGAATCCGGCAACTTGCTCTATTACCGGGAGGGCGACCATCTGTCCCAAGGAGGTGTCGGATTTATCGTCCACAAGTCTCTCGTTAACAACGTTGTAAAGATTGAGAGTGTGTCGACGAGGGTTGCGTACCTTATACTCAGAATCACCAAACGGTATTCGCTGAAGGTCATACAGGTTTACGCACCAACCTCGGCACACCCCGATCAGGAGGTGGAGGAAATGTATGAGGATATCTCTAGAGCCATGCATTCCTCCAAAACCCAATATACGGTGTTAATGGGAGACTTCAATGCAAAACTAGGCACAAGAGTGAACGGTGAGCTGAAAGTGGGGAAATTTGGAATAGGGCAACGGAACCCAAGGGGCCAGCAGTTGGCCGACTTCATGGAGAAAGAGGGACTCTTTATGATGAACTCTTTCTTCCATAAGCGGCCCCACAGGAAGTGGACCTGGTCGAGCCCCGACGGTTCGACAAAAAATGAGATTGACTTCATTATGACGACCAGACGACAACTGTTCAGTGATGTCTCAGTGATCGCGAGGGTGAAAACCGGCAGCGATCACCGAATGGTTAGAGGCACACTGAACCTAAACGTTAAGTTGGAGAGGTCTCGTCTAATGAAGTCAACGCTCCGTCCCCCTCGTGCTCTAATCCAAAGTCCCGAAACCTTTCAGCTCGAGTTGCAAAACCGTTTTCAGTGCCTAGAAGACTGCAATGAAGTGGACGATTTGAATGACAAGCTCGTGGAAACTGTCCATGCGGCCGGAGCTAAGTTCTGCAAGACCCGCCGCAGAAGAACACAAAAACTCTCCGATCACACTCTTAATCTCATGGCTGTTAGACGGGAGATGAAGCTACATTCTTCAACAGATTTGACAGCATACAGGCAACTGAACAGACAGATCTCCAAATGCATGCGGCGGGACTTACGCAACTTCAATACAGCTCGTATTGAAGAAGCGATCGAGCGGAACCAAGGCTCCAAAGTCTTTGCCAGAGATCTGTCTGCCAGAAAGAGCCAACTGTCAAAGCTGAAGACCGAATGTGGCAGCATCGTTTCCGGGGCACCTGAGATTTTGAGTGAGATTGAGAGGTTCTATGGGCAGCTGTACACGTCATCGTTGGAGCCACACGCAAGTGTGAGTAACGATCAAAGAGCGAGTCTTATCAGACATTATTCCGATGATATCCCGGACGTCAGTCTGAGCGAGATTAGAATGGCTCTCCAGCACCTTAAAAACGGCAAGGCCCCAGGCCAGGATGGAATTACAGCGGAGCTTCTGAAAGCGGGTGGAAAACCGGTACTTGAAGTCCTTCAGAAGCTCTTTAATTCCGTCCTCCATGGTGGCATTACACCGGAGGCGTGGAGCAGAAGTGCGGTGGTCTTGTTCTTCAAGAAAGGCGACAACGCTCTCTTGAAGAACTACAGACCGATTTCCCTTCTGAGCCGCGTCTACGTGCTGTTTTCGAGAGTCATTACGAATCGTCTCGCGCGCAGACTTGACGACTTCCAGCCTCCCGAACAAGCCGGTTTCCGAAAAGGCTTTAGCACCATAGACCACATACATACCCTTCGGCAAATTGTACAGAAGTCCGAGGAGTACAATTTGCCACTATGTCTGGCGTATGTGGACTATGAGAAAGCCTTTGATTCCGTCGAAATTTGGGCGGTGCTGCAGTCCCTTCAGCGATGCCAAGTTGACTGTCGGTATATCGATGTGTTGAAGTGCTTGTACAGTAGGGCTACGATGGCTATCCGAGTACAGAACCAGAGTACGAAACCTATCCAATTGCAGAGAGGTGTAAGACAGGGTGACGTCATATCCCCGAAACTCTTTACCGCTGCATTGGAAGATGTTTTCAAGCTTCTGGACTGGAAAGGATACGGTATCAACATCAATGGCGAGTACATCACTCACCTTCGATTTGCCGACGATATAGTCCTTATGGCAGAATCGCTGGAGGACTTAAGCACTATGCTCAATGACCTCAATAGTGTTTCCCAACGGATAGGTCTTAAGATGAACATGGACAAAACAAAGATCATGTTTAATGTCCATGTCACACCTATGCCGGTAGTTGTTGGGAACACTAAGCTCGAAGTTGTTGACGAGTATGTTTACCTGGGACAAATAGTTCGACTAGGTAAGTCCAACTTCGACCGAGAGGTCAATCGGCGGATTCAACTCGGTTGGGCAGCGTTCGGGAAATTACGGCACATCTTCTCGTCAGGTATACCTCAAAACTTGAAAACGAGACTGTACACCCAGTGCGTGTTGCCAGTGATGACATACGGAACTGAGACGTGGTCCTTCACTGCTGGCCGGATGAGGAAGCTCAAGGTCGCTCAGCGAGCTATGGAGAGGGCTATGCTCGGAGTTTCTCTGCGTGATAAACTCAGAAATGAGGATATCCGCAGTAGAACCAGAGTGACCGACATAGCCCAACGGATTAGTAAGCTGAAGTGGCAATGGGCCGGCCATATAGCTCGAAGAACCGACAACCGATGGGGAAGAAAGGTTCTCGAGTGGCAGCCTCGTACCGGCAGGCGAAGTGTAGGGCGTCCCCCCACTAGATGGAGTGACGACCTGGTAAGATATGCAGGAAGTCGATGGATGCAGGTGGCTCAGGACCGTGCTTTGTGGCATTCTTTGGGGGAGGCCTATGTTCAGCAGTGGACTTGTGAAGGGCTGTAATGATGATGATGATGATGATGAGGTCAAGTTCAAACACGAGTTTTACTTTAATATAATATTAGAGTGACAGATGAGCTAGCAGCCTATCTGATAATACGTGGCTACCACATGAACACCTGCAACCTATTCATACAAAGAACTCAAATGCACTGTCACCCTTAGGTGCTAAAATAGAAATGCCTTACAGCCTGCAAGTTATAATGGCTTTCTTAACGTTCAAATCGAAATGCACTAGTGGGTTCACGCCCTGTGGCAGGAATCGATAAGAAAGTGGTATAGTGGTAATAGCCTCCCTAATCCAATGAGGATATAGGCCGCCAAGAATACCCTACTGTATAATATGTATAACAATACAACAATATAGATGTCTGTCTTAAAGGCATTATTATAAAATCATTATTATTAATAGTGCTTAGCTATGGTGCTACGGGGATTCGAGTATGAATCCCGCACGGATCAATTGTTGGTTTACAAATAATTGTCCGAACCCAAGACGTGTGCCCTTGTGCACTTTATGCAAATAATACGTCTCTAGGATTTCAGAAGACAATCCTAGAGTGAGGTTTTGTTTTGTTAAAAAACATCCATTAGTTTGATAATCGTCAAGCACCGTCCGCAAATAAGTAAAATTTATTTTAAAAAAATTTACCAATACAAACCGCTGCGCTGGTGAGTTGGTTAGGACAGAATCGATGCTTTCACACTGGTAATGTAGTAATAATACAATGATAATACTCATCGCCAGTCTATTGTATTTGTAATAATGTTTGGTGAAACATAACTCTTCTATCTAACGGGTTTACCAAACGATAGTAAACTAAACAATTTAGAATTCGCTAGTAAAATTACTTATGTGGTTGTAAATCTTCAAACCGTTGATTTTTTTTATTTCGTACAGTTTTTTTACAATAAGATAAACCCGTAGTAGAAAAATCTTAATTTCTCTTCTTGTAATCATATTCCATAGCTACTATATTGCCATGCCATTATTTATTCAAACATAACAAATTGTAGATTTTTGATTTTGTAAGTATTGCTACTGTAGTCGTGTCTCTGATACTTCATGATTGATGAACCTACCTTCCATCATACGGTATAAACTTTTTTTATCATAACGCAATATCTACATCGGATGCGTGTAGGTTCGGAAAAGTTAAGGCATCTTTCCATCGATCCACCCATCCATTACAGCCTATAAAAGTCCACTGCTGAATATAGGTCTCACCCATAAATTTCCTCATAGGGGATTTTTCCATAGTTGCCACACTTGGTCCGCGGGTTGTCAACCACAGATTTTAATTGTTTTGAGTTGTTGCGAGTAAGATGTTGCTGTCTATCTCCTGATTCAGTTTCCCTTTTTCGACTCTTACGTCACCCACGGGAAGAAATAGGGTAGTAAATATTCTCACACGGCAACTACATGGTGCAGACCTCTTTATTTGCGCCTATTTGAGCATCAGAAAGTATTATGGGTCTGTATCGTGTAACTGTGGTTAAAGTTAGTCAAGATAAAAAAAATTACGTGGTAGAGCCATGCTGGTATAGTTGTAGCACGAATTGGTCGGCTCGACCGGGGAACGACCACGCTCTCACAGAATACCAGCGTAAAATAGCAGCTTAACACTGCTGTGTTTCGTATGGCGAGTGCAGAGAACCGGAGATCCATTTTACTGGAAAGAGGCATTCCATCTTAGTCCTCACGGGTGACAACGCATCTGCTTTTTGATTCGCAAACGAGGATAGATGTAGATGTCTATGGGCCACAGCAACCACTTACCATCAGGTGGGCTTTGTACTCGTTTGTAACCCTATCCTATAAAAAAAATATATAAAAAAATTGAATTATAAAGAGAAGCAACTTTTTTCACTTTTAGACTTGCAAAGGCGTTTTATTTCAATCCCTTCCTGCTTCACACAAAATCACGGTACAAAATGGACATTGACACTGGTGTGGGGAAAATTTCCGGTCCGGGAAAAATCTTAATAGAAGTGTATTTCAGCTCAGGGTGTTTTGAATATTTAATTCAGTTTTCTGTCCCTTAAGCAAAATAATTTATTTTATCAGTGCTCGTTTGGAGAAGTTAGAAATCTTATTTAAAATATTACGCTTCTTGTAATTTCACGGTCTAATTCTATTAATCATTCTGAAAAAAAGTTAATGAAATTTTTCTTAAGTAATAATCTCCTTCGACCGTGGGTGCTGCAAAGCACTCGAAACGTTTGGAATTGAATTCAATCAAAACCGGGAGAAATTAATTCTTATGCGCAAACACTGATGGTTATATATTCTTAATTATTTTGAATTTATAACGTAAAAAATTATAATTTCATATTTTATGCGTCATCATTTTATTCTATGTAATATTTATACCTATAATTGATGAAAGGAATAGCTGCAGTGTGTCTAGAATACAAGGATAATCACAGCACTTACTGACCCAAAACCAACAACAATTCGTGTATATATATCTAAAAAAAACTTTATTGGATAAATCATCAACAGCTGTAAACATTCTAGTGCTAAACAAAAGCTTCTCAAGCGAACAAAAAAATATTTATTAAAATATGGCTATTTAATTTTTATTGTAATAGGTCGTGGAAAAATTTTATTCGTATTTTGTTTGTATAAAATTGAAGAAAAATCAATTTGGTTGTACAGTTTGTATCTGGCTGGTTTTAATATCAATACATACAGGATATCAAGAAAAATAAAAATAACAAGTAAAAAACACTTTTCCGCCATTTTTCAATACATTCTGAAGTTGTATTACATATAATGGAAAAATGCAATTCAAGCCGCGAAATAAATTGTGACGTTTATGGACTTAATGCAGTGTCAGTAAGAGTAGCACAAAGTTGGGTCAAGGGGTATTAGGGTTCGGTATACAATATATACGGAATCCTATTATATTACTTAAATATAATATAGTTTCCAAGGTAAATACCAAGCCGTTAAAGATAAAATCCTAAAACAATATCTAATTGTTTAGTCACTGCTTACTTACAAACTACTTCTATCTTTTTTTACATCAAGTAGGCACAGACACAGACAGACAGTCAGATAGACAGCAGAGTAACATTTGCAGGAATCCATTTTACGCTTTGGGTATGGAGTCCTAAAACTGATCTTATTTGATTTATTATTTTGTAACTAGCTGGCCAAGCAGACGTTGTTCTACCCTCTCCGATGACCCTATGTCCTATAAAAAAACCTTAAATTTTTATTTTTATCACGAATGAAAAACTCGGTCACTTATCGGGATAAAAACTATCCTAACTCTCAATTTGGACCAAACTGCAGACAGTATGCGTTCAGTAGTTTAGGAGTTTATCGCGAACAAACAATGTGACACGTAATGTGTATAATATGTAAAGATGTAAATTCTATGAAAATTGGAAATGGATCAGAGAAATCTGTAATAAAAAACCTGGGGAAGAAGTTCTAAACAAAATGTATCTGGACATGGTAGTGCCCCCGCCAAGTCGAGCAAAAAAGCGGCACGGCCGTACAATCCTTTTCTCAATCAGTTCTGGCCATTTTCGACCCTCTATAACTTCGTTGTGGATAAAACTATAAGCCTTAATTTTCAGTTACCAAGCATGCATTGTAAAAACAACCAAGCATGCATTGTATAAACACGGTATATTTCAAATTTCATTCAATTTGAACTAGTAGTTTAAGAATTATAACTAGTCAAAGTTTCTTAATTTTATCACTCACTCACTGACTGACCGATCATCAAAACTCTAAGGTTCTTCTAGCAGACGTAGAAGCTTCAAATTTAGAATACAATTAGTGTTTAGTGTATAAATAAAAAAAAAACTAAAATATTTTATAATTTCGGTCCAGTTTTCTGGATACACTAACTGCATTAAGAACTTTGTAATCTTATATAAATATATAGGATTAAACAATCTAATTTAATATAATATGTATTACTTGTGACTTGTGAGATACATTGTGTTTTCATGCGATGGCCAAGTCAATCTATTTATTTAAAACATAAAAGATTTTTAATATTTATATGGTCACTATAAGATGTTGTTAGGTTAGCTAATTACGTAATAACTTGAGACAGAAGGACCCTTAAGAAGCGACTGAATAAATTAACCGACTTTGTATTACATGGATCTCACAACTTTTTACGGTAGAAGAACTGAGTTGCGGGACTTGGTTTTTTTACAAGTTATATTTTGATGGCATTATTTATTACAAAAATATATTACTATATTCCGCAGTTCCTATAACAACAATACCATTGCGTTTGGCATTACGATGCTTTTATATGCAAAAAAAAAAACTTTTTAATGATCTAATTGACTAATTGCCTTTGAATGTACTAAAACTACCGTGTAGTGGCGCTGTAAGAATTTTCACTACCCCATATCGTCCCATGGGTGTCGTAAGAGGCGATGGAGGGAAACAAACCAGGAGATGGGCAGCAGCGACTTCCTAATAACAGCAAAAAAATAATAAATTGCGGTAACGGTTTGATAAACTGTAATGGTATTGACCTAATAAGTTGATTTGCGCGATAAAATCGGTAAAAATGTGTTTCACTTAAATGTGTAGTGTTCGCGTAAACGTAGGAAATCATAATGATCTAATATCTAATGTTTTTAAATTAATTTGACTTATATTAGTTTATTTTTCACTTGTTTTGGATGCCATATAAGTAACATGCACATCGTACTGAATACAAAAGTTCACAATGAAATTCGCAAAGGCTAGCGGTTGGCTTTCTCTAATTTATTGGCCCAAGTTTACCCGTAGTCAAGTGAATACGGAGTAGAAGTATTTTTTTCTATCCTATAGTTGACTAGGACGTTATCCTTTATTATTTGACTTCAAAAAAAGGAGAGTCGTATAAGATATCGAGTAGCATATTTGTAAGTATGCTACTCGATATGTTCATAAGTTATGGACCAATTTTAACGATTTCTTTATAATTAAATAGGTTATACTTCAGGGCTGGTTCCATATAAATTTTGAGAGAAATTCCACCCCTAAGAGTGGGATAAATAGGGTATGAAATGTTTAATGGACCTAACAATTTAGATGACATTCTTAAAAGTTAAAGAAAAAAAATATAAAGTAAAAAACACTTTCCCGCCATTTTTCAATACATTTTGAAGTTGTATTACATATAAGGCGAAAAAAAAATTGTGACGTTTATGGACTTAATGCAGTGTCAGTAAGAGTAGCACAAAGTTGGTTCAAGCGTTTTCAGTGCGGGAATTTTGATATCAAAGATGCAGCTCGCTCTAGTCGCCCTCATACAGATAAGATTACACTTAAAACAGCACTTAAACATAGAACACTTAAAGTTGTAATTAACAAATTCATTGGTGCTCACGGGAATCGAACCCTAGTTGCTCGCGTACTGTGAAATTTACAGCAAGCGCTACCACTGCAGCAGTAAGCTTGATATTCCTTAGTCCACTTAAAAGGGTCAGAATATTAAGATTGTTGATAAAAATTAAAGTAGTTATAAATTTAAATAAAAAAAGTAAAATCCGACTTCAAGAAACTGAACAAAATTAAATAATCCGTGCAAAAACTTTAGACGTCGGGGCTTTAATACTTCAATACTAGAATTCTGATGCTATTATGCAGAAATTATTTTATTCTAGTTGTTTGAAGTCGGCTTTTACTTTTTATTATAAACTTACATAAATTGCGAATGATCCTAAAAAATATTTTTATAAGCCTTATAAAAACTGGTGCGGAAATTAGATCCACTTCCTAACGACCGCTCATTAAAAAAAATATTTTTTAAAGGCAGAAAACTAAACTACCGCTGTGTTTTAAAATCTTATAGGATGATTATACTTTAAATATCTATAAAAATATTTTCTAAAACGAAATTTTTAAACAACATTTAACCATTAACTACTGTAAAAGAATAATTTAAACTATAAAAAGTTCCCCCATCAGCTAGATTTATGTACTTTGGCTAATTTCGGAAGGAGCTTTTGCTTGTAAAATCTTATCTACAATCCTCGGGGAGTTAAATATCCATTACGGAAGCCACTGATGATCGTCTTTGTGTTTGTTCTTATCAGATTCAATCTGGAAGGCGGTAAAAGTGGAGTCAGATTTCTCAGCGATCTTCATGTTACGGGCGAGCTAACAATGAGTATGGCGCAGAGCACGAACCCTTTTATAGCTTATATAACAATGGATATGCGTAAGTACAAACTTATATATTATGTCTCTATTTTTACTTTTATGTTTACGCCATTATTTTATTTATACAACGACTTATAGTATAGTATAGTAAAGACTAAATAGTAATTAATGTAATAAAATTAAACTCATAGTTCATATTATATATTTTAATATTTATTTCTTCTTTTCTATCACACTTTAAAAGTATACTGCTAGACATGAGCCACAGCGGCATATGAACGGCAGCTTGGCTTAGCACGTCGTGCTGTTACTTGCTTAGCGGTAGGTGACTTACTGGCGCCATGTAAGATATCGGTAAACATATGTAACTAGCTTCTCCCATCGCAGGGAAAATGTGCCATGCTTGCCACGTTTAACAGGCGGCTTGATGTTACGTTTGACATAAAAGGGATGGTTTTACCAATACACTGGTTACTTAGTAGAGTCATGCTGCAGCTATAGAGGAAGGAACATCATCATCATTACAGCCCATCACAAGTCCACTGCGAAACATATGGAGTTTTGTGGCATCTCCCAAGGAATGCCACGAAAAACGGTCCTGAGCCACCTGCATTCATCGAACTCCTGCATGTCTTACAAGGTCGTCATTCCATCTAGTGGGGGGAACGCCCTACACTTCGTCCACCGGTACGAGGCCGCCACTCGAGAACCTTTTTTTTTGCCCATCGGTTGTCGGTCCTTCGAGCTATATGGCCGGCCCATTGGCACTTCAGCTCACTAATCCTTTAGGCTAAGTCAGTCACTCTGGTTCCACTGCGGCTATCCTCATTTCTAAGTTTATCACGCAGAGAAACTCCGAGTATAGCCCTCTCCATAGCTCGCTGAGCGGTACCTTGAGCTTCATCATACGGCCAACAGTGAAGGACCACTTCTCAGTTCCATAGGTCATCACTGGCAACACGCACTGGTTGTACAGTCTAGTTTTCAAGTTTTGAGGTAAGTTGCTAATTTCCCAATCAAGCGGTCAATTGACCGCTCGGTCGAAGTTGGACTTACCTAGTTGGACTATTTGTCCCAGGTAAACATACTCGTCAACAACTTCGAGCTTAGTGCTCCCAACAACTATCGGCATAGATGTGATATGGACGTTACACATGATCTTCGTTTTGGCCATGTTCATCTTAAGACCTATCCGTTGGGTGACACAATCGAAGTCATTGAGCATAGTGCTCAAGTCCTCCAGCGATCCTGCCATAACTATATCGTTGGCAAATCGAAGGTGTGTGACGTACCCCCATGATACTTTATCATTTCCAGACCAGTAGCGTAAAAACGTCTTCCAATGCAGCGGTGAAGAATTTCGGGAATATAACGTATATATATATATATATATATATATATATATATATATGTATACAGGATACATTGGTTCTGTACTCTGATAGCCATCGTAGCCCTATGAACAAATACTTCAGCACTTCGATATACCGACAGTAGACTTCGCACATCTGAAGGGACTGCAGCACCGCCCGACTTTCGACAGAATCAAAGGCTTCCTCATAGTCCACATATGCCAGACATAGTGGCAAATTGTACTCCTCGGTCTTCTGTACAATCTGCCAAAGGGTGTGTATGTGGTCTATGGTGCTAAAGCCTTTTTGAAAACTGGCTTGTTCGGGAGACTGGAAGTCATCGAGTCTGCATGCCACACGATTTGTTATGACTCTCAAATTCAACAAGCAGACGCGGCTCAGATGGGAAATCGGTCTGTAGTTCTTCAAGAGAGCGTTGTCGCCTTTCTTAGAGAAAAAGACCACCGCACTTCTGCTCTACGCCTCCAGTGTAGTGCTATCATAGATGACGGAATTAAAGAGCTTCTAAAGGGCTTCAAGTACCGGTGTTCCACACGCTTCGCTGTAGTTCCTTCCTCGCCTGGGGCCTTGCCGTTTTTAAGGTGCCGGAGAGCCATTTTAATCTCGCTCAGAGTGACGTCTAGAATATCATCGGAATAGTGTCGGATAAGACTTGCTCTTGTATTGTTACACTTGCGTGTGGTTCCAACGATGATGTGTACTCACTCAAAATCTCAGGTTTCTCGTAAACGACGCTGCCGCACTCGGTCTTCAGCTTCAACATTTGGCTCTTTCTGGCAGACAGATCTCTAGCAAAGACTTTGGAGCCCTGGTTCCGCTCGATCGCTTCTTCAATACGAGCAGTATTAAAGTCGCGGAACTCCCGCCGCATACATTTGGAGATCTGTCTGTTCAATTGCCTGTATGCTAATAAATCTACTGAAGACTGCAGCTTCATTTCCCGTCTAACATCAATGGGGAAGGAACGTGCTCACACACAATACCAGTGTAAAATAGCAGCTTAATGCTGCTGTGTTTCGTATGATAATGTAGAGCACCGGAAACTTTTTTACTGGAAACGAGGCATTCCATTTTAGTTCACAAGGCTGAAAACGCATCCGTATTTTGATTTTTAATCGAGGATATATATTGAAGTTTATGGCCTTCAGCATTTACTATCAGGTAACAGTTTGATTAGAATCTTTTAGGTTTCCTCGATAATTTTCTTTTTAATTATTAATAATTAATGTTGTGTATATAGGCAATTTGCCATAATTATCACGCTTGGCAGATGACGAATGCGTACGTCTCGCAGATAGTAATTTTGACGTTGTTGCCTTCGCTATTATATTCTTTCTGGTCTTTCCCATTTTCGCCTCTTTCGTCGGCTATACGTCTAAACCCTTCACTTTTATTAGACTATAACTACTATACAGCATTAAAGTGACAAAAAATACAAATTTATAAACAAAACAGTACATACTGCTTTAGCAGTAACACATTAAGCGGTCAGCCGATATGGCAATGATTTTACTTGCGTTCATGAACTGGGACGAATTGTATGCCGTATACACGTTACTTAGAATTTTGAATTTAATTCAGGAAATAAGACAACAGAACACAAAAGGATGTTTTCCTGTATCGCAGAAGCGTTTTACATACATAAATTGCATTTACATATAATATGGAACACCACTCAGGCCCGCCAAGTTCTTAGCTATGGAGCTTCCAAGCAGTTGAAATTACATATTTCAAGGTATATAGGCATTGTAACATCGAGTCATCGACTCCGCCTTTATTATAAACCTTAAAATTATAGTAAGTTTTTTTTCCATATACCAACAAGTGCCTCTTTTAAACAAACTGTGTTCGTTAGACAAAACCAAATTCACCCTTTTTCATGATTCAACAAACTTCAGTTAACCTGCTCTAAGGCATTACGTATATCAATTTTCGAAATGATGCACGCCCTAATAACTTTGTATTACAAAAGGATTACAACTTCTCCTTAAACATGAAGACAAGTTCCTTAACTTGAAATTCTATTTCACCTGCTCAAAACACCTTGAATATATTCAAAAATTAAAATTTATAATTTGCTAATAAGCGTAATAAAATGACTAATCAATAAGTAATTCTATTGAGTTACTTCTCCATTCAATTATATTAATATCCGGCCTTCTTAAATTTGTAAATTATCATTACAATGCTGTTAAATAAGTATATGAAATACAACATTAATATTTTGTCGAAATCGATGTATTCATTCAGAGAAAAACCTTTAATCTCAACGAGATTGAGAGACTAATTACCGACCGTATAATAGTGATATTTTCCTTTTCATCAGATTGGATACAATGCCCGACAATTTTAATCAGCCTAGGATTCTCTTGCTAGGCACACTATAATAACAGCGTAGCACAATTACTCCTAGCAATACAAAATTACACGTGCCACTTATTATGTTTTAGTGAACACAATTTTGTGATTCTGGGTCAAAAGTAGAGCAGCTCTTACTTTATACCCTTGTATATCCTTTATGCTCGAGTTTCAACATACATTTTTAATAATAAACCATTTTATAGCTATTTCCCGTCCAAAGTTCCGGTCATCTTTTTATTTAAATTATAATTATAGCTATTTACAATCAGAAGGTCAGGCCATCTTTCTTTAAATTTATGTTAATGTTGATTTGCTATTAATCCTTGACGAATTAAATAAACCAATTAGTTACATATTAAAAAGCATTCATCTCAAATGGCCAGGTAGATAAGCCGGCCAGCTTAATAAGCCAACTTAATTAAGCTTTAGTTTAATTTAAATTTATACGAATAAACTTTAATGCTCTAAGCACGTGTAAGTTGCAATTGTTTTTGAGAAGTAATATATCTGTGTAAAAAACATATTTGATGACGTTGAATACATACCGTTACTATTACAGGATACCAAAAGTCCAACGCTAAACATAGACCTCCCCATAGATTGCCTCTTAGGGGAGATATTTGCCATAGTTCTTACGCTTAGCAGGCGGGCTGGAAACCACAGTTTCTTCTTCTAATTTTTAGTTGCTATTAAGAAGATTTATTCGTGGTAGAGCCATGCTACAGCTACATTAGTAGTATGATTGTAGCACAAATGGGTCGGCTCAGCCGGGAAAAGACCACGCTCTCATAGAATACCAGCGCAAAATAACAGCTTAATGCTGTTGTATTTCATTTGGTGAGTATAGAGAACCGGAGACCCTTTTTACTGGTAAAGAGGCATTCCATCTTAGTTCTCATGGCTGACAACGCATCTGTATATTATTTGCGAACGAGGATAGATGTAGATGTCTATGGGTCACAGCAAACACTTACCATAAGGTGGACTGTGTGCTCGCTTGTCACTCTTATCCTATAAAAAAGACGCTGTTACCCATCTCTTGGTTTTTCTCCCCCTCTTGCCTCTTACGACACTAATGGGACGATGGATATTCTCACAAAGCCACTACGCGGTCAACATATATTATTATAAAAATTCGCTAATAATTTACTAATAAGACATGATTATAGAGTAACATGATTGTTCCTACATTAGGAATAATGACACAGTGAGCCGTGGTAGCTTGTACCTCAGGATATTATTAAGCGCTTGACTTAAATTTTCACAATACGCGAGAAAATCGATTTCAATTCCTGCCGGCAATTTTAAGTGCTGATTTAACACGTGATCGATGTTGAAAGAAAAAATTATGAGTAGGTAAGCCTGAAAAGGGCTGTAATTTCACTACAAAAAAGAAATAACTTCATGACACTACGGCAGAAAGCTAACCACTTTGCTAACCACTCATCCGGACGGGTATCATCAGGTCTCCGTCGATGCATCTATCTTCGGACCATTGACTGATAACGAGTATGGTGTCACTCACGCTCATATTGCAGTTACGTTCTACATTAGATTGGCGGACGGAATGCCGGCCTTTTTTAGTAAGGTTATGGTACTAAGGTCTCACTGGCTCATATAGCAAAGGAGAAAGCCAATCTTTTCGGCTTTCTCTTTGCGACCAACTCGACTCTTGATGACAGGGGTAACACAACATCCCACAGTGTGAGTGCTAGTATTTCATTCCAGATTGCGCGTTCTGCTCAAGGTATATGCTCCGGAGTAGGCACCGGTTCTGACACGTTTTTCAGTACTCCTTCGGCATATCAATGATATGTTGCAAACCAGTAACATTCATTGCTATGAGGATGACAGCACTGGTGGAATTCAAGTCTTTGTTAAACAACGTTGCAGTTAGTGAAAAACTAAAGCTAGACCAGTTTAACCGATTTTAGATACAGGTTTGCACGTTTACCGTTAAAAAGAACCCCTTTATCGTATCTCCTCAATTTCAGGACATTATCTTTATTGTCTCAGCCAGCATGGGAATCCTTGGCGTCGACATATCGAATGAAATTCACTTCCGAGGTCACTTTAAAGGGAAAGCCAAATTGGACTCTAAAAAGCTTAGTGAGCTCATTAGATTGAGACAATATTTCACACCGCTTGCAACTTTACAAGGCGCAAGTCTCGCATGGAATACTGTTCTCATCTTTAGCCCTTCGTCGAGAGCGGCTCGAATTATCGACCACAGAGTTCTTCCTGACTGCCTCGATTCACTAGTGCTGCGAAGAGATATTGCAACCTCTTTGCATTTTTGTCGCATTCGCCACGTTTTGTGGTACGTAGGATTCTTAGAGGAATTGTTTGGTTGAATTGGAGCCGCAAAATACCACCATCACACAACATGACCAAGCCCATAATATCATCGGCAACATCTAAATGCTTGGCGGTTCCCCATTGTGCAATTTACAAGAAATCATCTTCCTTACACGACTTCTTAGTGGAATCAGCTGCCACCGGCGATTTTTCTGGACCGATACATACTTAGGGACCTTCAAGAAACGAGCTTACTCCTTACTTCTTTTCAACAGGCTGGCAATTGGCCTGCAATTCCCTTGAAGTTAAATTTTTTAATGGGCGGCGGTCGACACTTACTGTCAGGTAAGCCGAATGTTCGCCCCCTCTTCTTTAAAAGAGTGTTTACCTGACGTCGTGTTCTGTACTTCAAACTATTTTTTTAAGTTTCAACAGGGCCAGCGGCTACTATTCAGATATTATCTGTAAACTGATATAACTCAGACTGTTTTACTATATCAAAAGAGGCTGTTTACTTAGGTGCAATAGTGCAGGCCCAATAACTGAGCCTTGTGTTGTGCCTTCCGTTACCTGGATCGATGGATGAACTAAAAATTATATATATACTACTAGCTGTGATCCGCGACTTCCCCCGCGTGGAATTTATTACGATTAGATTTTATGATTTTTTTTTCACGGAACCCTAATAATTTTTCTAAAATAAAAATAGCCTAAGTTACTCCTTATAACATTAGCTATCTGCCAGTGAAAGTCCCGTCAAAATCGGTCCAGTCGTTTCGGAGATTAGCGGGAACAAACAGACAGACAGACAGACAGACAAAAATTTTAAAAATAGTGTTTTTGTTACATGTGCTGTACATTTAGTAAAAAGCTGTTATTTTGACATTACAAATTATTTTGTTTATAATCAAACAAACACTTTAATTTTATTTATTTGTATCATCATCATTATCATCATTACAGCCCTTCACAAGTCCACTGCTGAACATAGGCCTCCCCCAAAGAATGCCACAAAGCACGGTCCTGAGCCACCTGCATACATCGACTTCCTGCATGTCTTACCAGGTCGTCACTCCATCTCGTGGGGGGACGCCCTACACTTCGCCTACCGGTACGAGGCCGCCACTCGAGAACCTTTCTTCCCCATCGGTTGTCGGTTCTTCGAGCTATATGGCCGGCCCACTGCCACTTCAGCTTACTAATCCGTTGGGCTATGTCGGTTACTCTGGTTCTACTGCGGATATCCTCATTTCTAAGTTTATCACGCAGAGAAACCCCGAGCATAACCCTCTCCATAGCTCGCTGAGCGACCTTGAGCGTCCTCATACGGCCAGCAGTGAAGGTCCACGTCTCAGATCCGTAAGTCATCACTGGCAACACGCACTGGTTGTACAATTTCGTTTTAAGGTTTTGAGGTATGTCTGACGAGAAGATGTGTCGTAGCTTCCCGAACGCTGCCCAGCCGAGTTGAATCCGTCGATTGACCTCTCGGTCGAAGTTGGACTTACCTAGTCGGACTATTTGTCCCAGGTAAACATACTCGTCAACAACTTCGAGCTTAGTGTTCCCAACAACTACCGGCATAGGTGTGACATGGACATTAAACATGATCTTTGTTTTGTCCATGTTCATCTTAAGACCTATCCGTTGGGAAACACTATTGAGGTCATTGAGCATAGTGCTTAGGTCCTCCAGCGATTCTGCCATAAGGACTATATCGTCGGCAAATCGAAGGTGAGTGACATCACATACAGTACATACTCGCCATTGATGTTGATACCGTATCCTTTCCATTCTAGAAGCTTGAAAACGTCTTCCAATGCAGCGGTGAAGAGTTTCGGGGATATGACATCACCCTGTCTTACACCTCTCTGCAATTGGATAGGTTTCGTACTCTGGTTCTGTACTCGGATAGCCATCGTAGCCCTATTGTACAAGCACTTCAACACTTCGATATACCGACAGTCAACTTGGCACCGCTGAAGGGACTGCAGCACCGCCCAAATTTCGACGGAATCAAAGGCTTTCTCATAGTCCACATACGCCAGACATAGTGGCAAATTGTACTCTTCGGACTTCTGTACAATTTGCCGAAGGGTATGTATGTGGTCTATGGTGCTAAAGCCCTTTCGGAAACCGGCTTGTTCGGGAGGCTGGAAGTCGTCAAGTCTGCGCGCGAGACGATTCGTAATGACTCTCGAAAACAGCACGTAGACGCGGCTCAGAAGGGAAATCGGTCTGTAGTTCTTCAAGAGAGTGTTGTCACCTTTCTTGAAGAACAAGACCACCGCACTTCTGCTCCACGCCTCCGGTGTAATGCCACCATGGAGGACGTAATTAAAGAGCTTCTGAAGGACTTCAAGTACCGGTTTTCCACCCGCTTTCAGAAGCTCTGCTGTAATTCCATCCTCGCCTGGGGCCTTACCGTTTTAAAGGTGCTGGAGAGCCATTCTAATCTTGCTCAGACTGACGTCCGGGATATCTTCGGAATAGTGTCGAATGAGACTCGCTCTTGGATCGTTACTCACACTTGCGTGTGGCTCCAACGATGACTTGTACAATTGCCCATAGAACCTCTCAATCTCACTCAAAATCTCAGGTGTCCCGGAAACGATGCTGCCACATTCTGTCTTCAGCTTTGACAGTTGGCTCTTTCTGGCAGACAGATCTCTGGCAAAGACTTTGGAGCCTTGGTTCCGCTCGATCGCTTCTTCAATATTATTTATTTGTATAGATAGATATAACATACAACATCTGCACAGAAAATTAAGTTTATTCGAAACGTTAACTTTTTTTGTGTTAATAAAACATATTATTTATTTATTTTATTACATTTCATATTTTACATTTTGGTATTAATCTGGTATATAGAAAATATTTTACTGATGAATACAATAACGCTCATTTATCATTATATTTCCTTTAAACATTTATTTATAGCCTATATAAGATTATTGCTTGGCACAGATCACATAATTGAGAAGAGAAGGGCTATAAAAGAATTTTCCGCCCTACTAATGCTGGTTTAAAGCATCGAGAAAATTCAACATACCTACACAACGATATAATACTTACTTAAAATGTTTGTTTGTAGTTTACATATTTATCTATTTTAAAAGATCAACTAAAGCAGTAAATCAAAATTTAATTTTTTAAATTACAATTATATTACAGAAGACGTAGAGAGCAACATTACTTATACTTGGACTGGCCAGCGTACTTTTAACAACGACGACTACATAATCATTGGCCCGGAAAGAATAGCAGTCAGAAATACTCGGATACCGACATTTTTCTTGCAACCAGGTAAGAATGACAACAAGGTAAGCTTTACGTAAATATATAAAAAAAAAATTGAATTATGCAAACAAAATATTTTATATTTCATGACTATTTTATACTTCAACTTCGAATTTCCCCTAAGCGCCATTTCAATCTAAATAACATTTTTACAATATACAAGTACAAGTGTTCACCGCTCATATTTTAAAGAGTTCAGTAAAATACTGAGGTTCAAGTGCGCACCCATACTGTATTATCTGTAATTTTTATCAGTTATTCTTTTTCTTTTTCTGCTTCTTCAGCCCGTAATAGTTTGATAACTGCTGAACATGGGCCTCTACCACAGAACACACTACTGGTGCTTCTCATGTGGTCCCATAGAAATTTGATAAAGGTCTGACCAATAGTTTTTGAGTTATTCTTAATTCTTAATAATTTATATTGAAGTCGGTTGTAAAAAAAAATAATTATAAATTACTAGCTGACCCGGCGAACTTCGTACCGTCTAACAATCGATTCTTTAATTTTTTTTAATACTTATTCTGCTATTTGGGGCACCCGGGCAGCTAGTGAGATAAAAGAAAAAAGAAGGTTGATAAGTCTATAATTACATTATATCAAAAAATAAAATTATTTAATTATTATCAGGTATACCTCAAAACTTGAAAACGAGACTGTACACCCAGTGCGTGTTGCCAGTGATGACATACGGAACTGAGACGTGGTCCTTCACTGCTGGCCGGATGAGGAAGCTCAAGGTCGCTCAGCGAGCTATGGAGAGGGCTATGCTCGGAGTTTCTCTGCGTGATAAACTCAGTAATGAGGATATCCGCAGTAGAACTAGAGTGACCGACATAGCCCAACGGATTAGTAAGCTGAAGTGGCAATGGGCCGGCCATATAGCTCGAAGAACCGACAACCGATGGGGAAGAAAGGTTCTCGAGTGGCAGCCTCGTACCGGCAGGCGAAGTGTAGGGCGTCCCCCCACTAGATGGAGTGACGACCTGGTAAGATATGCAGGAAGTCGATGGATGCAGGTGGCTCAGGACCGTGCTTTGTGGCATTCTTTGGGGGAGGCCTATGTTCAGCAGTGGACTTGTGAAGGGCTGTAATGATGATGATGATGATGATGAAAAAATAAAAATTATGAAACACTATTGACAAATATTGACATTAATATTTATACGATACTAACGTCACTCAATTGTGTTGCCTTCTCGGAACCCCTCCACTAACACTTAAACTTTATGGTATGGTATTAAAGTTCAAATTGACTTTTAAGTATTATTACGAATCTTTTGTATGGGAATATAGAAAAGTGTTGTTTTTAGACTTTTTCAGGCAATTTTTTAAATTTTTCTCTCCATAAGAACCATCTTCGTACTTCAAGGAATATTTAAAAAAAAGAATTAGCGAAATCGGTTCAGCTGCTCTCGAGATTTGCGCTTAGCAACACATTCAGCGATTCATTTTTATATTATAGATGATTAAGTATTTTTTGTTTGAAAGGTATCTTACTCGAGAGTGTTCTGAGCTATGTTTCAAGAAAATCTTTTCACCCGTTTGAAGATCACCAGCGTTTTATATTTCGAGTTTTTTTTTTATTTAAGTTTTTTTGTCATATAATGATGGGTAGTTGCGGGCAAGAATACCCACTACTCCATATCTTCCCGTGGGTGTCGTAAGAGGCGACAGAGGGATACTGAGGCAGAATCAATTTTATTTGTGGTTATTCGGAAAGCATATAAGAGTATTCTGCGGTGAAGCAGACCAGTGATAGCGATACATCGTGATATGCATTGTTGCTGTTGGTTTGCATACTTTTCCATTCTGGTTATATCATACAATAACTTGTGTGTAACGAGCACGTATGGTCGATTCGCTAATTGTACTACGCGGAATGTGTAGTGCGATACACTATTCAATCGTTTAATGATTAATTGCGTAAGTAAGAGAGCAAATTGAAACATCCACTCTTACGATATATTTATTTTAATATAACTCGAAGACAGTATTAGGAATACATTAAGACTACCTAATATTTGTATGAGTTGTTTCTTGAACCTTAGTTGGCTTTTTAGTATGAACTAAGTTTAAACTAAGAATAACAAGTAATAAATAGAATAAGTACATCATTAATGTCACGATTATTAACTTATAAAAGCCTCTTGGAAATCTATATTAAAAAAAATTGCGCCCAATTCGTCCTTAGTCGCCCCTTTTATGTTCTATTCCCAAGCCCAAGGTTATAAACATCTGAAAATTAGTAGCGATAAATTTCGTTAAACTCCTTTCGTTAGATTCCCAACAACGAAACCGTACTTGAGCTTAATGCGTGTCCTACTCCCAATTGGCAATTATTTTTATTTTTAAGATGTCTTCATTAAATGAAGCGTTTAATGTCCTTAGGCCCTAGTTATTTGTGTCGAAAAGAAATTAAAAGAATTATTAACATGGAATTATAAACTCTCACGCCCAGAGGAATAGACAGAGATTATGTACTTCCACTTGGCACGATCCTAACTACCTTTCACGCTTGTTTCACATTTATATATCTACGCATACATGATCGTCGGTTAAGTGCTTCACTAGATCGTCTTCATTCGGCTCATCTTCACTACATCGCCAATTTGTTCGATAAACTTGCGCCTATTGTGTCCCTTTCCAATTCTGCCACTCACTTCGGCAACATAAATTTACTTTGTCACACTTTCCTCACTCGTATTTTGTACGTATCTAAACAAATGAAGCATTTTTTCTTAATCCTGGTCACAACATCTTCTTCGCACCACCCTTTTGTCTTATCATACAATGTCTCACAATTAATTTTTATCTCATGCTTTTTACGTCACAACTTTAACTACTATACATTAAGATGGCTAACACATTGTGAATTACCATAGTGTATTTTTGACACATTCTGACTGAGTTAAGAGACCCATTTGCTCTGAGAACAGAGCAAATGGGTAAAACAGGATAAAACAGAAGTTTTATCCTGTTTTTCCTTGTCATGTCTACTATTCCTGTTAAATACACAAACTCATCTACCGCTCAACCAACTTGCCTTCAGTTCTTATTGCACACACATCGTTTTACTATCTTTTTTAAAAACCATCACTTTAGTCACATTCATGCGTAAACTTTCACTCCCCTTTCCAATAGTTTTATGTTCATTAAAGTAACCATCAGTTGGATCTCATCAGCCGACAACGCAAATATGACTTAATCTTCGGCGTACAAGATGTATTTGATCGCTAGCTCACCCACCCTTAACCTCCATTTTTCGACTTTTAAAGTTAGCAAAACACTTTTCATAAGTATATTGAAACTGCTGTCCATCTCCTGGTATCCCTCTGTCACCTCTAATGCTACGACCACACTACCTTACCGTCTACCGCCCCTTTACCGCAATAACTATACTAAACTGCCGAGTGAAGTAGTGTGGTTGCACTAAAGTTTACCTAGTATGACATTGAAATAGGCGGAAAAAATGTCATGTTGAAACTTACATGAATCTTTTACATTTAAAAAAAGATAAAACAAGACTTAAAAGAAGATGGTGGATGAGAAAAAAACACAGAAAGCCGTTCGTTTCTATTGAGCACACTGATCAAACTGTAGTGTGGCCACTTGACGCAAAAATTACCACGGTAATTGTCTTTGATATGCGAAAAAGACCGCCACCACGTGTTGATTAACATTGTAAAATTATGGCCATAGATCGTGGCTATACTTATGGTTGTTTTAATTATGGCCCTAATTATTGCCATATCACAGTAGTGTGACTAGTGTTGCCCAAAATCGGTCTTGGTCTTGCAGTGCAAAAATGCAAGAACAAGACCAAGAACAAGACCGCCTCTTTTTAGTAAGACCAAGACCAAGACTGACCGTGCAAGATTTGTGCAAGAACAAGACTAAGCTTGCGAGACTCTTGCGTCTTGCAGTTAGGACTAAGTGTCGTTTCAGGGAGTATAGGAGTTCGGGTATAAGCTTAGGGACTCTATGAGACACAAAAAATATAATGGAAAAAAAATATTGGAAAATTGGACTTATGCGCATTACGAACAATACCATAAACATACATAGAGAATGAAAATATCCATAAGGCCGGCCACATACATACGGAATTCCGTTTCGAGATTCCGTTTCGATATTCCGATTCGGGATTCCGAACGCAGCAAGTCCATATAAAATCTATGACCCGCCACACACGTACGTTATTTTTCCGTACGGAATTTCTCCGATTCGAGATTCAGTATGACCGTCTGTACGTTCGGGATCCCGAACGGAAAAAAGCTGCTCCGAACGCACGTCTTCCATAGATTTTGTACGAGTCGCAACACACATACGTAAATTCCGTACGGAATGCGCTCCGCTCAGTGTTCGTCGCACGACCGAAGCGAGTAGGTGTATTTATGTACGTTTTTACATTTAATCTTGTAGGTGTATAGCTTTTCGTAGCCTTTCATCTTATTTTATTTAATAATTCGTCGAAAAAATTTACATACATAAATATTTTAAAAATATCTCTGGATAGATAGATCTTTTTACATAGTATATATTGACTATATTGCAAGCTTAGGGTGATAAGGGGATGCACCTAGTAAGAATGATACAGCAACAATGGAATCGCAATTAGAAAATCATCGTCATTATTCGCTGGCAGAATGTCTAGACTCAATGGCTAACGTCTCTCAACCGACCCTTGTTATTCCGAACGGAAAAAAAACGTGTGTGTGTGATGGATTCACGGTATCCCGATCCGGGATTCCGAAACGGAATCACGAAACGGAATTTCGTATGTATGTGGCCGGCCTTAAAAGAAAAAAGAGTGCATCCCTAGTTTTGACCATCGGCACTTTGATAGTGCGCGGCGTCTTGTTGTCGGCGTCATCAAAGGTCGGATACTGAGCTGTCAAAGAAATTGTGCAGCTATTCGAAAGTACAAGGTCAAGACACAGAGTAAAGAATAAGGACCAGAGGGGAAGCTTCTTAACAACGTTGAAAATGTATACCTATTCTGATAGGGTTGTCACATGATGTATGTGAAAAATTTAAGGAAAAAATAAAAATATTGTATAGCATAAGACAACATGTGCATTAATTATAACTTATATTAATGTAACAACATATCTATTAATTGTTCGAAATCAAGAGCTGTTTCATATCGATTAATTTTAAACAGTTAGGAAAAAATTTAAATATTATATAGTGTATAAAATAACATGCGTATTAATTATTACTTATGTTACATAATGTAACAACATAATATATATTAATTGTTCGAAATCAAGAGCTGTTTCGTATCGATTAATTTTAAACAATATATATTAATTACCAATAATAATAACTTAATTATTTTAATTAAAATACTTAAATCTAATTATTTAATAATTGCAAAAATACTTAATAAATTAATTGATGTATAAATTTACGAAATATTGTTGGTCTATTATTTAAATGCGCACGACTAATAGCCCTTTCAAGGATACTCTGATTGAGCCGGCGCAAACTGGTTTGTACCCCGACGGAGCGTCGGTGAACCTGTCGGTGAGAGCTCACGCACACATCGCTGCGCTATGTATGCGTGTATTCGCAGCGAGCCGTTTGTATGTAGCTTCCCCTCTGGTCGGTTTCTTTACTCATGTGGTCAAGATACACGTGCCAGCGGCCAGTATTGATATCGCATAATCGTCGCCGCCGCGCCACAGAGTAAAGAGTAAGGACCAGAGGGGAAGCTTCTTAACAACGTCGAAAATGTATACCTATTCTGATAGGGTTGTCACATGATGCATGTGAAAATTTTAAGGAAAAAATAAAAATATTGTATAGCATAATACAACATGTGTATTAATTATAACTTATATTAATGTAACATACATATGTATTTATTGTTCGAATCAAGAGCTATTTTGTATCGATTAATTTTAAACAATAAGGAAAAATTAAAGTATTATATAGTGTATAAAACAACATGCGTATTAATTATAACTTATATTACATAATGTAACAACATAATATCTATTAATTGTTCGAAATCAAGAGCTGTTTCGTATCGATTAATTTTAAACAATATGGAAAAAATTCAAATATAATATAGTGTATATAATACGTAAAAAGGTACTTCACTTGATCTGTCGGGTACAAAAAAAAGGATATATCCTTACTTTCTCTAGAATTATTCATGCATACCGTACAACTATTAGGCATTTTAGCTTGTACAAAACACTTATTACTTGACTGTAGAAATTTATAATAACTTGATTCTTAATTATTTTAATTTAAATACTTAAATCTAATTATCTAATAATTGCAAAAAAACTTAATAAATTAATCGATGTATAAAATTTCGAAATATTGTTAGTCTATTTATTTAAATGCGCACGAAGCCCTTTCACGGATACTCTGACTGAGCCGGCGCAAACCGGTTTGTACCCCGACGGAGCGTCGGTGAACCTGTCGGTGAGAGCTCACGCACACATCGCTGCGCTATGTGTGGGTGTATTCGCAGCGAGCCGTTTGTATGTAACTTCCCCTCTAGTCGGTTTCTTTACTCATGTGGCCGCGCCACACGCACTACATTTGACACTGTTTGATTGCCGCCACAGAGTACATGTTTCAAAGAATAAAATAAGTTTCCGGGTGCTCAAAATGGACACGAATACATTATCCTGATCTCGCAAGAAATATTGTAATTAGATAATAGGTAGGTATCATAATAATTTATTCTAGTAAGTAATTATTATAAAATTAACTATATGGATTTATAATAATTACTTACTATTATTAAGTGGCGAAGCTTGCGAAGTCACTTATTGATTTCACGATGTCTGTCCGTCTGTCCGTCTGTCCGTCTGTCCTTCTGTCCGTCTGTCCGTCTGTCCGTCTGTCCGTGCTGTCCATCTGTCCGTCTGTCCGTGCTGTCCATCTGTCCGTCTGTCCGTCTGTCCGTCTGTCCGTCTGTCCCACGATTATCTCGAAAACGGTTTCGAATTTTCAAATTCTGTTTTCAGCAATCGATTACTGATCACCCAGGCATCTGAACCTCCTATTTTGAAACTGATTGCTCAACGGCTACCGTTAGAAACCGCTACAATTTCAAATTCTCAACAGACTGACACAGGGCATGTAGCATATCAATCGACAGGTCTTTAGAAAGATAAATGATTGTTGAACTTATTAATATTTTTTTAAATCGATTAATTGCTATTTTTAAATAAAAAAAGCGTTTTAGTGGCTTATGGTGTGGATTTATCATGTCCCTGTGGCTTGTAAACACGATAACTTTTGAAAATATCAATTGTTTAACTCAATCTATTTTTTAATCTCTTCATCTATCACGTGGAAAGCCACTGAATGTAAATGGCAGTGTAATTTTGTTTTGTTTAGCTATAATTAATTTTTTTCGGCTCCAAAATTGCGAAATTTTCGTTGATTTGGTAGCCTCGTATATAAATAATTTCTGTAAATGGGGAGCTACAGCACTTTTACACAGACTTCGAACGTAAACAGTCATCCGATCCGTTTGTCTCAGTGCGAATACGTAAACTTTAAACTTGAAATCTGAAATTTTAAATTTTAAACTTTAATCTTTAAACTTAAAATTAAAAATTCATTTTTTTTTAAAAAAGTAAAGGTTACGTTTTGACGTCCGTTTCGAATTAGTAAAAATCATTTAGTTAACCCGGTATTCGAAACTGTTATTTCAGTGGAGAATTTCGTTAATTCATCGCGTCGCGTTAATCAAAAAATAGACTCGGGTTTTTAACAATTTAAATTCCTCTTTGCGTGCTAGGCGATTATAGACCGAATCTCGCTCCACCTAGAGTAGGTTTAGGCCGGCTGCCGTCGAGTCAGGCGACCGTTAAGCTAGCCCTTCGGGGCCTCGCGCTTACATTCCTTCACAAGGTCCTGCGCCTTTTAAAACAGTTTTAATTTCATTTAATTCTTTAAGCGATTTTAAGCGAGTAGTGATTAAAGGTGAAAATAGTAATTTCTACGCGGTTTTCTCGGGTAAGTTTATACACAATCACCTTAGGGAGAATACAAACGGCGAGCACTTAGTAAAACTAAGTGACCGCCTAAATTTCGATATAATAGCCCCACAGGAGGACACTAGCTATTCAACAAACCAATATCGTAGTTTGTCCAAAATCGACTTAGCACTCTTCAGGAACGTAACCTTAACGTTACGCTCCATAGAAGTAGTGCATGAGTTGACATCGGATCACCGCCCGGTCATAATGTCGTTAGGACAGTCCAGCAGCGAGGTTCCTCTAACCAAAACTGTTACGGACTGACATAGGTTCGAGGCTAACCTCGAAACTATGAACTCAGAATACTTAAACCAAGTGCCAGATGTAATTGACACCAAAGAGGTGGCCTTAGAAGCCATCTCTCACATCACCTCTCATATGAAAGATTTGAAAAATTCAAGAAAATCAAAAACATGCGAGTAAGCTGATTGCTTCGCCACTTTGCTATGTTGTTAGCTTGCTAGGTTTATTGTTATTATTATTACCTAAAAGATAAACATGTTCAGTAAGTTCACTGCAAATCTCGACTTTTGCAAGTGTGTGTTTTTAAAACACAAAGTGCTCAAATATGTCGTCACACATTTGATAAATATGGTTGACACCATAGCACTTTTAAAACACTTGAAATGTGTAAAAATGGATCTGGATCTTATCTTCAAGGCTTAGTTATTAAGGAGTTAGAGGGGTACCTAGGTAAACCAAGAGCCGTCATCTCGGAAGACATTTTAGACTGTTGGAGGACGCATGAGACAAAATATCCGATTTTATCGAAGATAGCCCGTGATTTTCTTTTAATACCTGCAACTTCAGTACCTGCTGAGAGATTACTTTCTAAAGCTTCATTAGTAATTAGAAAACATAGAAATAGGTTAAGTGATGAGTCAGCTAGATGGTTACTTTGTATTAATGCTTCGTCAAAAGAATAAATATAAAGTAACAGTAATGTCAAAGCTGTTGTGTACATACTGTGAAGTAATTTAATTTGCATCGTATTTTATTTTTTATTTAAATAAATTGTATATTGTATAACTCTTTTATTCCATTTCATATATGGTGAGGGTCCATCAATCTTTTTCTAGAGAGATAATGTTATTTAAAATACAGTGTAGTTATTGCCATTAATTTGTTTTTATATGTATGTTTAACCATGTTTTAGCACATGTAAGCTTATTAAATGTAAACGTTTATTAAGAAACAGACGCCCGTGGCCGTGGGACACGGTAGATAGCTCAGTTGGTTAGAGCATCGGCACGGATCGCTTAGGTTGTAGGTTCAAACCCCACCCGGTGTCAGTTGATTTTTCGAATTTCTCATTAAATGTTTAGACCTTTATTAATATGGTTGGTCTTTACTATGGCTATGTTAATTCAAGCTCAATATGTACCTACTCTGTTAAGTTGTTCTAAGATCTAAAGTAACGTTTAATAAATAGTAATAGGCTAATAGGTCATTGCGAGACTTGCGAGACTCTTGCTGCAAGACCAAGAACAAGACCAAGACTGGGAGCGTAATACCAAGACCAAGACCAGGTGTATTGGCGCAAGACAAAGACCAAGACTTGCTAAGTCTCGTCTTGTTCTTGCATTTGGGCAACACTAAGTGTGGCCGTAACATTACGGTACGCACGGGACGATGTAGGTTATTCTTACACCGCCACTACGCAGTTAACTTCCATTTGTATCTTATTATCTCATATTACGTATTACTATAACATGAATCTTTCTTTGCATCTTGCGTTGCATCTACCAAACCGCTTTTAACTTTATCCTACAAATTTTCTGATTCCGAATCATTTATACACAATTCAATTCAAGTTTCGAATGTAAAATATTAAATTCTAAAAATATTCATTAATGCGAGTAACGTTTTTAATAAAAAAAGATTTCTATAAGCATGCATCAATTTTATCGGAAAACGAGCTACGGGAGATAGGGGAGTTACGGGAGCCTACTCCTTTAATTATGTAACGATATTGATTCATTTTCTAATAAAAATGCGCGTATCAACATATGAGAACCGATTTCACACTGTGAAGCGTATAGATTTATCGCAACCTGTCATCTTACATTGAAATAAGCTTCACACGAATACTTGACATTGAATTAATCTAATTTTACGGATGTTTAGTTTGACTTGTTTTTACATATCGTATTTTAACTTATCTTATTTTTACGTGTCGTAAGAGGCACCAGACGGAAACAAACCAGCAGCAGCGTCTTGTGTCATTCACCGGATTGCTAAAGAAATATTTAAAAACTTGATCTATATATCAAAGCCGTTAATTAGGAAGTTGCAAGCAAAGTGACTAATGATCTGATAACAGTACGAATAACATATTTAATTTATATGGCTATTGGAGCTTGCTGTAGGTTCATTCGATTTATTCATACATAATATGTACTAGTCATACTATTTGTCCTAAATAAACATACTCGTCAACAGTATTTC
The DNA here is from genome assembly GCA_963668995.1 of Parnassius mnemosyne. Lineage (NCBI taxonomy): Eukaryota > Metazoa > Arthropoda > Insecta > Lepidoptera > Papilionidae > Parnassius > Parnassius mnemosyne. The sequence continues at coordinate 16,057,589 of CAVLGL010000079.1, read as the reverse complement.
TCTCGTAAATTCGTATTATTCTAGTTTGTGTAGTAAAATAGAGCTAACACAACCTTTGTACTTTTAAATTATTCACACACGGAATATTCATCATCATTATCATCACAGCCTATCAAAAGTCCACTGCTAAACATAAGCCTCTCCAATAGATTGCCTCTTGGGAGGAAATATGATTTGCCACGGATGCCAAGTCTGGCTGGCGGGTTGACAACTGAAGTATTTTATTATTTAGAGTTGTAACCAGGAAGCTACTGCCAATCTTTTGCTTCATTTCCCTCTGTCGCCTCTTACAACACCCACTGGACGATGCGGGGTAGTGGATGTTCTTAAAATTATTTCACTTGACTTGGGTATCGAGTACCCATTCTTTTTATATTTCGTAGTCTTAGAGTAATTATATACCCAGTATTTCTGAGCGTAAATTTTTTAGGGAGCAAAACTGTAGTTTATTTAGATCTTCTGATTATATATATATTCATTCATTATTTAATCTCGCTTGTCAAAAAATTACTTTTAATAAAAAACGTTAAATAATAAAATTTGCTAATATGATACATATTGTTTAAAAGCATTGAAGCCCCGACTTCGGAATGTCAAATTATATTATTCTTTTTGGTCGTTAAGGCTTTTATTTTTAATTTAATGTTAATTTTCTCCATGTCCATGTCAACTTGTTACATCAAAACTTCATCCCTTATTTTATCAACTTTATATGTGTAACTTCTTCTCCAAAGTTATATAGGACAACCGGAAAGTAACCTATTTAACCAAATTCTATTCTATTATCTATCACGCTTTTAAATCCACTGTTGGACACAGGTCTTTCCAAAAAAAGCCACCTGGTTAGCATTCCTTCGGGGACGGACTCCGCTCTCACAGAAAAAAAAATACCAGCGTGAAAATATCAGCAGTATGCTGCTTTATTTTGTGAGGTGAGTAACGACAACCGGAGACCTATTTGGTTTCTAACGAGCTGACGAGGCATTCCATCTTAGTCCTCAGGGATGACAACGCATCTGCATTTTGATCCTTAATGGAGGATAGATGTAGGCGTATATGGACCACATCGTCCACTTACTATCAGGTAAATTGTGACCTAGTTATCCACCCTTAGTTACTCGGCACCTAGACTGAACTTTATACTGCACAAACGAGTAAGGGTTTCCTGATCTACCCTCAATTCTATCCCGCCACCATCGATATGACGCTCCGCTAGAGTGACGCAATGTCTTGTTCACTCTCGATCCAACCGGTATTTTCTACCGACTTCAAAAAGAAGACGGTACTCAATTCGACTGTATGCGTTTTTTGTTTTTTTTTTTATGTGTGTTACTTCATAACTTTTTCTGGGTGAACAGATTCCGATAATTCTTTTTTTAGTCCAAATCTGGTGCTTCTCATGTGGTCCCATATAAATTGATCAAGGTCTGACCAATAGTTTTTGAGTTATTCTTCATCATCATCATCATTACAGCCCTTCACAAGTCCACTGCTGAACATAGGCCTCCCCCAAAGAATGCCACAAAGCACGGTTCTGAGCCACCTGCATCCATCGACTTCCTGAATGTCTTACCAGGTCGTCACTCCATCTCGTGGGGGGACGCCCTACACTTCGCCTACCGGTACGAGGCTGCCACTCGAGAACCTTTCTTCCCCATCGGTTGTCGGTTCTTCGAGCTATATGGCCGGCCCATTGCCACTTCAGCTTACTAATCCGTTGGGCTATGTCGGTTACTCTGGTTCTACTGCGGATATCCTCATTCCTAAGTTTATCACGCAGAGAAACTCCGAGCATAGCCCTCTCCATAGCTCGCTGAGCGACCTTGAGCTTCCTCATCCGGCCAGCAGTGAAGGACCACGTCTCAGTTCCGTATGTCATCACTGGCAACACGCACTGGGTGTACAGTCTCGTTTTCAAGGTTTGAGGTATACCTGACGAGAAGATGTGCCGTAATTTCCCGAACGCTGCCCAACCGAGTTGAATCCGTCGATTGACCTTTCGGTCGAAGTTGATTCGTAATGACTCTCGAAAACAACACGTAGACGCGGCTCAGAAGGGAAATCGGTCTGTAGTTCTTCAAGAGAGCGTTGTCACCTTTCTTGAAGAACAAGACCACCGCACTTCTGCTCCACGCCACCGGTGTAATGCCACCATGGAGGACGGAATTAAAGAGCTTCTGAAGGACTTCAAGTACCGGTTTTCCACCCGCTTTCAGAAGCTCCGCTGTAATTCCATCCTCGCCTGGGGCCTTACCGTTTTTAAGGTGCTGGAGAGCCATTCTAATCTCGCTCAGACTGACGTCCGGGATATCTTAGGAATAGTGTCGGATGAGACTCGCTCTTGGATCGTTACTCACACTTGCGTGTGGCTCCAACGATGACGTGTACAACTGCCCATAGTACCTCTCAATCTCACTCAAAATCTCAGGTGTCCCGGAAACGATGCTGCCACATTCTGTCTTCAGCTTTGACAACTGTCAACTGGCTCTTTCTGGCAGACAGATCTCTGGCAAAGACTTTGGAGCCTTGGTTCCGCTCGATCGCTTCTTCAATACGAGCTATTGAAGTTGCGTAAGTCCCGCCGCATGCATTTGGAGATCTGTCTGTTCAGATGCCTGTATGCTGTCAAATCTGTTGAAGAATGTAGCTTCATCTCCCGTCTAACAGCCATGAGATTAAGAGTGTGATCGGAGAGTTTTTGTGTTCTTCTGCGGCGGGTCTTGCAGAACTTAGCTCCGACCGCATGGACAGTTTCCACGAGCTTGTCATTCATATCGTCCACTTCATTGCAGTCTTCTAGGCACTGAAAACGGTTTCGTAACTCGAGCTGAATGTTTTCGGGACTTTGGATTAGAGCACGAGGGGGACGGAGCGTTGACTTCATTAGACGAGACCTCTCCAACTTAACGTTTAGGTTCAGTGTGCCTCTAACCATTCGGTGATCGCTACCAGTTTTCACCCTCGCGATCACGGAGACATCACTGAACAGTTGTCGTCTGGTCGTCATAATGAAGTCAATCTCATTTTTTGTCGAACCGTCGGGGCTCGACCAGGTCCACTTCCTGTGGGGCAGCTTCTGGAAGAAAGAGTTCATCATAAAGAGTCCCTCTTTCTCCATGAAGTCGGCCAGCTGCTGGCCCCTTGGGTTCCGTTGCCCTATTTCAAATTTCCCTACTTTCAGCTCACCGTTCTCTCTTGTGCCTAGTTTTGCATTAAAGTCTCCCATTAACACCGTATATTGGGTTTTGGAGGAATGCATGGCTCTAGAGATATCCTCATACATTTCCTCCACCTCCTCATCGGGGTGTGCCGAGGTTGGTGCGTAAACCTGTATGACCTTCAGCGAATACCGTTTGGTGATTCTGAGTATAAGGTACGCAACCCTCGAGTTATTCTTAATAATTTATATTGAAGTCGGTTGTACAAAATATTAAATTATTATACACACCGACGTACTAATTTAATTTTTGTCATTTGATTATTTATTTTTTTGACGTTTGCAATTTTAAATTAACGATTAAGAAGCAAAATCAACATTAATAAACTTAATTGTCACAAATATCCAGGTCCTTCAAAAGAGTTATTGCCAAGGCAAAGTCAGAGCACATAGGCAGAATTGGCGAGAAACTAGTTCGCCTTCCTTCGGGAACCCGTGCATTCTGGTCTCTCGCCAAGGCTGTCCAAGGGAATTTCTGTAAGCCATCACTACCATCTCTGCTCAGGGAGGACGACTCACTGGCCCACGACGCAAAAGAGAAGGCCGACCTTTTAGGCTCCCTTTTTGCGTCCAACTCGACTGTTGATGACGGGGGGAACACACCGCCGACCATCCCGCGGTGCGAGTGCTCTATGCCGGATGTGCTATTCTCACAGCGCTCGGTTCGCAGAGCACTCCTCTCCCTTGACATCCACAAGTCGAGTGGGCCTGACGGAATCCCCCCAATTGTGCTGAGGACGTGTGCTCCGGAGTTGGCACCGGTTCTAACGCGTCTTTTCCGGTACTCCTACTCCCAAGGCGTTGTCCCGAACTCATGGAAGACAGCTTTTATCCACCCGATCCCTAAAAAAGGCGACCGCTCAGACCCGTCCAACTATAGGCCTATCGCGATCACCTCCTTGTTCTCCAAAATAATGGAATCCATTATTAACTGCCAGCTCATCCGGTACCTTGAGGATCACCAGCTGATCAGTGACCGCCAATACGGTTTTCGTCGGGGTCGATCAGCTGGTGATCTTCTAGTCTACCTGACCCATAGATGGGCGGAGGCAGTAGAGTCCAAGGGGGAGGCGTTGGCCGTTAGTCTGGACATTGCGAAGGCCTTCGATCGGGTTTGGCACAAAGCGCTTCTTTCGAAGCTCCCTTCCTATGGGCTTCCCGAGAAATTGTGCAATTGGATCACCAGCTTCCTTGCAGATCGGAGCATCAAGGTCGTTGTAGACGGTGCATGTTCTGACTACAAGCCTATTAACGCTGGTGTTCCACAAGGGTGTGTGCTATCACCAACGCTGTTTCTTCTGCATATCAATGATATGTTGCTAACTGGTAACATTCATTGCTATGCGGATGACAGCACTGGTGATGCTCTATACACCGGCCGGGCCAATATTTCTCGGGAAAACGTCGCCGAGTACCGGAACAAACTTGTGTCTGAAGTCGAGTCTTTGCTGGACAAAGTCTCGGATTGGGGGCGACTAAATCTAGTCCAGTTTAATCCTCAGAAGACACAAGTTTGCGCGTTTACCGCTAAAAAGAACCCCTTTGTCGTATCTCCTCAGTTTCAAGGCACTCCCCTTATTGCCTCAGCCAGTATCGGTATCCTCGGAGTCGACATATCGAGTGACGTGCAGTTTCGTGGTCACTTGGAAGAGAAGGTCAAATTGGCCTCTAAAAAGCTTGGCGTGCTCAGCAGAGCGGGACAGTATTTCATGCCGGCACACCGCCTGCAACTTTACAAGGCGCAGGTTCGGCCTCACATGGAATACTGTTCCCATCTCTGGGCAGGGGCTCCCCAGTGCCAGCTCCTTCCACTTGACCGCATCCAGCGCAGAGCGGCTCGAATCGTCGACGACCGAGCCCTTTCCGATCGGCTCGATTCATTGGCACTGCGAAGAGATGTTGCATCTCTTTGCATTTTCTTTCGCATCTACCATGGGGAGTGCTCTGAGGAATTGTTCGGATTAATCCCAGCCGCCAAATTTCATGAACGCACATCTCGGCAGAACTCCCGATACCATCCACACCATCTGGATGATTGGCGGTCCACCACTGTGCGATTTAGAAGATGTTTTCTTCCTCGCACGACTTCCTTGTGGAATCGATTACCATCAGCGATTTTTCCGGACCGATACGACTTAGGGACCTTCAAGAAAAGAGCCTACTCCTTTTTAAAAGGCCGGCAACGCATCTGCAATTCCCCTGGTGTTGCGGTTGTTCATGGGCGGCGGTAGTCACTTACCATCAGGTGAGCCGCATGCTCGTTTGCCCCCTCTCCTATAAAAAAAAAAAAAAAAAAAAATATTTTGTTTTGTACACTCGATTTTGACTCGTTTCTCTAAATTTGTCCATTAGTATATATTATAGTAAAATTTTATTAATTGCCGGTAAAACCTTGTGTCTATCGATCTGTATATTAAAAACGTTAATAGGAAGTTGCAAACAAAGTGACTAAGTGACCGGTTACTGCAGGAATAATATATTTTATTTAAACGGCTATTAAGGCTTAATTAGTTGCATCTGATTTATTCATGGCTAAATGGTATAGTCTATTGCTTTCGTCTTAAAAATTGGTCTTATAAAGTCTGAATAATAATAAAACAATTATGACTTCGTTTCATATTTTTAATACGAAAGCACGTATTACGTTTTTTTTTTTTATAGAATATGTGTGACAAACGAGCACACAGTCCTCCTGATGGTAAGTGGATATTATGACCCATAGACATCTACATTTATGTTCAATTAAGAATCAAAATACAGATGCGTTGTCAGCCGTGAGGACTAAGATTGAATGCCTCATTTCCAGAAAAAAGGTTCTCCGGTTCTCTACACTCACCATACGAGACACAGCAGCATTAAGTTGCTATTTTACGCTGATGTACTGTGAGAATCTGGTCCTACACCCTCAAACCGACCCATTCGTACTACAACCATATTATAGTTGCAGCGTGGCTCTACCACGTAATATCATTATTAAGGTGCGAGTCATTTACATGTTATATTTTATATTTTACCCGAAAAACATTAGTACTAAGTAAAGCTAAATATACCTATGTAGGTTTATTATTTCTTCAGGCATCACCCATACCATGAATACCGAATACACCTAAGTGTAAGCTGCAGCAGTTGGCTAGGTGTAACTAGGCTAGGCTAAACCTAGTTTATATTTTGAATTATATAATATTAATTGTTTCGTATGGCGAGTGTAGAGAACCGGAAAGACCCTAAAATTTGTACAGCCGACTTCAATATAAGTTATTAAGAATAACTCAAATAACTCAAAAACTATTGGTCTGACCTTGATCAAATTCATATGGGACCACACGAGTAGTATCAGCTTTCATATAAAAAAAGAGTCATCGAAATCGGTCCACCGAGTAAAAAGTTATGAGGTAACACACATAAAAAAAAACATACGCGTCGAATTGAGTACCGTCTCCTTTTTGGAAGTCGGCAGAAAAGGGTTCTCGACACTCGCCATTTGAAACACTATAGCGTTAAACTACTATTTTATGCTATTATTCTGTGAGAACGTACACAGAGAGAGAGAGAGTTATTTCCCGGTCGAGCCATTCAATTTTTGTTATGCACGTATGAAATTGTCAGACTGGTTACCGGGTTAATGAAAAAATATTTAACTGTAAGCCAGATAATTAGATTCAGCCATTCTGATGTCGGAAATTCATGTCAAACTCGGCGAATTACAATGAAATATAATATGTTTATTATATACAGGCTTTTTGTTTCCAAAGAGTAGCGAAATTTTAAACTTAAGTTCAAATATATAAATAATCATATACCGTTATTGCAGTTTTCGAAAATACGAGTAAATAAGGCTTCTAGTTTTCTGCCGACTTCCAAAAAGGAGGCGGTACTCAATTCGACTGTATGTTTTTTTTATGTGTGTTACCTCATAACTTTGTACTGGGCGAACCGATTTCAATGAATCTCTTTTTATATGAAAGCTGATAGTTCTCGTGTCGTCCCATATGAATTTGATCAAGGTCAAATGGTTATTGAGTTATTCTTAAATAACCTATATTGAAGTCGCTTATATTGAAGTCGGCTGTATAAAATTTTTAATTTTAAATTATATTTAAAATTATCCCAGATTGAAGGTTATGTGCAACAACTACACGTACGCGCGCTCCTCTGTGTGCTATCAATTCACAACGTTTTTGCCGATTGATCGACCATTACGAATGTGTGCGTGCGTAGTAAAATAATGCACTACCACGCATTTTGAATTTAAAAGACAAAAAGGACAGAATGTTTGAGATTCTTTTTGATTAATTTTTTTTCATCATTAGCCTATTTTACTTAGTCAGAACTTTCTCTGCAATTTTGGTTATTGCAAAATAATCCAGTATATTTTGGGGAGATTTTCATATACACATACATATGTGTGTGTGTAGAATAGAATAGAATAATTTTTATTCAATATTGATTACAGGGAATTCTTATTGAAAGTCATTTCTTACTTTACCACTGGTTCAGAAAAAAACCTCTGTCCTGGGAAGAACCACAAGAAACCCAGCGGGACTTTTTTAAATAAATTTTACAATATGAATGGTTACAAACTATTTACAAAATCAACCATGTATTGATTTATATTATAATAACCCCATTTGTACAGTTTTTGCTTAATTAAATATTTAAATTTGATAATAGAGAGACCTTGTATATTTTCTGGGACTCTGTTGTAATAGCGTATACATTGCCCCAAGAACGAATTACTGACTCTGTGGAGTCGAGAAACTGGTATCACTATCTTGTGTTTGTTCCTAGTGTTTACAGAGTGTATATCACGGTTTTTACGAAAACTATCTTTGTTTATGTGAATATACATTAAATTTTCGTAGATATACTTTGGCTAGAGGCCAAAGTTGATATATTTATTTCTTTAAATTTTTCTCTAAGTGACTCTCTCGGTTTAAGATTGTAAATAGCTTTTATGGCCCTCTTCAGCAAAACAAAAATAGTTTCTAAATCAGCCTCATTTCCCCATAGCGCAATCCCATAAGACATTATGCTATGGAAATAACTGAAATAAACTAATCTAGCTGTCTCGACACTAGTGAGATCTCTAATCTTTTTTTACAGCATAAGCTGCAGAGCTCAGTCTGCTCGCTAATTTGGATATATGGGGTGGAAACAGATGATTCAACAAGGCTCAGTTCTTCCCTATTTAAAAACTCATTGGTATTCAGATTTTTAACATCTGTTGTTGTAAATTTAATACATTTAGTTTTATTGGCGTTTAAATGTAGATTGTTGGCGTTAAATCAATGCACTAATTTTGATATAGCATTATTCACATCGTCATATTTAAATAATTGGCGTTTAAGTTTGAAAATCAAGGAAGTATCATCAGCAAATAATACTATATCATGATTATCCCCTACAAGAGGAGGTAAGTCACTAATGTACACTAAAAATAGGAAAGGGCCAAGAACTGAGCCCTGAGGGACACCTATTTTTACGAACGACCCGGAAGAACTTTTACCATTGATAATAACTTTCTGCGTTCTATTACTTAAACATGAAATAATAAACTTAAGCGCTGTGTTCTTGACACCTACTATGGTGTACTGTAGCTTCCTGATTAATGGCTCATAGTGAACACAGTCGAAGGCCTTGGAAAGGTCACAAAATACACCCAAAGCATCCTATTCTCCCATGCACAAAAATATGTTTTATAAGCTCAACTCCGGCGTCAGTATTCGAGCGATCCTTTGATAAGCCAAATTGATATTTATGAAGCACTTTATTTTAAAAAAAACTTAACCTATGATTTAAAATAATTTTTTCAAAAATTTTACTGTTGGTAGTACAGAAATCGGTCTAAAATTGGCGGGATCTAATGTACTACCAGATTTAAATAAAGGTATAATGTTTCATTAGATCAGAAAACACACCAGATTCGATGCTTATATTAAAAATAGTGGCTAGATAAGGTGCTATTTTATCTATTATAGATGCAATAACTTTAACGAAAATCCCTCATAAGTCTGCCGTTTTCTTAACATCAATAGTTTTAAAAAATTTAACGATATCTTTTGTCAATACTCTATGGAATTTAAAAGTATTTGAACAAGGCTTTACATTTTGTTTAAGCAATGATTCGGCGACAGTAGATTTTATGCGACACAAGAAATTAATGATTTTGGTGTCAAAAAAGAAAATCAGTAAAATGTTTCTCAAAAGCCTTGTTAATATTCAATTGAAAATCCAAGTTGCGTTGTTTGACCTTGCCCGTTTCACTATTAATTATACTCCAGGGTTCTTCCCAGAACAGAAGCGTTTTTTGCGAATCAGTGGTAAAAGTAAAAGTAAAAAATTACTTTTAAATAAGTATTATGTACTATAAACTATACTGAATAAAAATGATTCTATTCTATTCTATTCTAAAAGATATAATAATAGATCTAAACATGAGCCCTGATAGGCCACAGCAACATTATATATCAGTTTAATTTTTCTGATTTAGAAAGATGAAGTACATATTTTATTTACTTAAGCTAAATATTACTTTTAGATTTAATAAACATTTGCAATATTACAATGATAATAAAAACGTATATTATGTATATTCAATTAAACAAGTATTATTTTTCACCGAAAAACTCTGACAACGAATAGAAACTTTTCCAATTAAATATTTTTAAGCTCTCTTTGAAATTTATTTAATGATTCTTTCTTTTGTAGACATTTAGGGATTTTATTATAAATTTTTACACACATAACATTGATTTGACTGCTTGTAATTTTGTGATAGGTGGAGCTAATTTATTATTAGGACGTAAAAAATGAGGCCGGGGTGTATATTGAAAAAAGGTGCATAATATTATTTTTAACAAATGTGCATACTTCTAGTATATATATATATATATATATATATACTAGCTGGCCAGGTAGACGTTGTTCTGCTCTTAGCGGCGAACCTCTGTGCTATAAAAATCCTTAAATTCGCAATAAAAAATACTGAGGTTCACTTATCGGGATAAAAACTATCCTATATCTCAAGTTGGACCAAACTGCATACAGTGTGAAAAATTTCATTGAAATCATTTCAGTGGATTAGGAGTTCATCGCGAATAAACAATGTGATACGTACATATAATCTTTATATATAAAGACTAGCTCGCCAGGCAGACGTTGTTGTTCTGCCCTTTCCAAAGACCCTTCCTATAAAAATCCTTAAATTCGTCATAAAAAATTTTGTGGGTCATTTATTGGGATAAAAGCTATCCTATCTCTTAAATTGGACCAAAATGCACACAGTGTGCAAAATATCATTGAAATCAGTTCAGTAGTTTAGGAGTCCATCGCGGACAAACAACGTGACACGTAATTTTTATATATAAAGATATATATAAGTGTGTGTGTGTGTGTTAATATTTTTAATGAAATGAAGTTGGGTTTACAGCTGTCAGTGTTATCTATATTTGTAATTATGCGGATACATATTTTTGTAGGATTTTATATATTTTAGGAATTTATTTACGTCTGTGCTGTTTCCCCACAGTATAAAATATCCTTTATCTAAGATAAATATATAAACTACTATAATACGAAACTCCACCTCACTTATCCGCAATATGGAGATACCTTTATGTATTATAATAATTTAAAATTAAAAATTTTGTACAGCCGACTTCAATATAAGTTATTAAGAATAACTCAAATAACTCAAAAACTATTGGTCGGACCTTGATCAAATTCATATGGGACTACACGAGAAGTATCACCTTTCATATAAAAAAAGAATCATCTTAATCGGTTCACCCAGTAAAAAGTAATGAGGTAACACACATAAAAAAAACGTACGCGTCGAATTGAGTACCGTCTCCTTTTTGGAAGTCGGCAGAAAATAAAGTCCCACGCTCGAAAATTTATCAACACTTAATAAAAGTTTATTTTAATGGAAAATTAAAATGGTAGAACCGAGCTATTTGAGCTTGAAAAATTACCGTATAGTCCATTGGATATATTATCAGGACCAAATTAATAGCCTAAATACTTCATAAAGAAGCGGCGCAAAGCGGTGGGCGTGCCTACTACGCGCCACAAGAGCCTCTCACCTCGAAAGTTTATAGTTTTTATTCATGAAATATATTAAGAACCATGAAAAGTCAAGACCTTTTTGCAACTAACACACATCCAGCAAGTATTTATAGTTAACTTTAAAATATATTTGAACATGTTCACACGCTGCAGACTAGACTTTAAGACACTATAAGCTGATTCTGCATAGATCGGACCAAAAATTAATATTGAAAAACTGAAGGTAGCCGGGATAACTATGACATCGGGACGTCAAACAACTCAGTCCCCCCCCCCCTTCCCCCCCCCCGTGACCATGGGTGTTGTAAGGCACCCGAAACGTCGGGAATTAAAAAGTTAAATTAAACGCGATAAAATCCGTAAAAATTAGTTTCATTTAAAGCTAATTTATCTTCTAAACTGAGTTTACATGTTTATTTTTTCTAATCCGCCTTACAAGCAAATTTAACAACTTCTAGTTTGCCGAATAAGCCAATTTGGATCTTAGCACTATGTTTCATAGTGTCTTTCCACGGTTTGAAGGACATGTTTAAATATGACAAATTATCCAGGTAGTTCACAAAAAGATAGAAATAATTTAGACAGAAAATAACTACTTCAAGGACTTTACTCGGTAATTTTGGCTAAAGCTGTAAATTTGGCTGAGAAAATTTAGTACGCGGGTGGGAGCTAACCAGTTCAAAGTCGGGCAATTTAATAAATTATCTTAGAAGTGATTTATATCAAAAAAAAGTGAAGTGCTCAGTACCTATGCGTATATTACACTTACGTACTTATATATTTAAATCATAAATTGACAGTGTCGATTCTCACCCAGCACTTGTAAAACGTTGTTATGAAATATTAAACCCGTGAGATGAACGAGAAAGACGGTGAAGTTTTATAATATTTGATTATTTTTTCTCTTTCTGGTTTCTCTGTGATAAATTTAAAAAAATGTTTGCACATTGCATTTCACCATCTAAACATGCCTTTAATATACCAGATGGAAGTTAGCGTAGAACATTCTTTTTTTTAACTAAACTGTATGCCAATTAATTGCTCCATAAATGCTCCAGCAGAATCCGAAATTGCACCACCTCTATTGTTATTAGTTATTTTATATTTATTTAAAAAAAAAATTAAGTATCAAAAATTTAATTTTGCTATAAAGTATAAAATATCTACTTTTTTTAATTAAACTGTATGCCAATTAATTGCTCCTTAAATGCTCCAGTAGAATCCGAAATTGCTCCACCTCTATTGCAATTAGTTAATTTATAATTAGTTTTTAGAAAGAGTGATCCCATTTGAGTAATAGCGCCATCATCAATAGAATGTAGTAACATTCTATAGTAAAAGTCATTTTATCAAATAAAAATTGATTGACTCTCAAAAGTGGTACGTATAATAGATGCTAAATGGCATAAACCCAAAAAAATAATATTGATGGGTGAGTTTTTAAATTATGGATTGTTATGAATGGATTAGACAACCATCTTAATAATATTTTTGTGTTTGTACCATCTAGCGTCTTTTCTACGTACCACCATGAGAGTAAAATGACTACTTATAGAAAGAAAGAAATAGATGGTGCGATTAAAAAAAATTACGTATATAATAGATAGTAATTACCTAATTAACAAACAAAACAGATATGTCTCTTCTTAAGATCGAAGAAGATGATGCACTGTGACACATATGTATATAATTTTATGTAAATAAATGAATGATACACACCATCTATGTTATTCAAAAGTCATTAAAAAATAATTTAAATGTTTCCCTGTAATACAAAAGTTTCACTTCTGTCGTGTGTCTTCACGACACACACTGTTTTTTGTAACGCTTTTGTAATATATTTATATAAGTAATACATATAAATAACTTACATAATATATATAAGTATTAATATAATTTATACTTTTTTTAAATTTAACACTGAGAAAATTAATAAAAATATATAAATATAAAGCTAAGGTGGAAATTCGAATAAACGAATAGGCAACATGACAGCTAAGTAAGTGTACGAGACTATTTCTTAAAACTGTAGTTGTCGCGCCTTATAAAAACAAGAAATGGTCACATGGATTTCATATGTAGTTCAATCCAAAATAAGAAGAGAGCCGTAAAATATCAACTTAAACTTGTATTAGTTAAAGTTGTACTCTATTTTAAATAAACCAAGGTAACATTTAGTCAACGGTTAATTATATTAAATAAACAAAAACTTTTATACCTCCTTTTTATTCAAATAATAATAATGAAAGAACTTTTACATATTAATATATGAAAATGGCACATTAATTTCAAAGTGAGATCACAAATTATTGTTGGCTGTGTATAATAATGTGATCGCTAGTGATTTCTCTATTCGTTGATACATTCTTCAACCAGCAAGTTATTATTTAAAAATAAATCATAAATAAATGCACGTGCACGTGCTGCACTGAGCACGTCCTCCTACTTTTCAACTTTTAATACTTGACATGTCAAAAGATTCATTTTTAAGTGACTTTTCTGAAATTTTAAAAGTGAAATAATATTATAATCCACCCGACCACTGTAGGGTTAACTATTAGGTTTTTCCAAAATTGATTTGTAATGTGATTGCGAATCGATATCGATATTTATAAATATATATTATATTTAGCTTATATTTATATATATATATATATATATATATATATATATATATATATATTTAGCTATATAGCTTTATATTTATATATTTTTATTAATTTTCTCAGTGTTAAATTTAACAAAAAGTATAAATTATATTAATACTTATATATATTATGTAAGTTATTTATAGGCATTACTTATATAAATATATTACAAAAGCGTTACAAAAAACAGTATGTGTCGTGAAGACACACGACAGAAGTGAAACTTTTGTATTACAGGGAAACATTTCAATTATTCCTTAATGACTTTTAAATAACATAGATGGTGTGTATCATTCATTTATTTACATAAAATTATATACATATGTGTCACAGTGCATCATCTTCTTCGATCTTAAGAAGAGACATATCTGTTTTGTTTGTTAATTAGGTAATTACTATCTATTATATACGTATTTTTTTTAATAGCACCATCTATTTCTTTCTTTCTATAAGAGGTCATTTTATCAAATCAAAATTGGTTAACTCTCATGGTGGTACGTAGAAAAGAAGCTAGATGGCACAAACACAAATATATTATTAAGATGGTTTTCTAATCCATTCATAAGAATCCATAATTTCAAAACTCACCCATCAATATTATTTTTTTGGGTTTATGCCGTTTAGTATCTATTCTACGTACCACCTTGAGAACAATCAATTTTTGTTCGATTAAATGACTTTAACCATAGAATGTTACTACATACTATTGATGATGGCGCTATTACTCAAATGGGATCACTCTTTCTAAAAACTAATTATAAATTAACTAATAGCAATAAGGTGGAGCAATTTTGGATTCTACTGGAGCATTTAAGGAGCAATTAATTGGTATTTAGTTTAATTTTAAAAAGCAGATATTTTATGTTTTATAGCAAAAATAAATTTTTGATACTTAACTTTTTTTAAATTAATTATAAATTAACTAATAGCAATAGAGGTGGAGCAATTTCGGAGTCTGCTGGAGCATTTAAGGAGCAATTAATTGGCATACAGTTTAATTTTAAAAAGTAGATATTTTCTGTTTTATAGGAAAATAAAATTTTCATACTTAATTTTTTTTTAATTAATTATAAATTAACTAATAGCAATAGAGGTGGAGCAAATTCTGATTCTGCTGGAGCATTTAAGGAGCAATTAATTGGTATACAATTTAATTAAAAAAAAATGTTCTACGCTAACTTCCTTCTGGTTATTTTTTTAAAAATTAATTATAAATTAACTAATAGCAATAGAGGTATAGCAATTTCGGATACAGCTGGAGCATTTAAAGAGCAAATAATTGGCATACAGTTTAATTTTAAGAAATATATATTTTCTGTTTTATAGCAAAATTAAATTTTCGACACTTAAATTTTTTAAAAATTATTTATAAATTAACTAATAGCAATAGAGGTGGAGCAAATTCGGATTCTGCTGGAGCATTTAAGGAGCAAATAATTGGCATACAGTTTAATTTTAAAACGTAGCTATTTTATGTTTTATAGCAAAATTGAATTGTCGATACTTATTTTTTTTTAAATTAATTATAAATTAACTAATTATAATAGAGGTGGAGCAATTTCGGATTCTGCTGGAGCATTTAAGGAGCAATTAATTGGCATACAGTTTAATTTAAAAAAATAGATATTTTATACTTTATAGCAAAAATAAATTTTTGATACTTAATTTTTTTTAAAATTAATTATAAAATAACTAATAACAATAGAGGTGGAGCAATTTCGGATTCTGCTGGAGCATTTATGATGCAATTAATTGGCATACAGTTTAGTTAAAAAAAAGAATGTTATACGCTAACTTCCATCTGGTCTATATGTGCCGAAAAAAAAACATTTATAGTGCACGGTAACTTAAAACTAATAATAAATACAAAACAATAGAACTTTAATTAGTAACATATCAACCACTTCTTCATTTGAACATTATATTGATATTTTAGATCTAGAATTCTCAGAAAGAACATTTTTGTTTGATTTTAATTTCTATTTTAACTGAGTAAGTGGCGCAAATATGTGGCTCTGAGAGATGACTACATATTTGTGCCATTTGCTGTAGAGACTATCGGTCCCGTGTACCCCACCCACGTGCGGTGAATTTCCTAAAGGAACTCCATCCGCGGCTGGGCGTTGCTGCTGGTGATAAGAGAGCTGGTTCTTTTCTCGCTCAAAGGCTAAGTATAGCGGGGAAACGCAGCCAGCGTTCTTGGCACGATACCGCGGGGAGGGGGCTGTATGAAAATTAAGTTACTAGTTTTAGTTTTTTTATTATAGGTTTCTAAATAGTTTTAATTTATAATAAATTAATAATGTTTTTCTAGAATTTGAGCACCTGAACATTTTTGTCTTTATAATCATTTAGTATTCTACAATTTTTCAATTAAAAAGTGGTTTTAAGTCACTTGTACTATAAAATAATGTACGATATACAGAATCAGACCTTTGTGGCAGACAAAACCTAGAAAATTCAATAGGTTATAGAATCTTGAAGCCAAATTGTTTGATTTGGAGAATATGTGGTGATGGTATAGCAGACGAAATGACTGTTACAGTTGATTCCTTCCCTTTTAAAGCATTTTGTGCGCACATACGAGTGTGAGATTTGGCATAGTTAATGTTTATATGGCGAGGGAGTGCATAAATTTAAATTTGTATAAAATGTATGTTACAAATATATGAAATAAAATAAAACATTCATTGTTAAACTTCTTAGTACCAATTTCAAACCATCTTCGTGTCAAACACATATTAGTCTGTGGTCAAATAGTAGCACAGAGCAAAAATTATAAAATCACTACATTTTAGGTGAGATTAGGCATTGTCGCCTAATAATTTTAAAATATTGCCGACAAATAATTACTAACACAATTACGATGACCTGTGAATTTTGTGTGATTTCAAATGTTATTTTATATTTTGTGTATTAGATATCTGTATTTGATATTTATTTCTTTATATTACTTGTTCAGAAAGAAATACAGCTCAGTTAATATATAAAGTTAAGAATTTAATTACGGTCGAATTTCGACCCCTGGGCAACTACTTGTTTTTATTAACTGTCGCTAAGAGGGAGTTCCTAGCATTCCTCTTAAAATATATAAAAGACATCCACGCGACACAGGATGATATTGCTTAATTAATCTTCTTTGAAAGATGAAACTTAATTTAGTTTTTGAATCAACATCATTTAGATAAAAACAAGATCCCGTAATATAATCATGGTAGTAATATGATTATTTATTACATTATACATTTATTTATTTTAAAATATCCCCGAAACTCTTCACCGCCGCATTGGAAGACGTTTTCAAGCTACTGGACTGGAAAGGATACGGTATTAACATCAATGGCGAGTACATCACTCACCTTCGATTTGCCGACGATATAGTCCTCATGGCAGAATCGCTGGAGGACCTAAGCACTATGCTCAGTGACCTCAATAGTGTCTCCCAACGGATAGGTCTTAAGATAAACATGGACAAAACAAAGATCATGTTTAATGCCCATGTCACAACTATGCCGGTAGTTGTTGGGAGCTTAGTGCTCCCAACAACTCAATGTTGTTGACGAGTATGTTTACCTGGGACAAATAGTCGGACTAGGTTTTTTTCTATATAGAATTAGGGTGACAAACGAGCACACAGTCCACTTGATGGTAAGTGGTAGCTGTGGCCCATATACATCTGCATCTATCTTCGTTTGTGCGAAATTAAAATGCAGATGCGTTGTCAGCCGTGAGGACTAAGATAGAATGCCTCTTTGCCAGGAAAAAGGGTCTCCGGTCAAAAGGTAGGTAAGTCCAACATCGACCGAGAGGTCAATCAACGGATTCAACTCGACTGGGCAGCGTTCGGGAAACTACGACACATCTTCTCGTCAGGTATCCTTCAAAACCCGAAAACAAGATTGTACAACCAGTGCGTATTGCCAGTGATGACTTATGGATCTGAGACGTGGTCCTTCACTGCTGGCCGCATGAGGACGCTCAAGGTCGCTCAGCGAGCTATAGAGATGGCTATGCTCGGAGTTTCTCTGCGTGATAAACTTAGAAATGAGGATATCCGCAGTAGAACCAGAGTAACCGTCATAACCCAACGGATTAGTAAGCTGAAGTATCAATGGGCCGTCCATATAGCTCGAAGAACCGACAACCGATGGGGAAGAAAGGTTTCGAGTAGCAGCCTCGTACCGGTAGGCGAAGTGTAGGGCGACACCCCACTAGATGGAGTGACGACCTGGTAAGACATGCTCCTGCACTTCCTAGTCAATGGATACATGCGGCTCAGGACCATGCTTTGTGGCATTCCTTGGGGGAGGCCTATGTTCAGCAGTGGACTTATGAAGGGCTGTAATGATGATGATGATGATGATGACATTTATATATTAAATAAAATAACCTGACATTGTTGATTCATCTTTGACGAGCCGAAACCGAAGTTTAATGTTTGAAATTAGAACTGTAAGTTTCTTTTAAAAGGTAAGCGCCATTAAGAATCAATTTTACGATATTCGTCCCCTAATTCAACCCTATTTAGGGACATCCCTTTACATAAATGTGCATGAAAATTAATCATTTTTGAAGGTAAATTCATGGAAATGGTTATATATAATTCGGTCTTTTGGTTTAGAAATAAGAAAAACGTATTTTAAGATTGTTGAAAATAATCCCATTTAAGGGGGTAAAATTATATAGGAATAACCTTATTTTTATAATCAAAACTATGAAAATTATTTTAAATGTTGTACTAAAAACTATGATTAAAAAACAATGTGTTTCAACGTTTTTCGAAAGTCATTCCCCAAGAATATAAAAAGAGAATATAAATTTGTATCAAAATACTTACGTCATTTTTCAAGGTAAATTAGTGAAAATTGTTTGCTAATTATTAAAAACCCTCGTATAGATATTAAAATAAAAGCTGAAAAGTTCCAGTAGGGCTCGCGCTCTGAGGGCTCCGTATAAAATTAATCAGATTATAGGTAATACGAGTAGGTAAAGTAAACACCGAATATTGCTTTAACGAAAAGGTAAATCGGATTAAAGGAAACACGAAATTTTGTAGTGAAAAAATGTCCTTACATACATCGGGCTATATCACGGTCGTTATACTACAATTACTGTAATCGCAAAAAATATATTTTCAAATATTTTCGTGGTATACTTAGTTAAGTTTCGGAAGCGGTGCTGAAGTTTTTTTTAAACAACTAAATATGTCTCGATGACATTTAATAACACAATAACGTATTAAAACGATATATATCGACGATTAAAACTAATTCAGTGCAATACTGACTTCTTTAACTAAAGTGATTACATAACTACGATGAGTTCTATAATGAATCTTATTCTAAATGCAACGGCTGTTATAGGATGGTCAAAACAAGTCTGTTGACTGAAAGTATGACACCTTGGTTTGACCGGCAATAACAATTACATAGTAGAGTCAGCGTCTTCTGTAACGTTTTCAATAATCTAATATCAAAACCTTATAAATTGTAAAATTATGGCTACTTACAATTATCATGTTAGATGAGAAAAGCCTAGTTAGATCAATAGATTGTAATGATATTACGGCTACTTCCAGATTGCATAACTATATACTCTAAGTACAAACAAAACAAATATTAAAAAAAAACCTTAACTTCTTGAGAGCTCATATAGTCGACTGCTGCTTACAGTAGGTGCAAAATTAGAACGTAATGTTAGCTAGATTATCATACATTGCCACTGCGTTAGCTCGACAACTACACATGTAGTTTATAACTTGTTACCGTTACAGCCTATTAAAGTCCACTGCTGAACATAGGCCTCCGCTATAGTTTGCCTCATAGGGGGGATATTTGCCATAGTTACCCCGCTTAGCAAGCGAGCTGGCAACCGCAGTTTTTTTTTTAGTCGTTTTGGTAGAACCACGCGGCAACTATATTATGGTTGTCGCACGAATGGGTCGGCTCGACCGGGGTAGAACCACACTCCCACAGAATACCAGCGTAAAATAGCAGCTTAATGCCGCTATGTTTTGTATGGTGAGTGCAGAGAACCGGATACCCTTTTTAATGGCAACGAGGCATTCCATCTTAGTCCTCAGGGATGACAACACATCTACATTTGGATTCTTAATTGAGGATAAATGTAGATGTCTATGGGCTACAGCATCCACTTACCATCAGGTGTACTGTGTGCTCGTTTGTCACCCTATACTATAAAAAATATTAGAAATGCTGCCCATATCCTTGGTTGTTTCCCTCTGTCACCTCTTACGGCACCCACGGGATGGTATAGGGTAGTGGATATTCTTACACCGCCACTACACGGGTAACTTGTATTTAAATTTATTGCAAAAATTCGATACCAAGCATAAAATAAAAATTTATTAAGACAAAAAGAGAAAATTTATGTACCTACATGATAAAATTATTAATTTTCCGTAATCTTTCCTAAATAGACACTAAATTTCCACGGCTAATTACCTACACCTGTCTAATACACATTTACTCGCTAATGGTATTAAATCAGTCGAAGGTAGGTAATAAGTAATCCTAAAACTTTCTATTTTTCTCGCCTCCGTCGTCTGCAGAGTAAGCCACAGTAATACCCATTTATCATTTTGGACCTGTCACCGATAGTAAGAAACGGCTTATTTCACTTTTGCCTAATCACCCTCGCTGATTTCAGGTGTTCTGACGCTTTTGTAGATATTTTATGCGAACACAAAGCGGATTTGGAAAAATTATATCAATATTGAATGTATTATTATTAAAATAAGTATAGTACTTAATTTATTTTTCAATCGTGTTTTATTCAAAATTGTATGGTGTGATATTAAATGCCGTAATATGCACAAGATTCGCATAAATTTTTCTTGGTTCATATCATAATTGTTACTTACCTTTAAATTGTTTAGCTCGACCGGGGAAGGACCACGCTCTGACAGAATACTAGCGTAAAATAGCAGCTTAATACTGCTGTGTTTCATATGGTCTTAAAGAAGCGGAGACTCTTATTACTGGAAATGAGATATTGCATCTTAGTCCTCTAGGGTAAAAACGATCTGTTTTTTGATATTAAATTGAGGACAGTGTAGATGTCTATGACTGTGTACTGTGTGCTCGTTTTACCCATATTCTATAAAAAAATATCTTTCCGAGATGCGCCCCGCGTGCTTGATTGTTAGGACACTGGTGTGTTAGATAATTCTAAATTTATCAATTAATTTATACACACAACAGAGTTTTATTACTATTGGATAGAGAAGCACAGCAAGGACTTGTTGCCTTGTTATACTGTCTATAGTGGTTTTTTTTATAGGATAAGGGTGACAAACGAGCACACAGTCCACCTGATGGTAAGTGGTTTGCTGTGGCCCATAGACATCTACATTTATCCTCGATTACGAATCAAAATGTAGATGCGTTGTCACCCGTGAGGACTAAGATGAAATGCCTCATTTCCAGTAAAAAGGGTCTCCGGTTCTCTACACTCACCATACGAAACACAGCAGCATTAAGCTACTATTTTACACTGGTATTCTGTGAGGGCGTGGTCCTTCCCCGGTCGAGCCGACCCATTCCTGTTACAACTATACCAGAAATAGTGTCTAGTTAAATGATCTGACTGCCTTGTTGGTCTAATGGTCGTAAACGCGACTGCTGATCATAAGGTCCTAGGTTTGAACCTAGGTCGGGTCAAAATTCAGTTATTGTTTGTTTTTTCATCAAGAAAGTCTCAATACCAGCCCGGAGTCAGGAAGTTGGCGGTGCTTCACCTCGTGCCTCGGAAAGCACGTAAAGCCAATAGGGCTGCGACTGATCTCTCTCCGGTCACCGGATTACCGTCCTATCGGACTATTAGAGTGAGGGAATAGAGAGTGCATCTGTGCTTGCGCATACACTTGAGCACTATAATTTCTTGTACTATATTTATTCTGTACTATGATCCTGTCCTGCGCAGATGGCTGATCTCTGTTGAATCCTGATTCAACCGAATTTTCGGTTTTTAGGACATTATTATTAGCGTCTAGTGTTAGTACCGCATTAAGATTCAATATCATATTTTTTATTTTATATTACGTTAACAAAAAACGCGCCATCTAATTATATACAATATACACAAATTAGTTGTAGGTATATGCCGTTTATCTATCCTAAAACAACGCTCTAGGGTAGATACTTTGAAACGCGTGTTCATCTATCCAACCGAGACGGGGTGGATAGTCAGAATTCACTTCTGTTTGTTCTTCCGAATTTTTAACCCAAGTATCCACTTACAGTTCAACAGTAATACTCATACTATTTAATATGTTATTTATCTGTACATATAATAAATCTGTAGAAAAGTCGTGTCTGTTATTCTAATATATTCTTGGAAGAACAAGTCCAGGGGACTAAATAAAGGGTTCTGAAGCCTAATTAGTTGTTCTTAGAATTTTTGTCTATATGTCTGTCTGTCTGTCTGTGTATTACGGATTCACGCAAAAACTACTAGACCGATTTACATGAAATTTTGTATATAGGTAGTTAGTA
Organism: Parnassius mnemosyne; assembly: GCA_963668995.1. Classification (NCBI taxonomy): domain Eukaryota; kingdom Metazoa; phylum Arthropoda; class Insecta; order Lepidoptera; family Papilionidae; genus Parnassius; species Parnassius mnemosyne. The sequence goes on along the minus strand of CAVLGL010000079.1, from coordinate 16,035,141 downwards.
ACCCGGGGCAACTTATAGGCTACTTTTTATCCGATTGCGGAACTTCAAAAAAGAAGATTAAGTATTTTCCTTGCTTTAGATGTTAATTTTCTATTATACCTTAGTTATAGGCGGGATGACGGGTGTTTTTCATATAAATACCATATTTATAAATAAAGTTTAAAATATAGTTATAAACTTAGTAAAATAATTTGAAACTACACCGATTTAGTTATCCAAACAGCGCCATCTACCATCAAATGGAAAAAGTAGTACATTTTGCCTTCAGTAAGTAATAAATTAAATAATATAAATAATTTACATTTATATGTTTAAATCATTGGATTTTTAAAATTATTTAAAAATTTTAAAAGTAATAAAATTATTTTATTATTTTAAAAGTAATAATTTCAATAGCGACGTCTATCAGAAATATGAAAATTGATAAGCAAAGACATTTAAGTAGTAGTAGTATACCTATATATTTAAATCTCTTTGTTGATAAGGGTTTTATTTAAATTACTAATCTATATGTAAAGTTATTAAAACCGGTTTGTCTGCAATCATTGCAAAATTACTTATGTCGTGACCAGATAGTGGGATTGATCATATATCATAAAGTAGTCTATCATTTCGTGAAATGATGTGATCATTTCATGATATTTAACACTGTTTGTTGACCATGATGTCATGATATAGCTTGACCAAATCAATGAATAGAAATCGTTTGAAGATATTAATACAACGTTGCTATTTCATGTTATGATACTATGACGATATCATTAAATCGTTGAAACAGAACTTTTAACAGAATTGACATCACTTTATGCCTTACTGATATAATAGATAAATTTTCGCTTCTATCACTGATATTATTACCTAGATAGATAGATATTATTATATAGTACAGTATTCGTTTTCATTATTCCATCTAATAATAGCGCCATCTACTTACTTCTAAATAAACTAAAACGGTAAGTCACTGATAAAATTAAGTAATAGAATGCTACTGAATATACGATGTAAATAATTGAAAATTCGTTCATGACATCGTTGGACATGTATAATTACTAGGTAGATGTGGTCAACAATTATGCAAAAGCTTAGTTTCAGTTTTTATGAATTGTATTTAAACAAATACGAGGGCCGTGTAGCTCGCCGTGAGATTTCATCATGGCACGGGAGCAAAACGTTAAGAATAGATATATCCCTCGAGGATGAATCTGTTATAGAAAATTTTACGTGTTAACTTAACACGTGTCCGTTAAAGTGGTGAATAATAACTTCGTGGAGAAACCTAGATGTCTGAGTAATTAAAATAGTCGTGGATATGTGAAAACCGTAGAGGAAAGTAACTAAATGTGGGCTAGTGCTTTAATATGGGCTAGTAAGAATTCTAGGAAACAAATAATTAAAAGGCGCTGTAAACGAGTATCTTCTATGGCATTCATTCGCCCTAACACCGCATTCACTCTATCTCGTGATTACGGCGCGAGGTGCTGCTAGTGTGACGTTTTTGCTTCACCGCTGTCAAAAAATATATGCCCGATTGTTATTACATTAATAAAAAGTTGAATTTTAACTAGTTTTTTTTCTTTTTGATCCAAAAACAAAATGGTAGCCCATATTTAGTTACTCTCCTCTAAATGCATATATTGAAACGTTGGAGCATACTCTATTTTTCTGCCCACAAAACACTATAGGTGGTAAAGGAACCTTGTGCACAGTAGTTAGACGTGTATTAGTTGCTACTTAGACTTATAAATCTAAATATGCAGTTTTTATTTCATTCATATTTTCGGAAATGTTGCTTTTTGTTTTCACTCTACCGTAAATATTAAGGTTTGCAAAGATGAGTAAAACTCATTATCGTCAGCCTATCAAAAGTCCACTGAAATGAACATAGGCCTCCCTCATAATTTGTCAAGTAGCTGGATATTTGCTATAGTTGCCATGGTTGGTTGGCGGGTTGGCAACTGCAGCTATTATTGTTGTCAGAAAGATGATGTTGCCCATCTCCTGTTTGTTTTGCTATGTCGCCTCTTACAACGGGACGATATGAGATGGCGGATTCTCTTTCACCGCCACAACAAGGCGAACATTTTTTAACTCCCGTTCATGAGTGTAATACTTCCCACGTTCGCTGCGAATAAAACTTATAAGGAATAAAACTATTTTTTTAATTTCCGATGTTTTGGGCACTTTACAGCACCTATAGTCACGGGAGGACTGCGGCGTTTGACGAACTGATGTCATAGAATAGAATATTATAAATGCAGTAGTATGCTTGGCTTTGAATATTATTTTATTAATTATTGAGTCCTTAGCAGATGGTAGCACACAGTCATCTTCCCTATTAAAATTAGTTAATGTTAATGTTTTTTAATTTTAATAGCCTCGCGAATCATAATTGGTAGGAATCAGTGTTCTATTCAATATTATATAGGGCCAATGATATGAATAAAACATCTCAAATAAACATTATACCGTAAAATGATAGAAGACTATGAAATTAATCATTATTTTGTTAAAACTAAATTAACTTTAATTATGAATGAATGTAAAGAGTAAAATGTAAATAATAATAATAAATTTTGATTCCAAGACAATTAACCTTTCTTATGGATACATCAGAAGACACTCCCGATATAAAAAAAATAGTAGATAGGTGTTTCTAGAGATATAATATATTCACTTGTTCCAGTATATTATATCTATGCCAAATACCAATCATCGACTTCTAATAAAATTGATCGAATTTTGCTAAATTTAGCACGGAACAGCATGTAATAATGTTCCTAAATTCAAGCTCACGCGAGCGAAGCCGCGGGTAAAAAGCTAGTTTTTAATAACCACAATCTTGTTAGTAGATTCCGGCTCAATAAAAGACATTTTAAATCGTACCATTGCCTATACCTACTGTGATTTATTTAAATACTTGCTCTAATAAAACTATACTTCATCATCATCATCATCATCATTACATCCCTTCACAAGTCCACTGCTGAACATAGGCCTCCCCCAAAGAATGCCACAAAACACGGTCCTGAGCCACCTGCATCCATCGACTTCCTGCATGTCTTACCAGGTCTTCACTCCATCTCGTGGGGGGACGCTCTACACTTCGCCTACCGGTACGAGGCTGCCACTCGAGAACCTTTCTTCCCCATCGGTTGTCGGTTCTTCGAGCTATATGGCCGGCCCACTGCCACTTCAGCTTACTAATCCGTTGGGCTATGTCGGTCACTCTGGTTCTACTGCGGATATCCTCATTCCTAAGTTTATCACGCAGAGAAACTCCGAGCATAGCCCTCTCCATAGCTCGCTGAGCGACCTTGAGCTTCCTCATACGGCCAGCAGTGAAGGACCACGTCTCAGTTCCGTAAGTCATCACTGGCAACACGCACTGGTTGTACAATTTCGTTTTAAGGTTTTGAGGTATGTCTGAAAACTATACTTAATTGAAATTAATTGTAATATTAAGTACATTTCCTAATGCAGAAAATCGATAGATGCCTATGTTCAGCAATGGACTTGTGAAGGGGTGTAATGATGATGAGTAGGTACATATCCGTCATCATAAGATATCTCTAGAATTATGTATATGTCACATCGAATGATAGGTAATTAAACAGTTAAAACTATTACAGCTTTGACCTTTCAAACAAGAAGTATGTTATTATAGGTAGGTATGTTAATAGCATCTCCATCATCATTATCAGCAGCCTCATCTTCCATGAGCTTGGAACGACGCCTAAAGAGTAAGAGTACCGGTAAAGATGCATAAGAACCGGTGCCAACTCTAGAGCACACGTCTTCAGCACAATTTCATTTTTCATCAGATTTCAGATTCTATCCGTCCTAATCGACTAATGGACGTCCAGGGAGAGTAGCGATTTACGCATTGAGCACTGTGTGAACTGAACCTGCATGGAGCATTCACACCGCGGAATGGTCGGCGGTGCCATCAGCACTTGTCATCGAGTCTATGCTAATTAACTCTTCTGTTTGTCCAGTTTTCCTCGGTAAATACCTACAATATCAGATTTAAAATCAAGTAATGCTTTTGTGATCGTTTTTAACTTCAGAAAACGGTTTAACATTGAGACTATGCTGCTCCAGCGTGTATTTACATCTACTCGTAAAACTAAACCATATTCTTGTCCGAAATCAGCTATGATATGCTTTTGAAGAATTTCGTCACTTTTTGTGGGGGAACCCTAGAAAATTTTTAAGAAATTGAAATAAAAATCATTACAAATCCTACTGTTTGCCATAAATAGCAGAAATGATTAATAATCACGTTTTTTATAACACTACATTGCAGTGATATACTTTTTAAGAAATTTTGTAAAGGAACCGAAAGAACCGGGTTTAAAATTTTTAGAACCGGTTCTTTTCGTAACCCCTGAAACCGGGAATTCCCGGTTCTTTTGGAACCGGGAAAAACCGGTTCCGATGCCCTACCCACAAGTGTGGGACGACATTTGCAAATGATTATGCAAAGTTTTGACTGCATTTTCCAAGCTGTGTCGGTTTTTAACGGACATCAAAGCGCACGAACCTCGATCCTTCGCGTACTCTCCCACATATTCGTGCGACCAGTTGCGCACACGATTGCGAAGGTAAACGGACGTTTCGCCATTTTCATCGTTTCTGACCTCTACTGTGTACTTCAAATAACTTTATAATGGATTGGAACAACACCAAGGTAATGGAGTTCATTGAACTCCTGCAGAGTAAACCGACCATAAGGGATACTCAAAAAAATCCCATAAAAACAGAATGGCCGTTACAATACCGATCGAAATACTTACTTCTTGTTTGAAAGGTCAAAGCTGAAATAGCATAACTGTTTAATTATGTTAAATATTATGTGAAATAGTATAATTCATATCATGCGATGTGACAGAAGACATTTAATAAGTATCTTGGGCCAGTTTCTATCATGTTTCTATAAACACTGTACACAGCCGGGCGAGAAGATCAAAAGAAAAATAATAATATACGATTTACACTCCACCTGGGGTGGATAGATGAACACCCAAGGCTGGCTGTATTAGGGCGGATAAACGGCATAACTGTTTTATGCTATCCTTGTAGAAGTTTTAGGCTTTTGATAAACAAGACCATAATTTAAGTGTGGTCTCATTTTTATTTCTGATATAAATAATGGGTTAGAAATAACGAAGTAACTGGTAGTCTGAGGACACAATATGTGGTAAGTGTGGTAATTTTTTCAAGTCCCTCTTGTTGTGTGGTTCGAGTATTATCGTGTGAAATTATACTATATTTTAATTTTTCGGTAATCTCGCTGCTACATGGTCCAGTTGTTCACAATATTTTCCATAATCGTAGTGTTAGTTAGCGGGAGCTCACGATAAATAAGTAGTTCATCGAAATCGAAAATTTCTTAAAAGGGCGTGGAAAGAGAATAAAAGTCTAGCCCTACCACACTCTTCTAAAATTTACTCTTCTTAAATTTTCGACTCATATCGACTACTGAGGCTTACGCCAAAAATTTACATACATGACACACATATGATATCTTAAAGCGTGTTAAGTAGTTTTCTATAGCAGCAAGAGAGCATTGAAGTTTCTCTGCCAGACAACATGAAGTCAATCTGGGGTCCATTTCTTTGGGCCTTTTTGATTATTTCACGTTTATTGTAATAAGTCATCCTGGATGAGGCTCATCAGACAGGTCATGATTTCCATCCTTAAATCTCCTGAACCAATGTTGGTAGTATCGCAAGAAAGCACGCTTTCAGTGTGAAAAGTACTTATAGTTATCTAGGAATAAATGAGAATTATGCACAATTTACTATAGTTACATACATATTTCTTTCGTTTCCAGGTCTATTTGTCAAATGATCTGACGGCTAACTATTGTTTTCTTTTTAATAAACTGCTCCAAGAAATTTATAACATTCTCAAAATCGAAAAGTGGCGGATTTATTAGTTCATAGACCTAGTAATACGTATAGGGTATATTAGTTGTCAGTCTAATATTTAAGTGAATCACTAAATACTACTAATATTAACTGTAATGTAATGCCTCTCCAGTTGTAGGGAGGATTGGCCTTGATCGCGCGCTTGGCAGCAGACGATCGCAGTACCAGGCGTCTTGTACATTTGACGTTGCTGCCCGCCGCCGATCTGGATATTTTCCGTCTCGCGTAAACAAGGCGATTATGGTGTTGCCGCTTTTTGTCAGTAGATTTCTCATTGTCACCTTTTAGAACACCCACGGTACGAAAGGGGTTTATGAGATACTTTAACGCTGGCACCACACAGCAATTGCAATAATATCACCATTATGGTAGATACATAAAAATAATACAGTTTGTGTCTCTCATGAAGCTAATACAAAAGGGAGACGGCATAAGCAACTGCGCACTGTGATTCTAAGTAGGTCCTGACGTCATCATAGTGGGCGTGGCTATAGTTACTATACTGTCAGCATTCGTCCTGTGCGCTCATGTGTTGAAAAAATCGCAAATCGATGTATTTTCGTAGTATTAAGAAGAAAAGGATGAAGCGTTGTGTTTTATTGTGTAAAAACTACTCAGATAGACGCTCTGATGTTATGGATGGCATCACATTTCATTTGTAACTAATTTTACACCTAATTTATTAAAATAGTTCTAGAAAAATCTCTTTGCGTTGGCTTTCAAATATAATTAAATATATTCGACACTAGATGGCGACACTTTGTGTCATGTGAACTAAAAATATAAAGGTCCGTAGAGCTCATTATTGGTAAAATAAACATACGAAGGTGCTGAAATTTGTTTTGCATTCAGATATAAAGTAATTTTAATCGCAAAATATTATTTTTATAGTTTATAATCATTATGTGAACAGGCCGTATTCTATCGTCAAGTAAACCTCATAAAGATAACAAAAAGACAGTGCCGTAATTAGAATTCAATTATTTTATTCAGTAATCCAACTTTCAATATTAAAATGAAGGAAATTGTACTTAGACTGATTTTCACGAAATGTTTAAGTTATATTTAAGTGACATTCTATATGCAAAGAATCACTTAAATACAATTTAATGTTCTTAGATTGGCATTCAAAAAGTGCATTCGGATGCCTAATTTGGAATAAAATATTTATATTTTAATTGATTTGTAAATAAAATTATATTAATTATAATAATTTGTCGATTATTTGTTCTCCCTTAGAGATATTTAGTAGTATAACCCACAGATAAATAGTAGTCCAGCCGTTTCTGCGTGAAAAAATTACACATACACAGTACATACTTAGTGTGGAATAAGCTCAAGGAGACAGAAAGAACACACAAAATTTCGCCTTTATAATATTAGTGAGATAAATAGGATATTTAGTTCCAAATTAAATATCCTACTTAATATTGAACATAGAATATTTAGTTTCAAAGAGACTTTATTTTATGGATAAAATAAATATTTTTTGAAGGTTGACTTTCACGAAGTGATAAACATATTTAAATTGTATTTAAGTGATTCTTTGCATATAGAATGTCAGTTAAATATAACTTAAACATTTCGTGAAAATCAGCCAAGTACAATTTCCTTCATTTTAATATTGAATGTTGGGTTACTGGGAAAAATAATTGAATTCTAATTGCGGCCCTGTCTTTTTGTAATTTTTTATGAGGTTTACTTGACAATAGATGGCGGCCTGTTCCCAAAATTATTATGAAAAGTATAAAAATATTATTTTGGCGATTAAAATTTCTTTGTCTGAATGTATTTGCTTCATGAGATAGACGCTCCGATGCTATGGATGGCATCACATTTCATTTGTAAGTAATTTTACACCTAATTTATTAAAATAGTTCTAGAAAAATCTCTTTGCGTCGGCTTTCAAATATAATTAAATATATTCCACACTAGATGGCGACACTTTGTGTCCTGTGAACAAACATATAAAGGTACGTAGAGCTCAGTAATGATAAAATAATCATACGAAGGTGCTAAAATTTGTTTTGCATTCAGACATAAAGAAATTTTAATCGCCAAAATATTATTTTTAAGTTTATAACATTTTGTGGATATGCCGCCATCTACCGTCAAGGTAGCTAAGCTACATTGCAACATTGATATGGAAAGATTCGAGTAGTTTTACTATTTATCGGTAGATGTAGATAGTGTAGTGGGCGGGGCTTTGCGTCCCCTCACCCCGCAAATTGTTACGCGTTGTTTCATAGTGAAATTGAATTACGTCTCCTCTTTGTATTTGCTTCATGATTACAACGTCTCCTCTTTGTATTTGCTTCATGGTGTCGCTAGTACTAGAAGAGAAATTTTTAGTACAAGTCAACCTTCGGTTCGGGCCAATCGACTCACTACTTACAGTACTTTAAAAATGGCTTAAATAATGTAAATAAAACATTATTTTTTTAAAGTTTAATCCCTAAGCTTCAAAATGATACCATTATATTAAAAATCTACTTAGTACTTTTTAAATTAATCAGGTTTAAATGGAAACGCAACAGAAGTGAAGTTAATTAAAGTAAGTAAGGGCTGACCAAATTTAAAATAAAACAGAAAATATATTATGTATGATACTCAAAATTTACTGTCTCAATACTTAGTGTTGCCTCCCCTAGCTTCGATAACAGCTCGAAGGCCGTTTCTCATCGACATGATAAGTTTTTTAATCAGTTCCTGAGGAAGCCTTTCCCCTCCTCTTCTAGCGCTATCTTCAGCTCTGCGATGCTTGTAGGCGCCGGATTTTTTGCTCGTACCCTCCGTTTGAGCTCATCCCATAGATGCTCAATGGGATTGACATCAGGACTTAGTGCTGGCCAGTCCATGGTCCGAATGCCAACTTCATCCATGAACCAACGAGTTATTTGTGCTGTATGACACCGGGTATTGTCATGCATTAAAAGGAACCTCTCCTCGATGAAGCCTTCAAAAAGCAAGACATGGTCCAGAAGAATATTTTCCACATGTCGTACAGCAGTCGCCTCTTCGGCCTCCACCAGGGACGACATCGAGCTCCGTTTTTCCTTCCAGCGAAATGCCCGCCTACATCATACCCGAACCACCACCTTTGGGCACTGTTTCGGCAAAACAGCACTGCGCAAACCACTCGCCTGGACGCCTGTAGACCCGAGCTCTCCTGTCACTGCCATGTAGACACACTGCACTCATCAGTGAACAGGGCAGATCGCCATTGCTCAGCACTCCAATTAAGGTGTTCGGGAGTAAATTCAAGGCGCGCTTATCGGTGATGGTCAATTTTGGGCCTCTGGCAGGCCGAGTGTACTAAGAAATAATTATTTTCTCTCACGCGGCCGGTCGTGAGACCGATCTTCAGTTGAGGTGCACTGTGCAGGACGGGAACGGCATATAACATACATTAATTCGGTAATGAATTCGTACGTTGTACTTTTGTCAGTGACAAGTAATAAGAATCTTATCCTTTATAGTACTTTTATTAAATTTTTCATTATGTTAATGCGTCACATTGCGAAATTTTTATCGGCTTGAGCCTGCAGACAGTCATATTGCTATTGTGGTGAATACGAGTAGTAGCAGTTTGTACCCCAAAAGTATTATCAGCTTGATATGACTAACGAGCTAGAAATCTCAGATTTTCTTAACTCAAAAAATACGAGTACGTCTACACTACATCACCCGACATATTCCCTGACCAAGTAATTTTTATTTGCATCCAAAATTCAAAGATAAATGAAGATACAATAGGTTTGAAAGCAAAAAGGATGCGCTAGCTGTTGATAATTTAGAAATTTCTGGGGAGTTTTAAGAAAAGCGGTCATAGGGGTTTTCAGTGGTTCACATTTATGGAAAAGTATTTACAAAGTATTCACCATGAGTACGATGAATATTTTAAAAGGATCAATACTAATACTGTAAAGAATAAATTAATGTTTTATTAAATTAATGACCCTCATGTTTTTGACATTTTCTTACACTTCAAAGGCTCTATTATTATTGACTAGCCCTTAGAGTATACATAGGCATACCTTGCTTTGTAATACTCTAAAGTACAGCCAGGGTTGAAATGCGACAAGGGAAAATCATCATAATATTACATATAATATATCATAATTTAGATTTAACCAGGAGTAACATAAACAATGTACATACAACAGGACCCTTTGTTGTTGTTAAAAGATAAAGTTGCTATTTTATAGTTAGTACTTGTGAGAGTAGAATAAATGCTGTAGAAATGCGTTCCTTAAGGAGTATGCTAGGGCTGAATCTGAATGACAGGGTGAGAAATAGTGTAATAAGAGAAAAGTGTGGTTTGCAAGATGACGTTGTGACAAGGATTAAGAAAGGAATGCTTCGGTGGTTTGGTCACGTAGAAAGAATGAACGAGGAAAGAGTGACAAAGCAAATTTATGTTGCAGAAGTGAACGGCAGGGTCGGGAAGGGACGCCCTAGACGAAGGTTTATCGACCAGATCGGCGATACATTGAAAATGGGCCAGATTAGGAGTACCCTTAACCGACGAGCGTGTATGCGTAGATATATGGATGTGAAAGAGGCGAGAGAGGTGTGTCAGGATCGCGCCAAATGGAAGTCCGTAGTCTCTGCCTACCCCTCTGGGTGACAGGCGTGAGTGTTTATGTATGTATGTATGTACTTGTGCGAAATGCTCCAAAAATGTAAAATAATTTAACCCTCAATGATTCAAGTGTAAAAATAACATAATAATAATAAATAATATATAAACTTGATCCAGCAGGGTCAGGCACAATTTAGTCAATCAATTAATGCATACTTTTGAAGGATCCTGATATTGAGCTTTCCTTATTTGGGTGATTGAATTAATTTTTCAATATTATTGATTTAATTATAGTATGTTAAATTTACAGCCTATATATGTCCTACTGCTGGGCACAAGCCTCCTCTCATTTCTGAGGGTTTTATGGCAAGGAAATGTCCACTACACTGCCCCAATGCGTGTTGACAAACTTCACGTCTTTGAAATATTATTTTTCTATTATTTCTTAGACATGCAGGTTTCCTCACGATGTTTCCTTCACCGCCGAGCATGTAGTAAATCAGCACTTAAAATTTCAATTAACAATTGCATTGGTTCCGGCAGAGATGGAACCCGGGTTGCCCGTGTTCTGTGAAATTTACAGGGAGCGCTAACCATCTGAGCTACCATGTACTTATATTATAGTATATATTTTCTTATAATTAATTTAGCGGACCATTTCACAGGAAGTTATATATATATAGTATTGTACATGGTAGAGCCACGCTGCAGGTATATTATGGTTGTAGCACTAATCGAGTCGGCTCAACCTAGGTACGACCATGCTCTCACAGAATCCCAGTGTAAAATAGCAGCTTAATGCTGCTGTGTTGTGTTTTGTATGGTAAGTGTAGAGAACAGAGACCCTTTTCACTGGAAACGAGGACTTTCATTTCAAATTTTTTATAACTTTTTTTTTTCTGTTGAACTATAGACGTTAATACGCACACTATTTTCGTCATAAACTTAAAATAATATTTTTTTATAAAATACAAAATTGCATGTAAATTAAAAACACGGAAATGTTTCACATATTTTATGAAACTTTCATTATTATTAAAAATACAATGGTGTTATTTAATGTGCATGTCATTTTCGATATATATTTAAAATAATATGTTTTTATGAAATGCAAAACGGCATGCAAATTAAAAACAAGGAAATGTTTCATATATTTTATGAAACTTTCATTATTATTTATAATATAATGATCATGTGCAACATGCATGCCATTTGTATTTCAGAATTATTTGGTCATAAAATTAATATTAGAAGTAGTTTGAAATCACGGAAAAGTTGTATTGAATTTTCACAACATTTTCCTAATATTTTCCACCCTTGGTCATACGAGGGGTGCATGCCAATTTTTGTATTTATGAGATTAAAAAAAAACTAATTTTTTACAACGGCATGCAATTTCTAAACACGGAAATGTTCTATTTTATTTCATTTCTACGTAACCCTTTGAGCCCCGTCGGCCGTTGCGAATTGCATGCCATCAATTATTATAGTTTAAATTTGTTACAACTACATTATATTACAAAGGCATGCAATATAATGTCACGGAAAAATACTAAAATTCTTTACACAAAGAGAAGCCATTTTCTTTATGACGTGCAAGTTCACAAGGGCTCGTAACCCCTCTAATCTTTCATATTTCAGGGTTAGTTATCAATTCTTAAAAAGGCATGCAGGAGAAAATGGGAGAATATTTTCTGTCACTATCTCCTAGTCTATCAGGGGTGAGACAACACATCTGCATTTGGATTCTTAATTGAGCATAATTGTAGATTTCTATGAGCCATAGCATCCACACCATCAAGTGGACTGTGTGCTCGTTTGTCGCCTTTATTCTGTAAAATATGTGGTAGGACTCCTGTTCCACCTAGGTGACCCTCTTAGGGTAGGAACCACCCTCTTAACTATTTCCACTGCTAAACAGCAGTATGTGCACTATGTTCTAATCTGAAGAACAGAATAGAATGGAATCATTTTTATTCAATATAGATTACAAGATATCTTATTGAAAGTCATTCAAGTTTTACTATTGGTTTGGAAGAAAACCTCTGTTCTGGGATAAGAAACCCTATAGGACTTTTTATTTGAAGGTAAAGAGAGCCAGTACCATTAACATATTTGTCTTGGGTTGATGCATTACATCTTAGCCTTCATAAGTGGCAATGTAGAAGTCCTACTGGATACAATCACATTTAATTGTGATGGTAATAACATTTATTTTCTTTTACATTTCAGATAGTGAAAATGCAAGAATCATTGAACAAGTGCTGCAATCAAGACAATCCATATTAGATCATTTATCCAATGAAGTTGTGATTGCTTTGATGAATTCAGTAGTAGACAACTTTAGATTGTTTGCTAGTCAAGTACCAGTAAAACATTATTATAAGTATGAATAGGCTGTTTTCTTTATTATTTTAATTAAATTAATAATAATTTATCTAAAATTTAAAAATTAGTATTTTTCATTTTAGATTTTTTAATGTCACAATGACGTTTATGATAAAAAACAAATTGAAGAAATTGAAATATTGTCATAAAATTAATAAAAAAAAACATATTATGTCTTATGATTTTGTTTTATTTCAATACCACGAACCTTAAAATATCTTGATAAAAATATCTTAAATAAATTGTACTTATTAAATTATTAATCAGTCCATATAACAAAACATTTCAGAAAGCATCACCTAGAGATTCCTCAACAAACTTTTTGTAAATAGCCATAAATTTAGCAACAAAGGCCTCAAGGTGAAATATAGGTTTATTGCCAAGTCTCATTCTGTGCTCATACTCAGCTGCATGATTTGCTACCTGACATTTCATTGACATGTCACAATTACGGACTAATTCACACAAAAGTCCTGAAAAAATCATATCTGGAGGGATACCATGTATTATTAACTCATACAACTTTTGTCGAACTTCACCTAGTTTCTTTGGGGATTGTTCTGTTAAAATCATAGATGCAATCTCTCTAATAAATTGCTGCCAATCAGGTTCAGGAACTTTCTGATCAGAAGTAAATGGATATTTCTGTACCTTACAAGCTTCACACATCAGTAAAGCCCTCCGTAAATTTCTATCAGCACATTTGGCAATACGCATGGCTAGTTCAGATGGCAGACTTAAACCTTCTTTTTTACAAACTGTGTGTAACACTGTAGCAATTTCATTTTCTGTAGGAGCAGGAACTCTTATTGTTAAACAACGGGATCTTATGGCAGGAATAACCCGTGATATAGAATTGGCGATAAGGATTAGGCGGCAAGTAGCAACGTACTTCTCCATGGTGCGACGTAAAGCATGCTGAGCATCTTTAGTTAAATCATCGACTTCATTAAGTATTACAACTTTGAACTCACGCTGTCCTGAAGAGTCAATTTGATGGGTCTGAGCAACATTTTTTACTAAATCCATTATAACAACTCGATCGTGAATTCCTACATCAGTCGGATTAACCTCAATGTGATAGTTGCTGCTCACAGTCATAATTTCTATTTTCTTATTTGACGGAGTGGTAAAATGCATTGTTTCCTGTCTCAAGCGTTCAGCACCAGAGCCGTAAAGTTCTCTTAATAAACACATAATTCTAGTTTTTTTACCGGCACCCGAAGGCCCATAAACAAGAAGATGCGGAAAGTCACTTTGTTGAACAAGGTTTTTCAACCTAAGGGCTTGATCCTTGTGAAAATCTAATTTCATCAAATCTTTAGGTCGGTGTTTGTCAACCCATAAACTCATTCTTTTAACTTTATATCTGTAAAGTATACTACAAAAACTAACGAAAAACAACAGAAACAATAACAACACCGTGCCAGTGGTACCAAAAGTCAAAACGAAAACGGTCAAAATTTTTTTTTTTTATATAGGAATTTATGGCCTGGTATCTAGACCTTTAGGCCAAGTCTTGAGTATTTTTATTCGGTTTATTATAAATAATTATCCTTCATAGTTCACTGCTTCACAATATGTTGATGCGTCACATTGTGCAGCCCTTGAGAGATTTTGACGGCAACTTGAGCCAGCAGACAGCTGATAGTTGGCGATGGTATCTAAAGGCGCCTATGCAGACAAACAGCTTATTTTCACTTCAAACCATTATTTAAATAATAATACAGGAGCAGCAAACCGCCGCTGATCAAGTTCCCGCCAAAAACTCGTCAAATATTTTGACCGTTTCAGTGTTACAAGCTCAAAAAATTACTTACCATTAAAAGTTAAGTCAAAAACCTCTAAAATCGTCTTATTTACTTGGAAATCCCCTAAAATAAGTACAATGTTTGCCTAGTTTAGAAATTCATAACTCTATTAGCAATTCAACTAATGACACAAATTTTTCCCTTTTTTCAGAGCAAATTTACAATTATCATCGTAATGTACCAGTGGTTAAAAGAATTCCTAGAGGAGCGAGGATGCAGCTTGCTAAAGCATTATCATGCCAAAATTGTTTCACTAATAGTGAAAATAGTTGGCAAAAATTATTTACTTTCGCATATTCCCATTTTCATTTTGATAAAACAATAAATAAATCAATTACGTCTCAACTAAAAGAGACATCTTTTCAAAATTCAGATTACCCAATTAATACTCATTTCTCTCGACCACGGCCTAAATTTGATTTAAAAAAAGTAGTTGAGTCGAAAGTAATGGACGGCGACTTAAAAAATGCATCCCGTATTTTATTCTCAGACGATATCCTGGCTCCTCGTAATGTTGAAACTCTTGAAAGCCTTCGTCAGAAGCATCCTTCGGTTAAACCTTCTTAGGGATTACCGCTACCTCCCAAGACTTCTATGCAACCTTTACGAATTTCTGAAAAAAACATTTTAGAGGAATTATGTCATTTTCGAATGGCTCTGCTGACGGCATTGACGGAATTACGCCTCAACATCTTAAAGATCTTATGAGCGCATCTGCCGGTGACGCTGGCGGAGTACTTCTTAAAGACATTACAAAATTACGTAACTTTATGCTTTCTGGTAATGTTACTCCAAATTTCATTCCATTCTTATATGGGGCAAGGTTAAGTGCCTTCAAAAAAAGGATAACGGTATTCGTCCTATTGCCGTTGGTTCTACATTTCAACGCTTAATTTCAAAATTAGCTTGGAGGCACATAATATCTAACCTTAAAACTAGGACTAGGCTTTGGCACTAGAGGTGGCTGTGAGGCGGCGGTACGTTCAGTACGTACATTTTTAACAAACTCTGATGCAGATGTTCTTGTGAAGGTGACCTAAGGAATGCTTTTAACTCTATCGATAGGTTAACCTTGCTGAAAGAAGTGGCTAACAATACCCCCGAAATTTATCATTACGTTTGACAATGTTATAGTCAAAATACTAACTTGTTTTACGGAAACCATGTTATCGATTCTGCTGTCGGTGTTCAGCAGGGTGACCCACTGGGTCGAGCACTATTCAGTTTGGGAATTCAACCCATTATTTCAAATTTGGAATCCAAGCTGAATGTCTGGTACCTGGACGACGGTACACTGGGAGGTAGAGCAGATGACGTCCTCAGTGATCTTACTCGTATTTTGCGAAATTTTAAAAATATTAGTCTTGGACCAAATAGCAATAAATTTGAAATATTTTTTTCCAATAATTTATCTACTTCTCATAGAGACAGTTTAATTCAAAATTTCAATCATGTTTTTCCAGGAATTAAAACTGTCAGTACGGAATCACCATACCTGCTAGGTGCCCCGTTTTTTTTCGATAGTATTAAACCTGTTTTAAAAACAAAATTTGATCAGTTTTTAAACCACGTTGATAAATTGTATAAATTAACACCCCACATAGCTCTTACTATTTTAAAATGTTGTCTTCTTGTCTCTTCTTTGTCTCTTCTTGTCTTGAGTCCAGTCTGAAAATGTTCGGATATTTTAAAAGATATTGCTAATAATCTTAAAATAGCTATAGAAAAAATTCTAAATTTAACTTTAAATACAACAGCCTGCACTCAAGCTACTTTACCTATAAAATTTGGTGGCATTGGTGTGAGAAATCTTTCTAGCGTTGCATTGCCTGCTTTCCATAGTGCATGTGCATAGTGTCAGTGACTTATGTAACATAATTTTAAATAATAAAGTAGACCTACGCTTTGCTACGTAGGCAGGGCAGACATGGCAAACGCTCTGTCCAGGTGAAAATGTTCCACTGGAAATTAATCAACAAAAACAGTCGGATATTCCGTCGGTACGGGGCGTGCAGAAAGATTTGTTTCATAATTTCCATAGCGACCAAGATAAGGCTCACCTTCTAGCTGTTTTGACTAAGGAACCTAGTCACTGGTTACACGCTTTACCATCAAGTAATCTCGGCACATTACTTGATGGGGAAAGCTTGCGTATAGTCGTAGGAATCCGACTAGGAGCGGCGCTTTGTCAACCCTATGAGTGCCCCTGTGGTAGCAGCGTCGACAAGTTTGGGCTCCACGGACTTTCATGTAAGAAAAGCGCTGGTAGGTTTTCACGACACAGTTCTTTGAACGATGTCATCTGAAGGGCTCGTGTCTCTATAAATGTTCCCTCGCTTTCAGAGCCTTGTGGAATATTTAGAGACGATGGCAGGAGACCCGACGGTATGACATTGGTCCCTTGGCAGAGAAGTAAAGCTGTAGTGTGGGATGCTACTTCGTCGACAGGCTTTTTGTTGCAAATGCAACAAAAAGCCTGTCGACCTAGAATTTCATGCATTCCTTTCAGTGGGTATAAATGCTTGAGATCGGAGAATAAATACGCGAAAGTGGACCCTACTTCAAAAAAGTGATTACAGGCAGTGAACCTACGACATCTGTGATTATTAAGGACCTCACCTCACTATGAATAAGCGAACACGTTCATTTCTCATCCTAGTAAAACGCAACAATAGATTTATTATACTTGGTCTGACTCCGATAACTGACTTAATTTAGATTACTGACGAGTTGATTCCCTTTACTTAAACGTGTAGTTATTTAGCATTAAGAAGAAAATAAAACAATAAGAGTTTTGTGCTTTAAAATAAATCTATACATCTATACAAATAAATT
The DNA here is from genome assembly GCA_963668995.1 of Parnassius mnemosyne. Classification (NCBI taxonomy): domain Eukaryota; kingdom Metazoa; phylum Arthropoda; class Insecta; order Lepidoptera; family Papilionidae; genus Parnassius; species Parnassius mnemosyne. The sequence continues at coordinate 16,017,589 of CAVLGL010000079.1, read as the reverse complement.
AAATTGAAGTGTCTGTTTGAAATGCCAAAATAACAGCTTTTTACTAAATGCATATGAATGTATATACGGTACTTATAACAAAATTTTTAAAATATGAAATGCCAAAACAACAGCTTTTTACTAAATGCATATGAATCTATATACGGTACTTATAACAAAATTTTTAAAATTTGTCTCTGTCTGTCTGTTTGTTCCGGCTAATCTCCGAAACGGCTAAACCAATTTTGACGGGACTTTCACTGGCTTTGATTGCGATTGCACGCGGACGAAATCACGGGGAACAAGTGGTATTTATATACAATCAATTTGTTTCGATGTCCGAGGATATCAAAGTCTCGCCTATTACATTTATTAATCGTTAGTTATCTACTTGATTATTTAATTTATTGAGTATTCCATCGCGATGAAACACACGCTAAATACTTAACGTCAAACACTACTTAACCAAAAACTGAGTTATCATCAGCGTAATCCAATACAGAATGTCGCTAAAAGTTTAGTTTAGATATAAATATCAATATTAAGACAAACCAAAGAACACGTGCACAAGAACAATCCTTGTTATGATCAAAAGGTTAGCAATAACTGATGATGGCGGTCACTGTATATGTGCGAGCGCAACGGTAATATATTAAAGCGGGAGTGAGTAAGATAAGTAATGACGGGTCATTGTACGAAATTCTTCATGTTGGACGACCGGACTTTAAGTAAAAATTAGCTAAAATGGAAGAAAAACAAAAGTCTCTAAAAATACCCTAAAAATATAAAGCCCCTAAAAAATCCCATCGCAACTTATTTACCCCCTAAATGTAAGGGGATAACCCATACGCTCGGAACCCTGATCACATTATTATTATCCTTTTTATTAAAATTTTTGGCTTGGATGCTTGCTTTTTAAGCCTCTCAATATGAAGTGATTATAATCCTAAGTAGCTACACTGCTTCACAATACGTTGATAGGTCACATTCAGTCACATTTCGTAGCTTTTGGAAGATTTTGACGGCAACTTGAGACAGCAGGGTGTGTAAAATGTGTACTTATGGCCTTAAGGCATTTTCTATAAGTCCACCAAGAGCTATGCAGAGAAACGTCATAAAAACATGCGACTATATATACGAAAATATAAATGTAAATACATACATAAAATACGTATAAATGTATGAGTCATATAGGATCCATAGACTTAAAATATACTGGCGTATAGATACCCCGCTACCCCAGCCTATGAAAGAGTTAAATATCGCCCACATTATAACCTCGATATTACTTCAAATAATTAGAACTGGGTACTTCTTGCAATATTAAAAAACTGCACTTTAATTGAGCATAATTACACCGTCATTAAAAGTTCATTAAATGTAATGATAAAATAAAAAAAATAGGGTTAATTAGGGTGCATTCGACACTTAACAAATTTGGTTTTATCATCTTTTTGTGCTTGTTGTATTTTACGATGCAATCTAGCGCTTTTTTGAGGCACTGGTTGCATGTTCATGTTCATGTACCCATTGCCTCGGACAGGCATCCTAAGTATATGAACTAATGTTTATTTAATTTATTATCTACTTTTACTGACATAAATTTTATGACATTTTCAGTGTATTTTTAACAAATGGTCTGCAATGAAAGATTAATTATAATTATCATATCATTAATGTAAGCTTTGTTTATGGTTTTGCTGATATATTCTTAAGTCAAGTCTATAACAAATAAATAAAATTGAAGTGTCTCTTTGTAATGTCGAAATAACTGCTTTTAAAATTAAAACCCTAAATTACACGCAGGCGAAGACGCGGGGACCAGCTAGTTTTCAATATTATTGAATAGTACTTATGCATTTTATATATTACCTTTTATAATGATTTATAATTTTGGTATTACAACTAAATTGAATGAATATAATATTACCCAATGATCCTTCTTGGACGAAATAAATAAAAAATACAAAAATAATAAATAAATAAATATATCAAAAAGGAACAATTTCCTATTATTTTTTGAGTATGTGTCGAGTGAGACTAATATCGATATTTTTATGATAAAAAAACCGCTTCTAAAGGTACAGTTTACCTATACCTTACCTATACCTATGCCGGTAGTTGTTGGGAGCACTAAACTCAAAGTTGTTGACGAATATGTTTACCTGGGACAAATAGTCCGACTACGTAAGTCCAACTTCAACCGAGAGGTCAATCGACGGATTCAAATCGGCTGGGCAGTATTCGGGAGATTACGACATATTTTCTCGTTAGACATACCTCAGAACCTCAAAATTAGATTGTTCAAACAGTGTGTGTTGCCAGTGATGACCTATGGATCTGAGACGTGGTCCTTCACTGCTGGCCGTATGAGAAAGCTCAAAGTCGCTCAGCGAGCTATCGAAAGGGCAATGCTCGGCATTTCTCTGGGTGATGCTATTTGCTGGTGTATGCCGAAGTGGCAATGGGCCGGCCATATACCTCGAAAAACCAACAACCGATGGGGAAAAAAGATTCCCGAGTGGCAGCCTCCTACCGGCAGGTGAAGTGTAGGGCGTCCCCCCACTAGATGGAGTGACGACCTAGTAAGACATGCAGGAAGTCGATGGATTTTCAAAATATTACATCAAAATATTGCTAGTATATTACCGATAATGGTCGATATGATTGGTACGATTTCGTCTTATTTATCAAATCGACGACAGTGTGTAATGTGTTAATATCGATAACATGGTAGGAAATGAAATATGTACTATCATTCTCGTCATAGTACAGAGAAAAGAATTACGGTGTTCCTCAAGGTGTTAGGGCCAGTATTGTTTTTATTATACATAAATGACACTTAACTCTGGCGACAAATCATAAATATCTATTGTATGCGGACAGTGATGTACAAGATACCTTAAATAAAGTATCTGGAATACAAAAAGCAAAATACTTTTAAGCAGACAGAACTTGGCAAACAGGTGGTGTTCACGCCCAAACGCTGGTTTCGGGATTTGACGCCAGAGGGCGCTCGGCTCGGGGCCATACCAGTTTTGACGTTCGGGCGAGCGATGTGGCTGTGGCGAGAGGGCGCGAGCGCAAAAGTCAGTTGCTCGAATACAGTGCTGTCGAGAGCACGTCGTGAAGTCGCCCGGGAAACCTCCATTTTTTAGAGTCGATTTTGTTAGCAAATTGTTGCCACGACGAGGTTTTTTGTTAAGTCTAGAATTAGACGCCGGGTTAACAAATTGTTAGGAAGTTAACATTGATTGCGATCAACGTCTGAATTGTTCTAGAAATAATTGTTGCCACGCGAAACGGAAGTGACCTTTGATCCGAACATTCGGTATTCGTGTTGTGTGTTACGCTTTATAATAAACGAGTGTTAGTGGCGTCTGGAAGTTAGTTAATTGTACGCTAAAGTTAATAGACTGACATAGTGAAGAAGAAAGAAATTGACCGTGAGTGACGCTGCTGGAGATTACCATAATTTGGAGCGGTGCCGGAGTCCTGGTAGCTGCCGACCTCAACGGTCCAGTCAGGTTAATCACACAACAAAAACCGTCACCATACACGCAACACATACACACCTCCTGCCTGACCGAACCTTGAGGCAGTCGTCGCCTCAGATACAGGTAAGTCTTAATACTCTCTATTTGACTAGCCTCCCCATTAAATTGTAGTAGGATAAAACATTTTCCATATAGCTTAGTATTATAGGAAATTCTTCCATATAGCCACTTGGGCTCGAACCCTCTGCTGCTCGTTGAATCTTACGCTCATGGGCCTCGGGAGATTCGACATTGGCAGGGGCAGCTGTAGGCCGTAACAGGTGGTGTATTTGAAAAATATTTTTTTTTATTGTAGGATAAGCATTTAAGCTCTATAGGTTGGTATCTTTATTATTTAAGTATTGCAATGATTCTAAGTCAGCGGTGCTGCCAGTTGATCCTGTGTTTTCGGCACTTGCAACAGAGGAATCAGAATCCAGAAAACAATTTGGGATTGGGAATCAACTAAAAGTATTAGTTGCCCCATTGAAATATACAAATTTATAAAAGATAACTTTAATAGATGTTACAATGAAGCCCTAACAATAATTCAAATAAAAAGTAGAACATTAACGAAGGCAGAAAATAAATGGGTTAATAATAGGACTAAAAAGGCATGTGAAAATAGGGACTATTGGTTTTCTTTGTGGTTAAAAAATACTGATGATAAGATTATTAAACAAAAATATAATAAAATACGAAACCCAACTAACAAACTAATACAAAAAACAAAAAATTGGTACATAAAAAGGGATATATATAATAATAAAAATAACCAGATGAGACTTTGGCAAATACTTAATAAGATCACGGGACGGAAAAATTCTTCCGTCGATAATATAATATTAAATTCATTTGAAAATGAGAAAGTTAAGCCACTTGATATCGCTAATAATTTCGCTGAGGTGTTTCAAAAAAGTGTTTCAAGCATCGTACCTTCTTGTAATCGGCCCCTTTTGCCGATGAACTTGTACAGATCGCCTGTAAACGTAACACTCCGATATCAAAAGGCCACTCCAAACTCAGTAGCTAAAATAATAAAAAACATTCACACGAACAAAGCACCAGGTATAGACAAAATACGAGCAACAGACTTAAAATCTATTACGGACAAAATATCGGTTACCATAGCCAACCTAATAAATGCGTGTATTGAAAAAGGTAAGTACCCTACTGAATTAAAAACCGGAATTGTAAGACCAATACATAAAAAAGGTAAAAAAACGGACTACGACAATTACCGTCCAATAACAATACTGCCTACACTAGATAAAATAATTGAAAAATATATAAGTAAACAAGTAAATAATTTCTATAGTCAACACTCAATTTTAAACAAAAGTCAGTATGGTTTTCAGCAGCATAAAAGTACCACTCAACTGTTATCTACTTTCACTGACGATGTAAACTATTATCTTGATAATAAAAAACATGTTCTAGTTGTTTTTATTGACTATAGTAAAGCGTTCGATACTCTAAGGCATGATTTACTGATTGAAAGACTTGATGAATGTGGACTTCGAGGACCCCTTCTGAATTGGTGCAAAGATTATGTTAAAGAGAGAGCATATAGAGTTAAAGTGGGAAATGCTACAAGTATAAAGCAAACCGTCACCCAAGGTACCGCCCAGGGCTCTGTGCTTGGGCCTTTGCATTACTTGACTTATGTAAATAATGTTGTCAATGTCATTAAAAACTGCAAGATCTATCAGTTTGCAGACGATACCTGCTTATTAGCGGCGGAGAACGACATAAATGTGGCATTACAGAAATTGCAAGAGGATTTCACCAACCTTATGAAATGGTCTCACGATGCAGGACTAATTCTGAATGCCACCAAAACAAAATTGATGTACATTTCGTCCAGTCGAAATAGAGTATCCGTTCCATTAAAACTCATTGCCCACAGCCACCAATGTCTTCATAATAACATGTCTAACCATACTTGTAATTGTAATCATATCGATATAGTAGAACAACAACCTTACCTTGGACTCATAATAGACAGTCGATTTAAATGGACGCACCATATTAATAAAGTGTGTGATAAGTTAAGGGCCATACTTGCCAAATTTTCTATAATTAAATATAAAGTTCCCTATCCTATACTGTTATCCCTTTACAAGGCTCTGGCCGAATCGATAATACATTACGGTTTAAGTAGCTATGGTAGAACCTGTAAATCGCATCTATATAATATCCATGAATTACTGCTTAGAATCATCAAAACAATTGTCCCACCTAAAATCAAACAACAATATAAGGATAACTACAACAAATTATTTAAATTTTGCGGTATTCTGCCTATTGAAGAAAAACTAAAACTTACCTTACTTGTTGAACAGTTCTTTAATACAAAATTGCAAGTCCTACCAATGTATAAACACCAGCTTAGAAGTATATATAACCCTAAATTAATTATAGCTAAAACACATAATATATATGGAGATCATCAAAATAAGATCATTATTCCTAAATTAATTAATAAATTACTAATAAATAATAATAATAAATAACCTTAAAGGAAGATATCAATCCTAAAAATATTAAAAACAAATTAAAAACGTACTTTATGAATCAACTAATATAATAACTAACATAATATAACTAAAACTAATACTATATACTATTTGTATACTATATACTATTATATATGTATACTAATTGTAATATAATTACTATATTTATATTTCAAAAATATAAAAATATTTTTTCCTCTGAACAACCTGTATACTACAACTCATCCTCACGTTATTGTTATAGAAGCGAGCGAACTACCTTCTTACTCTAAATAATATTAAAATGTTTACGCTCAAAAGACGGCGAACTGCAGTGTGCAGAAAAATCTTATATAGGTTTATGTTGCACTGTACTTATGAACTGTGTATAATATGTATTTTTGTTGTTGTAAAATAAAATAAAATAAAAAAAATGTAATAAGATTTATCTTTTGACTATTTTTATACCAGCTTCAATATTGTCTAAAACCTTCAATTTTTCTCTTGTTCCGACCGATTGACTAAGCTTTTACGTGTCTCCCTCAAACACATACTATTATGCGGAATAATTAAAAATTACGCGAGTCAAGGGGCATAGCCGATGACATTTTGTAGAAAGAAAGATTTTTTTTTAAAAAACACGTTACCCCCACACTAGGATTTTCTCCTGTATCGTGAAGGCAGTTTACAAACACAAATTGCACAAGGACAAACATCCAGACCCGGAACAATTATTTGCAGGCCATACAAATACTTGTTCCGTGCGGGATTCCAACCCGCGGCCCCCAGCGCAGCAATTCATTGTTAAGCCACTGCGCCGCGGAGCCGCCTATCAATTTGGCCCCAGACTAAGGATTTAATGGCGTGTTCAGTTTTATCTACGACAACATTGACATTTAAAATGAATGTCACCTAAGATGTCACAATAGAATCAGTTATCTATTAGTCAAAGTATTTTAGCAAACATAGTATCTACAAAATACTAAGATACTAAACAAAGGATATTTAAATACAAGGTACGAAATGAAGTTAATAATAAAAGAAGTTATAGTTACAAGATGTAAATACGTATTTTGTATCTTGTATCTTAGATAAGTTACATCTCTGTATGCGGAAGATATCTCCATAATTGTAACATCCCACAAAAATAGTAGTTCATTAGATAATCATGAAAAGGAAATAAATGACACAATCGACACTATGTATATTTTTAAATAGTTTGCTTGCAACAAACAAATTAAAAATATAAATTAAAAAAATGAAAATAAACAAATCAAATGAACCATATAGGATACGTATATAGATTAAATATACGTATCATATCGGGCATATATTGAATTTATACTACGATATGATATAATAAAGTGGAGGCGTACTTGTATATATAGAGATCAGTGATGTGGAGTAATAGCAAACGATGTGTTATTTATTTCGATAGTTATATAATATACACTTCTAATGTATTTATAATTTTGCCTAAGCCAGCCTAAACATACCGATATTATGAACTACTGCTGGGTGAAATTGTTGATAAAAGCTCTCAAAAACTTAATTCGCATCAGCGTATTGTGAAAAATTTGGTGAATCAAATCAAATACACATCAGAATAGCCTGTATGGCGGAAGATCTTTGCCTATCTTTTTTGGCAAATCGATTCGACAACCAATAACAATACAGTAATCTATAGTGATGAAACTCGAGTGAATTTTTTTCACTCGAGTAACTTGCCAGTGATAGCCTAATCACTCGAGTGCCACTCGAATGAAGATAAAACACGAGTGACTTTTTTTCACTCGAGTTACTCGCCTGTCAAAAACTAATAACACCATTGTTTTGCACGCTTTGTAAAGTTTATAAGTCTTGACAAATAATTTTGTTTAGAACTTGAGATTTTTTTTGTTTCTGCTTAGTAAGCGATGCATTAGTTCTTGCAAGCAACTGTAGTTCTGTAAACACCGTCTCATTGATGTAGAATTAGAATCGGCAGACGTGGAAACAGAACTCTCACCTTCAGAAGTTTAAGAACACGCATGATATGAACTTGACTCACCCCTAATATCCTTATACTGAATCTGATGTTTATTCTCCATATTATAAAGAATTATGAAGGAAGTTTTCCCAAAGTATTTGTAGCTTTCTTGCACAAATTAAAAATACCTGATTTTGTTAAACATTTCTGTCGTAAAAAGTTTAAAAAAAGCTATCTACCACTAATTTCAACACGTACTAATAGCAAACAGTTTTAAATAAACATATTACTAAAAACAAACAACTAACTCAAACAAATTCGTACTTAATTTCAAATGGAATATACATCGCCTAAATCTGTCTTTACTTGAATTTCTCACTCGAGTAGGTACAATCTACTGGAGTGGTTCGAGTCATTCGAGTTGACTCGAGTCACTCGTAGTCCGAGTAAACTCGTAAGACTCGAGTGAAACACGGCTCGAGTCGCATCACTCGTAATCTATGATGATAATATTGTATTTGTAAAAAATGACAGTTTAGGGTTATAAGATTTTATTAAAAATGATTATGGTATCAAGACTTTATATCACTTACTTATTTTTGATTACATTTCTGTTTAACGATGAATGTTCTGCGGGAGAATACAATCTTTTTGGAGAAGCAGGTCAAGCATATGCCATTGAAATAATTTTGGGGAACCCTGGCCAAAAGGTAAACATTCCATTTAGGACAATTTGTTTGTTTTGCCTCAGTTGAATTAACATTTAAATGTAGTAAACTGATATTTTTTTTATGAATTAGTACACGTGCTTGTTTCTATTTAGTTTGGAATTAGTTTATAAAAAGGTCTTGTGGATTTTTTATAAAATATTTTTTTTAATTTCATATCCCTTCAAATATATTTTTATTCTGTTTCAGTTAAATGTTATAGTGGATACAGGGAGCGCTACATTAGCAGTAGCATCGTATCCACGGCCAGATAGTAATATATATTTTCATACAGAAAACTCAACTACCATTTATAAAAATGGAAAAGAGGTTTGTGTCACTATAGTTACTAATTAATAAAACTCATATGTGTTGCGCAATGTTGTAGTTGTTTTACGGTAATAATTTAATAATTATTGCAATGTGGGATTTTAACAGCTTTTAGAGGACAGTCCAGCAGAATGTGGGAATGTTGGGCGCCTTATTGTTTGTACTTGAAATTACAGTAGAATCTGTTTTCTACAGCATCAGCTATAATGGTTAAACATATTCACCAATGTAGATGCAAACTCAAGTTTAGCTTGCATACAAATTATAAAGAAATCACATTTGTTTAGTATGACTATGATTTGTTAAGAGTGATGCATTCAAAAATATTTCACTAACCCTGCTTGCTCCTCTCCCGATGGTGTTGAGTTTTTGTGCTTTAGTTTGGTTATGACACTATGAATATACTTACTTACTTACTTATCTTCACGCACAATCCCTGACGGGGTAGCCAGAGAGAACAGATCGCCAAGTGTCATGATCCTTACAAACCTCTTTCGCTTCTTTCAGATTCATTATCTTCTTCATGCATGCATGTCTAGGTATCCGAGTACTTTTGACCCTACCCTCCTCGAGCAATTTGCTCACATGGTCTTCGAAAGTTAGTCTCGGTCTACCTCGACACCTTTTAATATTAACTTTCACGCTATATATTTTCTTCACCATTCGGTCTTCACTCATTCGCTCAACGTGCCCAAACCACCAAAGCACGCCCTTATCAATTTTTGTGATAAGGTCATCTTTCAAACCTGCCATATTGCGAATCTCTTCGTTTTGCTTTCGGTCGGCCATGGTAACACCGCACATTTTACGAAGAGATCGCATCTCCACTGCATTCAACTTACTTTTATGCTTCTTCTGGCATACCCAGGTTTCGCTGCCATATAACAAAGTCGGTACCAACACTGCGTTATGTATTGCAAGGCGTGCACTCTTCGCTACGCCTTGCCTTTTGACTAACGCAGTCCGGGCACCATTGACTTTGTTCCCGGCAGCGACACGCCTGTCCACATCTAAATCGCATCTTCCATCCCGGCTAAAAGCACTCCCCAAGTATACAATTTCATTTACCTGTTCTAGACATTCCTGATTTACCCATATTTCACACTTCGTTCTCTCTTCGTCCCTTTCAAATACCAGAACCTTAGTTTTATTAGCATTCAAACGGAGACCTTTAATTTCACATTCCTCTTTCATACACGTGACTAATGCCTGCAGTTCTGCCTCTGATGGTGCAATAAGCACTGCATCATCAGCATACAGCAGACAATTTACTTTAATGTCACCCAATTTCACACCCAAACAACTATCTTTCAGCTTCTGTAAACAGCTGTCGAGATACAGTATGAACAGCCAGGAAGACATGACACAACCCTGCTTTACGCCCGTTTGGACGTTAAACATGGGTGACAGGTCATGCCCTACCCGCACACAGGCTTTACAGTCACAGTAAAGAGACTGCACAGCCCTTAGCAATCGACCATTCACACCATACCCCGGCAACAGTTCCCACATTTTCTTCCTTACAACCTTATCAAATGCTTTCTCAAGATCCACAAAAGCACAGAAAATCTTCTGGTTAGCAGCCAGTAGCTTTTCCGTGATCATGCGGAGAGAAAACATTTGATCCGTGCATCCTCTTCCAGGTCTAAATCCGCATTGTGCCTCCCATAGAAATCTTTCCGATTTCTCTTGCATCCTACGTGTCAAAACCTTCGAGTAAACTTTACTTGCTAAACTGGTCAAGCTGATCGCCCGATAGCACCCGCAGTCAAAATGTGAACCTTTACCTTTATATAAAGGCACAATGACTGCGGATCGCCAATCATCCGGGACATCCCCCGTCCGCCAGCACAAATTGCACAACAGATGAAAGCTGTCCCAGACGCCCACCATACTTGACCATTTCAGCAGTAACTCTGTCTAGTCCCGCAGCCTTACCACATTTCAAACTTCGAATCGCACGTTCAATCTCTTTCATACTAATGACCTCAGTGTCATCGAGGTCCGGGTCTGGCGTACCAGTCACGGCGTCATCCCCGGATCCCTCACTAAGATCATCACACGCATACATTTCTCTATAAAATTCGCTCCATCGCTGCATGACGTCCGATTTTTCTGAGAGGACGTCATTAGTTCTCGAAAGCACTTTGTTCATTCTTAAGGCCGTCGCACCACTTCGGGTCCTTCCAACCTCTTTCCAGAAGAGTTTGGAGTTCTCCTTAAAGTTGTGTGACAACCTTTCGTCCGCTTCCATTCTACACCTTTCACGCACTTCCTCAATCAATGCTTTCGTGTGAACTTTCTGCAGCTTATATCTTTCTTTCATCTTCTCTCTCATATCCTTATCATTACTAGAGGCCAAGTAGTCTAACCATGCTTTCTTCTTCTTCTTTACAGCTTCTTTCACTTTATCATTCCACCATGCATCTCTTCTTTTACTACTGCCTCTTTTTATTGTTCCACACACTTCTTCCGCTGCACTTACCATTCCATCCCTAAGGTTCTGCCATGTTCTTTCTACACATTCTTTTCTGCCATCGATGGTGTCAAGCTTTTCGGCTACCCTCGCATGATATTTGTCCCTAGTATCCGCCTCCTGAAGCTTCCAGCTTCGGATGCGACAGACCGACTGTGGTTCTGTTACTGCCGTCCGGTAGCGTCAACCCGCGAACAGACCCCTAAATCTAGTTATCACTAGATAGTGATCCGTTCCCAGGTCAGCACCCCTGAACACTCGCGTATCCATCACCTGTTTTCGCAGTCGGTTATCCACCAGGAACAAATCGATCATACTTCTCTCATTCTTTCGTTCTCTAGTATACATATGGATTTTCTTGTGATTAAACATAGTGTTTGTCACAAGAAGACCCTTTTCCTTGCACACCGCCAGTATAAGCTTGCCAGCATCATTAACCCTTTTATCGCCAAACTTTCCAAGTACCGACTCGTACCCTGGTCGAGCGGTACCAACCCATCCATTCAAATCACCACATACAACAATTCTTTCGTTTCCCCTAGCGAAATCTAGAACTTCTCTTACATTCTCCCAAAACTCCTCCAGCTCAGCCCTGGACGACGAAGCTACCGGCGCATAAACAGCCAAAAGGAATAACTTCGTCAGTCCCAATTTAAAGCGAACCCAGAGAAGTCTTGAGTTCACAACCTTATATTCAGTCATAACATCGACCAACCGAGAAGACAGCAGCACCCCCACTCCCTGGCAGGCGCTATCGCTCTCCGGGACTCCGGACCATAGAGCTAACGCCCCGCCAGGGAGCTCTTCAGTACCACTGCCCTTCCGTTTGGTCTCCGACATACAGACGACATCTAATTCTCTTTCTTTCATTATTTCAATCAACTCATTCATCTTATCTCTCATGCCTCCTCTAACATTCCACGTGCCAACTCTGCACTCTATCCTCCACCTTCCGCCGTGTCGGGCTGTGCGTGACGGGTGGCGGTCCCCATCGCCGCTTTGCACGCTGCATTCCACACCAACGGGGACGAGCTGGTGTGCGTCGCCTTGGGGGGACGCCCTAACCCTCGTTGGCATGGGTGCGCAGCTAGTAGAATTGCAGCCCTGAAAAGGGCTGGCAGGGGTCACGACGAGCACGCTTCTACAATGACCCACTATGAATATGATTATGTTTAATCTTTACAATGCTGTCTGCATACAGTTCTTACTGTCAATCAAAAATCAATCAGAAGTAAACACAAAATTACAGTTATTAACATGCCATCGGTCGTGCTCTTTTTTATTACATTGTTGGTCGCGGGGTGACTTTAGAAACCTTAACTTTAAATGTCAGAAGAGTTGTTTAGGGTTAATTTGAATTGTAAATGAAACCAAAATTTTTATTCTTATTCTCTATAACTAATGAAAAAATTATCATAAGAAAAAAGTACAATTTTTGTAGTCATTTTGACAGTACTTAGGAAATACTAAAAAAAATAACAAAATTCAATCTTTTTCTTCTAAAACTAAACAAAACTAACAAAAATGAAATCCTTTCTCCATTAATAAAAAAAAATCAACCTTTAGAAATCAAAAAGAAATAAAAATAATCAGTTCTCATTTCTTTCCTCGACACAACTAACACAAATAGTGGATGAGTGTCTTGGATGTTTTGCCGACGAGACACACTTGATGTGGAGTATTTTCTGTCAATTTTTCGTGGGAAATAGGCACATCTTTTTCTTGACATCTGGCCCTGATTTTAGGGTTCCATTGGTAGCACATTATCTCCAGTGAAACACTTTATATGCGAGCGGAGTGATCATGGAAGAGTTTTTATTATACTCCAATATTTCAGATAATCTTTACAAAGCGAAACTGATATTGTTTTCAGAAACACTTTTCTGCTTATGCTGTCATCTGGTTGATTGCATGTCCTTTTCCTCCTTTCGTAATATTATAAAATTCTATGATTTGGGGCTTTTTTTTAAACTGTTTCCAGATTTACTGCTGCATTGTGGTGCATCGACGACAGTAGTATAACAACTTTATTTTTTTTGAAGCATAAGAGACCAAAGTATTATGATCATTTCCAAAAGCAATGAGGGAGAAAAAAATCTCTATTTTAGCTTTTAGTTCAATAGGGATCTTAGGCTTATTTTGCCTCATGGTGGCAACAATAGTAAGCTTGTGGTCTCTTAGCAAATCTTTAGCGAACGATACACTTGTGAACCTGTTATCAACGGTTATGTTGTGGTTTGTTCCTGAAATTGGCACTATAAGTCGTTTTATAAGAGCGGAACTCTAAAATAAAAGCAGCCCAAGTATATATTTTATTGTATATATAGCCCAAGTATATATACAATAAAAGTAGATTGGCCTCCTTTGAAGGTTAGCTGTTTTTTTTGTCTGTTCATCTTTTTTTTGTTATAGATATAATTTTTGGGGAAATAGTTATGCCTATAATGTAAAAAAAGCATTTATAAGAGAACAGACACAAGCTAGTAGTACCACTTACTCGACTCCATCGAGTCAGTAATTCATTCTGGGGCAATGTATACGCATTTACAACAAAATTCCAGAAAATATACAAAATTTGACCGGCTCAAAGTTCAAAAACTTTATTAAACTAAGTTTGTATAAAAAGGGTTATTATAATATTAAGGAATTTACGGATGATAATAACCCCTGGAAATGAGGTGATCGCTACCAAGCTATTTCTAATTTGTTGTGTTGTTAATGTGACATGATTGTAAGCTGTTATTTTAAAAAAAAGTCGCACTGGGTTTCTTGCTGGTTCTTCCCAGGACAGAGGTTTTTTTCTAAACCAGTGGTAATTAAACAAAAGAGTGACTTTCAATAAGTATTATTTATAATCTTCTTCTATATTAAATAAAAAAGTTTCTGTTTCTGTTAATACAAAACTACAGATTGTTGAGCATAGCGTTAGAAATCTGGCTGTAAAACTTTTTAATAGACTACCTAATGCCCTAAAAACCATAAATAATGTTAAAATTTTTAAACAAAGGTTAAAATCTTTTTTATTGGAAAAATGTTTCTATTCAGTGAAGTTGTAGACATTTTTAGTAAACACGTATAATGTTAATTAATTACATTTAATATTTTATGTTACAATTAAGTTTTCCCACACAACATATATTGTTTTTGGAATAAATGACTATGACTATGATGACTATGACTATGGGCGACAAACAAGCACACAGTCCACTTGGTAGTAAGTGGATGCTATGGCTATGGTTGTTGTTACCCTAAGGACTAAGATGGATTGCCTCATTACCAGTAAAAAAGGACTCTGGTTCTCTACACTCAATACATGAAACAAAGCAGCCTTCTTCTGCTATTTCATGCTGGTATTCTGTGATAGCGTAGTTCTACCCCAGTTGAACCAAATCATTCGGGCTGCAGCTATGTATAGCTATTATATCTGCAGCATGGCTATACCACGTAATTATCTTTCATTCTTTCTTTTTAGTGTAAAGTTTTTTCATGTGACCAGTCAGTAAAACTGTTATGATTTGTTTGTTGTTCATTGTGTCTTTTCCACTAGTCCACCGCTGAAAATTGGCAATTCAAAGAATGCACCATTTGCAACCATATACATCATACTGGGCATACATGTTGTTTTTTTTTTAAATTGAGACTTACTAAGATACAAGTAGTACCTAAGTACTAAATTATGAAAACAAGAGTGAATCTTTAAAGTATATAACACGTATATATACACATACAATACACTTCAAAGTAAGTACACACTTTAATCTTCTTTATATATAAAAATTACGTGTCACATTGTTTGTCCGCGATGAACTCCTAAACAACTGAACTGATTTCAATGAAATTTTGCACACTGTGTGCAGTTTGGTCCAACTTGAGAGATAGGATAGTTTTTATCCCGATAAGTGATCCTTAACATTTTTTATTAGGAATTTAAGGATTTTTTATATGAAGGGTCGACGAAAAAGGCAGAACAACATCTGCCTAGCCAGCTAGTTGTAAATAAAACATACAAATAATTCTTAATTACATTCTCAGGTTCAAGCCAAGTATTCACAAGGTGCATGGGTGGGAAAGCTGGTGTCAGATCTTGTTCACTTTCCATCATTACCATCAGTTCCTGAAGTTCGGTGTGATATTGCACTCATCACCAAGAGTAATAAGTTCTTTATGAATGGTTCAGGGTGGCAGGTACATACTATTTATAAATATCTATCGTTTTCATTATAGCAAAAGTCTACTGCATAACATATTTATTCTCATAAGGGGGATATTTTCCACAGATGCCATGTTTGACAAAGAGGTTGGCAATCGGTTTTATATTATTTTAAGTTGTTGTCAGGAAAATGCTACCGTTCTTTTCCTGTTTTTTTTCCTATTGTCACCCCTTACAAAACCAACGGGATAATAATATACTCCAGACCCAATTTTGGTGATGGCGGCCGGTTTCAACGGAGATTGCCCATCTGCGCAAGACAAAATTATAGTCCCCGATTGTGCATTCAATAAAGATTGGACCTAGAAGCACAGGTGCAATCTCTATTCCCTCACTCTCGTGTTCGTCCGATGGGACGGTAAACTATCACGATTGGGGAGAGATCAGGCGCAAGACCAACGGATTTACGAGCTTTCCAAGGCGGGGGGGGGGGGGGGGGGGAGTGAAACACCGCCAACTTCCCGGGTTGACTGCTACTGAGAATTTCTTGAGACAAAAACTTAAAAGTAACCCGAGATTAATGTAGCTAAAAAAAATGAAATTTGCAATGTAATACATTCTTTGCAATTAATATATTATTATTAATCCCAGTTATTTGACACCGTATTAAAACAGTTAATTGAGACTTATTTTTATAAATTAATTAGGATAAATCTTACACAGTCTTGTCAAAATCATGATTACCTCCGAAGTTCGGTAAAAGTTACATTTGCCCCATATCAGGGGTTAATGCAACTATCACTTTTAGCAGTTTACTTATAAAATATATAATCATATAACTGACAGAATATGTTCTTGAAACAATCATAATAACAATTTTAAGTAATAAGTGATTAAGAGTACTTGGAATACTCTATAAATACCCCAATGATTTTAAGTATACAACAAAGTGGGATGGTATAATTTTCTTTAAAAATTTTGGCAAAATAAAAAGTGGGGCTATTGTAGGTATTTCCTATAAAATAGTATTGGGGATATCGTCTATACTATAATATAATAAAGCGGAAGAGTGTTTTTTGTTTGTTTAAACGCGCTAATCTCTGGAACTACCAGTCCGATTTGAAAAATTCCTTTTGTATATTATAGCCAGATTCATGTGGAATAGTATAGGCTATATAGAATTAAGCTATATTACTCAGCTAGCCTTAAATATGGATATTTGTTAAGCAAGTCAGAAGAAAAAGCACTCCCGAAATGATTTATCAGCGTACGCCGGTGTTATCGTTAGGGATACGTAAATACAATGTTCTAGAAAAATATAGATTACTCCGTCTAAAAAAAAGTCCGCGATACCATATGTCTAATTCCTATACATAAGCCATAATTTGGTATTTTGTGACAAAAAATATTGAACATTTAAAAGTGATTTATGAGCGTTATTATTAGGCATGGCCTATTTATCCTTACGAACGAACTTCATCATCTACTTTTACTTTTACTTCATCATCTACTGTTACTTCATCATCAAGACAATTTTATGAAGATAAACTTTGTTCTTTATACCATGTTATTTGGACGCATAGTTTAATAGATAATGTAAAATTAAAATAATTCAATACTTGGCTGGGCGCGCGAACGACGCTTAAACCCTAGCCGTTATAAATTGCTTGAACTAGGTCATGTCGCGCACCTCGGATACGTGATAACGCGGGTGAAACCGTGGGGCCAGCTAGTACCTCATAAATGTGCTGTATCGATAACCGATTTTTTTTTTAATTAATATGGACTAAGTTGTAAAAAAGTCCTTTTGAATAATAAAATTGTTTATTTAAATCTCTTTACTATTTTCCAGGTTTTAAAATCAACAGCCGTTTAAACTTAAATTTGGGAAGTTTTCTTATATTTTTTATAATTTGAAAGTTTCTGCTTAAATTGTACATATAAATACATATTCCGTAAATGGATCACAAGCTTTTTTCCTTTCGACCTCGACGCTTTGAGCTTTTTTCAGTGATAATTTTTTTCTTGGAGAAACCTTTGCGCTAATAGTTACATAGAATTTCATTTTTTAATGGGGTAACAATACCGTTTCTTCGTACATAATCCGCAATCAATTATTTTATTTGTTTTCGTGTTAGTGGATAAACCGGTTTTTCCATAACATGAACTAAAGAAGCGAGATGTTCTTCTACTCGTATCTCTAACTACTAATAGATGACACTTATTCAAAAAGCTTAAGGAAGATTAAGTAGTTATAATTAACCCAGTTACAATAACCTCAGGTCACGTAACTGTTCTTTTTTGGCATGACCCAGTGGGATTTAAACATTAGATCTCTTGAACAGCAGTCACGTTTGTGACCACTAAACCAACGAGGCAGTCGTGGGATAATTTTATGGTAGTTGATTCTCTTAGGCTAAAATAATAATTTAACACAATTTTGTGAAACTATATTATATTTATTTTTATTTTAGGGTCTTCTTGGTTTGGCCTACTTGCCAGTTGGGGCATGGGGAGAGAACGTAATAGTGGGTTCCTGGTTGGATTCTGTGGACCATATGCTCAACAAACCAATGTCATTTGAATTAAAACTTTGTGGCGCACAGGGTCCTACCAATGCGACGCATTATGGCAATTTAAGAGTGTTAGGTACGTAACCATGTGATTTATAATGCATTCGCAATCTCAATTTTTTATTTTTAAATTTATAGACGCACAGCATGAGTGTTGCTATTATAATACTCGTATCTACAGGTACCACCGTGTCGTACAATACAATATTCACTTTTGTAACAATGATATTACGTTTGTATGTAACTGTGGAGTGACGACAGCTCCGCCACATCACCATTTATACATTTTTTAACATTTTTTTACTGAACATCACCTGTCTGATGAACAGTGAACAGTGTAACTACATATAATAATGTTAAATTTCTAAAAGCTACAACTAGCACAATAAATGATTTCTTCTATTCTATTCCATAAAAAAGTGTAGTGCAGATTATGATTAATTTAACGATGGTAGAGCCACGCAGCAGCTTTTGCTGTTGCACGTATGGGCCGGCTCGAGCCGGGTTGGTACCGGCGTGAAGTAGAAGCTCTGCTTCTGCGTTTCGTCTGGTGAGTGCAGGTGGCCGGTGACCCAAAAAAAAACCAGCACCCCTGGAGAATCCCTCGCTGAGCATCCACGACCATGTTATTCCAGTCCTGAGCGTGCGTGCTTAGGCTGCCCCGCGTATTCTGGGAAGTGGGGGGGGGGGGGGGGGGGAGAAAAATTCCGCTCAAAAACATAACTGCTCGGGGCATACTGAGCAACAATACCAAGGCGACCCCTGCCACGCTATCCGTGAATTTCTGCAATATCAGGAGTCTTCACTCGAACCTAAACGCCGTCCACTACCATCTCGAGACGGAGCCTCGGGCTGGAGTTTGCGTGAATGTCAGAGAGGACATCTGTTCTCGACGCCTCGGCGGTCTTGAAGGTTCGGATTGTCCATCCTTTTGCTACGCGTAGACAGCGACGACCATCCGCGCGTCCACGGGTGCCTCGATAGGTCCCATAGCGGTAATGCCGAAACAGACCGACTCATCGACCACGTCCAAATGGCTACAGATTCCTTGCTACAACTGGTCCCATCCGCAGAGATCGTGATCCTTGGCGATTTTAACGCCCATCACGCCGAATGGCTCGGTTCACGTTTAACCGATCATGCGGGGAGATCTTTTTATGACTTTGCTTTGGCATATGGTCTGACACAACTGGTTACTTTGCCTACGCGGATTCCAGATGTGGAGGATTATACACCTTCCCTGTTGGACCTTCTGCTGACCTTTCCATCCGGACAGATATCAGGTTTCCGTCGATACCCTCTCGGCTCTTCGGACTATTGTCTGATCCGGAGTGTGGTGCCAATCACTCTCCCCTCGCGGTTGCGTTCTGCAGGTTGCCGCCGTGTTTGGCATTACAGGTCGGCGGATTGGGACGGAATGCGGTCTTTCTTTGCATCCTACCCATGGGGGCAGGTTTGCTTCTCGCCGGATGATCCCAGCGCTGTTGCTGACTCTGTCACTGATGTAGTGCTACAGGGAATGGAACTATTTATTCCATCATCTGTGGTACCCATCGGAGGCAGATCCCAGCCTTGGTTTGGTACGCAGTAAGCAGGAGTGTTATCAAGCCTGGGCTGCGGCTTCGGCGATGAATCGGGATGTAACCACCAGCACACTTAAAAAGAAGTATTACTTCGCCTCCAGGTCCTTCAAAAGAGTTATTGCCAAGACAAAGTCAGAGCACATAGGCAGAATTGGCGAGAAACTAGTTCGCCTTTCTTCGGGAACCCGTGCATTCTGGTCTCTCGCCAAGGCTGTCCAAGGGAACTTCTGTCAGCCATCTCTGCCATCTCTGCACAGGGTGGACGACTCACTGGCCCAAGATGCAAAAGACAAAGCCGACCTTTTAGGCTCCCTTTTTGCGTCCAACTCGACTCTTGATGACGGGGGAAAAACACCGCCGACCATCCCGCGGTGTGAGTGCTCCATGCCGGATGTGCTGTTCTCACAGCGCTCGGTTCGCAAAGCACTCGAAAAGCAAAGAGTGGGCCTGACGGAATCCCCCCAATTGTGCTGAGGACGTGTGCTCCGGAGTTGGCACCGGTCCTAACGCGTCTTTTCCGGTACTCTTACTCCCAAGGCGTAGTCCCGAATCCATGGAAGACAGCTTTTGTCCACCCGATCCCTAAAAAAGGCGACCGCTCAGACCCGTCCAACTATAGGCCTATCGCGATCACCTCCTTGTTCTCCAAAATAATGGAATCCATTATTAACTGCCAGCTCATGCGGTACCTTGAGGATCACCAGCTGATTAGTGAGCGCCAATACGATTTTCGTCGGGGTCGATCAGCTGGTGATCTTCTGGTCTATCTGACCCATAGATGGGCGGAGGCAGTAGAGTCCAAGGGCGAGGCGTTGGCCGTTAGTTTGTACATTGCGAAGGCCTTTGATCGGGTTTGGCACAAAGCGCTTCTTTCGAAGCTCCCTTCCTATGGGCTTCCCGAGAAATTGTGCGATTGGATCACCAGCTTCCTGCTGCAGATCGGAGCATCAAAGTCGTTGTAGACGGTGCATGCTCCGACTACAAGCCTATCAACGCTGGTGTTCCACAAGGCTGTGTGCTATCACCAACGCTGTTTCTTCTGCATATCAATGATATGTTGCTAACTGGTAACATTCATTGTGCTATGCGGATGACAGCACTGGTGATGCTTTATACACCGGCCGTGCCAATATTTCTCTGAAAAACGTCGCTGAGTACCGGAATAAACTTGTGTCTGAAGTCGAGTCTTTGCTGAACAAAGTCTCAGATTGGGGGCGACTAAATTTAGTCCAGTTTAATCCTCAGAAGACACAAGTTTGCGCGTTTACCGCTAAAAAGAACCCCTTTGTCGTATCTCCTCAGTTTCAAGGCACTCCCCTTCTTGCCTCAGCCAGTATCGGAATCCTCGGAGTCGACATATCGAGTGACGTGCAGTTTCGTGGTCATTTGAAAGAGAAGGCCAAATTAGCCTCTAAAAAGCTTGGCGTGCTCAGCAGAGCGGGACAGTATTTCATGCCGGCACACCGCCTGCAACTTTACAAGGCGCAGGTTCGGCCTCACATGGAATACTGTTCCCATCTCTGGGCAGGGGCTCCCCAGTGCCAGCTTCTTCCACTTGACCGCATCCAGCGCAGAGCGGCTCGAATTGTCGACGACCGAGTCCTTTCCGATCGGCTCGATTCATTGGCTTTGCGAAGAGATGTTGCATCCCTTTGCATTTTCTTTCGCATCTACCACGGGGAGTGCTCTGAGGAATTGTTCGGATTAATCCAAGCCACCAAATTTCACGAATGCACATCGCGGCAGAACTCCCGATACCATCCACACCATCTGGATGATTGGCGGTCCACCACTGTGCGATTTAGAAGATGTTTTCTTTCTCGCACGACTTCCTTGTGGAATCGATTACCATCAGCGATTTTTCCGGACCGATACGACTTAGGGACCTTCAAGAAAAGAGCGTATTCCTTTTTAAAGGGCCGGCAACGCATGTGCAATTCCCTCCCTGGTGTTGCAGTTGTTCATGGGCGGTGGTAGTCACTTACCATCAGGTGAGCCGCATGCTCGTTTGCCCCCTCTCCTATAAAAAAAAAAATGTAAAATGCCTCCACAATATAGGATAAAATCCCTAGTCCCAACTTAAAAAAGTCAATGTTTTCTTTGAGGTGATTGGTCTAAAACTTGTCAGGGCCACATTATTTACGGTCCGCCACTAGATGGAGTGACCTGCTAAGATATCCAGGAAGTCTATTGGCCTAATACTCAAACGAACCTCAAATTGAAGACGTTAAGTCTCGTGCTGTCTCTGTTACTTTAAGTCAAAGTTACTTTGACACTATGAGACTTAACGACATCTTATAATCGAGTAGCGTTTATGTATTTGGCCATATGCATGTCATCATTGTTTTTCATTCTTTCAATCATTTTTCATAGTTGCCCCGTTGTTTTATTAATTTGATTTCTTATCAGGAGGATGTTGCTGCCCATTTCCTGTTCTAGTTTTCCTCTGTCACCTCTTATGACACCCTCGAGGATGATACGAAGTAGTGGATTCGCTTACGCCGCCACTACACAACAAAGAGGATATTAATTAAATATTTATCTTGTTTTATTCAGATGTTTGAAAGATTATTTTTAAATGCCGAAGCATAAATCTGTTATTTTTATGCTTACAGATGACCAAGAAATAGTAAAAGATAAAGATGTTATGTTCCGTACACCTATCCTTCGTAAACATTGGTTTGTAGTAGGCGTTTTATCCATTCGAGTACTTACTGATGCCACAGTGCCTTTGATTGCTTCAAATATGTCCAATGTGGGGAATGTTTCAAAAAGTACAAATGTAACAAATGAAAAAATACTGTATGAAATTAATGAAGACACTTGTCAAAGACTGAATGACCAAAAGAGTATAGTGGACAGTGGTACAACTAATATAAGATTGCCAGATGAAATATTTAGTCAGGTATGAAATTTTTCATTCACTATATCTTCTTGCTCAAATGAAAAAAATAAATTAGTGCTGGATAAGGTGATGTTGGACGCGTGGTATAGTGGTGTGGGCACAACCACAAACAGGAGATGGGCAGCAACATCTTCCTGATAGCATCTCAACATAATAACTATTGCAGATATCCAACCTATGAAACAATATATTGGGAAAGCCTATGTTCAGTAGTAGACTTTAATGATTGTAATGAATGCATAAATGAA
Organism: Parnassius mnemosyne; assembly: GCA_963668995.1. Lineage (NCBI taxonomy): Eukaryota > Metazoa > Arthropoda > Insecta > Lepidoptera > Papilionidae > Parnassius > Parnassius mnemosyne. The sequence continues at coordinate 15,994,635 of CAVLGL010000079.1, read as the reverse complement.
TGAAATGAATGTTGTATATTTGGTATTCTTCAGAATTCTAAAACATGGCATGCGTTATGGAACAGAGCTATAGTACTTCACAAATGGTCTTACGTAAATGCTTTAAGCACTCAGTGAGCTATAAAGAGGGTTATTATGATCGTTTTTTTTTCTGCCAGATAAAATATCTAATGAGAAAATTAAATTAATAGTAGCAGGTGTTACTTTATTGAAATTCATTATAGAGCAAGATACTAGGGCCACCAGACGTCACTTATTTTCTGAATATATTTTCATACACTGTTTGTAGCTTCAACATGGTTGTTCGTCATCATCCATCACAGACCATAAAGTCTTTTGTTAAACATAGGCCTCCCCATAGACTGCCCAAAATGCGATCCTGAGCCACCTGGATCCATCGACACTGCAGGTTTCATCAGGAAAACTTTTTTTAGAACCTTTAATCCCTATTGATTATTCATTTGTTCATTCACCTCCTATATGGCTCATCCATTACCACTTCAACTTAATGATTCGGTAGTGCAACTAGCCAATACACATTGAAGTATAATGTACTTACGTACTAGTACAGCTATTTCAAACAAAAACTGTGCTCTACTCTGTGTCGTTGCGCATGTGCCGTAACAGTCTTACCGCGCATGCGCGGTTTTTTATCATAATAGATTATGCGTACATAGGTAGAATGATCAGTAGGTATTTAATTATTGTTTATTTAGAGTACATATGTTATTAACTTATTAAAACGCATTCAATATTTAATAATTTGTCATTTATTTTGCATGATATGAGGTAAGTTAATATGATAATATATAATATTATCACAATAGCATTTTAATTATATTTTTATGTAAATATTTTATAAGATAACTATATAAATTGGAAGGAATCGAATCTAATGAAATATATTTATTTAAATCAAGAACTGGGTCCCCAAAAGCCCTAACCTAAGTTTGCGTGAGGCATGGACACAGAGCTGATACTTTTTATATTATGCCTTATGAATTACTGTGAGAAAACATAGTAAAACTTTAAAAAGTTCTACCATTTCTGTTTACACACGAATTATACGTATATACACTTATTTGTTGTTTTTTGCTGAAAATTAATTTCAATTAATAAAATGTATAAATGTTATTGTAAAAATATGTATTAGGGATTTAATTAAGTGCCTTTAAACAATAGAAGTTTTGTTAATTTTTGCCTTCTTCGTACTATATTTATCCTCTTCCTTAAAATGCAAGGAACAAATTTATGTATGATTTGTTGGTAATCACATCTCTTCTACGATTATTATGGACGAATTAAATCCACTTTTCTCGGTTTTCGTGGTTTGGACGTGGAAACCTAAAAATAAAATAAAAGAATAATCAGCAAATATAAACGTAAGAAATTTAGCCTAATTATAAATACTTCTATTTATTTCTACAAAAAAATTGTGCCTAATATAATCGTCCTACACTTGCTCACAGAAATGTCGTATCTGAACAAATTAATTTCATAATCTATATTCCATGACACAAGTTGGCACCAAAGAAATAACTTTTTAATTATTAATGTATAATGTTTTTTATTATTTAAGTTCTTACTTACCGATGAAAAGTGATTCCTTGGTTTTTACTAACATTTCGTGAATATTTTGTGCAATATCTAAAGAACACACCCCGGCATATTTTATCAAGATATTTTTTTTTTAAATCAACACAACACGTGACAACTCTACAAGCGCCTAGCGAGTGACTGATTAAAGTGCGGTGACATTGCTTCAGTTGAATGGAACAGTGTAACTTAGTGCAGTGTCGCCTCTAGTACGTAGTACATAATAACTCAATGCCAATACACCATTTTATTTTCGCACGCGAACTTAATTTCCTCATCTTCGATGTAATAGTCCTAAATACCAGGGCCACCAGACGTCACTTATTTTCGGACGAATGAAATGTGTAATATTGAGTAATGTTAGTATGATCTTATGTCTACCTGCTAGCTTGGCCAGATTGACGTGATTTAAGATTTTTTTGAGAGCTTTAAAGTCTCGTCTGCATGACTGATTTTTAACGATATTAAACATATCCACATATATATCCAGTCGTCGGTCGTCAGTCGTAAGTGCTACACGCTTTTGTAATGAGTAAATCGGATTATTTCAAAGTACCCACAATGTCCAAATGTGGTATTTGTAAAAAATCATTTACAAAATCTCTTCCCGGATTGGAGTCTAGTAAGTGTGAAAACAATTGTGCATCTTAACACGAAATGCAGTGGCCTGACAAACAAACAAACAAATCGCAGCACTGAAAGCGGCCTCCAGCCTGGAGTGGACTTGCCTTGATTGTCAGCAGGAATCACCGAGACGGAACTCATCTATTGTAATCCCGGAAGAAGACGACGAAGAAGATGATAAACGCGTCTTAATAAACTCCAAAAACTTGCGGAGTTCAATAAGTAAGGAAGTTGAAAAAGCAATAAAAAGTGAAATGCGGGAACTGAATGAGTCTCTGCATCTATATGCATTTAAACAAATCATTAACGTTATAGAAGGAAAAAAATATAGAGCTTACTAATAAGAACAACAATTTGGAAACGCGGGCAGGTGATCTTGAGCAGCAAATGCAAGATAAGGAGCAAGAAAAACTTACAAATTGCATATAAATATCAAATTTCCCTACCAGCCCACAGAAAATGTCAAGAAACTGGTGGAAAGCATTGCTCTGAAACTCCAACAGCCCCTCGAAGGAATAAAAAGTATTCGAAGATTTCCTGGGAAAAAAGACCATCCGGCGAACATAAAGGTAGAATTTCAAGACAAGCTTTCACAAGAGAAATGGATATCAGCAGCAAAATCCACTCAGACTATCGTACCAAATATCTATCCTACAGAAATGAACAGGTATAGTGTCGTGTACATCAGAGAAGCAATGACAAAAAATAATAAAATTATATTGTGGCAGGCGAAGCAGGAGCTAAAAAATAATCAGAATTATAAGTATTAAATGAAACAAATTTTTACGGATTATATCGCGTTTAATTTTAACTTTTTTAATTCTCGACGTTTCGGGTACTTTACAGCACCCATGGTCACGGGGCCAATTCCCCCCCTTCCCCCATCAACATGGTAGCGGAATTGAACAGAAGACTACCCCAGGAGGGTACCAGCACCCCTGGAGAATCCCTCGCTGAGCATCCACGACCAAACTACTCCACTCCTGGGTGTGGGTGCTCAGGCTGCCCCGTGTATTCTTGTGGGGGTCAAATTCCGCTCGCGACTAATACTGCTCGGGGCAAGCGGAATAAGAAAAAGGAGACGAGAGAGGAAGGAGAAGAGAGAATGGGTCACGCTATCCGCGAATTTTTGCAATATCGGGGGACATCATTCCAACCTTAACGCTGTCCATTAACATCTAGAGACGGCGAAGCCGGCCTTGTTTTTTTTTAACCGAGACTCAGGTGTCCTCTCTGGCTGATACTTCATTTCTCTCCTACCCGGGGGGTACAAATTTGAACACTCCTTTGTGCTCCGGGCTGAAGTTTGCGTATACGTCAGAGAGGACATCTGTTTTCGACGCCTCGGCAGTCTTGAAGGTACGGACCTGTCCACCCTATAGCTGCGCGTAGACAGCGACGACCATCCCCGCGTCTACGGGTGCCTCTATAGGTTCCATAGCGGTAATGCGGACACAGACCGACTCATCGACCACGTCCAAATGGCTACAGACTCCGTGCTACAACAGGTCCCATCCGCAGAGATCGTGATACTCGGTGATTTTAACGCCCACCACGCTGAATGGCTTGGTTCCCGTTTAACCGATCATGCGGGTAGATCTGTGTATGACTTTGCCTTGACATATGGTCTAACACAACTGGTTACTTCGCCTACGCGGATCCCAGATGTGGAGGATCATGTACCTTCCCTGTTGGACCTTCTGCTGACCTCTCATCTGGACGGATATCAGGTCTCTGTCGATGGCCCTCTGGGCTCTTCGGACCATTGTCTGATCCGGAGTACGGTGCCACTCACGCTCCCATCGCAGTTGCGATCTGCAGCTTGCCGCCGTGTTTGGCACTATAGGTCGGCCGATTGGGACGCGATGCGGTCTTTTTTTGCATCCTTCCCCCTTGGGGTGGGTTTGCTTCTCGCCTGAAGATCCCAGCGTTGTTGCCGATTCTGTTGCGGATGTGGTATTTCAGGGTATGGAACTTTTTATTCCATCCTCTGTGGTGCCCATCGGAGGAAGATCCCAGCCATGGTTTGGTCGCTCCTGTAAAATAGCATCACGCTATAAGCAGGAGTGCTACCAGGCCTGGGCTGACGCATCAACGTCCCGGGATGTAAACACCAGCGTTCTTAAAAAGAAGTATAATTCCGCCTCCAGGTCCTTCAAAAGTGTCATTGCCAAGGCAAAGTCAGAGCACATCGGCAGAATTGGCGAGAAACTAGTTCGCCTTCCTTCGGGAACACGTGCATTCTGGTATCTCGCCAAGGCTGTCCAAGGGAACGTCTGTCAGCCATCTCCGCCATCTCTACACAGGGTGGACGACTCACTGGCCCATGACACAAAGGAGAAAGTCGATCTACTGGGCTTCTTTTTGCTTCCAACTCAACTCTAGATGACGGGGGGAACACACCGCCGACCATCCCGCGGTGTGAGTGCTCCATGCGGGAAGTGCTATTTATACAGCGCTTGGTGCGTAAAGCACTCCTCTCCATGGACGTCAACAAGTCGAGTGGGCCTGATGGAGTCCCGCCTATTGTGCTGAAGACGTGGGCTCCGGAGTTGGCACCGGTTTTAACGCGTCTTTTTCCGTACTCCTACTCCCTAGGCGTAGTCCCGAACTCATGGAAGACTGCTTTGGTGCACCCGATCCCTAAAAAAGGCGACCGCTCAGATCCGTCCAACTACAGACCTATCGCTATCACCTCCTTGTTCTTCAAAGTAATGGAAACCATTATTAACAGCCAGCTCATGCGGTACCTTGAGGATCACCAGCTGATTAGTGACCGCCAGTACGGTTTCCGTCGAGGTCGCTCAGCTGGTGATCTTCTAGGTTAGCTAACTCATAGATGGGCGGAGGCAGTGGAGTCCAAGGGGGAGGCGTTGGCCGTTAGTTTGGACATAGCGAAGGCTTTCGATCGGGCTTGGCACAAAGACCTTCTTTCGAAGCTGCCTTCCTATGGGCTTCCCGAGAAATTTTGCAATTGGATCACCAGTTTTCTTACAGATCGGAGCATCAAGGTCGTAGTAGACGGTGCATGCTCCGATTACAAGCCCATTAACGATGGTGTTCCACAAGGCTGCGTGCTATCACCAATGCTGTTTCTTCTGCATATCAATGATAAGTTGTAAACCAGTAACATTCATTGCTATGCAGACGACAGCACTGGTGATGCTTTATATACCGGCCGTGCCAATATTTCTCGGGAAAACGTCGCCGAGTGCGGGAACAAACTTGTGTCTGAAGTCGAGAGTTGAACAAAGTATCAGACTGGGGGCGACTAAATCTAGTCCAGTTTAATCCCCAGAAGACACAAGTTTGCGCGTTTACCGCTAAAAAGAATCCCTTTGTCGTATCTCCTCAGTTTCAAGGTACTCCCCTTGTTGCCTCAGCCAGTATCGGTATCCTCGGAGTCGACATATCGAGTGACGTGCAGTTTCGTGGTCACTTGGAAGGGAAGGCCAAATTAGCCTCTAAAAAGCTTGACGTGCTCAACAGAGCGGGACAGTATTTCATGCGGGCACACCGCTTGCAACTTTACAAAGCGCAGGTTCGGCCTCACATGGAATACTGTTCCCATCTCTGGGCAGGGGCTCCCCAGTGCCAGCTCCTTCCACTTGAACGCATCCAGCTGTGCGCTGCGGTTCGAATCGTCGATGACCGAGTTCTTTCCGATCGGCTTGACTCACTGGCACTGCGTAGAGATGTTGCATCTCTGCGTATTTTATCGCATCTACCACGGGGAGTGCTCTGAGGAATTGTTCGGACTAATTCCAGCCGCTTAATTTCACCATCGCACATCGCGACAAACCTCGCGATACCATCCATGTTATCTGGATGATTGGCGGTCCACCACTGTGCGATTTAGAAGAAGTTTTCTCCCTCGCACAACTTCCTTGTGGAATCGATTACCACCAGCGATTTTTCCGGACCGTTACGACTTAGGGACCTTCAAGAAAAGAGCCTCCTCCTTTTTAAAAGGCCGGCAACGCATCTGCGATTCCCTTGGTGTTGCAGTTGTTCATGGGCGGCGGTAGTCACTACCATCCGGTGAGCCGCATGCTCGTTTGCCCCCTCTCCTATAAAAAAAACGGAGGGGGGGGTCTGAGGTGTTTGACGTCCTGATGTCATAGCACCGGCTACCTACAGTTTTTTAATATTAATTTTTGGTTTCTGCGTAAATCGAACCAAAAATTAATATTAAAAATCTGAAGGTAGCCGGGCTAACTATGACATCAGGACGTCAAACACCTCAGTCCCCCCCCGTTACCAAGGGTGCTGGAAAGCACCCGAAACGTTGGGAATTAAAAAAGTAAAAATTTTTTAAAAGTTTCTTTGTATATGGACGGCGTGCGGTGTACCGTAAAACTCAAAAGAGTTTATGTTTACACCTTATTAATTGTTATACTTCCTACTGTCTATGAAATAAATAAATAAATAAATATACGTAAAAATCAGCTGGGAGAATTAACTTGAGGTCAGTAATGTTTTTACGTACTTTGATTACCTGATGCCTGGAAAATGGTCATATGGCCAAGCTACCAGGTAGGCATGCAATCATAGTACATACTAACATTACTCAATATTACACATTTCGTTCGTCCGAAAATAAGGGACGCCTGGTGGCCCTGGGATCTTGGCCTGTTATATCAAAAATGAGAAAACTACGTTCGCGTGCGAAAATAAAATTGTGTAGTGTTAATGGCTGAGCCATATAGGAGGTGAATGGACGGTTGGACCTTTAATCAATAGGGATTAAAGGTCCTAAAAAAGTTTTCCTGATGAAACCTGCAGTGTCGATGAATCCAGGTGGCTCAGGATCGTATTTTGGGCAGTCTATGGGGAGGCCTATGTTTAACAAAAGATTTGATGGTCTGTAATGGATGATGATGAACAACCATGTTGAAGCTACAGCCAGTGTATGCAAAATATATTGATTTCCCTTTGAAAGAAGTCATAATTTTAGTAGCAATAGAAAATCACAATTTGCACTTAGATAAAACTGGAAATTAATATGGGGATAGACGTGTTAACCGAGACTTATATTCCGTTTGCTATTATTTTCAGGTGGTTAGTGAACTTAGGAATGCAGCACGAATGACAAATGTGCTGATATTGGATGAATTTTGGTATCACAGTGAAGTAAGTAATATTTTTTATGAATTTGTTATGATTGGTTATATAATCACAGTGGTAACTTTAATGTCGAACGCTGCGAACAAGATACCACTCCAAACACTTGTACTGCTACTAAGGATTAAAGTTTACCAGGACTCAGTGCGTATGGTAGCATTGCCGTGCGCCTGCTAATATGCGGCAAAGGTCCCTAAGCGGATATATTATTACCCTTTTATCTTCTACGCCTAGGGAGTAGGAGTACGGGAAAATACGTGTAAGAACCGGTGCCAACTTCGGAGCACACGTCTTCTGCAGGGATTCTATTAGGTTCATTTGACTTGTTGATTTCGAGGCAGAGGCGTGCTTTGCGCACCGAGCGCTGTGTATACCTCACATCCGGTATGGAGCACTTACAACTCGGGATGGTCAGGGGTGTGTTCCCCGTCGGCCATTCAGTCATCTTCTCTATCGAACTTCTTTTTTAAAAAATTCTATAGCCTCAAGAAAAATATGTAACAGGAATCCGTATTCTGTTGCGAGGTCCTACTCTGGTTGGTACTACTTCTAATGCGGATGTCCTATAGTCTTTGCGTTGTAGCATGGTGCGTATGACAGCTCACGCCTATGAAGTTTCGTATTATTTTAGATAAACTGTCATATAGATATTATTGTACTTCATGGATGGGTACCGCCATAGATAATACACTATATACCAGGGATAGATGCGCCACTCACATTTCAGTTTCCGAATGGGTGTACCGTGTACGCTAGATGCCGCTGTATTCCTTAGTACAACGCGGCTTGCGGTAGTTACCACATGGTTACCACTAGATGGCGCAGTTTGTCAATGACTATATTGGTAATTATGAACTATGCAGTTTTATTAATAATGTTTGTTTATGCATTCTACCAGATAATTATTGGATATCTCCAATGATTATCTTAAATCTTCAAATAGTAATTTTGCAGATAACATTAACACTAATAAAACTTAACCTATTTCACATAAGATTTTAATATTAATATCAAACACTGAACAGAATTTTAATTATGTATTTATTTTCTTTTATGAATGTTAAAATATTTAATAGCTTTCGTGTTGACATTATCATTTTCACAATCACAAATCAGTAGTTAATAATTTTCCATTTAGCAGCCTGTTAACATTGGTGCATAAACTGTGAACCACCACATTTATTGTTAAATTTAGTAAATAATTATAAAGCCTTAATAATGATATTCACACGAGAGGAACGAAAAGTTGCAAAATATTTTCGTTTTCTGAATTATCGTTTCAATAATATTCGTATTTATTAGAAAGAACTGTCAACCGAATGTGTCAACCATAACCTTAGACCAAAACTGCCATAGATTTAGGTTTTTTTGGCTTTGGATTCTGGGGTTTCGGCTAAATTAACGCCATCTATACAACGCTGAACAAAACTAGCCTACAAGTTTATGTACCTTGTTCACTAGAGGGCAGAACTTTCAATGCATTTTTTATTCTTGTAAATTTGTATGGCAGTTTCATCCCCCTGGGTACCGCCCACTTACGGTAGTGATATGTTACGCTAAACTATGCCATTCCATAACGAACAGACTATTAAAAATCGGTTCTGAAATAAATCGAATATATAAATAAAAATCACGTATATATGTATTGAAATTGGAACTAATCGTTCAACAAATTCTGATTTACAGGAGAAAAAACGCACTTAGACGAATATGCAGTGTTTCCGATGCGTGGACGATAAATTATTCGTTGGTCAGCTCAGGCAAAAAAAAATTATAAATCAAATTGCGCACTGTGTCAAAAAGACTCATAACTCATGGCAGCTAAAATGGCTACGAGAAACCTATTTTTTATTTTTATTTTGATTTGTAAACCAAATTCTCGATTATTTTTACCTTCCGATCCGATATTTAGTCCATTGGACCTAGCAACACTAATACACGTATAGCGAAAGGCACTAACACTCGTACCTTGCAAAGCTGCTGGTGCAGTCAACGCCGTACTGAAAATTACAGATTTTATTTTTAAATTAATACATAGTATAATCTATACATTGAAGTGTCTGTTTGTAATATCAAAATAACAGCCTTTTACTAAATACATATGAAAGTATATACGGTATTTATAACAAAAAGACAAAAATAATTTATAAAATGTTTGTCTGTCTGTCTGTCTGTTTGTTCCGGCTTATACGTAGGTCACTCAATAAGTTTTGAGATATACAAAAAATATTTTAGATACTATTAATATTTATTTTACATCTTTTCAAAATATTCTCCATCATGCTCTATACAAAGTTCCATTCGCCTAAACCAACTCCGAAAACACTTTTGCCAGTCTTGATCTGACAGGTTGGAAATCGCTTCTTCGTAGGCAGCCCCGGCTTCTTCGGCGCTTGAAAAAAACTTGCCTTTTATTTTTTCCTTGACCCTTGGGAACAAAAAGAAATCACAAGGACCTAAGTCAGGGCTGTAAGGTGGGTGACTTAGAGATTCAACACCAGATTCCTCAATAAATGCTTTTGTTCTAAGGGAGGTATGTGAAGAGGCGTTATCGTGATGCAGCATGATTCCCCGAAGCCCGCTCTTTGGTCTTCTCTCCCGCATAGCTTGAGAGTTGACTGACCTACAATTTTCCTGCATTGACGTCAACAAATATCCGCTCGTCGAAATAAAACTAGCCCCTATTTTTTGCCGACGTTGCGAGGTCTTTGCAGTTTTGTCGGTAACTGTCCTTCTGAGTAGACCCATACCGATGATTGCCTTTTATTTTCCGAATCATATTGATAGATCCATGTCTCGTCACCAGTAACGATTTCTGAAACACGCCTAGATGCCTCGTTTTCAAAACGTAGACGCATTTCATGGCACCAATCCACACAAGTCTGTTTTTCGCTTTCGGAGAGCGTACGAGAGATCCATCGACAACAAAGCTTCCTCACTTCAAGATGTTGATGTAGGATGGTATGAATGCTCCCCGAACTAATGTCTATAATCTTTTCGATGTCCATATATGTGATTCGTTCTTCTCGCACCCACATTTCACATTTTCTGACGTTACTGCTGTTTGCGGGGCCCCAGTTCTTTGATCATTTTTAAGATTAATTTTACCCCTTTTGAATTCAGCAAACTACCTAAAAATTGTTGCGCGTGATGGTGCTGAGTCCCCTAATGCTGATTGTAACCGTTGTAAACTTAATGGTTCGGTTAAACCAAATTTAAAATCATAATATATCATAGCGCGCAAATGTTCACGGTTAAGATCCATCGTTTTAAATGAAAAGCGCAGGAAGCGTTGCAGGAAAATTAATAGAAATTTGGTTTATTTAATATTGAGCAATTGGCGTATGGAGTTATTTTTAAATAAATTTGCTTTTTAGCAACATAACACGGATCCGTTCCATTTTTTAATTTCGAGCATCTCAAAACTTACTGAGTGCTGGTAGATAACTGATGTTATAAGGAGTAACACAGGCTACTTTTATTTTAGAAAAAGAATTCGGATTCCGCGCTAAAAATTTCAAAACAATCGAATCGTAATAAATACCAAGTGTGCGAGGTCCGGGAACAACTATTATGTCATAATTTGTATTATTTATTTATTTATTTAGAAAACCAACAGCGTATATAGAAAATATTAACATTAATGTAACAAACTAAAATTATGGCCAATAACAGGTTTCCCTTATATTGTTTGATGGTAGGTGTATTGTTGTTAGAAGAAAAGGAAAAAGAACAATCTAATAGATAAATTATAAGCAAAATTATAAGCAATTCAATGTAATGAAGGTGGTCATAAGTTTACAGATCAGGAGAGATAGTCAGGTAGAATGATATATTACATTACCTTTATATATATATATATATATATATATATATATATATATATATAAACATATAAGATATATATATATATATATATATATATATACATATATATTTACTTATGTATATATACATATTAAATGTTTAAATATATAAACATAATACAAATAATTAATTATAATATATATTAAATAAAATAACTTAAGTACTTATATTTATATTAGTAGCCTCAAAAATACATATAGAAGAAATAGATGAGAGAATATATGATTGTATGTGATTTTAACTTCAACTGCTCTATTTCGTAATAGTTTTCTTGATGTAATCTTTAAACGTAAGTTTAGATTTCGCAAAGAGGTCAATGTGTCCAAATTGTTCATTATATGTAGGAGCAAGCCGCGAAAGAACAGTGTTTCGACAGTAGTTTGAATGATGCCAGGGAGTTTGTAACAATGTAGTATTGCGGGTACGGAATTTTGGAGTACGAAAGGTGATTCTTGAGACAAGATATGGACAGTCAATATTACTGTTTATTATATCATATAACAAAGCCATGTCAAGCAAAATGCGCCTGTGTTCCAGAGATAAGAGATCGTGCTCAGTGCAACTGTCTGTGTAAGTATCGATTTTATTCCGACAGCGAAAGTTAAGGTGATTAACAAATATTTTTTGAATACGCTCAAGGCGGCTTTTGTAGACATTGTACTGTGGAGACCATATTGAACTAGCATATTCCAAAACACTTCTGACATATGCAAAATAAACCATTTTAATTGTATTAATATTCGAGAATGGTTTACAGATGCGAAGAACAAAACCAAGATTTTTATAGGCTTTACTGATAACGTAATCAATGTGTTCGGATAGTATCATTTTATGATCAAAAATTACGCCTAAATCCCTAACACTTACTTTTCGGCTGATTTCTAATCCGTCAAAGTGATATTTATTTAGAATTGGCTTAGATTTCCGTGTAAAACTAATACATTCGCACTTGCTTGCATTGACAGTTATATTATTTATTTTGTAATATTCAAATAAACGGTCCAGGTCTTTTTGTATCAATAGGCAGTCATGTATGGTGTTAATTTTACAAAAAATCTTCTTATCATCTGCATACATGAGGTAATTTGTGTGTATAATGCACGAACCAATGTCATATAGGTAGGCATTGTAAAAAAGTGGACCTAAGTGAGAGCCCTGAGGAACACCTGTAGGTATGTTTATGTAGCTCGAACGGAAACCACCTATCACGACTGCTTGTGAGCGGTTTGTGAGATATGATTCAGTCCATCGGAGCAAGTCACCGTGAATCCCTAATATTTGTAATTTGTTGAGCAGGATCATGTGATCCACACGATCGAAAGCTTTTTTAAAATCAGTGTAGATCACATCAACCTGCCCACCTTGATCCATATTTTCAAGGACAAAAGAAGAAAAACTTGCCAGGTTCGTAGTGGTGGATCGCCTTTGTAAAAAACCATGTTGCTGCTCAGGGAAGGCACGTGAAAGCGTGGAGTAAATTACGTTATATACTACTCGTTCAAGGATTTTAGCCGCGGTGTTCAAAATAGAAATGCCTCTATAATTATTTATTTCTGTACGTGATCCCTTCTTGTGTACAGGGATTATGTGTGCACACTTCCATTGATGTGGAAATATCCCTTCACGTAGAGAACGATTAAATATAATAGTCAAGGGGAGAGCAAGTGATTTAGCGCATCGTGACCAAAAAAAAGAAGGTAACCCATCACTACCGGCACCTTTGTTCGTGTCCAAAGTTTTCAACATTTTTTCAATTATTGCAGCGTTTGTCTGTACATTAGAAACGGTGTCAGTACACAACGATTCCGTATGTGGATGTATGTAGTTATTACTAGGAATACCAAATACACTCTTGAAGAATGAGTTGAAAGCATTGCATATGTCTATACCATCGGTGTACTCTATATCTTTCAAAGACATTTTCTTAGGGTAACCTGACCCACCCCGAATGGCTTTGACGAAAGTCCAGAATGTTTTAGGATGTGTTTTGATGCTATTTTCACAACTTTACGTAAATTTATTAAAGCATTCTCTCTGAACACGGTGTTCTCTTGCTCGGAGTAACGAAAACTCATCGTAATCTAATCTATTCCTGAATTTTTTCCAACGTGTGTGAGCATTGTTTTTCTCCTTAATTATTTTTATTAAAGCAGGTGTGTACCATTTAGGATATGATCGCTTCCCTGTGTTATAACTAAAAGGCACATGTAAACGAACACAACTATCCAGTATGTTATAAAAGGTATTTGTAGCTTCGTCTACAGTGCCTGTACATAAAAGAGACCTCCAGTCCTGTTCTAAAAGATATGTATTAATTTTTTCATAATCAGCCCTCCTGAAATTTCGCCTTGGCGCAGCTGTTTCCCGTAGAGGAGTAATGTTTAAATCCAAAACTATGAAGCAAAAAGAAGGATGTGCGTGGTCCTCCCTGAGTAGCGGCGCAGCCGCAGGGATGATATTCAGAGGTAGATTAGAGAATGCAAGATCTAATGTGTTACCAGCATGATTTTTTAAAGTATTAAATTGTCTTAACCCGTGAAATGTTAGTGTTTCCATCAGCTGGATACTCGCTTCTTGTACCTCAGTAGGCCCTTTTTTCAAAGCTGTATATCCGTTTGGGTTCCAAGAAATGAACGGCAAGTTGAAATCTCCTAATATTACAAAATTATCATTTGGAGAAAGCTCGATAATACTATTAATTTTTTGTTTAATAAAAACGAGATCCGATGGCATTTGATGAGGGTCAGGGGCAATATATGCCACACAAATATGTAAGTTGGAATTTGAAGCGCACGCGCTTGAAGGAATAGTAATCCACAATAGCTCAGTAAGACCGCATACGCCGAGGTCACGATACATGGCACCGAGTGTACGTCGTGTCAGTATTAATACTCCACCACCAGTACTTTTACCACTATTACGCAAATCTCTGTCAGCCCTGAACACGTCATACCTATCGTCGCACAACTCACCATCAAAAATTCCACTGTGTAGCCATGATTCTGTCATAATTATAATGTCGTAATCGTTCGTCAAAATATTTAGTCGTAATTCAAGACATTTAGTCCTAAGACCACGAACATTCTGATAATAACAGTACAAATTATTTACAGCCATTAATCAAAATCAAATATGTACCCAATTGTGTTAAATTTATAGTACTTTAAAGCTACACAGAGTAACAGAACTAATAATTTGTTTACGTTAGACTTAAGTAGTACGAACAATGATATATCACTTCGGCAGTTGCTAGTTAATAGTGACTTGATTTTTTGTATAAGGTGGTAGAGTATAAAAGAGCAATGGCAGAAAAATAGTTGACAAAAATTATAGCGTCTAGAAATAAGTTATATATAAAATGAGTTTTATTATTTTTCTATGATTTTTCAAATAAAAATGTATTTTAATTAAAGCCACAGAAAAAAATAAACATTTTTGGGAATATCAAATGACTTAAATCATTTTACTCTATTCAAATGTTGCCATTTAGTATATTTATACTATTTTCGTATACACTTTGTAAGACTACCAACACAACACACAAAATATTTTTATATTAAGTTATTATTAGTAATAACTGTACTATCAGTAATAATAAAAATAAAAGTGATATGGCTGAGAATAAGTCACTTACAAAGAATTTCCTACAATAATACATTATCTCAATCATAGTACTATGTAACAATTCCATTTAATGTTATGCCAACACTAGCTAAAATAAAATGTCACTGGCTTTACGGCTCTGGGTTCTAGCCCTTCTGAGAATGTCACTATGATACAAAAGACCTGTAGCCATGCCAGAAATATACATTTATAGTATGCAAATATATAATAGAGATACAATAATCTAAAAACTCTCAATTATGTATTATGTATTTAGCTAATATCAAACATCCACAGGAAGCATGACTTCTTCCAAGTGACATAGGACATAACCTAAAAAGTTCAAATGTAAATATCTTTTTTTTGACGCCTTCTCAGTACAAAATTCTTTGACAGATTTATTAAGGGACTGAGGCTTAACATTTTAAGATATTTTTGGTATATAGACGCTACCATTTCTTCTCAACTAATTTTATGTATGAAAGTCTGCCATTGTTCTTTATCAATAAGATATAACAGAATGAATCCTTAAACGATTTGATTAATATAGTCGAGTCAACATAAAAGGGTGCGAGCTTATAAATATGCAGAGCAGTTATTAAATATATATATAAATATCGCGAATGTAACAATATGGACGTTTTAAGTATTGTTGTTAGATTTAATAAATAAATATTGAACGGGTAATTATTATGAATAATAACAATATAATAGATGAATTCATAGATTGACAAAGAAAAATAAATTAATACATAATATACAAGACGCCAGAAAAAATATAATTGGTATTTTATTAAATATAAAGGATATAGTAAAAGAAACCATAACATATATATAGTTGAGTAACGTTCGTGAAGAATATGGATGCAACTTAGCTGCACAATTATCGCGCGTGTGACTAATACACTTAAGACCAAAAATATTTCATTAATTGAGCTCTCTTTACGTGCGGTCAAACAATGATATATAATATAGACAAAATGAGATAAGAGAGACCAATGAATTGCTTTTACAACGATGGAATTGATAAATTTAAGCAATATAACGTACTTGAAAAGAGAACAAAACAATATACAATGTAAGATTAAATTAATTTTAAAACGTCTCTTTCCTGTGATATATGCAAAGCCGGAGATGTGTCGTTCTTCCTGACGTAGATCCTCCCGTTTTTTGTCCACACTTATTGATACTGCTTAAGTTTCGCCGTCTCCCTACATTTCTTTAGTAGAAGTTTATTGCACTGTGTAAGATGCTCATTGACATATACGGGACGAACGCTGCCATGTATGGCAAGGTCTTTGGTGGTCAGTCGGTTTTTTCGAGTGCCAGAGATTATGTTGTTCTTTAGAAGACGGGATTTAAGCTTTGCAATTATATTTTTCGGGCGGCCCTGTTGTTTGATTTTCGGTGTGACACGATTAACTTCTAATATATCATTAGGGGAAATAGTTACATTAGACTGCTTAGCAATGGATATAATTAAATTGGTTAAGTCTTCATCCTTGATTTCAGGAACGCCGACGATCTCTAAGTTCAAAAGGCGATCTCTTTGATTATTTGTGTTAATTTCCAATTGTAATAGTCTGTTTTCGTTAGTCAATAAGTCCATTTTAGATTCTAGTGATTCGATTGCTTTTTTGTTAACAGATAATAATTCCATTTTCTTTTGAACATGGTCATATTGGTCGCAATTGAATTGTACAGAGTTTTCTAAAACTGTGATTTGCTTCATTGTCTCGTTGTACTTTAGGTCAAGAGATATGACCGACTTTTTAATCTCGTGATATTCCTGACGGACGCTGCTTAGTTCCGACATGATCTCAGCAAAGGATGCATTTAGTTTCTCAAGATCGGTTTTAATACGAAGTCTAAATTATTTTTAATTCCTGATATTTCATCTTGAATTTCCTTTTTCCAGTCATGTAAAGTTCTACGTATCTCTGAGGTAAAATTATTGAGAGCCTCTGAGAAGTCGTTGTCGTGTTTATGCTTACGAGTAGTCATATTGCTAGGCTTACCTGATTTATTGATGTCAGGGTTGGAATTGTAAGGCTTGCGTGGCGTGGAATCTTTCCTTATATGAGATAATACACAATCTGCCACTTTCTGATTTGGTTCGGCAAACATCAAAATCCGGCGGTGTTCACGAAAATGTCCGTTTTACACTCCTAAAATTTTTTCGTGAAATTTGTGCTTATAGAAATTTACACCACTGTATAAAGCATCCTTTTTCGCATCAAATGTATAATTATATATAAAATAATATTATAATAAATAGTTATTTTAAACAAAATATTTCAAAATATGGACAATTGTCACCTGTCACTTTTCTTCTTTTTTGTAGTGAAATCTATTAAACTTTAACTTAATTTTACATGTATTGTAGTTTATTAAAAAAAAACATGTTTCGGTTTTAATTTTTATATCGATAGCTAATCGATAATTTTTGCTTTGCTTTGTGTATCGTTAATCGCCTTTCTTAAATCGATTTAACATTTTTCCATCTCTAGATACGCCAAACTGTAAGCTGTCACCCGCACGATGCTATAACGCAAAGACTATAATTTCTAAGTCGTATCATGCAGAGAAATCCAGATCATAGCCGTCTTCATAGCTCGCTGAGCGACCTTAAACTTCCTCATAGCTGTGAAGGACCAAGCCTCAGATCCATATGTTATCACTGGCAACATGCACTCTTGGTATAATCTCGTTTTCATGTTTTGAGGTATACCTTACGAGAAGATGTCGTAATCTCCCGAACGCTCCCCCCTGAGTTGAATCCGTCGATTGCCCTCTCCATCGATGTTGGATTTACCTAGTCGGACTATTTGGCCTAGGTAAACATACTCGGCTATAGTTATAGCCAATGAAAATATAATCTAAATCTTTATGTTTTTGAATTTTAGGCTGCTTGCTGGCCAGAACCTCAAGAATGGTCACTTCCGTGGTTGGCGATAGATTTGCTTGATTCAGGTGCAGAAAATCAGTTTTTCACTTTGGAAATACCGCCACAGGTAAGACGTTTACTTTTTTGAATATTATGCCCTATTGAATAAAACTATTTCTTTTTACGGATTTTATCGCGTTTAATTAAGTTATTTTATATTCCCGACGTTTCGGTTGCTTTCCAGCAACCGTGGTCACGGGGGACTGAGGTGATTGACGTCCCGATGTCAAAGTTAACCCGGAGTACCTTTAGCTTTTTAATTATTAATTTTGGTCCGATCTACGCAGAATGAACTAACTGTGTCTTGAAGTCTTGCAGTGGTATGCTTGGGTTTAGTTTTAATTTTATGAATTACAGGATCTCAAGCAGGTGGTAGTACCCAGCCTCCCTCTCTATTGAAATTAGGATGTTTTTTAATTTCAATAGCCTCACGTATCATCCTTGGCAGTAATCGATATTCTTTCGCGAGAACTTGTGGTTTATCAAATCTAATGTAATGGCGGGAGCCGTCTAGGATATGATCACAAACTGCAGACTTCCCGGAACGTTGGTGCTTCACGTCAGCTATGTGTTCTTTTACGCGGGTTTTTATTGATCGTTTTGTTTGCCCTATATATGAGAGACCACACTCACAATCAAGCTTGTATACTCCTGCATCTTGTAGAGGAATATTGCACTTGACGGATGGTAAGAACTGACTAATCTTCTTCGGCGGCTTGAAGAATGTTCTAATAGAAGCTCGCTTCAAGATGTAGCCAATCTTGTCTGTGACACCTCTGACATATGGTAGTACAGCAGGCACACGCTCGACTGTGGCCGGCTTCACTCGGTCACTGTGACGTAGGCGCGGAACCCGAAGCTTGTTGTCGTGCAGAACCTGCTTGACGTGCTGAAGCTCGGCGGCCAGGTGTTTGCTGTCACAGATCCCTCGTGCTCTCTGCAACAAAGATTTGCCCACGGTAGCTAACTGTGAAGGGTGATGGTGGGATTCACCGTTTAAGTATCGGTTTGTATGGGTCTTTTTTCTATACACAGTGTGACCTACGGTGTTATTAGGATTTCGAATGACTAACACATCTAGGAAAGCTAAAGAATTATTTGCCTCTAACTCCATAGTAAATTGAATTTTAGAGTTTATGGAATTAAGATGTTCTAAAAATGCAGTTACTTTGTCTGATGGTACAATTGTGAAAGTATCGTCTACGTACCGCTTGTAGAAACTTGGAGTTATTGGTGCAGTAAGCAGGGCTTTCTCCTCAAAGTCCTCCATGAAAATATCGGCGACAATGGGAGATACCTTTGAGCCCATCGCGACACCATCTACTTGCTTGTAAAACTGTTCCTTCCACAATAGATAACCAGATGTAAGGCAATGTCTGAGTAATACTGCATATTCTGTTGGCATGTTGTTTTCCTCTAGTTTCCTAGTTACAATTGAGATGCAGTCTTCAACAGGTAGGCATGTAAATAGAGACTGAACATCAAAACTGACCATAGTTTCATTGTCAGTAAGACATAGGTCTTTTATCTCACTGACAAAATGGTATGAATCCTTAGTGTGTGCTCTTGTATGTCCTCTGAGTGGTGATAGTACTTTTGCTAAGTGTTGAGCCAATCTGTAAGTTGCCGAATCGATCTGACTCACTATTGGACGTAATCGAGCGTTCGGTTTGTGTATTTTTGGTAACCCATACAATTTCGGCGGTTTGGCACACGCAGGTATTATCAAATTAACGTCTAGATTCAGTTTCTCGGAGTATTTCTTTATTAGATCGCTAGTTGTTTTAAGCGTATTAGTTGTAGGGTCTGTTTTGACCTTTACGTACGTACTTTCATCCGATAAAAGTTGTTGTATTTTAAAATTGTAATCCGACGTATCCATTTAACCGTAGCATTACCTTTATCTGCGCGGAGAATCGTAAGATCTGGTCTGTTGCGTAAGTTTTTCAATGCAGTAAATTCATCTTTGGGAAGATTTAATTTCGGCGTTGAGCTTCGACGTAAGAAGGACGAAATGTCTTGACGAATAGCCTCTAAATCTTCATTACCAATATTATTTTTATACAGATAGTCCTCAACACTACAGATAATGTTTTCATACGGAATTTTTTGCGGTGTTATAGCGAAATTCATACCTTTGGCCAAAACTTTTATTGTCATATTGACAAAAAAAGTTTTGGCCAAAGGTTACAGATTGGCTCAACACTTAGCAAAAGTACTATCACCACTCAGAGGACATACGAGAGCACACACTAAGGATTCATACCATTTTGTCAGTGAGATAAAAGACCTATGTCTTACTGACAATGAAACTATGGTCAGTTTTGATGTTCAGTCTCTATTTACATGCCTACCTGTTGAAGACTGCATCTCAATTGTAACTAGGAAACTAGAGGAAAACAACATGCCAACAGAATATGCAGTATTACTCAGACATTGCCTTACATCTGGTTATCTATTGTGGAAGGAACAGTTTTACAAGCAAGTAGATGGTGTCGCGATGGGCTCACCGGTATCTCCCATTGTCGCCGATATTTTCATGGAGGACTTTGAGGAGAAAGCCCTGCTTACTACACCAGTAACTCCAAGTTTCTACAAGCGGTACGTAGACGATACTTTCACAATTTTACCATCAGACAAAGTAACTGCATTTTTAGAATATCTTAATTCCATAAACTTTAAAATTCAATTTACTATAGAGTTAGAGGCAAATAATTCTTTAGCTTTCCTAGATGTGTTAGTCATTCGAAATCCTAATAACACCGTAGGTCACACTGTGTATAGAAAAAAGACCCATACAAACCGATACTTAAACGGTGAATCCCACCATCACCCTTCACAGTTAGCTACCGTGGGCAAATCTTTGTTGCAGAGAGCACGAGGGATCTGTGACAGCAAACACCTGGCCGCCGAGCTTCAGCACGTCAAGCAGGTTCTGCACGACAACAAGCTTCGGGTTCCGCGCCTACGTCACAGTGACCGAGTGAAGCCGGCCACAGTCGAGCGTGTGCTTGCTGTACTACCATATGTCAGAGGTGTCACAGACAAGATTGGCTACATCTTGAAGCGAGCTTCTATTAGAACATTCTTCAAGCCGCCGAAGAAGATTAGTTAGTTCTTACCATCCGTCAAGTGCAATATTCCTCTACAAGATGCAGGAGTATACAAGCTTGATTGTGAGTGTGGTCTCTCATATATAGGGCAAACAAAACGATCAATAAAAACCCGCGTAAAAGAACACATAGCTGACGTGAAGCACCAACGTTCCGGGAAGTCTGCAGTTTGTGATCATATCCTAGACGGCTCCCGCCATTACATTAGATT
Source organism: Parnassius mnemosyne (assembly GCA_963668995.1). Taxonomy (NCBI): domain Eukaryota; kingdom Metazoa; phylum Arthropoda; class Insecta; order Lepidoptera; family Papilionidae; genus Parnassius; species Parnassius mnemosyne. The sequence goes on along the minus strand of CAVLGL010000079.1, from coordinate 15,973,550 downwards.
TGATAAACCACAAGTTTAATGATAAGGATATGAGAGAGAAGATGAAAGAAAGATATAGGCTGCAGAAAGTTCACACGAAAGCACTGATTTAGGAAGTGCGTGAAAGGTGTAGAATGGAAGCGGACAAAAGGTTGTCGCACAACTTTAAGGAGAACTCCAAACTCTTCTGGAAAGAGGTTGGAAGGACCCGAAGTGGTGCGACGGCCTTAAGAATGAACAAAGTGCTTTCGAGAACTAATGACGTCCTCTCAGAAAAATCGGACGTCATGCAGCGATGGAGCGAATTTTATAGAGAAATGTATGCGTGTGATGATCTTAGTGAGGGATCCGGGGATGACGCCGTGACTGGTACGCCAGACCCGGACCTCGATGACACTGAGGTCATCAGGATGAAAGAGATTGAACGTGCGATTCGAAGTTTGAAATGTGGTAAGGCTGCGGGACTAGACAGAGTTACTGCTGAAATGGTCAAGTATGGTGGGCCTCGCGTCTGGGACAGCTTTCATCTGCTGTGCAATTTATGCTGGCGGACGGGGGATGTCCCGGATGATTGGCGATCCGCAGTCATTGTGCCTTTATATAAAGGTAAAGGTTCACATTTTGACTGCGGGTGCTATCGGGCGATCAGCTTGACCAGTTTAGCAAGTAAAGTTTACTCGAAGGTTTTGACACGTAGGATGCAAGAGAAATCGGAAAGATTTCTATGGGAGGCACAATGCGGATTTAGACCTGGAAGAGGATGCACGGATCAAATGTTTTCTCTCCGCATGATCACGGAGAAGCTTCTGGCTGCTAACCAGAAGATTTTCTGTGCTTTTGTGGATCTTGAGAAAGCATTTGATAAGGTTGTAAGGAAGAAAATGTGGGAACTGTTGCCGGGGTATGGTGTGGATGGTCGATTGCTAAGGGCTGTGCAGTCTCTTTACTGTGACTGTAAAGCCTGTGTGCGGGTAGGACATGACCTGTCACCCATGTTTAACGTCCAAACGGGCGTAAAGCAGGGTTGTGTCATGTCTTCCTGGCTGTTCATACTGTATCTCGACAGCTGTTTACAGAAGCTGAAAGATAGTTGTTTGGGTGTGAAATTGGGTGACATTAAAGTAAATTGTCTGCTGTATGCTGATGATGCAGTGCTTATTGCACCATCAGAGGCAGAACTGCAGGCATTAGTCACGTGTATGAAAGAGGAATGTGAAATTAAAGGTCTCCGTCTGAATGCTAATAAAACTAAGGTTCTGGTATTTGAAAGGGACGAAGAGAGAACGAAGTGTGAAATATGGGTAAATCAGGAATGTCTAGAACAGGTAAATGAAATTGTATACTTGGGGAGTGCTTTTAGCCGGGATGGAAGATGTGATTTAGATGTGGACAGGCGTGTCGCTGCCGGGAACAAAGTCAATGGTGCCCTGACTGCGTTAGTCAAAAGGCAAGGCGTAGCGAAGAGTGCCCGCCTTGCAATACATAACGCAGTGTTGGTACCGACTTTGTTAAATGGCGGCGAAACCTGGGTATGCCAGAAGAAGCATAAAAGTAAGTTGAATGCAGTGGAGATGCGATCTCTTCGTAAAATGTGCGGCGTTACCATGGCCGACCGAAAGCGAAACGAAGAGATTCGCAATATGGCAGGTTTGAAAGATGACCTTATCACAAAAATTGATAAGGGCGTGCTTCGGTGGTTTGGGCACGTTGAGCGAATGAGTGAAGACCGAATGGTGAAGAAAATATATAGCGCGAAAGTTAATATTAAAAGGTGTCGAGGTAGACCGAGACTAACTTTCGAAGACCATGTGAGCAAATTGCTCGAAGAGGGTAGGGTCAAAAGTACTCGGATACCTAGACGTGCATGCATGAAGAAGATAATGAATCTGAAAGAAGCGAAAGAGGTTTGTAAGGATCGTGACACTTGGCGATCTGTTCTCTCTGGCTACCCCGTCAGGGATTGTGCGTGAAGATAAGTAAGTAAGTAAGTAAGCAATTTCAATAGAGAGGGAGGCTGGGTACTACCACCTGCTTCATCATCATCATCATTACAGCCCTTCACAAGTCCACTGCTGAACATAGGCCTCCCCCAAAGAATGCCACAAAGCACGGTCCTGAGCCACCTGCATCCATCGACTTCCTGCATGCCTTACCAGGTCGTCACTCCATCTCGTGGGGGGACGCCCTACACTTCGCCTACCGGTACGAGGCTGCCACTCGAGAACCTTTCTTTCCCATCGGTTGTCGGTTCTTCGAGCTATATGGCCGGCCCACTGCCACTTCAGCTTACTAATCCGTTGGGCTATGTCGGTTATTCTGGTTCTACTGCGGATATCCTCATTCCTAAGTTTATCACGCAGAGAAACTCCGAGCATAGCCCTCTCCATAGCTCGCTGAGCGACCTTGAGCTTCCTCATACGGCCAGCAGTGAAGGACCACGTCTCAGTTCCGTAAGTCATCACCGGCAACACGCACTGGTTGTACAATTTCGTTTTAAGGTTTTGAGGTATGTCTGACGAGAAGATGTGTCGTAGCTTCCCGAACGCTGCCCAGCCGAGTTGAATCCGTCGATTGACCTCTCGGTCGAAGTTGGACTTACCTAGTCGGACTATTTGTCCCAGGTAAACATAATCATCAACAACTTCGAGCTTAGTGCTCCCAACAACTACCGGCATAGGTGTGACATGGACATTAAACATGATCTTTGTTTTGTCCATGTTCATCTTAAGACCTATCCGTTGGGAAACACTATTGAGGTCATTGAGCATAGTGCTTAGGCCCTCCAGCGATTCTGCCATAAGGACTATATCGTCGGCAAATCGAAGGTGAGTGATGTACTCGCCATTGATGTTGATACCGTATCCTTTCCAGTCCAGAAGCTTGAAAACGTCTTCCAATGCAGCGGTGAAGAGTTTCGGGGATATGACGTCACCCTGTCTTACACCTCTCTGCAATTGGATAGGTTTCGTACTCTGGTTCTGTACTCGGATAGCCATCGTCGCCCTACTGTACAAGCACTTCAACACTTCGATATACCGACAGTCAACTTGGCACCGCTGAAGGGACTGCAGCACCGCCCAAATTTCGACGGAATCAAAGGCTTTCTCATAATCCACTTACGCCAGACAAAAGTGGCAAATAGTACTCTTCGGACTTCTGTACAACTTGCCGAAGGGTATGTATGTGGTATATGGTGCTAAAGCCCTTTCGGAAACCGGCTTGTTCGGGAGGCTGGAAGTCGTCAAGTCTGCGCGCGAGACGATTCGTAATGACTCTCGAAAACAGCACGTAGACGCGGCTCAGAAGGGAAATCGGTCTGTAGTTCTTCAAGAGAGCGTTGTCACCTTTCTTGAAGAACAAGACCACCGCACTTCTGCTCCACGCCTCCGGTGTAATGCCACCATGGAGGACGGAATTAAAGAGCTTCTGAAGGACTTCAAGTACCGGTCTTCCACCCGCTTTCAGAAGCTCCGCTGTAATTCCATCCTCGCCTGGGGCCTTACCGTTTTTAAGGTGCTGGAGAGCCATTCTTATCTCGCTCAGACTGACGTCCGGGATATCTTCGGAATAGTGTCGGATGAGACTCGCTCTTGGATCGTTACTCACACTTGCGTGTGGCTCCAACGATGACGTGTACAGCTGCCCATAGAACCTCTCAATCTCACTCAAAATCTCAGGTGTCCCGGAAACGATGCTGCCACATTCCGTCTTCAGCTTTGACAGTTGGCTCTTTCTGGCAGACAGATCTCTGGCAAAGACTTTGGAGCCTTGGTTTCGCTCGATCGCTTCTTCAATACGAGCTGTATTGAAGTTGCGTAAGTCCCGCCGCATGCATTTGGAGATCTGTCTGTTCAGATGCCTGTATGCTGTCAAGTCTGTTGAAGAATGTAGCTTCATCTTCCGTCTAACAGCCATGAGATTAAGAGTGTGATCGGAGAGTTTTTGTGTTCTTCTGCGGCGGGTCTTGCAGAACTTAGCTCCGACCGCATGGACAGTTTCCACGAGCTTGTCATTCATATCGTCCACTTCATTGCAGTCTTCTAGGCACTGAAAACGGTTTTGTAACTCGAGCTGAAAGGTTTCGGGACTTTGGAATAGAGCACGAGGGGGACGGAGCGTTGACTTCATTAGACGAGACCTCTCCAGCTTAACGTTTAGGTTCAGTGTGCCTCTAACCATTCGGTGATCGCTGCCAGTTTTCACCCTCGCGATCGCGGAGACATCACTGAACAGTTGTCGTCTGGTCGTCATAATGAAGTCAATCTCATTTTTTGTCGAACCGTCGGGGCTCGACCTGGTCCACTTCCTGTGGGACCGCTTCTGGAAGAAAGAGTTCATCATAAAGAGTCCCTCTTTCTCCATGAATTCGGCCAGCTGCTGGCCCCTTGGGTTCCGTTGCCCTATTCCAAATTTCCCTACTTTCAGCTCTTCCCGTGGGTGTCGTAAGAGGCGACAGAAGGGAAACCGAGGCAGGGGATGGGCAGCAGCATCTTTCTGATAAGAGCAAAACAACAATAAAAGAACTTCGGTTGCCAACCGGCTCGCCAAGCGTGGCAATTATGGCAATATACCCCCCATGAGAGTACCGAAGAGACGGCCCCCAGTCCCCGGCGGCCCTGCTATTACTGGCTACGGTGGCGACCATGATAACGGCGGGGCAGTGGGTGCTCAGAATCTCCGGTGGAGGTTCGGTTGCCATCTACGACGACTCGACCTGGCAACTTATAACGCATGCACCCAGAGGACGGACGAGAAGATCCTGGAGCTGGAAGAAGAGATAAACAATTTGCGCTGGAATATCATAGGATTATCCGAAGTCCGAAGAGAGGGGGAGGACACGGTAATCCTCGAATCCGGCAACTTGCTCTATCACCGGGAGGGCGACCATCTGTCCCAAGGAGGTGTCGGATTTATCGTCCACAAGTCTCTCGTTAACAACGTTGTAAAGATCGGGAGTGTGTCGACGAGGGTTGCGTACCTTATACTCAGAATCACCAAACGGTATTCGCTGAAGATCATACAGGTTTACGCACCAACCTCGGCACACCCCGATGAGGAGGTGGAGGAAATGTATGAGGATATCTCTAGAGCCATGCATTCCTCCAAAACCCAACATACGGTGTTAATGGGAGACTTCAATACAAAACTAGGCACAAGAGAGAACGGTGAGCTGAAAGTGGGGAAATTTGGATTAGGGCAACGGAACCCAAGGGGCCAGCAGCTGGCCGACTTCATGGAGAAAGAGGGCCTCTTTATGATGAACTCTTTCTTCCAGAAGCGGCCCCACAGGGAGTAGACCTGATCGAGCCCCGACGGTTCGACAAAAAAATGAGATTGACTTCATTATGACGACCAGACGACAACTGTTCAGTGATGCCTCCGTGATCGCGAGGGTGAAAACTGGTAGCGATCACCGAATGGTTAGAGGCACACTGAACCTAAACGTTAAGTTGGAGAGGTCTCGTCTAATGAAGTCAACGCTCCGTCCCCCTCGTGCTCTGTTCCAAAGTCCCGAAACCTTTCAGCTCGAGTTACAAAACCACACATACACATAATCGTTGGAGCCACACGCAAGTGTGAGTAACGTTCCAAGAGCGAGTCTTATCCGACACTATTCCGATGATATCCCGGACGTCAGTCTGAGCGAGATTAGAATGGCTCTCCAGCACTTTAAAAACGGCAAGGCCCCAGGCGAGGATGGAATTACAGCGGAGCTTCTGAAAGCGGGTGGAAAACCGGTACTTGAAGTCCTTCAGAAGCTCTTTAATTCCGTTCTCTATGGTGGCATTACACCGGAGGCGTGGAGCAGAAGTGCGGTGGTCTTATTCTTCAAGAAAGGCAAAAACGCTCTCTTGAAGAACTACAAACCGATTTCCCTTCTGAGCCGCGTCTACGTGCTGTTTTCGAGAGTCATTACGAATCGTCTCCCGCGCAGACTTGACAACTTCCAGCCTCCCGAACAAACTGGTTTCCGAAAAGGCTTTAGCACCATAGACCACATACATACCCTTCGGCAAATTGTACAGAAGTCCGAGGAGTACAATTTGCCACTATGTCTGGCGTATGTGGACTATGAGAAAGCCTTTGATTCCGTCGAAATTTGGGTAGTGCTGCAGTCCCTTCAGCGATGCCAAGTTGAGTGTCGGTATATCGAAGTGCTGAAGTGCTTGTACAGTAGGGTTACGATGACTATCCGAGTACAGAACCAGAGTACGAAACCTATCAAATTGCAGAGAGGTGTAAGACAGGGTGTCGTTATATCCCCGAAACTCTTCACCGCTGCATTGGAAGACGTTTTCAAGCTTCTGGACTGGAAAAGATATGGTATCAACATCAATGGCGAGTACATCACTCACCTTCGATTTGCCGACATATAGTCCTTATGGCAGAATCGCTGGAGGACCTAAGCACTATGCTCAATGACCTCAATAGTGTCTCCCAACGGATAGGTCTTAGGGTACGTTCAGATGACAAGCGCTCAACGCGCGTTGTTAAGATGAACATGGACAAAACAAAGATCATGTGTAACGTCAATGTCACACCTATGCCCTATTGTTGGGAGTACTAAGCTCGAAGTTGTTGACGAGTATGTTTACCTAGGACAAATAGTTCGACTAGGTAAGTGCAACTTCGACCGAGAGGTTAATCAACGGATTTAACTCGGTTGGTATTCTCGTCAGGTATACCTCAAAACTTGAAAACGAGACTGTACAACCAGTTCGTGTTGCCAGTGATGACCTATGTAACTGAGACGTGGTCCTTCGCTGCTGGCCGGATGAGGAAGCTCAAGGTCGCTCAGCGAGCTATGGATAGGGCTATGCTCGGAGTTTCTCTGCGTGATAAACTTAGAAATGAGGATATCCAGAGTGACCGACATAGCCCAACGGATTAGTAACCTGAAGTGGCAATGGGCCGGCCATATAGCTCGAAGAACCGGCAACCGATGGGGAAAAAAGGTTCTCGAGTGGCGGCCTCGTTCCGGCGGATGAAGTGTAGGGCGTCCCCGCACTAGATGGAGTGACGACCTGGTAAGATATGCAGGAAGTCGATGCATGCAGGTGGCTCAGGATCGTGCTTTGTGGCATTCCTTGGGGGAGGCCTATGTTCAGCAGTGGACTTGTGAAGGGCTGTAATGATGATACTACTAACTCTGAGTTTTGTGTATTATATTTTGTGGTAAACTTACCTTCATCCTTGAAGTCAAATACTATTATTTGCAAAGGGAGGTTAATTTTGCCATTTTTTGTTTATTTAATGTTAGTATGCTTTAAAATCACTAATATAATAAATACCAAATCTATGAGGAATATAATATGACATTTAACATTAATACCTTTTTTGTAGGATAATTGAGTCTAGATTTGTAAGTCCTTCCAAAAGCGGCAAAGTTGCCAGGATTTAGGATATATCAAAATCAATATAACGTGTTAAAAATGTTAAATTATATAATAAATATTTTTTATTGTGTATAATTAAAAAAAAACCTTAATAGAAGTGATATTTCACGAGATATATTTAAATTAGACTTGCGACGAATAATCGGCTATTCGGTATTCAGCCTATTCGGCTACTTTTATCCCATTCGGCCGAATACCGAATACCTAGGTACTAATCGGCCGAAAACATACATTCCTTTTCTTCTCGTAGACAATCCCAGCTTCAGAGAATAAACGCTCTGAAGAATAAACACTAATTCCTTCTTGGCCGAATACTTTTGCCTAATATATTCGGGATTCGGCCAGGAGGTCTGCAGAATATACACACCGAATATGCACAAGGCCATCCCCTTTATGGAGGAAAAAAAAATTGAATCTATAAAATTTTTATTTACAAAAATGCAAATTTACTGCTTTTAGCTTTAAGTACTAAACTCTTTAATAACTGCCAAATCTATAAGTCTGCTGACGCATTGAATTTATTATATAAGTTTGTATTAGTTCTGTTTTGAAAAGCTTAAAATAAATCAGAAACAAATGTGGTAGTTTAGTACTATATCCCAGATGCTTGCATGCTGGTGAAGCCACAGTTTTTAATAGTCTTTTTCAATATTTTTATGAGTTATAGGAAGATGATGTGCATAAGCCGCAAGGCCCCTCGGACCATGAAGCCGTAGGCGGTGGTGGTCAACGTCCCCAAATATTACGCCGTTTCTGTGAATATTAACTGGAAAAAGAGTGAAAAATAGAAAAAGATTGCCACCAAGTATATGGTTTTTTTTTTCAGAATTACATGCGCATTGTATCAGCACGCAATAACAGTGGTGAAAGCGGAACCGTTTCTGAATTTTGTTACAAACTAGGAATTGAGGCTGGCGGTAAAGAAACCGTGCTAGGATATACTGCGATGGAAGGATTACAGGTAAGCAATGATTTTTAGTTTTTAATGATTTTTATAGGACTATGCTTTTTGATTTGACTGTACACAAAGATATTTAAATATATATATATATATACTATACAGCGGGCATATGGAACATTAGCATACAAAAACTTTGAGCTCGCGCGTGCTTGACGCCCTCTAGCTAAACATAACAAAACTACGCTGAATATATACTTAATAAAGTTTTATAATACCTTAATGCACAATCGGGCATATTTTCTTAAAAAAGTATGTTTTGAATTTAGGAAACTAATGCGTTTTGACCTTTTGACGCTGTCACTAAGACCAAATGGCACAAATCCGAAATATATCCTATAGGACATAAGTAAGAGAGGACCATTTTGTTGCTGATGTCCGGTCTATTTGGGTCTATTACTATTACTTAAATGTCTTTGACAGGACATGTCTAACTGTGTAGTCGCCAGTCTGAATTTATGTCTCGACTTTTTATTTACCTACCGGAATTTAGTTTAATTTTTTGGCTAAATTCTTTCAGATTTTACGCTTGTATTAATGCGGTTTCGTAATTAATTATTGTTACCGTGCTGTTTTACATTATTAACTTCCTTCTGCGTAGCATTGAAAGGAAGTTAATGGTTTTAGCTGGCAGTCTGTTAGTCTGTATGCCGACACGATAACTTCCGTTCCACTGGACCGATTGACTTTAAATTTGGTATATGGATACCTTGAGGTAGTAGCCCGGTCGAGTTTGAATTTGGGTCCTGTAGGTCAAAGGGCACCAGAGATATGGGATTCACGCAGAAGGAAGTTGTTTTTCTTGAATTTACATTCAACTCGTTTATTATCTAAATATGTTAACTATTTCTTTTTAAGCCAGCAGAGTCGATTATGATAGTGTCTAAAGGTTCTTTTAGTTTAGTTTAGTTTACGACTTTTCCGCAACTCCACGTATTTTGCGTGTGGGCAGGAATATTGTAATTATTCGAGCCATTAAATCTCCACGCAGAAGTTCAACAGTCCTTTGATTTTGCGAACAACGTGGGAAAGTGATACCGGTTTGCCGAGATGTTTAGGCCTATATGTAGCTACCTCCGGACATGCTAGCAACACGTAGGCCTCCGTTTCCTCCTTCCCCATACATGCCCTGCACAGGGACTATCCGTAAAACTGCGGGCACGAAATTAGCGACGGTCGAGCGATGGCGGCATTATTCAGCATTCGTTTTTTTTTTTGTGAACATTACTACGAGGGCGACACTGAAAGTTTTTAGAACTTGCCACTTGTAAACGATATAATAAAAAATAAGTTCGAATTTTAAAAATGGAACTCTTTGCCAATATTATGTATTTTATTAGTATGTATTTTATTATGTATTTTATTAATTTGTCATTTGCTTACGATTTGGCGGCATATTGAAAATTGTTTGTGTCACATCAACAGGAATTTAACGCGAAAAATAATTCGTATGATTTTTTATGACTCCATGTCATTTAAGTCAACAAGAAAGTTATGATAGACTTCGATTGGCCTTTCACGATGAAGCCCCATCTCCTGCCACTGTTTACAACTGGTTCAATGAGTTTAAACGTGGTCGCACCAATCTCACCGATGATCTGCGTGAGGGACGGCCTTCTACGGCGACGACTGAAGATAACATCAGTGTTGTGTGGCGTATGATAGAGACTGACAAAAGAGTGACTTATCAACAGATTTGGACAAGCTTAGGCATCGGTATAAGTCAAATGCACAAAATCCTCCATGAACATTTAGCGGTCAGGAAGCTTTGTGCCCGGTGGATACCTCAAAATTTGACAGAGGACCAAAAACTCCGTCGTGTTGATTGGTAACGTGAAATGGTTCAAAGATTTAAAGGAGGTGACTCAAATGCTGTGTTCGATATACTTACGGGTGACGAAAGCTGGATTTATTAATGGTTAAGTCGTATTCTTTGCACCAACTCTCTACTATACGGAGAGCTGTTTGGGTCAAGTTGCACACTATGCTTGCTGTTTTTCCCGAGACCAGTATTATCAAATCATCTGCATAACCAATTGCATAGAAGTGGTTGGCATTTAATTTGCTGATTAGTTCATTTATGACCAATTCCACAGGAGAGGTGTGAGAACCCAAACCCAGTAAACGCTCTTACAAAAACTATATGTTGAGGTTTTTATCACCATCGGATATTTTATTTTAATGCTTTGGTTAATTGTTTGTGGATATTCGATACTTATAATCACACCACTTTAGTGTATTAAAGTACACTTACAACTATTACTTGAACCACAATACTTGTAAGAACAGAAAAGTGTGTACATTCAAGTTTCCGTTAAACCTTTAATACTAATATTTCATTTTAAATTATATTGTGGAGATGTTTTGATGTTTATTATTCAATCACGTAGAGACAGACCATGTCCTGGTTAACATGGAATATTTTAAACCAGTGGAAATAAAAGTTAATCATCATCACCATTACATGCTGTCTCATGTCCACTGCTAAACACAGGCGTGCCCCAAGGAATGCCACAAAGCATGGTCCCACGCCACCTGCATCCATTGACTTTTTTTAATAGAATTGGGGTGACAAACGAGTACACAGACCACCGAATGGTAAGTGAATGCTGGGCTCATAGACCATAGACCATCTATATCTATTCTCGATTAAGAGTCAAAATGTAGATGCGCTGTTACCACCGAGGACTAAGATGGAATGCCTCGTTTCCAGTAAAAAGGGTCGCCGGTTCTCTACACTCACCATACGAAACACAGCAGCATTAATCTGCTATTTTACTTTAGTATTCTGTGAGAGCTTGGTCCTTTCCCGGTCGAGCCGATCCTTTCGTATTACAGCCATAATATAGCTGCAGCATGGCAAACCATGTAAAAAACCACCTGCATCTCCCCATAAGCAACGACATAAAGTATAAGTTACGGAAAGTAAAAAAAAATTAAATAAATTGTTTTGAGAAGTCAAAGATTATAAAATATATATTTTTTTAATTTTTTTTATAGGATAGGGTGACACCAGTCCACCTGATGGTAAGTGGTTGCTGTGACCCCTAGATATCGACATCTATCCTCGATTAAGAATCAAAATGCAGATACTTGTCATCTCTGAGGACTAAGATGGAATGCCTCGTTTCCAGTAAAAAGGGTCTCCGGTTCTCTACACTCACAATACGAAACACAGCAGCATTAAGCTGTTATTTTACGCTAGTATTCTGTGAGAGCGTGGTCCTTCCCCGTTCGAGGCGACCCATTTGTGCTACAACCATAATATAGCTGCAGCATGGCTGTACCACATTAAAAACCTGCATCTCCCCCATGAGCAACGACATAAAGTAAAAAAAAAAATGAAACAAATTATTGTGAGAAGTTAAAGGTTATAAAAGTATTATTAGCCGTTTATTTTTCTTTTCAGGTACTGTTCAATAGATCGGCCGGCTGGATCGGCTGGCAGACGTCGAACTGTGGTCCAAACGCACGCGTTTCTGGCCCGTACAATACTTCTTCATCACTTCTTGTTAGATGCAAACTCATAGAGCCTATGTCCGACGCAGCAATATCAATAAAGGCAGCTCAGTGGACACTTTTCGTTATATCAATAATAGCTTTAGGCGTGCTCGTCTATTTGCTCGCACCCTGCATTAAGATGTTTATTTTAAAACCTTTACCGAGGTCTCAGCAAATATCGTTATCTCAAGCCGCGTTGGTAGAACAAGAGGCATATTAGAAGTAAATACTTAATTTTTTATCCACTGGCAATTTTTTCTTCGCGGTCAAGTCAACGCATTTATTTATATTAGATGAATTCCAGCTCGTGACGCACCGATATTGTTAAAATAAATTATTTTCTGAAAATGATCTATTGACCAAATATTATTCTAGTAGACTTATTTAAGACTAAATTATTTTTGTGATTGATGATTTTATTTGAATTTTGTTTTGATTTTATTTTTGAATTTTTCTCTTTTATATTTATTGTAGTAGCATCAATCTTTCATAATTATTTAAAACTTACATTTTTGTAAGTATATGTTAATTTCGTCGATAAATTTCTAAAGCACATGTTACATTAGATATAGAAAAATGGGTAATACAATTAATGTATTTAGTAATCAAATTAAAGAGCACCATTTAAAAGTACTTCATACTAGCTTTTCATAAAGAAACTACGAAGAGAACGAATAACGACTTAGATTTAATATTTTTATAGGTCCAAATATAATAATAATAATCTCAACGTAGGAAATGTTGGTGCTACTATTCTTTATACACTAGGTATTAACTAATGACATGTAGTCCCGTATCGTGTTGAAATATCTATTCAACTCTTGCCAGCAATGCCTTGCATTGTTTTGTTTGCGTGTGTCAAATTAGTTGGATTACATATAATTTCTGTGTGGTACTTAATATACATATAACAATTATATTTTCAATTTGTCTTAGTGTTAGTTTCATGTGACTGATTTCTATCTTCCGCATTGTTTTGTGTAAGTGTGAATTGTGATTAACCGGGCGTTTGCGAATTATATAAATATTATAAAGTATAAGTACTCTTAAAGAGAAACGTATTTCGGTTAAAACTGATAGGTTTAGATAGGGGTTATTTTTATGAAACATTTTAGTCATATTTAGTTCCTTAAAGCCGTTTGACTTAGTTGCTTCCGTTTGAGGTATTATAATGTATTTAAGGATCTCTTAATTAATATCCAGCCAAAAATTGTAATTGCGATGTCAGTCATAACTTTTATAGAAGTCTTTTTTTTACTGCAAGTTGATCAACACAATTGATGTAGTAATGTTAAGTTATAGCAAGATTTTATAAATGATACGTTACATTAATAATTGTTAGATTAAAAGGTGCAATGTCTGGCTTATCGCTTCTTTGACGCTCCTACCCGTTCCTTGCAGGTATTAAGATCGGAAATGTGAAATTCCTAAAGATTGTTTCCTTTCTTCTTTGTTATTAAAGTAATACTGACCATCGCCCGGCAGCTGAAAGTTGATTCTATTATATACATTATACGACTAGAAGATTAAAGTAATTTAATTATATTTTTAATTATAGGACTTACTCTCGAATCTGTTTTCAAACTAGATTAAGTTTTAGATTAAAAATGCCATTTTTTCGGAATTGATTTTAAAAGCGTACTCCCGAACCAATTCGAATCAAGAAACACGATTGACAATCAAGCGTTATTAGCGCCGTTAGTTAGACACATCCGCATATTCCGTTATCCGGAGACAATTTTTAATAAATTAAAAATTAATCTAATCAAGGACAGTGGTTTCGGCGAATGTGATTACGAGCGCCATGTAGCAGCAGATAGCCGAAGACTATTTCTGATAATTCCAATTTGAACTATCATTCGATTCGAGTTACGGTGTCGGGAGTTCGAAATTAAAATGAGTTTTTTCGAAACTTTATTCTGTCGCGAGTAGGCCAGAACGCACTAAGTACTCATTGAGCGATATTAAACTGCTGCGTCCGCAGCAGTTGAAGAACTGCTATATTATTTCAAAACTACTGTGTATGGTATTATGTGAATAAGTGCCTGACTCGAGGGCGGTAAAAAAATCACAAGTTGGAAGGGCGCAATGCAGATTAATTACTCTGGACTAGTTGTCCGCCGTTACGTTTCTTATATTCTTCAGGTGTCGCGTTCCCACAACCGCTGCGGATGCGGGTAAATATCGCTCCATGTTTTCTTATCCTAAACTATTTTTGTAAAATCGTCTTTATGAAAGAAAGTAACGATATCTTCGAAAAAACAGAAAGTTAATGTTTTGTAACTTAGGGCACTTGAGTAAAATAAACGGAACAGAGGCAAAGCTTCTTAAGAACGTGCAAAATTGTTACCTATTTTGGTAGGGTTGTCATAATAGGTGAAGACAAATTAAACAAAACATTTGTTAAATAGTTTTACTATTCAGTATGATAGAATACTTTACAAATTATTTACTCTAATAATTTTCTTTTTAAAATTTTTGTTATTTCATAATTTATTGTTTCTTATAATGGTGTGGTAAATTCTGAATCTAAGATAAAATTTTCTCAAATAATCTAACGGGAAACACATGGCATATCAAATTTACAATCTTTAATACGTTTAAGTATTTCGTTGCGTTGTATAGTCAATGTTTGACTATATTTATTTATAAATATAATATAAATAGAAATATTCTCGAACGTTTGTTCGAGTAATTCAACTAATGCCTATTGTACTCCTTGGGATACTTAAAGTATGATATATTTTTATTTTATTACAGTATTATTCTTACACACAGTACAATAAATAACAATTATTAATAAATACCACGATTTTACATTAAAATATTCAAACTTGCAACAAATAAAACAAAATTGCCTCGCACTAATCCTGAGATTGTTGTGCACTGGCTGTGGCAGCGTAACCGGTTTTTTCCAGTCTCGCCGCGTTCCTGTAGTAGTGCAACCGATTCGCGCAGTTGTATGAAGCTTTATCTCTGTTCCGTTTATTTACTCATGTGCTTAGGGTTAGTGGTATAGTCTTTCAACGTGTAAATATAAAAAAAAAACTTTGATGATATCGGCTCTCATATCATTAAGCTAAGTATTTTCAGTCAACAATTATTCTATTTTCTTGTTCTATAGAAATTTGATTACAAATTTAGAAAATCTAAACACGTAATATTATATTGAATTGTGAGCACTACAAAATTGTCAAAAATATTTACTTAGTGAATTAATAAGTTATTGTTGACTTAGTATTAATAAGCTTTACTGGTAATTTGCTAAAAATTGTGTATATTTTTCTTCAGTATTCATAACTACGATACTTTTAAATGTCAGGGTTTCTTTTGCCTCTATCATACTCTAAATCATTGCTTGTCCATTAATAACGTGAGATCAAAAGGTAGGTCAGTACGAATCCTACCTTAACTTATCAAAGTCACGATCTCATTTTAGATTGCGATTTAACTTTAGTTATTTTTTTATAGAGTGTACAAAAGATAGGTGCAATCTTTTTACAAAATATTAAATTGGGTCATCATCATCTTTATTTTGTTCAGATTATTTTAATCTTCTTTTGATTTTTACTTGGGGTTGTTTATAAATCTCAACAAATCACAATTAAGTGGTTACGGAATTAAAGAATATCCTCGCTATTAATAGATGCTTCCTTTTAATTGATTATGAATTTATGAATAACAAATAACCAAATAATATCTTTGATGGTAAAAGGCACGTTTGTATTTTTGTAAGAGCCTAGTTCTTTTCTGGAAATGCAGTCCCATTTTCGAGCAGCGGCGAGTACCAAAATTTGTTATTGTTAGGGCCAGCAAGACGAGATAAAGAATGTAAAACAAACATTCGGAGGCTGTTAAAAATTTTATTTGGTTTTTTCATTAGTAATCAAAACCTAATGTTATATTTTAATTATAATTTGGTACCCGCAATGATTTTGGTTACTTCTCTTAGATGAACCTCTTCTTCATAGGCCCTTTAAAATCCACTGTTGGACATGGGCCGTACCCTTTGTACGGAGGATATACTTTTTTTTATAAAACGAGTGACAACAAACTTACTTCACCGAAGATACTGAAAAGTCAGCAACTGCGCAAGTATGATTGTGCTCACTATTGTTTACCTTTATCCAGAGGCAGCTCCTTTAGTGTTACAACTTTGTTAAAGATCATCTATCTTGTCTTGCTAACATTGTCTTATATTATAGGTTAGATACATAATGCATTCGGTCAAAGGCAGCAAGTGCGTTTAATTTATTAAACTTTTTGAGTGTCTTGTAATTAAAAATTATGAATTTAATACATACATATATAGCATATACTTTTAGAATTCTTTAATGTCTTAGTGAATCCTTGTGACTTTTTCTTTTGTGTTTGTGTGAAGTTTTTGCGTGAGTAAAGTAAGGTGACCAATTAGGACAAAAATATAGAATTCTAATTTAATCGAAATAATGTTTATCTTTTAATAAACATTTAAAAACAGTTGATTTTAATTGTAGTGCACCTTAAAGTTCTAACCTTTATATATCCCACTCCTGGGCAATAGTGTCCACATTGCTGCCCCAATGCGTGTTGGCGGACTTCACGTATCCTCGAAATACTTTTTTGTAATTTTTTTATTTCCCAGCTGTGCTGGTTTACTCACGATGTTTTCCTTCAACGTCGAGTACGTGTTAAATCACTAATAAAATTGCAATTAACAAATTCATTGGTGCCGGCGGGGAACTAGGTGTTTACAGCGAGCGTTTCGCCCCTGAATTACCACGGTTATGGTCGTCTGAAAAAGAACCTGATGATAAGTGGTGACAACAAAGGTATCTACTTGGTTGTCCGATGGCAGAAATGGGAAAGAGGAATGAAATCTCTCCGAAATGCATGCATTCTATAGAATACCGAAAGGCTGGCTACTCTGCGCGTATGCTCGAGGCTTGCAAGATCGAGTTTGCGACCAAATCGAATGCGCCAAAGCCTCTTAGCATGCTCTTTACTGAGTCCTACGCTTGTAAGTGGCATTTTGCAGCAACAGCTGAAGGCTGTCGGTGTACTCCAAAGTGTGTGTGGTGCAAATACTCTTGAATAAAAATAATGTAATTACAATTTTTTTTCAAAAATTTATTCTCAAAGTTTTGAAACCAGGTTTATATGAAAAATATTATGTACGCACAGCCCCAACCGCTGGAATTCAACTAAAAAATTCGAACCCTTATAGGATGAATAAGGGTGTTACAGTTTGTACGACAGTTTATTTTACGCGGCGATTTTATTTTTGTATGGAGGAAAATTATTAATATTTGTAATTTTAAAATCAGTGCAATTACTTTTGGATTCAAATAATGAAGTAGGTAGGCTAGACTTAAAAATTTAAAACGTTTTCTGAACTGGCGAGATAGTGCACAGATATACGCTTAAAACGAAGTTATGAAATATATATTTCCAGCAATTTATAGAAATCTACCCCTTTAATCCTCAAAAGGTAGAAAATAGCTCCACAAAACAGTAAAGTAAAGTTGTTAACTTTTTGATGTTTAGTTACTATTGTTGCAACTATGTGGCGCTGGCGTCGAATTAAAAGACAATATGGTTTTGTAATTATTATAAGTAACATAATATAAGTATAACCAAACCAAGTGTTGATCATCAAGAGGCACTAAAATCTAGATTCGTAGGTAGTGAAATATATTTCGACTTCTTCAGCAGTGGAGAATATTTTTAGTTTCGCGTCGGATCAAATCTATTACTTAATATTAATTATTAATAGATATGGGCTCTCGCCAGAGAATATTATGTTCAGTCAGTATTACCAGATGAAAATTGTAAACTACCGTGTCAGCTCAGTAGACAAAAAACTATTGGTAAATCCAATGATGCATTTTTTTATATGATACATCATCATCATAATTATGTTGGAATATATTATTTTATATGGTCATACGGCTCACGTGATGGTAAGTGACTACTGCCGCTAATGAACAACTGCAACATCAGCGACGATGCGTTGCCTAACTTTTAAAAAAATTCTGTCTTATCGATCCGGAATAATTGCTGGCAAGCCTTAATCTCTTTAAAAAATTACGTATAAATGATTATATTTCAGTTTTGAAATTTAATTAAAGTAGTTTAAATACACACAAGTTTTTATTAATAACCATATTACTATACTTCCAATTTTCCGCTAATTTTATGTCAAACTTCAATTAAAATAGTAGTAAATCCAAAAGTGCACGACTCAATGCTCATATGATCGTAAAAAAAATTAAGAAAATTGTAAATTCTAGTTCTATTCATCAAACAGTTCCAGTAGCAGTCACCGAAGTATACCTTCAAGTCACACCATCTAGTCCGGAGGTAAGGCCTATTCATAACTAACAAAACGAGCCCAAACTCGGCACACCTAGTTCTCCTTGTCGACGATTTCCAGTAGTAGTAATCGAATTACACCTTTAGGTTACTCTATCTAGTCCAGAGGTAAGTTTTCATCATAACTAACAAAACGAGCCAAAAATCGGAACACCTTGTTCTATTCGTTAAACATTTCCATTAGCAGGTACCAAAGTACACCTTCAAGTCACTCCGTCAAGTCCGTAGGTAAGGTCTTATTATAGCTAAAAATACGAGACCAAACTGTACACCTAGCACTACTGGTCTAGGAGATCCATTAGCATTCATCGAAGTATACCTGAAGGTGAAGTAGACCTGAAAGTCACTTTATCAAGTCCGTAGGTAAAGTCTCATCATAACAAACAAAACGAGTCCAAACACGGCACACCTAGTTCTTCTCGTTGAGGAGTTCCAGTAGCATTCATCGAAGTACACCTTCAAGTCACTTCTTAAGTCCGGAGGAAAGGTGTCATCATAACTATCAAAACAAGCCCAAACTTGGCACACCTAGTTCTACTCGTTGGGGAGTTCCAGTAGTAATCACCGAAGTACACCTTCAGGTCACTCCGTCAAGTCCGGAGGTAAGGTTATAATCAGCGAAAGGAGCCCAAGTTCGGCACACCTATTTTTTACTCATCGAGGAGTTCCAGTAGCATTCCCCGAAGTCCTTCTTCAGGTCACTCCATCAAATCCGGAGGTAGGTCTCATCAAAACTAACAAAGCGTGTCCAAAATCGGCACACCTAGTTCTTTTCGTCGAGGAATTCCAGTAGCAGTCACCGAAGTACATTTTCAGGCCCTTTCGTCAAGACCGGAGGTAAGTTCTTTAGTGGTAAAGCCACGCGGCAGCTTTTGCTGTCGCACGAATGGGCCGGCTCGAACCGGGGTGGTACCACGACCTCACAGAAAACCAGCGTGAAGTAGAGGTTTATCTCTGCGTTTCGCTTGGTGAGTGCAGGTGGCCGGAGGCCCTTTTTACTGGAACTGAGGCATTCCATCTTAGTCCTCACGGGTGACAACGCATCTACATTTTGATTTATAATAGAGGATAGATGTAGATGTCTATGGGCCGCAGCAACCACTTACCATCAGGTGGACTGTGTGCTCGTTTGTCACCCTATACTATAAAAAAAAAAAAAAAAAGTTCTCATCACCATAATATCTAGTAAAACAAGCCCAAACTCGGCACACCTAGTTCTACTCTTCGGGAAGTTCCAGTAGCAGTCACCGAAGTACACCTTCCAGTCACTCCATCTAGCCTGGAAATAAGGTCTATTCATAACTAACAAAACGAGCCCAAAGTTAGAACACCTTGTTTTATTCGTCAAACAGTTCCAGTAGCAGGTACCAAAGTACACCTTTAAGTCACTCCGTCAAGTCCGTAGGTAAGGTCTTATTATAACTAACAATACGAGCCCAAACTGGACACCTAGCACTACTGGTCGAGGAGTTCCATTAGCATTCATCGAAGTACATCTGAAGGTGAAGTAAGGCCTCATCATAACTAACTATACGAGCCCAAAATTGGCACACCTATTACTACTCGTCGACGAATTCCAGTAGCATTCACCGAAGTACAACTTCAGGTCACTTCATAAAGTCCAAGACATACTTAGCCCCGACGGTTCGATAAAAATGAGATTGACTTCATGACGACCAGCCGACAACTGTTCAGTGATGTCTCAGTGATCGCGACTGAGAAAACTGGCACCAATCACCGAATGGTAAGAGGCACATTGAACCTAAACGTTTAGTTGGAGAGGTCACGTGTAATAAAGTCAACGCTCCGTTATCCTCGTGCTCTAATCCAAAGTCCCGAAAACTTTCAGCTCGAGTTACAAAATCGTTTTCAGTGCCTAGAATATTGCAATGCAGTGGATGATATGAATCACAATCTCGAGGAAATTGTCCACGCGGTAGGAGCTAAGTTTTGGAAGACCCGCCGCAGAAGAACACGAAAACTCTCCGATCACACTCTTAATCTCATGGCTGTTAGACGGGAGATGAAGCTACAGTCTACAGCAGATTTGACAGAATAGAGGCAACTGAACAGAGAGATCTCAAAATGCATATGGCGGGACTTACACAAAGTTACGTATTGAAGAAGCAATTGAGCAGAACCAGTGCTCCAAAGTCTTTGCCAGAGATCTGTCTGTCAGAAAGAGTCAACTGTCGAAACTGAAGACCGAATATGGCAGCGTCGTTTCCGGAACACCTGAGATTTCATCATCGTTGGAGCCACACGCAAGTGTGAGTAACGATCCAAGAGCGAGTCTTATCCGACACTATTCCGATGATATATCGGACGTCAGTCTGAGCGAGATTAGAATGGCTCTCCAGCAGGTGAGGATGGAATTACAGCGGAGCTTCTGAAAGCGGGTGGAAAACCGGTACTTGAAATCCTTCAGAAGCTCTTTAATTCCATCCTCCATGGTGGCATTACACTGGAGGCGTGGAGCAGAAGTGCGGTAGTCTTGTTCTTCAAGAAAGGTGACAACGCTCTCTTGAAGAACTACAGACCGACTTCCCTTCTGAGCCGCGTCTACGTGCTGTTTTCGAGAGTCATTCCGAATCGTCTCGCGTGCAGACTTGACAACTTCCAGCCTCCCGAACAAGCCGGTTTCCGAAAAGGTTTTATCATCATAGACCACATACATATCCTTCGGCAAATTATACAGAGAGAGTCCGAGGTGTACAATTTG
Source organism: Parnassius mnemosyne (assembly GCA_963668995.1). Taxonomy (NCBI): domain Eukaryota; kingdom Metazoa; phylum Arthropoda; class Insecta; order Lepidoptera; family Papilionidae; genus Parnassius; species Parnassius mnemosyne. Next base: position 15,952,639 of record CAVLGL010000079.1, on the reverse strand, counting down.
CCACTATGTCTGGCGTATGTGGACTATGAGAAAGCCTTTGATTCAGACGAAATTTGGGCGGTGCTGCAGTCCCTTTAGCGGTGCCAGGTTGACTGTCGGTATATCGAAGTGCTGAAGTGCCTGTACAGTAGGGCCACAATGGCTATCCGAGTACAGAACCAGATTACGAAACCTATCCAATTGCAGAGAGGTGTAAGACAGGGTGACGTTATATGCCCGAAACTCTTCACCGCTGCATTGGAAGACGTTTTCAAGCTTCTGAACTGGAAAGGATACGGTATTAACATCAATGGCGAGTACATAATTCACCTTCGATTTTCCGACGATATAGTCCTTATCGCAGAATCGCTGGAGGACCTAAGCACTATCCTCAATGACCTCAATAGTGTTTCCCAACGGATAGGTCTTAAGATGAACATGGACAAAACAAAGTTCATGTTTAATGTCCATGTCACTGCACGAGCACTGAGCTCGAAGTTGTTGACGAGTATGTTTACCTGGGACAAACAGTCCGACTAGGTAAGTCCAACTTTGACCGAGAGGTCAATCAACGGATTCAACTCTGTTGGGCAGCATTTGGGAAATTACGGCACATCTTCTCGTCAGGTATACCTCATAATTTGAAAACGAAACTGTACAACCAGCGCGTGTTGCCAGTGATGACCTATGGAACTGAGACGTGGTCCTTCACTGCTGGCTGGATGAGGAAGCTTAAGGTCGGTCAGCGAGCTATGGAGAGGGCTATGCTCGGAGTTTCTCTGCGTGATAAACTTAGAAATGTGGATGTCCGTAGTAGAACCAGAGTGACTGACATAGCCCAACGGATTAGTAAGCTGAAGTGGCAATGGGCCGGCCATATAGCTCGAAGAACCTACAACCGATGGGGAAAAAAGGTTCTCGAGTGGCGGCCTCGTACCGGTGGATGAAGTGTGGGGCGTCCCCCCACTAAATGGAGTGACGACTTGGTAAGATATGCAGGAAGTCGATGGATGCAGGTGGCTCAGGACCGTGCTTTGGGGGTCCTTTTTTTGGGGAGGCCTATGTTCAGCAGTGGACTTGTGAAGGGCTGTAATGATGATGATGATGATATATTAGCGCCTGACAATTGATATTCCGAAATTACAATGAACTGCAACGAATGCTGTTCTAAAAAATAAGGTAAATGTAATTATTAAAGTCCAGTTTACAAAAAAAATTGCAATTTCTAGTGACTTCAAATTATATAATTTGGATGAAGTAGTAAAGTAGAAAAAAAATTGCATACGGCATTTGTGTACACCACACTTTTTGGTGGGGCAAAGTTCTATGAGAAATATGGTATTCTCCTTTCTTATATTCTTCCATCTCTTATATCTGTGGGTAATGTATTATATAATTTAACAGCCATGAAATATGGTCCAGAATTGCATAAAGATAAAGTGGTTTTAGGCAATATTAATTTACTTCTCTTCCTAAGTTGTATATTATGTCAATTTATACTATTATCACCAGCTTTTTGAAATATATCTATATTTTTTTTTACTAATTTACATGATTCATAATGTATAAAGATGTAACTGTCAATATCTTGTATTGTATAAAATATGATCTACAGCTTTCCCTAGACTCAATATTTGCTAGAATTCTTATACATTTTTTGAGCGATAAAGAGTTTTTGGATGTCTGTGCAGTTGCAGTTGTCAGTGCATAAGGGTATACCATAGCGCAATCACGAGTGCGTGTACTGTCTATGTTAATTACTAACAATGATAATTTTTGTACACACTAGTTTTATATCACAAATCGAAAAATTTATATTCAACTGCTGTCTTGATATGGTTTAAAAACCATTAAATTAGTTTTGTTAAAATTTAATTCTAAATTATGTTCTTTTAGCCGTGAAACTATTTCATTAAGAATGCAGTTTAATTTGTTATATATTTCTGTTTCATTTGTCACATGTCCTCTGCAAATAGTATACTCTCTTCCTTTATAATTTTAGGCGACTCATTTATATACACTAAAAAGAGGAAGCATCCTATTACACTTCCCTGGAGTAGGGATTTTAGTACAGAGACTTTCCTTGATCTTACTTTCAATAATATTATTTTCTAGGCATGTGTTGCCGTGTAGTGGCGGTCAAGAATATCCACTACCCCATATCCTCCCGTGGGTGTCGTAAAAGGCGACAAAGGGAAACAGGCAGGAGATGGGCAGCAGCATCTTCTTGATAACACAAACTAACAACAAAAAAAAAACTGCGGTTGCCAACCCGCTCGCCAAGCGTGGCAACTATGGCAAATACCCCCCTATGAATGACAGTAACAAAGAAACGGCCCCCAGTCCCCGGCGGCCCCGCTATTCCTGGGTACGGTGGCGACCATGGTAACGGCGGGGCAGGGGGTGCTAAGAATCTCCGGTGGAGGTTCGGTTGCCACCTTAGACGACTCGACCTGGCAACGTACAACGCACGCACCCTGAGGACTGACGAGAAGATTGTGGAGCTGGAAGAAGAGATAGACAAGTTGCGCTGGCATATTATAGGATTATCCGAAGTCCGAAGAGAGGGGGAGGACACGGTAATCCTCGAATCCGGCAACTTGCTCTATCACCGGGAGGGCGACCATCTGTCCCAAGGAGGTGTCGGATTTATCGTCCACAAGTCTCTCGTTAACAACGTTGTAAAGATCGGGAGTGTGTCGACGAGGGTTGCGTACCTTATACTCAGAATCACCAAACGGTATTTGCTGAAGGTCATACAGGTTTACGCACCAACCTCGGCACACCCCGATGAGGAGGTGAAGGAAATGTATGAGGATATCTCTAGAGCCATGCATTCCTCCAAAGCCCAATATACGGTGTTAATGGGAGACTTTAATGCAAAACTAGGCACAAGAGAGAACGGTGAGCTGAAAGTAGGGAAATTTGGAATAGGGCAACGGAACCCAAGGGGCCAGCAGCTGGCCGACTTCATGGAGAAAGAGGGACTCTTTATGATGAACTCTTTCTTCCAGAAGCGGCCCCACAGGAAGTGGACCTGGTCGAGCCCCGACGGTTCGACAAAAAATGAGATTGACTTCATTATGACGACCAGACGACAACTGTTCAGTGATGTCTCCGTGATCGCGAGGGTGAAAACTGGTAGCGATCACCGAATGGTTAGAGGCACACTGAACCTAAACGTTAAGTTGGAGAGGTCTCGTCTAATGAAGTCAACGCTCCGTCCCCCTCGTGCTCTAATCCAAAGTCCCGAAACCTTTCAGCTCGAGTTACAAAACCGTTTTCAGTGCCTAGAAGACTGCAATGAAGTGGACGATATGAATGACAAGCTCGTGAAAACTGTCCATGCGGTCGGAGCTAAGTTCTGCAAGACCCGCCGCAGAAGAACACAAAAACTCTCCGATCACACTCTTAATCTCATGGCTGTTAGACGGGAGATGAAGCTACATTCTTCAACAGACTTGACAGCATACAGGCATCTGAACAGACAGATCTCCAAATGCATGCGGCGGGACTTACGCAACTTCAATACAGCTCGTATTGAAGAAGCGATCGAGCGGAACCAAGGCTCCAAAGTCTTTGCCAGAGATCTGTCTGCCAGAAAGAGCCAACTGTCAAAGCTGAAGACAGAATGTGGCAGCATCGTTTCAGGGACACCTGAGATTTTGAGTGAGATTGAGAGGTTCTATGGGCAGTTGTACACGTCATCGTTGGAGCCACACGCAAGTGTGAGTAACGATCCAAGAGCGAGTCTCATCCGACACTATTCCGAAGATATCCCGGACGTCAGTCTGAGCGAGATTAGAATGGCTCTCCAGCACCTTAAAAACGGTAAGGCCCCAGGCGAGGATGGAATTACAGCGGAGCTTCTGAAAGCGGGTGGAAAACCGGTACTTGAAGTCCTTCAGAAGCTATTTAATTCCGTCCTCCATGGTGGCATTACACCGGAGGCGTGGAGCAGAAGTGTGGTGGTCTTGTTCTTCAAGAAAGGTGACAACGCTGTCTTGAAGAACTACAGACCGATTTCCCTTCTGAGCCGCGTCTACGTGCTGTTTTTGAGAGTCATTACGAATCGTCTCGCGCGCAGACTTGACGACTTCCAGCCTCCCGAACAAGCCGGTTTCCGAAAGGGCTTTAGCACCATAGACCACATACATACCCTTCGGCAAATTGTACAGAAGTCCGAAGAGTACAATTTGCCACTATGTCTGGCGTATGTGGACTATGAGAAAGCCTTTGATTCCGTCGAAATTTGGGCAGTGCTGCAGTCCCTTCAGCGGTGCCAAGTTGACTGTCGGTATATCGAAGTGTTGAAGTGCTTGTACAGTAGGGCTACGATGGCTATTAGAGTACAGAACCAGAGTACGAAACCTATCCAATTGCAGAGAGGTGTAAGACAGGGTGACGTCATATCCCCGAAACTCTTCACCGCTGCATTGGAAGACGTTTTCAAGCTTCTGGACTGGAAAGGATACGGTATCAACATCCATGGCGAGTACATCACTCACCTTCGATTTGCCGACGATATAGTCCTTATGGCAGAATCGCTGGAGGACCTAAGCACCATGCTCAATGACCTCAATAGTGTTTCCCAAGGGATAGGTCTTAAGATGAACATGGAAAAAACTAAGATCATGTTTAATGTCCATGTCACACCTATGCCGGTAGTTGTTGGGAACACTAAGCTCGAAGTTGTTGACGAGTATGTTTATCTGGGACAAATAGTCCGACTAGGTAAGTCCAACTTCGACCGAGAGGTCAATCGACGGATTCAACTCGGTTGGGCAGCGTTCGGGAAATTACGGCACATCTTCTCGTCAGGAATACCTCAAACCTTGAAAACGAGACTGTACACCCAGTGCGTGTTGCCAGTGATGACATACGGAACTGAGACGTGGTCCTTCACTGCTGGCCGGATGAGGAAGCTCAAGGTCGCTCAGCGAGCTATGGAGAGGGCTATGCTCGGAGTTTCTCTGCGTGATAAACTTAGGAATGAGGATATCCGCAGTAGAACCAGAGTAACCGACATAGCCCAACGGATTAGTAAGCTGAAGTGGCAATGGGCCGGCCATATAGCTCGAAGAACCGACAACCGATGGGGAAGAAAGGTTCTCGAGTGGCAGCCTCGTACCGGTAGGCGAAGTGTAGGGCGTCCCCCCACGAGATGGAGTGACGACCTGGTAAGACATGCAGGAAGTCGATGGATGCAGGTGGCTCAGGACCGTGCTTTGTGGCATTCTCTGGGGGAGGCCTATGTTCAGCAGTGGACTTGTGAAGGGCTGTAATGATGATGATGATGAGGCATGTATGTTGTATTTCAACATAATGAAATCTGTTTTGAAAGTATGATTAAAGCCAGTTATGGGCCACCCCTCTGATTCCTCTGCTGGATGATTTATCAAGTAAAATATTTGGTAATACTCGATTATATGCCTTACTCAAATCTAATAAAATTCCAATAGCGTATTTTAAAACAGATATTTGAAAACAGATATGGTAGTTAACCGGTTACATAGAAAACCATTTTGGCTATCATCAATTATGTTAAATTTCTCGCAAAATGAGTATTCATTTATTTTAGAGAAAGATGGTAGTAGAGCTATGAGTCGGTAGTTGCATCTTAAAGTAGGATCTCCAGATTTGAATATTGGTCTGACTATAGATATTTTTAAATTATCGGGGACTACACCTTCATTAAAGGATTGGTTAATGAGAGAGGCGAGGGGCGGTGCAAGTTCTTGAGCACATTTTTTTATGAGAAGTTATGGATACGATGAAATACCCCCATTTCATCGTATCCATAACTTCTTTTATTTTTTAAGTTTTGAATGATACGTGTTATTTCTTTAACATCGACTGGTCTCAGATAAAAAGAATTTTTAATAGAAGAGGAGACAAGCCGGCCTGTCGGTGGCGGCTCCACCTTTGTCTCATCTTGTCCTCCTACCGACACACGTATTCATTGAATGCATTGGCTATCGATCGCGGATCCTTTAATTTGGTTTTATTTATACATAAAGCTATATTTTTTATTACACGAGGAGGTATTTTATTTTTTATTTAACAATTGACCATATAGTCTTTTTTATGTTGGAAGACTGCTGGATTTTTTTTTGATATTAAGTATTTTTTTGATGTTTTAACTATATTTTATATTGTCTGTAATAATTTTCTAAAATAGGATTTTTGAAATGGCTGGTTAATATTTTTAGTGGTCTCTTATGTCTACATGAGATTTTTATTCCTTTTGTCAACCATCTTTTTGGTTTTACATGTTTACATGTTCTTAATTTTATACTCGTTATGGGTATAGTGGGTCGTTAAGAATTTTATGAATTGATTGTATAAAAACATTGTAATTATCATTAACATATTGATATTTAAAATTTTGGAACAGCAAAGCAGGAGAGCACAGAGCCCTGGAGAACCCCTGCTCGGATGGGTCTGGAAGAGGAGAAGGTCCCCTTGACACAAAAACGGAAGGATCGATTGACAAGGAAATCTTGAATAACTTTAACAAGTCTTTTAGGCACACCTTTTTTTTTTTTTTTTTTTTTTTTTATAGGATAAGGGTGACAAACGAGCACACAGTCCACCTGATGGTAAGTGGCTGCTGCGACCCATAGACATCTACATCTATCCTCTATTAGAAATCAAAATGTAGATGCGTTGTCACCCGTGAGGACTAAGATGGAATGCCTCATTTCCAGTAAAAAGGGCCTCCGGCCACCTGCACTCACCAAGCGAAACGCAGAGGTAAACCTCTACTTCACGCTGGTTTTCTGTGAGGTCGTGGTACTACCCCGGTTCGAGCCGGCCCATCCGTGCGACAGCAAAAGCTGCCGCGTGGCTCTACCACTGTTAAAACATAAACCTACATGTGGAAGTTTAAAAACTAATCGATTGCGCCAAACTTTGTCGAAGACCTTAGCCACTTTGAAGAACAGAGCACCTGTATAAGCAGTGCGCCTGTTCGACTTTGTGGCATAATCTAATATGTGCTCCGTGAGGCGGTGCACCTGTTGAATACATGAGTGTTTGGCTCGAAAGCCAAACTGCTCGTTGGGAATTCAATTTTTGTCTAGCACGACATCCTTCAGACGGCTGAGGATGATGCGATCATAGATTTTTCCCACAGCACTGAGGAGAGTTCTATAACTGGATGCCCCATCTTTGGGTTTGTTCGGTTTGTGAATACCGATAACATCTGCTTTTTCCACACATCTGGGAAAGTGCAGGTGGATAATAAGATACATAACGTACAACACGAATCAATTTTTTTATGTACTTTCTCAATTAAATTGGTTAATTCTAACTTAGCGCTTCGTGCTTCGTTCCCTTAATTCAAATTTGGTGCCAGTCACTATCCTTACTCTAGATGAAAGACTCAAAAAAAAATTAAAAACTAGTTCACTGATTGTTTTTATTTAACGGTGTACGTTGTATACCATTAAGTTGTTTTATGTATTTATCTAAACATAACTTTCGGAGAGTAGAGTAGCATCGCGCATGCAAAAGCTGATAAGCAAGTAGGTATTGTTGTCAGTCATTATCGTTTATTTTTTGAAATAAATATGTATTTCGGTAATAAATATCCGTTATTGTTTTGTGGTCTAGCAGGATCTAGGGGGAAGCTTTATATAAAGAATTAATCATTAAAATTAAAATATACAGGAAAGGTACAATCTACCTCTACTATAGCTCGATCCTATGGGTTCGATAGGTGAAATATCTGGAGGTGATGTTAGATAGTGCAATGAGCGCAGCACATTAAAGTTAGAAATAAGGCAAAATACGCAGTATATCGTCTTTTTACAAACGAACAAACGTCATAAAAACAGTAAGCTGTCTTTGAGACATAAGCTGCGTCTCTTCAAAACCTGCGTACGTCCTATTATGACATATGCGGGTGTGTCCTGAACATTATTCTGAACAACTTGAAATTGTCCTTCGACAGGAGCTCCAAATTATGTGGAGAACGCGGATCTCCACCGCGACCTCGACATGCCCATCATCCATTCGTATCTTAAGGAATTATCCTTTACATATTTTGCCGCCTCGCCGCCTGCAGAATCGTTACACTTGATAGCTCGTAAGTCCCCGCTTACGAGTCTATTCCGATGAACGAGTTCCCAACGAGAGAAACCGGCCATAGTCGAGCGTGTGCCCGCTGTACTGCGATAGGTGTTACTGACAAGATTGGCTACACCTTGAAGCGATTTTCCATTGAACATACTTCAAGTCGCCGAATAACGCGCTTTTAAGAACACATAGCTGATATGAAGAATCGAAGCGCTCCGAAAAGTCTGATGTCTATGAACACTTACAAGATCGCCCCCGCCACTACGGATTTAAAGAATTCTTTCTAAGGATGATTCGCGAGGTCATTAAAATCAAAAAACATCTCAATTTCAATAAAGAAGATGACTGGGTGTTATTATCTATCATTATACCATATATCATTGGGATCCTATAATTAATAAAATTAAATCCCAATTCAATTAGCAACTGCAAGTCTTCTAGAAATTATTTAAGCTCATTCTGCGTAGATAGGACCAAAAAATAATTATTTTAAACTGAAGGTAACTGTGGTGGCCTATGCATTGGGACGTTAAACACCTCAGTTCCTCCGTGACCATGGATGTTGCAAAATACTGATAAGTCGGGAATATAAAATAAAAGCTAATATACACGATAAATTAAAAAAAAAACCAGTTTCATTTGAATGTGCAGTGTTCGCGTAAACATAAGAAATCATTAGAATCAATATTTTTAAATTTAGTTAAGAGGCCGGTCCTTAAGAAACCCGTAAATAGGCAGTTACGGTTTTAAAAATATTAAAGAACTGACTTCATTGAATGACACCACAAAAAATCTCGCGTAGTTATTTCACTGTGTGATATTTATAAAAAACATCTTGATTTTCGAGGAAAAAACCTTCAACAGTGGTAAAAATACTTAAAGCCATGTCGTTATTATTTTAGAAAATCTTTTTGGTTAAAACGTGAGATAAAAGTATAGAGAACACATTCACCATTCATTATTTTTACTAATTTAAACCAAAAAGCAATAATCTAAGCCGAAATATCATTCATTTTTTATCAGAAATCGTCCATACATTTTAGTATGAAACGGTTAGGTTTCCGTAATTCGCTTTATATTAGAGAGAGAACACGCGTGAAAAAATTCAGTGCCGCCTCAATTTTCGAGGTGATTGCATGTCCGTTCGTAGCCCGATTTGATAAGTCGAGTCGATACATCTATTGTTTGACATAGCATAAGGGTGGGTCGCGAGTGTCGGACAACATTATTTTTATTATTTGTATTCTTCGAGTAAGTAGACTAACTAGGTATGTGAGTTTTATTATGTATTGTTTTTTGTAATTGTCAGAAATGAATGTACTTAGTAAAATAGTAATTTACTTAAATATCTATATCAGGTAGATAATATGTAAACGCAAAGAAAGTTATTAGAATAAAAAAATCTAATTAATAATGTAAGCATATGTAGTGAACCACTTAGAAACTCGCTAAGCAAGCAGTCTATTTTAGGACTTGACTCAAGCGCCGGTGCATTGGGGATCCATAATCTGGACCTTGAGTGAATTGTTGATCACGGGGTTATCCTCTGTGGAGTCCACCCATTGTGATATTATTTCAGACTTTCTGGAATAGTCCTGTCCTGATTGACTCGTCCGGTTCTTTGTTGAGGTTACCATCCAATTACGATGACGTTTAGTTTATTTTATTATATATTTAGTAATATCTTATGACGAGGTTATTATTGCAGTAGTTAAATTTAGATTGATAACTAATATTTATAATATAGAAGTTATCTAGTCAGTTAGGCTGTCTTCAAATGCTATGGCTTTTCATTAGTACTGACAAAATACAATACGTAACAATAACTCTGTGGTTTCCTTTAAGTGAGTTATCAAAATCAGTATTCAAACGTATATAAATAATTTTACTTCGGAAAAATCAACATAAAAATAATCAAATTAAATTTAAATAAAATAATATTTGTAAATTGTATGTGGATTGCTTACATAACAAAACACAAAAACGTTAATTAAGATACGTATTTTTTATCGGTCGTTGATAAACAACCTTTATTTTTAAATCTTAATGACAATTGGATTGTTACAAAATTTTATGTTTATTAAACTTTTCATATTTTTAAATATGTAACTAATGAAAAAATACGGGCTCAAAATAAGTCAGTTGGCGTATACTAGACGACACTTTTGCGACGATTTGAAGTGCGTGTAAATTTTGGGAATTTTCCTATACTAAAGTCCTACGATGACGAGCGAAAAGCGGGTTTGAGTTTGAGGAGCGCGCGAAACGCCGCTTATTTTATAGTAATTTATTTTGTTTATTACATTATTTTAATGTGGATCTATTTAAAAATAATTTCTGTTACATATTCTTTATCGAATGAAGTTTCACACGAATGATGCATAATACATTTCTCCTACAAATAGTTGCAAGTTTGAAATTAATCACGACATTTTATATTTGAAACAACCTTTTTTTTTTTAAATATTTTTACCATATCTCTTATTAGTAATAATGTGGTTTACAACATAAGTATCCAATAAAAATGTGTATTGGCGGTGAAAGAATATTCACTACTCCAAATCGTCTCGTGGGTGTGGTAAAAGGCAGATGGAAACCATGAGATGGTTACCAACCCGCCTGGAAAAAGTGGAAACTATGAAAAATACCCCCTAATGAGGTTTTCTGTTGGATAGGCTTATGTTTAGTAGTTGACTTTGATAGATCGTAATGAATGAATGAACAATGTATATTTGATCTCAACATAGTTTTAGAAACTGTTAGAACTCTTCAAAACATCGTCATATACGTAGCGGAACTAAGAATTTTTCTCGTTAAGTCACTTCGTAAAATGATTTTTGTAAAACAATTGATAATATAAAATAAATATGAACGTATTAAATATTATTAGGTTTTCATAAACTACCAGCACTTTATTAAAATATTTTCATTATTATTTCTATTATATTTAAATTTAAAGTTTCTGAGAATAACTGTATCTAGAAAAAAAATACTGAAAATAACTTCGCTTTTAGCACTAATGTTATAATAATATATAAATTTAGATGAAGATTATTTTTATTAAGTATAACTACTTTATTGTATAAACCATAACATTATACCTATTTAATTAAAGAAAACATGAATAAAGTAAATTATTTATTCTAAGCAGTAAAAGATTGCCGCAATGGTTGCAACATATAAGATATGATCCGCCATCTTGAAAGATACTGTTGAGGAGATCATTCAACACAAACCTTAGGGTAGTGCGCGTTGCGCAGCGGCTCGCTTTAAAAAAACCAGCAAAGTGCGAGTCGGACTCGCGCACCGAGGGTTCCGAACAAATCTATAGGTATATATGTTTAAAATTATTAAAAATATTTTTATTTTATGATGTAACTAAAAATTTATGCTTATTGCAATTTTTCCTTTATCTGTGCTATAAAACGTTGCTTCATACCAAATTTCAAGATTCTGAGTTCACGGGAAGTACCCTGTAGGTTTTGATTCCCTTGCGAATGTCGAAAATTTACGGCATAAACGGCTTTATCTTTTGATTGCGTTGGCTTAGAAGTTTGAATTTTTTACAGCTCTAAGGGACAGTAGACTTGAGTATTTGATATGAATTTCAGCTTGATACCTCCACGCGTTCCTGAGAAAAAGGGTCTTGACAGACAGACAGACAGACAGACGGACAACAAAGTGATCCTATAAGGGTTCCATTTTTTCCTTTTGATGTACGGATCCCTAAAAATGATGTATCGGCCATGTCAGAGACCTCACAGTGGCCGTAGTTATGTCAGCATGATTCGTTTAGTTCAGATGCAAATAAGATTTTTAGAAATAATAAATTTAGTTAGTTATTTGTTTAGAAACGCTAAAATCTCATTCATAGTACTCCTATACGTCCCTGAAATGACTAAAGGGTTGTTTGTTACATACTGTATAAATTGTTTAAACCACTCTGATTGTTTAAATCTGTATTAACCTTTATTTTTTAATAAAAGATCGTTCTTATGAATTTCACATTTTCCATATTACACAAAACATAGATAATATTTTAATTGTGGTCATAAATAAAAAATTATAGTTAAAATAATACCTAGAAAGCGTACACTCTGGCCCCACCCTTTGCCGTCACCTATTAATTACTTCGCAATATGACAAACAAATGACATAAAAGAAATTGCAAATGGCTACATACAATGCGTGTTTTTTGAGACATTCATGAACATCCTACGAAGACGAACGCGTGATGAATATGTAACTTGTGCAAAACACCAAAAGTAATTTATTAATGTCTAGGGTGCGTATACTAACACTGCGAGATGCGTCTGTGTGACTAGAAAATATCAATGTAGGTGTTCTATTAGAAGTTTCCACGCTCAAGGACTACAGTCTTAATAATTACATTTATAAGAAACGTAAATAATATTATGTGATTCAAAATCACATTGGGCAGAACTTATCGGTACATTAAGATTTTTTTGCATAACTAGACGACGAAGGCAGTTAATTTATTAGATTCCGACATTAGGGACTTCATACCTTCCGACGCAGATTACCAAGACACAGAATTCGTACAACCAGAAAGCCATATCAGTTCTACGGAGGAAGAAAGTGATGGAATTGATCTAAGTACGTCATACATACAAGGTCGTGGAAGGACTAAGCGAGGCACGCGGTAGGCTCCTTGTTCGCGGTACTTGTATGCACTTAAGAGGAAAGTCGGATGAGCGTACACGTAACAGCAATTGAAGAAGAATAGGTAATAATATACTATCAACTGTATCAACTCAGCAAGAATTTTCCCCGATTAAACCTCTACTAATAGAACCATCATAACTGCCCCTTAATACATAAACTTTTTCCAAGATGTACTATTTTAGACAATACTTTGATGATATAATATATATTTTTAATACTAGCAATGCTAATAACATTACTAATATTCCCACTGCAGGTAAGCTCAAAATTCTTGTGTTAGTGATCTATGACAAAAGTCGAATGACGGATTCGAACCCACAACCTTTAGAGTTCGCGGTCCAGATGGTAGGGGCATTAGGCTACTGTCGCTTATAATTGTCGCTTGTAGCTTGTATTATAACCGTACGTTTAGAGGAAACTAAGCAAAATGACAGTTTAAATCTACTGAAACTGACTTTACATTGCTATATGTTTGATAATAGCTAGTATAAACTATCCGATTCTTCATATTATGTACTGATCAAAAACATGACTGATTCCAATTGTATAACATGTCACGGAATCAATTCCAAAAATTACGAAATTCGTTGAAGTTTGTCTTTGATTTTTTTTTATAGGATATGGTGATAAACGAGCACGCAGTCCACCTGATGGTAAGTGGTTGCTGTGGCTCATAGACATCTACATCTATCCTCCTTTGCGAATCAAAATGCACATGCGTTGTCACCTGTGATGACTAAGATGGAATGCCTCTTTTCCAGTAAAAAGGGTCTCCGGTTCTCTACACTCACCATACGAAACACAGTAGTGTTAAGCTGCTATTTTACGCTGGTATTCTGTGAGAGCGTGGTCCTTCCCCGGTCGAGCCGACCCATTCGTGCTACAACCATAATATAGCTGCAGCATGGCTCTACCATGTATAAAAGATAAAGTTTTGTTATAACTTTTTAAATTATTTTATTTAACTTCACTTTTATGTTTGTCCTGGAATTTTTGTTTGTTATTTCTCTTCATTAAATGAAACGTTTTTTAGTCCAATGATGCTGCAATAAAACTAGATAATTTAATTAGTTATTATTAATAAAAGAGATGGAAGTTTAAGACTGATTAAAAATACCTTACATTATAACTTTTTTGTTTTATTTAAATGTACCCATTGTCCAATGGATAAATAAAATACAGGCTGATTTTAGTAATTCTACCCTGTACCCTGTCAAAAAAGCAAATTATATAAATCTAAAAATAGCGTCAATCGTTTCATTATGGCCCGTTTACTACCCTAAAAAATATAATACATCGCATGCAAGACCTTTTTAATTCTATTTTGTTTTTTTTTATTTGTAAGATTATGTACTTTGTAGAGGACAGCTAGCAGAACTACCAAACAGGTTTTTATTGGATTGGGCAAAAAGAGGCTATAAATTAAATAAAAATAATATTTGAAGATTGATATGTACTAAAAGTTAAGTCAGTATTATTAACACTACGGTTTGGCTTTATACATTTTGATAGAGAAACGGTAAACACTGCAAAATGAAAGCTTAGTGAAAAAGCTTTAAGCTTTTATTTACTTCTTTATTGATGCGAGCTTATAATCTCAGACGAAAAAAGAAGTATTGGTCTGAGCTTTTAATACAATAAATAAAAAGAAGTTTACGTGAAATGGGACTTCCTTACCTTCGTGACAAATATTCGATATTTACGCTTGATTAGATATCCGTTAGAAACTGTAATTTCCTTAGACTTGATGACGCTATTTCCTTTTGCTAACTACATCTTTATTCATTTAGAAATACTAGTTTCAATTTATTAAACTATAAGTACCTAATAGCCGTGATAACTTAGGGGATAAGCGTACGCTTGTACGCGCGCTATTTGAGTTCGATTCTTGCTGGCAAAAAAAAATTGCTGGTGGCAATTTTAAGTATTGATTATCATGTGCGTTCATGATGATTGTGCCCAGTTTCTGAAATTGGAACGTATTTACGTTTACTTTTTATTTTTATTTGTACATAACACAACAACAATTTGTAGCAAGATTTAAAAAAGTCAGTGATATTTTTTCAAAACATTAAACGCCGAAGAGTACTAATGTAACACATAGCCGAAAACAAAATCTTAAGCTCTGAAACCAAAGACGATTAAAATCCTTTTTTATTTAAACAACCAATACCTACTGTTGCGGGTTAGTTGCGGGTGACAAGTGCGTAATGAGAAGGTAATAAATTATCTATACCTTTTTTGCGTTTGTCGCACCTCTCTAAATTTTATGTCAATCTTTCTCGAGAAATTGCATTGTAAATGCACCGTATGTTTTTCTATGGTAATGTTGGTAAATAGATCCCTTAGAGTATTGTTATATTTCTGTTCTGAAATCACAACTCATAAGTTTGAACAAAAGTCCCGCACTGTTGTTCCATTACCTCATAAATCGTTTTAGGCAAGTAGGTAACCTCCGAAGCCCAAGACCAGCTTGTAGTGGCTTTTTACTTTATATTATTTCTTATTCATTTTTTAGTTTATATTATTTCTCATATAGTTATTGTTTTCCCAAGAAAAATACCCACAAAACTTCAAATAATAATGCATAACAGGTGTTAGAATACATTGTAGTAGCGGTGTAAGAATATCCACTAAACCACATCATATCATACCGTGGGTGCCGTAAGAAGCGCCAGAGGGTAACAAAACAAGAGATGGGCAGCAGCGTCTTCCTAATAACGACTAAAAATAAAATACTACGGTTTCCAACTCGCTTACCAAGTGTGGCAACTATGGCAATTATCCACCCTATGAGTCGATTTAGGGGGGAAGCGTATGTTTAGCAGTGGACTTTAATAGGCTGTAACGGTAACAGGTGTTAAAATATCAATTGCTATTCCAATAATAATAAAATAAAATATAAAAATAAACTATAATAATAAAAAATAAAATTGCGTTCTGTTGTTACTAAGCTTATGTTTCATTCTTTCCTTGTTGCAAAAAGCCTTCGTAATCTCCTACTCTTGAATGCTTTTGAGCAGTATATTGCAGTGGAATTTTATATTTCATAAGTACTTTTAGCTTTTTGTCGGGTAATTTAAAAATGATACCGTAGTTCTTCTTAGTGCACTCAAAACTTATGCAACAGTATCACTTTTTTCTTTTTTTATCAGCCTGTAAAAATCCACCGATGAACATGGGCATCCCTCGTTGTAGGAAGCTGTACGGTCCAACACCCATTATAATTAAAATACTGCTGGAAGTACGTATCCTATCGCATCCGAGTACAAAATCTATCGCACTATCGCACAGCAGTCGTTTAGGCTTACCTAACATTGCATTGAAACATTGAAGAACCTGAAAAACATTCATTGCTTGTCTCTCAGCGATAAGGACTTGTATATGTGTATGAAGACAAGTGTAACTCCAACTACCCTGCAAATAGTCTACGAAACGAAAAGCCTCTAAAAAGAAATGGCTCTACTTATGCTGTAACTCATGCCAGTCAAGAATATTGTGTGAAGATAATAATATCTTTATTGCTAGACTGGAATCTTAGACTTGGCAGAGAGATACGTACTGCAAAACAATGGTACCTCAATTTTTGTCTACAACCACTATAACAGTTAATTAATTTACAGATCGAATCACCAGATCGACGAAAGTAATCTATATTTACATGAAATATTGGCCTACAACTTCAGCGACATACAGCTATCTCTACCATCACACATAGAAGAAAAGTATAAAGAAATAGATGCCAAAATGAATATAATCAAGCATGACGGGAAGTTGACAGGTGTTATGAACTCCTATGATGTACATAAATTCGACATGATTTATTTGCTAATGGGTGGATTCGTTGTATTGGCTATAATATATTTATTTATTTTAAACACCACTAATACTAACGTATAGTACGTATTAAGCTATGTTAAAACTACATAGTTATAAATTAATTTAACCATAAAAGAAGCTCTACAAGTCGCAAGCTGTGTAAGAGCTGTATAAGAGCTGTATAACTTAATCGACACGCTTGGCAAGTGGATGAACGATCGCAATACCAGACGTTCGTCACTGATCTGGGTATTTTACGTCTAGCGTAAATAGAACGGAAGCTATAAGATCCTCCTTACGATAGAGAGTCCTCTTACCTTGCCACCACACGACGCTATAAACACCCATAATTATTTCGTGTATTGTTTTAAAATTATTTTAACAATAATATTGCAAAGTAAACTAAGCTCTTGGGGGAGTCTGATCCCTAGAGAACGCGGCTCCAGGTGGCGGATGGGGGAAAGCTCGCTGGACGCTCCGTTAGGGGTGTTTAAAGGGTTGGAGTGAAATAAAATAGTCCCCGCGGACCAACAGGCTGGAGATAGCTAGAGAGGCTAGAGATCTGCAGGGGTTTGATACAGAGTATCAAACCCCTGCAGTTACAATTCTGGCTGCAGGAAGGATGTAAAGGAATGCACTGAACTGGACGTATGCTAAACTGCCTTGTGTCTCAAGGGCTGCACGATGATTGGATGCCGGCTGTCTTTACACATATAAACTTCACACGCAATCGCGAAATATAGCGTTATTGTAAATATCTATACATTTTACTATATTTTTGTATAGTTTAATATCTAAATTACATAAAGGCGGGAGCAATGCCGCGAGATATAGGCGATGCGGTTGGTTGCGTGTCTTCTGAACTTGTCAGAACCCCGTTAACACCAGAGTGCACATGCAAAGGCATAAAAGGCGATAGATAGGAAACCCGGAAATGGGCTTTGCAATACTCTTATTGGATAATAATTAAGGAATATCATAAACGTAATTCAAAGTGGCGCCAACAACATGTCATCAGCTTTATAAGTCTCTCGTTTAATAGTTAACATTTTCTGCTTAAAAGGTGTGTTGCATTTACCATACTTCTAAATAGAAAATTGTGTATGAGTATTCTTAACGTACGTAATTCACTGTAATAATCTAAAAACATCCACTTACTCGAGTCTTTAACGTATTTGTGTCAAAACCTTTTATAGAGTTAAAGAAAGTTAGATCGAGCAACTCTTATCTGCGAAGATAGTGATAATTGTGTATGCGGTGTCAGCTGTAACGGTCTGACATAAAATCTTCATTTTCTCTGATACGGAAAAGTATAAGTAGGCTGTAGTAGGCAGAAGTAGTCAGTGTTCATAAGTTTACCGTTAAAATATTTACTAGTCTTTAAAAACATGCAAATGACAAACAATTACAAAGTTCTTTTAAAAAAATAAATAAAGGACGTTTATTCCTTTTTTTTAAAGTTCAAAAATTTTTCCCTAAATCCGAGTTTTTTTGTAAGGAAAAATATAATTTGCCTTATTATTTACCACATTTCTGAACACATTTAGAGCAGGGAAGAATTCGCCTCTCTGCTCTATTGTGCGTTGGCAGATTTCGCACTCACAGATTTTTTCGTACAGTTTTCCTTATGCTGTTTTCCTTTACGTCGCACGTGATAAATCAGCACTTAGAAATACGAATAAAAATTTCAGTGGAATCGAATTCGAGTTGCTCATGTACTATGAAATTTCAAGCTGAGCGCTTATCTCTTATCTCCAGAGCTACCAATAGTGTTTTGCATAAATTTGCTTAAAATATAGTTAGTATAGTTAAATATAGTTAGTTTAACGGTGGTAGAGCCTTGCAGCAGCTTTTGCTGTTGCACGTATGGGCCGGCTCGAGCCGGGTTAGTACCACGACCTCACAGAATACCGGCGTGAAGTGGAAGTTCTGCTTCCGCGTTTCGTCTGGTGAGTGCAGGTGACCGGATGCCCAATTCCCCACCCCCCCCATCAACATGGTAGCGGAATTACGTCATAAACTACCCCAGGAGGGTACCAGTACCCCTGGAGAATCCCTCGCTGAGCATCCACGACCATGCTATTCCACTCCTGAGCGTGGGTGCTCAGGCTGCCCCGCGTATTCTGGGGGGGGGGGGGGGGCAAAATTCCGCTCAACACAATAACTGCTCGGGGCAAACTGAGCAACAAGACCAAGGCGACCCCTGCCACGCTATCCGTGAATTTCTGCAACATCAGGGGACTTCACTCGAACCTAAACGCCGTCCACTACCATCTTTAGACGGCGGAGCCGGCCTTGCTCTTTCTGACCGAGACGCAGGTGTCCTCTCCGGCTGGTACTTCGTATCTCTCCTGCCCGGGGTATAAATTGGAGCACTCCTTTGTGCCTCGGGCTGGAGTTTGCGTGTATGTCAGAGAGGACATCTGTTCTCGACGCCTCGGCAGTCTTGAAGGTTCGGACCTGTCCATCCTTTGGCTACGCGTAGACAGCGACGACCATCCGCGCGTCTACGTGTGCCTCTATAGGTCCCATAGCGGTAATGCCGAAACAGACCGCCTCATTGACCACGTCCAAATGGCTACAGATTCCTTGCTACAACAGGTCCCATCCGCAGAGATCGTGATCCTTGGCGATTTTAACGCCCACCACGCCGAATGTCTCGGTTCACGTTTAACCGATCATGCGGGGAGATCTGTTTATGACTTTGCCTTGGCATATGGTCTGACACAACTGGTTACATCGCCTACGCGGATTCCAGATGTTGAGGATCATACACCTTCCCTGTTGGACCTTCTGCTGACCTCTCATCCGGACGGATATCAGGTTTCCGTCGATGCCCCTCTTGGCTCTTCGGACCATTGTCTGTCATCTGGAGTGTGGTGCCACTCACGCTTCCCTCGCGGTTGCGTTCTGCAGGTTGCCGCCGTGTTTGGCATTACAGGTCGGCGAATTGACTCAAAAAGAAGTATAACTTCGCCTCCAGGTCCTTCAAAAGAGTTATTGCCAAGGCAAAGTCAGAGCACATAGGCAGAATTGGCGAGAAACTAGTTCGCCTTCCTTCGGGAACCCGTGCATTCTGGTCTCTCGCCAAGGCTGTCCAAGGGAATTTCTGTAAGCCATCACTACCATCTCTGCACCGGGAGGACGACTCACTGGCCCACGACGCAAAAGACAAAGCCGACCTTTTAGGCTCCCTTTTTGCGTCCAACTCGACTGTTGATGACGGGGGGAACACACCGCCGACCATCCCGCGGTGTGAGTGCTCCATGCCGGATGTGCGATTCTCACAGCGCTCGGTTCGCAGAGCACTCCTCTCCCTTGACATCCACAAGTCGAGTGGGCCTGACGGAATCCCCCCAATTGTGCTGAGGATGTGTGCTCCGGAGTTGGCACCGGTTCTAACGCGTCTTTTCCGGTACTCCTACTCCCTAGGCGTAGTCCCGAAATCATGGAAGACAGCTTTTGTCCACCCGATCCCTAAAAAAGGCGACCGCTCAGATCCGTCCAACTACAGGCCTATCGCCATCACCCCCTTGTTCTCCAAAATAATGGAATCCGTTGTAAACTGCCACCTCATGCGGTGCCTTGAGGATCACCAGCTGATTAGTGACCGCCAGTACGGTTTTCGTCGGGGTCGATCAGCTGGTGATCTTCTGGTCTACTTAACTCATAGATGGGCGTTGGCAGTAGAGTCCAAGGGGGAGGCATTGGCCGTTAGTTTGGATATTGCGAAGGCCTTCGATCGGGTTTGGCACAAAGCGCTTCTTTCGAAGCTCCCTTCCTATGGGCTTCCCGAGAAATTATGCAATTGGATCATCAGCTTTCTTGCAGATCGGAGCATCAAGGTCGTTGTAGACGGTGCATGCTCCGACTACAAGCCTATTAACGCTGGTGTTCCACAAGGCTGCGTGCTATCACCAACGCTGTTTCTTCTGCATATCAATGATATGTTGCAAGCTGGTAGCATTCATTGCTATGCAGATGACAGCACTGGTGATGCTCTATACACCGGCCGTGCCAATATTTCTCGGCAAAACGTCACCGAGTACCGGAACAAACTTGTGTCTGAAGTCGAGTCTTTGCTGGACAAAGTCTCGGATTGGGGGCGACTAAATCTAGTCCAGTTTAATCCTCAGAAGACACAAGTTTGCGCGTTTACCGCTAAAAAGAACCCCTTTGTCGTATCTCCTCAGTTTCAAGGTACTCCCCTTGTTGCCTCAGCCAGTATCGGAATCCTCGGCGTCGAAATATCGAGTAGCGTGAAGTTTCGTGGTCACTTGGAAGAGAAGGCCAAATTGGCCTCTAAAAAGCTTGGCGTGCTCAGCAGAGCGGGACAGTATTTCATGCCGGCTCAACGCCTGCAACTTTACAAGGCGCAGGTTCGGCCTCACATGGAATACTGTTCCCATCTCTGGGCTGGGGCTCCCCAGTGCCAGCTTCTTCCACTTGACCGCATCCAGCGCAGAGCGGCTCGAATCGTCGACGACCGAGTCCTTTCCGATCGGCTCGACTCATTGGCACTGCGAAGAGATGTTGCATCTCTTAGCATTTTCTTTCGCATTTACCATGGGGAGTGCTCTGAGGAATTGTTCGGATTAATCCCAGCCGCCAAATTTCACGAACGCACATCGCGGCAGAACTCCCGATACCATCCACACCATCTGGATGATTGGCGGTCCACCACTGTGCGATTTAGAAGATGTTTTCTTCCTCGCACAACTTCCTTGTGGAATCGTTTACCACCAGCGATTTTTCCGGACCGATACGACTTAGGGACCTTCAAGAAAAGAGCCTACTCCTTTTTAAAAGGCCGGCAACGCATCTGCAATTCCCCTGGTGTTGCGGTTGTTCATGGGCGGCGGTAGTCACTTACCATCAGGTGAACCGCATGCTCGTTTGCCCCCTCTCCTATAAAAAAAAAATAGTAGTCATTTACACTTAAGTAAGACTTACAGCAAGTCGAACGATGCATATGTGTGGCCATGTTTTCGGCATTCCTTTACGGAGGCCTCTGTTCAGTAGTAGACTAGTGAAGGGCTTTAATGAGAATAATAAATTAGTCTAGTCATCATATCCGGTGCCAATAATATTATCGTATATTATTGTATTAGTTATGATCAATATGCCTAAGTAAGACATCTGACAAGTTGAAGACAAGTCGACCGATACGGTGGCTCAGGACCATGTTTTGTTGCGTTCCTTGGCTTATATTATTATAGGTTTCAGGTGCTCAGCAGTGAACTTGTGAAGGACTGTAGTGATGATGATGAGGATGAATAAGTTTTTGGAATATTATTTAATGTACTATCTGATACCTTTCGGTAATGGCATACAGCAGTCTCGATCCATTATCCATAATTCGTAATTAGCTGATACCAATCAGGCATCCAATATCAAAATCATAAATTTATATGTATATTCAAATTAATTAGACTATTATATTTCAGCGCAAATAATAATTGCTATATTACAAGTTGTAAAGATAAAAATTTTGTACAACCGCTCTCAATGTCAATAAAATGAGAACATCAAAAATGTGAGGTACATACTACTCGCTCACGTAGGGACCCACACAAGCTAGTACTTAAGGATATACCTAAATCACAAAAATATGGCAAAAGTTGGCTTACCATGTGTGTCCGAATATATAACAAACTCCCTGACGAACTTAAAACCCTAAATATTACATTGTTCAAAAAGAAATTGTACAAATGGCTGAATGAAAATAATTTCTATAGTGTAAAACAATTCTTGGAAAAAAATTAGATTATGTACTGGATAACATTTACTAAAAAAAATCATTTAATTATTGTAATAAATATAAAATAATAAAATATAGTATTGTACAATATATCTTTGATTAAGCTGTGCGACTATTACTAGGTATTGAAGTTGACATGTAATTAATTATTATAATATTATTTCTCTTTGTTAACTAAATCAGGTGACTAATGTACTTCAAATAGTTAAAGAATATTTGACATTGTTTAAATATATTTGCATGCTATGTAAAATAAGCAAACATGAGCGCTCGATTTTTACCTGTGAACAACATATATACCATGTTTTACGCAAATAAAGATTATTATTATTATTATTACTATTATCATCAATTTATTCGAAGTCAATTAAATACGCATTACTAAGGGACCACATGAGAAGTACTAGATTTCAAATAAAAAAAGACCCATCAAACTCGGTTCACCTAGAAAAAAGTTCTGAGGTAATATACATTAAAAATATAGTCGAAGTGAGAACCTCTTCCTTTTTCTGAAGTCGCACAGCTCCAAGTTAGCACGGCTTGACCTCATCCAGCCTGTTGTTAGTTTTTTCTAAAATAGAGAAAATTCAAACATAGACGATTCTAATATTCATTTCAAAGACCATTATAATTAAAATCACATTCTATTGCATACTAAGTAGCGCACATTTAAGTGAATGCGCTCATCAATATCATGCACTCGTTCTAACCCCTGGTTTCCCTGGTGTTGCAGTTGATCATGGGCGGCGGTAGTCACTTAACATCAGATGAGCCGCATGCTCGTTTGCCCGCTTTCCTATAAAAAAAAGTAAAACCAAACCATTTACGTTCGTGTCCAATTTAATACATAATAGTGACTCTGTTCATTGTATTATGGATGCAACACGAACAGGGTCATCTCGACCGGGGTAAAGTTCAAGCTTGTACAAAATATTAGCGTGTCAAGTGGTAAAATTGAAAATTTTGTACAACCGACTTTAATATAAATAATTTATTGTTGATTTTATAAAAACTGCTCAACCGATTTCGATAAAATTTAAATGATACTACCTGGGAAGTATACCCTTTAAAACAAAAAAAGAATTTTCCAAATCGGTTCAGGCGTCTTCGAGTAATCGGTGAACATATATAAAAAAGATTCCGGCGAGTTGGGAACCTCCTCCTTTTTGAAGTCGGTTGAAAACAAAGCTGCTTTTTCGTTTGATGAGTGCGAGAATTGCAGAGCCTTTTGTTGGTAACGGGGCATTCCATTTAGCCCAAAGATAGACGTATTATGCATATTGGCATATTTTGAACTCACTAAGCGTCCAACTATTACTCGAATTGAATTTGTGGTCATTTATTTCTTACTTCTATAGAACTAGTTTCCACTAAAATTAGGACACGGAACCTGCGTAGTACTTGTACACTTGAATACACAGTCTTTACTAATATACGTAACTATTCTTTCTCGCACTATTTAGAAAAATGAATAAATGAAATGTTTCCGTTACGAAATTATGCGTAATTTTACCCTTTTTAACTCTTGAGAGATAAACTTTGACGCTGAATATAACATTTTAATTTACATTTACGTTAGATACCGGCAAAGAGGCGGAGTTAAAATGTGATGCAGATTTAAATTTTAAAATGTAATTTCAGTTGAGTATTCTTGTGTTATATTTACCTATATATACATGCACTATATAATATTATACAACTTTAGGTTTCTATTATAATACAGTTTTTTTTTTATAAAACTAATACGACAAACGAATTTACGGTTTACCTGATGGAAAGTGGCTACTGCAGTCCATGCACTTTGGACATGATATTAATAATGTATAAAATGCATATGCATTATTAATCACAACACAAAAATCATATACATTACGTTATCATAGCAGTATCGTGGCGTAGTACCGAGAACCAAGGTTATGTTTCCTCGCTGGCTGGCAAATTGTTTGACAAGATTAGAATCAGCCACCATGTTACTAAAAGCGACGATCTGTCGCGAATACAAATGGATAACTAAAAGCTCGCTTAGAGCTCCTCCATTCTTCTTAAATTCCACAATACAAATTTAAAATGAATTTTACGCCTGGTATGTCGTGGTAGTTGTTTATTAGTTTGTTTATTAATTTATGCTTATTCATATTATAAATATTATTTTGCACGCGACTTCGCGGCGAGTTACTGCTCCTCATGAAGAAATAATTGAGAAAATGTGGTTTTAAATTTGGAATAATTTACTTAGGAGAGATAATACATTCATTGAATGTTATATAACTATTAAATAAATGTGTGGGTGCGATACGCAAGCTACCTAGTGTAGGTTAATTGTACTATACCTATAATCTTCGCGCAAGTGCAAGCAATAAGTTGACAAAGTTTTATCGTGCTGATGAACGGTATGACAGCGCATAAAATACGAACAAACAAACATTTTTTTATAAGATGTAATAGTCATGCCCGTCTTCATAATGCAAGCCATGAAATGATATCTGATGAATGATGATAGATGATCGGATATTGATACTAATAGTACCTGCAAATAAAATTGATTGGATAGTGTATGAGCTCTGTTGCGGAGAAAATTAAATTCATTCCCTTAGAGCAGAGCATTAGGCGCGGTTGTTTTCAATCTGGGCATAATCTGAATTTCTTGTGACTTGCGACTTCGGTTGGATCTCGTTTCTATGCAAATTGTAGCAAATAGCTCCAACTCCAACAAATGAATTATTTAATCGACCCTGGAACCTCATCTCGACAAGCGAACACATGTTCGATGGGTGGAATTTATTAGGTGCTCTCTTTTACTCGCAAATTTGTCCGCATAGAACTTTAACAAAAAGCCTGCAGATCTTGATAGTGGTCTTTGTATACTTGTTTAATTGTCGAAAAACCATTTTAAACTCAGATTTTGGCACTATTTCCAGAACTATGAGATATACAGGAACATTTTCGATTAAAAATTACACGTTAATATCTTATCATGAGTTTATCCTTCAGGCATAGTTTTATTAAATGGTGTTTAATTATGAAAAATGAAAAATGGATTAAAAAAAATATTAAAATAGATGTTGCATAGAATATTAACCAGATAGGAAATAAAGGACATTTTTTGTGTAAAATTGTAAATCAAAAAAAGTTTTGATCTAAACTTTTTCTTATATCTCATAAAGTTGTATAGGATATTTATGCAAATATAACATGTTTTTCGAATAAAATATAGGTAGCCCAAATGATCGTGAAGTTTTATCACAATCAAATCAGCCCTTTCGAAGATTAGCCCAGACAGACAGACAAACAGACTACAATTTAAAAAATTATTCATCATCATCATCATTATAGCCCTTCACAAGTCCACTGCTGAACATAGGCCTCCCCCAAAGAATGCCACAAAGGACCGTCCTGAGCCACCTGCATCCATCGACTTCCTGCATATCTTACCAGGTCGTCACTCCATCTAGTAGGGGGACGCCCTACACTTCGCCTGCCGGTATGAGGCTGCCACTCGAGAACCTTTCTTCCCCATCGGTTGTCGGTTCTTCGAGCTATATGGCCGGCCCACTGCCACTTCAGCTTACTAATCCGTTGGGCTATGTCGGTCACTCTGGTTCTACTGCGGATATCCTCATTTCTGAGTTTATCACGCAGATAAACTCCGAGCATAGCCCTTCCATAGCTCGCTGAGTGACCTTCAGCTTCCTCATCCGGCCAGCAGTGAAGGACCACGTCTCAGTTTCATATGTCATCACTGGCAACACGCACTGGGTGTACAGTCTCGTTTTCAAGTTTTGAGGTATACCTGACGAGAAGATGTGCCGTAATTTCCCGAACGCTGCCCAACCGAGTTGAATCCGTCGATTGACCTTTCGGTCGAAGATGGACTTACCTAGTCGGACTATTTGTCCCAGATAAACATACTCGTCAACAACTTCGAGCTTAGTGTTCCCAACAACTACCGGCATAGGTGTGACATGGACATTAAACATGATCTTTGTTTTGTCCATGTTCATCTTAAGACCTATCCGTTGGGAAACACTATTGAGGTCATTGAGCATAGTGCTTAGGTCCTCCAGCGATTCTGCCATAAGGACTATATCGTCGGCAAATCGAAGGTGAGTGATGTACTCGCCATTGATATTGATACCGTATCCTTTCCAGTCCAAAAGCTTGAAAACATCTTCCAATGCAGCGGTAAAGAGTTTCGGGGATATGACGTCACCCTGTCTTACACCTCCCTGCAATTGGATAGGTTTCGTACTCTGGTTCTGTACTCGGATAGCCATCGTAGCCCTACTGTACAAGCACTTCAACACTTCGATATACCGACAGTCAACTTGGCATCGCTGAAGGGACTGCAGCACTGCCCAAATTTCGACGGAATCGAAGGCTTTCTCATAGTCCACATACGCCAGACATAGTGGCAAATTGTACTCCTGGGACTTCTGTACAATTTGCCGAAGGGCATGTATGTGGTCTATGGTGCTAAAGCCTTTTCGGAAACCGGCTTGTTCGGGAGGCTGGAAGTCGTCAAGTTTGCGCGCGAGACGATTCGTAATGACTCTCGAAAACAGCACGTAGACGCGGCTCAGAAGGGAAATCGGTCTGTAGTTCTTCAAGAGAGCGTTGTCGCCTTTCTTGAAGAATAAGACCACCGCACTTCTGCTCCACGCCTCCGGTGTAATGCCACCATAGAGGACGGAATTAAAGAGCTTCTGAAGGACTTCAAGTACCGGTTTTCCACCCGCTTTCAGAAGCTCCGCTGTAATTCCATCCTCGCCTGGGGCCTTACCGTTTTTAAGGTGCTGGAGAGCCATTCTAATCTCGCTCAGACTGACGTCCGGGATATCATCGGAATAATGTCGGATAACACTCGCTCTTGGATCGTTACTCACACTTGCGTGCGGCTCCAACGATGACGTGTACAGCTGCTCATAGAACCTCTCCATCTCACTCAAAATCTCAGGTGCCCCGGAAACGATGCTGCCACATTCGGTCTTCAGCTTTGACAGTTGGCTCTTTCTGGCAGACAGATCTCTGGCAAAGACTTTGGAGCCTTGGTTCCGCTCGATCGCTTCTTCAATACGAGCTGTATTGAAGTTGCGTAAGTCCCGCCGCATGCATTTGGAGATCTGTCTGTTCAGTTGCCTGTATGCTGTCAAATCTGTTGAAGAATGTAGCTTCATCTCCCGTCTAACAGGCGTGAGATTAAGAGTGTGATCGGATAGTTTTTGTGTTCTTCTGCGGCGGGTCTTGCAGAACTTAGCTCCGACCGCATGGACAGTTTCCACGAGCTTGTCATTCAAATCGTCCACTTCATTGCAGTCTTCTAGGCACTGAAAACGGTTTTGTAACTCGAGCTGAAAGGTTTCGGGACTTTGGATTAGAGCACGAGGGGGACGGAGCGTTGACTTCATTAGACGAGACCTCTCCAACTTAACGTTTAGGTTCAGTGTGCCTCTAACCATTCGGTGATCGTTGCCGGTTTTCACCCTCGCGATCACTGAGACATCACTGAACAGTTGTCGTCTGGTCGTCATAATGAAGTCAATCTCATTTTTTGTCGAACCGTCGGGGCTCGACCAGGTCCACTTCCTGTGGGGCCGCTTCTGGAAGAAAGAGTTCATCATAAAGAGTCCCTCTTTCTCCATGAAGTCGGCCAGCTGCTGGCCCCTTGGGTTCCGTTTCCCTATTCCAAATTTCCCCACTTTCAGCTCACCGTTCTCTCTTGTGCCTAGTTTTGCATTTAAGTCTCCCATTAACACCGTATATTGGGTTTTGGAGGAATGCATGGCTCTAGAGATATCCTCATACATTTCCTCCACCTCCTGATCGGGGTGTGCCGAGGTTGGTGCGTAAACCTGTATGACTTTCAGCGAATACCGTTTGGTGATTCTGAGTATAAGGTACGCAACCCTCGTCGACACACTCTGAATCTTTACAACGTTGTTAACGAGAGACTTGTGGACGATAAATCCGACACCTCCTTGGGACAGATGGTCGCCCTCCCGGTAATAGAGCAAGTTGCCGGATTCGAGGATTACCGTGTCCTCCCCCTCTCTTCGGACTTCGGATAATCCTATAATATGCCAGCGCAACTTGTCTATCTCTTCTTCCAGCTTGTAGTGTTATGCTACTTACATATCATTTTACATTATTTTAAATTCATTTTTCCATTCTGTTTCGATTTTCTGCATTCACCTCAAAACTGGATATTTTACATCACCTTTATTTCCATAGGATCCTGTAACGATTTTAAACCATAAGAACACAATAACAAATCATTTCTACTTCGTATTTTCACATTATCAGCACTTTTAAATTGGTGTCAATGGAGTCTACCTTTTTTCGATCTTTTAGCTAGTTTTCCGTAACTCTACAATCTTGGGTTTTGTGTGGGCAGCTGCGCTACCTTTTTTCCTATATCAATAATATCTCATTTTCCACTTAAATCTTACCGTTTTCTTATTATAAACCTAAAACCAAAATTTGACATGTTTTGACATTGTTATTTATTTCGTTTCCATAGTAATTACATTCAAATTTGCTACCGATCTGTTGTTCCTATTTCGATAATTCCACATAAATACTCTTTTCTCTTGACCATATACAAAAAATTTGCGTTTAATTTAAATAATGTTTCCGTTCTCTCTAGAAAGGTATAAAAGCCGAACAATCGGTGAAGAAAGGCAGTCTCGCTTCAGTTCGCGAATCGGAAGTATCTCCTAAAGGCCTTATCCCGGGGCCGCACTGCCCCGGGATCCTGCAAGCCTCCACCTACACGTGAAGTCTTCGGCGAAGCCTTCTTCAAACGCGGAGCCGCACCACTCCGGAATCCTACAAGCCTCCATCTACCTCGGAAGTCGCTTCGAGTCTACTACAAGCGCGGGGGCCACACTACTCCGGGCGCTACGACTGCTTACTCCAGGCGCCGAGAGCACCTACCGCCGGCGCTACCTTTGGGCGCTGCAACTGCTTACTCCAGGCGCCGAGAGCACCTACCGCCGGCGCTACCTTTGGGCGCTGCAACTGCTGGCTCTAAGCGTTGAGCGCACCTACTCCAGGCGCTACGTGCGCCGGCTCCGGACGCTGCGTGTGCTGGCTCCAGGCGCTGCGTGCCGTCGCTGCTAAGAAACTTACTTCTACAAGCGCAACCGGCATGTGCTGGCTTCAGGCGCTGCGTGTCGTCGCTGCTAAGAAACCTACCTCTACAATCGCAACGTGTGTCGCTTCGACTTTTAGGCCCCACTACATCTCTATATTGCCCTATTCTCCTACCTTTATATTTTTTTTTGTAATCTAATTGTACTCTCACTTCATTCATCATCATTTTTTTTAATTGTCGCTTCACGACAAGCTCCACAATCTTCTCGTCAGTCTTCAGGGTGCGTGCGTTGTATGTTGCCAGGTCGAGTCGTCATAGGTGGCAACCGAACCTCCACCGGAGATTCTTAGCACCCCCTGCCCCGCCGTTACAATGGTCGCCACCGTAGCCAGGAATAGCGGGGCCGCCGGGGACTGGGGCCCGTTTATTATTGTCATTGCTCATGGGGGTATATTGCCATAGTTGCCACGCTTGGCGAGCGGGTTGGCAACCGCAGTTTTTTAATTGTATTTTTGCCGTTACCAGGAAGATGCTGCTGCCCATCTCCTGCCTGTTTCCCTTTGTCGCCTTTTACGACACCCACGGGAAGATATGGGGTAGTGGATATTCTTAACCGCCACTACACGGCACGGCAAAAATTATTATTCATATATCTTAATAGATAAGTTCATGAGCTTTTTCTTTGCTTTATCTAAATCCGTATACTTCGAATGTTTTAATACGTTTAGATAAAGCAATACAGGTCCTTCAAAGTCTTCCAGGTCTTTCAAAAGAGTTATTGCCAAGGCAAAGTCAGAGCACATAGGCAGAATTGGCGAGAAACTAGTTCGCCTTCCTTCGGGAACCCGTGCATTCTGGTCTCTCGCCAAGGCTGTCCAAGGGAATTTCTGTAAGCCATCACTACCATCTCTGCACAGGGAGGATGACTCACTGGCCCATGACACAAAAGACAAAGCCGACCTTTTAGGCTCCCTTTGTGCGTCCAACTCGACTCTTGATGACGGGGTGAAAACACCGCCGACCATCCCGCGGTGTGAGTGCTCCATGCCGGATGTGCTGTTCTCACAGCGCTCGGTTCGTAAAGCACTGCTCTCCCTGGACATCCAGAAGTCGAGTGGGCCTGACGAAATCCCCCCAATTGTGCTGAGGACGTCTGCTTCGGAGTTGGCACCGGTCCTAACGCGTCTTTTCCGGTACTCCTACTCCCAAGGCGTAGTCCCGAATTCATGGAAGACAGCTTTTGTCCACCCGATCCCTAAAAAAGGCGACCGCTCAGACCCATCCAACTATAGGCCTATCGCGATCACCTCCTTGTTCTCCAAAATAATGGAATCCATTATTAACTGCCAGCTCATCCGGTACCTTGAGGATCACCAGCTGATTAGTGACCGCCAATACGGTTTTCGTCGGGGTCGATCAGCTGGTGATCTTCTGGTCTACCTGACCCATAGATGGGCGGAGGCAGTAGAGTCCAAGGAAAGGGGTTGGCCGTTAGTCTGGACATTGCGAAGGCCTTCGATCGGGTTTGGCACAAAGCGCTTCTTTCGAAGCTCCCTTCTTATGGGATTCCCGAGAAATTGGGCAATTGGATCACCAGCTTCCTTGCAGATCGGAGCATCAAGGTCGTTGTAGACGGTGCATGCTCTGACTACAAGCCTATTAACGCTGGTGTTCCACAAGGCTGTGTGCTATCACCAACGCTGTTTCTTCTGCATATTAATGATATGTTGCTAACTGGTAACATTCATTGCTATGCGGATGACATCACTGGTGATGCTCTATACACCGGCCGTGCCAATATTTCTCGGGAAAACGTCGCTGAGTACCGGAACAAACTTGTGTCTGAAGTCGAGTCTTTGCTGAGCAAAGTCTCGGATTGGGGGCGACTAAATCTAGTCCAGTTTAATCCTCAGAAGACACAAGTTTGCGCGTTTACCGCTAAAAAGAACCCATTTGTCGTATGTCCTCAGTTTCAAGGCACTCCCCTTCTTGCCTCAGCCAGTATCGGTATCCTCGGAGTCGACATATCGAGTGACGTGCAGTTTCGTGGTCACTTGGAAGGGAAGGCCAAATTGGCCCCTAAAAAGCTTGGCGTGCTCAGCAGAGCGGGACAGTATTTCATGCCGGCACACCGCCTGCAACTTTACAAGGCGCAAGTTCGGCCTCACATGGAATACTGTTCCCATCTCTGGGCAGGGGCTCCCCAGTGCCAGCTCCTTCCACTTGACCGCATCCAACGCAGAGCTGCTCGAATCGTCGACGACCGAGCCCTTTCCGATCGGCTCGATTCATTGGCACCGCGAAGAGATGTCGCATCCCTTTACATTTTCTTTCGCATCTACCATCGGGAGTGCTCTGAGGAATTGTTCGGATTAATCCCAGCCGCCAAATTTCACGAACGCACATCGCGGCAGAACTCCCGATACCATCCACACCATCTGGATGATTGGCGGTCCACCACTGTGCGATTTAGAAGATGTTTTCTTCCTCGCACGACCTCCTTGTGGAATCGATTACCATCAGCGATTTTTCCGGACCGATACGACTTAGGGACCTTCAAGAAAAGAGCGTACTCCTTCTTAAAAGGCCGGCAACGCATCTGCGATTCCCCTGGTGTTGCAGTTGTTCATGGGCGGCGGCAGTCACTTACCATCAGGTGAGCCGCATGCTCGTTTGCTCCCTCTCCTATAATAAAAAAAAACCCATTCAATCAGACCAGGGGGTAAGCCGTACGCTGGAAGCTTACTCAAAACGCAAACTCTGTCAAAGGCCTTCGTTCTTCCCCAATGTTCTTGAGTGCCTCGCTCCATACGTGTGTGGCATACGCTAGAAAGTCCCTGACATATTGCCGGGCACTATGGAGGTCACTTATTTCTTATTTTTATTTAACTTTTCTTTATTATTATAAAATTAATTACCAACAATCACCTAATTATACTAATTATGTAAAATGATCCTTATTGGTCGATATAAAGAGATTATTATTATTTAAAAAATAATATTTTAATTCAATACACATAACAATATCTTTTTTTTTCTTCATTGTAACATTATTTTGTGTGTACATAAATTGTTAAATAAATAAATAAAAAGGAGTTCCTGTGATGTGACAGGAATTTATTTTGGATAATTTGAAGTTACCAAAAACGACTAAGAGCGATGTGCGCAAAGGACATACCCACGTATGTCATTATAGGATGTACGCAGGTTTTATAAATATGCAGTTTGCGTCTTAAGGACATCTTACTGCGTTTATTGGTAAGCGAGAAAAGGTGATGTACAACAAATAACGCCTTATTTCTGAACGCTTTAATGTGATGAGTGAAGCTCATCGTATTATGTAATGTTACCCTTATTTAACCTCTCTAAACAAAGGAATTTGGCTATTATAGAGGGAGATTTGACCGCGGGTTCGAATACCGCACGGAACAAGTATTTCTATGGCCTACAAATAATTGTTCTGGGTCTGGGTGTTTGTCTTAGGAAAATCCTAGTGTGGAGTAACGTTTTTATAAAAAGGCAAAAAAAAGAACAAAAAGAATATACCGTCTTGTGTCGCTTGAGCCTAAGAAAATTATTTTTAAAAAGAACTTTCTTGATGATGATAGCTTTGCTTTTATCAAGGTCTAATTCAATTTTTCTTCTAAGAAGGTTGCTGATGGATGAATAGATTGTGGTATCATCTGAACAAAAAGAATATACCGTCTTGTGTCGCTTGAGCCTAAGAAAATTATTTTTAAAAAGAACTTTCTTGATGATGATAGCTTTGCTTTTATCAAGGTCTAATTCAATTTTTCTTCTAAGAAGGTTGCTGATGGATGAATAGATTGTGGTATCATCTGCATAAAGTGCAAGATGAGTATCTGGTAAAATCGGGATATTACTCACGTAGAGTGAGTGCAAATTTTGGGGGAGCACCGCGCCCTAGGGAACTCCTGCTCTGATGAGTTTGGAATAGGAAAGGGAAACATGAAAGAGAAAGGATTAATTAGCTAAGTAATCTTGTATGATTTTGACTAGTCTATAAGTGGTGCCCATATAAGCACTGCTATGTGGAGAAGTTTATAAACTAACCCATGGTGCCAGACTATGTCGAAAGCCTTAGCCACATTGAAGAACAGAGTACCAGTATATGAAGTGCGCCTGTTCAACTTTGTGACATAATCTAAGATGTGCTCCGTGAGGCGGTGCACCTGATGGACACATGAGTGTTTGGTTCGAAACCCAAACTGCCCGTTAGGAACAAAGTCTTTGTCCAGCACCACATCCTTCAGACGGCTATGGGTGTTGTGCTTATAGATTTTCCCCATGGTACTGAGGAGACTAAAGATGCGCTATCAACTTATGAAAACCGATGACATCTGCTTCTTTCCATAAATCTGGGAAGATGCAGTTTCTTTTTTATAGTTTGATAGTAGTACATTGAAAATTACCCCTAAAAGGCGAATTTCGTGGGAAAGGCTTTATTTAAAGCATTGTTATTGATTTCGCCAGTGCCTGGCGCTTTCCGTGGTTTAAGATTTTTGATAATCGATTTGACCTCATGAAAGGTAAAGAGGGGGAGAGGATTATCCGTTGTTGATGTGGCGGTTAAATTAGTAGCCACGACCTTGTCCAGGTGAACAGGGTGAATAGGCAGAGAGCTTAGAGAGTAATTGGCGTTCAATGCTTTCTGGCATGCATTCGGCCTTTTCCAAGTAATCGAACGCGAACTGACTATCAGGCCTAATAAAGCGATCTGTACAATTCACAGTACATACTTTAATTAGAATGGTAGTAGGTATAATTATTTTTATTACTAAAAATGAACTTTTAATAAATCCTCTCTTGTCGATGTGCGAGGTCATTGTCCAGCAATGGACTTTTACGGGCTGATCATGAAGATGTTTAGATGTTTTTGTAAATTTTGAGCCTACAAATATAGTAAAATAATTTTGTGCATAAATTGACTTCAGATAAGGAGAGGTAATCAACTCTAATCTAAGTATTTCATATACTCACATATTATATATTCTCATCATGTAACACAATATATCTTAAGTTTGTTAAGCGATTTCCTGTTTATTATTGGGAGAGTAAACGTTCACTATGTTTCCTTATAAGTTCAATGTAAATTGAAGTATGTTGACATATTTTTTTTAAGTCATCAAATTATGTGTACTTCTTCTTTAATTCTAAAAATAAAGCTTACAGGAGTGTAAAGGTTAAAAATGTAATATAATAAAATTCTGTTTTGTATTACAAAAGGTTGTTCTAAAATTGATGTCTTTGTTGAGCTGATTAAATATATTTTCTGGACATGGGCAAATTCAGAAGATGCTTTCGAAATATATTGTAATCTTTTAAAGGCTGTTGACTGTGTTCATCATAAGACTCGGAATTAAAGTTAACGTGAAGCTTCAGTGGGGCACTCATGTTTTTAAACTAGATAGCAAAGTTAGTTCTACAGCATATGTAAAATATTGGAAGCCTTACATGTGTTGAAATAGTCTGGTTAGATAATTTAGTTATTTCCATAGCATAAAGTTGTGTGCTACTTTGGGTTATGGGGTAATGCGACTGACATTGAAACAATCTTTGTTTTGCAAAAGGTTAAGGAGAGAAGAGAAAAGTATTTAACTTTGCCCGCTCAGTGTATTTACGAATGTTACGATGATCTAATCTTTGTAAACAAAAGAATAGTTTTATTAAAAATAGTGATGTATATTCTGTAAATACTACAAAAAACACAAGCTAGTTATAATAGGTATTCGACTCCAAAGACTCAGTAATTCCTTCATGTACTCGTAATTGTGTACGTGTATACGCTTATAATGAATGAGATAATAGCTACCATGATGTTTCTAAATGTTTCCACATTTAGTTGTGCAATATGTTATATTGTAAATTAATGTTTTAAATATATTCCTGCCGAGTTTCTTGCTAGTTATTTCCAGGACAGACTTTATCTGGACCAGAGGAAAAAGCATAAATGACTGACAACCAATTACTGTAATCTGTATTGTATAAAAATATTCTGTTTTATTCTGTTCTGTTATATTCTGTTCTGTTCTATTCTCCTAGGCCACGCATAAAGTATTGTAAAAAAGGGTTTTGGCTGAAATTCTTGCCAGTTAAAACTTATTTCAAAAATACGATTATTTACGAGTAAAATACGAATGTTACAATTTAAAACTTCACTCTACATTTTAACATCTAAATTGAAATATCGTATTTCACTGAAAAATGGCTCTACGTCGGGAACATTTTCGAGTGATAATTTTTTACGATTTAAAATGTCGCCCAACACCGGACGAATTGTTTGATAGTCTTCAAATGGGATTTATGGATCTAGGCCGTTCTCTAGGGCCCCTGTGTACCGTTGCGCTGGTATCATGGTGTCAAATCTTTTTTTTAATTTGATTGATGTTGTAGTTTTAGCCAGGCTGTTTCGAAAAAAGATTGTGATGGCAGTGAAAAAAATATTGGAATAAAATACGCGAATTATAAAGAGATTTAGCACATATTCCAATTGGATCGGGATCATTCCCGAGATTTTACTCGAACTCTTTCCCGTGAGAATGATAGATTCACGTTGGGTACCGTACAACTTCTTTACTCAATTTTATTTTTATTCCTTAATCCCACCGCAGAGTAGTTCTAGCTGCGTTAGAGCAGGCCGTAAAAGAATTGTCTGAGGTGTACTGGAAAAAGTGTTTCAAAAATTGGTTCAGACGCAAGAAACTTTGTAAAGCTGCCAGTGAAGATTTCTTTAAAACAACATAGTAAAACCTTTGGCCGTGGAACCTTTTTTATTTCCGCAAAAACTTTCTAAATATCATTTTAACCTTGCACACAGTGTACTGCGCTAATTGACGGCCGAGGCTTTTGCAAATGCCGGAACATACATCCAAAACCGGAATATCCATATTTTACGGACTGTGTAATAACCATTACCTTAATTTTTAAGTAACACCTGCTAGCGAACGCATTCTTAAAACGTCCTATGTCACTATGTTGGACACATTAGACTTTAAAAAGCTGTTGATGTGAACACTTGCATGTGTTTTCGTACGTAGGATTTTAGTGATTTCACTTTTATTAAAACAGAAAAATATTACACTACTTGTGAGTATACACATGCAAAGATATATACGTATTGCTATAATATTACATATTTCTAATAATGAAAAAGGAAGTGGGCAGCAGAACTTTTCTGACAACAACACAAAATAATAAATAAATGCGGTTCCTAATCCATCTGCCAAACGTTGCAGCAATGACATATATCTCCCCTATGAAGCAATCTATGGGGGAAGCGTATGTTCACCAGTGGACTTTCTATGAGCTGTACTAAATATTATAGCATATTATACATTAATAAATATAGATATTTTAAGTCACAAATTGTAACGTCGTTATAAAATAAAGCAAATAATTACAAAGTTTGGTTTACAATTAAATATTTCGATCGCATGTGTTTTGTATGTTGTAGAGCCACTCTCGACCGGGGATGGACCACCATACCTTCTTACTGGAGAAAGAGTGTACCTGCGGAGTTGCTTTTATCGTTTCTTCTACGAACAGAGGAACCTCATATTTCACTTCAAAGTAAAATAATATGAAAACATCATCATTGCATTCCGTTTTAGTCCTCAAGGGTTACAACGCATTTACATTTTGATTATTATTCGAAGATGAGAGAGAAGTAGGTAGGTGTTTCTTATATGGGCTTTGATGTCCACTTACCAGCAGGCAAACAGTGTGCTTATTTGTCATCCTTACTTCTATAAATAATGTCCAACAACATTCGTCAGGGCAGCGCGGCGGACTCACCTGTTTCAAAAACTCTTTCAAAAATGAAACAAGGAGGTCCAACAGTGAGACGCAAATAGACGTAAGCTGTTACTTTAATTCTGAGTTGAAAAATTAAAAGCAATTCTAATTATAACTCAATCAAATTGTTTATGTGGTAAAGTCATGCTGAAGATATATTTATTATGGTTGTAGCACGAATGTGTCGGCTTGACTCGGGAAGGACACCACTCTTACAGAATATCAGCGTAAAATAACAGCTCAATGTTGCTGTGTTTCGTATGGTGAG
The DNA here is from genome assembly GCA_963668995.1 of Parnassius mnemosyne. Classification (NCBI taxonomy): domain Eukaryota; kingdom Metazoa; phylum Arthropoda; class Insecta; order Lepidoptera; family Papilionidae; genus Parnassius; species Parnassius mnemosyne. The sequence continues at coordinate 15,915,136 of CAVLGL010000079.1, read as the reverse complement.
GGTAGAGAACCGGATACCCTATTATACGGATACTTTATTTTCTTACTGGAAACGAGGCATTCCATCTTAGTCCTCATGGGTGGCAACCCATCTGCATTTTGGTTCTTAATCGAGGATAGATGTATAAACACAGCATCAACTTAACATCAGGTGGACTGTGTGCTCGTTAGTCACCTTTTATTTTATTAAAAAATCTAGAAGGTTTTAGGGCAAGGAAAAGTCCGTCGCGCTGCCCTAATGCGTGTTGGTGAACTTCACATGTCTTCGAAATGACGATTTTTTCTTTACCGTAAAGCACGTGGTAAATAAGTACTTAAAATTGTTATTAACAATTTCATTTTTGCCGCCGGGTTTCGAACCCGAGTTGCTCGCGTACTGTGATATTTACAGCGAGTGCTTAGCCCCCGAGCTGCCATGGCTTCATTGTTCGGTTAATTGTTATTACAATACAAAATAGAAGTATATAATCCAAGCGAATAATAATGTGCTTGTCTAACTTAATTAATTTTCTTATACTTGACGTATTTAACTTATGAGGTTTCCCTACATGGTTCCAACATGGTGGTTATATTACTAAATTAATTAAATATATCCTTGTTGTATGAACAGCTTCCTCGTTTTGAGCAAATTGTACATATGAATTTAGCTTCAGAACATTAGTATAGTTTGGCGACTCGGTAGAGCAGCGTCTAAGTATTTGGTAGCAGCGATGCGGGTCGCTAGTTTGATTCCTATTGGGAACAAGTACATGTCTTAATGTTTGTCTATGCAATTTATGTTTGTAAGATGCTTCACGGTACAGGAGAAGTTGTGTTAACGTTTAATATTTTCACTAGGTGATAGGACTCCTTTTCTGATTTGGAGTCTCTCTGGGTAAATATGGAAATATGGTATATATATATATTTTTTTTTCTTAATTTTGTATATTTCTTTTACTATACCACAATTTTTATCGTATTCTTGCATTGTCACCCGCATTTGAGCTTAATAAAAACGTGGTAAAATAAATCCTCCTACCAATTTCTGCCAACAAAAAGTAAAGCTTGCACTGCGATTTGCGAAAGCTAGTATAATTAATTACATGCTGTGAGGCTCTCAATCTAAGTCCTCAAAGGTGACACCGCATCTGTGGCCTTCTTTGTTTAAAGTTGATTGCAGGTGTCCGTGGGCTGCAGTGGTTACTTTTTACAAGGTGGACTGTGAGTTCGTTTGTCACTTTAATATATATATACTAGCTGTTTCCTGCGACTTCATCCGCGTGGAGTTATTCTTTGCGGAACCCTAAAATAAAAGCAGCCCAAGTTACTCTTTATAACATCAGATATCTGCCAGTGTGTATAAATATTGAAAAATATTGACATTAATATTTATACTATACTAACGTCACTCAATTGTTTTGCTTCCCGGAACCCCTCCACTAACACTTATACTTTATGGTATGGTATTAAAGTTCAAATAGACTTTTAAGTATTATTACGAATCTTTTGTATGGGAATATAGAAAAGTGTTGTTTTTAGACTTTTTCAGGCAATTTTTAAAATTTTTCTCTCCGTAAGAACCATCTTCGTACTTCAAGGAATATTATAAAAAAAGAATTAGCGAAATCGGTTCGACTGCTCTCGAGATTTGCGCTTAGCAACACATTCAGCGATTAATTTTATATATATATATATAATGGTCAATGTTTTAAGTAGTAGAGTCACGCTACAGCTGTATTATGGCTGTAGCACGAATTGGTTGACTTGACCGGGGACGGACTGGCAAGGGCAGAGTTGGAACCTCGTTCTTCGACATCTCGTATTTAATTATTTCAACGAAGAAACTACTCGCGTACTTTTAATTACCACGTATCCTGGACCCATAACCTGATGGATTATGGATAAAACAAGACAGGATTGAACTTATAATAATGATTTAATTATGGAAAAAGTGAAACAGTCTTTGGCCGTAAGCGACGGAAAACGTCAAATCCGACAATGTGCTGTGATCGACGCTATTGTCACAAACTCTTCAACGATAAAGTTAGATTTTTTATCCTGAAAAAATCTGAAGGGCGTATAAATAAAATATTCTTGAGGTAAAAATAATATTATAACAAACTTGGCGGGTTTTACTGCCTAACTTATTCAAGAGTTGCAAGGAAATAATGAAAATAATAAAAACTCTTGTCTATGTGTGTGGAGTGGGTCGTTATAAAGTCAAGTCACGTTGAAAACGCGGTGGAACGAACAAAGAAATAAACATAGTAAAGTGAAAATTTCTGACGTTCTGCGGAATAACTTCTGAACTCGTTTTAAACAGAGGACAGTAATAGCCACATTATAACATAATAGCGTTTGAAATAAACGTAGTATACGAGTTTATTTTGATTAGGGCTTTTATAATAATAATTACAGTGATTTGTTATGACATAAATACATACTTTTAAGTTGTTATTGATGACTTTGTGGCTTATCCAGAATACGTCATCGTCATCATCATCACCATTACAGCCCTTCAAAAGATTCATAAGTTTCACTTCACATTGCTGAAATAGGCCTCCTAAAAGAATGCCACAAAATACGGTCTTGAGCCACTGTCTGTATCTGTCGACTTACTGCACGTTTTGCCAGGTCAATCCATCTAATGGAAGACCATCCCACACTTTATTTACCGATGCGAAGATGCTATTCGAGAACCTGTCTACCTTATCGGTTATTGGTTCCAGCACCGAGTATTGCCAGTGATAAGATCCATACGCAATCACTGGCAATAAGCGCTGGTTGTACTCTTTGTTTTATGGTTTTGAGAAATATGTATGTATCGAGGAATATCTATCGATGTGACGTAAACTCCCGAATGCTACTCAACCGAGTTGGATACGTTCGATTGACTTCTCGGTCGAAGTTAGTTAGACTTATCCTATATAATAATAATAATAATAAATAATAAAAGTTTATTTCTTTAACAAAGTTTGTTTTAAATCTAGAACATAGGTTGACTCATTCTTTTAAGTGCATTTGCACCTGTGTCAGAAGGAGCCACACTTCCATATCACATTTGTGGTAATTACGAGTATAAATGAAGAATTAGGTAACAAATACAACTTATCTTTATCATAAGTATGTAAATTATGATTGACACAAAATTTATACACACATATATATATATATATATTTACGTGCAGTCACAAAAATGTACTTCAATGTGTGAGTGTATGTATGTATTTTGTGTGCGTGCGTGCGCGTGTGTGTGTGTGTGTGTGTGTGTGTGTTTTTTTTTTGTGTGTACGTGCGTGCGTGCGTGCGCGCGTGCGTGTGTGTGTTTATTTTGTGTGCGTGCGTGCGTGTGTGTGTGTGTGTGCGTGCGTGAGTGTGTGTACGTGTGGGTGTGTGTGTGGGTGTGAGCGTGATTGCATGGATGTGTGCGTATGTGTGTATGATTTTTAATCCAAATATCCACTATTTAGATAAATTTATCATTTAAGAAGAAGTTCAGTTTCTGTGTATTGTAGTTTTTTAAGCCAAACAGTCAAATTTATTTTACATTCCCTGCTCGTCACTCGATATAGATTTAAATTTTGATTGGAGCGATTGTACAATAACGATGACAAATACTGAAATTGATTTCTTGCGAATTGAGTATGAGTAAGTTTAACTGTGGCCACATTATTATGTTTTCTTTTATGCAATATGCTCGGATCAAATTTTAATGACTTGGGTTTTTTTACTACAGTATGGAGAATATATAGTTTTCTAATTGTTAAGATATCAGCAACGGAATATAGAGCTTGTGTTGCAAATCTACGCTTTTTAAAATACATCACCTTTATTAACGCTCTTTGAGCCCGTTCAACCACGAGAAATTTAGTATTTAGAGCCCCTCCCCAAACTGTCAGACAGTAAGTTAATATGGGTTGAGCTAATGCCATATACACTTGGTTGATAAGTTTCTTGTCGGCAACATGTCTCAGCATTTTAAAAATCCACATCAGCTTACGTGTTGTAGTAGTGACGAGACCAATATGCGACTGCCAGGAAAGCTTTTGGTCTAGCATAATACCAAGATATTTAGTTGATGCTACCTTAGATATAGAGGCACAGCGACAGTTAGCATCCCTATCACAATCATAGATATGTATTTGAATGTTTAAATCATTACCGGGTTGATTACTGTCTAAAATTGAGAAACACATGTAATTAGTCCTTTGTGTGTTTAGTGTCAACAGATTAGTTTTAAGCCACTCACCAATTTCTGATAACCCATTTTCAGCCTTAGTTTTCACTGCAGTCCAAGATGATCCATAAAGAACCACAGCAGTGTCATCTGCATAAGAAAAGATCCTGGCATCCCCAGTCTTTATGTTACAGAGGTCATTAATGTAGATAAGGAAAAGGGTTGAGCCCAAGACACTGCCCTGCGGAACACCGTAAGCCACATTCATTTTATCGCTTATAGTATGACCCACTTTTACTCTCTGTGCCTTCCCCATAAGGTAGTCCTTAAGTAGCCCAAGTGGAATACCTCGTATACCCACATCTTCCATTTTCTGTACAAGGATGGGGATAGAGACAGTATCAAACGCTTTTTTCAAATCCAAAAATACTGCCAGACATTTTGCTTTACTATCCAGTTTATCAACAATTTGAGAAGTTAATGCAGTCACCGCATCTTCTGTATTTTTTCTACTGCGGAAACCATATTGTGATTCAGACAGGATATTAAAATCAGTGAGGTAACACAGAAGTCTTTTGTTGATAAGTTTTGCAATAATTTTGGATATTGCTGGCAGTACAGTGATAGGTCTATAATTATTAACATCTTCTCCATCCCCATTCTTGTACACTGGAGTTATGATTGATTGTTATATGTGTGTCTTATCTTATATGGACAGGTAAGTATCTACATATGTTTATGCTTTGTATAAAACGATATAACACCTGGCATAGTCCTAACGACTACCGGCGTATATGTTGCATGGCCGTTATTATAACCTTTGTCTTTCTTGTCCGTGTTCATCTTAAGACCTATCCGTCGGGAGATAATTATTGAGGTGAAGAAGCATAGTCCTAATGTCCTCCAGCGATTCTGCCCTAGGTCACTATATCTGAAGAAAGTTAAAGGTAAGCGATTTACTCGCCATCGATATTAATACAGTATCCTTTCCAGTTTAGTAACTTAAAAATTTCTTACAATTCAGCGATGAAAACTTTTCTTGGACAGAACGAACAGATAATATTAACGTCATAGAGCTACGCTGTATATTATGGTTGTAGCACGAATTAGTCGGCTTGATCGGGGAAGGACCACGCTCTCACAGAATACCAGCGTAAAATAGCAGCTTAACGCTGCTTTATTTCGTATGGTGAGTGTAGAGAACCGCAGACCCTCTTTACTGGAAACGAGGCATTCCATCTTAGTCCTCACGGGTGACAACGCAACTGCATTTTAATTCATAATCGAAAATAGATGTAGATGTCTATTATAGGCCACAGCAACCACTTACCATCAGGTGAACTGTATGCCCGTTTGTCACCCTTATCCTATAAAAAAAAGATAAAATTTAGTCAATTTAGGCTTGTCTAAAGCTCATATGAACGTTATGATCTACACTACCTAAAAACTACTACTACACGACTACTAAAGTAAGCATTATTACAATTACAATTTATAGTAAAGTAACACAATTTAAAGGTCAATAAATATTTGGAAATAATATCAACTAGGGAACTTTTTATTTCTAAACAGTATCATTGTCAACAATTATTTAAATCTTTTTGTCAACAATATAGGAGTATCTATTTTATATGTAGGCTTTTTGACACAATTTCTGAAAGAGGTTTTTAAATTTTGTTTAAAATTTTTTTGGTATTATGCATAAAAGACCCTTAAGTTTTAATTCATTATCACCCCGACCCGTTCCACAGTAGACAGTTAGTTTTTTATTAAACACTAGCGATTCGCTGCGGTTTCGCACGGGTGATTTCTGGATCTGGAAAACAGCGCCACCTACTGGGTCTTATTGAGAATCTAAACCATCCAGGATCCACTCAAACACACAAAAATTTCATCAAAAGCGGTCGAGCCACCTCCGAGTTTTTGTTAGACAAACACACAGCAATTGATTTGTATATACATACATATGTAGACAACATATATATAGATTACACTGTCTTTCATTTCTCTGCAATGAAATAGGTTTAGCACGTATTTACTGAAAGGTATGAATTTGGTCTATGGTAGTAAAGCCTTTTCGGAAACCGGCTTATTCGGAAGCCGAAAAAAGCATGTAGACTCGGCTCAGAAGGTTATCCAATGGTTATTCAACCGCATTCAGAAGCTCGGCGGGAATTACATCCTTATTCTGTGTTATGCCGTTGTTAGACTGCTGGAGAGCCATTCCAGTTTCATTCAAACTGACGTCCAGGATGTCACCGGCCAGTGGGAAATACGCCGCAGGTCCTCAGCTTCAACTTCAAGTGATAAGAATTGAAAAAGAAAACGTTGTAGATATTTGTTAGTTTTGTATTAGTTGTTAGCAACCATCTATTATGATTGTTCCCTTGTCTTGACACTATAATAATATGTCCTGCTTAGTTGATAACTACTACGATTACTGTCCCGCTTGATGGTAAATGGTGATGTACCTCTAAAGAAAGCAAAGCGCACTGGCTTAGCATAACAAAAACCTATTAATTTAGTAAAGATACCCAAATTATATACGGATGGAAAGGCAGATGCTGACTAGTCATTTAACGCCATTACAAACTTAATACAAACCGTTTGCTTCGAATGCGTATTATGTTGTATACAACTCGATGGAGGTTGGTCGAGCGGCTGGTTAAACGATGGTGGAAGAGAGAGGGAGATTAAGTCATGCAATTCCTGCTCACAATTTTGTTAATATTAAGAAGTCACCGAGGTGTAAAATGTGTATTACTTAGTTTCTTTTTAATTGAGTAATAGATTAGATCTTCTTAAATCTTAACTTAATCTGTGATAAAGTTTTTTGTTGGAAATTTTTGAGGTAACATTAAATTTACATACGCATTAAACGAGATTTCAGGCCTCCTTTTGATGTTAAAGTGCCAGTGCGTGTTGCCAGTGATGGCTTACGGATCTGAGACGTGGTCCTTCACTGCTGGCCGTATGAGGAAGCTCAAGGTCGCTCAGCGAGCTATGGAGAGGGCTATGCTCGGGGTTTCTCTGCGTGAGAAACATAGAAATGAGGATATCCGCAGTAGAATCAGAGTAACCAACATAGCATGGATTAGTAAGCTGAAGTGGCAGTGGCCCAGCCATATAGCTCGAAGAACCGACAACCGATGGGGAAGAAAGGTTATCGAGTGGCAGCTTCGTTCCGGTAGGCGAAGTGTAGGGCGACCCCCCACGAGATAGAGTAACGACCTGGTAAGACATGCAGGAGGTCGATGGATGCAGGTGGCTCAGGACCGTGCTTTGTGGCATTCCTTGGGGGAGGCCTATGTTCAGTAGTGGACTTATGAAAGGCTGTAATGATTTGATGTTAAAGAAAGTGTGGTTATTTTGCTGCGTAGTACGTTAAATGGTCTCCTGGCTCATTATTTCTCTATCCATCTTTTTTCCCCACAAGATTTCATTTTGTAAATTGTGTAATTCTGGTAATTCGGTTGTCGACGTAAAATATTTCAATATTAAGATAAAGTCTTATTCATCTATTCAATCACATCTTTATTAGCAGTATCCATACTGCCTTAAGTTTAGCCGTTAAAAGCGTTTATAAAAATAAATATTTAATTAAGTACTTATACAATAAAGCTTATAATAAAAGCTTGTTATAATCGCTGCTGTTTATAATAGGATTTCATTTAAAAAGGTTTATAATAGATTTTTTTTATGAATTAATTTGTTTTAATTTTGTTTAAAGATCTGACATACTCATAACGGCAAACTAAAAACTGATCATTGAAAACCAGTCGCCTTATAGAATTAGGGATGATTTTTCAAATGTTAGATTAAAATTACTCATAGGATAAAGTACAACACAAATAAATTAAGAATTACGTATAAATAAATTAGTTCAATTGTTTCACTTTTATATTCAGTCAGGTTATAATTTATTTGATGAATAAGTTTTATATATTTATTGAAAAATCAGTCTCTAAAATAAAATTTACAGATTTAAGTCTTTATTTTCATATGGTTTTAGATATTTTAGTAGCATGAATTTAATTTTCGATACACACATTATAAAACTATACGGAGATTGTAATTGGACATTGATCTTTTTTTTGTTATTGTTTAATTTACATATATATACAATTTTTCTGTATAGAGTAAGGGTAACAAATGTTTCGGCTACGTCTAATCTCTTGATCTTATATCAATTACACATTATTTTTTAAACTCTCTCACATTATTTTTTTCCTCTTTTTCGGTAGCACGTGATCACTGAAATTTGTTTGAATTTTGTGAATTTTCTGATGGTTAGTGGATGTTATGGCTCATAGACATCTGCATCTCATAAAATGACTTGTTCTCTGAACGGGGTTGTATTTTTTCATTACTTTTTCCTATATAAACAAAGTTTGCTTTGCATACTGGATATAACGTATATCCTTATCGCTTACCCAGGTTTTAAAATTTTAGACGTAAAAATAATAAATTTCGGAAGTTCTTTTATATTAATAAACCTTTATAACTGTTACTTGTATTGGAATAGTGGAAGGAAGTTTTAGTTCAGTTTGTGAAATATTACAGGCCCTACCGGCATATTAAATAAATGAAAATATGTATTATTAACTGTGTTATTATGTTCCATATATTTAAGTGGTAGCTAATGTCGTATTATCTAATTGTTTTAATAGCTCTTAGTAATGTTAGTAATGGTGTAAAATACATGAGTTATTGTAAATTGTAAAGAGTTATTTTTATAACCGCAACTATTACTACAATATCATTTATCGTTGCTCTTCAAGTTTTTTGCACACAACCTCACTTCGCAGTGAGTATATATTCCCTTACAAAATAATTTTACAACAGTGCGGTGATAACTTTAAAGCCTTATTATAAATTTGTAATGCAGAGCAACATGTTGAATTTTATTTTCTTGTTTAAAATTATATTAGTAGGAATTGTCAGTTCTGCAGGTGAGTTATCTTTGTTTAAATATAATCGGTTTTGAAGGAGTGTAAAAAGTATATTCTAACATGTATTAATTAAAAAAAAAATGTTTTAGACCGTGTCTTGGTTATGTATAAAATGTATTGTAAATAATTTAATTTAATTTTTGCGGTACAAAGTATCTATTTGTTACTGTAACTGATTTTATGTGAGCATGCTACAAAATTTATTTATTTATTTATTTCTTAGTATTAACTTATGTACATTCGTACCATTTTTGTATATATTTTACATTTTTTATGCTTTCAATAGAACTTTTTTCGCTGTCAGTTTTTTTGATTGCTCTTTTTAACCGTTGCTGGTAAATGAAATCCACTGTTGATAATATTAGCTTTGTATGTTACATGAAAAGACACTTTGGTTGTCATTGTTGTGTTGTATAATTTTTATTAAAGTATTTTTTTACGGAAGGATTTAATAAATAAATAAATATGGCTATGGAAGAGGCAAAGGTGTTACAGACAAAGGTGTTGTTACATTTATAAGATTAAAGCCTAGTTTTACAAGTATTGTAATTTCAGGAGATTTATTAATACATTTCAACATTTCTGACACTTCGAAGCTTAAAGTTTCAAGTATGATTTGCTCGTACTTTAAAATTGTATATATTGAAAACAATTGATAATTTACTAAGATACAAACTAAACTGGATTTCAGAATTTCTTTTTAAGCTCAGGAAATACGTTATGAGATATTATTATATTGGTGATTATTCACTTTTACAGTTTATATGAAGCTGAAGAAAACATAATTTTTTTCCTTATGTTAATACATACTTTGGAGTACCTACATATATAATTCTGTGAAATTTTCAAGACTCAACTTAAGCGCTATTTTAATGTACTATTTTATTGTGTTTACGTTGATGTTGATATTGTTCTTTAAAGATCGTGGTTTTGAATATATTAACTACTTATATTACCTGAATATTATTATAAATACGAAATTTAAACATTAAATGTTATAATATGTTTATTTTTTATTATTTAATCAGTTAGAAATTTTACCAACACTTACTTTTTAATTAATTATTTCATTTTCAGTTTTACCAGTTGAAAAATGCGAACTAAAGGACTCATCGTGTTTGATACCGGCTTTTCAAAAAGCAATGCCAATATTTATGTCTGGTATGCCACAAGTGGGTGTTGAGGTATTAGATGTTTTGGAAATGGATGAAGTAAATTTCGATTTGGCTGGTCTCAAGTTCAGTTTGAAGAACGGTCGCTTGCAAGGATTGAAGAATTCAATTGTAGATAACGTTAAGTTAGTTGTATCCTTATTTACATGTAACATTTATTTAAGTATTTAATTTATTTATTTTAATATCTTTATGAATTTTCATATACTCACTAAACTCAAATGAAAAGTTTAACTAATATTGGTTAAAAAAATTTCAGGTAAACTTTTTAATGGTATAATCGATAGTTAAAATCGATTTTGTGGACTATATTTTGTTCATGTTAAATCCACCAATCCAATTTATTTACCGAAATGAGGGTAACCTATACAATTAATATTTACAATTTATTATAGATGGGATCTTGAAAAAAAGAAAATGGAAATATTTTTTCACGTTGACTGCAGCGTTAAGGGCCATTACACAGCGGCCGGCCGCATCCTGATATTGCCTATAACCGGAGATGGACAAATGAAACTAAAATTGAGTAAGTAGTAAAAATATTAGTTTTCAGCTCGGTATCTTTATAAGTGTAGGTTGAAAACATTTATATTATTGCTTAGAAGTAGCTTTGATCTATTTAAACGTGACAACAGAGTTCTTTTAGTAAAGTTTTAAACAAGGTTAATGGTTAAAACCATAAAGATAGGGTGGCGACCTGGTGACCTGGTAAGACATGCGGGATATAGATGGTCGCAAGTAGCCCAAGACTGTGTTTTATTTTGATTCCTTGGAGGAAGCCTATGTTTAATAGTGGGATCGTGAAGGGCTGTAATGATGATGTTAATGATGAATCGTTAAAAAAATAGATTCTGTCGTGCAGTAGCTTTATGGCGCTGCTCTGGAGTATTTTTCTAATTTTGACAGTCTCTGGACAGTAATTTTATGGACTTCTAGTAGTTGTTACAGGTGTGGTTGTTTAAGCATATTAAAATAAATGTACAGTGAAGCACCTCCACTTTACGATTTTTTTTTCAAGCCACCGTCAATCTTATTAAATAAATTTATTACAAATAATTATAGCATTACAACATAATATTGCATTACTCATATTTTTCACAATTTAAAAAAACGATAATATAATAATATAATATAATAATACGAATAGAGAAACAGTTCAATAATTTTTTTATTTTACAGAAAATTTAGCAATTACTTTGGTAATAAACTACGAAAATGAGGAAAAGGAAGGAAAAGTTTTCTTAATACCAAAGTCGTATAGTTTCAAATTTGATGTAAAGAATGGTGCAAATTTCGATTTAACAAATTTGTTCAACGGAAACAAGGAACTAAGTAAGTAAAACAAGTAGTATTTTAGAAGATCTATAACTTATTTAAACGTGTTTTGAGTTTTCTCTTTGAAATAAATTTTATAAATAAATAAAAGTATATAAATAATAAAAAAACTTACACAGAATTATGTATGCCATTTATCCATTAAATTAATCCAAATTTTGTTTTGCCTTATATAATTAAACTATAAATAAATAAATAAGTGAGGAGCCTTTACATTATTTTCGTGGAAATAAAAGTAATGTATGAATTTACTGATTATAACTTTTAATTTTATTCTTTTGTAATGAAATGAAATAATTACATAAATTTTTTATCTTATGTAATCCGAAATTAACTATATGACATCAGATTATAAGTTGATTTTTCTTAACTTGTCTTATACTTTTGCAGGTGAGCCAATGCTTCTTTTCTTGAACGAGAATTGGAAACAGATATCTCAGGAATTCGGAGGTCCCATGATGGACGCTTCAGCGAAAAAGTTATTTCAAAGTCTTGTTGCATTTTTTTCAAAGGTACCATTAAGTGATATTGCCACTTTTTAATGTGTATTAAATTTTGGTATTCTATTTCATTGTTTCATAGTTTAGTAATAAAATATTGTATTATTAAGGAATGTTAATGTTGAATAAATTTGGTCGGTTTGATATGTATAAGGTGTTTTTTTAAATACACTAAATCAAATTTATCTGATTTTAATAAGTAAGGTTGATCCAATATATCAGCAAGCACTTAGCCTACCCGATGGTTTCGGATACTGATATTGATACTTACTTTTTTTTATATTCTACTAAGCCAGTGCTTATCTACGATCCCACCTGATGGTAAGTGGTGATGTAGCCTAAGATGGTGAAGCGCACTGACTTAACAAAATTTCCTAAAAAGCCTATTCATTCTTGCCTTGAAAACACCCACACGTAATCGGATGGAAAGACAGATGCTGGCAACTTATTCCACTCCTTTGCTGTACGCATGATTAACGACGTTGCGAACCGTTTGGTTCGAACGCGTGGTAAGTCAACAACGAAAGGGTGGCGACTGGCCGAACGTCTGGTTGTCCGATGGTGGAAGGGAGAGGGGGAATTAAATTATGCAATTGCTGCGCACACTCTCCGAAATGCATCCTGTAGAAAACCGAAAGGCTGGCTACTTTACGTCTGTGTTCGAGGCTGGTAAGATCTCTCTTAGCACGCCTTTCCATTGAGTCCAAAGCTGCTAGGTGGCATTTTGCAGCACCAGCCCATAGTGGACATTAACGGTACGACTATTCCACAAGTTCAAAGTCATCCAGCGGGCAATGGAAAGAACTATGCTCGGAGTTTCTCTAGTGAATAAGTTTCGTAACGAAGAAATCCTTTGGAGAGCCAAGGTCACCGACGTAGCCTTCCGTATTTGCAGGCTGAAGTGGCAATGGGCTGGTTACATTTATCGCAGAAGCTATAACCGTTGAAGTAGGCGTATCATAGAGTGGAGACCGCGTTTAGGCAAACGTAGTGTGGGATGAGGGGTCATCCCACACTACGTTTGCCTAAATGGAGCGACGATCTGCGCAAGGCCGCTGGCATCAACTGGATGCGTGTAGCCGAAGATCGGGCTAAGTGGCGCGCCTTGGGAGAGGCTGGACATACCAGCCGCAGGCTGATGATGATATGATTTTCCAAGTGATTCGTCTCTTCGCTTTCAACTTCGAGGTGTGCAAAATTAAGTAATATTTATAATTAATTCTTGATCCAACTTATCAAAACTTCTTCCCACTTATTTTATTCTCCAAAAATTATTTTGAGAGCAATATTTTCAATAAAATAGCAAGAAGTGAAAATCATGGTGTATACATCTTAATGAAAATAAATATTAATCATAATAAAATTGTGATAAGTTTTTTTTTATATATATAAAAAGGCTGTTTCATAGGTAATCTGCTAAATTATTTCAAATATAAAGAGAAACCACTACACAGTGTAAGCTCTTTTGCAAACATCGGAGCAATCTTGAAGCGACAGGAGCTTAAAGTATACATGAGCCTAGCTTCCTTGCTCGCTGGAAGTTATTTTTTAATAATAAAAGAGTTAGAAAATCAAGATTTTTGTAGTATAAGGATTTATAACACATCCAAGACCACAGGTCTTTTGATAAACTGTTTGTTCCACAGCATACTACTCTGAATATCGATTTCAATCTTGAAATCGATATATATCGATTTCAATCTTGAAATCGATATTCAGAGCGCCCCGACCCAGTACAAACAGCAATACATAACAATTAAGTCGTCTTTACCTACTACTTTTATTTTTAAGGTTGCAGGTATGATCACTTCCTCAAGTTATATATGCCCGTTTACCTCCTCTTCCAGAATGTTTTTATATAAAATTGAAAATTGCTCGGCGGTGAAGGAAAACATCGTGAGCAAAGTAGGAGAAATAAAAAAAAAATCAGACGTTTAAAGTTCGCCAATACGCTTAGGACCGCATGGCGGACATTTTCTTGCCCCTCTCGGAAAACCTCTCAGAAATGAATGTAGGCCTGTGACCAGCAGTGTGACTATAGACTGTAACTTTATATAATATTGCAACTATGTACCTACTACTTGTATTACTATATCGTTATGATAATAAGCAACTAAAACTTAAAAATCAAATTATCTTACGGTCCTACTCAATGCGGTTCCGAAATCGCTGGCTACGATTCCTATGTTAGAAGTAAAAGTATTATCAAATTCATTGCAAATAAGCTTAAATAATGTTCCACAGTCCACCTGATAGTAAGTGATTTCTGTGGCCCATAGACATCTACATCTATAGACATCTGCAGATGTGTTGTCACCCGTGAGGTCTAAGATGGAATACCTCTTTTCCAGTAAAAAGGGTCTCCGGTTCTCTACACTCACCATACGAAACACAGCAGAGTTAAGCTGCTATTTTACGCTGGTATTCTGTGTGTGGTTATCTGCCTGTTTTCAAGAGCTCTGTTCTAAGTCTGTCCTCTCCTAGGACTTTTCCATTTTTAAGTTGTCTGAGGACCAACTCGATCTACTCTATACAGACTGATATCTGGCAGCTCCTCGGTAAAGTGGCGGGTTATTGTGGCTCTGGGATTGTCGCATTTTGAGTCAAGTTGCTGGTTTTGGGAGGCATATAGTGTACCTAGTAGCCTTCGATCTTAGCGAGAATCTCAGGCTTTGATGTAAGGATTTTTCCATCGCATGTTTATAGTTTCGTAATGTAGCTGCTCCCAACCTTACGAACAAAGACTTTGGGACCCTCGTTTTGCTTTATTTCCTCTTGAATAAAGTTGGCATTGGAGCGCCGCAGGTCCTGCCGTACAGCTTTCCTTACAATTCTGGTGAGTGCCAGCTGCTCTGATAGCGCGGCTTTTGTTCTCTCACGTCTCTTTTGAATATGCTGAAGTGTCTCGTCGGAGAGCTTAGACTTCCGGCTTATATGTTCCCTACTATATAACCTATTCCCCTCATCCCTTAAGATCTTGACCACACTAGTGAGATTCTCGTCAACGTCCAATGTGGGTTTTAGGGCATTGAATCGACTCCGGAGATCCAACTGGAAACGTTGGGATCCCGCTATGTCTCGAAAAGCATTTGGTCGGAGTGTGGACTTCACCAGACGGGCTCTTTCAGTCTTGAAATCGATATTCAGAGTGCCCCGAACAAGTCGATGATCGCTTCCTGTATTAAACCTATTTATCACTGAGATATCTCTAAATATGTATTTTTTGTCCGTCATGGTGAAGTCGATCTTATTTTTCGTCATGTTGTCGGAGCTGTGCAAGGTTCACTTCCTTTGGGGCTTTTTTGAAAATAAGTACTCATTAAGTTAAGGCTCTCTTTTTTGAGGAAGTTGCTCCCCGTGATTTCTGCGTCCCAAACCGTGCGGTTTGTGCGTAATGATTGGTGCGTAAACTTGTACAACTTTTACAGTATATTTTTCAGTTAATTTTAAAACAAGATACGCTAAACTCGTCGACACACTGGAGATTTCCAAAATATTGTCACGGAAAACTTTATTGACGAGAAAACCCACTCCACCCTGGAAAAGATCATGTCTCTGGTGATAGTAGAGTAGGTGGCTGATTATAGGATTAATGCCCTCTCCCTCTTTTCGAACTTCACTCAACCCCAGAACGTACTATCTTACATTTTTCAACTCTACTTATAATTCTGAAATGTTCTCGTCGTGCCGCAGATATCATCCATTGTACGTCAGCAGGTCCAGTTTGTGGTGGTATCCTACCCTCTCTCGGGGATTCTTAGCACCCCCTGTACCACTGTTGCCATAACCGCCACAAACGGTCAGGTACATAGGGACGGCCGAGAACTGGAGGCCATATTTTTTGGTGCTTACCATTGGAAGGTATTGCCCTTATTTGCCACGCTGGGCAAGGGGGTTGGTGATCGCAGTATCAGACATACGTCGCACCTCTGACGCTGCAACCAATCACAGATCTGGATATTTTTGGCCTGACATAAGAATTGAGATGGTTATTCCACCGCCTGTCGGATGCCAAAGCTTGTCGCCGTTTTTCTTTTTGACTTTGGCCTTTCTTTTTTTTTTTTTTTTTTATAGGATGAGGGTGACAAACGAGCACGCAGTCCACCTGATGGTAAGTGGTTGCTGCGGCCCATAGACATCTACATCTATCCTCTGTTACAAATCAAAATGCAGATGCGCTGTCACCCGCGAGGACTAAGATGGAATGCCTCATTTCCAGTAAAAAGGGCCTCCGGCCACCTGCACTCACCAAGCGAAACGCAGAGGTAAACCTCTACTTCACGCTGGTTTTCTGTGAGGTCGTGGTACTACCCCGGTTCGAGCCGGCCCATCCGTGCGACAGCAAAAGCTGCCGCGTGGCTCTACCACTGTATTATATATTTCTCCCTTAGTCAACTCGTACGACACCCACGGGAAGAGAAGGGATTGCAGGATTCTAAAGCCGCTGCCATGCAAATCACATAGCTTAACATTATTATACATAATAATATAGCAATAAATAAAAAAATATTTTATCTTTTTTTAAGTTATTCTTTATTATTTTTTTAAAGTTTGGGAGCATTTTCAATTTTTTCTTAAATGAAACTACTTAATTTTACTTTCCTCGGAACGAAAGCGTAGAAACTACTCACTTAGCAACTCATATAGCTTAAGCCTTAAACTATCTCCACTACATTCATAGAGCACTCTTAAAGTGCTCACTAGGTGGTAGGAGGTCCCCCCCGAACGGGTTCCCGCCTTGTCGTGGCATGGCGGCTTAGAAGCCGTGGCTTGGTCATCTGCGGTGAACAAAGAGGAACCGCTTGGCTGGCTCGTGGTGTAGGGCCGGCCCGAGGTGACCTCTCCGAGTGGGCTTGGCGAGCCCACTTCGGATGTGTATTGGTGGGCTGCGTTGAGAGGGGTGTCCTCTCCCCCTACCGCTGCAGCCGAGGTGGAGTCGCGGAGGAAGAGGCGTGTTGGTATGGTGATGCGCCACCCGCCCTATCCTCCGCGACTCTGACGGGCCGACGGGAGACGAGTGTCGGTCGCTCTCCCTATCCTCCGCGGCCGAAACCTGGTTGGCGGCGGAGCCAGAGACCAGATCCGCCACTGGGGTCGGGAAAGCGGGTGCTACTAAGCGCTCGATTTTCCGGGCCACATGGCGTCCGTGTATCGTCCGATACACATGTGGAGTTGGAGGCCGTGGAGGGGGACGTTCCTTGTGTTCCTGGTGCGCCTTGCCTGAGAAAGAGAATGGGGAGGAGAAGTCCTCCCCGAGAAAGGGCTGCTATAGGGCGGCCGGCGCTGGTGGGGCCGCGGATGTGTGCAAAAGCGTTCCCGTGGCCCCGCCAATATGCGGCGAAGGTGGAACACCATGGGGTTTTAGTCGGTGCGGGTCCGACATAACCCGTCCTTGCCCCCGCGAGGCGGGTATGCGTAGGCATTTCCCCATGTAAAAAAAAGGTGGTAGTAGTACTGCCTAGGAGTCCGTCTGAGGGGGTGCCATGCTCTTTTATCTAACTCTACTAACAAGCAGTAGAAGTGCGTGCACTCCTGTGTTCTATTCCGAAGAGTATAGAGAGCCAGTATAGTCACAGAATGTGAGGAATTACGCCTTAGACCTCAGAGATAGATGCGTCGTCATCTATAGCTTTCTTTGATTGCAGTTGAGTGCAGGTATCCATGGGCGCCAGAAGTCAACTACTATCAAGTGGATTGAATATTTGTTAGTCCTATAATTTTATATTCATTGCATAAGGAACAGCTATTACGTACCTAATTTACAAGTCTTTGAAAGATAAATTCAAAATGCTGTATGGTATTTGTATCTAAGTATGTGTAAATATCTCTCGGTGAACTCAAAAGATTGAACTCAAAAAATGTATAGAATAGAAACGTTAAACATTGCACCACGGTGATGATAACGGTTGTAGTTTTCTTATAATATATAAAAAATTACGCGATTGTCTTTAAAAAATGTACCTTTTGAACATTTTCTTTACTGGTTACTTTTCTTTAATACGTGGTAGAGCCATGCTGCAGCTATATTAGTAGTATAGTTGTAGCACGAATGGGTCGGCTCGACCGGGGAAGGACCACGCTCTCACAGAATACCAGCGTCAAATAGCAGCTTCATGCAGCTGTGTTTCGTATGGTGAGTGTAGGGAACCGGAGACCCATTTTACTGGAAAAGAGGCATTTTATCTTAGTCCTCACGGGTGACAACGCATTTGCATTTTGATTCGCAAACGAGGATAAATGTAGATGTCTATGGGCCACAGCAACCACTTACCATCAGGTGGACTGTGTGCACGTTTGTCACCCTATCCTATAAAAAAAACTTTAAATATGATTCACTTCAGCTTAATAATCCGTTGGGCTATGTCGGTCACTCTGGTTCTACTGCGGATATCCTTATTTCTAAGTTTATCACGCAGAGAAACTCCGAGTATAGCCCTCTCCATAGCTTGCTGAGTGACCTTGAGCTTCCTCATCCGGCCAGCAGTGAAAGACCACGTCTCAGTTCCATATGTCATCACTGACAATACGCGCTGGTTGTACAGTCTCGTTTTCAAGTTTTGAGGTATACCTGACGAGAAGATGTGTTGTAACTTCCCGAACGCTGCCCAACCGAGTTGAATCCGTGGATTGACCTCTCGGTCGAAGTTGGACATACCTAGTTGTACTATTTGTCCCAGGTAAACATATTCGCCAACAACTTCGAGCTTAGTGCTCCCAACAACTACCGGCGTAGGTGTGACATAGACATTAAACATGATCTTTGTTTTGTCCATGTTTGTATTGATGTTGATACCGCATCCTTTCCAGTCCAGACGCTTGGAAACGTCTTCCAATGCAGCGGTGAAGAGTTTCGGGGATATGACGTCACCCTGTCTTACACCTCTCTGCAATTGTATAGGTTTCGTACTCTGGTTCTGTACTCGGATAGCCATCGTAGCCCTACTATACAAGCACTTCAACACTTCGATATACCGACAATCAACTTGGCACCGCTGAAGGGACTGCAGCACCGCCCAAATTTCGACGGAATCAAAGGCCAGGGGTGAGTTTAAAGTTTATGTGGTTGCAACACTAAATGAATAGAATATTTACCACTTTATCTTAATCCCTCTTTATAATCAGCTAGCTTTGTGTATATATATCAACTTATGTGTGTCACTTGTTAGGAACGTCACTAATGCACATTTGTTAAACACTCCTTATTTTCATTTCGTCTCGTAGTTGGCTCGAATTTTCAATATTAATTTAATACTTTAAATATTGAATTTTAACGTAAGTGTGACACCTCTAACTTCTTTTGCGTTTCGAAGGAAGAGCAATAATAATTCAGTCAATTAAAGAAAATTGCTAGCAGATGGTATAATTGCCGAGAATGTTCTTCAAGGACAACATATTATATAAAATATTAATGTGACAGTAATTTCTGTATATCCCAGGCTACCGATCGTAAAAGATACATATTATGTGCTTATTAAATTTGTCACGAGGCTATAAATTTTCAGCTAATGATTTCATTTACAAATGCCGTACCTAAATCACTGTTTTTTTTTTCTTTCCGTTATATAGATGTGTGGAGAGGGGGATGACATCAAACAGCGAAGTCTATTATTTGAGTACTTTACTACACAACAAAATACTACAAAATACAGCCAGCGCCATCTAGTGGCGATTGGCGGCACTAAGTTGGTGGTACTGCATGCTACAGATGTAATTGTTATTATATTTTATACGGTAATGGTGTTAATATGACATATTCAGCAATCTATGATCGTGTTGCATAAAATTGTACAATAATATTTATATTTATAAAACTGTAATGACAATCGAACTTACAGTCCATAGACATCTGTAACCAAATTTAAACAAAGAAGGCTACTGATAGGTCTCTGAGGCTTAAATATAATGCCTTACAGCTTGTAATTATAAAGGCAATCTATAAGCTTTAGACTCAAACACAACAGACAGACTCCTGCACAGAAAAGGAGCCCTACCAGCTATTACCATTTAAAAAGTACTATCATCAGCTAAGACAACTCAAAAAAAAGATAAGACATTAGTCTGCGAAAATAACTAAAGTAAATTAACCATGTAAGTTGGCGAAACTTTCTAACAGCATAAGCAGCTGAATTTAGTTTACTAGCGAAAGCTTTTATATGTGAACCCCATTATAGTTTGTTATATAACGTGATCCCTAGAAATACCTTATAATCTAGTTCATCATTTAGCAAAGCGACAATATGGAATCCACCTATATACAAAGTCTGATTACGAAAATTCTCAAATAGTCGATCTTCCTTACTGTAATCACATGAAAACTAAACGTGAACTTTCTCGACTCTTTGATTCCTCTTTGGTTTAGTGGTCGTAAACGCGATTGCTGATCATGAGGGTTCAAATCCTGGGTCGGGCCAAAATCAGTTACTGTGTTTTTCCGTCAAGGAATTCTTATTAGCAGCACGGAGTCAGAAATTCAGCATTGTTTCATTCCCGTGCTTTGGAAACCACGAAAAGCCTTCCTCCCGATCGTCGGATTACCATAACATCGGACTATGTGAATGAGGAAATAGAAAGTGCACCTGTGCGCATAAACTCAGTCACTATAATCCAGTCCTGAGCAGATTATGTTGAGACTGGCCGCCACCCCGAAGCCGAAATCGGTCTGGAGGGAAAAAATTGTGGACACTGACGCTACGACAATTTCATGAGCCAAGCGTTGCTTCATGAACATTGAAAAGAATTTTTCTTGTTTTTTTTTGTTATTATAGATTCGTAATAAAGAATATGTTTGTTATATGTACACACAGAGAGCCAAAATATATCTCTCACGAGTTTCATGGTGAACACAATCTCTCAACAACGCCATCAGTTGTCGAGCGACCCCTTGTGAAACCAAATTGATTTTTATGAAGTAAGTTATTTATATTAAAGAAATTTAACATTTGATCATTTTGATTTAACATTGTGCTATTTGAAATTTGTCATCTTTGAGAGTGAATTTTATCTGTGTAATATTAACAAAATATAAAAAAAAATGTGAAAATGACAGTTCATTTTCAACATTTTTGTTTGTGGACTGTTAAAGTGTGTTGAACTCGATCAAAAATGTGATGTTTTCTGTTTTTATACGTTATTTCTAATGTTATTCTACATCAAATTAATTGTGAAGATATTTTATTTAGAAAATATATATTATTACGACAATTCCAAAACGTTTACATGTAATAATTTAGCTCGAAATTTTAATCACTATACGCATGATCGCGTAATGATTATAAGTTGTTTAAATTGTATTCTAATCGGTTTTTTGTGTTAAATAAATGCTAAATATAAAATAATGCTTTACTATCATTGAGATATAATGTACTACGTACTAGTACATTATATCTCAATGTTTACTATCAAGATGTTGATAGCCATTTATAAACGAAAGATGATGATGTGTTGATAATGTTGTTGATAATGATGATGATGATAGATGTGTCTAGAAATTATTAAAATTTATTTTTATTTATTTATTTATTAAAATTTGTATTGAGTAAATATTATATGTTTATCTATATTGAGCAAATAATATTGAGACATTGGTGTCATTCTAAAGGAAATATTAATATAGTTATATTAATTGTAGACAAGAAAACTTATGATTTCCACCTAAGCAAAATAATCAAAAACAATTTTGCAGTATCAGAACAGCAAATAGAACTTTTTTAAATTGGGTTTGCATCGTAAGTAAGCCTGTAATAGTGTAGTCTTTAGATTGTTATCGATCGAACACGAAATGGAATGGTGTTAATGGACGTTTATTAATAAGATTACTCCACGCTAAATGCTCGAGTCCTTTCGACTATTTTATTCAGTTAAAGTGAAATACTCTTAAGATTTTGAAATGCAGTACTAAATATAAAAATAATTTTTTATTGCATATTAACGTATTTCCTTCAATAATGCTTAATTTTTTAGTACCTATTATGTTTTATAATTGGGTAAAAATTTATGACATTTTATTACTTCGTCTTTTTTTGTCTTTTATGTCTTTTTTTTTAAAAGTTACCCCCATACTAGGATTTTTTCCTGTGTCGTGGAGGCAGTTTACAAACATAAATTTCACAAGGACAAACATCCAGACCCGGAACAATTATTTGTAAGTCATACAAATACTTGTTCCGTGCGGGATTCGAACCCGCGACCCCCAGAGCAACAACTGATTGCTAAGACACTGCGCCACGGAGCCGTCTGTTCATGAGTCATTTAACATATTATGTTTGATGTTAAAAGTCCATATAGGCTACTGGGATGTGCACTAATGACGCGAGACTTCTTGTACCTACTACGATCGCTCAATAAACAATAGGTTTCTTTTAAAGCTTTGAACACGGATATTTTCATGTATCGTAGAGGCAGTTTACAAACATAAATTTCAGAAGGAAACACATCCAGACCTGGAACAATTATTTGTAAGTCATACAAATACTTGTTCCGTGCGGGATTCGAACCCGCGACCCCCAGCGCAACAACTGATTGCTAAGACACTGCGCCACGGAGCCGTCTGTTCATGAGTCATTTAACATATTATGTTTGATGTTAAAAGTCCATATAGGCTACTGGGATGTGCACTAATGACGCGAGACTTCTTGTACCTACTACGATCGCTCAATAAACAATAGGTTTCTTTTAAAGCTTTGAACACGGATATTTTCATGTATCGTAGAGGCAGTTTACAAACATAAATTTCAGAAGGAAACACATCCAGACCTGGAACAATTATTTGTAGGTCATACAAATACTTGTTCAATTCATACCAAAATAGTAGAAGACCAATTTCAGCAGAGCCAAAAAGCTGAAGTGGCAATGGGCCGACCATATAGTTCGAAGAACTAACAACCGATGGGGAAAAAGTTCTCGAGTGGCGGCCTCCTACCGGCGGACGAAGTATAGGGCGTCCCCTACTAAATGGAATGACGACCTGGTAAGACATGCAGGAAGTCGATGGATGCAGGTGGACCGTGCATTATGGCATTCCTTGAAGGAGGCCTGGCTGTAATGATGATGATGAAGATGAAGTTCAGCAGTTAACTTTTAAGAGATCAATAAGCACATGTACCATTCTTAGGTTACAGAACTTTAATGCTTGGTAAAAAATAGCACATCAATACGCTTTTCGTTATTTCAAGCTTAATAATTAGCCAGTATTTATACATAGATATGAATACAATTGAAGCTTCTGTCTGTAAATTCAAAATAACTGATTTTTATTGAGCTGTGAGCGTTATTTGCATGTAATTAAGACATGTAAAACGATTTTTAAATTTTTTGTCTGTCTGTCTGTCGGGGTTGATCGGAATAGCTGAACTAATTATAATCCAGGAGTAATCTAGGCTATATTTTATCGGAAAAACTTGGGATTTTTGTTGCGAAATCTGATCTGATTTTGTCGAAATGTATTTCAATCTAATGTGTTGTTGGCACTTGGGATGAAATTAGAGGGAAAATGTGAGCCACATCGCAGCTATGTTATACTTGCGGCAGAATGGGTTAGTTAGGCCGGGAATAGAATAGGAACGCATAGAAGACGAACAAAGAAATAAACAAACAATTATTGATTTTTATTTATTATAATACTCACTGGTACCCGACGCGTTGCTGCCGCAGACGACATAAAGTTGTTTGAAATTTTAACAGTTATATAATTTAATAAGAATGATAATATATTCATTGAAATTGAATCATATATAACTCAAATAAATTCGCCGGTACAATATACGTGCCAACTACTTTTAGTTAACTGTACTACGCTTATAATCTTCGGGCAAGTGCAAACAATAAATTGACAAAGTTCCACAATAATCTGAGTACAGTATACATGCGCATAAAATACGAAAAAACTAATTTTTTTTTATATATTAGACTAGCTGGTACCAGACACGTTGCTGTCTCAGACGAAAAAATTGTGTAAATATCGTTTAAAATTTGGAAGAGTTATATTGTTTAATTAGGTATAATAATACATTCATTGAAGTTGAATGACATATAACTTTTAAATAAATTTTAAGGTACTAAACGTGCACCATCTAGTGTAAGTTACCTGTAGGTACTATGCTTATAATCTTCACGCAAGTGCCAGCAATAGGTTGACAAAGTTGTATCGCAATTTGATGAATGTTAGGGCAGCGCATATAATACGAATAAACAAACAAATATTAATTTTTATATATTAGATAAGAGTTAATGACAAAACTCAACAGATCAGTAGGCTAAAGCGACAATGCGCCGTCCATATAAGCAGAATTCATAATTAACAACACAGACAGACACACAGATTATTTATTTAATATTTGGAAAAATAAGAAAGTCACACGATGTGAGGTCTAAACTGTGTTTGGGATGGGTGTGTGCTGAAGCATTGTCATGGTGCAATTGGATGCGAGTTTTTGGTAATTTTTCCGTTACTTTTTCAAAGACACTGGGTAAACAAATGGTGGTGTACCCCTCAGAATTAACTATCTTCCGTTCATCAAGTGGTATCGTACCAGACAGGATCCGCGGTAAATAAAAACACAATTATTTTTTGCTCGTGTTTCTTACTTGACTCAATTTTGTTGATTTGCTGTCTCCTTCGAACATCCATACAGGAGACTGTTGTTTTCTTTCCGGAATGTAACAGTATATCTATGTTTCATCGCCTGTCACAATAATATCATACAACAGCATTTGAATGCCCATGATCATACTTAAACAACATTTTTATACACTAATCAACTCGAGCCTGAGTTCATGAGGAGTCCAGTGGCAACAAAGTTGTCTAACTTTGAATGTTGATGTACATTTTCTCAAACCTCCTCATAGATGATGCGCCGGTTTTCTTCATTTAGTCGTCTGACACCTGTAGAACTGCTTTTCGATCTTCATTCATGAATTTCATCATGGAAAGAAACAGGGCCACGATTGAATTCTTCATACAAACGCCCTATGATATTTGGTGCTCAAGTGAGGTACTTTCCTTCAAAAATC
Organism: Parnassius mnemosyne; assembly: GCA_963668995.1. Lineage (NCBI taxonomy): Eukaryota > Metazoa > Arthropoda > Insecta > Lepidoptera > Papilionidae > Parnassius > Parnassius mnemosyne. Next base: position 15,890,014 of record CAVLGL010000079.1, on the reverse strand, counting down.
ATTTTGAAGACGACTGCTCGTATTCAAAATGCTTTTTGAAGATAAGCAGTGCAATCTTGCGGAGAGATTGACCTTTTAAAATCCTATAATATCATCGCCTTAAAGCCTTTACGAGTTAATTTCATTTTTGCTACGAATGACGAATTCAACTTGTGATAAAAAAACAATTGACACCACAGAACACAATTACTCTTTACCAAGAGATTGACACGATATTCACGCCAAAAATTATTTTGATCATTCATTTACACACACATAATTCATACAATAACTATCACAAAAGCAACACTTACACATAACAATTGCACACCTAAAACCAACACAAATACACGTTCTTTTATTCACATAAATACGTCTGTTAGAAAAATAATAACTTATTACAACTCAATTGAAATAATATGTCAATATATGCCATATATTCAAGGATATCCCCAAGCATCACTGAAAATAAGTCACAAAAAAATAAATACTTTAAAAATTCAATCTTCCTAGTGAAACTATCATTAATGAGATTGACCTAGTAAACGAGGTAAGGTGTATGAGCTTGTCAAGTCCTACTGAGCCAGTCAAGTACCTTGGTAGGGATGTAAAAAACTTTGATCATAAAAACTTGTCTTCCTTTTGTGTATTATGTGTTAATATAAGAAGTCTCAATTGTAATTTAGACGCTTTTCTAGTTTTCATGTCACAATTGAATATTAATATAGACATTGTAGTTTTTACTGAATGTTGGTTAAAAGATGATTCCATAATACCGGAAATAGACACCTACACATCATACTATACTAAACGTTTATTTAACCAGAATGATGGTGGGGTAGCATACGTTAAAAATAACATAAACGTCACATCATATGAACCATTAGTCGATGATGGCAATGTGCTAATACTCACTGTTGATACAGATACCACGGTTATCTGTACATATAGACCACCAAGTTTTCGCAATCCAACGCAGTATATCACATCACTTGATAAAATACTTCATAGCATAAACACAAGTATCGTAGTCTTAACTGGAGATCTAAACTTAGATGTTATGCCTTGTACTATAAAAGGATATTCTGCCGAATACCTCAATATGCTCTCTATGCATGGCTTAAAACAATGCGTTTATCTTCCAACAAGGAAGGAAGCGTGCTTAGATCATTTTATGGTACGAGCCCGACATGGGATTACATCTATTGTTTTCGATGAATTTACTGACCATCACCCTATTTTATTACTTATTGACAGAGTAAAAATTAGTAAAAATAAATCAAAATTTTATAAAGTAAAAATTGACTTTGACAAAATAACTGTAGGTATGAATGAGCTTAACTGGGAAGAATATTATAGAATCGACAATGTCAATGATGCTGCAGAGTATATTGTAAATATTATAAAAGATTTAATACAAGTTAATACAACCAGAATAACTATATCTAAAAGAAATAGGCCATTAAAACTCTGGATAACACCAGGAGTTGTAAAATCGATAAGAAAAAGGGACAAATTACATAAACAACTAAAAAAGGAAAATAATAATGAAGATTTGGCATCACACTATAGGAAATACAGAAACACATGTAACGACATAATAAAAAAGTTAAAAAGACAGTATTACGAACAAGAACTTATTACCAGTACTGGAAACGTTAGAAAGACATGGAAGATAGTTAAAGAAGTTTGTAATCTAAGCCAATCAAAACAACCGACAACAGAATTGTTAAAAATTAAAGATACGCCAAAAGCTTCACTTAATCTAGTAAACACCTATTTCACAACAATTGGTTCACAGCTTGCAAATTATACTCTGAACACCATAGGCAAATCAGTCTCAGAACTTGCTGATAATTTCAAACAGATAGGTCCAACACATTCGATGGCTTTTTTCTTCACAGATCCTGAGGAAGTAAAAACTACTATTAACGAACTTAAATCAAATAGTTCCCCTGGCTGGGACAAAATTACTACTGATTTCGTTAAAAGGTATAGTCAAATTCTTTGCGCACCTATAGCACATCTATGTAATAGTAGTTTTCAGACAGGGCAATTTCCATCACTATTCAAGCAGGCCTTAGTAACACCAATATTCAAATCTGGTGATAAGTCCGTTCCTTCGAATTACAGGCCGATTTCTTTGTTACCTACTTTTTCAAAAATAATTGAGAAGCTTGTGAACAACAGACTTATAAAATATCTAGAGCGTTATGGATATCTAGCTGCGAATCAATTTGGTTTTAGGGCACATCGTTCAACAGAAGACGCTATTTTACAACTGATTTCGAAAATAACATCTTACGTAGACAAAGGTGATAAGTGCATCTGTGTTTTCTTAGACTTGCAAAAAGCGTTCGATACTGTGTCTATTCCTATACTTCTCGGACGTCTCGAAAATCTGGGTATAAGAGGTATGCCATATGCATGGTTTTGTAACTACCTTAAAAACAGAACCCAAGTATTACGTATTGACGACGACCTAAGCGATAAAGTCGAATGTACCTATGGCATTTCACAGGGTAGCATTCTTGGACCAACACTTTTTTTGATGTACATAAATGAATTATGCAAAATTAATATCCGTAGTGCGGACCTTTTTATGTTTGCGGACGATACTGTAATCCTCTTTCATGGTACAGACTGGGATACTGTGCAGCAATGTGATGAAAATGGATTACGCATGGTTACAAAATGGCTGGAAAACAATCTTTTAACTGTCAATTGTTCAAAAACGAAATATGTATGTTTTTTCAAAACAATAATCTCAAAACCACCCCACAGCTTCTCTGTCACCATGCATACGTACCCTTGTAATACGTTCCAAAAAAAAGAGAGATGTAAATGTACAATATTAGAACGAACATCTACGATAAAATACCTTGGGGTAATCCTCGACGAAAGATTAAATTGGCAACCTCATATATCAAATATATCTAAACGAATTCGGAGACTCATTATAGTATTTAAGAACCTAAGAACTGTAGCGAATAAAAAACTACTAATTCAGACATATAACGCCCTTTGTCATTGTCTCATAAATTATTGCATCTGCTCATGGGGTGGAGCTCCAAAAACATATCTTATTGAGGCCGAGCGAGCTCAAAGATCTATACTAAAACTAATATTACATCTTCCTTATACATACCCAACATCTAAAGTTTACGTATTGTCAAATGTCCTCAGTGTACGAAAATCATATATATACAAATGCATAAAACGATATCATAATTTTTCCCCACTATATGTAGCTAAAAACAAAAGAACACAAAAATGTCCAGTACCATTTGTGAAAAGCACATTTGCGAAAAGGCAATATGACTACCAAGCACCTCATTTATATAATACAATTAATAAAAAAATTAAGTTAAATAACTTAAAAAGTTACCAAGTAAAACAAGCTATTTTAAATTGGCTAAAAGAATACGACTATGAAAATTGTGAAAACCTACTTTAAGTTACGAGTATGTACACATATTTTAATGAAAACAGTCGCGCGCACATACACACACACACACACACACACACACACACACACACACACACACACACAGACACACAGACACAGACAGACACACACACACACACACACACACACTTTTTTAAATATTTTTTATATATTTTAGAGTCTGTATTGTACACGGAAAATCAGATCACTTAATGGGTGGGAAACTGCCTCCTAACATACAGGGTAACCTAGTTTAGGAGTCAGAGAACCAATGAATTGTATATTTTATCTGTGTTCAATAAAGAATTATTATTAAAAGAATTATTATTATCAAATTAAATTCAGATTTTTTATAAAATATAATATTTAAAATTCAAACATAAACTCGAATGTGATCGCCCAGGAACGCAGAACTTTCAGTATTATATTTAAAACGGAAAGGTGAGGTTTATTTTAAAGGTTAATTATTACATTCTCCGAATTTATATATATTTTATTTAACAGATATTTTTATATTCACATTATAGTTTATAACACTATTTTATTAAGTGAAACTAATCAAAAGTTATTGATGAATAATTAAAATGTTTCCCTGTAATACAAAAGTTTCACTTCTATTGTGTGTCTCCACGACGCACACTGTTTTTTATTAATATTTTTTTTTGAATCTACGTTTCTAAGTAAAAATAAGTAGTGCCTTATTTAAGAAACTCCGGTTACAATCCCAAGTTTACCAGGTATTAGTGGCACCCTCATGTAGTTTTTTATTAATTTTTATTTAATTGCTTATTCAGTTAATGTTATCCACATTGAACACAAGCCCAATATTACAGTTGAACCTTTGTTCGCATAATTTATGCTAAGCTCAATTTACACATAGTTCGACTTCTCTGAAGGTAATACTCTTACATTAAGCAAGAGAGTTTCATTTGCATAGAACGATTATAAATTACGGTTCCTAAAGCAAGTATTGTTAGAGAGCTGTCAGTGTAAATTATACAAAATAATTCTAGAAAGGTTAAGTTCTGGCCATAATTCTTTATAATCAGTACCTGTCCGGTATTTATACTTATAGAAATATAGAGGAGAATTAGAAATGTAAGTCAAAGTTAAAATAGAGGACCGCTAAGGAGCTTATGTTCTTAATTTAAACTAGTTAGAACATACTTGACGAATTCTTATACACAACAGAGGTTTTTATGTTATTACGCATTCACTTTATAATTTGTGCTTGACCACAAACACCCAGTGATAAGTGGTGATGAAACTTGGTGGTAAATCGCACTGTCTTAGCGTAACAGTCGTAAAGATAATCGGCCGGAAATACCAGACGCCGGCAATTGCAATGAAACTTCACGAACAAATAGAGAGCAATGCCAGGAGAGATCTACGCCATATTTTACCTCAAATTCGGACAGTTAAAAAAACTGTCAGTCGTAGGACTGCACGTCAAAAGTGAAAACTTCTTAGCTTCACAAACTTGTAAACATTATTTTTGGGATGTTAAGGAATATTTTTAAGGAAGTATTTTTTATTAGAAATTATTATTTTTATCAACGTATTAATATATAAATAAAATTTTCGTTGATTGCGCTGTTTTACAGGAAAAATAATGATTATTATATATTATATGTATCTGAGGCGAACGGTTACGTAAATTCAGTGCTTATCCCTATCCCAAAAGTGTCCAACGTGCCTAAAGAAGTTTTCATCTCAAAAATTGATTTACTACAAATTTTTTTTAATTTATTTTATTTATATATTCCCAATAACAATATACATCCAGAAAACAACAAAAAAGATGTGCTTACATTTGAAACAATTCTATTGTGAGGTGTAAAACTGTTGCCTAAACTAGGCAAAGTTAAGCTGTTAAGTTACCTTTGCTAAGTTAATTGTTAAGTTAAAAACTAAACAAATCCCAGGCAAAGTTAGTGCGGATCACTAGTCCATACAAATAAATAGAATTGAAGTGTTTGTCTGTAATGTTAAAATAACAGCTTTTTACTAAATGCATATGAAAGTATATACGGTACTTATAACAAAAACACTTTTTAAAATTATTGTCTGTCTGTTTGTCTGTTTGTTCCGGCTAATCTCTGAAACGGCTGGACCGATTTTGACGGGACTTTCACTGGCAGATAGCTGATATTATAAGGAGTAACGTATGCTACTTATATTTTATAATAAGAATTAGGGTTCCGCGCAATAAAATTAAAACCATGAATTACACGCGGGTGAAGTCGCTGGGAACAGCTAGTTAACAATAAATTAACTGAAAATAAAACACGTTTCGTTTATATTTTTATATTTTTCTTATAGGAGAGGGGGCAAACGAGCATGCGGCTCACCTGATGGTAAGTGACTACCGCCGCCCATGAACAGCTGCAACATCAGGGAGGGAATCGCAGATGCGTTGACGGCCTTTTATTTTTCTTTATTTAAATACAATATGCTAAAGCTCAAAAATTATACATATAAATAAGTAACAGATGATAAAACAATATTTTGCTTTTATCCTAAATGATTGGAGCACTTCGACCACAATTAATATTTTCTGAAATGTCCGTACTCCTAGAGATAAACCCAAATAAATAATAATGTAGCGATAAGGGCAGCCTGTTTAGTACTTTCAAAGGTTGAACATAAGGTTTCAAAGTTTATAAGGATGTCGATATTAGGTTAAAATTGGAAAATAGACTTAATTAAATATCGACCAACACTTACTTTAGATACAATATTACTTTAGATATTTAAACTAAACGCAACTATTCAGTTAAGATAATATATATAATAATAAAATACTCGTAGGTTACTATTTTTGGTTCAATATAGAGTTATATTTGAAAGTTATTGAAAGTTATTTATAGTGCACTATAACACTATAACACAGGTTCAACAAATACAATACTTTCCAGGATAGAACCAACAAGAAACCAAGCAGAATTAAATTTTGATATAAAAATTTACAAGAATTTTGTATAATAATCTACAGTTTAAGGAACAGCCGCTTATATTCCACAGTATTATAGTTACTCTTTTATACCCGGTCTTAAAGATAATATGTATATGAATATTTTTGCCATAACAGCTGATTAACACTGTGGAGTCATTGATTTATATTGTATAACTCAGTGTGTGGAGTCGAATAACTGACATTTCAGACTTTTTTTCTTCAATATGGTCCTAGGTATTATGGTTAGGTCACAATAAATCTGCAAATATCCGGTCTTTTGTCTATCACATCTTGTCTTGAGGCTTCTCGTGACTTTCGGTGGGAAAGGAGTTGGCGGTTATTAGGTGATAAAGTAGCTAAAAACAGGACACAACTAAATACATGAGTTATGGCCAACCCAATACAGAACAAACAACTAGTTATAAGAAGGGAGTAGCCTGAGCAGGGAACAGAAGCTAAAGCATTACAGACTTTTATTAGTGCCTAGTACTTACAGCATGAAAAACACTTTTCATAAAAAAAATACTTAAGTTTCAATGTACCTTTTGCATAAATATCATGTGGTCCGTTTTACTCAAGAAATTCAATATCGTTTGCGTTAAGAAATTGTATTATGATACAGTAACGTTATTGCCAACTTTTTTACAGATTACAGCTACCTTAAGTGAGTCTACAAGACCTAAGTTCTTGAATAGATTCTGTTAACTCCTTTAAAAGGATATAAGAATATAGATCCAAGCAAGTGGCAACCATTGCGACACACACAATGGTTATCGCTTATGGTTGTTTGCAAATGTAACAGCTCTTGAAAGAAGTATGCTAACTTCTACTTAAATCTTTTGCTTTGAAATGGACCGTCATTTACGTTTAAACCTAAGTGTATTTTATACCAATATTGTCTAGGGAGTGACTGCTGTGAGGTGCTAAGACCTTTGATTGAGTTATGAGTTGATTAACGTCATCAAACGTGATACCTTACTTGATGAAAACGCCATTTAGGTGGCAGGAAAAAGGTAAAAATGTAAATAAATATTAAAACTGTGAAAACAGTACAGTTTGTTTTTTGGAACTAATAAACTGACATACATCAAAATAAATAATTTTTTTTTTTTACCATTAATTATTATTTATTATATATTAGGCCTTTGCCCATGAAATTGCCGTTTTTTATGAAATAAGTTGACGTAACTTTTTTCCATATTTTTTATTTCTATTAATCAAAATAATCACCTACGCAATCGATGCATCTTGGCCAACGCAGTGGCAGCTTATTGGTGCCCTTCTTGAAGAAATCAGCTGGACGCACGGACGGGAGGCAACAAATTCTTCAAAGGCATCCAAATGTTATCCAAATTCTGGAAAAAGTAGAAGTCTGGAGGTGCAAGGTCTGGGGATTACGACGGATAACGTAGAGCTTCCTACCCCAGCTCTTGTAGCTTGGAGACCGTCTATTGTGCAGTATGGACGAGCGATTGACCGAAGCTGGATGGAGACGTGTGAACTTCTCCATCATTGTGCTCAGTTCTTCACAGTACACATCTGCAGTAATACTCATCCAGTTTGGTAAGAAACTATAGTGAATCACACCGGTGCTAGACCTCCAATCACTTTTCTTGGGGTAAGTTTTCATATAGGGCATTTTTAACCAACTTGCTGAGCACTTGCGATTGTCAAACAGAATCCATTTTCGTCGCACGTAACAAAGCGGTTCAAAATTCCTTCGTTTGTGTACCTGTTAAGCAGTGTAAGGCACGGCTCGACGCGTTCTTCGCCTGGCGATGTTTGAGTTCGTATGGCACCCATTTGTCAAGCTTCTTATCGCTATCTTGTCAATTTGACGCAAATGGATCAATATTGTGTTGATGCTTATTTCGAAAGTTGCTGCTAATTCAGCCGTAGATTGAGTATCATCAGCTTCCACAATCGCCTTTAATTCGTCATTTTCAACCAAAGTTTTCAGACGGCCACGGGGTTAAGCTTTAAGGTCAAAATTTCTAGAACGGAAGCGGGCAGACCAATAACCGGTAGTTGTAGTATTCGCTCCATACGAAAACGTCGTCCATACGGAGCGAATACTACAAACGACCACGCACGCCACATGAACGACGTATACACGTCGTTGATGTGGCATGCCGCTTGTGCCGCGTTGCTGCCACGACGGTACTCATATTCCATAATTACTCGAATTTTTAACGTATCCATGTTGGCGAAAAAGATTCAAATGCGATGAAAACATAACGCTATCAATAAACAAATGACTAATTTTGAAATAAAATTAATTTGAAGTTAGAACTCTTAGCCAAACAAAAATTATTTTGATTTGAATTGGCCGATACTATTGAACTTTACCGAGACTTAAACTGTTGTGACCCACTTCTATGGTCCATTTTCATCTTCTTCTTTATCAACCGATAAAAGCCATCTTCTGGACGTGTGCCATTCCTTTAGAAAGGATTTGCCTACATCGTCACGCTAGGCAGGTGGATTTACAATCGCAGTGCTAAGCATGTCGCACCTTTGCCGCAGCTGGCTGTCGCGTCGTCGGTCTGGTTGCTCATGCCTGGTGTAAACGAAATGTCTGTACCGCCATATACTGGAAGCCATAAGGCCTTTTTAGCTTTTGCTAAGTTTGCTTCTTACGACATCCAAGGGACGAAATGTTGTGTGATAGTTTCTTTTACGCTGCCATTACACAACCCTAGTGTTATGTTTCGTCAAATAAGTAGATCAGTTTTCTCTTTTCTACTTTTGAGTAGTATTCATACTTGACGCGGCTGTTCTATAGTAGTTATAACACACTAAAGGACAAGAGATGTTACAATCTCAGGCTACAAGGGTGTCCGCTAAGAGCGATCTCTTCCAGACAACCTTTGGATGGACAGCATTGCACGAAAAGCAATAAAAACGTGTGTGGTTTGCTGACAAAATAACATTTTTTTTATTAAAGCCATAAAATAAAAATATATAATGGTATATAAGTGAGACAAAGGAAAACACGTCCGTACAGTTCAACCATTTATTGCGAGAGAGGGAGGTCACAAACTACCTTCCTTATACTAACAATAAGCTTACCCTACATTACACCTCCACCTTTATTCTAAACGTACTTAAACTAATATAAAATAAAGCACATATCACTTAACTAACTTACAACTAATCAAAATCAAATCCATAACGTCGCGGGGCCCTACGAGTTCTAGGCGGGTTGGGGCGCTCCCTCGCCGGGCTCGGAGCCGCGAGCGCCGGCTGCGGGGCGGGTGGGGGGCGCGGGGACGTCGCGGCGGGTGGGGGGCGCGGGGACGTCGCGGCGGGCGCGGACCCAGCCGCGACCTCTCTGCCACTCGAACTGGCCTCTTCCTCCACCACTGGAGAGGACCCATTCGGATACACTAGATAGGAACGTGATAATGAACCACTTCCTCCTTCTGAAACTTCCAGGTCTTCCCCTTCCCTATCCGGCTCCCCCGATCGTGGTCTTATCTGGTCGACATGTCTATGAATAAAGACTTTATCAACCCCTAGAATATTATAGTCCGTTTCTCCTAGTCTGAAGTGTACTTCTCCTTTTAACCATTTTACAACCGAGTTACGATAATCGCGGTACCATACGCGGTCTCCCGGCGCGAACTGCCGGCGACTGCCGCCCGCGGCGCGCGCCTGCCGCGCCTGCTTGCGCCGCACGCGGGGCCCCAGCTCCGGCTTCAAACAGTCGAGGCGTGTGCGCAGTGAACGACCTTGTAATAATTTCGCGGGGCTCACAGCGGTAGTACAGTGTTCGGTGTTACGATATACGAGTAGAAACCTATTAAGCGCGATATCGGTATTCACACCCTGTACCAGTGCCTTCTTTATAACCCGCTTGCCCATTCTAACCGCATTCTCAGCTGCGCCATTCGAAGCCGGGTGATAGGGTGCTGAAAATATGTGTTCTATACCGTTATCCTTAAGAAATAACTGAAATTCCTGACTAGTAAATGGCGGACCGTTGTCACTCACTATCTGTCTTGGCAGACCGAATCTAGCCTACATTTCCCTTAATTTGCTTATTAAATTTTTTGCCGAAATGGAACTCATAGCAGTGACTTTGACCCATTTAGAATGAGCGTCCACGGTGACTAAGTAAGTAGCGCCCCCTATCGGCCCTAAAAATCGAGATGCAGTCGCGACCACGGACGCTCTGGCCACAGCCACGGGCGCGGCTCGTGTCGCTCCGGCGCGTCTGCCACGCGCGCGCGCACACCGAGCAGGCGCGGCACACGGCCACCACCGCCTTGTCGATCCCCGGCCACCACACGTAGCTGCGGGCGAACTGTTTCGTCTTGGTGATCCCCATGTGAGCCTCATGTAACTCCGCGAGAACTTTCTCCCTACAACTAGAAGGTACCACTACTCTGTGACCCCACATGACGCACCCCAGTTCCTCGTATAACTCTTTCTGTCTGTGAAAGTATGGTTTGATATCTTTTATTTCGATATCTTGCGGCCAGCCGTCCCGTATATAACCGAGGACCCGCCCGAGTATCGCGTCCCTCGCGGTTTCCCGCTTTAAACTATTATTGTCTATTAATAAGGCCTCTGACGCGAAATGTAAATAAGTTTGTTCCGGAAATTCTCGATTTTCCTCCGACCTACTCTCTTTATGGGTAGATATCATTCGCGACAATGCATCCGCCACATTATCATTAGTTGAGACGTATTCGATATCGAAATCGTAAGCTGTTAATATTAAAGCCCATCTCTGTAATCCACTGGCCGTCATGCTAGGAATACCTTGGTGTGGACCGAATATTGTGACTAACGGTTTATGATCCGTCCGCAATGTAAACCGTCGCCCGTAAATATACTGGTGAAACCTTTTCACAGCAAATACAATAGCTAACGCCTCTTTTTGTATCTGACTGTAGTTGCATTCCGCGGCACACACATGACGGGGCGCTCGCGGCCGGCCGCGTCGCGCTGCGCCAGTACGGTGCCGAGCCAGCTGGCATCACACGTCACCACTAGCGGCGCGCCCGGCTCGTAGTGGCTCAACGCGACCGCGTCACTAAAACGTCTCTTAACTAACTAACTACTACTACTAACTAACAGTGAAAGCCTGCTATTCTAATCTACCCCATTTCCATGTCGAATCTTTTTTAGTAGTTCGTAAAGTGGCTGTAAAATGGTACTCAAATTGGTCACGAAACGGCTATAAAAATTGACCATTCCTAAAAATGACCGAAGTTCCGAAATATCTTTGGGTGGTGACATCAACAGAATCGATTCTATCTTGTCAGGATCGGGGTGGATTCCCTCTTTATTCATTACATAACCCAAATATTTCACTTTTTCTACAAAAAAATCACATTTTTCCCTTTTTAATTTAAGACCGTACTCTTTCAATTTATCTAGCACTTTACGTAAAGTATGTATGTTTTCGATAGTATCCGAAGCGATCAAAATGTCATCCAAAAATACTACGACCCCCTCGATATCTTTTAACAAGTTAACCATTATTGTTTGAAAAATTCCCGGATTGGATGCTAAGCCGAAAACAAGTTAATTACTGTGTACTTTTTGGTAGCGTCAAGCTCGATCTGATTGTATGCCTGTGATAAGTCTATTTTGCTGAAAAATTTACTTCCCCCTAATTGCGACAATAAGTCGTCAATTTTAGGCACTGGGTACTTGTCGACAGATAAGACACGATTGAGGGTTACCTTGTAATCCGCGCATATCCGAATAGCTCCATCCGATTTATTGACAATAACGAGAGGAGTCGCCCAGTCCGAGCACTCGACGGGCTCAATGACGCCCGCGCGCAGCATGGCGTCCAGCTCGACGTCCACGCGCTCCCGCAGCGCGTAGGGCAGCGGCCGCGCGCGGCAGAACACCGGGGCCGCGTCCGCGTGCACCGCCAGCCGAGCCCGCCCACCCGTGAAGCGCCCCAGCCCGCCGTCGAACAACTCAGCATAGCTGAAAAACAATTCATTTACGGCATAAGATACATTCATGGCTGATTCGTTTAACCTGTTTACATTAAATTTTGGTACGCTGATATCAAGTTCTGACAACCAATGTCTGCCTAATAAAGTAGTAGTACCGTTATTAATAACATATAAGTCTAAAACTTTGCTAGACCGCCCATATGTCACATTAACCTCGCAGTAACCTAGTGGCTTTATTTTTGTTCCATCATAAAAGGTTAGTGCTAAATCACATGGTAATAATGGTAAATGATTAAATGTATCTTCATACGTGGCTTTACTAATACACGACAACGCTGAGCCAGTGTCTATTTCCATGTTTAAGTTATGTCCACTCACTAATAAACACAAATACACTGACTTGTACTGTGACAGCGACATTTGCATCACCGGTTCTTCCTCGGGTGCCTCGTGGTACTCACTCAATGGCGCCCCATCGTCTGCATTGACATAATTTGTTTTCGGTCTCTGATTATGTCCTCCGCGACCGCTGTTCCGGCTTTTCTTTCCAAAGCCCTGTACATTCGCCGCGTTTCCGTTGTAGGCGCCCGGCGCCACCGACTGGTTATTTGTGAAACACACGCGTCGTAGGTGGCCCATCAAGCCACACTTGCTGCATATGTAGGTTCTGAACTTGCACTTGCTGGCAACACGGTCAACACCTCCGCAAGCTCCGCATAGCGAACCGCGCACATCCGCGCGGCCTGCGCCGACGCCGCCGCCACCGCCTTCCGCCACTGCGCTGTGCCGGGTATGGCGAGCTCGCTGGCCGACGCGCATGGCGTTCAGCCCCCCGTTTGCCCTGCCGCCGCCCTCGCCGCGCAGCTGACCCGCAGCCTGCGATGACGTCACCGCTGCGCCCGACACCACGAGCGCCGCGTCCCGCTCCGCTGCCTCCAGCGATCCCGCTAAAATCACTGCCTTATTGTCATAGGACAATAATTTTTCTTCCGCGAATAATCTCTGCCGTATGACGTCACTTCGAAGTCCGCACACCAACTGATCCCGTAAATTGTCCTGTAGGACTGCACCGAATTCACAATGTCTAGATAGTTTCTTTAATGCCGCCACGTAATCACTGATCTATTCACTGTCTGTTTGTCTAAACCTTATATACAAATGAACTAGATAGAATCAAAGTTGAGAAAAGTAATCATGTACATGTTTCTTAAAAACCGGTAGGGATTCAGCGCGTCTTGTTGATAACGGCAAGTCATTACATAATCGAACAGCTTGTATTGTGAACGATCTGTCCAAAAATTTGATAGTGTGGGCTGGCATTTTTAATATCAAATTTTCTGATGATCTCAAATGACTCAAATGCGATTCATTGAGGAATTCAAACCGATTTTTTAGGTAAGAAGGATAGAAAAGATTAAAAAGAATATTATAAAGAAGTGAGAGAATATGAGCATTCCGGCGAAGGCGAATTGGCAACCACTTGAGCCTGTTACGAAAATCTGACATTTTTGTATTAGATTCATATTTGGTTTGCGTAAATATGATCATATTTACGCAAACCAAATATCAATCTTATACAAAAAATTTGAAATCGCTCAAGTTTATCAAGTTGCATTTCAGTGAGATCAAGATAGCTGACATCAGTTATTAAGTTACTCCTTATAACATCAGCTATCTGCCAGTGAAAGTCCTGTCAAAATCTGTCCAGCCGTTTCGGAGATTAGCCGGAACATACAGACAGACAGCCAAAAATTTTAAAAATTGTTTTTATGTTATTAGTACCGTATGTACTTCAAATGCATTTAGTAAAAAGCTGTTATTTTAACATTACAAACTGACACTTCAATTTTATTTATTTGTATAGATTATGTTACTTTGATGTGATTGGATAGTAATCTATATGTGTTAAATATCATAAAGCTATATAAGTTTGGGCCAAATCGGGAGTTATAAGAGTGTTAGAGCACATCATCATAATAATCATTACAGCCTTTCATAAGTCCACTGCTGAACATAGGCCTCCCCCAAGGAATGCCACAAAGCACGGTCCTGAGCCACCTGTATCCATCGACTTCCTGCATGTCTAACCAGGTCGTCACTCCATTTCGTGAGGGGTCGCCCTACACTTCGCCTACCGGTACGAGGCTGCCACTCGAGAACCTTTCTTCCTCATCGGTTATCGAGCTATATAGCCGGCCCACTGCCACTTCAGATTATTAATCCGTTGGGCTATGTCGGTTACTCTGGTTGTACTGCGGATATCCTTATTTCTAAACCCCCTCAAAACCCCGAGCATAACCCTCTCCATAGCTCGCTGAGCGACCTTGAGCTTCCTCATCCGGCCAGCAGTGAAGGACCACGTCTCAGATCCGTAAGTCATCACTGGCAACACGCACTGGTTGTACAATTTCGTTTTAAGGTTTTGAGGTATGTCTGACGAGAAGATCTGTCGCAGCTTCCCGAACGTTGTCCAGCCGAGTTGAATCCGTCGATTGACCTCTCGGTCGAAGTTGGACTTACCTAGTCGGACTATTTATCCCAGGTAAACATACTCGTCAACAACTTCGAGCTTAGTGCTCCCAACAACTACCGGTATAGGTGTGACATGGACATTAAACATGATCTTTGTTTTGTCCATGTTCATCTTAAGACCTATCCGTTGGGAAACACTATTGAGGTCATTGAGCATAGTGCTTAGGTCCTATAATATATATACATGTTTAATAAGTAAATATATTAGAAATAGAAATATAAACTTTTTGCAATTTGCTGATGATCTCCTTGTATATACTGTAAATAAAGATGTAAATATAGCGGTAAACAATTTAAATTTAGCATTAGAGCAAATTCATGATTTTTATTCAAATAAGTTGAAATTAAACATTAGTCCTAGTAAAAGTGGAGCTCTCATTTTTTCCAAAAAATATTATACATATGATAATTTTGTAAAATATAATAACACACCATTGCCTTGGTTACAGAAAATAAAAATTTAGGTATATTGCTTGATCGGAAGCTAACTTTCTAAGAAATGCTTTATAAACGTATAGTTTGAAGTCATTTTGATTACAGCACATTAGCATACTTAAATGCAAACAGGTTGGATTTAAAGAGATTAGATATAATTCAGAATAAAGCGTTGCGTATAATAACTGGGGCTATGTGCTCTACACCAATCCATGTAATGGAAGTAAAAAGTTGTATTCCTCCACTTTTACTAAGAAGGCTACAAATTGCTGAACGGTTTTGTGTTAAATTATTCAGTTCATAAAATGATTTAGTTTAAAAAAAATACTTCCTTATGAAGTTTCTGAGTTTGATGATAGTTCATACATTGATGTAAATATGCTTTTATCTGGTCGATTACTAGTCATCCTAAGGATTGTTTTATACTCACAGATCCAAACCAAAACTTTGTATCGAAGTAAACCATGGCATTTATATAAAATAGAATATGATGCTTTAATGAACATTAATGTTTCTGTATGTCAAGAAAAAGTGAATTCTCAAATGGAAATGTTAAGATATCTTGCTGATAATGATTTTTGTACAATATATACAGATGGATCAAAATCTGAAGAATACACAACTTCAGCATTTTATGATTCACAAAAGAAAATATCTAAAACTTTTAAAATTCACAATTTATGCTCTATTTTAACAGCTGAATGTTATGCAATCTACTTAACTTTATTGTACATAAAAAACATTGCGAATTCACAGTTTCTAATTGTAACTGATTCAAAAAGTTATTATAAAATATAAAAAACAGCTATTGAATCTAACAAAATGGACTACAAAAAAAATTACATTATATAGAATATAAGAAACTTACTAAACAATCTCAGCAAATTAAAGAAGACTTACCTTTATGTGGATCCCTTCACACTCTGGGATAACAGGGAACGAGGAAGCAGACATTGCTACTAGAGACATATTCTCATCAACATGTTCAGACCACTCGACAATGCTGGAAATACCATCCTTATGGAAGGCATACTGGGAAAAAATAAGCAAGTCCAAAGGAATTTGGTATTGTGAAATACAGAAAAGCCCGCCAGCCACTCCTTGGTACAACAAAAAAGGGATTAATAATAGAAAATTCATTACGACTCTAAACCGCCACCCACCTGCATCGTTTGGGAATGAAAGAATATGCAAATTGTGAATATTGTGGAGACTCGAAAGGAGACCTAAAACATCTGGTTTTTCAATGCAGTCAATTTGGTTTGAACAGATTACTCCTCATTAATTCCATTCAAGATATTAACAATGATACAGTTCCTGATACTCTTCAAAGTTTATTAGCTGATGAAAAATTCTTCCGACCATTATATTCCTTTATATCTGGCGTCCAAGATATATAAGAATGAGAACAACGTGATATTAATCAATAGTGCAAACGTAAACAAACTGTGCATCAATGTGAAAGTGAATTTTTGATGAATGTATCGTAAAATTAATACATTGTAACTTCAGGCTCAGAATGGCTAAGACGCAGAGCCGTAAAGCCACTTTAAAAATAAAAAATAAAGT
Organism: Parnassius mnemosyne; assembly: GCA_963668995.1. Classification (NCBI taxonomy): domain Eukaryota; kingdom Metazoa; phylum Arthropoda; class Insecta; order Lepidoptera; family Papilionidae; genus Parnassius; species Parnassius mnemosyne. Next base: position 15,873,168 of record CAVLGL010000079.1, on the reverse strand, counting down.
CATGTAACTGCTTGCATACCAAAATATCTTTATACAAATAATGTAGGAACACAAATTAATACCATTTAGTTTAAGGGGATTATGGGAAATTTCGAAACAGATGTTTATTTCGTTAAATTTTCTTTGATTGCCTCAGATATGTAAATTAATGGAAATTAATTCATTCCGATCTTCTGGTACCTAAATTTACATACTTACTTCGTTCGAGTCTAGTCTGGAAATATTCAGATATTTTAAAAGATATTGATAATAATTTTAAAATAACTATAGAAAAAATTCTAAATTTAACTTTGAATACAACAGCCTGAACTCAAGCTACTTTACCTATAAAATTTGGTGGTATTAGTGTGAGAAATCTTTCTAGCATTGCATTGCCTGCTTTCATTGCTTCCGTGCATTTAGTATTCTGTGGCTTTGCTGCGGCGACAGGGCAGACATGGCAAATGCTCTGTCCCGGCGAAAATGTTCCACTGGAAGTTAACCAGCAAAAGCAGTGGGATAATCTGTTAGTACGGAGTGTGCAGAAAGATTTGTTTCATAATTTCGATAGTTATCAAGATCAGGCCCGCCTTCTAGTTGTTTCGACTAAGGAAGCTAGTCACTGGTTACACGCTTTACCATAACATTATCTTGGCACATTACTTGATGGGGAAAGCTTGCACATCGCCGTAGGAATCCAACTAGGTGCGGTGATTTGTCTATCTCATCAGTGCACCTGTGGTAGCAGTCGAAGAGTTTGGGCTCCACGGACTTTCATGTAAGAAAAATGCTGGTACATTTTCACAGCACGGTTCTTTGAATTATATCATTCGAATAGCACTTATCTCTATAAATGTTCTCTCTGTTTTAGGACCTTGTGAAATATTTCGAGACGATGGCAGGAGAACCGACAGTATGCCATTGGTCTCTTGGGAGAGAGGTAAAGCCCTAGTGTGGGATGCTACTCGTAGATACTTTGGCAGTCTCTTATCTCAGTAGTATCTCGTTTAGAGCCGGGACGGCATCATAAGCAGCTAAATTATGTAAGTGGCATAAGTATGAATCTCAGAGAGATGACAACATATTTGTGTCATTTGCTGTAGAGACTATCGGTACGTGGGGCCCAGGTGCGATGAAGTTGGTAAAAGAACTCAATCCGCGACTGGTGATAAGAGGGCTGTTTCTTTTCTTGCTCAAAGGCTAAGTACAGCCATTCAGCAAGGGAACGCAGCCAGCGTTCTTGGCACGATACCACGTGTAGTAGGACTGTATGGTAATTGTATTTATTAGTTTTAATTTTTTATTATAGTTTTCTAATATTGTATATTTTTCAATATTATAGATTTTTAAAATAACATTTCAGACTCGTTAAAAAAGTCTGGAATTTAATACAAAAAAAAGAACATGTTAATTCAATTTTATCATTACTTCTTAATTTAAGTCTAAATAATCGCTCCAGTCCGGAAACTATTCTCCAAAGGGGTACTTTGATTTCATTGAAATTATAACGCTACTTATTAGCGTTGGTAAGGGATGGCAATTCAAATGTTGGTACTTTGGTTTCATTGAAATTATTACGCTAACTCGTATCGAAATGTTGGGACTGTGAGCTGAGAGCGCCAGCAGCGCCTGAAATTACTAGATTTCAGATTTTTTTGGCAATGACGTGGGGTGAAGATTTCTTTAGTGATGAACTTTATTAGTGATGAGAAAAACATCCTAGTGATTTTTATGTTTGATTCTCTTCTTTTATTACTGTTGCAGTTTAATAATAGTTTTGTATTAAATATAATATTATTGTGTTAAATTAAGTATGAACTTGGAGACTGCAACAGCTCAAAGAAATCATAAAGATCAACAATGCAGATTAACTCGTTTGGTTCATGAATTTATCACGATTTTCACTGCTTTGTCGTCAATTGATTAATGAGTTTACATCTATGAATTTTGATTTATATAAACAAAGTAACTGAATTTCGATAAACTGCTTAAAATACTTTGGTATTCAGATTTTTTTAATTGCCTCTGCGAATACTAACCCATTTCTCCGCCTGGTTTGTATGGACAACTCTTTAAAGAGTTTAAGAATGCTCATGATAAAGACAACCCTCATGCAAATGAAGTCCCCATGCAGTTGATATTATTAGGTTAATATATACATATATTGTATGTTTATCTATATATGTGTGATTATGTTTATAACATGTATCTTAGTAGTTATGATAATATTATGTACTTGTAGACATACTCGTAGATATTTTCAACTTAGCTGTTTTCATTTTTCATCCACAATATCTTCTCTACTTAGCCTGGAGGTAGACTGGTAGAGAATGCCCTGTTGCATTTAGTTCGCCATTTTGTACTTTATGTGCAAATAAATAAATAAAGCCATCATTCATCCGTTTAAGTTTACTCAGATCTACTTCTATTGAAGTACCCTACTCTCTGTACAGTTCCGCTCTCCTTCAATCGATGAATGAATCATTTATTTATTTGTTAATTATAATTAACAACCAATAATTGTTCAACAATCAATTACCAATAATCAGTAATTTCAATAATATTAATAGTATGTTAATAATGTCAATTAGATTTCATTTTCTTTAACGGTTTTGATGTTTTAAATATTCTATAATAGAATAAAAACTTTTAATAGCAACTACTGTTTTAGAGCGAGCTTAATTTTTTACCTGGCAATCATTTCTCACGTGGTAGAGCCATGCTGCGGCTATATTAATAGTATAGTTGTAGCACGAATGGGTCGGCTCGACCGAGGAAGGACCACGCTCTCACAGAAAACCAGCGTAAAATAGCAGCTTAACACTGCTGTGTTTCGTATGGTGAGTGTAGAGAACCGGAGACCCTTATTACTGGCAAAGAGGCATTCCATCTTAGTCCTCATGGGTGGCAACGCATCTGCATCTTAAGTCTTTATTGATGATAGATGTAGATGTCTATGGGTCACAGTAGCCACTTACCATCAGGTGGACTGTGTGCTCGTTTGTACCCTATCCTATAAAAAAAAATTTATTGAGGATGGTAATAGTAGGGGAGCCCAATAAGGGATTTCGGGATTTACTGAAGCCTGACAGATTAATTTAAGGGGAAATAACTTGCACAATGCTGAGTACCTCCACCATATATAAGTGCTTTATGTAGGGCCGTACGTCTAAGGCAGCGGATCAGAATATTAAAAATAAATCGATCGTTAGAAATATTCGAGCGCGTCAGATTAATGTAAGGTGGGTTAATTACATGCTGAAAAGTGTGCATTTAAATAATCTGACGATTTGTGTGTGACGTAAAGAAATGAAAATTCTAGGTGACGGGAAAAATATAAGCTGCCGATTTCCACGACTATCTATGTTATATTAAATATATATATTATCATGAATAATTCCGTACATTTTATTTTATTCAATTTTTCATTTTAATCAGTGATAAAAAATCATGCTTTTTTTAAATTATTATGTTAAAAATCCCTCAAGATAATATTGTGGGTCAGCACATAAAGGACATCAAGTTAAACCGTCTATATGATAACCTGACGCGGTCGATTATTCTAAAATGGCGATTTTTAAGCCGCCGTAAGCTCATACAACCACCCCCGCTATGCAAATCGGCAAATTAACATACTTACGTTATCAAAGAGACGTGGTGCTTGGTCGAATATTTCCATGTAACAATTTTTTTAACATATTTGAAAACATGTAGAAGTTCCCCCCGCCGTTGAAATCCAAATTAATCTTCAAAATCCAAAAGGTCCCCATGACGCTCTAGTAAATTCCCATTAAGCATCGTGGGCTCCCTTACTATAATGTATTATTACTTATTACTATAACTTAAGTTTATTTAATTTTCTCAAAGATTATCCTTGAATATTTTTTATTGATGACATTTTACAAATTTAGCAGATTTAAAGTTATAGATAGGTACATGACAGGAAGGGTTAGTATTGTTTTTTTTTTTAATTAATGTTTATACGGCACGCTTCTTTCATAATTAGAAAGCATTATTTAAATCGAGTTATCCCATACCAAAATTCTATAATTCAGAACGATACGTTACAATAAGTTCTCGAGCGTGTATGCGTAGGTATATGGATGTAGAGGAAGCGAGAGAGGTGTGTCAGGATCGTGTCAAATGGAAGTCCATAATCTCTGCCTACCCCTCTGGGTGACAGGCGTGAGTGTTTATGTTATGTTATGTTACGTTACAATAACACCTCGTGACAGCTGTATGAATACTGGCTGTTTTTCGCTGGTTGCGTAAGGTGTAAACAAATCGATTTAGTTTACTGCATACTTTGTCAACGTGTGCCTTTTAGGTACAAAATGTATCAATTTGTAGATCAAATAATGTACAATTTTTCTTCTTTTATTTGTCCCTTGTAGCTGTTTATATTTACCAATGTAGATACGAAACTCTATTAGTTTTCTACATAATATTATTATATTGATTTTAATGCATGTTTAATGTCTTCTTCCTATTTATTTTCTTTACGTTCTACTTATTACTGTTACTATAAGAGATAAATCCGGAAAAAGGCTCTATAAGCTCATAAGTTGCACTGTACAACGATTTCATAGATTTACACGACGAATTTTATCGCTTTCGATTTATTATTATTAAATAATATTATGTTATAAATTTAAAGTTTTAATTAAAGTTTGTGGTTTCCACACACTGGGTTCGTTCGCTTAAAAAATGTTTAATCCTCTAATTTCTCTATTTTCTAATTTCTTAAGTAATATCTTATGTTAAACTCAGATCAAATGCTTTTGTCATACCAGGAAGTCGATGTATGCTAGAGATTCTCGGTGCACTACGTTGATTGAGAAATAGCCTCTTGCGACCGACAAATGAGGGTATATTCGTTCTAAATATAAGTATTAAGCAAATGCAACAGACTAAGACTAGATATAGCGAATACTACAGACTAGATTTAGGAAGAAGCATCACCAGTGCAAAGATGTCAGTGTTGCACTTTCCTGCCTGCTGAATTTACATATAATATTACAAAGGCATAACTTGAAAGGTTTGGTCATACTCAGTACGTAAGGCCAATCTTTCAAGTTATTTTTGTTAATTGGGCTATATATGAAAGTTTCAGCATTGAGTTCACACATTCAGTAGTAGATTAGGAAAGTCGGTACTTTGTGAAAAGCTATAAAACAGAAGTCATTTTTACTAAAGTAAAGTAAAGTAACAGCCTATATACGTCCCACTGCCGCGCACAGGCCCCTCGCATTTCTGAGAGGATTCTAGGGCAAGGAAATATCTGCCATGCTGCCCCAAAGCGTGTTGGCAAGCTTCGCATGTCTTCTTCGATATTTTTTTATTTGATACATGTTGGTTTCCTCACGACATTTTCCTTCAGCGCTGGGCACGTGGTGAATCAGCACATAAAATTGTAATTAACAATTTCATTGGTGCCGGCGGTGATCAAACCTGGGTTGCTCGCGTAATATGAAATTTACAGCGAGAATTTAGCCCCTGAGATACCAGGACTCTTTTTACTAGCTACATTTTATTTAATGGAATTGAATTTTTAACAAAATTTCGTAAACTAATAATTTTGTTTGTTCTGAAGTCTGAGCTGAAACGTAGTTCTTCACTGCTGGCCGTATGAAGAAGCTCAATTAGGCTCAGCGAGCTATGGAGAGGGCTATGCTCGGGGTTTCTCTGCGTGATGAAATTAGAAATGAGGATATCTGCAGTAGAACCAGAGTTACCGACAAAGCTGCCACTCGATAACCTTTTCTGCCGACTTCCAAAAAGGAGACGGTACTTAATTCGATGTTTTTTTTTTATGTGTGTTACCTCATAACTTTGTACTGAGTGAACCGATTTCGATGATTCCTTTTTTATATGAAAGCTGATAGTTCTCGTGTGGTCCCATATGAATTTAATCAAGGTCAGACCAATAGTTTTTGAGTTATTCTTAAATAACTTATATTGTAGTCGGCTGTACAAAATTTTTAATTTTTAATTATTTACCCAACGGTTGTCGGTCCTTCGAGCTATATGGCCGGCCTATTGCCACTTCAGCTTACTAATCCGTCGGGCTATGTCTGTCACTCTGTTTCTACTGTGGATATCCTCATTTCTACGTTTATCACGCAGGAAAACCCCGCAGATAGCTCTCTCCATAGCTCGCTGAGCCACCCTGAACGTCCTCATACGGCCAGCAGTGATCACATCTCAGATCCATAAGTCATCACTGGCAACACACATTGGTTGTACAATCTCGTTATAAGGTTTTCAGGTATACCTGACGAAAAGATGTATTGTAATTTCCCGAACGCTGCCCAGCCAAGTTAAATCTGTCGATTGACCTCTCGATCGAAGTTGGTCTAACCTAGTCGGACTATTTGTACTCGCCAACAAATTCAAGTTTAGTGCTTCTAACAACTACCGGCATATGTGTGACATGAACATTAAACATGATCTTTGTTTTAGCCATGTTCATCTTAAGACCTATCCGTTGGAAAATACTATTGAGGTCATTGAGCATAGTGCTTAGGTCCTCCAGTGATTCTGCCATAAGGACTATACAGTCGGCAAATCGAAGGTGAGTGATGTTCTCGCCATTGATGTTAATACCGCATCTTTTCCAGTCTAGTAGCTTGAAAACGTCTTCCAATGCAGCGGTGAAGAGTTTCGGAGATATAACGTCACCCTGTCTTACACCTCTCTGCAGTTGGATAGGTTTCGTACTCTGATTCTGTACTCGGATAGCCATCGTAGCTCTACTGTACAAACACTTTAGCACTTCGATATACCGACAGTCAACTTGGCACCGCGAAAGGGACTGCAGCACCGCCTAAATTTCGACGGAATCAAAGGCTTTCTCATAGTCCACATATGGAAGGCAAAGTGGCAGATTATACTCCTCAGTCTTCTGTAAAATCTGCCGCAGGGTATGTATGTGGTCTATGGTAATAAAGCCTTTTCGGAAACCGGCTTGTTCGGGAGGCTGGAAGTCGTCAAGTCTGCGTGCGAGAAGATTCGTATTGACTCTCGAAAACAGCACGTAGACGCGGCTCAGAAGGGAAATCTGTTTGTAGTTCTTCAAGAGAGCGTTGTCGTTTTTCTTGAAGAACAAGACCACCGCATTTCTGCTCCTCGCCTCCGGAGTAGTACCACCATGCAGGACGGAATTAAAGAGCTTCTGAAGGACTTCAAGTACCGGTTTTCCACCCGCTTTTATAAGCTCCGCTGTAATTTCATCCTCGCCCGGGGACTTATCGTTTTTAAGGTGCTGGAGAGCCATTCTAATCTCGCTCAGACTGACGTCCGGGATATCTTCGGAATAGTGTCAAATAAGATTCGCTCTTGGATCGTTACTCACACTTGCGTGTGGCTCCAACGATGACGTGTACAGCTGCCCATAGAACCTCTCAATCTCATTCAAAATCTCAGGTGTCCCAGAAACGATGCTGCCACAATCGGTCTCCAGCTTTGACAGTTGGCTCTTTCTGACAGACAGATCTCTGGCAAAGACTTTGGAGCCTTGGTTCCGCTCGATCGCTTCTTCAATACAAGCTGTTTTGAAGTTGCGCAAGTCCCACCGCATGCATTTGGAGATCTGTCTGTTCAGTTGCCTGTATGCTGTCAAATATGTTGAAGAATGTAGCTTCATCTCCCGTCTAACAGCCATGAGATTAAGAGTGTGATCGGAGAGTTTTTGTGTTCTTCTGCGGCGGGTCTTGCAGAACTTAGCTCCGACCGCATGGACAGTTTCCATGAGCTTGTCATTCATATCGCCCACTTTATTGCAGTCTCCTACGCACTGAAAACGGTTTTGAAACTCGAGCCGAAAGGTTTCGGTACTTTGGAACAGAGCACGAGGGGGACGTTTAGGTTCAGTGTGCCTCTAACCATTTGGTGATCGATACCAGTTTTTACCCTCGCGATCACGGAGATATCACTGAACAGTTGTCGTCTGGTCGTCATAATGACGTCAATCTTATTTTTTGTTGAACCGTCGGGGCTCAACCAGGTCCACTTTCTGTGGGGCCGCTTCTGGAAGAAAGAGTTCATCATAAAGGGTCCCTCTTTCTCCATGAAGTCGGCCAGCTGGTGGCCCCTTGGGTTCCGTTGCCCTATTCGAAATTTCCCTACTTTCAGCTCAAATTGGACAAATTGTTGCCCTCCTGGTGATAGAACACGTTGCCGGATTCTGGGATTACCGTGTCCTCCCTCTCTCTTCGGACCTCAGGTAATCCTATAATATCCCAGCGCAATTTGTCTATCTCTTCTTCCAGCTCCAGGATATTTTCGTCAGTCCTCAGGGTGCCTGGCAATCGAACTTCCACCTCCACTTTCGACAGGGTATATTATTTATTATAAGTTTACAGCCACTTTAAATAATTTTGCATAATAGATTAACATAATAGATTAATAATAGATTAGCATAATAGATTATCACAATTCGTTAAAGTATTTTAAGACTTAATTTTTTAATAGATCTTACCATAGAATAATATACTTATCTTCACGCACAATCCCTGACGGGGTAGCCAGAGAGAACAGATCGCCAAGTGTCACGATCCTTACAAACCTCTTTCGCTTCTTTCAGATTCATTATCTTCTTCATACATGCACGTCTAGGTATCCGAGTACTCTTGACCCTACCCTCTTCGAGCAATTTGCTCACATGATCTTCGAAAGTTAGTCTCGGTCTACCTCGACACCTTTTAATATTAACTTTCGCGCTATATATTTTCTTCACCATTCGGTCTTCACTCATTCGCTCAACGTGCCCAAACCACCGAAGCACGCCCTTATCAATTTTCGTGATAAGGTCATCTTTCAAACCTGCCATATTGCGAATCTCTTCGTTTCGCTTTCGGTCGGTCGCAATGGTAACGCCGCACATTTTACGAAGAGATCGCATCTCCACTGCATTCAACTTACTTTTATGCTTCTTCTGGCATACCCAGGTTTCGCTGCCATATAACAAAGTCGGTACCAACACTGCGTTATGTATTGCAAGGCGTGCACTCTTCGCTACGCCTTGCCTTTTGACTAACGCAGTCAGGGCACCATTGACTTTGTTCCCGGCAGCGACACGCCTGTCCACATCTAAATCACATCTTCCATCCCGGCTAAAAGCACTCCCCAAGTATATAATTTCATTTACCTGTTCTAGACATTCCTGATTTACCCATATTTCACACTTCGTTCTCTCTTCGTCCCTTTCAAATACCAGAACCTTAGTTTTATTAGCATTCAAACGGAGACCTTTAATGTCACATTCCTCTTTCATACACGTGACTAATGCCCGCAGTTCTGCCTCTGATGGTGCAATAAGCACTGCATCATCAGCATACAGCAGACAATTTACTTTTATGTCACCCAATTTCACACCCAAACAACTATCTTTCAGCTTCTGTAAACAGCTGTCGAGATACAGTATGAACAGCCAGGAAGACATGACACAACCCTGCTTTACGCCCATTTGGACGTTAAACATGGGTGACAGGTCATGCCCTACCCGCACACAGGCTTTACAGTCACAGTAAAGAGACTGCACAGCCCTTAGCAATTGACCATCCACACCATACCCCGGCAACAGTTCCCACATTTTCTTCCTTACAACCTTATCAAATGCTTTCTCAAGATCCACAAAAGCACAGAAAATCTTCTGGTTAGCAGCCAGAAGCTTCTCCGTGATCATGCGGAGAGAAAACACTTGATCCGTGCATCCTCTTCCAGGTCTAAACCCGCATTGTGCCTCCCATAGAAATCTTTCCGATTTCTCTTGCATCCTACGTGTCAAAACCTTCGAGTAAACTTTACTTGCTAAACTGGTCAAGCTGATCGCCCGATAGCACCCGCAGTCAAAATGTGAACCTTTACCTTTATATAAAGGCACAATGACTGCGGATCGCCAATCATCCGGGACATCCCCCGTCCGCCAGCACAAATTGCACAGCAGATGAAAGCTGTTCCAGACGCGATGCCCACCATACTTGACCATTTCAGCAGTAACTCTGTCTAGTCCCGCAGCCTTATCACATTTCAAACTTCGAATCGCACGTTCAATCTCTTTCATAGTGATGACCTCAGTGTCATCGAGGTCCGGGTCTGGCGTACCAGTCACGGCGTCATCCCCGGATCCCTCACTAAGATCATCACACCCATACATTTCTCTATAAAATTCGCTCCATCGCTGCATGACGTCCGATTTTTCTGAGAGGACGTCATTAGTTCTCGAAAGCACTTTGTTCATTCTTAAGGCCGTCGCACCACTTCGGGCCCTTCCAACCTCTTTCCAGAATAGTTTGGAGTTCTCCTTAAAGTTGTGCGACAACCTTTCGTCCGCTTCCATTCTACACCTTTCACGCACTTCCTCAATCAGTGCTTTCGTGTGAACTTTCTGCAGCCTATATCTTTCTTTCATCTTCTCTCTCATATCCTTATCATTACTAGAGGCCAAGTAGTCTAACCATGCTTTCTTCTTCTTCTTTACAGCTTCCTTCACTTCATCATTCCACCATGCATCTCTTCTTTTACTAATGCCTCTTTTTATTGTTCCACTCACTTCTTCCGCTGCACTTACCATTCCATCCCTAAGGTTCTGCCATGTTCTTTCTACACATTCGTTTCTGCCATCGATGGTGTCAAGCTTTTCGGCTACTCTCGCATGATATTTGTCCCTAGTATCCGCTTCCTGAAGCTTCCAGCTTCGGATGCGACAGACCGACTGTGGTTCTGTTACTGCCGTCCGGTAGCGCCAACCCGCGAACAGACCCCTAAATCTAGTAATCACTAGATAGTGATCCGTTCCCAGGTCAGCACCCCTGAACACTCGCGTATCCATCACCTGTTTTCGCAGTCGGTCATCCACCAGGAACAAATCGATCATACTTCTCTCATTCTTTCGTTCTCTAGTATACATATGGATTTTCTTGTGATTAAACATAGTGTTTGTCACAAGAAGACCCTTTTCCTTGCACACCGCCAGTATAAGCTTGCCAGCATCATTAACCCTTTTATCGCCAAACTTTCCAAGTACCGACTCGTACACTGGTCGAGCGGTACCAACCCATCCATTCAAATCACCACATACAACAATTCTTTCGTTTCCCCTAGCCAAATCTAGAACTTCTCTTACATTCTCCCAAAACTCCTCCAGCTCAGCCCTGGACGACGAAGCTACCGACGCATAAACAGCCAAAAGGAATAACTTCGTCAGTCCCAATTTAAAGCGAACCCAGAGAAGTCTTGAGTTCACAACCTTATATTCAGTCATAACATCGACCAACCGAGAAGACAGCAGCACCCCCACTCCCTGGCAGGCGTTCTCGCTCTCCGGGACTCCGGACCATAGAGCTAACGCCCCGCCAGGGAGCTCTTCAGTACCACTGCCCTTCCGTTTGGTCTCCGACATACACACGACATCTAATTCTCTTTCTTTCATTATCTCGATAAACTCATTCGTCTTATCTCTCATGCCTCCTCTAACATTCCACGTGCCAACTCTGCACTCTGTCCTCCATAGAATAATATAGTATACAATAAAATACATATACCATTTTAAATGAAAAATAAAAATCGTAAAACTTATATTCAACTCACTCTTTTAACTTTGTTCATTATTCATGATGGTACCATGTTTCAAACTCAGTTTACCAGTGATCATACAAAAAGTTTAACGAAAATTGGAGTTCCCGTTATTGAAACTACTAAAATTAAAAAAGTAGAAAATATAGAAACGTTTTTATTGGTAATTTAAAGTATAATTTAGTAAAGTTTAATTGAGGGTGCCTATACGATACGATATTTAATGCTTTATATAGTTTTATATGGCATTAAGTTCTGTTAGACATAAAAATGCATATATTTTTCAAAAACAGTGAAATAAAAGTATACCTTATATTGCATAAAACAAAATTATTTAAAGTGGCTGTAAACTTATACGAGTAATATTTTCCATGCGTTTTTACAGAGGCTTCCCGGCTCATTAAGTATAAACCAAGTATAAACACACAAATTTAGACTGCATTCCTAGTCCCATATTCAGTGTGTTCAAATGGGCTAAGAAACACAGATTTTGAGACTATTTCTATGTTATTTTGGATGCCAGATAATTCATAGGTCAGGGTTTATATCCTTGCTAAAACAAAAGAACCTTGAAGCAGTATACACTTTAATTGATTTTACTTTGTATATTCATTTTTGTGAAACGTTATAGTAATGTATTTGCAGATTGTATCGATGGCTTAGAAGACAAACGTACTTTTTGCGATCACCATAATGCTAACTCTTATCTCTTTCACCCCAAATCGGAGCTGGAAATTTGAAATAAATGACGTAAAGACAAAAATGAATACTATATCTTAGCGGCCTCCGCCTTAGCGGTCAGCCATCGCTGAGTCTATTTCACACAGGATGCCTCGTTTAGGGGCCAAATACGTGTCGTATTATCAACGGCGGTGTGTCTTTCCTAGTGTAGTGGTTTGGGAGTAGTGGTCTTGGTATTAGTGATAATGGGGATATTGCTCGCATTGTGTGAGCAGGGAGGTGTTATTTAAACTAGTTAAGGCATATCGCGCATATCGCGCACATCACGCGGATCTCAGCTAATAAATTTTAATGATCTTTAGATAAATACGCCAAAATAATATATCTAGTAATTATATATTTCAGAATGTGTAATAAGAGACCTCAAATTATTTCTCTTGTATTATAATGATAACAAAAATGTAATAATTTTAATGTTTTTTAATATTACTATTATATTAAAACTGACAATATTGTTTTAAATGATAAGTGCAATAAAACTGGTAGAGCAATGCAATTTAGATCTAGACACATGTGTAAACTGAGTTTTATTTCAGCCATTGAAAGCGGTTGAAAATAGTAAAATTATTCCAGAAATTATCCAATTCCGTTGTCCAAGGTAGTGCTACTCCGGAGGCATGAAGAATTAGAGACCATTTTCCCTCCTTTTTCACCGTTTACGTACTGGTTTCGAGAGTAATTACGAATAGTCTTCCACGCAGATTTGATGATTTTAGACTTCCAAACGAGCCAATTTCCGAAAAGGCTTTACGGAAATTGTATTGTATTGTTCGACCATGTACGAGTACATACTTTTCGGAAATTGTACAGAAAACTGAAGAGAATCATCTACAATTATGTCTTACGTATGTGGTCTATAATAAAACCTTTGAATTCGTCAAAATTTGGGCGGTGCCGTTTTAAATTTTTTCAAAATTAATAAATTTATTTAGTATCTTATTTAAATTTTTCACTAAAGAAGTAAACTTAGCGCACCATTTAGAAAATGTTTTTGTAAGACAGCTTAAAGCTTTGTTCTTTTGTGTGAGCAACCTAAGTGCTCATTCTTGCACCTCAATATATTGTCCTTGATCTTTACATAACAAAGAACCCGATCTCAATAGAACTATTGTCTTAGGAAGTACGATGTTGGCCTCGCTTTAAAGGCTCTACAAGGCTTTGTAAGGTGCTAAAAATTGCTAAGATGAAGCATTTATTGCTTTGTGTAAGCCAACTTGTAGCTCAAGAAAATAATATGTTATTTTTCATCTGAAACAGTCATTTGAAATGCTTTTCTTATTTAACTAGCCAATATTTTATGCATATTTTATATTATAAGTATTTTACAAATTACAAATTACCGCAAGGAAAATGTAACACATATTGTACATATACAAGAGCTTTTTTGGCCAGCGTTTATAGTTCAAATTTGTACATAATACAGTAATAAATAAATGCATTTAGAAATCTTTAATATGAGATCTTACATATGAGAATATGTTAAAATATACAAAGAGAGATTTATAAAATAAGGTTTGAAAGAAGCTTATCGCGAGTACTAACGGATTTTATCATCCCGTGGCTTGCTGTCCGCAGAGAACGCCGACGTATATTTCAGTTATTTCAGTTCTGTATCAGACTCGGAGGCTGGAGGCCGTGTTCTCGTGTTTTCCTTACTAAACCTACACTCAACACGAAAATAATTTTATGAATTTAAGATATTTATTTATTTAATTCAATGTTCTAAGAGTGTTTTTCTTTAATGTGAATATCATTAATTTTAATTACGCGTACATTTAGGTCAAGATTTTTGTGGCATAGTGTTTATGATCATTTAGTAAATGTTGATAGAATTGACTAATATGTGTGGTAAGTTATATTATTCTCATTTCTATTTTTTTTTCGGTCAGTAAATTAACTGTCGAATAAATTTTATCTCCATCATACTTATGGCGTACAAGCTGCTACACTTTTAAAGACATACCCAAACACTTTTATATAACTTAAATAATATTACCATTTAATCATATTTTAAAAGTATTACGTATAATAATTTTGTTAAATGCTACTTTAAAGTGTTGACGTAACATTAATTACCACACTGTTGTTTAAACTTATTTATCTTACAAACATTCTTATTAAATTAATTATGAAAACGTCCCTTTGTCGGGTTGTTTGTTTTATAATTGTTTTTATAAAACCTTAAAACGGTTTCGGTCCCTGAGTAAAGATGGCTTAAATAAGTCACGGTTATTTAATGTAAAGCTTATTTTTAAAGAAGATAAAATTTAAAAGACAGCTATGCAAAATAACATCAATATTGAATGTTTCCTGCTGAATGATTTGTTCTAATATTTTATACAAAAAGTGTGATTTGTCTCATTTAAAAAATGCCATATTATAATATAATTTTCCAAAATATCATAAAAGCAATAAATTATAGATTTTAGTATATATTTTAATTGAATTTACAGTTATAGTAGACTTATTTAATTTTACTATTAAAGAATAATGTAAAAGTAAATGCATAACCTTATTATTGTCAAGAAAAATGATATGTATTCACTCAAGTAGCTAAATAGAATGATCGCGCTACTTGTGATCTATTTTACTAAATAAATTACCTTTTTCCATTTTTTATACGTCACTTCTGTTATATTAAAGTTATTCCTTTGAGAAAAATAAGGAATTTGAATAAATTTTGTAATATAATTAAAATATAAAACCATAATTAAATAACCATAAAAGGAATTTTGATTCATTGACAATTTTTTTAAATAAACGATGTAAATGGTTTAACCGTAGTATTTACATTTGAAAAACCATTAACTTTTCGAGAAAGGGTTTATCATTGGAATAAGTCAATATTGGAGGTAATGAAAATTCCCTTAGGCGTACTATCGAAAAGTTACGTAAACATTGGCGTTACGTTATTAGTGGATCTTGTTAAGAAGAACAAATAAAATAAAATAGTTTGAGTTGTGCCCTCAATATCAAGCAATTTTCGCATCGCTTCTTCAACAATTGAGAATTACATTTCTCCCGTAGCCTTATAATTGATTTAACTTCTGCCTTGCTCACAGCACTTCCCCTGAAAGGTTCGTCTTAAAATGATTTGGGACGAATAATAAAAGGAAATATTGCCTTTGAAGGAAATAAGCCCACTTGTCAAAGGTTAAATTTATTTCAATCATAAAATTTCTTTTGTGATTTTGGTCACTTTTTATTCATTGGTTTGAAAAATGAAGCGTGATAAAAATATTTGTGCTCCATTTTTATTTTAATATCCTCAGTCCTTAAGAAGTTAGTTTGATATGTAAGTGAAAGCGATCACCATCATTTTTTTATGTCCGTACTTATAAAATAGCCATTTTATTTATGAAATTTCAACATTTTTTTGAAATATGTATATGATTGCCGATTAATTATTTTGATAATATCGGTTAATTATATGAATATAATATAAATATCGTCCATTTTTGAATAAACCTTCTTTTAATGACTTTTAATGCTTTACAGCACCCGAAACGTCGGGAATTAATAAAAATAGATTAATTATACGCTATAGAATGCGTAAAAGTAGTTTTATTCAATGTGTAGTGTTCGCGTAAATATAAGAAATCATTATTGTCCATTATTGTCACTGTACTTAAGCCTTTTTAATGAAAGTTCATTGAAGCCTAAAGAAATCAACGCTCGTCCTCTTGATTTCTATAGGCTTCAAATTGAAGAATTCTTACAAGTCATTTCTCATAGCGTGATCAAAATTATTCATGTTCCAAAAAAAAAAGAGAAAACGGTAAGAGTAAGGTCTGGTCAGTTGATAGAGGGTTTCCATTCGAAGCTTCTGTAATTTTGTTCTTCTGAGTGTTGTCGTGGAGAAACAGTGGACTCGTGCAATCAGTTGATTAATCTCAGTTGTTTGATAGCGAGCTTATTCATCATCGTCTAAGACCAACAAAGAAAGAAAGACTAAGCACTGCGTACATTTCAAGTGACGCAAAAACCAAGCCAAAACAATGCTCAAACTGACGTACACAGATGCATCTAAAATAATTTGCAACTAACAAAATGGTTTTAGAAGCATGTGTATCGAGCATTGAACTATTACTTATGGACCGATAGAAAAAGAAAGAACAAGGATGTGAGCGTGAGTACGTGTCGAGAATTTTAGCATGGTTCCGGCATCACTTGAAATATACTCGCAGCACTCTCTGTATCATTCGTTGTTGGTTTGAATTCATCGTTTGCAAGTCAGTCAGTCAGTTCAGCATAATATTTAAATAATGGATGTAAATGGAAAAAATACGAATAGGCTGTAATAGTAATTTTTACAGTTTATATTGGTTTCCCTCCCTTTTTATCACAAAATTGTGTTTTATAGGTAACAACTGTTAAAAATAAATTAAAACATATAGTTACTAATTAAACACTGCTTTATTTTGATTAGTATCGTTGACACAAATGTTTTTTGTATATCAAGAAATCGAATATTATTTACAAACTATTTCAGAAGATTTCTTTCCTTGGAAAATATCCACTATCCCGCCAATGGGTAAACAAAACAATAACAGAGTTCTTATTATCCTTTTTCTACTCGTGTTGTGATAATGAATGGTAACGCGAAAATTAAGCGTTGATTTTTAGTTTTATTGTTTCGGGATCTAATCCCGATATAATATATATATATATAGCAAACATGTAAATCAACTAGACAATCTTCCACCGTATTTTAGTCAACAATATAATGTAATTCTCGTGATTTCATTTTCATTTTCGTTGCTGCTTCTAGGAAAAAGATTTATATTGTAAGCATCTGTGTGTGTATTTCACAAGATTTTCTGTTAAATATTTTGAAAATGACTAAAGGTTCCCGAAACCCTCCACACCAGTCCACTCTAGGCCTTAGAGCAGAAACTCAGTGATAAGCGTATAGCGGAGCAGGGCGATACTCGTACATGACTAAGATGCGCTAACTAAAGTATGCAATGTATCCTGAATATCATACTTTTTTGGGTTCCGTACCCAAAGGGTTTCTAACGGGACCCTATTACTAAGCCTCCGCTGTCCGTCCGTCCGTCCGTCCATCCATCTGTGTATCTCATGATCCGTAATAAGTAGATAGTTGAAATTTTTACAGAATGTGTATTTCTGTTCCGCTATAGTAAAAAATAATAAAAATTAAAATAAATTAAAAGGGGCTCCTCTACTAGAAACGTGTATTACGATAGTACCCTTTATGCGTGAGTCCGACTCGTACTTCGCCTATTATTTTATATAGAATAAGTTTGACGAATAAGTGCACAGTCCACCTGATGGTAAATTGATGCTGTGGCCCATAGACATCTACATCTACCTTCAATTAAATATTTAAATGCAGATGCGTTGTCACCCTTGAGGACTAAGATGGAATGACTCATTTCCAGTAATAATGGTCCTTCCCCGGTCAATCCTACCCATTCGTGCTACAACCTTAATATAGCTGGCTGTGTGCATACATGTGCGTGTATGTACGTTCAAAATGTATAATGTAAACGTTGCAACGCCGCATACCCCGTCAAATGATCTCCAATGAGGTCTTAGGGCAGAAACTCAGTGACAAGCGTACAGCACATTGGGGCGTTTGGCGTATACGACAAACACATGCTTTCTAAATAATGCCATGTGTCTTGAGTTGTAGTCGCTCGTGTTAGAATATTCACTACCCACAATCATCCCGTGGGTGTCGTAAGAGGTGACAAAGGAAAGAAACCAGGAGATGGGCAGCAGCGTCTTCCTAATAATGACTAGTAATAAAAATAAACTGCGGTGTCCAATCCGCTTGCCAAGCTTGGCAACGATGACAAATATCTCCCCTTATGAGGTAATCTTAGCGGGATGCCTATGTTCATCAGTGGACTTTAATAGGCTGTAACGTATATGTGACATCAGGCAGTAACGATGAATGAGACTTGAACCCACCGAGTTTTTGAAAGCAATACCTAATAAATTTATGCACATAGCACGAATATGAATCGGCTTGACAGGAGAAGGACCACACTCTCACAGAATACGAGCGAGAAATAGCAGCACTCACACTTCACACCGGCAGGGTCGGCGACTCCTTCGATGAGAAGGATAGAGACAGTGATTATCTACTGGCATTGAGGCATTCCGTCTTAGTCCTCAAGTGTAACTAAGAATTTCATTTTTTTTCTTAAGCGATGATAGATGTAAGTGTCTATGAGTAACATTATTCACGCACGAGTACCATCAGAAGATCTATGAAAAAAACAGCTATGATCGCGTAAGTATATTGCCCGTTTCTGTAGGCGTCTCTTTTTTCGAGCCGTAGTAGGCTTCATATAAGAGTTTTCAAATAAGCCTAAACTAAATCAAATATTCTTGTCGATTATATTGACTTTGACAGAGAAATGAAATATCATATATAATCTTAAAGTTAATGCATGTAAACACTACTTTATGTGTCATACAATGCTTAATATAACACAACATTGTGGATTTATCGACGAACACTTTGTAGAATTTTACTGTTTTGGTTACTAGAGATAAGGGATTCTAGGTAAAGACCAACTAGATACGTAATGATATTTTCGGTATATTATTATATATATATATTGTGATTTAATGAGTGTGTTTATGTATGATATGTTAATATGTTTTGTTCGTAATTGTTTATAAATTTAAAATTTCTACTGAAGAAAGTTTAATAGTATTAATGGTAAAAAAATATTTTATATTCTCTATGATTTTAAAAACTATCCAAGAAAGAGCAATGGCAGAAAAATAGTTGACAAAAATTATAGCGTCTAGAAATAAGTTATATATAAAATGAGTTTTACTATATTTCTATGATTTTTCAAATAAAAATGTATTTTAATCAAAGCCACAGAAAAAAACAAACATTTTTGGGAATATCAAATGACTGAAATCATTTTACTCTATTCAAATGTTGCCATTTAGTATATTCCTACTATTTTCGTATACACTTTGTAACACTACCAACACAACACACAAAATATTTTTATATTAAGTTATTATTAGTAATAACTGTACTATCGGTAATAACAAAAATAAAAGTAATATGGCTGAGAATAAGTCTCTTACAAAGAATTTCCTACGGTAATACATTATCTCAATCATAGTACTATGTAACAATTCCATTTAATGTTATGCCAACACTAGCTAAAATAAAATGTCACTGTTTTTTTTACTGGATTTACGGCTCTGGGTTCTAGCCCTTCTGAGAATGTCACTATGGTACAAAAGCCCTGGAGCCATGCCAGAAATATACATTTATAGTATGCAAATATATAATAGAGATACAATAATCTAAAAACTTTCATTTATGTATTATGTATTAAGCTAACATCAAACAACCACAGGAAGCATGACTTTTTCCAAGCGACATAGGACATAACCTAAAAAGGTTCAAATGCAAATATCTTTTTTTTGACGCCTTCTCAGTACAAAATTCTTTGACAAAGTTATTAAGGGACTGACGCTTAACATTTTAAGATATTTTTGGTATATAGACGCTACCATTTCTTCTCAACTAATTTTATGTATGAAAGTCTGCCATTGCTCTTTAGTTTATACTCGTATCACTACACTTCATTTTAGTCGGCTAACCACTTTAGGAGGTCGAGAGTCGAGACTTGCACTGATTTCTTTTTTCATTTCATTTCTACAGTAGCAATTGTAGACGGGAACAAGTGACCTGGAGGTTAGAATATAAGTTTATTCGCAAGTGAGGCGTAATCAGTATTGGTACAGCACATGAATGAAGGGTATTGACTCAATTATTTAGTAAGTCTAGAAGTTCTGTTAGTCATTAGAATGTTTATCTGTTTAAATAAGAAAACAGTTTATATTTATGGAAATCATAATGAATCATTACCATTACAACTGCAGCCTATCACAGTCCACTGCTGAACACCGGCCTCCCGCATAGATTGCCTCAATAAGAAGATATTCCCTTGGCTGGCGGGTTGGCAACCACTTTTTTATTTTTATTCATCTGTTATCAAGAAGATGCTGCTGCCTATCCCCTAGTTCAATTTCCCTCTATCGCCTCTTACGACAAACTTGGAACGATATCGGGTAGTAGATATTCTTACTCAGCCAATCCATGGTTATAGCTAAGCGAATAGATATAAACAATTTTATACAAAATGACCGCCTCTAGCTTTTAATCTTACGGGAAATTATCATCTTCGGAAAATGAGAGAGACGTCGCTTGAGATTCATCAATATCATCCGACCAATTAGCGAGACTATTGTTAGCTCCAACCACCTGTCTCATTTGTAATTGCTCCGATACCATTAAAGCGAATCGCACGCAAAGCGTTCAATTAATGCCGATTTTAGGGAATACGGATTAACCGAAATTGTTTTGATGTTAAATTCCGAAAAAGTTTAGTTTGATCAATGATATTATTGTCAGCTAGTAAACAGTTTAATAGTGGACATATGCCTCTTATCGAGTTGGGGCTAATTTTTCAATAATTACCACTGACATATTGAGAGAGAGAGAGACTACTCACCGCTCCGAGTACCTCCATTCAGGTATTCTGGAAAGACCTCATGATAATTTCTGTGCTTCTTTCTATTAACTTTATGTGACAGCCATTTCTCATAATCACAGTTGATTTTGACACAATCACACTGCTGAATGGCGAAATAAATTTTTATTTAAATGACTAAGGAGATATATGAAAATTGCAACAATGTTAAAATATCTTTAATAACAATTCCTTCTTTACTATCATCATCATCACCATTAGAACCAATTAAAAGTCCACTGCTGAACATAGGCTTCCCTCATAGATTGACCTCATATGGGGGATATTGGCTATAGCCGCTATGTTCGGCAGGCAGGTTGTAAATTTTTTTGTTATTATGAAATTGTTATCAGTAAAATGTAAATCATTTTTTATTATTACGCAAACGAGAATAATACTTTAATTAAAATTATTTTTAGAGATTTCAAATTTGTTCTTCACTATTAAAAAATAAAAGATTATAGGCGTACCTTACCTAGTTACAGCTAACCACTAAGTTAATTTACTTTGCAGTTATCCATCGCAGTTGTAGTGTTGGGGGTATTGGTGTTGGTATTAGTGAGGTAGAGTTGGTACTCGTAGTGTTGAGGATATTGGTGTTAGTATTAGTGGGGTAGAGTTAGTACATACAATTGTGGAAGGGAGAAAGGTGGTTTTCGAAGTAGGTAAGACACACTATTTTAATTTCTCACACAGCACTTAGCTAATTTTACAACTCGTTTATATAATGAAGTGCCGCAAAGTACATTGGAGTCTATTCATTGTCTTTATTGTTTTCCACCAGGCATCGACCTCTTCGATTTACGGTTGTTTTTGACGTCGTCTAACTATGATTGATTGTTAGTCGGCGATCACCGTATCAGCAGTCTTTGACGCTACTCCCTTACGCCGTAATAAGTTCTTAACACACAAACTGATGCCATAAATAAGGGAAAATAAACTACACAAGTAATAATTAATGAGATGTAGGTCGAGAGCCTTCGAATGATAGATAATATGTTTGGCGCCACCAAGAATACTTACTGAAGTGTCGATGTAAACATGATATATTATGTACTTATCACGTTCACTCATCTATATAAATAAAATCGTTGGTGTGTCTGTTAGCGATCGTGTAACTTTTGAACGACTTGATCGATTGAGGTCATATTCACACAATTGTTTTATAGAGACAATGGTTTGCAGCTATATTCAATAACATTCAATATGGTGTTGTAGTCAAGTTATTAACAAATTCTATGTTAAAAAATATCTCATATTCACAAATGCTAGTTTAGTGTGAATCGATAACTCTGGATCCGATAAGTGGCGTTCAGGTTCATTTTCTTATTTATACTGTAAAAATGTACTTGGTAACAACGTCTGCCGCGCAAGGTAATATTTATGTAAATAATATCTCAATTGCTTCGTTTTAATTGTTATATTATTTGTTTATTTATTTATGTACACACAACAATACATAGAAACAATCATACAGTGAGTTCGTACAAAGGTTCTAATTATTTCAAAATTTTATAAAATTTTATTGCAATTAAATATCCAGCTATTTAATTTTACAGGTTTTTTGTAAATCCCATATTTTATTTTTAGTGATTCTTGTCAAAAACTCAAAACGTGGACCTAGTTACGCCATATAAAGGTCCAAAACTAAATCTAATAAAATTTAATTCATGATTATCTTTACCATCATCATTATAGCCCTTTACAAGTCCATAGCTGAACATAGCTCTAGGGAAGGCCTATGATCAGTATTATTTTTGGGAGGCCTCGCAACAGCTATGAAACTCCTCATCGGGGTGTATCAAGGTAGGTGTGTAAGCTTGCATGATCTTCAACGAATACTGCTTGGTGATTCTGTGTATAAGGAACCTAACTCTTGTTGCCCCACTCCTGAACTTGATCACAATTTTTTATTTTTATTTCGATATACAGGGTTATTTTTCAAAGAGAAGCCAAATTTTAAAGTTAAGTTCAAATATACAAATACCGTTATTGCAGTTTTTGAAAATACTAGTAAATAAAGCTTCTACTTTTATTTGAAATCATCCCAAATTTAATGTGATTTATCCGATCAACAACGTTTTTGCCTTCCGATCGATCCTTACAAATGTGTGCGTGTGAAGTAAAATATGTTAAAATATTGCATTACCACGCATTTTGAA
This sequence comes from Parnassius mnemosyne, assembly GCA_963668995.1. NCBI lineage: Eukaryota > Metazoa > Arthropoda > Insecta > Lepidoptera > Papilionidae > Parnassius > Parnassius mnemosyne. The sequence continues at coordinate 15,850,169 of CAVLGL010000079.1, read as the reverse complement.
TTTAAAAGATAATAAATAAAAATTAAAAAAATTGTACAACTGACTTCAATATAAATTATTAGGAATAACTCAAAAACTATTAGACAAACATTGACCACATGTGAAGCAACAGCTTTCAAATTGAAAAAAAAAAACATTGAAATCGGTTCACCTAGAAAAAAGTTAGGAGGTAACATAAAAAAAACATACAGACGAATTGAGTTCCTCCTCCTGTTTGAAGTAGGTAGAAAACGACAGAATGTTTGAGTTTTTTTTTTTTATTAACTTTACTTCACCATTTGCCTATATTACTTATTCTGCACGTTCTCTGCTTTGGCCAGTTATTGCAAAATAACCCTGTATATCTGTTAACAACATGTCTACTTATAAACTACACAAGATTTTTTTATATTAAAACACGAAAAATGGCATCCGTTGCTGAACTAGGTTAAAACTTATATTTCATTTCAATTTCACATTGTTAATGAGACATCGGACATCTCCTAGGGACATATGATCGCTCTCTCACTTCGCCTACCGGTACGAGGCTGCCACACGAGAACCTTTTTTCCCCATCGGTGGTTGGTTCTTCGAGCTATATGACCGGCCCATTGCCACTTCAGCTTACCAATCCATTGAGCTATGTCGGTCACTCTAGTTCTACTGCGGATATCCTCATTTATAAGTTTATCACGCAGACAAACCCCGAGCATAGCTTGCTGAGCTACCTTGAGCGTCCTCATACGGCCAGCAGGGAAGGACCACGTCTCAGAGCCATAAGTCATCACTGGCAACACGCACTATTTGTACAATCTCGATTTTAAGTTTTTTGGTATACCTGACGAGAAGATGTGTTGTAATTTCCCGAACGATGCTTAGTCGAGTTGAATCCGTCGATTCCTCCTCCTCGAATCCTCTCGGTCGAAGTTGGACTTACCTAGTCGGACTATTTGTCCCAATTAAACATACTCGTCAACAACTTCGAGCTTAGTGCTCCCAACAATTACCGGCATAGGTGTGACATGGACATTAAACATGATCTTTGTTTTGTCCATGTAATCTTAAGACCTATCCGTTGGGCAACACTATTGAGGTCATTGAACATAGTGCTTAGGTCCTCCAGTGATTCTGCCACAAGGACTATATCGTCGGCAAATCGAAGGTGAGTGATGTTCTCGCCATAGATGTTAATACCGTATCCTTTCCAGTCCAGTAGCTTGAAAATATATTCCAACGCAGCGGTGAAGAATTTCGGGGATATAACGTCACCCTGTTTTACACCTCTCTGCAGTTGGATAGGTTTCGTACTCTGATTCTGTACTCAGATAGCATCGTAGCCCTACTGTACAAGCACTTCACCACTTCGATATATCGACAGTCAACTTGGCACCGCTGGAGGAACTGTAGCACCGCCCAAATTTCGCCGGAATCAAAGGCTTTCTCATAGTTCACATACGCAAGGCAAAGTGGAAGATTGTACTCTTCAGTCTTCTGTACAATTTACTGAAGGGTATGTATGTGATCTATGGTACTAAAGCCTTTTCGGAAACTGGATTGTTTGGGAGGCTGGAAGTCGTCAAGTCTGCGTGCGAGATGATTCGTAATTACTCTCGAAAACAGCACGCAGACGCGGCTCAGAAGGGAAATTGGTCTGTAGTTCTTCAAGAGAGTTGTCACTTTTCTTGAAGAACAACACCACCGCACTTCTGCTCCACGCCTCCGGTGTAGTGCCACCATGGAGGACGGAATTAAAGAGCTTTTGAAGGACTTCAAGTACCAGTTTTCCACCCGCTTTCAGAAGCTCCGCTGTAATTCCATCCTCACCTGGGGCCTTGTCGTTTTTAAGGCATTATAATTATAGTCATTAATTCATTATAATTACCCTTGAAGTTGCTGCTGATTACTGATCTGGGTATTTTGCGTCAAGTGTAAACTAGATGATTCTACTGTTTTCGGTCGAAAACAATAAAATCTTTCCCGCATTTCTCTTGGTCGCCTTGTGCGACACCCACGTTAAGAATTGGGGTGATTAATTCTCTGACGTCGCCACCAAACGATATCAGATAACCGTAAATTTGAGCCCATAACTATTAATTGCCAGTATAGATAATTCTAATTATAAAGTTGGTAAAATTTATAATAATTTTTTCAAATGACATTTTGTCGGTAATATTAGTTTTTTAATAACTTAATTAAATATAAATTTAAAAACAAACGCGCACACAGTCCACCTGATGGTAGATGGATGATGTGGCTCATAGACATCTACATCTATCCATTGTTCAGAATTAAAATACAGATACGTTGTCGAAACACAGCAGCATTGAGCTGCTATTTTAATCTGGTATTTTGTGAGAGCGTAATCCTTCCCCGGTCGAGCCGACCTTTTCGTGCTTCAACCATAATATTGCTGAAGTATGGCTCTACAACGTTTAAATTTATAATGCCTTTAAATCAATATTTTCTATAATTTTTACTAACTATTGTTAACATATTCGAAGCGGTATTAATAATCTTCCTAAGCTTTTACTTACATTAAAATGTATCTGTAACCCAGTTGGTAGCACAGCGAGTTTTTTTTTTTTTTTTTTTTTTTTTATAGGATAAGGGTGACAAACGAGCACACAGTCCACCTGCTGGTAAGTGGTTGCTGCGGCCCATAGACATCTACATCTATCCTCGTTTGCGAATCAAAATGCAGATGCGTTGCCACCCGTGAGGACTAAGATGGAATGCCTCATTTCCAGTAAAAAGGGCCTCCGGCCACCTGCACTCACCAAGCGAAACGCAGAGGTAAACCTCTACTTCACGCTGGTATTCTGTGAGGTCGTGGTACCACCCCGGTTCGAGCCGGCCCATCCGTGCGACAGCAAAAGCTGCCGCGTGGCTCTACCACTGTGGAAAGTCCTTTATAACATAACAATCCATAACAATTTCACCCTCTTGCTTTGAGGTAAACGATCATAACATTTTCAAAACGTGCACTCTATTACAAAATGTGGTTTTTCTTGCCTTTAATTAAACCAAGTTTCTTGAGTGAACGTAAATATGTATACTATTATTACTTTTAAGGTTTATGTGTTCATTTTAAATTCTTGAAACGTAAAGTGCTGACTTTTAGACGAATTTTTATTACTAATATTTTTGTCCGCTTGCTTTAGTAACGTTTAAAATTAACGGTTAAAATTTAACTTTTATTAAAAGTATAATAATGTGATCTTAACACGAATGAGTCGGTTCTGGCTGGCCGTGTTGAGTGTAAAGAACCGGAGACCTTTTTTACTGGAAACGAGGAATTCCATTTTAGTCTTCAGGGGTCACAACGCATTTGCATTTTGATTCTTAATCGAGGATAGACGTGAGATGTCTAAGGGCCACAGCATCCACTTACCATCAGGTGGATGGACTATGTGCTCGCTTGTCACCCTTATTCTATAAAAAACACCAAAGAATTTGTTACTTGCAATTTTAATTGCTGATTTACTACGTACTCGGCAGTGAAGACATGCAAAGTCCGCCAATACTTTAACAACAAATAACTTATAATGAAAGCCGACAAAAGTTAGTAAGTAACTTGTAATATTTAATATTACAATATTCAACGGGTTTATTTTTCGATTTCAGTTTTTCGGTTACAATATTAAAATTCAAGCCTTCTCTGACCTCCGAAAATACATTAAGAATATTTCACCTATTAATCTCAGACCAACTAAGAAAGAAAGACGGAGCGCTGCGTGCATTTATAGTGACGCAAAAATCAAGCAAACACCCTTCTCGGCTTATTGTTAGAAAATGCACTTGCCTACACATATGCATTTAAAATAATTTGTAAACAACATTTTAAGTGCATAAGTGTGCGTCCCTAGTTTACAGGCTGATAGACAGAAAGAAGAAAGATGTGTGCGTGAGAACGTGTCAAGAAGTTGAGGATGGTTTTGGGATCAATTGAAATGTACACCGCACTCCTTCTATCTTTCTTTTTAACCGACTTCAAAAAATGGAGGTGATTCTCAATTCGACTGTATTTTTTAAATGTCTAGGTGAACCGATTTTGATAATTTTTTAAAAGCTTTATTTGGTGCTGCCCGCTGGTGCTTCTCATGCGGTCCCAAATTTTTTGAGTTATCCTTAATAATGCGTATTTAATTGACGTCGACTACATTGAGTATGTATGTTGTCCTTTTATTTATATTGAAGTCAGCTGTACAAAATTTTCAATTTTACCACTTGTAGTCTGAGGTTTTACGTGAAATATTCCTACGGTGCGGTTATACCAAAAACAGCCAATTTGTAATGTTTTGAAAGTTGTCGTATAAAACTAATCACAAAACATGTTTTGTGATTAGTTTTATACGACAACGATTAGTTTTGATGGTTGAGTTTGCACTTCAGAAAACTGAGTAAAATTTGTGACAAATTTTAATATTTGTTGCTGTTTGCGTTAAAACTATATATAACCTATTTAATATGGGCATACTCGTATGACTGATAGTGGAGCTGTGAAGCTTTACGTTCGTATTGGTATTTGTTTTGTTAAGTAATTTTACTTTAGTCTATACAAATAGATGATTTTTATATCTAAATGTATGTAACCTATACCACTTATAAGATCACGATTATTTTGTTTTTTGTTCGTTTTGCGCTTAAATGCAATTAAACTGTAATACATATTTGTACTGCATATTAACTATAAGGCAGTTTCGATCCACCTTTACCGTAAACCGTTTTAGACCGTACCTTTACTGACTGGGGAACAACCACGACAGATGCTGATGAGATATTAAACAATTTCTCACAGGGTAATTTCCCATACGGGCGAGAAGTTGTATGATAAGAGTTTTCTCCTATGAGATTTTCAAGATGTTGTGAGGTTTAAGAAGTGTGTGTGTGTGCAATGATTCCGTGGTTTGGACACGGAGAAAGAATGAATGAGGAAAGAATGACAAAGCAAATGTACAGTGCAAAAGTGAGTAATAAATTTGACAATGTGTTCCTTCCCGACAAGATGGAGACAATTTATCAACCATATTGGTGATATATTGACGATTGGCTAAACTAAGAGTGCTCTTATCTGATGAGCATGTATACGTTTGTATATGGATGAGAAAGAAGCGGGAGAAGTATGTCAGAATCACGCCAATGTACCTCCGTCTGCATACCCCTGTAAGTGACAAGCGTGAGAGTAACGTTTATTTTATTTTTATTCGCTAAACTAATGGAAACTGACGGTAAATATATTACATGTCATCCAAACATAAAGTAAAATAACGGTCTACATACGTCATACAGCTGACGGAAGATTTTTATATTTATTCTTACTTACTTACTTACTTATCTTCACGCACAATCCCTGACGGGGTAGCCAGAGAGAACAGATCGCCAAGTGTCACGATCCTTACAAACCTCTTTCGCTTCTTTCAGATTCATATTTATATTTATTCTGAGAGGACTTTAGAGCAGGAAAGAGAGAAATGAAAAAAAATGTTATATAATTTACGTAAATTGTAAAATATATGAGGACATAATTAAATTAAATATAAAAGGAAATTCATCGAAACTGTTCGAAATTTGAATGTGACCACTGTTCCGATAAAAAATCAGGAAATTAACGATTTTCTTTATTTACGCAAATACTAATTACACATTGAAAAAAAGTTAAAGTTGCAGCCTATATACATTCCACTGCTGGGTACAGGCCTCCTCTCATTTTTGAGAGGGTTTTAGGGCAAGAAAACGTCCGCCGCTATGCTCCAATAAATAGTCTTTTTATTTCCCAAACATGCACGTTTCCTCACGATGTTTTCCTTCACCGTCAAGCACGTGGTAAATCAGCATTTAAAATTGCAATTAATAATTTCATTAGTGCCGGCGGGGATCTCGGGGAAATTTACAGGAAGTGCTAAGCCCCAGAGCTACCACGGCTTTAAAAATAAGTTAAAATAATTTAATTAAACTAAACGAGATAACATCCTTAAAATGTCGAAGTATTTTTTTACGTGGTAGAGCTATGTTCCAGCTATATAAGTAGTATAGTTGTAGCACGAATGGGTCGGCTCGACCGAGGAAGGACTACGCACTCACAGAATACCAGCGTAAAATAGCAGCCTAACGCTGCTGTATTTCGTATGGTGAGTGTAGAGAACCGGAGACCCTTTTTACTGGAAACGAGGCATTTCATTTTAGTCCTCACGGGTGACAACGCATCTGTTTCGTAATATGTAATCGAGGATAGATGTAGATGTCTATAGGGCACAGCAACCACCTACAATCAGGTGAACTGTGCGCTCGTTCGTCACCCTTATCCTATAAGAAATATTGTTTTATTTAATTAGCAAAGTTATGTAAAATATCAATAATACGCAAAAATATGCAGTTGAATTTGAGAACCTCCCTTTAGGTCCGTTAAAATCAAGCGCCTTAAAATGTGTTACCTAATACCTACAGACCTAATAAATATGAAAAAATATGCGCCCATTCTTATAAATGTGGAATAATAGCGAAATTTATCTATTTATTTATATCTTAAAGGTGATAAAATACTTTTAAGATAATGGTAATTACCTTTTTATTCGCTTCGCGCTCATTGAATTCGAAATACGTCTGATTTTATCGTATAAACCTTTTTAGCTTTCAGCATTAAAAATTATAAAAAATAATTGGTCATACAATCTTTCAAAATAGAAGCGGTAGAAACTTTGTTTATATAGAAATATCATCATCAGCACTGTGATTAAACCTTTTTCTTTTATACCAGTTAGTGTAATCCACCATGTTGCCATGGTTGAGAACGTATAGAACATTATTATCATAATAATGTCTAAAATAAAATTGAAATGGAAGCCTTTCAATTTTGGGTATTCTACGTAACAACGTCTCTATCTGTTATATAAAATAAAAAAAATATATATAATTATATTTAGTTTTAATCACTTCAAAGTGCAAAACAAGACAAACCTTAAACTTATTTTTTTTTTGTAGAAGTAAGGGTACAGAACAAGCACACCTATATCTTCGGTTGGCATGAAAACGAAGATGCGTTATCACCCTTGAGGAATAAGTTTAATAGAATAGAGTATAATAGAATAGACTCATTTTTATTCAAAACTAGCTGTTCCCCGCGACCTCGCCCGCGTGTAATTTAGGTTTTTAATTTTTTTGCGTGTAACCCTATTTATTTTTCTTAAATAAAAGTAGCCTAAATTACTCCTTATAACATCAGCTGTCTGCCAGTGAAATCGGTCGCGCTGTTTCGGAGATTGGCTGGAACAAACAGACAGACAGATAAAAATAAAAAAAATGTGTTTTTGTTATAAGCACCATATATACTTTCATACGCATTTAGTGAAAAGCTGTTATTTTGACATTACAAACAGACACTCTAATTTTATTTATTTTTATAGATTATTGAAGCTTCACCACTAGTTCGAAAAAAAAACTCTCTTGGGAAGAAACTCAGCGGCATTTTTTATTATTTCTTTAGTATATTTATTAAACACTGGTAGAGCCACGCGGCAGCTTTTGCTGTCGCACGGATGGGCCGGCTCGAACCGGGGTGGTACCACGACCTCACAGAATACCAGCGTGAAGTAGAGGTTTACCTCTGCGTTTCGCTTGGTGAGTGCAGGTGGCCGGAGGCCCTTTTTACTGGAAATGAGGCATTCCATCTTAGTCCTCACGGGTGACAACGCATCTGCATTTCGATTTGTAATAGAGGATAGATGAAGATGTCTATGGGCCGCAACAACCACTTACCATCAGGTGGACTGTGTGTTCGTTTGTCACCCTTATCTTATAAAAAAAATATGCTTAGTAAAAATTTGAAACTTTTTCATATATAGGTCCTGCTATTTTCTAAGACTTTGTTGCAAAACCATATACTCTTTGCTCCACGAATTACTAACTCTTTGGAATCGATTAACGGTATAACTAACTTGTGCTTATTCCTGGTATTTGAAGAACGTATATAATAAAACTATTTTTATTTTTGTGTACATACACTAAAATTTCGTAAATATGCTGAATTGCCGCGTTAATATATAATTATTAATATTAAATTTTTCTCTAAGGGATTCCTTCAGATCTAAGTTGTAAATTGCTCTTATCTCTAATATCCCTTTTGTAAGCAAACTAGAGAAGAAATGGCAAATAACTGCAAAAAAGTTCTTAGATTCTTATAACTTAACTGTCTTACACTTCTCTGCAGTTGGATAGTTTTCATACTCTGGTTTTGTACTCAGATAGCCATCGTAGCCCTACTGTACAAGCACTTCAGCACTTCGATGTACCGATAGTCAACTTGGCACCGCTGAAGGGACTGCATCACAGCCCAAATTTCGACGCAATCCAAGGTACACACACACCACATCAATATTGAAAATCTTTTATATTTTAAATAAATAGATTGACTTGGTCATCGCATGAAAATGCCCATGTATCTCTCAAGTAATACATATTATTGAATTAGATTATTTAGTGCGATTGCAAGTCAATCTATTTATTTAAAATATAAAAGACTTTCAGTATTGATTTGGTTACTATCAGATGTTGTTAGGTAAGCTAAATACGTAATAACTTAAGACAGAAGGGCCCTTAAGTAAGGACTAAATAAATTAACCGACTTGGTATTACATGGATCTCAAAACTTTTTACGATAGAAGAACTGAGTTGCGAGACTTGGTTTTTTTACAAGTTATGTTTTTAATGGCATCTCATTTCTTTTTGTAGACAGTTATATCTTGGTACATATCTACACCTATTATTCCATTATATTATACATACATAGGTACACTGATTCATTCAGTGCAAATGTAACTTTGTAATCCTATATATTTATATGGGATTACAAAGTTATTTATGCAGTTGGTGTATCTCGAAAACTGGACGGAAATTGCAAAATATTTTAATTTTTCCTTAATTTATATATTAAACAATAATTGTATTCCAAATTTGAAGCTTCCATGTCTGCTAGAAGAGCCTTAAAGTTTTGATGATCGGACAGTCAGTGAGTGACAAAATTAAGAAACTTTGACTAGTTATAATTCTTAAACTACTGGTTCAAATTTAATGAAATTTGAAATATATCGAGTTTATACAATGTCTACTTGGTTACTGATTTCTGAAATTCAGGCTTTTAGTTTTATCTACAACGAAGTTATAGGGTTTCAAAAATGGCCTGAACTGCTTCGAGAAAAGGATGGTACGGCCGTGCCGCTTTTTTGCTCGACTTGGCGGTAAGATAAGTAACAAATGTGTAACTGAATTTATAAAGGGATAATATGCCTATATATATAAAATGTATGTATTTGAATATAGAATTCAAAGGCAACAAAATGGCAATTTATAGATTTATCATTTTCTATTTTTAATATAATTTCGCCGAGATCTCAGAAATTATACTTTCATAGGAATTTTTGCCAGAACTAGTGTTAGGTAAAATTAGTTTTATAATATTGTTAAAAGCTTGCGGTTCGAGATAGTTAAAAACTGCCGAGTGAATTACCAAAATTGACACTTTAACTACAGAACACTAATTAAAATTTAAAACTAATAACAAAACACAATTGTACTACTGATCACTTTATTTCGCAGTTATTTCGCTTCGAGGTATTCGCTTGTATCGCCTATTCAATACTGACTCGGTCGTAGTCTATACCGGCCTTATATAAGGCCTCAGATAGTTTCCAGAATCTTCTACTGTAGAAACATCTAGTATGTTCGAATACGTATCGGTCCCGAAATTTTTAGAAGGATCTTGACCCTCCTAGTTCTGCTACTCGATACTAGAGGGCGCTAGTGGTATGAATTGTGGCGCGCAACAATATTATTTATGTCAAATTCAAAGACTGTAATATCTTTGTACAACACATTATGCGATTTGTTTTAACTTTCTTTACGTTTTCTTTGATTTATACGTTGTAGAGCCATGCTGCAGCTATTTTAGTTGTAGTTGTAGCACGAATGGGTCGGCTCGACCGGGGAAGGACCACGCTCTCACAGAATACCAGCGTAAAATAGAAGCTTAACACTGCTGTGTTTCGTACGGTGAGTGTAGAGAACCGGAGACCCTTTTTACTGGCAAAGAGGTATTCCATCTTAGTCCTCACGGGTGACAACGCATCTGCATCTTGAGTCTTTATTGATGATAGATGTAGATGTCTATGGGTCACAGTAACCACTTACCATCAGCTGCACTGTGTGCTGGTTTGTCACTCTATCCTATAAAACAAATTAAACTATCGGACTAAATTAAGGTTGTATACAAAGTAAAGTCGGTTAAAGTTTAATAATTATAAATCGTGATAATAAATAGAATTTTCATTGATGCTCTTCCATGATAACTTGATAAGATGAACCTCATTATAAATATACTAATAAAAAAAAATTGGAGCAAGCTTAGAAATTTTCATTTGAGAAAAAAAATCCTAGACAACCTTTGTATTAAGTGAATATTAAGGAACCTTCAGATACTCCTTAAAATTCTGTTGTAGCAAAGAATATTATTACGTAGCTGTTTCTTATGAGCGATGGTGTACGAAGGAATGACGACTCAGTTACAGTCTACGAGGCATTTTATCTTAATAATATCTTATTTTTATTTATTTGCTTTTATAAGACTTTGTTGATGATGATGAATTGTAAGACTCCATTTTCATTTGTACTTTTTTTTTAAATATTTTACATCTGTAAAATAATAGTCTTTTTAGGTTATATTAAAGTATTAAAACCAAATTGTTATAATGCAAATATAGTTTACATTTAAAGGAATTGTCCGAAGGAAGGAATTGCCCAGTAAATCTTATGGTCTCCAAAAGATGGCGAAATGACTATAATGTATATTCTAGAGGTATAATAATAAAGCAAGGGCATGATGCCCTTGCTTTATTATTATACCTAAATATTATTATATATAAATATAAAGATGTCTAATTCACGATTCGCCAGTCCGCCTACTAAGCGAGCTGACTTCAGCATTCAGATCGGATATAGCAGAGAACCTTTTACCTACTGATAATGATTTTATTTACGTAAGCTGATGGGAAAAATGGTATTTAGTAATTCTTGCGATAAATTACTAAAATCTTGAATTTGGGAAGTAATCGGTACAATAATTTTTTTCGTCTGTATTATGTGTGTCGGAAAATTTGTACTAAAATATTTTATTCTTAAGTACGTCGCAACAGTGCAATGCTCGAGACAGGCTTTTGTAGTTTTAGGAAGGATTTACTACAATCGACACGTTTGGCGGATGACCAAAATGAATCTAGGTTTGGATATTTCTGTAAGATAAAATGAGGTATCGAATACAATGACTAGATAACACCTTTGTAATCGACTTATGGGTGCCGTACCGAGGAACCAATTGAATAGATTATATTATATTCTATTCTATCACCACTGTCATCATCATCATCATCACCGTGTTTAGGTTTCTTCTATTTGAAAATAGGAAAGTGTAAAAGCCACCTGGCTAACAACGCAAACATCGTTAGTCATTATATGTATTATTCAGTTTTCTTAATGTTACATTCATTATTATTATACTCTGTGTTACTACTGTATGCTCTGTGTTATTTTGAAAATACAACTTTCTCAAAACTAAAACTTACTCAACTATTTGTCCTTCAAGCTACAACTTGTTTTCGAAAAAAAAAATCGAGATGTTTTATTAAACTACACCTTAGAGTATTCAACTAAACTACACAGTTGCGAAACTTTCGCACTTACATAACTTATACACGAAACCAGTATGTGCCAAAAAGTATTCCAGATCAATGGCATATTTTTGATTTATTGATACGCTAACTGTAGTCATTCGCTATTAAATATTTATCAGTTTATCATAGTAAACCCTTGTAATATTTATTTGTCGGTATTGGTATTGAATTTAAGTAATGAACATTTTCATCATCATAAAAGTCCACTGCTGAATATAGGCCTCCCCTAAAGAATGCCATAAAGCACGGTCTTGAGCCACCTGCATCCATTGGCTTCCTGCATATCTTACCAGGTCGTCACTCCATCTAGTGGGTGGTCGCCCTACACTTCGCCTACCGATACGACACTGTCACTCGAGATCCTTTTTTCCCCATCCAGATTATATATATATATATATATATATTTATATATATAAAGATTATAGACCGGCCTATTATTGGTGGTACCTAGTATGATATTTTCTGTACTACATTACTACGCCTACCGATACGACACTGTCACTCGAGATCCTTTTTTCCCCATCGGTTGTCGGTTCTTCGAGCTATATGGCCAGCCCATTGACACTTCGGGTAATAGTTAAGCTGCCGGCATATACAATTTTTCAGGCACACTAGCATTCTTGCAATTTTCTTATACACACTAGAATATTGAGTTGCCTCATTCACTGAGCTGTTACAATCAGGTAGCGCGGTATCTAGTCAGAGCGCGCGATGACCTATCATTAATCTATGCGAACATATTTTCGGGTAAAAATTGCGGGTAATTTTTTCCCCAAATTTTATTAACAGGTAATTTAGTCACGATGAAGGAAAGGCTAGTGGTAGATTTAATGGCCATTTTTAATTTCCAGGTCAATGAAGCCTATATTTTACAGATTTTTTAAAAACACATGTACATATACTTTTTTTACGGATTATCAAAATAGTATCAACTCGTTGAGCCACATCTAAATTATTTTCCTCGCAGTTACGACACAAAAATTAATTCTGCAATAAAAGTTATATAAGCGTTTAAAATATCTAAATATTTAAAGAATTTAACTTAAAAATTACTTATTTATGTTTAAAAACTAATACTTATTTATGAAAATATTATTTACTTAAGAAATAGTAACTCGTAACAAATAGAAGATGACGGTCCATTTGTGCGCACACTGAGTTCCACACATTTATCAGAAATAATGTTTTGTCTTATGATAATTATGCATTTATATTCTTTGGGCTATCTTCTAGCCTTAGCATTATTTTGTTGGCATCGACCCAATTCTCCATGCATTTGTAAGCGACTTCCTCGTGACCTCGGAGATGATAGGAATTTTTTAACACATTTTGTCAGATAGTATGTCAATATTTATTTGTTCCTATTTGGTAATAGAACTTTTATTATTATACGGTGTAATTTTACACCCGACCTGTGGAGAATATTTTGGTAACATAGAAATAAATGTATAAAATATCCACGATAATTTTTTATCCTTATAGTGGATTAAGTAATATTACACGGTCAAGGTCAAGGTAACAACTTCGTCGTCTAAATAGTTACATTAAAACTTCATGCCCTATTTTCCACACTTAGTGATGGAATTTTTTCTCAAAATTTACATGGGAAAATAAAAAGAAAGAATAATTCAAATGGTTTCACAAAATCACGGGATTTTGCCTTATATAAATACTTAAAAACACAGTTCAGTTTAGAACGTTGTCCTTTTTTTGAAGTCAGCTTAAACTTATAACTCTATGGTGTTTCACAGAAAAATCGACATGCGCAGGCTTTAATAGGTCCTATTATTAATGCCAAGTTCTTGTCGTAGTCAAATCAATAAATTGTACATGACCTAAAGCGGAAGTTAGTATATTGACTAAAGTGAACCACATAATGTAGTACAGAAAATAGGTTTATAGCCGGTATATAATCTTTATATATGTATATATATATATATATATATATATAATCTTTATATATATATATATATATATAAATAATCTTTATTATTTTTATATATATATTATAATCTTTATTATATATTATTTATTATAATCTTTATTATATATATATATATATCTAAAGAATAAAGCATGTTTATGTAAGCGTATGTAATGAGTATGAACTCATAATAGTTGGTAAGTCTGATAGTAATTGTGTAACTTCTGACGTTTATAAGTCATTTATCGCGAGAATGGTTTATATTCCGATGCTGATTGGTAAGGTGTTAGTGTTTTATTTTATTTTTATTTTATTTATTAAGATATACAAACAAGTGTACAAAGGTATTTAAAAAAGTATTATTAAAAAAGAGTATAATATATGTACATTCAACATCGTATACTACATATTAGTATAAACAATAAGTAACGAGTTGAAGAGAAAAAATTACTATCACAAAAAAACAAACATAAGTATTAAACAGTATAAAATAATGTTGCACAAATAAAATTTTAAATTTGTAACAGCCGTAATTTATTGTTAATATATTTTCTGCCGACTTCCAAAAAGGAGACGGTACTCAATTCGACTGTATTTTTTTTTAATGTGTGTTACCTCAAACCTTTGTACTGGGTGAACCGATTTCGATGATTCTTCTTTTATATGAAAGCTGATAGTTCTCGTGTGGTCCCATATGAATTTAATCAAGGTCAGACCAACAGTTTTTGAGTTATTATTAAATAACTTATATTGAAGTCGGCTGTACAAAATTTTTAATTATTTAAAGCACATATTTGAGGCAGTAAAAATATCAATATCGCTAAAGTAATCATTATTTCATTATACAATCATTGATTGCACTATGCATCTTAATGAGGAACGAAGACCAGCGTTAGTATGACAGATTTTTGTCATAAATAGTTTATGTGAGTATTTCTCACGAATACGTTATGAACCACTTGGAAGGCGATAGGATATTTGATTAGTGAGTTGAATACAATCGATATCATTATGACATAGTTTGTACAAATATAAATTATTTATAAGTATCCTTCTTTTGTAAAGAGGTAGGAGCGAAATTTTGTCTAATAAATTAATATAACTTGAATACGAGCTGTGATAGCATCTATAGTTAACGGTTTTAAAGAATTTACGTTGGATACGCTCTAACTGAAGATTGTATTTCTCATAGAATGGGTTCCAAATGATAGAGGCGTACTCCAATATCGGTCTGATCAGAGAATTAAACAAGTAGATATATGAAATGGGTCGAACGAATTCACTACAAGAGCGAATAATAAAACCAAATATACAAAATGCTTTGTTGGGAATATAGTTAATGTGATTGCTAAAATCAAGTTTTGCGTCTAGTATAACTCCTAGATCTTTAATTAGATCCACCTTACATAACTCTGTATTATTAATAGTATAGGTATTAATGATAAGATTACGCTTCTTTGTAAATGTTATTGATTTACATTTATCTACATTAAGCTGTAGTTTATTTTTAGTACAGTACAACGATAACTTTAACAGTGGTAGAGCCACGCGGCAGAATTGCTGTCGCACGGATGGGCCGGCTCGAACCGGGGTGGTATCACGACCTCACAGAATACCAGCGTGAAGTAGAGGTTTACCTCTGCGTTTCGCTTGGTGAGTGCAGGTGGCCGGAGGCCCTTTTTACTGGAAATGAGGCATTCCATCTTAGTCCTCACGGGTGACAACGCATCTGCATTTTGATTCGCAAACGAGGATAGATGTAGATGTCTTTGGGCCGCAGCAACCACTTACCATCAGGTGGACTGTGTGCTCGTTTGTCACCCTTATCCTATAAAAAAAGAGATAAAGGTCACTTTGTAACTTCAAGTTGTCATCAGCACTTAAGATTGGCAGGTATACCTTTAGGTCATCAGCGTAAAGTAGGAAATGTCTGTGATGAAAGCAATTGCTGATGTCATTGATAAATAAGAAAAACAGCAAGGGACCGAGAATAGAGCCTTGTGGT
Organism: Parnassius mnemosyne; assembly: GCA_963668995.1. Lineage (NCBI taxonomy): Eukaryota > Metazoa > Arthropoda > Insecta > Lepidoptera > Papilionidae > Parnassius > Parnassius mnemosyne. The sequence goes on along the minus strand of CAVLGL010000079.1, from coordinate 15,834,547 downwards.
ACACCAGATGTGACAGTAATTAAGTTAGATGAATGGCCGTTAACGACAACTCTCTGAGTTCTATTTGTCATGTAAGAATGAAACCATCTGAGCAAATCACCACGAATCTCATTAAAAGCAATTTTCTTGAGTAATATATAGTGATCTACTTTATCGAAGGCCTTACGAAAGTCAGTATACACAGAATCAACCTGTATTCCCTTATCCATATGTTCTAATAAGTATGTAGTATAAACGAGGAGATTACTTACTGTGGATCGTTTTTTAACAAATCCGTGTTGTTCGGGTATGATTATATTGTAAAAGGCAGTATAAATAACATTATGTACTAAGCTTTGACAATACGAATAGTAATGAGATTGGCCGATAATTCTCTACGTCGTTCTTGGATCCCTCTTTATGAATAGGCGTGATATTCGCTGTTTTCCAAATAGCTGGAAAGACACCATCTTGAATGCACTTATTGTAAAGAATCGTCAGAGGAATACAGATTGTGTCCGCTGTATATTTAAGGAAGAAAGGAGGAATAGGAAGGAATAGGAAGGCTGAGGGGTTATTTGCATGTTATTAAGACATGAATAACAATTTAAAAAAATTGTCTGACTATTTGTTTAACCGACTGTCTGTCCGGACTAATCTTCGGAACCGCTGAACCAATTGCGATTAAGCTATAAGAACAGATAAAGAGCAATGACAGGAGGGATATTTTATCCGACAAACTTGAAGATTATAAAAAATAAAATGAAAAATTATTATAGTAAAAGGTCTTTGGTTATCATAAATCTAAGGGTATGCCACGATAATAGATCCTATCCAGGAAAAACCGGGGTTTTAAATAAATTTGGATGATAATATTTACGAAATCATTTAATATAAGTCTGACTCAGAGATTATTTTGGCTACTTGTCGTACGATTTCTCAGTGAAACAATAAACCATAAAAAAGTAGATAAATGTTTTTGAAATTTTAAAGAGTGCATACATGATCATCAGTGCATTTTCTTTGGAGGTGCGACCACATATGTAATTCTGTATTTGTATGTTAGAAGTTACACTTGAAATTCCGTGTGCAGTGCGTGTAAAAATGGTAGTATAAATTGAAAAACGCACGCTTTATAGCAAACGTACATACACATTTTTAGTATGCAATACCTTATAATTTGCCTCTTTTAATGAATAGTTGTCCAAAAGATTATCTACTATTATTCTAATTTGTAAATTATATCATGCTCTTTTGTAAACATTTTATCGATTTTATGTGTACCTAATGAAATCTATGTTTTGTTTCAGATTTTACATCGCAAGAAAAAATTACTTAGATTGCTTAATGTATGTTGACATAAAATAAGTACATGATATTTTTGAAAACCTGATCATACTAAATATTATTAAACAATCTGAAGCAAGTAAAGTGTTGCTTTGCAAATGATCTAAATGTCTAATTTAAAAGAACTGTGCGCTGCTATTTGCAGGCGCCGACTATGTTTGACTCGACTAAAGGCGCATTGCTTGTAGCGCCATCTCTGTCTAATAGCTCATGTTGGTTGAATGCTAAAGTTTGGCCTTCAACATTACCAGCTCCAACTGATATTCTAAAGGCTTTATTTATATTTACACTATCTATGGGAATAGTTTTTGCTAACCTTGTGCTTATCTGTGTCTTAAATAATCGCCGTTATATCAAATATATTGACAACCAGGTTTGTAATTTAAATATGTTCTCAATTTTAAAAGGTTTATTGCGTGTAATAATTAAATTAATTGATTCACAGCCAAGGTACCTTTTGACATCACTAGCTCTGAACGATTTGTTTACGGGTATTCTCATTGCTCCTGTGGCATTATTACCAGCTTTATATAAGTGCTGGCCGTACGGAGAAATATTTTGTCAAATTCAAGTAAGTAAAATTTTTATATTTGGATTATTGAGAATAACTATTATTAAGAAATCATAGAAGACTGACTGATTTTAAATTTGAATTTATTGATTGTTTGAAAATACTTACGTGACATTTTACTTTTACGTTATTCGTAACATATACATTTTACTTTTACTGATAACTTCTGAATAAAAATCTACATGATAACAGCTGAGCAACCCGCATACAAAGCGTGGCAACTATATTAAATAATTCGAGGCAATTACGACGGAGGCCTATGAAGCTTTAATCATAAATACTATGAGTAGAAGATTTATGTAGTACAGTGTTGCCAGATGACATATGGAACTGAGACGTGATATTTCACTGCTGGACGTATAAGAATACTTCAGAGTTTTCAGCGAGATGTGGAGTGAGTTATGTTCGGAGTTACTTTACATGATGATATCCGCAGTAGAATCAGAGTAACTGACATATGCACAAACGCTGCTCGCAACTTTAAGTCAAAGTGAATGTGGACACAAAAAGACTTAACCACATCTTAAAATTGAGTAGCGTTGAAGTATTAGACCAAAAGCTCAACAGATCAGTTTAAGCAGCATTGGGCCGGCCGCATAGCTGAATGAATCGATAACCGATGGGTTAAACATACTAAAGTGTTAGCTTCGTACCGGTAGCCGAATTGTATGTGACACCTCTCTAGATGGAGTGATGACCTGGTTAGATATAAAAATAAGAAGTTGATGCATGTAGGGTTGCAGGGGCTCAGGAGCATGTATTTTAGCATTCGTTGAGTGAATGACTTGTGAATGATGATGATAATGTAATTAAAATTTAGATATATTTCATGATATCAAAATATTTTGAATTTTATGATCTTATTTTTCATCTGTCGTTGATTACATTTGCCAAAAAATGGCAAAAATTTCAAGGCTATTTTACTTGATAATCGTTGTTTATCCGTTTTAAGTTACGGAAAGTTAGAAAGTATTTATTCAGAAAGCGAAGAGAAAATGAGTAAAGTTATGTCTAGTAAAAAGTTTTACTTGCGAAGATGATGTAAACATGAAACTGGGAGTGATTATAAGTATCCTAAGTGTTCATTTAAAAAAGAACGTGAAATAAAATTTCAAAAGCAAAAGGTTCCTTTCATGAAGGAATTTTAAATGGTACATTGTTGTGTAATTTTGATTACTAGTCAGAATTTGATGATAACGTAAAAACCCGTTATTGCTGGCGGCATTGTGCTTGCCCAAACTTAAACGATTAGGTCTTTTATGCCTCGTCGACTTATAGGTCATTTAGTGATCAAGCAGAAAATTATCAAAAACGTCAAAGTTTCGAATTCTTGGGCTTATAATAGATGTTATACTAAGCTTATTACCGCTGGTTTCAATAAAATTTTAAATTTGTATTGTTCTTATTTAAAACATTAAATCAATATTGATTATAATTTGTGATAAGTTAGGCATGGTGATGACTAATGAGAATGCAAAACTTTATTTCGCTAGGATTTGTAAGTCACTTGGTTTATGAGTGGCAGTATAAAATGTAATACGTCAGATTGTGATCGCCCCTCCGCTTGCCATACCATATGTCGTCATGAAGAAATAAGCCATTCTATTCTACTTTTTTCCGAAATTATATTATTAAATATTTGTCATACAATTTTAAATAATAATAGTACAGTAGCGCGAAGATAGCGCCGCCACGTAACCACACGAGTAAACGTAACTCTCCTGTGATATGGTGTGATGTCTGTGTGCTTGCACAACGAAGGGAAAAACTGTTCTTTTATTTTGGTTTTTGTCCAACATACGCACACTTCAATGGTGGCTACCCGACATGATAGATTACATAATAGATAGGTCGGCTTGGCCGGGGTCTACGCTTTCACAGAATACCAGCGTAAAATAGCAGCTTAATTCTGCTGTTTTGTATGGTGAGTGTAGGGAACCGGAGACAGTTTTTACAGGAAATCAGGCATTCCATCCCAGTCCTCAGGGGTGACAACGCATCTGCATTTTGATTATTAATTGAGGATAAATGTAGATGCCTATGGGCTACATCATCCAGTTACCAGGCGGTATGCTCGTTTGTCACCCTTATTCTACAAAAAAAAAAAAATGAAAAACGCAACTTTCGCAACTTCAAGCTTTCTTCATTATCCTCAAGAACATCTTCTATATTACTCTCGCAGTTGTCTTTCCTTCTTTTTGACTTACCGCAGACTATAAGTCAAGTCCTGACATTTATACCTATGACAACCTAACTGGACAATAAACCTCCTGTCTGAGTAGAGGGATTATAAGGCAGGGTTTCATCACGCCAAAAGCGCAAACAAAAAATGCAAAGCAAATCACCCTATCGAAGTTTTTGAATGGAGAGCTTCTAACTCCCTCTTGTAACTCGGAGACCATCTGTCATGCAGCATGAAGTCGCGTGTTGTCATGTAGGAGTAACGGGGATGAGCAATTGACTAAAGCTTGTTGGAGACGTGCCAGCTTCTCCATAATTGTGTTCAGTTCTTCACAGTACACATCTGCAGTAATGCTCATTTCGTATGGTAAGAAGCTGTAATAAATCACATCGGCCCTAGACCAACAAACAGTGACCATCACTTTTCTAGGACTAAGTTTTCGTTTAGAGCATTATTTAGGTGCTGCACCAGGATCCAATCAATTTGTTGAGCGCTTGCGATTATTAAACAGAATCCATTTTTTGTCGCAAGTAAAAATGCGATTAAAATCCTTCGTTTGTGTGACTGTTGAGCAGTGCAAGGCACGTCTCGACGCGTTATTAACGTTGGGATCAATGACGTCGTGGTCCACCCATTTGTTAAGTTTTTTAGCTTGGCAATTTGTCGCAAATGGACTAATATCAAAATTGATGCTAACATCTAAAGCTGCTGCTAATTCAGCCGTAGATTGAGTATCATCATCTTCCACAATCGCCTTTAGTTCGCCATTGTCGACCAAAGTTTTAAGATGATCACGGGTTTCATTTTTCAAGTCGAAATTTCCAGCGCGTTAGTTTGTAGTATACGCTCCGTAAACGTCGTTGATGTTGCGTGTCGCCATATTCCATAATTACTCGAATTTTTAACTTATCCAAGATGACGTAAAATATTCAAATTCGATGAAAACAGCACTTATCAATAAACAAATCACTTATTTTGAAAAATATATTTCTGTGTTTTTAAAATAAAAGGAATTTGAAATTAGAATTCTTAGCCAAACAAAAATTATTTTGATTTGAAATGGCCAGTACTGAAGAACGGCAATTGCTTAGGTAAAGCTATATACCTTTTTAAAATACAGTTTATAGTTAAATTCCGAAAAAAATTAACGAAAAAAGTTCATGCCAATTTTGTATAGGCAATCGCGAAGGAGTTATTGATATATTGATATTTATCATAACTGAAAAAACGACAAATTAAAAAAAAAATAACAACATTACAAAAATGTTTCATTTATTAATCATTCATACCTATTTATTGTTTACAAAATATTTATGTATGTTTTCTTACAGGCTTTATTAAGAGGCGCCGTCAGCCAACAAAGTGCGGTTATATTGGTTTGCATGGCAATAGACAGGTATTTGTACTTGCTCCACCCAAATACCTATCATAAGCATTCAAGTAAAAAGGTACGTGAGTTTTAGGTTTTGCATTAATATTTGGTGGCTGGTTCAGTAAAAGTTGTGTGTAAATGTTTCCCTCTAGTGAAGGTGTTTGGAACTCTGCGTGAATTGTCGGTCTCAGAACCAAATTACTAGATCGTCGTTCCAAAGTTCCTGGTTGGAGTAAATATTTGTAAAAAAACATAGCTTGTCCGTTTTCGGTTCTAGTGGTGTCGATTATCCTCCTGTCTACTCTAAGAACTCTAGGGCATGTATTCTAGATAAAATCGTAAAAGTCCACCGCTAGGAATATACCTCTCTTGTTAGGGAGAGTTTGCCTTATAGCCACACTTTGCGAGGGGGATTGCCTATCACAGTACCAGACGTATCGCATCTTTGAAGACGCTCCCCGTCGCTTTTCTATATTTTACATTAATTGTAAACAGAATGGTTATACTGCTATCCTTCAGTGACCGTGTCATTAGTCAGTTGTTACGAAACCTAAATGACGGACGTCATAGGGTGACGGACATCAATATATATGTACTACGCACTAGATTTCACATTCCGAACATTGACTATGTTTAATTGAATTGTACTGCAATCCGTATACTAAACTAAATATTGTGTAAATTGAAGATTTGTGAATTCCATAAGATAATTATTATGGTGATAATAATTATCTTCACCTTTTATTTGGAAATATGTTTGTTTAGTTTAAAATAAGAGTATTTTAAATTAAATTCTTATATTTATTTTATATTAATATCTTATTTTATATTTAAGTTTTCGCACATGCGCAAATTTACTATCTCCTGCGCATGCGCGAAGACATAGAGTAGCGCACAATTTTTGTTTGGAATAGCTTCTCCAGTACGTAGTACATATAACTCAATGGTGGCTGATAATCTGAGAACATATACCGTTATCATTACAGCCTCAATAGTCCAATGCCGAACATCTCCCCCCAAGGATATATCGTTCTCATAGTTCATCAAATGTACTCCATTTGCCAAAGTGCGACGCTTTCGCAGTTTTTCTATTTTTTTTAAGTAGTGTTCCTGATTTGGTTCCCTCTGCCGCCTCTTAAGACACCCGTTAGACGATAATATGGAGTAGTGGATATTATTAAACCACCACTACATAGTAATGAGTATATACATGTAAAATTCTACATTATATTATAAATTTTACTCTGATTAAACCTAATAAATTTACATATTTATTTTGAATCAATTTTATACAAACAATAAAATTTATTTTGTTATTGTTGCAGGGTTGCGTGTTGGTTATTAGTGTGACTTGGATTTTATCAGTATCATTGTTTGCTATAATGGTTCTGCCTAGATCTGGGTACTATTTTAATTCAACTGGTTTAATGGCATGTGATGTATTTCATAGCAGAGTAGCTTTCAGGTAAATTTTGTGATTTTATTAGTTTATTTTAAATTAATGAATTAATTTGAGAAGTTAATGAAATAATTTAGAGTATTCTAAAAAACATTTTTTGTAACTTTCTTTCTAGAATTTTATCCTGTTGTGCTTATTATTTTCCGACTACCATGGCACTTATGTATTGCTATGGATCAGGATTTCATGTTAGCAAAACGAGGAATAAATACGATCAAGAGCCAGCCAGACCGAATGGTATACCAGTGGCATGTCCGAAGAGTTCACATGGAGAAATAGAAACTGTCGTAAGTAATTATTAAATAGAAAATAACAAGACAGAATTAATAATGGCCTCATTATTTATTTGTTAATAGTCTTCAAAATTTGCCGTTTTAAGTGTTTACCTTTTCAGAAATTATTCTTTGTAGTGAAATGCTCGCCTTACGCCTGTATGTAATATTCAAATAACGATAAAAACCGTATGGTTGAAGTGAAATTGATTATTAATTTTTCTTTTTATAACTACCAAAAATTTTTTTCTTCCTTTATTTACCTGTTATGATGGAGTATAATGTCCTTCATCCTTCATAAATGAGCTATTTGCGACTTAGCGATTATGAGGAAGTAGCACAATTAAACTTTTATTCCGGATTATTTTATTTCTAACATTCCGAATCTGTGTATTATTTAATGAGAAATACTATATTATAATAATAATAAAATAAATGATCGATACTAACTAGATCTAGACTAACTTAAATTAATGTATTAGATAGTTAAATTATTTATAAGGATCCTGTCCCCTCAGTCAGTCTTAACGGAGACTGGCCATCTGCGCAGGACAGGATTATAGTGCATAAGTATGTACGTAAGCATAGGTGCACTCTCTATTCCTCCACTCTCAAAGTCCAATGGGATGGGTAATCCGTCACGACCAGAGAGAGAGAGAGAGATCAGGTGCTGGACGAACGGCTTTATGGGTTTCCGAGGCGCAGGGCTTAAACACTACCAACATTTTGACACCAGGCTGCTAGCGAGAATTATTGACATAAAAAACCTAATAATTAAATTTGGCTCGACCTGGAATTCGAACCCATGATGAAACTACACGATTAGCAGTTGCGCTTACGACCACCAGACTAACGAGGCAGTCCATCAGTATATTCATTTTATAAACATTCCTTAACATGAAATAATATAAAGACTTTTGATCTTGTTATAAAGTCGATGATGTAACTTTGCTTGCATTCATAGATTTCATTTTGTCCCATAAATTATTGCGTGCAGAAAAGACATTAATCATAAAAAATATTTAAGTACAGTTAAAAATTATAGTTTATATGAGGCATTGGTTTAAATATTTCTATAACAGTTAATTTTTCTGTATTTTTGGAAAATTAAGGAAATCGTAACAAATATTTACAGAGTTAATGAAAATTTAGACATCATTTAATATCAAAATTAGAATACTTATACCGTAAGGCGTAAGGCCATATATTAATTTTAGTTTAGCTTTTAGTGTGTCATATACATACATGTGGCATATTATTAACTAGCTGTTCCCCGCGTGGAATTTATTACGGTTGGATTTCATGAGTTTTAATTTTTTTGCACGTAACCCTAATTTTTTTTTCTAAAATAAAAGTAGCTTAAGTTACTCCTTACAAAATCAACTATCAGCCTGTGAAAGTCCTCTCAAAATCGGTCAACAGAGAAAAGAAAACAGACAGATCGAGAGCCAGACAGACAGAAAAACAAAAAATTTTTAAATTATTTTTTGTTATAAGTATTTACCGTATATACTTTCATATGTTTTTAGTAAAAAGCTGTTCTTTTGATATTAAAAATAGATAATTTAATTACTTTTATTTGTGTAGATTAAATAAAGGAATTTAAAATTTAATAAAAAATGACTGACAACTTAGTAGAAACGCCCATTTTGTTCTATCGTAAAACTACATAGTAGATCTACGTAAGCCCTACTTAATATATTATAGAAATAATCTCTAACGAATTTATTAACTTTTAGCAAATTCAACCACCGATCCGGCCGCACAGCGTCAGCACGTCTCGTACAATGGCTGCAATGTCTCTAGGTTTCATTGTAATGGTAACTCCAGCTACAATAAAAGAGGTTGTTGCTGCATGCACTGGATGCAAAGTAATAAATCCATTTATATCAAAACTAATTTTGATGAACTATAGCAATATTTTTATTAAGTTACTTGTTTTTAACAGGTTCCACCATCGCTAGACTTCATCGTTACTTGGTTGGCTTTAAGTAACAGTTTTTGGAACCCTTTTCTTTACTGGCTTCTAAACGGACATTTTAGAAGGATTAGTAACGACCTCGTCCAGTATTATGTAAGTGACAATTTTATTGCTTATTCTTATTAAAAAAACGTTCCGAGTACACCATCATGGCCACCATCATTATTCCCGAAGTAGTTCATTGGTGAATATTGATTCACTTTTATTGCAGAGGGTACGATGTAAGCGCCACTATTGTCCAGCGTTTCAGAAACCGCAGGTCTTTATTATTATTTTTATTATTTATTTATTTATTTAAGTCACAGCCGATAAGTTTTATTAACAAATTAAATAGTAGCTTGGGTCCGTTAAAATAATAATTAATTAATAATTATTAATTAAAATTAATAATTAAAAAATAATTAATATATAAAAAATATACCCTTCGCTGATTAAATTCAGCTCATTACTGAACTGCCACAAAGTGCAAATTAAACATTTCTCATTCAAAATGTTTTATTTAATTATTTAAAAAAAACAACCAAAGGTAGGTACAACCAAAGGTAGGTATACTTAAGTTCAGAAGTGGACTTGTGATGTATGTAATGGATGAAAAACAAACTACTTAAAAAGTAACCACAGTTAGTTTATTGCGTTTAAGTTCATTATAAAATGAATTTACAAAATCGAAAAAGAATCCGGCTTACTTTAAATATGCAGATGACTAACGCAAATGCGGTTAAAAATGTTAGACGCAATTTTGAAACAATTTTAAATGAAAATTTATTAGGTGCTTGGTGGTAACGGAAACATTATCAGGAAACCAACAATTTACCACTTTGCAAATACGTATTAAGGTAGCGTTGTGAACTCTTTCTGCTTTTGAACTCTTTTGGAAATAATCGGCCTGCCTTTCCTGACCTAGGAATTATATTGGCTGTTAATTTAATATAGTTCATTATAATATACCAATCAGTGTTTAAATATATTAAAAGAGCTTAAAGAAACATCAGAAAGTTTTTAAATAAATAGAAAGGGTCATTTTTAAAGAAGATTTGACTTTTGGATTGGTTTTTGTGGCGTTTATGAAATAATGTTTTTATTTTAAATTTAAATTGACATATTATTAACTTCGATTGTTTTTGGACTACAGGTTTGCTGTCGAAGAAAGAAGACTTTTGCTGTTTACGAAAAAACTGCAGCTTGTTGTGGTTCACCAATTACATCGGAAGGCTTACATTCAAAAGGTGAATTTGAAGGGCTTGGAGAAAAATATTGGGGGGAAATTTTAGAGCGTACGGTTTCATCAACTTCTTTACACGCCATTCAAAAGGCCTGCCACAGAGATGTTCTTAGATGCACTGGATCATTCAAAGGTTGTCCCAACAGTAGCTGCAAGCATGACCTTCGATTTTTTGATGGGTATGGTCCAACAGATTATAGGCAACTAGATCGTTCAGCATTTCAAATAGAATCTTGTTCTAGACAATGTAGGATGAAGAATTCAGATTTCTGCCTATTTAGACCAAACTCTGAAATTGAATCTAGTCGTTCTCGATCTAATTTGAGCTTAGATGAAGGAAACCTAAGCAAAATGTGTAATGGAAGGCATTCAGAGTTGTGAGAATTCCGAAACTGTCCGGTAATCGGACACAGAAGCAATAGTATAAGTATGTATCCAGGAGTTGAACATTTTAATTCAAGTATTAAATGGAAATTTAAAGATTACTCGTGTATAGAAAATGACGACACATGTCATTTAGAACATGATCTTGACAGACTAAATAACCTTAGTCATGAACGAAATTTTAATATATATGGGGCAAAATATAATGATAATTTATTAGAAGTTGAAATGAATGATATAGTTGAGGATAACTCAGATGAAACCAAAGACTATATTAATGGAACTGGTCATGAATGTGTTGATGAAAAAAGTGAGTGCAGTGGTAAGAATAAATTTTCACGACATTCATCCCTTTCCAATAGAGAGCTAGATGTTATCAAAGAAAGCTCAAGGAGCTCGAGTGATACGGAAATAACATTAACACGATGACTCCCGAAAGTGACTTTTGTCGAAGAAGTGAATGTTGTTCATTTAGATGTATCTCCAATTAAAGGACAAACTAAAGTGTATAATATAAGTAGAAAAAAGTGAAAAAAGTAAATGTGTTTTAAGTTTTCAGTGTTTTAATAATTTTTGTTGTATTATATTATATCGCAGCCAACTAGCTTAATTAGACCTTTAGTTAGCAACCTAGTCTTTTACTAAACGGTGCCGTTTTACTCAAAGACCAGCGACAGTCCCGTTGAATTAAATTAATAGGATGAACATGCCATGTTATGTCGCTGGGATATGCCTAATTATGCGCTTTATGCTATATTACATAAATGTACACGACTCTAGGGTGGCCGAAGGGCCTTCAACCTACTATCGCTGATATTATAAGATGGATGCAAGGTTGTATTAGAAGCATTAGCTGAATATCATTCAGGCCGCTAGTTGGACAGCGCCGTTTAGTAAAAAGACTAGTCTGTTAACTGAAAGACTAACTAAGCTAGCTGGATGCGCCATATATACTCATATGTGAACCTATAAATTTGGGTCCATTTTTTAAGTCACCATTACAAGAATTTAAAACTGTCATTAGAATATTGCTTTTAATATATATTTAGTTCGCAGGATTTTGGCTATAAATATTTTTAAGATTAATATTTGACATCATATACCTCCAGTGCCAAAAGCTATGTAAAGTATACAGCAAAAAGGAGAATATTTTATATTTTTTGTAATAGTTTACTGATATTTGTAATTTAGTATCCCAATAAAGGAACTTAAAGATAATATTTTAATTACAGTAAAAATTCATTTTATACAATATTTATCGTATAAGTCATAAACCCTAATGGCCGTAAATATAAGTTCGATTTTGTATTATAGTAGCATAAATAAAAAATAATAAAATTAAAATATTCAACTTAATTACAGAGTTAATATTCATTGATTTTGACTTTAAAAAGTAAAAATACTACAGATTTATTAGTGTTTGAAGGAATTCTGCTTTAGTGGTATATTGAAGAAACGAGAAACTGGATAATAAATACTTCATTGTATAGAACCTTCAATGGTTTAAGACATCGTACGTCACATATTTCTAAGGAAGAAAAGACTGTTTACTAAAAGAGAAATTCAGAATCGCACAATTCTTCTTATTTAAATCAAAGATGTTTATGTGTATATATATATCTATTTAAAAGAGTGAATTCAATACCAGAATAAATAAATTCTTTAATTTATAATTTGAGTGGTTTTTTTTGTCTTCCCTTATTAATTGTAAGGACAGTTTATTTTTATAAACAATGACATAATGAGAAATGTTGGGAATTAAAAAGTTAAATTAAACGCGATAAAATCCGTAAAAATTAGTTTCATTAAATGTCTAATAAATTATCACGATATTCCAGGAGTTTTGTTATTTATTGTTTTGTTAGTTATATTGGAGTCTTTCAATAAATTTAAAGATGCTTTTAGCTAAAACTAGGTCCGGTAAAGACATCATCTTTACTTATTTTAACATTAAAAAATTATCCACCATTTTTCTAACCTTATGGGTGCAAATTTTTGTAAAAAATAATATGGGACCACTCCTGAAGTAAAACCTGTTTCACAAAAGAACAATCATTAAAATAATTTCTGAAAAACTGGTGAGAAAAAAAAACCGTCTATGCGTCGTATATAGATTATAGAACCTTCTCGTTTTACGGCGATCTTAAATCAAATAATAGGTCGGGGAAAAGCTTTTTTAATATTTTATATACAAAATCAAGACATTTTTTCAAAGTTTAATTACATTTAATTATAATATATATGGGCCATTTTGTTGCCATCTTGTAGGTTGTGATATAATCCCGTTGCTGTATAGATCTTGGGATTTTTGATCAAAAACTAGGTCCGGTGAAGACTGAATAAGAGCTAATTAAATATAAACGGCTCCGTGGAACGGTAGCTTAACAATGACGGCGGCACTGGGGGCCGCGGGTCCGAATCCCGCATAGAACAAGTGTTTGTGTAGCCTAAAAATATTGTTCCGGGTCTGGATGTTTGTCCTTGTGAAATTTATGTTTGTAAACTGCCTCCACGATACAGGAGAAAATCCTAGTGTGGTGGCAACGTATAAATCATCACCTGTATAAATTAGTAGGTCCTTACTCAACAAAATGGGTAATTCTAGGTTAAGTCCAGGTAAATCTTTACTCTGTTCAATTTAACATGATATTTTATGTAAACAACCATAAAACAGGTTCTTTATAGGTGCACTAAGTGATGATTAGAACACATATGTAAATATTAAAAGTTAAAATGTAGAAGCGCAAAAATACCATACTCAAAAAACCTTGTTGTAATTCATTTATTTATTTAGAAAAGAAACCTTGTACGAAACTATACGACTACATATATATGTATTTAAAAAAATTGCATTACAATATGTACTCAAATTTGAGTCTCGCATTTAAAATTATACTCATAAACTTAGATTAATAATAGGTCATCGCCAGAGCGCGCGATGACCTATTAATATAAGCTCATAAAATAGAGATGAAGAGAGAAGCATAAAATGTAGATTATTAATAAGTATGAAGTAAAACAAATTATTATTTTTATTTACTTGATTAATTAATCACAGTACTTAATTATACTTCACTTAAAGTACGTACAGCTACTAGCATAGTGACACACTTGTAGACAATGAAGTCACGACTGAACAACCACTAAGATATAGCAGTACGTTTTATAGTGTACAATGCTGTTACGAATATTCACAAATCTTATTATTAAATCTGAAGTATTTGTACACCTAATAATAATAATGTATGCTTAGAAGCACCAGACGGGTTGCCACATTGGTTCTGAATGCTTTAATAACTTGAGTTATGCTGATGATATGGTGCTGCTGAGTCCCTCGATTGGTGCGCTGCGTGCACTACTCCAGATATGTGAGAAATATGCAATGGATCATAACCTATTGTACAACACCAACAAGTCTGTTTGTTTGCTTTTTAAGAGTGGTAGGGTTCAACCTCATATCACCCCATTGTATTTGTGTAATTCACAATTGGAGTGGGTAACGACGTTTAAATACCTGGGTCATATTGTTACTCAGGATCTGTGTGATGGTTCCGATATGGACCGCGAGCGTCGTTCCTTGTAAGTGCGTGCCAACATGATAGCTAGACGCTTTCAAAGGTGTTCTTATACCTCAAAGCTGGCGTTGTTTTCAGCTTACTGTCAGCCACTTTACACTCCTCAGCTGTGGACGAATTACACTAAAGAGGAATATCGCAGGCTGAAGGTGCAGTATAATGATTCGTTCCGCGTGTTGTTCCGTCAGCCACGATACTGTAGCGCGTCTCAGATGTTTGCAGAGGCCCGTGTCGTCGTTGGTTTGGATGCGTTGATCCGTCACCGTATCGCGCGGTTTAGAAGTTTTGTTTTTGGGTCGCAGAATAAGCTCATCAAAATTATTTGTAATATGTATGCATGTAGTGAAATTTTTAGTAGATGGTCAAATTTATTAAAATGTTATTAATAAAATGTAATAATATCATTGATTAACCAATAATTATAATTAAAATTAAAGGTATAGTTTAAAAAGTTTTAATTTTAATTTTGTAATGGATCTGTGTTGTCTGTATTAAAAAAATTATTATTATTATTATTATTATAATTTATTATATAGGTTTCGATGATTTTAAATCCATTGGTAACACAATAATTGAATTATAGTTAGTGTCACTCATTTGTTGACTCAAGAGGAGTTCAAGGTGAGGAATTCATTTTATAAGAGGGTCTTGGAGCAGTGAAAAGTGCCGTACTGACAAAATGCATGATAGCGAACTTCACAATGCGCAATTTTTTTAATATGATATGCAGGCATCCCCACGGCTTTTTTACGTCACTACCGAGCACGTGGAAAGTCAACACTCAAAATAGTTTTCTTGTTATTAACACAATTTCCTTGGTGTTGACGGCAATCAAACTCGGTTTCCTCGCAAACTATGAAATTAACAACTGAGCTACTATGCCTCTTACAATAAATCATATAAATAATAAATGTATAATAAATAATATATATATATTATTTATATATATATATATATATATATATATATATATTAGACCAATTTAATGATCATGTCAATTATTGTGCAAAAATCAAATACCTACCTTTTTATAAAGATGAACGAGAGACACTAGATTTCCCGCGAAAATTAGGGGTGTAGTGATACTTGCTTTGAGCGAACCTGTAAAAGACACTTAAGTTTTGCAATCACTCCAGTTTATTCAATGGCTCTTCTTTCCTGACTGTAAGTGTACGCAAAATTTAAAAATGACTTCTAGGGTTTTTGGGTATAATTAATAAAATTTGTAAAATTAAGCATAACTAAATATATAAATAAGTAAAAATCGACTTTAAAAACATAATAAAATCCCATTAAAAGAACATTAGAAGCTTCTGAAATCAGTGCTAAGACATGTGGTATCGTAGAATAAATACCCCACCTCAAAAGCCGTTCATTTTGTTCTTTTTTGTTTTTGAATAATAATTGAAGAAATTGAATTGATGAATAATTGAAAAATAATTATTTAATTAATAATAAATAATTCTTTCCTTCTTTGGGTGGTCTAAGGAATATCTCAAGTTCAAGATCACAACAAAAACGTCATCTATACTTAACATTAAAAATTCATTCCTCATTTTTTCACTACTTAGGAGTGAATTTTTTTCTAAAAATTAAAACGGGAATTTAAAAGAATCATTAAAACGGGTTTCATTTCTGAGAAATCGGTATAAAAAAACATGCGTCGGATATTAGAATCTTCACGTTTTGATGTGTTCACGTGGTAGAGCCATGCTGCAGCTATTAGTGGTATAGTTGTAGCATGAATGGGTCAGCTCGACCGGAGAAGGACCACGCTCACAGAATACCAGCGTAAAACAGCAGCTGTTGTGTTTCATTTTTCGAGTGTAGAGAACTGGAGACCCTTTTTGCTAGAAACGAGGCATTCCATCTTAGTCCTCACGGTTAACAACACATCAGCATTTTGATACGTAATCGAGGATAGATGTAGACGTCTATGGGCCACAGCAACCATTTACCAACAGGTGGACTGTGTACTCGTTTGTCACCCTCATTCTATAAAAAAAGTAATGTGATAAAGCCGACGACGTTAAAACTCTCTGAGACTTAGTTGCCTTGAATATACCCACATTATCATCGGATGGAAAGGAATAACAAAAGGCATATAGGCATACGGGCAAAATATTCCACACCTTTGCTGTTTAGGTACATGACAAACGACGAAGCAAACCGTTTGGTAAGAATGCGTGGTATGTACACAACAAACGAATCGTGCATCTGGTTGTCCAATGGTGGGAGAGATTCCTACGGATTATACTCGAAATGTATATTTTGAATCTATTTAGACCCTGGAAAAAGAGTTTTTTAACAACTAAGGTTTTTTTTTTATAGAAGAGGGGGCAAACGAGCATGCGGCTCACCTGATGGTAACCGCCGCCGCCCATGAACAACTGCAACACCAGGGGAATTGCAGATGCGTTGCCGGCCTTTTAGAAAGGTGTAAGCTCTTTTCTTGAAGGTTCCTAAGTCGTATCGGTCCGGAAAATTCGCTGGTGGTAATTGATTCCACAAGGAAGTTGTGCGAGGGAGAAAACTTCTTCTAAATCGCACAGTGCTGGACCGCCAATCGTCCAGATGGTATGGATGGTAACGCAAGTTTTGTCGCGATGTGCGATGGTGAAATTCAGCGGCTGGAATTAGTCCGAACAATTCCTCAGAGCACTCCCCGTGATAGATGCGATAAAATACGCAAAGAGATGCCACATCTCTACGCAGTGCCAGTGTATCGAGCCGATCAGAAAGAACTCGGTCGTCGACGATTCGAACCGCTCTGCGCTGGATGCGGTCAAGTGGAAGGAGCTGGCACTGGGGGGCCCCGGCCCAGAGATGAGAACAGTATTCCATGTGGGGCCGAACTTGCGCTTTGTAAAGTTGCAAGGGATGTGCCGGCATGAAATACCGTCTCGCTCTGCTGAGCACGCCAAGCTTTTTAGAGGCCAATTCGGCCTTCCCTTCCAAGTGACCACGAAACTGCACACTATTCGATATGTCGACGCCAAGGATTACGTTACTCCTAAAATCACATTTGTGCTTGTGAAATTAAACGAGAAGATATACTAGATTGTGTGATCGTAAGTATACTGCGTAGATGGGTAGTCTCCGTTGAACCGGGCCGCCGTGACTAAAAATTCGGTGTGGAGGGCATTAATTCTTTACATAAAAAACCTAAATACTAAAGCAGAATATTTCTAGATTTTAATTATGGTTAAGAGTGTTTTTACCTGCAAGTAATTGTGCAATTAGTGTAAGACTTTATTATACATTTAGATTAAGTATGTTAAATTGTAACAATTGTAGGTACACCTTTTCTAAATAAATAAATAAATACAAATTAAAGGAAACAAGAATAATACAAGGAAAGAAGCTTTAAAATATTCTGTTCCTTATTGGTTTTTTCAATTAGATAATTTTTATTTTACCACTTTTAGCTGTATCTATATTTTGACCGAGATAAAAGAAAACATGTATGTCATAAACGTGACTTTCCCAAGTTGCGAGATTACAAAGTAAGTACTCTCTGCGTACAGCTAAGTGTAGTCCTTCATTTTACAGAAGCTAAAGTATTTTAAGAAACAGTACTAAGCCATATTTTTATTTCATTGGAGAAAATTGAGGTTTTAAGGATAGTATATCTCATGAACGACTTTTATAGTATGTTTTTTTATAGGATAGGGTGACAAACGAGCACATAGTCCACTTGATGGTAAGTGGTTACTGTGACCCATAGACATCTACATCTATCCGCAATAAAGACTCAAGATGCAGATGTGTTGTCACCCGTGAGGACTAAGATGGAATGCCTCTTTGCCAGTAAAATGGGTCTCCGGTTCTCTACACTCACCATACGAAACACAGCAGCGTTAAGCTGCTATTTTACGCTGGTTTTCTGTGAAAGCGTGGTCCTTCCCCGGTCGAGCCGACCCATTCGTGCTACAACTATATTACTAATATAGCTGCAGTATGGCTCTGCCACGTAAAATCGTATGTTGGCCTTTGACGTTGTATTGCACTTGGGTTTGTGTGGAGAGTAGGTTGTAGGCAATAAACATGTTGGCCTAGAATATGCCTATTTACTCAAATCGTGTAGTAGCCTAAATTGTATTGGTCTGGAAAAATTAACGCAGTATGTAATTACGATCGAAAGAAACGATTAATCAAGAAGTCTTTTTGCATATCCGAGGCATTATAACAATTAAAGTATTAAGTTTATAGTTAGACTGCAAAATGGAAAATTGAAGAAACTGCTAGTATCTAATCAGTAGCTGTAGAGTCACAACTGTACAGCTAAGTTGCAAAGAATTAATTGGTTCTAAGAAGTTTTTATTCATACAGAATGAAATATAAAGTATGATTTACCTTCGAATTTATTTGAGTGCAAAGCTGGACGTAAGCTCAACGCCTCCGGAGTACCACTACCACTTACCACTATAGACGGAATTGAAGAGCTTCTGAAGGACTTTAAGTAACGGATTTCTACCAGCTTTCAAAAGATCCGCTGTGTATATTCTATCCTCGCCCGGGGCCTTGCCATTTTTAAGGTGTTGAAGAGCCATTCTAACCTCGCTCAAACTGAAGCAAACAACCGATCTGTACAAATTTGTTTTATATAGTAAAAACGTAGAATTACCGATACACTAGAATTTTCTCCTGTAACGTAGATGCAGTTTACATACATAATTTGAACAACGACAAATATTCCGACCTGGAACAATTATTTGTAGGCCGTACTTGTTCCGTGCGGAATTCGAACACGCGGCTCTCAGAGTCGTAACTCATTACTAAACCACTGCGCCACGGAGTCATCATGAAGACATCGTTGACCTCATGTTGAGAAGATTGGCTTTAATCGTCACGTTTGACAGACATATTATCGATTGCAGTATCAGACGTCTTGTACCTTTGGCACTAGCCAATTAAAATGTCCACATTAGTTGAAGACAAGTTGAGTTGCTACTGCGGCTAGTGAGGAGCTCGAAATATGAATTCAATTTAATAAAGTATCGACTAAAAGCACTTATTTCAAACTCACTCACTATATACATTCCAGGCATTTTAGATTAAGAAAGTGCATTATATAATGATATATAGTATAGAACCGTGGTAGCTCAGGAGAGCCGTGGTATCTCAAGGGCTAAGCACTCGCTGTAAATTACACAGTACGCGAGTAACCCGGGTTCAATCCTCGCTGGCACCAATGAAATTGTTAATTGCAATTTTTAGTGCTGATTTTTCACGTGCTCGGCGGTGAAGGAAAACATCGTGAAGACACCTGCATGTCTGAGAATTACGAAAAAAAATTTCGAAGTCATGTGAAGTTCGCCAACACGCATTGGGGCAGCGCGGCGGCCTTGCTTGCCCTATAACTCTTTCAGTAATGAGAGGAGGCATGTGCCCAGCAGCGCAACTTATTTATAGGCTGTAACACTAACTTACTTTGACTTTATTTTATAAAGAACAGGGCACAAACAATATTAACAACCAAATGTATAGAAATAGTCATTAAAGAAGAAAACTTATGTTAAAAGTTAAAAGTTAATTATTCCACTTACGTAATATTTTAATGCTGTGGCCCATAGACATCTACGTCTATCCTCGATTAGGAACTGAAATGCAGATTCTTATTATAATGGAATGTCTCGTTTCTAGGAAAAAGGGTTCTCTATACTCACCATACGAAATACAGCAGCATTGAGAAAGCGTAGTCCTTACTCGGTCGAGCCGATTCATTCATGCTAAAACCATAAGATAGTTGCAGCATGGCTCTAACACGTGATCTACTCACTGTCAACAATAATTCGAAATACATTGCTGAGTTTTAAACTCCATAAAAGACTAAGCGACCCTTATTTTGTTTCGAGAACTTTATATTTAAGTTTTATGGATAGTTGTCATTCCTTTTGTATTTCAGTAGATTAAGGATTATAGTAAGAAAATTAAAAATAAACTTCTTGGAAATATTTGAATATATGACTGCAAAGAGATAAAACCTGATTAGTATGTGACACATAATAAGATGAAGCTTTAGTATTGTTATATAATATAATATAATATTTTTTATAGGGTGACAAACGAGCACACAATCAACCTGATGGTAAGTGGTTACTGTGATCCATAGACATCTACATCTATCATCAATAAAGACTCAAGATGCAGATGCGTTGTCACCCGTGAGGACTAAGATGGAATGCCTCTTTGCCAGTAAATAGGGTCTCCGGTTCTCTACACTCACCATACGAAACACAGCAGCGTTAAGCTGCTATTTTACGCTGGTTTTCTGTGAGAGCGTGGGTTTTCCCCGGTCGAGCCGACCCATTCGTGCTACAAATATACTACTAATATAGCTGCAGCATGACTCTACCACGTATATTGTTAATGAAAATGGAGAATTATTAGTTAAATTTTTTGACATGAACCTGGAGAATTTATTTTTATGTTCTTTTATACATTTGTGTGTGTTGTCGTGTACGCGGTTTCGTTACTAAAATGCAAATTCTAAGCTCAAACACTAGAACCACAATATTTCTCTCTAATTAAAATTGTGTTTTCAAGACTATAAAAAGATTTTTCATTCCTTATGAATTAAGACGTAAAATATAACACTAGAGTGTAGTATTATTGTTTATAGTTTCTGGCATTATACCAAAACGGATATTTGGCAAATGTTTTTCTCCTAAGATCTCAATAACTATGTCATATAATGCATTTATCTTAGTTAGTCTTTGACATCCGTTTGAACACGGTCATCCAAGAAGTGACGCATATCCAACATTAAGCACCGCTTCTTAAAAATTACTTTACCAGAACTCTCTCTTACCTACTTTATTTCTGCCGCCAAGCATGTAGGCACCCCCTGTTGTTTAGGCTGAGCCAGTATAATTAAAAAATAAAATAAAAATAAAATAAAACAAGTAAATGTAAAGTAAATTACAGGCTATGAAGCATTTGATTTTTGTCCTTAAGGGTGGCAACTCTCAGTCCACCAGGTACAGTAAGAGAAAGCTGAAGCCTATAGACCTATAACGTTTTTCGTGAGTATGTGTGAGTATGTATATATGTATATTACTATACATAAATAGATATCGTATACGTGTCGTTAGATTTGTCTTAATTGTGGGAGTGACTATTATAATATTTATATATTCCATCCGCAAATACAAAAAATAAAGGGAATTTAAAAAAAAATAAATTATAAAATATTACCTGCTGTGCTAAATCTGAAAAAAAATGTTTATAAAATTCAACAATAACTTACGAAAACAACTGCAATAACAATCAGTAAAATTATACTTTATAAATTGTTTTGTTGACATAATTTACACACATTGACATGTATGTAAAAAAATATTTGACCAAATAACTAATCTGATTACTCACTGGGAAGTCTCAGTATTATGTTAACAAGATTATCGAAATAAATGTATTATTATTATTATGGAGTATCTATAAAGTTTTCTCATCTGGTTGGGCAGTATAAATATATAATTGTAAATGAACACGGTATACGTACATAAATATCAATAAAATAAAATAAATACATAAAAAATACATAAATATATAAAAACTTAACCAGATGGAAGCCCTCGGTAGGGAAGACCAAAAGGCCGATGGTTAGGGGGAAAGGGAAAGAAACCGGCGGACGATGCGAGCGGTATCGAGGAGCACCGCCTTTTGCATTTTGAGCTGGGAGCGGTCCGTCACGGAGTTCCAGTCACCTCAGATGACCCGAGAGGCTAGAGAGGATTAACCCGTTCGCAGAAACGACCACAGGAATAATTTCGGTCGGCAGACCACCCCACATGTCGGTCACTTCATGAGCCAGATCCAGATATTTTCTCAGTTTATCTGTTTCGGCTTTCACGAGGTTCTCGTCATAAGGAATGGTAATGTCGACCAAAAATATCCTTGACTGTGCCCGGTCCATCAGCCCAGTATCAGGCTTATTCGCAAGAATAGTCTCTCTGTGATGATGGCCCGGTCCCAGTAGAGACTGGCGCGGTCATTTTCGAGCACGGCTTCCGGCAAGTAATTATAATATGGCAGTTTCCGATCCACGAGACCGTATTTCCGAGCGAGCTCCTGGTGTAGAGTCCTGGCTACTAGGTTGTGTCTGTGCAAATACTCAGAGTTAGAAAGCGCCGAAAAACCGGAGATGACATGCGTAAGTGACTCACCGGGATGGCGACAAGCTCGACAGATGTCGACGGCGCCATCCTTTAGGATTTATTTTCGATAATTGTTAGTCTTAATAACCTGATCCTGTATCGCACAAACAAAACCCTCAGTTTCCGCGTCCACAAAAAGCCGCATCCACCATGCTTCCGCGGAAAATACAGCCTCATTACTGACGACCTCGGATGATGCATCCTGAGGGAGGTCATAATAGTGCGGACTTTTCTACCCAGAGCGTTCAGTTTGATCTGAGTCCACCTGAATATGCCAAATGTACACATGAGAACAGACATGATCCATCATAGTAATGTGAAAATGGAAGTGAGTTACTACAAGATTATTGGTAAAAATTTACAATATAATATATGTCATTGATTCGTACTGATACGAGTCTATACTAAGATAAAAGAAATATTGAATGAATTGTACACTCAAACTGAAGAATAATACTTATTATTTCAAACTTTTTTCTTTTAAAATTGTTTAATTTTAAGAAAATATCTCATCGCAAACTTCTACATCAATATCTCATAATTCACGTACTGTAAGTACGAACTTTCCAAAACCAAACTTACCACCCTTCAATCTTCCTACGTTCTATGGTAACTATCGATATTGACTTAATTTTAAAGATCTGTTGAGTTCATTGATAAATAATGAAATGGGACTAAGTGATATCCATAAACATCACTATCAAGATTAAGCTTATCAGTTGAAGCTGAGCAACTACTTTGTTATTTTAATATCACAGCTGCTAAATACTAGAAAGCATGGGAAACATTAGTCCATCGGTATAGTAATAAGAAGACAATTGTCAACACTATATTAACACGATTAATGAATTAAAAGAAACTCAACTTAAAATGCTCAAAAGATTTAAAGGAACTCCTAGATACCACAAATAAATGTCTCAACAGTCTGGTTAATTTAGATATCGATAATACCACTTGGGATCCCATGATAGTACATATCGTCGTATCTAAATTAGATATTGAAACTCACAACTTCTTCGTTTCAACGTTCTTCTACGAATCTACCTAAGTATAAAGTGTTAATTTCTTATTTGGAAAGACGCTTTAGAACGATGGAGATGGTACAAAATGTTAAGAAAAAGGAAAAAGAGGAATCATCACAGGTTAATCCACACATGAAAAGTATGTGTGTGGTCTATGGTGCTAGAGCCTTTTTGGAAACCAGTTTATTCGGGAGGCTGGAAGTCGTCGAGTCTGCGTGCGAGACGATTCCTAATAACTCTCGAAAACAGCACGTAGACGCGGCTCAGAAGGAAAATTGGTCTGTAGTTCTTCAAGAGAGCATCGTCGCCTTTCTTAAAGAACAAGACCACCGCATTTATGCTCCATTCCTCCGGACTAGTGCCACCATGCAAGACGGAATTAAAGAACTTGTGTAGGACTTCAAGTACCGGGTTTCGACCCGCTTTCAGAAGCTCCGCTGTAATTCCATCCTCGCCAGGGGCCTTGCGGTTTTTAAGGTGTTGGACAGTCATTCTGATCTCGCTCAGACTGACGTCCGGGGATTTCTTCGGAATAGTATTGGATAAGGCTTGCTCTTGGATCGTTACACACATTTGCGCGTGGCTCTAACGATGACGTGTCCATAGAAGTTCTCAAAAATCTCAGGAGTCCCGGAAACGATGTTGCCACATTCGGTCTTCAGCTTCGAAAGTTGGCTCTTTCTGGCAGACAGATCACTTCTTTAATACGAGCTGTATTGAAGTTGCGTAAGTCCCGCTGCATGCATTTGGAGATATGTCTGTTTCCTTTATGCTATCAAATCTACTAAAGACTGCAGCTTCGTTTCTCGTCTAACATGAGACTAAGAGTGTGATCGAAAAGTTTTTGAGACCTTTTGCGGCGGGTCTTGTAGAACTAAGCTCCGACGGCTTGGACAGTTTCGACGTGCTTTTCAATTATATCGTCCACTGCATTACAATCTTCTAGGCACTGAAAACGGTTTTTGTAACTCGAGCTGAAAGATTTCAGGACTTTGGATTAGAGCATGAGGGGGACGTTCACTTTATTAGACAAGATCTCTCCAACTTCACATTTAGGTTCAGTGTGCCTCTAACCATTCGGTGATCGCTATCAGTTTTTACCCTCGCGTTCACTGAGACATCACTGAAAAGTTGTCGTCTAGTCGTCATAATGAAGTCAATCTGACTTTTTATTCGTACCGTCGGGGCTTGACCAGGTTCACTTCCTGTGGGGTCGCTTCTGGAAGAAAGAGTTTATCATAAAGAGTAACTCTTTCTCCATGAAGTGGACCAGCTGCTGGGCCAGCTGCTGAACTTTGGGTTCCGTTGACTTATGCCAAATTTCCCTTAACTAAAATAATGAGTTAGTCTTCTAATGAGTTATAGTTCGCCGTTAAGAGAGATCTTGTGCCTAGTTTTCCGTTAAAGTCTCCCATCAACACTGTATAGTGGGTTTTGGAGGAATGCATGTTCTTAGAGACATCCTCATACATTTCCTTCACCTCCTCTTTGGGATGTACCTAGTGTAACGAACCCCCCACCCCCTCTTTTTTCTTTTCTACTATATATCCACTCATACTTGTATTTCTTTAGAATCTATATCTGTAAGATATATAAATATATCTAATTTGCGTGACCAGTATATCTTGATTTAGAAAGTTTTAAATATAGGCCGTTTAATAAATTTATGGCGTGATCGTCTTAGTTAGGACCCTTAGTTCTTTTAGGTGTATCTTGGAAGAATGAATATTCACGATAGCAATCAAAAGCTGTTGGTAGAGTCTTATAAGCTAAAGAACCCCGTTCACGAAGACAGAGCTCAAAAAGGTTAAGAACAATAAATTGTCCCTATTCCACTTGTATCTGGTTCACAACAGTCAATTCCTTATTAATTTAATCCCTTCCCGCTTGGAAAAGGCTCACAATATTTATATCAAATACCAGCTACAAGGGCTTCGCTCTCCCACATTTTAAAAAAAATGTGGAGGAGGTACACGGCTCCGCACACGCCGCGCACGGTGAGCGCCAACCATTTTAATGCGCTCCCCCCGAAGGATACGCTAAGTTGGGAACTGGACCATAGTCCACAGCAAAATAACTGGCGAACCAGTAAAAGAGGACTTGGCCCCTTGACAGTGCGTAAGCACAAACATCGACCGAAGTCGCGCATGTCAATGCGTGTAAACGCCATACAGAATACGATCAAATCCAGCCACAGTGAATGTACGTCACACGGGTTAGGCAACAATAGGCACTCTGACCATAAAAAGCCCTCCGTGAGCGCCCCCACCTGCCAGACCGCCGTTTCTGCAGACGTGATGTAAGTGTAAGGCATCACCACCAATTGCATGGTCAGCACGGCCAATTGGTCGCAGCGCGTGTCATGAGTCTACCCCTCACCTCAAGGGAATGGGGTCCCACGTTGCGCGGCTTTCGGCCGCAGCCTTGAGAGCCTACTCAGATTCTTCCTCCAGCTACCACCCGCATGAGGTCGACACATATGCTCCACCAACCAATACAATGGCAGATATAGCCAATAGGCAGTTATAAGATATTAGTAATAATTCGCCATCAGAAAGGGTTTGTGTCACTGACGTTGAGTATATGCATTTTTCGATCATGTTTGTCTCACCCACCAACAAGTTGCCTTCAATCTCTCAAATGTGGGAACTTTATAGAGATATATTATTAAGTTGTTATATAAAACATCATGGAGGGCAGACAGTCTGCAGCCCCGCAATGAAGGGACCCGACTTGGGCAAAGCTACTTAGGTTGTGAGTCAAACCAAGACGCAGAGAGCGCCATTGAGAATAGCGACCCGCCAAACAACCATCGTAGAGACGCAATGCTACAGAATGCAACAAGCATCAATACGACTATCGTCGGGCTTACACCATCCCAAGGTCCCCCATACAGTCCCAGCAGACATCACCACCCGCATACCTCCATCGACCAGAACCACAAGATGCGTCAATTCAGGTGCAGCACACCCGCAGATCCATCACAAGACGCAATACTGCAAGTAGCAGTAAGCATCAATGCAACTATCATACGGATGGCGCCCCCTCACAACACACCTACATGATCCCTATCGACTTCGGTAACAAAATTGATAATGTTGTTAACTAAAAATACCAGCAACGTATCATAGTAGTACGGTACTAAGACGTCAGTAGCCAAAACTCCACGTATCATAGCGCTATTGCACTAAGACATGAAGTTGAGTATGCTTGCTGCACTTAAAAGTACTACCAAACACACTCACCCTAATCCGAAAGATAGCCGACGTATCATAACGCTATGCGCTAAGACACCGCCCACAAACGGTAGGGGTGTGCGATGTCCACGGGCAAGTCGTATTGCTACAACAAACACGCTTACCACCGGCGCTAAGATGATATGTCTAGGACACATCGGTTAGTGAGTCCAAGTTTACCTCGATCTCAGAGGCTGCGAAGCAACCTACACGCCACTATAATATTCCTTTTCAAGTCCCATTTCTTTAAATATAATGCTTTTACATATTTGAGACCTTCCACATATTTGCTTTATTTCATAGACCATACTACTGTATGTCTTATTCATATGGGACTTCAAGTCATAACTCTGCTATCATAATGCTTATGCATCACAGAGACCTTCTATATTAATGCTTTGGTTCGTTAGACTTTACTATGATAAGTCCCTAATATAGGACTAGTCATTGTGCAACCTTAGTACTAGCAGTCGGTCAGCCGACCACCCCATATATATGTACAACCTTGGGTATGTGTCTCCGGCAACGCCCCAATATAAGGGAACATTAAAAAAACACGTTCATCAACTTCGAAATTTTCCAATTATTACAAGAACACCTTCATCACCTTAGAAAATTTTGATCCATTTTTTCTATTATATTACAAATGTTATTTATCTTTGTTATTGCAATATAATCGCCTTGTATTTATATGATTTTGAACATTTTAAGCAGGTTTTTAATAAATTTAGAGATTTTTAGAGACATTTTATGCGTTTACTAATATTATAATATTCAATATTCCAAATATTAGATATTTTTGAACTTTATGCTTATTATTTGCATTTAATTGTTTAAATTATAATTTCTATGACATTTTTAAATGTCTGTATTATGAATTTAATTATTATTTATTAATGCCGTGCCGTTAATAAAATGCCGTGTAGTGGCGGTTAAGAATATCCACTACCCCATATCTTCCCGTGGGTGTCGTAAAAGGTGACAAAGGGAAACAGGCAGGAGATGGGCAGCAGCATCTTCCTGATAATAGCCAAAATAACAATAAAAAAAAAAACTGCGGTTGCCAACCCGCTCGCCAAGCGTGGCAACTATGGCAATATACCCCCCATGAGCAATGACAATAATAAACGGCCCCCAGTCCCCGGCGGCCCCGCTATTCCTGGCTACGGTGGCGACCATGGTAACGGCGGGGCAGGGGGTGCTAAGAATCTCCGGTGGAGGTTCGGTTGCCACCTACGACGACTCGACCTGGCAACATACAACGCACGCACCCTGAGGACTGACGAGAAGATTGTGGAGCTGGAAGAAGAGATAGACAAGTTACGCTGGCATATTATAGGATTATCCGAAGTCCGAAGAGAGGGGGAGGACACGGTAATCCTCGAATCCGGCAACTTGCTCTATTACCGGGAGGGCGACCATCTGTCCCAAGGAGGTGTCGGATATATCGTCCACAAGTCTCTCGTTAACAACGTTGTAAAGATTGAGAGTGTGTCGACGAGGGTTGCGTACCTTATACTCAGAATCACCAAACGGTATTCGCTGAAGGTCATACAGGTTTACGCACCAACCTCGGCACACCCCGATCAGGAGGTGGAGGAAATGTGTGAGGATATCTCTAGAGCCATGCATTCCTCCAAAACCCAATATACGGTGATAATGGGAGACTTCAATGCAAAACTAGGCACAAGAGAGCACGGTGAGCTGAAAGTAGGGAAATTTGGAATAAGGCAACGGAACCCAAGGGGCCAGCAGTTGGCTGACTTCATGGAGAAAGAGGGACTCTTTATGATGAACTCTTTCTTCCAGATGCGACCCCACAGGAAGTGGACCTGGTCGAGCCCCGACGGTTCGACAAAAAATGAGATTGACTTCATTATGACGACCAGACGACAACTGTTCAGTGATGTCTCAGTGATTGCGAGGGTGAAAACCGGCAGAGATCACCGAATAGTTAGAGGCACACTGAACCTAAACGTTAAGTTGGAGAGGTCTCGTCTAATGAAGTCAACGCTCCGTCCCCCTCGTGCTCTAATCCAAAGTCCCGAAACCTTTCAGCTCGAGTTACAAAACCGTTTTCAGTGCCTAGAAGACTGCAATGAAGTGGACGATTTGAATGACAAGCTCGTGGAAACTGTCCATGCGGTCGGAGCTAAGTTCTGCAAGACTTGCCGCAGAAGAACACAAAAACTCTCCGATCACACTCTTAATCTCATGGCTGTTAGACGGGAGATGAAGCTACATTCTTCAACAGACTTGATAGCATACAGGCATCTGAACAGACAGATCTCCAAATGCATGCGGCGGGACTTACGCAACTTCAATACAGCTCGTATTGAAGAAGCGATCGAGCGGAACCAAGGCTCCAAAGTCTTTGCCAGAGATCTGTCTGCCAGAAAGCGCCAACTGTCAAAGCTGAAGACAGAATGTGGCAGCATCGTTTCCAGGGCACCTGAGATTTTGAGTGAGATTGAGAGGTTCTATGGGCAGCTGTACACGTCATCGTTGGAGCCGCACGCAAGTGTGAGTAACGATCCAAGAGCGAGTCTTATCCGACATTATTCCGATGATATCCCGGACGCCAGTCTGAGCGAGATTAGAATGGCTCTCCAGCACCTTAAAAACGGCAAGGCTCCAGGCGAGGATGGAATTACAGCGGAGCTTCTGAAAGCGGGTGGAAAACCGGTACTTGAAGTCCTTCAGAAGCTCTTTAATTCCGTCCTCCATGGTGGCATTACACCGGAGGCGTGGAGCAGAAGTGCGGTGGTCTTGTTCTTCAAGAAAGGCGACAACGCTCTCTTGAAGAATTACAGACCGATTTCCCTTCTGAGCCGCGTCTACGTGCTGTTTTCGAGAGTCATTACGAATCGTCTCGCGCGCAGACTTGACGACTTCCAGCCTCCCGAACAAGCCGGTTTCCGAAAAGGCTTTAGCACCATAGACCACATACATACCCTTCGGCAAATTGTACAGAAGTCCGAGGAGTACAATTTGCCACTATGTCTGGCGTATGTGGACTATGAGAAAGCCTTTGATTCCGTCGAAATTTGGGCGGTGCTGCAGTCCCTTCAGCGATGCCAAGTTGACTGTCGGTATATCGAAGTGTTGAAGTTCTTGTACAGTAGGGCTACGATGGCTCTCCGAGGACAGAACCGGAGTACGAAACCTATCCAATTGCAGAGAGGTGTAAGACAGGGTGACGTCATATCCCCGAAACTCTTTACCGCTGCATTGGAAGATGTTTTCAAGCTTCTGGACTGGAAAGGATACGGTATCAACATCAATGGCGAGTACATCACTCACCTTCGATTTGCCGACGATATAGTCCTTATGGCAGAATCACTGGAGGACCTAAGCACTATGCTCAATGACCTTAATAGTGTTTCCCAACGGATAGGTCTTAAGATGAACATGGACAAAACAAAGATCATGTTTAATGTCCATGTCACACCTATGCCGGTAGTTGTTGGGAACACTAAGCTCGAAGTTGTTGACGAGTATGTTTACCTGGGACAAATAGTCAGACTAGGTAAGACCAACTTCGACCGAGAGGTCAATCGACGGATTCAACACGGTTGGGCAGCGTTCGGGAAATTACGGCACATCTTCTCGTCATGTATACCTCAAAACTTGAAAACGAGACTGTACACCCAGTGCGTGTTGCCAGTGATGACATACGGAACTGAGACGTGGTCCTTCACTGCTGGCCGGATGAGGAAGCTCAAGGTCGCTCAGCGAGCTATGGAGAGGGCTATGCTCGGAGTTTCTCTGCGTGATAAACTCAGAAATGAGGATATCCGCAGTAGAACTAGAGTGACCGACATAGCCCAACGGATTAGTAAGCTGAAGTGGCAATGGGCCGGCCATATAGCTCGAAGAACCGACAACCGATGGGGAAGAAAGGTTTTCGAGTGGCAGCCTCGTACCGGCAGGCGAAGTGTAGGGCGTCCCCCCACTAGATGGAGTGACGACCAGGTAAGATATGCAGGAAGTCGATGGATGCAGGTGGCTCAGGACCGTGCTTTGTGGCATTCTTTGGGGGAGGCCTATGTTCAGCAGTGGACTTGTGAAGGGCTGTAATGATGATGAATGATGATGAATAATAATTATGAGGCGTCACACTAGGTTGGTGCGTAAACCCGTATAATCTTCAATGAATACCGTTTGATGATTCTGAGTATTAGTTACGCAACCCTCGTCGCTACACTTACTACGTTGTTGACGAGAGACTTGTGGATGATAAATCCGACATTAGTCCCAGGGAGGTGTCGGATTTATCATCCACAAGTCGCCCTCCCTGTGATAGAACAAGTTGCCGGATTCGAAGATTACCGTGTCCTACCCCTCTCTTCGGGCCTCAGATAATCCTGTAATATCCCAGCGCAACTTGTCTATGTCTTCCTCCAGCTCTAGGATCTTTTCGTCAGTTTTCGACCTGGCAACATACAACGTATGCAACGTTGTATGTTGCCAGGTCGAGTCGTCTTAGGTGGTAACCGAACCTCCACTGGAGATTCTTAGCATCCCCTGTCCTGCCCTTGCCACCGTAGCCAGGAAAAGTGGGGCCGCCGGGGACTGGGGGCCGTTTATTTGTAACTCTCGTCATAGGGATATATTAGCAATAGGCATAGTTGCCTTGCTTGGTGTGGCGTAGCCACATATTATATGTCAAAAATTAAAAATATAGTTTTGAACTGTCAACTGCCCTGGGGGCCTACTACGAAGTGTTTATAAAACTTGGCAAGTTCCGAGCAGTTCAGTTTCTGACCTTAAACTGAAATGCTTTATTTGGTACTACGAACTACGCTTAGCTCAACTGTTTTAAACCCATATAATGACTAGCGACGGCTTTGCTCACGGGTTAGCGTTGTCTCTGTCTTGTTTTGGCTAACCGTTCGAGTGAGAGGACGCTATACAAATGTTACATAAGTTTATCTCTTTAATTTTAAGGTCGGTCTTAAAGTGAAACCCATATTCTTGTAATTCTTTAATACTAAATAAATTAACAATATATTAAATTATTACCACTTGAAATGGGGTAGGTAGTACTCGTAGAAACAAAAAACCTTTTTTTATTGTTTCTTCGAGTTTTGTTTATAAATTTACAATGACGACGAGAAACTAAAGCCAATGTGTTTTCAATTTAAGATGTGATTGATGGTGTAAAATCACTTAAGTCGAGGCGAAATTTAGTTTGTATGCTCTTTTTGAGAATTTCTTATAATATGAGCTGTGTTTGTGTGTCAAGTGGGTAATAAATTAGTTTAGTTACCATGTCCATTTTAAATGTAAACACCCTTCGTAATGTAATATTTTAATGGGATAGTGTGGTTTGGTTAAGAGTTAAGGCGAAATGTGATTTCATTACTAAACATTTGTGGTAATACTAAATTTACAAAGAAACAACTGTTTAATCATACACCACAAATCAGGCTATAATAAATTAAACTTTCCCTTAGAAATGTTTCGAGTATTTACATTGTAGTGATTACAATTATAAAAGTTTATTCATTTATTTCTGAGTAAAATATATCACAAATCATATCTGAGTAAAATATTTACATTGTTAATAATCTTAAATAAAAAAAACAACACAATAACTATATAAATCTAATTAAAAATGAAAACAAAAGAACAATAGTTTTAAAAACAAATAAATTTCAGGTTGCACTCCGACTTCTCCAGAGGCGATCGATAAGGTTATTTCTAACCGTAATCCCCTCTCGAAGCTCTGGATTTTGTGCGGCCCTAGAATTTACTGCAGAATCCTGGCGAGGAGTAGTCAACTGTTGCAATTCATATTCCCGCAAAGCTTCCTCTGGCTGCAGCTCTTCTACACTGACATTAGCCTTATTGCATATGTTGTGCAATATCACACATGCATTTACAATAGAAGCTGCCATGTGAGGCTCATAATGTAACACTCTGTGCACTAGTAGACATCTGAAACGTGCTTTCATTAGTCCAATTGTGCGCTCAATTACATTACGTGCTCTCACATGCATGTCAGTGTAGTATCCTTCGGGGGTGTTTGGGGGAGCATCAACAATGGGTGTCATTAAGTATCTTCTTAAGGGATACCCAGAGTCACCTGTAAAAAAGTACTAAATGATAAAAGTTTGGCCAAATTATAACCCACTTTTTTGTATATATATCTTTTTATTATGTAAAGTCCCTACCAAGAAGCCATATTGCCTCACTTGTGCTGAGGTCTTCCATGTGTGTCTTCAAAGGGTGATTAGACCATATAAAAGCATCATGAGAAGCTCCTCCATAGCTTGCATCCACACTGATAATATCCATATCTGCATTGCATATCTAAAATATTGGTTTTAAATTATTTTTAACAACACATAATAATTCAAACGGTTTAAGTAAATATTTTATTTATCAATAAAATATTTTGATTAAATTTGTGGTTTTATTACAATACTTCTTACCAATTGCACATTTAAAGAATGATATTGTTTTCTGCAGTAATATCTCTCTTCATTTTGTGAAGGACGGACCATTGCCACATGTGTACAGTCAATGCAGCCTAAAACTCCAGGCATCCCAAATTTGTTGTAAAATCTGCAAAGACATTTAATCACTTATATATAAGTCTCTGCTAACCTTTTTGCGTGATATAGTGGTAAATATTGCATTGCCCATGTTACTAATGCAACTAACAAATATTAGTACTAATGAGCATATTATTCAAGCTCAATGGTTCATAGAGTGGTTGTTATTATAATCAGTTAAAATTAAATATTAAATTGGTTACCTACCTTAAAATGTTAGCCCTACGCTGTGCTGCATCTCTCGGGAATCTTATATATTTTGACCTCAATTGAGGCATGTTTAGGCCCTGCGTTACTTGACCTAAAACAGCTGATACTGTCTGTTGTGGCACGGAGTGAGCAGCTATGTCCCCAATTGGTCGCTGATACGATCCCGTGGCATAAAAAGACAGTGCAATTAAGATCTAAAATAATTATAAGAAATGATGAGTATGAATTTTTTCTAAAACTACATTAAATATCACTTAGTAATTTTTTACTAGTGATGAATAATTTAACTAATACTCAACCTTGGTTTCGATCGACAAATCAGTAAACTTAGCAGGCTTTGTCATAAAAGGTCTTAAATCATCACAAAGTTCCAACACTAAGTTTTTGCTTAAGCGATATCTTTTTATGAATTCATCGTCATCAATCGAAAACGAGTCCATTTGGCTGCGTAATATTGCCCTTTCAATTTTGTCTTCCACAATTTTGCTTTTGTTGTCCTCTTCGAGGAACTCAAAAATTTCGTATTCATCAGACACTAAAATTAATGCACAAATATTAGAGAACTTTAAGACGTACATGTAAATAATATATCACTTTTAAAGCAAAAAACCTAATTTAGCATGTATGAGTTCATGAAATACTTACTATTATAATATTAAAATATTAAACGATTCAGAAAAAGCTCCCACCAAGCACCTTTTATTGAAGTGTTTAATCTGACAGCTATACTGTTCAATAAACGGGTCACAACTCTGTTACAAACGTCAAAAGTGAGTTCATAGTACCGATTTAAAACGTTGAGCTAGCTTGCCGGCCACTGAATCACTGAAATGTTTCGTTACGTCATCACAGGCTGGCCTGCAATAAGACGCGTTCGTAGTACGAAAAAGCAAGGCAGTTCAGTTTACGGTCTTAAACTGACCGGCAATAAGACTTTGTAGTAGGCCCCCTGTGCGTGATTCATGTTGTTTTTCCTTATATTAAATATAGTTGCTAAATTAGTATTAAAATCTTAATTATTATAAAAATTTCATTAGCCTTCCGTTTGTATATATTGTGTGTTGTTATAAACTATAGTGTGGTAGTAAATGTACTGTTATTGTTAACTGTGGAGCCGATTTATAAAGTAAACTAATAGTTCTCGGTCGTATGGAGAATATTTTCTTTGTGAAGGACTCAATTTGCGAGAAAAGAAGGACAGAGGCTGCCATTCACCATCTTTAAATTGCTGCAGAACCCCTCCAATTGCTATGTCTGAAGCGTCTGTCACTACTCTCAGTTTTGAATTTAAGTCAGGGTATGCTAAGAGTGTTGCATTGCATAGGTCTTCTTTGCATTTTTCAAACGCTATTAGTGCGTCACCTGTAATATTTACTGGATGTGAACCCTTTACCGCCCCGGTTAGGAGTGAATTTAATGGAGCTTGAGTTTCTGCTGCTCCTGGGACAAATCTGAAATTTAACATTCCCAGGAATCTTCTCAATTCTTTCACGTTCTTTGGCACTGGAAAATCTTTGATAGCTTGTACTTTTGAGGTCAAGGATTTGACGCCTTCGGGTGAAACGGTGTAGCCTAAGAAGGTTACAGTGGAGGCTCCGAATACACATTTGGACGTGTTTATTACCATTCCATAGTCTTGCAATTTTGTGAAAACTTGATGGAGGTGTTTAAGGCGAGGCATTACAGCCGCGGGTGGGCCTTAGCCTGGTCCAGCAAAGCTCTCCAGTCCGATCTGTTAGAGGCTTTCCTTCTCCAACTTGTTATTCCCAAGATCTTGATATCTTGTTCTACGCCGTCCAACCATCTGAGCTTGGGCCTGCCTCGACTTCTGCGGCCCTCCGGTCGGCCTTCTAAAAAGCGTTTGGGTACTCTGGCCTCGTCCATTCGCAACACGTGCCCTGCCCAACGCAGGCGTCCGATCTTTATGGTCTTAATTACGTTTGGCTCATCATACATTTGGTATAGCTCGTGGTTATAACGCGTTCGCCATCTCTCATTTTCCATCACAGCTCCGAAAATGCGTCTTAGTATTTTCCGCTCAAATACTAACAAGGAGTTTTCGTCTTTTTTGCTCAGCACCCAACATTCGGAACCGTAGGTGAGTATAGGTCTTAGTAAGGTTTTGTACAAGAGAATGCTTCTGCTTATGCTTCTTGAAAGAAGTTTCGAACGTAAGTATCTTAGTAGTCCGAAGTAGCACTTGTTAGCCGCCATTATTCTCCTACTTATTTCTGAAGACACATCGTTGTTATCGGTTACTAAGGATCCCAGGTATACGAAATCATTGACCCTAGCGAAGGTGTTGTTGCCAATATTAACTCCTTGTAGTAGAATTTGCTGGTCTTTTGACGCTTTCAGGTACTTAGTCTTAGCCATGTTAACTTGGAGACCAGCCTCCGCAGCTGATTTTTCAAGAGCAAGGTATGCACTCTCCATTGCAGGTAGAGATCTTCCTATCACGTCGAGGTCATCCGCATATCCTAGGATTTGAACAGATTTGTGATAGATAGTGCCTTTGGTCTCGATCTTTGAGTCGCGAATACACTTGTCGAGAGCGATGTTGAACAGTAGGCACGAGAGCGCATCCCCTTGTCTTAAGCCGTCATTGGTTCTGAAGGGCTCTGATACATTTGTTTGAACTCTAACAACGCTCTGAGAGTTTCTAAGAGTCATCTCCGTCAGGCGCACGAGCTTTGTTGGGATGCCAATCTCCATCATAGCCTGGTACAGGAAACTTCTGTGCACATTGTCATAGGCAGCCTTAAAGTCTACGAAAAGGTGGTGAGTATTCACGTTGTACTCAAACGTTTTTTCAAGGATCTGCCTAAGCGAGAAGATTTGGTCTACTGTGGACCTGTTTGGACGGAACCCACACTGATACTCTCCCAAGCTGGATTCTACATATGGCTTTAGTTTATTAAAAAGCATATTGGCAAAAACTTTATAACCGGTGTTCAAGAGAGATATGCCTCGGTAATTATTGCAATCCAATATGTCGCCTTTCTTATGTAGGGGACAGATAACAGATGTATTCCAATCATCAGGCATTTTTTCATTGTTCCAAATTTGGAGCACCAGGTGGTGAAACTCTTTCTCGAAACCAGTTCCGGCATACTTTATAAGTTCGCCTTGGATATCGTCCATTCCCGGAGATTTGTTATTTTTAATGGATTGAATGGCTCGTTTAATATCTTCTATAGTGGGGTACAAAGATTCATCAGTCTCTTGATTCTTTAGTAGAGCTTCAGGTACTGGTACAGAAAGTGGACGAGTCTGCACTGAACTGTTAAGGAGTTCACGAAAGTATTCAGCCCATCTTTGAACGATCTCATCCTAATCATTAAGTAGCTGTCCATTCTTACTTCTACACGCCGTGGTTCTGGGTTTGAATTCTTTCCGTCCCCCATTTATTTGGTTGTAGAAGTTTCTAGTTTCCTTTTGTGTGTAACTAGATGCAATCTCACGCAGTTGTTGTTCTTCGTACGATCTTTTCTTTCTCTTATGTAGGTGTTTTTCTCGTCTTCTTCGCTTCTTATACTCTTCTCCACGCCCGCGAGTGTACTTCTGTTGCATTAATCTATATGCATCATTTTTCTCATTAGTGATCTTTTGACATTCATCATCAAACCAGTCGTTACGCTTCGGTTTTTCCTCAAATCCCAAAATCTCACTAGCAGCCGTAGATAAAACCCCTTTAAGATTCCGCCAGGTGCTATCAGGATCGCCAATGCTGTTGCTATTTCTTTCGCTCACTTTCATAAGTTCTCTGTGAACTGTGTCCATATATTTGTATTTGACATCCTGCTCTCTCGTCAGCCTTGTTGTTTCAATCTTTTTTGTTCTTACCGTTTTGGTGTACTTGTACCGTGATATTCGTGCTCTTATTTTGCATACAACAAGATGGTGATCGGAGTCGATGTTTGCTCCTCTACGGCTTCTGACATCCAGAAGATTAGAGCAGTGTCTCCCGTCTATCAAAATATGGTCTATTTGGTTTCGGGTGACGTTATCCGCGGAGACCCACGTTATCTTATGGATATTCTTGTGTGGAAAGCGTGTGCTGCCGATGACCATTCCTAGGGAAGTTGCCAAATCAATGAGACGTGTGCCATTGTCGTTAGATGTTTCGTGTAGGCTGTGGAAGCCTATCGTTGGTCGGTATATACTTTCTCTTCCTACCTTTGCATTCATATCCCCAATTATAATTTTGATGTCACCTTTGGGAGATTTGGAATACACGCTTTCCACATCGGAATACCATCTTTCCTTCTCTTCGAGGTCAGTATCTTCCGTCGGAGCGTGTACATTGATGATTGTGTAATTTTGAAATTTACCTTTAAATCTGATTTTACACATACGTTCATTAATTGGTTGGAAATCAATTACAAGATGTTTTAGGCGTTTGCTCACGACGAAACCTGTTCCAAAGGTATGATGCTTTTCATTACAACTATAATATATGGCGAAATCTGGTTTATCAATAACGCCATGTCCCATCCATCTAAGTTCCTGGACCGCTGTTATATCAGCTCTGTGATTTGCAAGTTGTTGACATAAAAGTTGAAGGCCCGCTGGTCTGTACAGTGTTCTTAAGTTCCATGTACATAAGGTAAATTCGTTAGCCATTATTGAGTAGCCAGGTCGTTGGTTTAAAATCCGGTCCATAAGGTTTGCTTTTCCTTTCACAATCGTTTGTATTCAGACGAGTGGGTGATTAACCCCCTGCATCCTAGGCCTTTAGTGGGGCTGCCACTTTTGAGCTCAAGACCTAGCTCCGTTTATTTTCAGGTATCGTCCCTTCCGAGTTGAAACCAGTTTTAAGGCGCCGGTTGCTCGCCTTCGCCCTTTGTCCTTAGCATCTGCGCTCTGAGAAAGGGATGGTGATCGTACTTAGAGTACGGGCGCAGAAGGTCCAAGGGGGTACGACGGGGACGTGGACAGATCGGACTGGTTGGTACCTGCATACTTGTGCTCCACCATCAGAGCACTGCAGTCAGAAGACGGGCTTTTTATAGAAGTCACTAAGCTCGGGTCTTAGCGACCCCACCCATACCCAATACCAACTTCACCCCCCTATGAAAATATAAAATATTTTCGGCACATGCTCGAAGCGAAACACTTCACCATATTTACTGATCATAAGCCAATATGCTACGCATTTCAACGTCGAAAAGAAAAATGTTCACCACGGCAATTTCGCTATTTAGATTACATATCCCAATTTACAACGGACATACAACATATTTCTGGGAAAGAAAATGTCGTAGCTGACAATCTTTCACGAATAGAGGAATTATCTAAGCCCGTCGAATTAAGCACACTCGCAAAAGCGCAGTCAGAAGATCCTGAGTTAAAAAAAATTATAAATGGTGAAACATCACTTCAACTAATTAAGGTTAAAATACCAGGTACGCTAGAAGAATTATACTGCGACAATAAAACGCAAATAACTCGTCCTTATGTGCCCCAGAAACTTCGACGGCAAATTTATGCAACAATACATTCACTGAGTCACCCAGGCGCTAATGCTACAGCAAAATTAGCAGCACAGCGTTACGTTTGGCCCGGTATGAACAAAGACTGCCGAGCATGGGCTAAAGCATGCCACGCCTGCCAGACCTCAGAAATTACCCGACACGTGTCATCGCCGTTACACACATTCGAATTGCCACGTACCCGGTTCCAATACATTCACATATACATAATTGGACCTCTTCCACCATCAGAAGGTTTTCGGTACTGTCTGACAGCGGTAGATAGATTCACACGGTGGCCAGAAGCAATCCTATTAATAGATATTACTGCGGAATCCGTTGCAAAGGCCCTGCTACTAGGTTGGATTTCGCGATTTGGATGTCCTGTGGAAATAATAACTGATCGGGGAAGGCAGTTTGAATCATCGCTGTTCAAATATCTTTCAGATTCAATAGGTTTCCAACACAAGAAAACAACTGCTTATCACCCTGCATGTAACGGAATGGTGAAAAGAATGCACAGGCAGTTAAAATCACCCATAACTTGTCACGGTAACCAACACTGGACTGAAAGTTTGCCACTAGTATTATTAGGTATGAGAAGTGCTTTAAAGGAAGATCTACAAGCATCGCCGGCTGACTTAGTTTATGGTGAACCGTTAAGACTACCGGGAGAATTCTTCTATCCTTCCTTGACAACAACCACTGATGTGACGGATTTCACTGCACGCCTACGTGCTAACATGGAAAATATACGTCCATTGCCAGCGTCACGGCACAGTAAATACAAGACCTTTGTTTTCAAAGACTTGCCAACAGCTACGCACGTGTATCTGAAAGATGAAACAAAATCGCGAGCATTTCAGCCATCTTATATAGGGCCATACAAAGTCACACAAAGAAATGATAAAGTTTATAAACTTCTAATTAGAGGCAATGAAGTCACAGTTTCCATAAATCGGCTAAAACCAGCCTACACAATTCAGGAAAACACTGAACTCCAAGGTCCTGTCATAATGCAGCCGCCCGAAAGTAAAGAAGACATAAAGATTAAAAAAACACGTTCGGGACGAAGTGTGAGATTCCCAGATTACTATCGCCCGTCATGAGACGGTCTCTGGGGGGGGGGGGGGGGGGGGATGTGGCGTAGCCACATATTATATGTCAAAAATTAAAAATATAGTTTTGAACTGTCAACTGCCCTGTGCGTGATTCATGTTGTTTTTCCTTATATTAAATATAGTTGCTAAATTAGTATTAAAATCTTAATTATTATAAAAATTTCATTAGCCTTCCGTTTGTATATATTGTGTGTTGTTATAAACTATAGTGTGGTAGTAAATGTACTGTTATTGTGAACTGTGGAGCCGATTTATAAAGGGAATAAAAATTATAACAGTGAACAGTGAGTTATTTCTTATCACCAATTTCACTACACTTGGTGAGCAGGTTGGCAACTGCAGTTTTTTTTGTAATTTGCTGTTATCACAAAGATGCTGCTGTTCATCTTCTATCTCAGTTTCCCGCTGTCGCCTCTTACGATATCCACAGGAAGATATGGGGTAGTCGGTATTTTTACCTGCACATGGATCAAGGCTCTCAGGCAACGTTTATTACGGAATTTTCTGTACAGCTATTTAGTTTGAAGAAGACTCAATATGGAGAAAATATTGCAGGTATAGCAGACAACGCTATTAAATCACAACATGTACCCAATTAATTTTGATATTCACTTAATATTAGACTCTCAGTATGTATTGCATGTTAAAGCTCATGTTTTTTTTATAGGATAGGGTGATAAACGAGCACACAGTCCACCTGATGGTAAGTGGTTGCTGTGGCCTATATACATCTACATCTATCTTTGATTACGAATCAAAATGCAGATGCGTTGTCACCCGTGAGGGCTAAGATGGAATGCCTCGTTTCCAGTAAAAAGGGTCTCCGGTTCTCTACACTCCCCATACGAAACACAGCAGCGTTAAGCTGCTATTTTACGCTGGTATTCTGTGAAAGCGTGGGCCTTCCCCGGTCGAGCCGACCCATTTGTGCTACTACTATAATATAGCTGCAGCATGGCTCTACCACGTATAAAAATGTACTACCGAAATTGATACCATTATTGCCTTTACATGAATTAAGTATTTTACAATGGCCTGGTATTATGAAATTCAAGTTAGCAGACCCACGATTACACAAGCCATGGCCTATCACTATTGTTTATGGAGTACAAGTATATGCTTCAATTATACTAGAAAGTTTACATAAATATAGGTCTCCCATTACACAAAACTCACGATTGGGATGGTTAGTTTCAGGCATTACCCAGATTACTACACAAATTGATTGACTTGCACACACAATGGTAGTTACAACAAATTTAGTAGAGGTTGATCAATTATTACGCAAGTTTTAGGAGATGGAAGAATGCAAAGCACCTGAGAAACGTTTATCTCAACTTGATTAATATATGAAGAACACAATGTTAAAACATATACAAGAAATAATGACAAACGCTGTGTATTGCGATTACCAAAGATTTATTAGAAAAGATTCAGACAAAAACCCAATTTTTATAGAACAATACCAAAATTTAAATAACATGGAAGTGGTTCCTAATGAGAACCCAAACACAAGATCTATTTTCTACCACACCATGCAGTCATAAGGGACTACAATTAAGCTAAAAGTTGTCTTTGATAGTACAGCACAACAATCTCATGGAACAGCATTAAATGATGAGTTACTGGTTGGATCACTCTTACAACAAAATTTAATTAATCGTTGGCGTATTCAAAAAATATGTTTATTAGCTGAGATAAAACAAATGTGTGAAAAATATTAGTTGTGAAAGAAGAAACTGACTATCAGTGTATTCTTTGCCGTAAGTCACCTCTAGACAAGATTTAACGCTCCATGACGCAGTGGCTTAGCAATGAGTTGTTGCTCTGGGGTTCGCGGGTTCGAATCCCCCACGGAACATGTATTTGTATGGCCTACAGATAATTGTTGGTCTGGATGTTTGTCCTCGTACAATTTATGTTTGTAAACTGCTTCCACGATACAGTAGAAAATCCTAGTGTGGGGAATCCTAACGTTTAAAAAAAAAGAAGAAAAAAAAGGATTGTATAAATACGTTTACTTACAGTTCACTTCTTGTGCTCCGTTTCTAGTTTCTAGCCTTCGTACTCTCAAACAACTGCCACAAAATGAACAACTGATTTAGATATTATTATGAATTATTTCTATATGAACGACTTACTAACCGGTGTGAATGACGAGAAACAGGCGAAGAGTCTACTGAGGAGAATTACTCAAGTCATGTTTAAAGGTAAATTTGATATTCATAAATGGGCATGTAATAGTGCTTCAGTTTTAAGAGTAATTCCAAGTTCACATAAAGTAACTAGTGAAATAACTATGGATAATACTATCAAAGCTCTTGGAATACAATCGAATATGTTCAAAGATGATTTTGAAGTAAACATTGACATTACTACTCAGAAAACACCATTCACTAAAACTACACGCTATCAGATATGCCAAAATGTTTAAACCTGTTAGAATTTTTTGACCTGTTATGATAACTGCAATGTTTAGACAGTTAAATTTAATTTTCTATGATGAACAACAGTTGAGCCACAAGTTAAAAGATTTGACGAAACAAATCTCCTTCAACTAGTTTTTCCAAGCTTATATATATATATATATATATATATATATATATATATATATATATATATATACATATATTTTTTAATTGGAAGAGTTCCTGATGCTGACCTTACTCAGAGGATAAGCAAACTCCTTAAAATTTTATAATTAGCGTGTTAATCAATTTAGATACCCACTGGAATGTATGAAATTGTGATTTGTGATGTTTACCACGCATCTTGTTGTAAAGAAAAATATTACCGCGAATTAACCTGCATATCTGACAAATTAATCATATCAAAATAAAATTCAATTTCATAAATTTTTCTTTAAAATGACTAACTAACACTAATTATGTGACTAACTAAAACTAACAAATTAGTTGTGGGGAAGGAACGTCCCGAATTATTTCATTAATTACAGCCTAAAGTCTACTGCTGAACTGATATTAGGAAGTTGCTTCTACCCATTTCCTCTTTCCATTTTTCTCAGGAACCTCTTATTACACCCACTGGATTATAAGGGTTAGTGGATTCTTATACGCCATCACTATACGACTAATGATGTACTGAAATGTATGTTCAGTGCACTTAAGCTTAATAGACATCAACACGTTAAAAATACCAACAAAATTTTTTATTTTTATCAATTGAAACACTTGACAAATCAATATGAAAAATGCGACTAGAAACGCACAGGATATCGATTGATGCTGGTGGCTCAGTGCTTTGATATAGGTCATATGACAGTGAATCAATTCAAAGGTAAATAAAAGTACAAGTCAAAATATTGTACTGTCCAAATGTTAGGATACCACAGCGTTTTAACAAATAAACGAGTTATTTCTGAACGCAAGGGTTTTTATCTTTAACTTTATATTAAACTTGCGACTAATTTCAAAAGCTATTAAATCGTAAACCAAAAGTTTACTTTATCAGCTTAAAAGTTTTAATTGTAATTGTTCAAGTTATATACTTGTACATAGAAAAAATAAATTACAAATTTTGCATACCGTTACCGCTACAGCCTGTTGAAGTGCACTGCTGAACATATGCCTCTCCCATAGATTGCCTGATATGTGCCAAAGTTGCCACGTTTGGCAAGCGGGTTGGCAACCGCAGTTTTTTATTTTAGACGTTATTAGGAAGACGCTTCTACCTATGTCCTGATTTATTTCCCTC
Source organism: Parnassius mnemosyne (assembly GCA_963668995.1). Taxonomy (NCBI): domain Eukaryota; kingdom Metazoa; phylum Arthropoda; class Insecta; order Lepidoptera; family Papilionidae; genus Parnassius; species Parnassius mnemosyne. The sequence goes on along the minus strand of CAVLGL010000079.1, from coordinate 15,790,701 downwards.
TGTCGTTTTTAATGACACTGACGAGATGATATGGGGTAAAGGATATTCTTACGGTGCGTACAAATTATATAATATAACATGTTATAAAACGTTGTTATATAACTCGAACGGCAGAACGACAAACGACAATGTCATACGACAATGTCATATAACATTTGCATTGTTATTCTAATGTGTACAGTACTGTTATATGTTGCAATGTTGAAAAACAATGTCACATAATGTGGACGTGTTATAAAACAAAGGTTACACAACATGTTACTTAATTTGTACGCACTCTTACACCGCAACTACATGGATTTAATTGTGCTCGATTACAAGTAGGTAATACAGGTTCTAGTGTAACCAAATTCAATCGATTTTTGTACTTATAATAAATAAGCGTAATATATTTTAAGGCAAAAATCTAGCTAATTATATACCGCAACCCCATGGATTACCAAATGGGACCAGGACTGTGAGCGTTTTCCAAAGAAAGTCTCATTTGTCCTCATTTGTGCTTCTTGATGCTGACCAGGAGGAAGTTTACTCTATGTTGATGGGACTAAAAACTAAAAGCGCTCCCGGTTGGGATAATATTCCAACCAGTTTCCTAAAACTTGCTAGAAACGAAGTTGTACCAGTGTTGATTGGTACAACTTCGTTTCTTTTTTACATTTATCCAAATTATGTTTTAATAAGGGAGTATTTCCAAAACTCCTTAAAGAATCAATCATAACTCCAGTGTACAAGAATGGGGATGGAGAAGATGTTAATAATTATAGACCTATCTCTGCACTGCCAGCAATATCCAAAATTATTGAAAAACTTATAAACAAAAGACTTCTGGGTTAACTCAATTATTTTAACATCCTGTCTGAATCACAATATGATTTCCGTAGTGGAAAAAATACAGAAGATGCGGTGACTGCATTAACTTCTCAAATTGTTGATAAACTGGATAGTAAAGCAAAATGTCTGGCAGTATTTTTGGATTTGAAAAAAGCGTTTGACACTGTCTCTATCCCCATCCTTGTACAGAAAATGGAAGAAGTGGGTATACGAGGTATTCCACTTGAGCTACTTAAGGACTACCTTATTGGGAGGGCACAGAGAGTAAAAGTGGGTCATACTATAAGCGTTCGAATGAATGTGGCTTACGGTGTTCCGCAGGGCAGTGTCTTGGACCCAACCCTTTTCCTTATCTACATTAATGACCTCTGTAACATAAAGACTGGGGATGCTAGGATCTTTTCTTATGCAGATGACACTGCTGTGGTTTTTATGAATCATCTTAGACTGCAGTAAAAACTGAGGCTGAAAATGGGTTATCAGAAATTGGTGAGTGGCTTAGAACTAATCTGTTGCTTTTCAATTTTAGACAGTAATCAACCCAGTAATGATTTAAACATTCAAATACATATCTATGATTGTGATAGGGATGCTAACTGTCGCTGTCCCTCTATATCTAAGGTAGCATCAACTAAATATCTTGGTATTATGCTAGACCAAAGACTTTCCTGGCAGTCGCATATTGATCTCGTCGCGACTAGAACACGTAAGCTGATGTGGATTTTTAAAATGCTGAGACATGTTGCCGACAAGAAACTTATCAACCAAGTGTATATGGCATTAGCTCAACCCATATTAACTTACTGTCTGACAGTTTGGGGAGGGGCTCTAAAAACTAAATTTCTCGTGGTTGAACGGGCTCAAAGAGCGTTACTAAAGGTGATGTATTTTAAAAATCGTATATTTGCAACACAAGCTCTATACTCCGTTGCTGATATCCTAACAATTAGAAAACTATATATTCTCCATACTGTAGTAAAAAAACACAAGTCATTAAAATTTGATCCGAGCATATTGCATAAAAGAAGACATAATAATGTGGCCACAGTTAAACTTACTCATACTCAATTTGCAAGAAATCAATTTCAGTATTTGTCATTGTTATTATACAACCGCTCCAATCAAAATTTAAATCTATATTCAGTGACGAGCAGGGAATGTAAAATAAATTCGACTGTTTGGCTTAAAAAAGTACAATACACAGAAACTGAACTTCTTCTTAAATGATAAATTTATCTAGGTATTGGATATTTGGATTACATACGCACACATCCATGCAATCACGCTCACACACACACACACACACACACACACACACACACACACATACACACACACACACATACACACACACACACACACACACACACAAAATACATACATACACTCACACATTGAACTACATTTTTGTGACTACACGTAAATATGTATATATATATATATATATATATATATATATATATATATATATATATATATATATATATATATATATTTACATATATATATATATATATATATATATTTACATATATATATATATATATACATATTTTTTCTAAATTGCGTTTTACAACCGAAGAAAATGTGAGAAAATGAATCTAAAGTTCCTCAGGGGTTATATTTTCGCAACTCTATATTGATCTATTAATTACCAGCTTATACCCAGATTCAGTGGGTAAATAAATGACAGCACAATTGTTGAAGGTTGTGGTGCAGTGTTTGAGAAAATTGAGCCTCTCTCTCTCGAACATTGATTCTTTCGTCCCACGATATATCATTGGAAACACCAACTGTCTTCTGATGCCAGGGCTTGAGATTTTCTCGAACTTCAATTTTGGGTGCTTCATTGATACAAAGTTCAAAAGGATACATAAGGGATGTCTCTTAAGAATCAAAATGCAGATGGGTTGTCACCTTTGACGACTAATATCGAATGCCTTGTTTCCAGGAAAAGGGTTTCCTGTTATCTACACTCTACCATATGAAACACAGGAATATTAAGCTGCTATTATACGCTGGTATTCTGTGAGAGCGGGGTCCAACCCTGGCCGGGCTGACACATTCGTGCTACTTTTTATAATTTAGCTTCAGCGTAGCTCTACCATGTAAGTAATCAATGAACATTTTAAAAAATAAAAAAATTAAAATGGTGTTTTTGAGAATGGTAATTCATAAAACTCATTGAAAATCAAAGTAAGGAAAACGAGAGATTTATGCAGACAAGTATTATTAGTAAAGTTTACCACCGCTACGTGTGACAACTTTATAACTACTAAAATTTCTTTCCAACCAGGCGTTTAGCAGTCGATACGGTTCTCATCTAAAACAAGTCTTTGCAATCATTGTGCTTGAAAACGTCTAATGTGATAAACTTATCTTGCTTTAAAGAGTTATTTTGACGTAATAGAGCGACATTATGGTAACATGGTAGCGCCATTATGATTGGGTTGTGTGTCAACACGACACGAGTAGGTTGGCTTCGCAATTAATAGCATGATACATTAGTGTAAAATAGAAGCATAATGCTGCTACAACTTCAAATGATAAGTAATGAGAACTATAGACTACTTTAAAGTGTTTTATTAAACCTCAGGGGCAACACCATATCAGCATTTTGATTCTTAATCTACCTAGTCAGGTCATAAGTATTGTCACACAGTAAAAACTTTTCTTTTAGAATGCTGGTCACAAAAAAGTTTATTGAATTCGAATTCCGAATTCAATAAACTTAAATAAAACAGAAAATAAAACAGTATACTTCTTAGAATTTTACTCATTTTTAAATATGGAGTGGACGCTTAAAGAAGACAGTGGTGCAGTTATTGCGTTGCATCGTTGCGGTGACGCGCCAATTCAAATTTTTCACATACTGAAAAATTTGAATATAACCAAAAGATTCGTTTATCGTACCATCAAACGATACAATGAAGACTCTAGTGTAGATGACAGGTCAAGAAGTGGTCGTCCTCGGTCTGTTAGGACTCCAGCAGTGATAAAATCTGTGAAGGCGCGAATTCAAAGAAATCCGAAACGTAAGCAGAAACTGTTGGCCCTTCAGATGGGGTTAAGCGGAACCACGGTGAAAAGGGTGTTAAATGAAGATTTAGGGCTTTTGGCGTATCGAAGAAAAACAGGACATCGTTTGAATGCTCGTCTAATGGACCTGAGACTGAAGAGATGCCGCGCTTTGTCGAAGCGGTACGCGGGAAAAAAATATCGGGAAATTCTTTTTTCGGATGAAAAAATTTTTACCGTAGAAGAGAGCTACAACAAATAAAATGATAAGGTTGAATAAAACTATTTTTACGGATTTTATCGCGTTTAATTAACATATTTTATATTCCCGACGTTTCGGTTGCTTTCCAGCAACCGTGGTCACGGGGGACTGAGGTGATTGACGTCCCGATGTCAAAGTTAACCCGGAGTACCTTCAGCTTTTTAATTATTAATTTTGGTCCGATCTACGCAGAATGAACTAACTGTGTCTTGAAGTCTTACAGTGGTATGCTTGGGTTTAGTTTAATTTTATGTATTACAGGATCCCAAGCAGGTGGTAGTACCCAGCCTCCCTCTCTATTGAAATTAGGATGTTTTTTAATTTCAATAGCCTCACGTATCATCCTTGGCAGGAATCGATGTTCTTTCGCGATGATTCATACCATTTTGTCAGTGAGATAAAAGACCTGTCTTACTGACAATGAAACTATGGTCAGTTTTGATGTTCAGTCTCTATTTACATGCCTACCTGTTGAAGACTGCATCTCAATTATAACTAGGAAACTAAAGGAAAACAACATGCCAGCAGAATATGCAGTATTACTCAGACATTGCCTTACATCTGGCTACCTATTGTGGAAGGAACAGTTTTACAAGCAAGTAGATGGTGTTGCGATGGGCTCACCGGTATCTCCCATTGTCGCCGATATTTTCATGGAAGACTTTGAGGAGAAAGCCCTGCTTACTGCACCAGTAACTCCAAGTTTCTACAAGCGGTACGTAGACGATACTTTCACAATTTTACCATCAGACAAAGTAACTGCATTTTTAGAACATCTTAATTCCATAAACTCTGAAATTCAATTTACTATGGAGTTAGAGGCAAATAATTCTTTAGCTTTCCTAGATGTGTTAGTCATTCGAAATCCTAATAACACCGTAGGTCACACTGTGTATAGAAAAAAGACCCATACAAACCGATACTTAAACGGTGAATCCCACCATCACCCTTCACAGTTAGCTACCGTGGGCAAATCTTTGTTGCAGAGAGCACGAGGGATCTGTGACAGCAAACACCTGGCCGCCGAGCTTCAGCACGTCAAGCAGGTTCTGCACGACAACAAGCTTCGGGTTCCGCGCCTACGTCACAGTGACCGAGTGAAGCCGGCCACAGTCGAGCGTGTGCCTGCTGTACTACCATATGTCAGAGGTGTCACAGACAAGATTGGCTACATCTTGAAGCGAGCTTCTATTAGAACATTCTTCAAGCCGCCGAAGAAGATTAGTCAGTTCTTACCATCCGTCAAGTGCAATATTCCTCTACAAGATGCAGGAGTATACAAGCTTGATTGTGAGTGTGGTCTCTCATATATAGGGCAAACAAAACGATCAATAAAAACCCGCGTAAAAGAACACATAGCTGACGTGAAGCACCAACGTTCCGGGAAGTCTGCAGTTTGTGATCATATCCTAGACGGCCCCCGTCATTACATTAGATTTGATAAACCACAAGTCCTCGCGAAAGAACATCGATTCCTGCCAAGGATGATACGTGAGGCTATTGAAATTAAAAAAACATCCTAATTTCAATAGAGAGGGAGGCTGGGTACTACCACCTGCTTGGGATCCTGTAATTCATAAAATTAAAACTAAACCCAAGCATACCACTGTAAGACTTCAAGACACAGTTAGTTCATTCTGCGTAGATCGGACCAAAATTAATAATTAAAAAGCTGAAGGTACTCCGGGTTAACTTTGACATCGGGACGTCAATCACCTCAGTCCCCCGTGACCACGGTTGCTGGAAAGCAACCGAAACGTCGGGAATATAAAATAAGTTAATTAAACGCGATAAAATCCGTAAAAATAGTTTTATTCAATGTGTAGTGTTCGCGTAAATATAAGAAATCATTATGAAAATGATATGGTGTACGCACACGGTAGTGAAGAAGCGAGCAACCGTATTCCGCGTGTCCAACGAGGTCATTTTCCATCCTCGCTCATGGTATGGTTGGGAGTTTCTTATTGGGGCTTAACAGAGGTACATTTTTGTGAGAAATGTGTAAAAACGAATGCAGTTGTGTATCAAAATACAGTCCTGACGAACCTTGTGGAACCTGTTTCTCATACCATGTTTAATAACAGGCACTGGGTATTCCAATAAGATTCGGCGCCAGCTCATAAAGCGAAGAGCACACAAGACTGGCTGGCGGCGCGTGAAATCGACTTCATCCGGCACGAAGACTGTCCAGTCCTTCAGTCCAGATTTGAATCCGTTAGATTACAAGATATGGCAACACTTGGAGGAAAAGGTGTGCTCAAAGCCTCATCCCAATTTGGAGTCACTCAAGACATCCTTGATTAAGGCAGCCGCCGATATTGACATGGACCTCGTTCCTGCTGCGATAGACGACTGCCCGCGCAGATTGAAGGCCTGTATTCAAAATCACGGAGGTTATTTTGAATAAACTTTAGTGTCATAAGAATCTATGTTTTGTTAAGTTCATTTTGGTTGGTTATATAATGGTTACATAATGAATAAACTTGTTTCAATTATTTTATATTAAACATGTGACAGAATTTATGACCTGACGTATACAAATAAATAAAATTAAAGTGTCTGTTTGTAATGTTAAAATAACAGCTTTTTACTAAATGTATATGAATGTATATACAGTGTTTATTACAAAAACATCATTTTTAAAATGTTTGTCTGTCTGTCTGTCTGTCTGTTTGCTCCGGCTAATCTCCGAAACGGCTAGACCGATTTCGACGGAACTTTCACTGGCATATAGCTGATGTTCTAAGGAGTATCTTAGGCTACTTATATTTGAAAAAGTAATTAGGGTTCTGAGCAATATAATCAAAACCTTAAATTACACGCGGGTGAAGTCGCGGAGAACAGCTAGTCAAAGATAAATACAGGCGTCTATGGGTATGGTATGGGCACACAACAAACTTGTATGAAAATTTATAATATGTGTATTTCTTGTTTTAATATTAAACTGCTTAAGTCATGCTACGTTATTTATAGCAAGTCACAAATTAGGTATATCATGTGTCAATACTGTTTAGAGAAAGATACCTAGTTTCAGACGACGCACCACTAGGTGTAGATACTGCCTAACGAAGCATGCGTGAATTTGATATAATATGTAAAATATGTATGTGCATATGTGTTCTTGAAACTGGGCAGGACACATCATTTTATTTCATTATGTGGAAATAAGCAAGTTAAGTTCCAACAACTTCAACATATTGGATTTCCGCAAGTAATGCCTGATTCTATTAATATGTAAAATCCTCTTTGTTTCGTTTTTACATTGTATTTTGTACCAATAAGGCAATCTATGGGAGAGGTCTATGTTCAGCAGTGACTTCTGATAGTCGGTAATGATAAGTAAAAGTTTGAATTTACACTATCATTCAATTAATTGTATGGATAAAACTAAATTATTGAACCAAAACGTTAAAAAACATTTGTTCTGTATCTCCTGAGAATTTCTAGGACTTTATAAAGTTTTAGTTCACAGGACTTTGTTAAACAATAACTTAATATTTGTACTATTAATACGCAGGCAATTCAGAAAGATTTGTAAACTAAAGAGAAGTTCAATCGTGCAAGTTTTAACTATTAATCTTTTTAAAAGAACTCTTTACAAAGTTTCATGCGTTTTATTAATTCAAACACTTTTTCTGTCCGCCTCAGATCCGCATTCTATGGCGATGAAAACTGTATGTTTGCGTATTCTTCAAATTTTATTTTATTTTTGAAAATAAAAAGAAGTCTGAATAAGGTGCTAAATCAGGGCTATAAGTAGGGTTAACCCAAAAGCTAAACTGGTGTGTTGTCCAGGAAGTCACTCGATTTGAGCTCTGAGTGCGCAGCCGCGTTATCTCGGTGAAACAGTAGCTCGCGGAATGTCGTGTCCCTAGTTGCTCACAGCAGTGAACACTTCTGACAAACATTTGGTAAAACACTATTTGGCATTGATACTACTTCGATTTCACACATCAGATACTGTAACATAAGTAACCGTAAGTAAAGATCAACATCTTACCTGCGCTTCCCGATTCCTAATATGGTTTGGTTTATTTCGAAACAGTCCGACTGTCTACTCGTGTTTAGTTTCTGGATTGTATTGGTAAATCCTTGTTCCATTACCTGTAGTAATGTAATAATCACACCGAGACTAACCTAATTAAAATTTAGTAATCATGTCGCAACACCTTTCGACGCGTCCCTGCCTTAGACCATATGTAAAGTTATGCGGCACTCAACTTGCAACTACGAGTATCCTCCTTCGTAAACGTGTTCGATAAAATCTCGTGGACGCTTCCTGATTCAATCTCCTATTCCCTTGAACTAATTTTGTCACTAATAGCACGTTTCCGTCTTTTTCTACCGTCATATCCGAATCGCGTAAGAGAACATATCATTGATGTGATGTGAAGCATCGTCGCTCAAGGAAGCTCCTCAGTATATCAACATGATCAGGATCATCCTAAAAATAACATCAGATTTGATAAACCACAAATTCTCACTAAATAATAAAATAGTATAGAATAACTTTTATTCATTATAGATTATTACCTAATTCTTTTTTTTTATTTTTTTTTATTTACCACTATATCGTAAAATACCTCTGTTCTCCACGAAGTAACAGCAAGAAATCCAGCGGATTTGTATTTTCTAGACATAGGTAAGTATATAATTTACAAACACTTTTTATGTTAATTATAATAGAACCAGCATGGTAGCGATCACCTCATTCCTAGGGTTTTTTCCATTAATGTATTCCTACGACCTTTAATAAAAGAGCACCGTTTTCTACCAACGATGATTGGCGAAGATATTGAAATTTCAATACATGCTAATTTCAATAGCGAATATGGCTGGGTGCTACCGTCTGCTTGGGGTCCTATAATTAATAAAATTAAATCCAAACCCAAACAATTACTGTAAGACATGCGTAGATCGGAGCAAAAATTTATATTTAAAAGTTGAATGTAACCTTCGTTAACGCAGACGTCAAGACGTCAAACACCTCAGTCCCCGTACTTTAACCCCGTACGTATAACGGGTGCTGTAAACGCCCAAATCGTAGGGAATTAAAAAAGTTAAAATTAAACGCGGAAAAAATCCGTGAAATTAGTTTAAATAAGAAATATAAGAAATCATTCAACTTTGTCTTGGCAATAGAGGCTTATTGATTGAGATAGAATCACCAACTTAAATTTTTCCCAAATCGTCTATAATTCGTTAACAATCCACTCCTTGTTATGAGGTTCTGCTATAATAGGCAGGATTCTATCTGATGGTCACGCTTGACCATCTGCTAAACTGCGTCATCGTCAAAGATAATATTTTTTTTATTCTTTGACGATGACGCAGTTTAGCGATTATATTTTCAGACATCTCGCACTTTGACGCAGTTTTTACGCTTTGACTTAGCGTTATGTCATAGGGATGGAAAAACAACATTAAATAATAACATCTGATAAAAACCTTGTCAAAATTAAAAGGTTGAAAAAGTCATAATTGTGATATTATTTGGTTTCTCTTAATAATTCATTGCGCTTTAAATATTATTATCAATGAAATATTAAAAAAAATCTTGCAGCGTCCCATTATTATTATATCCCATCAAAAGTCACCCTTAGATTGCTTTGTGGGAGGCAAATTTGCAATAGTTGCCACGCTTGGCAGGCAGGTTGGCAACCGCAGTTTTTTTATTTTCTAATGGTTATTAGCAAGATGCTGTTGCCATCTTCCTGTTCGTTTTACTCTGTCACCTCTCACAACACCCACGGAACGATATGGATATGCTTGCAGCACATTAAAAATATATTATGTATAATAGATAGTGCTTTATTGAGCTAAGAAACTAATTAAAACATTATTAAAAAACCTATACAGCGGCGGTCGTTTTGTTCTCATATTCTATAATCCATTAGCTTATCTGTTAGCACATTAAGCGTTGCAACAAAAGCTTTATTACGTCCATTATCCGTTGAAAAATGCCTCAAATATTATTATCAAACAGTGTAATATATTTTTTAAATATTATGTTGTACTTAAAAATTATGATCTCAACCTAATCGATTTACGTATACAGTGATAAATCTTGCTTTAACTGCGCCAGAGATGTTATACATACTACTACTACTAGATAGTAGGATTCATTTTTTGTCTAGAAATCAGTCTGGGTAGTTAACAACCTCTTACCATCGAACACAATCCCATTGAAAAATTTCTCTAAAAACTGTCGCAAATTGTTTTGACGTACTTCTAGTTGTCATAAATATTATACATAAATGTAAATTCAACCTTAAACGCATTGCCTAAAGTTGTATTCACAAAGCTACGTACAAATTAAAAGCGCACTCAAATGTTCGAGTGGATCACTGATTGCGTATCTAGTTTTTTATTAGTTATCGATGCCTCTTACCTATTTCTGCCGCCAAATAACAGTTGTTGCACTGCTATGTTCTGGCGTGGGTAGAAGGGTATAGAGTGCCAATATATTTACAGGTTTTGAGACATTTTGAGCCTCCTTTGTATAAAGTTGGCTGCAGCTGTTTGTGGACTGCAGTAGGCGCTTACGATCAGGTGCACTGTAAGTTCCAATTCGGTTTTATAAAAGAATATTATACTTCTAAACGTGTCCTAATACTGTATCTGTACTAAAAACGTTTGCGTTTAGTTTAAAGGCAGTGTTAAAAACATGGCGTATCACAATACAAGCAGACTCATGGCCAAATACTCAAACGCTAGATGTCGTTAAGTCGCGTGGTGTCGCAGCACTTTGACTTAGAGTGATAAAGACAGTACGAGACTTAACGGATCCTAAAATTGAGCAGCGTTTGAGTATTTAGGCATCAAATGCATAAAGTTATGTTTATTTATAAAAAAAAATACTCCGACCGGTATACGAATCTGGAACCTACTCGCTTAATATAATATGATAAGTTCATATATTATAAACAAAATATTATAAAGTTATAACAGTATTATATAGCTCAACAATAACATTTCTATCTAAATAAAAGTAATTAAATTTCGATACTTTGCCGTGTAGAGGTTTATATACGATAAATGTCATTTTATCATAAATTTATGGGAATAAATCTGATGTTAGTTAATCTATTTTGCCTACTTTTAATAAGGAATACACTCAAGACGTACAAAATAAGCAATAACATCTGAATATAATAAGTTATTTGTTACATATTTTAAGTTCCAAATTTAGATTAAAAAAATAATGGTTTAAATTATGTACTACGAGTATATATATATATATATATATATATAAATTATTGGTTATACGAATACGGAAAGCGTTACTGGCAAAGCGACAAACACATTTATTTTATCGTCAATTACAAAAAAAAAAATTAAAAGCATAAAAAGGTTCACGGAAAATTTAGTACTTTCTCAAGCTATAAATTTACTTGTCCATTTCGGCTATGCATACAAACATGTAAGATTTTTTTTATGTCCGGATTACATTTACATTTCTTAACATATGCCTTCCACATAATATATCAACCCAATCTATGGGGCTGGCATAAGTTGTTGACTTTAATAGACTGTAATGGATGGATGCCTGGATTACATTACTTGAATAGGATATATTACAATATTATTAGAAAAATAACTGTAGTTGACTTTACTTTCGAGGAATATAAAGAATATATAGTTCAGAAAAGAATATATATTCAGAAGCTCTTTAATTCCGTCCTCCATGGTGGCATTACACCGGAGGCGTGGAGCAGAAGTGCGGTGGTCTCGTTCTTCAAGAAAGGTGACAACGCTCTCTTGAAGAACTACAGACCGATTTCCCTTCTGAGGCGCGTCTACGTGCTGTTTTCGAGAGTCATTACGAATCGTCTCGCGCGCAGACTTGACGACTTCCAGCCTCCCGAACAAGCCGGTTTCCGAAAGGGCTTTAGCACCATAGACCACATACATACCCTTCGGCAAATTGTACAGAAGTCCGAAGAGTACAATTTGCCACTATGTCTGGTGTATGTGGACTATGAGAAAGCCTTTGATTCCGTCGAAATTTGGGCGGTGCTGCAGTCCCTTTAGCGGTGCCAAGTTGACTGTCGGTATATCGAAGTGTTGAAGTGCTTGTACAGTAGGGCTACGATGGCTATCCGAGTACAGAACCAGAGTAGGAAACCTATCCAATTGCAGAGAGGTGTAAGACAGGGTGACGTCATATCCCCGAAACTCTTCACCGCTGCATTGGAAGAGGTTTTCAAGCTTCTGGACTGGAAAGGATACGGTATCAACATCAATGGCGAGTACATCACTCACCTTCGATTTGCCGACGATATAGTCCTTATGGCAGAATCGCTGGAGGACCTAAGCACTATGCTCAATGACCTCAATAGTGTTTCCCAACGGATAGGTCTTAAGATGAACATGGACAAAACAAAGATCATGTTTAATGTCCATGCCCATGTCAAATTTACTTTTGTGTTTTAAACTCTATCAAAGACTAAGTGACTCTTATTTTGTTTCGAACACTTTATATTTAAGTTTTATGACTAGTTCTTACTAACTTTTCAATTACAGCAGGTTAAGTTAAGTAAGAAATATAAAGATAAGCATCATGGTAACATTTGAATATACGACTGCAAGAGATAAAGCCTGATTAGTCTGTGAAACATAATAAGATGAAGCTTTAATACTGTCAATGAACATGGAGAATTATTGCTTGAATTTTTTGACATTTTATTCATAAACCCATTAGTATATTAAGTCCTTATAAATATTAAAGGAGGGAATTTATATTTATGTTCGTCTATATATTTGTGTGTTGTCGTGTACGCCTCGTGACTACAATGTGAATTCTGAGCTCAAATATCAGAGCCACAATTTTTCGCTATAATTAAAATTGTGTTTTGAAGACGATAAAAAGATAGGTTTCATTCCTTATGAATTGAGACGTAAAATATAACACTAGAGCGCAGTATTATTGTTTATAGTTTCTGGCATTATACTAAAATGGGTATTTGGCAAATGTCTTTCTCATAAGATCTCAATAACTATATTCGTATAATACATTTATATTAGTTAGCCTTTGACATCCGTTCAAATATGGTCCGTCCAAGAAATGACAGATTCCCAACATTTGTACCAAAACTCTCCAAATTTACTATACCAGAACTCCCTCTATTTCTGCCACCAAGCGTCTGCCATAAGCCATAGACCATAGGGCCAGGATCATTACTTTTTATAAATATATTTCACTCATTTATTAAAACGATATAAATTTACTGAATTTAGTTACACTAACATTTATGCTACGTGTAATTAAGTACAATTTGTAATCTATTTTTTCGATGTACAAGTACATAATTTGAGCAATTATAATTAAAACTTTTAAGCTGATAAACCAAACGTTCGGTTTACGATTTAAAAGCCTTTGAAAGTAGTAGCAAGTTTAATATAAAGTTAAAGATAAAACCCCTGCGTTCACGAATAACTGGTTTATTTTTTGAAACGCTGTGGTATCCTTACATTTGGAGAGTAGAATATTTTGAGATGTACTTTTATTTACCTTGAATTGATTCACTGTCATAGAAGAAATCTATATGCAATACTTATATAGGTATTATATATAGGTTTCCACCAAAGACCACCAAGTACCACAAAGCATAAGGCCTGAGCCACCACCATCAATCGACTTCCTCAGCGTTTCTGTACGCATTTTCATATCGAGTTGTCAATTGTTTGAATTGATTTAAATAATATTAGATTTATTTTTTGCTATTTTTAATGTGTTGGTAATTATCAAGCTTTTACCGGTCTGCGAATTTTTTTAATAACAATATTTTTTTATTAAACACAGAATCAATATACAAATCATTGACCTCTAAACTAGGTTACCCTGCAGGTTAGGACACAGTTTCTATCCAATTCAATTATCTTATTTTCCGTATAAAATACAGACTCTAAATTGTAGTAGAACAAAAAGTGTGTGTGAGTGTGTGCATGCGTGCATGTGCATGCATGGGTGTATGCGTGTCTGTGCGTGCATTCATGCGTGTGCGTGCGTGTGTGTGCGTGCGTGTGTGTGCGTGCGTGCGTGCGTGCGTGCGCGCGCGCCCGTGTTGTGTGTGTGTGTGTGTGTGTGTGTGTGTGTGTGTGCGTGTTGTGCGCGCGCGCATGTGTGTGTGCGTGTGTGTGTGCGTGTGTTTGTATGCGAGGGTATTTGTGTGTCTGTTTTGTTAAATTTAAATCATTAATTGTCTGAATCGCACTGAAATATGGTTTCAGTGTATCATTTGACGTATAGTGATAGCCTAATAAAATCCACTTTATACTTATCCAATATAACCAACACCCTTTATCATTCAGTGGGTATCGTAAGAGGTTCCTGAAAGAAACTGAAACAGGAAATGTGTAGCAGCAACTTCCTAATAGGAGTAGTGAATTTTAGGCAGCAATTAATTAAATCATTCGGGGAGCTTCTTCAATGAACCCACTACTAATGTAATGATTAGTGTTAGCTATTTATTTTAAAGAACAATGAAAGTGACTTTTATTTTGATATTTTTAATTTGCCAGATATAGAGGTTAACATTTGATAATATTTTTCTTTACCCCAAGATGCATGATAAACACAATTTCATTAATTCCAGCGGGTATTGAAATCGATTAACACGCTAATTATAAAAATGTTATGCATTCGCTTATCCAATAATTAACATCGACATTAAGTTAATGCCGATGTTACACTGTGAAAAAGTGAAACTTTTGCACTCGACAAGATTATGAGAATATCTTCTTGTAAAAATAATAATGAAATTTCAATCAGAAGCTCTTCCAATTAAGGGATTTATGAAAGTTTTGAAAAACTAGTTGAAAGATATTTGTTTCGTCAAATCTCCACTGAATAACTACGCAACTGCAGTTTATGAGATTTTCGTTAAATAGCCGAAATAGCATTGAAACATTTTAATAAGTCTAAAAGTTAAATTACTACATATAAATATTACATAGACTATGTCACTCTCACAATTAAGACGAGTCTAACGACACCTCATGTGATAAAATCCATCAAGCCGTTGAGGCTACAGAGCGTGCCAAATAAATAAACATACATACCTACATATGTACATACATACATACTCACGAAAACATTACCCTTCTTCTACGGCAGCTGAGTATAAATAATAGCCACCTTTAGATTTTTACTAAACTTTGTTTTCTGCCGACTTCCAAAAAGAAGACGGTAAGTACTCAATTCGACTGTATTTTTTTCTTTTTTTTATGTTTTTTTTTGTCTCATAACTTTTTATTGGGTTAACCGATTTCGATTATTTTTTTTTATTTGAATGCTGGTACTTCTGTTTTGGTCACATATAAATTTGATGAAGGTCAGACCAATAGTTTTTGAGTTATCTTAATAACTTCTTTTGAAGTCGGCTGTACAAAATTTTAAATTTTAAATTATACAGTAAAACTTTTGTACGTCTTGTCTTAATGCCTTGTTTACTTTCAAAATATTATTTCAGAATACAAGTGAAACGAGACAGGCAACTATCAGTCCACTTGATGGTAAGTTTTTTATAGTCCATAGACATATGCAACCATCTTAATGTGGTAGAGGCACGCTACAGCTATATTATTGTCGCAGCACGGATGGATCAACTCGACCGGGGAGAAGGGATAAGAAAAACAACGAATACTGGCGTGAAATAGCAAATTAATGCTGCTGCGTTTGGTATGGAGAATGTATAGAACTGAGGAACTTTTTACTGGTAACAACGCATAGTTAGTCGAAGATACGAGTAGATGTAGGTATCTATAGGCTTCAGCTTCTACTTACTGTTCCCGGTGGACTGCGTCGCAAGGCATTTAATGAGTGTGCGATAGTAGGAATTCATTAGAGCAGACGAAGGTTATATGAACTTTACCATAAACGATCATAACAAATTTGATTTTACAAGGAGCCGCTCGATGTCTAAAGCCGGTGTTAAGCTTATGAAATATATTTTTAATGCCTGAGAGAATTCACAGATTGCCTTAGGTATTTTTTGTGATCTTTCCAAGGCTTGCGATTGTGTTCATCATTAGAAATTAATCAGGAAACTATAACATTACGGTGTTTAAATATTACGCTTTGACTTATTATTTCATAATTAAGTAACATAACTCAAAAAGTTGCGATCAATCGTAAAGGTTCCTCCGAATCAGTAGTATTAATGGGCGTTCCTCTGACTTACCTTATCTTGTAGGGGGCAATCACGATAATATAGTATTATTTGCTGATGATACCTCTTTAATTTTCAAACTCAAACGGCAGTCAATTAATAATGACGATGTAAATAATGCTCCATCGAAATTGATACATTGGTTTAACACCAACAATTTGCTCTTAAGCAGCAATAAGATAAAATGTATTAAATTTACAATACCTAACTCTTAAATGGGGAGAAGTTGAGTCTTGTGGATACCACTGTTTTTCTTGGTATTACTATAGACGCAAGCTTCAATGAGGCCCCCATATATCTAAATTAACAAGCAGACTTAGTTTTGCAGCATATGCTGTAAGAAAAATTAGAAGTCTCACAGATGTTGAGACAGCTAGATTAGTTTATAATAGGTGCTTTGATACTGTAATATCTTTTGGAATTTTGCTATGGGGTAATGCAACTGATATTGAACCCATATTTGTTTTACAAAAGAGAGCCGTACGGGCGATTTATAACTTAAACTGTAAAGAGTCCCTCAGAGAAAAATTTAAAGAAATAAACATATTAACTTTGACATCGCAATATATTTATGAAATTGTATGTACATAAAAACATAAATTTCTTTAATAAGAATAAAGATGTTCATACTTTAAACACTACGAAGAAACATAAGCTTGTTATGCCTGTTAATAGACTCCACAGAATCAGTAATTCATTTATGCCACGCTTTTCAAAAATATCAGCGCAAAATTCAGGTAGAGAACCGGAAAACCCATTTTACTGGAAACGAGACATTCCATCTTAGTCCTCGGATTGTCAACGAATTAATGAAATGAAAAAAACTACGAGTACATAACTGGAACAATTAGCTTGTAACAAATCATGCTACCTAAGTTTTCTATTTGAATTACTATTTTTATCCATTTGGTTGTTGATATTGCTTGTGTCCTTTTCGTTATAAAATGCACTCCTTTAATCTGAAACGCCTAGAATATACATAGTAAGTTGGGAATATCAAACGTGCTTGTAGTCGATACTGTATTAAATAGAATTCATATTCCGAACTTCTCACTAGCCGCATTAGCAACCCAACTTCTCTTCAACTAATGTAGATATTTATTTGGCTAATGCCAAAGGTGCGAGACGTCTGATACTGCAATCCCTAAGTCGTCCAAACGTGACGATTAATGCAAATGTTCTCAACATGAGGTTTACGATGTCTTTATGAGAACTGAATGAGCTACGCGCTGAAAGCTGCAGGTTCCAATTTCGCAAGAAGTATTTGTATGGCCTATAAATAATTGTTCCAGGACGAAATATTTGTCATTGTTCAAATTATTATTTATACTGCCTCTACGTTACAGAAGAATATCCTAGTGTATTGGAATCTTAGTTTTTAACGCGGTAGAGCCACACTACAGCTATATTATAGTTGTGGCACGAATGGGTCTGCTTGACCGAGGTAGGACAACGCTCTCACAGAATACCAGCGTAAAATAGCTGGTTAATGCTGATTTCTTTTGTATGGTGAGTGTAGAGAACCAGAGACCCTCTTTACTGAAAACGAGGCATTCCACATAAGTCCTCAGGGGTGTTATCGCATCCGCATTTGGATTCTTAATTGAGGAAAAATCTGTGGTTCACAGCATCCACTTAACATAAGGTGGACCGTAAGCTCCTTTGTCACCCTTATTCAATAAAAAAACTGCATAAAACAAATCTGTACACTGTTGTTTGCGTCAGTCTGAGCGAGGTTAGAATGGCTCTTCAACACCTTAAAAACGGCAAGGCCCGGGCGAGGTTTGAATTATAGCGGAGCGTCTGAAAGCTGGTGGAAATCCTTTACTTAATAATCTCTTTAATTCCAGCCTCCATGGTGGCACTACTCTGGGGGAGTTAAGCTTATGCCCAGCTTTGTGTGTGTTTTGTGTCATACTCCATACTAAAGTTTTATGAGCTTTTACTTAATTAAAGAAAAAGAAAAAACAAAAAAAACATGTTTCATGTTTATTTAGTGAGCAGGTACGTTTAACTAACGCTTTGAACTTTTACAATATTTCTCATTAATTTAATCAAAATGTTATAATAAAACTGACTAATTTAGAAAGTTCCGAGTGTAAGACAACCTAAATCTAATAGTAACAATAAAATTGGTTCTTTGCTAAGGTGCCCGTTTTTATTGCAAAAGAGTTTTTTTGTTTTCCAGTAGAAGAGACAGTTTAATTTCAAAGTGTGAGGCAATCCATCTTGGTCCTAAGCGCTTGCATCTGTGGCCTTCTTTGTTTTGAGTTTGATTAATAGAAGCCTCTGCATTCCCTGTGCTTGAAAACGTCTAACGATATAGACGTATCTTGCTTAAAAGAGTTATTTTTACGTTGCAGAGCGATATTATGGTAATATTGATAGCGTCATTATGATTGCAAAACGAGTGGATTGGCTCGGCCTCTAATAGCACTGTATATTAGAGTAAAATGGAATCATAATGCTGCTACATCTTCGAATGATAAGTAATGAGAACCGCAAACTCTACTTTAAAGTACAATGTAGTGTTTAATCTTAATCCTCAGGGGTAAATCACCATATCGGCATTTTCATTCTATGTGTATATGTGTATTTCTTGTTTAAAATTTAAACTGCTTAAGTCATGTTTATTTCACTTTGTTATTTAAAGTAAGTCACAAATTAGATATAATATCGCGTGCTTTGTGTGCACAGTATCCGGTACTGTGTACACAAAACTGACATTAGGAGCGTGACACAAACCTTATAACTGCCTATTGGCTATATTTGTCATTGTATTGGTTTGTGGAGCATATGTGTGGTGGTAGCTGGAGGTACAATCTGAGCAAGCTCTCAAGGCAGTGGCCGAAAGCCGCGCAACGTGGGACCCCATTCCCTTGAGGTGACCGGTAGACTCATGACACGGTCTGCGGCCAATTAGCCGTGTTGATCATGCAATTGGTGGTGATGCCTTACACTTATATCACGTCTGCAGGAACGTCGGTCTGGCAGCTGGCGGCGCTCACGGAGGGCTTTTTATGGCCAGTGTGTCTATTGTTGCCTAACCTACATTTACTGTGGCTGGAATTGATCGTATTCTGTATGGCGTTTACACGCATTGACATGCGCGACTTTTGTGAAAACATATGTGAGCCTTTTACACGCGGGAAAGGATTAACTAATAAAGAATTGACTGTTGTGAACCTGATACAAGTAGAATAGGGAAAATTTATTGTTCTTAAACTTTTTTGAGCTCTGTCTTCATGAACGGAGTTATTTAGCTTATAAGACACTACCAACAGGTTTCGATTGCTCTCGTGAATATTAATTCTTCCCAGAGACACCTAAAAGAACTAAGTTACTATACAAACACAACGTAAATAAGGGTCCTAACTAAGACGATAAATTTATTAAACGGCCCGTATTTCAACCTTTAGAAAGATCAATATATGGTTAATATACTAGGTCACGTAAAATTTGAAATATTTTGTATATATAAATTTTAAAGAAAGACAAAAATAAGTATAGAGGAGGGGAGGGATGTTACAATTTGGTGCCGTGACTAGGATTGCGGTTAAATTTTAAATAGGAGGTCGTTAATATAAGATTATGAGGTAGGCTATATGTTGTCCGTGAAATGGAGAGGTGTCTTGGAGAATGGTGTTTGTTGCGGTGGTTGAGGGTCTGGGTGAAAATTGATTATTAATAAAGAAGGTGTGTGCATAGCTGAGCGACATAAAATTTAAAGTGAAATATGTGGATAGACTCAATTAAACTAAGTGTATTATTATTTATTCTGTGACTAAGTGAAGGACACAAACAGTGCTAAAAAATCACAAGTGAAAATAAAAATAAAAAATGGCTAAAAACAAGAAAAATTCAAACTTAATTAAGGTTAAGCCTAAAAGTGAAATGAAAATGCTTCGGAAATTAATTAAAAATGCAGTGAAATCCTTTGAGGTTAAAATAAAAGACCACGAGGAAAAATTTATTAACCAAGCGAAAGGTCACTAAGTTAAAATAAATGAAAGAGAGGTGTCCGGGGCGAGCACCTCTTATGGAAACAATAGAAACTCTAATGTAACAATAGAAAAGCCGAAATTAGGAAATGGAAACACTCATCCAGTATCATTTTGGAAGATCTCACCAATTATGTAAAGAAAGTTCCATCTACTGGTCTCTAAATTATTAGTATTTCTACGACCTTTATTTAAAGAACACCAATTCCTACCAAGGATAATTCGCGAGGCTATTAAAATTAAAACCCAACCTAATTTTAATAGCAAAGTTGGCTAGATGCTACCGTCTGCTTGGATTACCATAATTAATAAAATTAAATTCAAATCCAAACAAACACTTTAGACATCCTGACACGTCAGTCCTCCCCTGTCCCCCTCGTAACCGTGGTATTTGTAATGCGCCTGAAACGTTTGGAATTAAAAAAGTTTAAATAAACGCAGTAAAATTCGTGAAATCAGTTTTATTTACAATACAATACAATCCAATAC
Source organism: Parnassius mnemosyne (assembly GCA_963668995.1). Lineage (NCBI taxonomy): Eukaryota > Metazoa > Arthropoda > Insecta > Lepidoptera > Papilionidae > Parnassius > Parnassius mnemosyne. Next base: position 15,769,927 of record CAVLGL010000079.1, on the reverse strand, counting down.
TCTTTATTGTACACTAAAGAAACACATAACATAATAAGAAACAAAACAGAGCGAAAAACAAAATGCGGTCTTATTGCTATACAGCAATATCTTCCAGACAACCTAAAAAGGAAATAAAAAGAAATGAAAAGTCAATTAAAGGGTAGACTGCACTATAAACTGCAATATAATATTATAACCTGCAATCTAAAATATATATAACTACACATACCGAAATTTACTTTATTGAATGACTAGTGATCATAATGCGACAGGTGAAAGGAGGGGAGAGAAATTAGAGGGAATGATAATATTTCTTAACTTGCTTTTTAAAGGAGTCTATTTCTTGAGCATTTTATAGTAGTAGTGAGGAGCTCCAAGCTTGACTGTAAAGAACTGAAAAAGATTTACTGTAAAAAGTAAAAGAGTGCAAGGGACCCGACATCGCACCCGACTTTTTTAAGATTTAAGTGAATGACTTGATCATGGAGCTGAGCAAAACCCCGGTCGGTCTCGGCTTGGTAACTGTTACGTTAACAATCTAAGTTACGCTGACAATATGATTATGCTCAGCCACACAATCAAAGGCATGCGGAAATTAATATCTTTATGCGAAAAGCTTGCTAACGCACATAATTCAATTCATAATGCAAAAAAGACGGAGATGATGATTTTGAAGGTGGAAAGGGCCCCATTAATATGCCTGAGGTGCGCGTGTCAGGACAACATGTTAAAATAGTTCGAAGGTACAAATACCTCGGTCACATAGTGACAGCGTACAGAAAAGATGATTGTTATGTAGAACGACAGATAAGAGCTCTGTCTGTCTGTGGCAATTTGATTGCCAGGAGGTTTGTTAAAGCCTCAAAGGAGGTTAAGACTATGCTCTTCTAAACGTACTGTCATTCTTTATACACTTGCTAGTTTCGGACTAAATATGCGGGGCGATCTTTAAATGGTATTCATGTGCAATATTATAACATCTTTAGAATGCTTATGGGTGGTATAAAATGCTATTGCAGTGCTCCAAACATGTTTGCCGAAGCAATATGTTTAATGCCATTGAAATATTCAGAATTCAGAAATGAGGGGTGTAGAAACAAGATAATTAGTGAGTTCGAGGTTAGACTGCTGGCCACAGACCTTTATCAAAAATAACTTAAGATAGCAGCTGCTTGACGTGACAGCTCCATACATTTAAACTTAGATATTATTATTATTTTAAGTTTTTAGTAATTTTGTACTGTATTGTTTTTTATGTTGGTATTTAATATGGGTATATTTAAATGTGAAATATATATATTTCTTATAGTTTATTTTTTATCATATGAAATACGTTCCCACTTTACGGTAATCACCTTTTTTTTGGCTCTGATGGTCTGCGGAGCCAGCTGCACTGATCTCAATCGTCGCTTCAGAACGAACCAGACATGCTTTATGGGATTTAGGTTGGGACTTCGAGCTGGCCATGCCAAACGATGAATTGCAACCTCTAGCATTTACGCCTGCCTACACATCACGAGGCCGGTGGGCCCGACCGTCAATGCAGGTTGTTGAGAAATAAGAACTTACGTTAAGGATCCGTGTCCAGACATTGTACCATTTTTGATGAAGAGAAACCACGTACAATTCAACGAATTTATTAATTACAAAAAATAACACAACCCCCACCACAAGGTATGATTCCTTCAAAACATGACTCTACAAAGCATTTTCCCCGTCTTCGTGGTACTCGCTGATGTCGGTTTTCACCGTACAGAGATATCCTGGCTTCATCGGAGAACCCTATCCCAGTCTTCTTGAGTTTAGGGCACACAATTTCGAAAACGATCATTCCGTGGTTCGGGCTTTCTTCCAGAACCAGGTCTTCTCTTGATAGAACCGATCTCTTGATAGCGCTGCCAGGTCCTTTCAAATGTCTAACGACTCACATTTAGCCTCTGAACTACGAAGCATTGGCTGCGACCATCCTCAAAGAGCGCAACAATTTTTTACCATTTCATATAATGCACTGCACGATAGATATAAGTACGAGAGTGGTACTTACTACATCACACATCATGGCTTTTTTAAATTTTTTTGTGATTTTATAAGGTATTCGTTGTAATTTAAAATAATATGAATGTGCATGAGCATAACACCATGTCGAGATGATTTAAAACTATCTTTTTGCTACAAATATGGTATTCAAATGACGCTAATTTCTTTTATCCTTGAGTACCTGTTACATCACGCTTGGGTAGCAAAGCATCTTCGCAGTGTACAAATGGATTCAGCTGTCAATTTGTATTTATGTTATCCTTTCATTGCGTTTTCTCGTCTTTAGTTTTTTTTTTTTTTATTTAAGAAACCTCTTCTAAAGATAGTATAACTTTAGTAATATAATATAAAGTAAGTATATATAAAACGAACTTATAATCTAATGAAGGCAATATTTTATCAAAATAAATATTTAAATCAAATTATAATAGTTACTTTAAATTATGTGAATATAAGTATGACGTATAGTAACGTATTGTTAATTGTACATGTCGTGTACAGTTTATTATCAGAGTTTTTATGTAATATATTACGTGTGCAGTAAAAGAGTACAATTAAGTATTTTCCGTCTTAGCTGAAAAAAAAACGCTATAGCTAGTGACAAACTCTTAACACCGACACGACAACATCTTATAAAGGTACTTCGACTAATGAAGGAAAAAATTCAACCGATGCTTTATTTTAAAAGTTATATTAGTTATATTTTTCTTGTCTTAACGTTCCTCTAAGACAAATCCTTTATGTGCTTCTTTGTAGCTCATATATGCACGCGAGTAAACCAATTTCCATCCGCAACGAAAAAAGAAATGCATTTCTAAGTGTTGTTTTACCATGCGCTCGGAAGCAAACGACAATATCGTGAGAAAAGCTCGTCAACACTTATCGGGGCGCATGGAAGATTCCAAATGAAAGGAGGCCTGTATCCAGCTGTGAAGCATAGTTCTCTTACAGTTACGTAATGTAATATGATTTTTAAAGGTTTGAGATACGACGGCAGCGTGCTTTAGTTGTCAGAATTTCAGGATTAGTATTCGGATATAGTTGCCGTTGTACAATGCGGCAAGTAGGAGCCACGAAAATTTAGATTTAGATTTAGAAAATTTATATAGGAAGTGCAAATGCTTGAAGCGTTAAAATATTATGTTGCAGTTGATATTTTTCAAAGAAATCTGCTAGGTGCCGCTGTGTGGTAGAGCCACGCCACAATTCGCCCGGCCACATACAGTCTGAATTCCATTTCGAAAAACCGTTTCGGAATATGGATTTGGGATTTCGAACGTAGCAAGTCCATATAAAATCAAGGACCTATCACACACGTACAGTAGTCTTCTATTCGAAATTTCTTCCAATTAAAATTCCGCATGATGGCCTGGGCGTTCGGAATCCCGCACGGAATAAAGTCATTCCAACGTAAATTCCGTACGGAACGCGGCCAGTGTTCGTCGCACGACCGAAGCTAGTAACTGTGTTTATGTATGTTTTTATATGTAATCTTATATGTGTATTATGTGTGTGTCTCTTTTCGTAACCTTTCATCTTATTTTGTTTAATAATTCGTCGAATGAGTTTTTTGACAACCATATTTTAAAAAATGAAGCTCTTTTTACAGAATATCTTGCAATCTTAGAGAGTTAAGAGGATTCACCCAGTAACAACGATATAGCAACAATGCAATCGAAATCAGAAAATCATCGTCCATATATGCTGGCGGAATGTCTCGACTTAATGGCTGGCGTCTCTCAAATGTACCTTATACCCCAAGGCCGGCCACATACAGCCGAAACTCCGTTTCGGAATATTGATTCGGAATTCCGTATATATATCACACACATACGTTTTTTGAGGCCAGACATTCTGCCATATGGATCATATCGAATATGGAGTACGATTTTCTGATTGTGATGTCATTTTTGCTGTATCATAGTTACTAGGTGCATCTCCCTAACACCCTCAGATTGTAAGATAGCCAATAGTATGTAAAAAGAGCCAAATTATGAGAGAATTTCTTTAAATATTGATGTCCGTGTTTATGTATTATGTATATTTTCGATGAATTATTAAACAAAATAAGATAAAAGGTTACGAAACGAGATACATAAATACTCACGCCTGTCACCCAGAGGGGTAGGCAGAGACTATGGACTTCCATTTGGCACGATCCTGACACACCTCTCTCGCTTCCTCCATATCCATATACCTACGCATACACGCTCCTCGGTTAAAGGTACTCTTGATTTGGCCCATTTTTAATATATCGCCAATTTGGTCGATACACTTTCGCCTAGGGCGTCCCTTTCCGACTCTGCCGTTCACCTCTGCAACATAAATTTGCTTTGTCGCTCTTTCCTCATTTATTATTTCTACATGACCAAACCACCGAAGCATTTCTTTCTTAATCCTGGTAACAACATCATTTTGTATGTATGTATATCCCACTCTGTCATTTAGATTCATCCCTAAAATACTTCTTAAGACCGCATTTCTACCGCATTTATTCTACTCTCGTGCTTCTTCTGCCACGCCAACTTTCACTACCATATATTAAACTAGGCACTAACACAGCACTGTGAATTGCCAAACATGCCTTTTTGGACACATTCTGACTCCTCACAATAGGGTGTAGAGCCCCATTCACTCTATTTCCTTCTTTAACTCGTCGTTCTATATCCTTATCATGTCTACCATCCCTGCTAAACGATATACACATATACCATTCCATATAAAAACATACATTAACATACCTACTCACTACGGTCGTACGAAGCACACTGGGCGCATTCTGTAGATAATTTACGAATGTGTGATGTCACTCATACAAAATCTGTGGAAGGACTTGCATTCGGACCGACTTTTTTTCGTGCGGGATTCTGAACGTGCCTGTACGGAATGCGGAATTTCGAATCGAAGAAAATTTCGAAAGGAAAACTACTGTACGTGTGTGATAGGTCCTAAGTTTTATACGGATTGTCTGTGTCCGAAATCCCGAATCGATAATCCAATACGGTTTTTTGAAACGGAATTCTGACTGTATGTGGCCGGCCTTAAACTAAGGCTACAAAACGATTTGAACCATGTACATACCAACCATACAAATAACAAAGAAGTTTATATTTCTATGAGTTGAACACGGTTTGTAACGAGCCGCAATCTGTTAACATGGTACTTTAGGGTCTCAAATTAGAGATAACTGTCAGCATGAAATCTTTTTAATAACACAGACCAATTGGTACCCCCTATATTTTTCAAGTGTTCATTATCCTAAATTGGTAACTTTTCCATTTCTTAATACTTGGCTTACAAGAATCGGTCGCCTCGTTATTACTGAGTAAACGGTGTACTGGCAACCTTTTCTTCAAAATCTGGCCTCCTATCATTGGAACCCGCTTTCAGTCAGGTTCTCTTTGTTAAAAGGGCCGGACTCAGTGACGGGTTAGTGGAACGATTAAAATTCGGTTAAATGCAAATCGTTCCACTTACCTGTCAAATAAAATTGACCGGTTATACAGCAGCTAATAATTATGTTAGTTGTTATAATATTATTATGGTCCAATTTAGAACACAAACATTTATAAAGTTAGTTGACTTATTTTTGACAGAAACATAGTTAAGAAACTGTGTATGTCCCCAATACAATATTAATAAAAACAAAATAAAACAGGTATAAAAATTCATAAAATATGTTCAGTTTTTTATAAAATAAAAACAAGAAAATGGTGTCTATTTATAAGATTTTTTTCCATAAGAATGTTAAATTTGTAATTCTGTGGACTGAAATCTAAACGTAAGATGAATCTAAACAGCTTATAACAGGAACCTTTTTAGAAATGATCTTACGAAATAGCCATCTTCACTTTTCCGTTTATTGTCCGAAACAGTGTTATTTTACCAAAATGTAATATCATTCCCAACATCGCAGTTAAGTAACTGCGTTATATGTTTTTGGACGTGAGGCTGCACCTTTTGAATCCCAATTACAGAGAAATAATTGTTATTTCGGCTATCGAAATTCGGTGGATTTATCAAAAAGTATCAGTACTCAGTATATATATGTGTATATATATAATTGTGCAAATATATATTGTGGTGATACATAAACGTGTTATGTTCTGCTCTTTAATCTTATTAGATAGGCGAGACCGACACGTGCCTATATATTTCGCAGATATTTCTACATAAGCCGAAGCAATTGCTAATGCGAGTAACTTTGTCAGCCTAAGCGGGAATGATGTCATTTAATACGGTCAGGAAATTTACGCTGTAATGAAAAAATATTTTTTAATAAAGCCCGTACCTATTATGAGAAACTTATTTTAATCATAAATCGATAAATGAATCAAAGAGCGGTAGATTATAGTAATTTTGGACGTACAGGTAAATTTATCTGCCTTGTGTGTGGAGGCAGTATTTTCGCTTGCAAAATAGTAAAAAGCCCACATATTTTTATTTATTTATTTATTCTTTTTTACATCTACCTTATAATAAGGGATATAAAGGGCGGACTTAATGCTTTGTGGCATTCTCTACCAGTCAACCTTGGATGATTTGAGAAGCTGTGGTAGGTGCAATACCACTCCATAAATTAATAAATAAGTGAAAACATTATATCTCATAACAGAAAGCAAATAAATAAAATATTTTTAAACTATACAAACTTAATATTATCTACCTCGTAATAAAGAAAAAAATTAATAGTAAATATATAAACGGATACTTATATACACAAAATCTCTAAATAAATATAAAATAATATAACACAAAAATAAAATAACATGATGCATATTAAAATACATATTATACAAAATATCAATTACAAAGCGAAAGAGGAAGAAAAACAAAAATCGGATAAATCAAACTAGTCTTTTAAAATAATATTTGTTATTGGTTTTTTTTATATGAACAGGCAAGGCATTCCAGAGCAGTATGGACTGCACAGTAAAAGAGGAATTAAAAAAAACACTATTTTGTAGTGGAATACGAATTTTAAGACTATTTTGGGAACGGGGAACTCCTATCATGAGTAGAATATAGGTACTGAAAGTTATCATTAAGATAAGAAGGAGAATTTGGGTCATTTAAAATTGAATATAGTACTTGTAAAATTCGGTAGCTACGCCTTTGACGAATAGAAAGCCATTTAAGCTTAGAACGGTCCTGAGAAACATGGTCATACTTACGTAAGCCGAAAATGAACCTAATGCAATTGTTGAGAAGGCGCTCCAAATTATCGAAAAGATATTGAAATAAATCTGGGTAACACACATCCGCATAATCAATAATGGCTAATATCAAAGTCTTGACAAGTAGAAGTTTAGTTTTAAAAGGTAGAAAGTTTTTGAGACGGCAAAGAGAACGTAAGATGGCAGTAACTTTACGGCTTATTTCAGCAACTCGAACTCCCCAGCTTAAGATATGGTCCATATGTAAGCCAAGATTTTTTACAGATTTACAAAATGGCAGTAATGTTCCATTGTAAAATACGGGAGAAAGATAATCGTTATTAATCTTGGGTAATATTCTGCTACTACCTATAACCATTACCTTACATTTGGAAGGGTTAAGCGAAACACCATGCCTGTACGAACAATCTCTTATGGCATCAAGGTTGTGGTTGATTTTGTTAATATTATGGTTAAGGTCATTAACACTAGATTGCACATAGAGCTGAAGATCATTTACATACAGATGGTACGAACAGTTGAGAACTGAAATGATAGAATTTATAAGTAGAGAAAACATTATAGGAGAAAGTATACTGCCTTGCGACAGGCCTGTTTCAATGTCAGCCCATGTTGAGGACTGTTGTCCTAATCGAACTGATTGCTGGCGACCGCGAAGATAGGATGAAAACCATTCCAAAGCTGGGATTGAGAATCTAAGATTAGCTAGAAAGGCTATAAGGATATCGTGGTCGACTGTGTTAAAAGCATTTGAAAAATCAACAAGCACTACCACTGTACTGCTTCTGCTTATCCATTGCCATTCGAATGTCATCTGTGACTTTTATCAAGGCAGCAGTAGTACCGTGACCTGCGCGAAAGCCTGACTGATATTTATTCAGCAGGTTATGTTTGGTTATGAACATAGAGATTTGCTTGTGAACACAGGCTTCCAGAACTTTAGATAGGTATGGCAAAATTGAAATTGGTCTAAAATGGGTAGGTAATAAGGGATTAGGTTTTTTGGGAAGTGGTCGCACTAATGCTTTTTTCCACTGAGTAGGATATTGGCCTAAGTCAAGGGAAAAGTTTACGATGTGTGTGATTGCAGGTAAAAGGCACTCAAGGATCATGGATATTATAACCTTACTAACCTCTTCGCAACCCACAACCTTGGATTTAATAACTAATACTGATTTCGGGATCTCATCCTCAGTCACGGGTAAAAAGTGAAAAAAAGGAATAAGAGGAGAAGGCATGGATTGAATGGAAGCTATTGTTGTAGAACAAACTGTGGGATCCAAAGGAGAAATAGAGATAAAATGATGATTTATTTCATCCAAAGTGATTGATGGACCATGATCAGATGTAACGGCCTTACCTGGGTATTAGTAAGGCCGTATTTGTTTTAAGAAATTTCCACACATCGGCGGTCGAAGAATTTGTATATTTAATATTTGTATTATTTTTTTGTAAGAATTTGTATATTTAGAATTTGTAATATTGCTATGGATATAAGGGCGTTTAGCATTTCGTACTATCTGATTGCATCTGTTTCTTAGCATTTTGTAGTAATCCCAGCTCTCCTGAATACGATGCTTCTTAAATTTAGCAAATGCTCAATCTCGCCTGGTCATTGCCACCTTTACTTTATTAAATGGATAAAACACTACTTTGTTCCAAAACTGACGAATTGTATCAACTAATATTTAAGAGACGGTATATTCCCAGACGAACTAAAAATCGCAAAAGTTACACCAATCTATAAGTCAGGTGCAAAGAAGGATCCCAACAATTATCGCCCTATCCTATCTAGCAGTGATTTCGAAAATATTAGAAAAGAATGATTTACAATCGTTTAGATCAATATTTAACGCAAACAAACCTTTATATTTTTATTCAGCCTTCAATATGGTTTTCTACAAAAATCAAACACATTATCCGCTACCATTGACTTAATTAGCAAAATAAATACCAACATTGATATTGCACTGGGACAAAAAATATTGCACTGGGAATATTTATCGACTTAAAAAAACGTTCGACACAGTTAGTCACACACTCCTATAAAATAAACTCTAACAGATTGGAATCACTAGCAATGCATACAAAATTTTCAAATCATATCTTAATAATCGTCCTCAGATTATCAAAAACGGCAATCATCCGAGTTCTTCTCAAACCATAACTTGTGGTGTACCCTCGGGATCAATACTCGGGCCCCTATTATTCTTGATTTACGTTAACAATATCAGCCAAATATCACCGCATGGAGAAATTAGTCTATATGGTGATGATACATGTATATTTTACTTTGGGTATTCACTTATACAACTAGCACAGGAAGATCTTAATACATTGCATAACTGGTTTCAGTACAACTTGCTTACCATAAATATAGACAACACCAGTTATATTATATTTAAAGCCAAGAATAAAAAAATACACAACTACATTAATTACTAACAACACATCTACACACATTAACAATTAATCATCATCATCATCATCATCATTATAGTCTTTCATAAGTCCACCGCTGAACATAGGCCTCCCCAAAGGAATGCCATAAAACACGGTCCTGAGCCATCTGCATCCATCGACTTCCTACATATCTTACCAGATCGTCACTCCATCTAGTGGGGGGTCACCCTACACTTCGCCTACCAGTACGAGGCTGCCACTCGAGAACCTTTCTTCCCTATCGGTTGTCGTTTCTTCGAGCTATATGGCCGGTCCAGTGCCACTTCAGCTTACTAATCCGTTGGGCTATGTCGGTTACTCTGGTTCTACTGCGGATATCCTCATTTCTAAGTTTATCACGCAGAGAAACTCCGAGCATAGTCCTGTCCATAGCTCGCTGAGCGACCTCATGCGGCCAGCAGTGAAGGATCACGACTCAGATCCGTAAGTCATCACTGGCAACTCGCACTGGTTGTACAATTTCGTTTTAAGTTTTTGAGGTATGTCTAACGAAAAGATGTGTCGTAGTTTCCCGAAGGCTGCGCAGCCGAGATGAATCCGTCGATTGACCTCTCGGTCGAAATTGGACTTCCTAGTCTATTTGTCCCATAAATGGACATCGATTATCTGAAATCTAACGCAAAAATTAGTAGAATCTAGCCAAGCAAAGATGAGGCGGGTCGCTAGTAAGAAATATTACTTCATCACCCACCATCTTCATTTACGCCATTTTTAATAACATATATGTGCCAGAGGCATACATACAAGTAATAATTAAAGGTGGTGTAAAATGGATTCTGATAAACCTAAAAGTGACGCATATCGCAAATGCTCGATCTCGCCTGGTCATTGCCACCTTTACGGCCCTAGTCATCCAAGGGGCTGGTGGACTTTACTCTTACTTGATGTTTAGGAGCATAATTGTTGTACAGACTAAGAACTATATAATTAAGTACGAAGACATTATCGTCAATAGAATTTGATTTAAAAACAGGGGTTAAGTCCATACGATATGCGTCACTTTTAGGTTTATCAGAATCCATTTTACACCACCTTTAATTATTACTTGTATGTATGCCTCTGGCACAAATATGTTATTAAAAATGGCGTAAATGAAGATGGTGGATGATGAAGTAATATTTTTTACTAGCGACCCGCCTCATCTTTGCTTGGCTAGATTCTACTAATTTTTGCGTTATTTAGATTTCAGATAATCGATGTCCATTTATGTTATAAATTTATAGTTAAAGAAACTTTATTTCTCAAAAGAAATACATTATTTCACTTCATGAGAAACTTAAAAGAAAAATGTTTTACAAGGTTTTTAGGTCGATGAACACAAACATAACTGATAAAATTATATACATAACAACTACATCAAAGTACACTATACAATGCGATACCTATTGTCGTTGCAAAGAAACTCGAAACAAATAATCACAAATAATGTGGGTGGAAAATAATAACAATGCCTCACTATACGCGATATCAGGGCCGGGCTCTGGGGCAACTGTTCAGTGTCTCCGTGATCGCGTGGGTGAAAACTGGTAGCGATCACCGAATGCCTCTAGCACACTGAACCTAAACATAAAGTTGGAGAGGTATCGTCTAATGAAGTCAACGCTCCGTCCCCCTCGTGCTCTGTTCCATGGTCCCAAAACCTTTCAGCTCGAGCTACGAAACCGTTTCCAGTGCCTAGAAAACTGCAATGAAGTGGACGATATGAATGACAAGCTCGTGGAAACTGTCCATACGGTCGGAGCTAAGATCTGCAAGACCCGCCGCAGACGAACACAAAAACTCTCCGATCACGCTCTTAATCTCATGGCTGTTAGACGGGAGATGAAGCTACATTTTTCAACAGATTGGACAGCATACAGGCAACTGAACAGACAGATCTCCAAATGCATGCGGCGGGACTTACAAAAAGTCAATACAGCACGTATTGAAGTAGCGATCGAGTGGAACCAAGGCTCCAAAGTCTTTACCAGAGATCAGTCTGCCAGAAAGAGCCAACTGTTAAAGGTGAAATTCGAATGTGGCAGGATCGTTTCTGGGACACCTGAGATTTTGAGAGGTTTTATGGGCAGCTGTACACGTCATTGTTGGAGCCACACGCAAGTGTGAGTAACGATCCAAGAGCGAGTCTTATCCGACACTATTCCCAAGATATCCCGTACGTCAGTCTGAGCGAGATTAGAATGGCTCTCCAGCACCTTAAAAACGGCAGGGCCTCAGGTGAGGATGGAATTACAGAGGAGCTTTTGAAAACGAGTGGAAAACCGGTATTTGAAGTGCTTCAGATGCTCTTTAATTCCGTCCTCCATGGTGGCACTACTCCGGAGGCATGGAGCAGAAGTGAGGTGGTCTTATTCGTCAAGAGCGACAACGCTCTCTTGAAGAACTACAGACCGATTTCCCTTCTGAGCCGCGTCTACGTGCTGTTTTCGAGAGTCATTACGAATCGTCTTGCACGCAGACTCGACGACTTCCAGCCTCCCGAACAAGCCGATTTCCGAAAAAGTTTTAGTACCACAGACCACATACACACCCTGCGGCTAATTGCACAGAAGTCCGAGGAGTACAATTTTCCACTATATCTGGCATATGTGGACTATGAGAAAGCCTTTGATTCCGTCGAAATTTGGGCGGTGCTGCAGTCCCTTCAGCGGTGCCAAGTTGACTGTCAGTATATCGAAGTGCTGATGTACTTGTACAGTAGGGCTACGATGGCTATCCGAGTACAGAACCAGAGTACGAAACCTATCCAATTGCAGAGAGGTGTAAGACAGGTTGACGTTATATCCCCGAAACTCTTCACCGCTGCATAGGAAGACGTTTTAAAGCTACTGGACTGGAAAGGATGCGGTATTAAGATTAATAGCGAGTATATCAATTACCTTCGATTTGCCTACGATATAGTCCTTATGGCAGAATCGCTGGAGGACCTAAGCACTATGCTCAATGACCTCAATAGTGTCTCCCAACGGATAGGTCATAAGATGAACATGGACAAAACAAAATTCATGTTTAACGTCCATGTCACACCTATTCCGGTAGTTGTTGGGAGCACTAAGCTCGAAGTTGTTGACGAGTATGTTTACCTGGGACAAATAGACTAGGAAGTCCAACTTCGACCGAGAGGTCAATCGAGGGATTCATCTCGGCTGCGCCCCGTTCGGGAAACTACGACATATCTTTTCGTTAGACATACCTCAAAACCTTAAAACGAAATTGTACAACCAGTGCGAGTTGCCAGTGATGACTTACGGATCTGAGTCGTGATCCTTCACTGCTGGCCGCATGAGGTCGCTCAGCGAGCTATGGACAGGGCTGTGCTCGGAGTTTCTCTGCGTGATAAACTTAGAAATGAGGATATCCGCAGTAGAACCAGAGTAACCGACATAGCCCAACGGATTAGTAAGCTGAAGTGGCACTGGACCGTCCATATAGCTCGAAGAACCGATAACCGATAGGGAAGAAAGGTTCTCGAGTGGCAGCCTCGTACTGGTAGGCGAAGTGTAGGGTGACCCCCCACTAGATGGAATGACGACCTGGTAAGATATGTAGAAAGTCGATGGATGCAGATGGCTCAGGACCGTGTTTTATGGCATTCCTTTGGGGAGGCCTATGTTCAGCAGTGGACTTATGAAAGACTGTAATGATGATGATGATGATGATGAATTGTTAATGTGTGTAGTTGTGTTGTTAATAATTAATGTAGTTGTGTATTTTTTTATTCTTGGCTTTAAATATAATATAACTGGTGTTGTCTATATTTATGTTAAGCAAGTTGTACTGAAACCAGTTATGCAATGTATTTAGATCTTCCTGTGCTAGTTGTATAAGTGAATACCCAAAGTAAAATATACATGTATCATCACCATATAGACTAATTTCTCCATGTGGTGATATTTGGCTGATATTGTTAACGTAAATCAAGAATAATAGGTGCCCGAGTATTGATCCCGAGGGTACACCACAAGTTATGGTTTGAGAAGAACTCGGATGATTGCCGTTTTTGATAATCTGAGGACGATTATTAAGATATGATTTGAAAATTTTGTATGCATTGCTAGTGATTCCAATCTGTTAGAGTTTATTTTATAGGAGTGTGTGACTAACTGTGTCGAACGTTTTTTTAAGTCGATAAATATTCCCAGTGCAATATTTTTTGTATCAATGTTGGTATTTATTTTGCTAATTAAGTCAATGGTAGCGGATAATGTGTTTGATTTTTGTAGAAAACCATATTGAAGGCTGAATAAAAATATAAAGGTTTATTTGCGTTAAATATTGATCTAAACGATTGTAAATCATTTTTTTCTAATATTTTCGAAATCACTGCTAGATAGGATAGGGCGATAATTGTTGGGATCCTTCTTTGCACCTGACTTATAGATTGGTGTAACTTTTGTGATTTTTAGTTCGTCTGGGAATATACCGTCTCTTAAATATTAGTTGATTCGTCAGTTTTGGAACAAAGTAGTGTTTTATCCATTTAATCACTTTTGTATTTATTCCATCTATTCCTGAACTACAGCTATTGTGAAGAATGTCTATTATTTTGGACACTTCTTCTGTATAAGTTGGTGTTAAGACTGCAACTGCAAGATCATTCTCATTAATGTTTGATACTCATATTTCTAAATTTGTAAGAGTATATGTCGGGTTATTATGAAATTTTGATGGACTCTGATTTACGAAACGAGGGTCTCGTTGTGTGATTGTGTCAAAGAAGTTATTGAAATGCTCGCAAATTTCATAACTATTCGTAGTTCTATTCATAAGATTTGGAGGAGCACATATCGATTTATTGACGTTTTTAAATAGCGAATTAATAAGATTTCGCATTTTTTTTGGATTGATCTTACATTTATTGAAGTTATCATAACAGTATTTATGTTTTGTTTTGCAATCAATTCGGTAATGGTCTTTCTTAAACTAATATTCTTGGTTTATTTTTTTTAATTTATTCCATAGTTTATTTCTTTGGATAATGCTTTGAATGGTAATCTTGTTTATCGAGTCCTGTTTGAATATTATTGTTTTCTGCTTTGTGCTTTTCTCTAATATACGTTTTATAAGTGTTTATATTTTACTGTAGTTCTAGTTATTTGTTTTTCTAGTTTCTTCTCCGGCGAACTTGTAAAGGGCGTTATAATCAATAGCTGTATACGTAATTTTTTGAAGTATTTCTTTTTTATGATTTACCATCCCAACAAATATTTGCTTATGATCAGATATTGAAGAATCAGTGATAGCTACATGTATTATTTTGTCTTTAATATTTGTAATTATATGGTCTAGAATGGTATTTGTTGTAGTTTTGGGACGTGTTGCATATTCTTTATTTATTTTGTCTATAATGCTGTATCAGGATTACTGCAATATTTATGTGCAACGTATAGTGGATTTGTCTCTATTTAATAAGTTTTTTTTTTAAAATGGCAGAATATGACCGCTCATTTACTGTGTTGAAATTGTATTTCAAAGTCTTCCATAAATTGTTTCATTTTGGTATCACCTGGCTTATAAACCTATCCAATATCTAAGTTTAGATCGCTGCAGTGTATCCACAAGTAATTATTGCCGTTCATGTAAATTTCTTGCTTCAGGCTGTGTTTAAGATCATTATGGATATATATGGACACGCCTCCTCCACTTTCATCTGTTCGTAGGTTAATGTGTATAATTGTGAATTTTAGATTAGTAGCTTCCTGTTTCGTTTTTATCCATGTTTCTGTTAAGAGTAGAAAATGTATTTAAATTTTTTTTAAGAGTAGATAATATATTTTAGTTTTTTTTAGATTCCATTACACATTTTAGTTTATCGAATTTACCGGGTGTTAGAATGCTCCTTATATTCAAGTAGAAAAAATAAACAGAATCAGGAGAGGGCTGGAGATCATCGTATGTATCCCGCAGTTAATAAAATATGTTACAATTATATAGTTTTGTTTTTTGTTATGAATTCTTCGCTATTTAAAATAATCTAGTGTTTCGTATAAATAATTACCTAGATTCCTTCTGGTATTGTTCTATATCTTTTTGTATAGCTCCATCACAATCAGTTCAGCCTTTCCGAAGATTAGCCCGGACAGGCATACAATTTTTTTAAATGGTTATTTAGGTCTTGATACTATGCAAATAACCCCCCGAGCATAATGACACTTCAATTTTATTTTTATAATGTGTAGATTACAATCTCGTGGTTACGTGGCGCATTACCTTAGCATTGAGTTGATGCACTGAAGACCGCAGTTCGGAAACCGCACAAAGCAAGTATTTTTCCTGTCTATAAATAATTCCTTTGGATCTGCATATTTCTATTTGTATAATTTATTAAGCCTCCTCCACGATACAGCAGAGAATCATAGCTTTAAAATAAAAATAATATATAGTAAATATACTTTCCTATAAACCCCAATTAAATAGCAAAGTAAATCAGTGACGCTAAGGTTCCTATATCACCGTCATTATTTATCTGCCTCGTTATTCTAAAGGCCAAAATCAGATATTGGGGTTTTCTATTGGGAATTTCTCAGTAGAAGCCCGGAGTCACCAGCAAATTCATCGAACTTGCGCATGATCATCGTAACAGATTGTCGTCTCATCCGAACCTAAAAGTGAGGGAATAGAGAGTATACCTGTGTTTCCGCATACACTTGGGCACTATAATCCTGTCCTATGCAGATGGATAGTTTCCGTTGAGACTGGCCACAATTGCCGAAATCCGGTCCAGAGGACATTATTGTTATTACCCTCATTGTCTAATTGGGAATTTGATTCATTCCGATCGGTTTGAAGTCTTATTAGTTCTTTAGATTTAAAGCACATAAAAAGTCCTCAAATTTTCGAATAAAATATAGCCTAGACTCCCCATGTTATCCTTCCTTACCTGCTCGTCAAGTTTCATTACAATTGATTTAGGTATTCCGAACATTAGCTCGGCCAGACAGACAGACGAAAATTTGAAAAATAAATCCCCCTCTCAGATTAATAAATGGCAATTATTTCCAAATTACAGACAAACACCTCAATTCTATTTACATGTATAGCGTATAGATATAAATCTATTGTATGACCATAATTTATGGTACTACTAAAAGTACGAGCAAGCAGAACAAACTCGGTGAAATTTACGTAAATTTCGAAGTTGATCTTTTATTTATTTGTTATTAAAATGAATTCGCCGTATATTATGATAAAGTTACCAATAATGGTGATATACATTTTGCTAATAATGTAATGTGAATTGTTCACTTATATGATTTGTAGATTACGTTTATGTGGATTCTGGATGAGCACCATCACACAACGGTGAAATATAATATATATGTATTTAGACTGGTACCCTGTACTTTACTACCTACAATACTAATTTTAAGAATAACAATGGCCCAAAATGTTTACAACTTTAAAACGGATGGGTTAAAAGCACAACCATTTTAATGTAAAGAAAACTAAACTTTGTTTCATTAAATAAAGTTATAATCAAGTTTTGAAAACATGGCTAATTAAGAGAAAAGACAGTTAGCCTTTCTTGGCGAGTAGATTTATGTTTAAGCTTGATTTATGAATCTCGTGGCGTGTCGTGAAACATCTTTGTAACTTATGAGTGTTACCATTGGAGGAATAATAATACATGTAATAAATTTAACAGGATAAAAAGTTACCTAAAAGTTTCTAATAAATTATATAGTTTGTAAGAAGTTTTCAGGTTTATAATAAATTAATTAAAAAGGATGCAAATTATATCCAAATCAGTTAAGCTCTTTTTGGAAAATATTTTTTATAAGCGTATAAGTGACAAATTATCATCCGGTAGGTATCGTAAGCGGTGACATAGAGAAGTGAAACAGGAGATAGGCAGCAGTGTCTTTCTGATAACTGCTTAAAATAACAAAAACTACAAAATTACTAATATAAATAGTAATGAGTCCCCTATAGGCAATCTATGCGCGGTAAATTTCTGTAATGAATGAATGTATAAATGACAAACGCACACTCTTGTAGGTGATTGAATAATTGGTTCTCTTTTCTAAAGTTACGAAAAATGACACTTTTTCCATCTTTTTTATGTTAATTTGGTATGAGTGAACGATATGAATGACTAGCTTGTGGAAACTGTCCATGCGGTCGGATCTGAGTTCTGCAAGACCCGTTGCAGAAGAACATAAAAATTCTCCGATCACAGTTTTAATCTCATGCCTGTTAGACGGTAAATGAGGCTGATGTCTTCAGCAGATTTAACAGTATACAGGCAATTGAATAGAAAAATCTCTAAATGCATGCGGCAAGACTAAAGCAACTTTAATATAGCTCGTATTGAAAAAGCGATCGAGCAGGAATAGGGCTCCAAAGACTTTGCCATAGCTCTGTCTGCCAGAAAGAGCCAAGTGTCGAAACTGAAGACCGGATGAGGCAGCATCGTTTCCGGGACACCTGAGATTTTGAGTTAGATTGAGAGGTTCTATGGGCAGGTGTACACGTCATATTTGGAGCCCCACGTAAGTGTGAGTAACAATCCAAGAACAAGTCTTCTCCGACACTATTCCGATGATATGTCGGACTTAAGTCTGAGTGAGATTAGAATGGTTCTCCAGCACCTTACAAAGGGCAAGTCCCCGGGTTAGACTGGAATTACAGCGGAACTTCTGAAAGCGGGTGAAAACGATTACAATGTGGATGTCTTCAAGGCAAGTATGAATAGGCTTTTAATAAGCCAGTGCGCTTCACCATTTTTGGCTACATAACCACTTACCATCAGGTGGAATTAATTATGTTATTATTTCTCGACGCCTCGGCAGTCTTGAAGGATTGGACCTGTCCATCCATTGGCTACGCGTAGACAGCGACGACGATCCGCGCGTCTACGGGTGCCTCTATAGGTCCCATAGCGGAAATGCCGAAACAGACCGACTCATCGACCACGTCAAAATGGCTACAGATTCCTTGCTACAACAGGTTCCATCCGCAGAGATCGTGATCCTTGGCGATTTTAACGCCCACCATGCCGAATGGCTCGGTTCACGTTTAACCGATCATGTGGGGAGATCTGTTTATGATTTTGCCTTGGCATATGGTCTGACACAACTGATTACTTCGCCTACGCGGATTCCAGATGTGGAGGATCATACACATTCCCTGTTGGACCTTCTGCTGACCTCTCATCCGGACAGATATCAGGTTTACGTCGATGCCGCTCTCGGCTCTTCGAATCATTGTCTGATCCGGAGTATGGTGCCACTCACGCTCCCTTTGCGGTTGCGTTCTGCAGAATGCCGCCGTGTTTGGCATTACAAGTCGGCGGATTGGGACGGAATGCGGTCTTTCGCTTTCGGAGGAAAACACCGCCGACCATCCCGCGGTGTGAGTGCTCCATGCCGGATGTGCTGTTCTCACAGCGCTCGGTTCGCAAAGCACTTCTCTCCCTGGACATCCAGAAGTCGAGTGGGCCTGACGGAATCCCCCCAATTGTGCTGAGGACGTGTGCTCCGGAGTTGGTACCGGTCCTAACTCGTCTTTTCCGGTACTCCTACTCCCAAGGCCTAGTCCCGAATTCATGGAAGACAGCTGTCCACCCGATCCCTAAAAAAGGCGACCGCTCAGACCCGTTCAACTATAGGCCTATCGCGATCACCTCCTTGTTCTTCAAAATAATGGAATCCATTATTAACTGCCAGCTCATCCGGTACCTTGAGGATCACCAGCTGATTAGTGACCGCCAATACGGTTTTCGTCGTGGTCGATCAGCTGGTGATCTTCTGGTCTACCTGACCCATAGATGAGCGGAGGCAGTAGAGTCCAGGGGGGAGGCGTTGGCCGTTAGTCTGGACATTGCGAAGGCTTTCGATCGGGTTTGGCACAAAGCGCTTCTTTCGAAGCTCCCTTCCTATGGGCTTCCCGAGAAATTATGCAATTGGATCACCAGCTTCCTTGCAGATCGGAGCATCAAGGTCGTTGTAGACGGTGCATGCTTTGACTACAAGCCTATTAACGCTGGTGTTCCACAAGGCTGTGTGCTATCACCAACGCTGTTTCTTCTGCATATCAGTGATATGTTGCTAACTGGTAACATTCATTGCTATGCGGATGACAGCACTGGTGATGCTCTATACACAGGCTGTGCCAATATTTCTCGGGGAAACGGCGCCGAGTACCGGAACAAACTTGTGTCTGAAGTCGAGTCTTTGCTGAACAAAGTCTCGGATTGGGGGCGACTAAATCTAGTCCAGTTTAATCCTCAGAAGACACAAGTTTGCGCGTTTACTGCTAAAAAGTGCCCCTTCGTCGTATCTCCTCAGTTTCACGGCACTCCCCTTCTTGCCTCAACCAGTATCCGAATCCTCGGAGTCGACATATCGAGTGACGTGCAGTTTCGTGGTCACTTGGAATAGAAGGCTAAATTGGCCTCTAAAAAGCTCGGCGTTCTCAGCAGAGCGGGACAGTATTTCATGCCTGCACAACGCCTGCAACTTTACAAGGCGCAGTTTCGGCCTCACATAGAATACTGTTCCCATCTCTGGGCAGGGGCTCCCCAGTGCCAGCTCCTTCCACTTGACCGCATCCAGCGCAGAGCGGCTCGAATCGTCGACGACCGAGCCCTTTCCGATCGGCTCGATTCATTGGCACTGCGAAGAGATGTTGCATCTCTTTGCATTTTCTTTCGCATCTACCATGGGGAGTGCTCTGAGGAATTGTTCGGATTAATCCCAGCCGCCAAATTTCACGAACGCACATCGCGTCAGAACTCCCGATACCATCCACACCATCTGGATGATTGGCGGTCCACCACTGTGCGATCTTGAAGATGTTTTCTTCCTCGCACGACATCCTTGTGGAATAGATTACCATCAGCGATTTTTCCGGACCGATACGACTTAGGGATTTTCAAGAAAAGAGCGTACTCCTTTTTAAAAGGCCGGCAACGCATCTGCAATTCCCTTCCTGGTGTTGCAGTTGTTCATGGGCGGCGGTAGTCACTTACCATCAGGTGAGCCGCATGCTCGTTTGCCCCCTTTCCTATAAAAAAAAGCGCTGGCTTAGAATAATATTTTTTTTCTATTAAAAGCCGGTACTTGAAGTTCTTCAGTAGCTCTTTAATTCCATTCTCCCTGGTGGGACTACTTTGCAATAGTGGAGTTGAGAAGTGCGGTGGTCTTGTTTTTCAAGAAAGGCGAAAATGTTCTCTTGAAGAACTATAGACCGATTTCCCTTCTGAGTGCATATACGTGCTGTTTTCGAGAGTCATCACGAATCGTCTCGCACGTATATTCGATGACTTCCAGCCTTTTGAACAAGCTAGTTTCCGAAAAGGTATCAGAACGATAGACTACATAAATTCCTTCGGCAACTTGAACAACAGACTAAAGAGTACGATGGGCCACTTTGTATTACGTATGTGGACTATGGGAAAGCCTTTGATTACGTCGAAATTTGGGCGGTGCTGCAGTCCCTTCAGCGGTACCGAGTTAATTGTAGATATATCAAATTTGAAAGTAGAAGAATGCGGGTTAAGAATGGGTGAGTTAACCGTCAAATGCCTTTTGTACGCCGATGATCAAGTCATACTTGCGTCGTCGGCAGCCGAGTTGCAAATGATGGTTACATTAATGAACAGGACATTAAAAGAAAAGGGAATGAAAGTGAACGCAAGTAAGACGAAAGTTATGGTTTTTGAAAGAGAAGAAAGTAAAACGATATGTGAAATAAGAATAGAAGGGGAGTTGGTAGAGCAAGTAGATGAGTTTGTATATTTGGGATGTGTGTTTAGCAGGGATGGTAGATATGATAAGGATATAGAACGACGAGTGAATGCAGGAAATAGAGTGAATGGGGCTCTACACTCTATTGTGAAAAGTCAGAATGTGTCCAAAAAGGCACGTATGGCAATTCACAATGCTGTGTTAGTACCTACTTTAATGTATGGTAGTGAAAGTTGGGTGTGGCAGAAGAAGCATGAGAGTAGAATAAATGCTGTAGAAATGCGGTCATTAAGGAGTATGTTAGGGATGAAGCTGAATGACAGAGTGAGAAATTGTTTAATAAGAGAAGAGTGTGGTTTGCAAGATGATGTTGTGACCAGGATTAAGAAAGGAATGCTTCGGTGGTTTGGCCATGTGGAAAGAATGAATGAGGAAAGAGTGACAAAGCAAATTTATGTTGCAGAGGTGAACGGCATAGTCGGGAAGGGTCGCCCTAGGCGAAAGTTTATCGACCAAATTGGCGATATATTAAAAATGGGCCAAATCAAGAGTACCTTTAACCGACGAGCGTGTATGCGTAGGTATATGGATGTGGAGGAAGCGAGAGAGGTGTGTCAGGATCGTGCCAAATGGAAGTCCATAATCTCTGCCTACCCCTCTGGGTGACAGGCGTGAGTGTTTATGTATGTATGTATGTATATCAAAGTGCTGAAGTAGGGTTACGATGGTTATCCGAGTACAGGACCAGAGTACGAAAACCTATCCAACTGCAGAGAGGTGTAAGTCAGGGTGACGTAATATCCCCGAAACTTTTCACCGCTGCATTGGAAAACGTTTTCAAACTACTGGGCTGGAAAGAATACGGTATCAACGTCAATGCCGAGTACATTACTCATCTTCGATTTGCCGACGATATAGTCCTTATGGCAGAATCACTAGAGAACTTAAGCACTATGCCCAGTGACCTCAATAGTGTCTCCTAACGGATAGGTTTTAAGATGAACTTGGACAAAACAAAAGTCACGTGTAACGTCAACGTCACACCTATGCCGGTAGTTGTTGGGAGCACTAAGCTCGAAGTGGTTGACAAATAGTCCGACTAGGTAAGTTCAACTTCGACCGAGAGGTCAATCGATGGATTCAAATCGGTAAGGTAGCTTTCGGGAGATTACGACAGATCTTCTCGTCAGGTATACCTCAAAACATCAAAACAAGATTGTACAACTACTGCGTACTGCCAGTGATGACCTATGGATTTGAGACGTGGTCTTCACTGGTGGCCGTATGAGGAAGCTCATGGTCGCTCAACGAGAAATGGAGGTGGCTATGCTCGGAGTTTATCTACGTGATAGACATAAAAACGAGGATATCCGTAGTAGAACCAGAGTGACCGACATAGCCCAAGGGATTAGTGAGCTGAGGTGGCAATGGGCCGGTAATATAGCGAGAAGAAATGACAGCCGATGGGGAAAAAAGGTTCTCGAGTCGCAGATGTGCCACTCGAGAAAGAGGAAGAGTCTCGTGTCGGCAGAAGTGCTATGTGTAGGGCGTCCCCCCACTAGATGGAGTGACGACCTGGTAAGACATGCAGGAAGTCAATGGATGCAGGTGCCTCGGGACCGTGCTTTGTGGCATTGCTTGGGGGTGGCCACAGGTTCACAAGTCCACTGCTGAACATAGCAGTGGACTTGTGAAGGGCTATAATGATGATGACGATGATGGTATGAGGGCTTACTGTATTAGCAAGTTGCTTCAATTCAATCACAGCTCGTTTGTATCGACAGTTTCCGGATTTGGATTTAATACAAATGTGTTCTTTTTATTTTTTGCCTTTCGATCCTTCTCGATTCCTATACGTGTCATAAGTCTATAAATCTTAAAAATACAAATCCAAGAGAACAACAATGAATCAACTGAAACGAATTGCCATTTGAATTTTCATTCGAATTCACATCTGTGTTAAGTGAGGAAGAGAGAAAGGGTTACACTTGACATACGTTTTGACAGTTGATATGTGCAGCCATGCTGCAGCTTAATATTATATTAGTAGGATAGTTGTATCATGAATACGTCGGTTGGACCGAGGAAGAACCACGCTCTCATAAAATAACAGCGTAAAATAGCAGCTTAACGCTGATGTATTTCGTATTGTGAGTATAGAGAACCGGATACCCCTTTTATTGAAAACGAGGCATTCCAACTTAGTCCTCACGGGTGACAATCGATCTGCATTTTGATTCGTAGTCGAGAATAGATCTAGATGTCTATGTGCCACAGCAACTACATATCATCAGGTGGACTGTGTGCTCGTTTGTCACCTTTATCCTATTATTATTAAAAAAAAAGTATTTCCTTCCGAATAATCGTTTTTAAGTATTGCTTAAGTAATAGATATTCGGTTTATAAATATAATATGAATGTCTTTTAGTCTTACGATTCCTTCCAAACGATGTTTTGTCGTACGGCCCCTTCCAGGATGCTGTGTGTCTATATATTTAAAAGTTAATTAACAAAGATTGAGCTAAAAGTATTTTGTTTGCGCTAAATATTAATTTTTAAAACTGCATTACGAGCACTCGCGTCCGATGGTAACAGAGGTCGCTGCAGGGCCTCTCTTCCCCGCGCGAATTAAGATAATGAACCCAACTTCAATAAAAAATATATTTATTTATTTTGACAGAGTTACAGTAAGAAGTTTATTACTACAATATTCGATTTTAAATGATTACAATTGTCTATTTATACTTAAGTTATATGCTACAAAACTATTTACTAAGCTTATTTACTGCATACGTTTGACCCAGATGGGATTGCTGATGATGTGCGAACGAATGAGATTTGGCAGGGGTGCTCAGCCTTAACTCGCGCGTTCTCCCGCTCACGCCCGGTCACCTGATGTGGCGATTAACGGGACTGGTTTTGCCAGTAGCTCGGCGTGTGGGCACGGTATAGTATTGTTTGCGACCGTTAGTAGGTTGCGCGCATCCGGTGTTTGATTTGAAAATTTGGGTTAATTGTGCGCGTAGTTTTGAATTTACTATTGAATATTTGGGTCTAGTTAAGACCGCCTCGAATTGAGCGTCTGTTTTGAGAGTTACGTGGCAAGAGGCCTAACTTGAGTTTTGAGCTATTGAGTTTGAATTATTAACTCAACTTTGATTGACATTGGTTGGATTCGACGAGTTCGAGAGTCACTTGTTTCAATTTCGATGAACTTTGAGTTGGCTGACTTTGAAATTAATTAAATGTACAATAAAGTCGATAACTATATTAGTATAGTGAAATAAAAGCAGAAGTTTTCATTTGGTAATCGCCCCCCTTGAGAGATTTCACTTTTGGAGAGAAGCAGCGCTTGTGGATCTGCGGTCTGACTTCAAAGGTTAAGTCAGGTTACATTGTACACACTACTACACACTACTTATATGCACATCACTTACCACCTGACTGGTACCCTGTGGTCGACCCTACCTCCGGAGATCAGTAAATTTTGTTTGATTATCAGCCGTTTAAGAATAATTGTCCATAGGCCATTGGACTCCACACTTGGTTGCTCGTCGAGTGTTCCGCTGATGGGTCCCGGGATAGTAGACCTTTGTCGGGGCAACTAGGGGCGTGTACAAGTATTATTATAGTATTAAAGAATTTATGGATGTATGTAAGAATATATGATTGTTATAAATTAACCGTGCAGTTGCGGTGTAAGAATATCCACTACCCCATATCGTCACGTGGGTGTCGTAAGAGGTGACAGCGGGAAATTAAAACAAAAAATGGGCAGCAACATATCTCTGATCATAACTCAAAACAATAAAAAAACTGTGGTTGCCAACACGTCTGCCAAGCGTAGCAACTATGGCAAAATCCTTCCGATGAGGCAATTTATGGGAGAGGCCTATTCAACAGTTTACTTTTTTAGGCTGTAGTGGTGGTATCATTGTGTAATATTCTCTTTTTCAAAAAAAAAAGTGTCGCAGAGTTTCTTTCTGATTCTTCCCAGGACATTCAGAGTTTTTTTACAGTCCTGCTGTGATCCTTTTCTCTTATATATTGGTACTATCACGGCTTTGCACCAGTCTCCCGGTACCCGCTTAAGTTCCCAACAAAAATTAAACAAGGTGTACAGCAGGTCTGCCACCACTCCTTCTCCAGCCCTTAGCATTTCGAGAGATACTCTATCATAACCGGCTGCCTTACCTGCTTTCATAATTTTTATTGCTATCATTATTTCATCTATACTTATATCTCTATCTATTTCCTCTTCTTTCGGAATTTCTATTTCATTTAATTCAAACGTCTCATCACTCATAAACACGCTTTCAAAGTATTCCTTCCATCTTCTTAAACTCAAAACTTCGTCATTCAGAATACAGCCATTCTGGTCTCGTATAGCATTCATTCTAGGCTGTTTTGAATGTCCCCTGGTAGCTCTTATGAGTTTCCAGAACATTTTAATGTTTGCCTGGAAGTTATCCGATATTCTTCTATCATTCTTATCCGTTCTTTCTTGCTTTTTCCTTGCAACTACTACTTTTACTCTCTTATTTAAGTGTCTAAATACTGCCTTTTACCTTTCAATATCATCATTCATACTGCTAGAATTACTAGCCTTGGTTGCTACTATATCTAGCCATGCTTTCTTCTTTGCTTCAACTTCCATCCGTACCTCATCATCCCACCATAACGTGTTATTTTTCCTTTCATTCGTTCTCTTACTTACACCACATACTTCGGTAGCTGCATCCACTAAATCTTTCTTGACATTATACCACACAGTCTCCAAGTCTAAATCATTCATACACAATTCAGCCATACCACTTATATTTTCTCTCAATCTACATTTGAACTTCTATTTCACACCTTCATCTTGTAACCTCTCTGTTCTTATACGCTGTATCGCAGTGGTAGACACAGATATCCGATGCCTCCAACGTCTGAAAAGACCATTAGCTCGGCATAAGACCAAGTAATGATCCGTCCCTACGTTAGAGCCCCGGTAAACCCTTGTATCTACCACCGCGCTCCTCATTCTTTCATCAACAATTATGAAATCTATCATACTTCTATCATTACCTCTTTCCCATGTATACGTGTGAATCTTCTTATGACGAAAGAAAGTGTTCGTCACAACAAGATTCTTTTCCACGCATACGGCGAGAAGGCTTTCACCATTCTCATTTATACTTTCATCACCAAACGTTCCCAATATCCTTTCATAAGCAAGCCTCCTCACCCCAACTTTTCCATTAAAATCGCCTAATATCACAATATTTTCATTAACCTTGCATTTCATTAGCACCATCCTTACCAACTCCCAAAACTGCTCTCGGATATAAGTGGGCTTAGACATGTCTGGGGCGTAGACCCCTAAAACAAACAACTTCTTTAAGCCCACTTTCATTCGTATCCATAGCAGTCTCGGGCTTACACATTCATACTCTATCACACAATGACCCATTCTTTCTGAAAGGATGATACCGACTCCCTGGCATGCCCGCTCGGTCTCGTCTACACCAGACCAGTACGCGGTATACATGCCATGTGTAGTGGCATCCTTTCCCTTCCGTTTCGTCTCATTTACACATAACACGTCTATTTCTCTATCATACATCATATCGCATACTTCATCCATCTTATCATTCATTCCTCCACATACATTCAATGTAGCCAGACGGGCTTCCGCAACCACTTTTCGCCCCTCCGGGGGACAGAACGTGACGGGTGGCGAACCTCGTCGCCGGTTTTCCTCCCGGAGATTCTTCGCACCCCTGCCCCATTAAAGGGGCGCCGGGAACTCGGGGCCATTTCGTAAATTTTTTGCCTCATGGTGCGAAAGTATGGTGTGGTATTTTTTACGCCGCTACCACACGGCGAGGAGCCGAGTCTGTTCTTTCGGCTTTGTCGCTTGTTTAGCACCACCCGGGGGACACGATTAGGTGGTCGAAGCCTACGGACGCGAGCGACTCATCCCCCAAGTTTCTGTATAAGTGTATTATAAATTACTTAAGTTGGTTTTGTATAATATGTTTGTATGTAAGTATGCTTAAAATGTATGTATTATGTATTGTTTAAAAAAATTTATATTTATGTATCATATATAGAGTATATTATTTAGGTTATTTGTAGTTATATATATTCATTTTTGTAATTACAAGTATAGCATGTATATGCTTATAATTACATTCACGTGTATATTCTCAAGTTTTTATGGCACCTGCTTAAGTTTCTCTGCTTAGCTCGTGGTTGACTGGTAGAGAATGCCTAAAGGCATTAAGTCCACCAATTGTACATCTTAAGTGCAATAAAGATTTTTAAATAAATAAATTATATTTAGAAAATGCGCTTAAATTTTCAATCTACGACGCTGGACACTAAACTAATAAAAACTCGGTCACATTTTTACGATGTAAATGCCTTTTTAACGGACTGCTTAACCTAATTTGACGCAACTTAAAAGGGTTTTATTAAAACCCTTTACGTAACCGCATATAACGTTAACATAAAATGTTAAGAGTTCTTAATTGCATCTCGTTAAAAATCAAGTAAGAATTCTTGACGTATCCAGCGCAGTATCCAAAGTAAATATAGAATGTCTGTATAGAATATTGTATTAATTATGTTTTCTTATTTTTAATTTCGTTTGTAAAGAAACGTAGACTAAGCGCCCAAAAGTATTAATGAAAGTTATGTTATGATATCTTTTATTTACCCGGAAACTAATTTTACCTAATTTTCATGTTCAACTTAATTTTACTAGCAATCCGCCCCGGATACGCACGGTTGATTTCTGAATCTCTACAATAATGCCACATACCGGGTGCAATTGTGAATCTAAACCATTCTCTAATCAACTTAATCACACATACAAAATTTCATCAAAATCGGTTCAGCTGGTAAGGAAGAGTTCAGTCATATACATACGGGCAGAAGAATTATATAATAAATAATAAGCATGCATAAATATAAACTTTTTTCTTAAATAATTCTACCTATTGATAAAAATTGCATAAAAATCTGTTAAGTAGTTTAGTTTAAAAGATCTAAGCGTACAGACGGCGGGAAGCGACTGTTTTATACTATGTAAGAAGAAGAGACTAGCAAAATATCGTTAATTCTAACATAATTCATACTTCTAAGTTTCGAATTAAATATAGCCCAGATTTTTCGTAGCATTGATCTCCACCTGTTCGTAAAATTTCATCATAATCGGTTCGGTCTTGTAGAGGTTTGGGTTTGGATTTATTTTTATTTTAAATATGAAAAATTTTAGTTAATTACCAATGCTATTAAAATTACTAATATTCCTTTTAACCACTCCTGATAAGCTTTAAAATGCTTGTGTTAGGAGTGGTTCACGACAGGAGTCAAATGGAGGATTCGAACCCACGAGCTTTGGTGAAACACAATAAACCTTAATATTTATATTCTGTGATGTGCGGGGAGAGCCTTGATAGCTCAGCGCCGTAAGTATTTCAGTAAGTAAAATACCTGGGTTCGATTATTGCAATTGTTAGTGCTTATTTGTTCATGTCAATGATAATTAAAAGATTAATACAGATTTCCATGGTAGAGTCATGTCGCATCTTTATAATGGTTGTAGCACGAATGGGTCGGCTCGACCGGAGAAGAACACGCTCTCATAACAATTAATTCAGCTGTGTTTCGTATGGTGAGTGGAGAGAATTCGAAGTTCCTTTTTACTGGAAACGAGGCATTGCATCCTAGTCCTCAGAGGTGAGAAACGCATTCTGCATTTTTTATCTTAATCAAGGATAGATGGTGTGTGTCTATGGGCCACACCATTCACTTACCATCCTCTCCATTCACCCTCATTCTGTAAAATAAACTAATAATTAGATGTATTCCTTCGAAGAAATTTTAGTGTATAACTTATCACTTTCTTTTTAAATTGATTGGCGTACGTGAGGGTAATATGGTAATCCGGTTAATATGGTCACTTTCTTATAACTCAAAAACTACATACAGCCTTGTTTGCATACAGGCTCCATGATACCATAGCTCTTTATCAGTCAATAAAATAATAAAAGGTCATAAAAAGCAGAACTAAGAAAGTCATAATTAGTTGTTTATTATGACAGACCTCGCGAGAAATCGACCCATTTTAAAAGGCTTTTATTTTTTTCTTTCGTGACTTATTTCCTCTTAGTCGGGGGTTTTTAAATTTTTTATTTAAACCTTTTTAAAATACAACTTTTATATCCGTCGTGGGTTTTATTAAAATTTTTAATTTTGCTTTTTATTTCCCTGCGTTACTGACTAAATATTTGTATGACAATGTTAATTATGTTACCCAAACTAACAACGAAATTTTACGTGATTAATGCAAGAGATGAGTCCAGGGAACCCACCTGCTGCTATTCCAGGGGACCTAAATAACATAGGAGGCCTAGTATCACACATAAAGTTGGGTATGGTTATGTATGGTATGGCTAAATAGAAAGGGTAATTATTCCACTCATGTTACGTTGGCCCGTTACAGTGCATAAATTGGAAGGCACTACAGTCGATAAGGCGGTCATACATCTTAGACCCAAAATATTTGCTAAAGGGCAAGCTTACGTGACTTTTACTAGAGTACAATCTTTAGATGGAGTAGTAGTAACCGATCTGAATCAAAGAAAATCCTTCAAAAATCCACGTAATAGCATAGCGTTGGAAGCTCAAAGTTCAAAACTTTATTAAACTAAGTTTATATAAAAAAGGGTTATATTAATATTAAAGAATTTATTAATGATAATGTGGCGGCGCTATCGTCGCGCCACAAACTAAACACATCGAAGCTTAAATCGCGCTAACAAAGTTCCGAAGTTAAAGCAGTATATATAGAATAGATCCGAGCTACCACTCGGAGCGTTGGCCACTCCCCGGGCAGAACACCTTGCCTGGCGGGAGATCTCCCCTTTTCCTTCCACCGGCCACAATAATAAATAAAGTAAATAAGGTTCTATGGGGAGAAAGAGACCTAAGCCAAATAGAAATGTTTACTAAATATTGTAATGATAAACTGCGAAAGATTGGCTTTCCACATGAGTTCGATCGGTGTGGCGATTGTTTGTGTAGTAATAGTGACGCGGCACACCTGGCCGCGATAAACTCGCTTTACAGTGATATTGTAACAGCGGTGCAGGATCCTGCTGTGGTCAGCTATGTTGGTCGTTTGGGAGGTGGCAAACCACATCGCGGTCGTTCTATTGTAGGTTGGAACAAGTATGTCCGTGACGCTCACAGGAACGCAGGCAAAAGTATCTAACCTGGGTATATAATAGTCGGCCTAATAGTGGTACCATTTATAACAAAATGTATGATTCGAGAAAAATTTTCAAAAGCAAATTAAAGTATTGTCAAAATAATCAGGAGCAAATAAAAATGAATATTTTAGCTTCAAAACACAGGAATAAAGATTTTAGGGGATTTTGGCAACAAACAAAACAACTAAGTCCAAAGCCTAGTATCCCTGTGAGTGTAAACGGCATCAGTGAATCACGGGATATAGCGAACATGTTCAGATGTCACTTTCAAGTGGAGTCTCCGCTAAAAAGTGCGCAAGTAGTGGATGAGGAGGTCGTGGTGTCGGGGGTGCCGGACCGCGTCACAGCTAAGCAAATTGCTCTAATGATAAAATGAATGACGCGAGGGAAGTCTCCTGGACACGACGGCCTTAGCATTGAACATTTTCACAATGCGGGGCCACACCTACCGAGACTATTAGGGCTGCTGTTCACGCTATGCATTAGGCATTCCTATCTGTTAAATGAGCTAATGAAGACGGAGATTGTGCCTATTATTAAAAATAAAACTAGTGATACTTCCGACAAGTGCAACTACCGTCCGATATCATTAGCTACAACCACATCTAAGGTGCTTGATGGCCTGCTTGAGAGACAACTTAAAGAGCATCTCCACCTACATGACGCTCAGGTCGGGTTCAGACCAAGACTTTCGACAGAATGCGCAATTATGTCTCTCAAGCAGACTGTTAGGTACTACACCGATAGGAACACGCCTGTGTATGCAGCCTTTCTTGATCTCACTAAGGCATTTGACCTGGTTAGATACGATATTCTTTGGCGTAAATCAAAAGACACAGGTATGCCGGGTGGGTTGATCAATATTTTAAATATTGGTATGAACATCAAACTTGCCGTGTAGTGGCGGTTAAGAATATCCACTACCCCATATCTTCCCGTGGGTGTCGTAAAAGGCGACAAAGGGATACAGGCAGAAGATGGGTAGCAGCATCTTCCTGGTAACGGCAAAAATACAATAAAAAACTGCGGTTGCCAACCCGCTCGCCAAGCGTGGCAACTATGGCAATATACCCCCCCATGATGAAAGTTACGAAGAGACGGCCCCCAGTTCAAGGCGGCCCCGCTATTCCTGGCTAGGGTGGCGACCATGGTAACGGCGGGGCAGGGGGTGCTAAGAATCTCCGGTGGAGGTTTGGTTGCCACCTACGACGACTCGACCTGGCAACATACAACGCACGCACCCTGAGGACTGACGAGAAGATTGTGGAGCTGGAAGAAGACATAGACAAGTTACGCTGGCATATTATCGGATTATCCGAAGTCCGAAGAGAGGGGGAGGACACGGTAATCCTGGAATCCGGCAACTTGCTCTATTACCGGGAGGGCGACCATCTGTCCCAAGGAGGTGTCGGATTTTTCGTCCACAAGTCTCTCGTTAACAACGTTGTAAAGATTGAGAGTGTGTCGACGAGGGTTGCGTACCTCATACTCAGAATCACCAAACGGTATTCGCTGAAGGTCATACAGGTTTACACACCAATCTCGGCACACCCCGATCAGGAGGTGAAGGAAATGTATGAGGATATCTCTAGAGCCATGCATTCCTCCAAATCCCAATATACGGTGTTAATGGGAGACTTCAATGCAAAACTAGGCACAAAAGAGAAAGGTGAGCTGCAAGTGGGGAAATTTGGAATAGGGCAACGGAACCCAAGAGGCCAGCAGCTGGCCGACTTCATGGAGAAAGAGGGACTCTTTATGATGAACTCTTTCTTCCAGAAGCGGCCCCACAGGAAGTGGACCTGGTCGAGCCCCGACGGTTCGACAAAAAATGAGATTGACTTCATTATGACGACCAGACGACAACTGTTCAGTGATGTCTCAGTGATCGCGAGGGTGAAAACCGGCAGCGATCACCGAATGGTTAGAGGCACACTGAACCTAAACGTTAAGTTGGAGAGGTCTCGTCTAATGAAATCAACGCTCCGTCCCCCTCGTGCTCTAATCCAAAGTCCCGAAATCTTTCAGCTCGAGTTACAAAACCGTTTTCAGTGCCTAGAAGACTGCAATGAAGTGGACGATTTGAATGACAAGTTCGTGGAAGCTGTCCATGCGGTCGGAGCTAAGTTTTGCAAGACCCGCCGCAGAAGAACACAAAAACTCTCCGATCACACTCTTAATCTCATGGCTGTTAGACGGGAGATGAAGCTACATTCTTCAACAGATTTGACAGCATTCAGGCAACTGAACAGACAGATCTCCAAATGCATGCGGCGGGACTTACGCAGCTTCAATACAGTTCGTATTGAAGAAGCGATCGAGCGGAACCAAGGCTCCAAAGTCTTTGCCAGAGATCTGTCTGCCAGAAACAGCCAACTGTGAAAGCTGAAGATCGAATGTGGCAGCATCGTTTCCGGAGCACCTGAGATTTTGAGTGAGATTGAGAGGTTCTATGGGCAGCTGTACACGTCATCGTTGGAGCCGCACGCAAATGTGAGTAACGAACCAAGAGCGAGTCTTATCCGACATTATTCCGATGATATCCCGGACGTCAGTCTGAGCGAGATTAGAATGACTCTCCAGCACCTTAAAAACGGCAAGGCCCCAGGCGAGGATGGAATTCCAGCGGAGCTTCTGAAAGCGGGTGGAAAACCGGTACTTGAAGTCCTTCAGAAGCTATTTAATTCCGTCCTCCATGGTGGCATTACACCGGAGCCGTGGAGCAGAAGTGCGGTGGTCTTATTTTTCAAAAAAGGCGACAACGCTGTCTTGAAGAACTACAGACCGATTTCCCTTCTGAGCCGCGTCTATGTGCTGTTTTCGAGAGTCGTTACGAATCGTCTCGCACGCAGACTTGACGTCTTCCAGCCTCCCGAACAAGCCGATTTCCGAAAAGGCTTTAGCACCATAGACCACATATATACCCTTCGGCAAATTGTACAGAAGTCCGAGGAGTACAATTTGCCACTACGTCTGGCGTATGTGGACTATGAGAAAGCCTATGATTCCGTCGAAATTTGGGCGGTGCTGCAGTCCCTTCAGCGGTGCCAAGTTGACTGTCGGTATATCGAAATGTTGAAGTGCTAGTACAGTAGGGCTACGATGGCTATCCGAGTACAGAACCAGAGTACGAAAGCTATCCAATTGCAGAGAGGTGTAAGACAGGGTGACGTCATATCCCCGAAATTCTTCACCGCTGCATTGGAAGATGTTTTCAAGTTTCTGGACTGGAAAGGATACGGTATTAACATCAATGGCGAGTAGATCATTCACCTTCGATTTGCCGACGATATAGTCCTTATGGGCAGAATCGCTGGAGGACCTAAGCACTATGCTCAATGACCTCAATAGTGTTTCCCAACGGATAGGTCTTAAGATAAAAATGGACAAAACAAAGATCATGTTTAATGTCCATGTCACAGCTATGCCGGTAGTTGTTGGGAACACTAAGCTCGAAGTTTTTGACGAGTATGTTTACCTGGGACAAATAGTCCGACTAGGTAAGTCCAACTTCGACCGAGAGGACAGTCGACGGATTCAACTCGGTTGGGCAGCGTTCGGGAAATTACGGCACATCTTCTCGTCAGGTATACCTCAAAACTTGAAAACGAGATTGTACACCCAGTGCGAGTTGCCAGTGATGACATACGGAACTGAGACGTGGTCCTTCACTGCTGGCCGGATGAGGAAGCTCAAGGTCGCTCAGCGAGCTATGGAGAGGGCTATGCTCGGAGTTTCTCTGCGTGATAAACTCAGAAATGAGGATATCCGTAGTAGAACCAGAGTGACCGACATAGCCCAACGGATTAGTAAGCTGAAGTGGCAATGGGCCGGCCATATAGCTCGAAGAACCAACAACCGATGGGGAAGAAAGGTTCTCGAGTGGCAGCCTCGTATCGGCAGGCGAAGTGTAGGGCGTTCCCCCACTAGATGGAGTGACGACCTGGTAAGATATGCAGGAAGTCGATGGATGCAGGTAGCTCAGGACCGTGCTTTGTGGCATTCTTTGTGGGAGGCCTTTGTTCAGCAGTGGGCTTGTGAAGGGCTGTAATGATGAACATCAAACTAACCGGGTTAGATGGCTTGGTGAGCTTTCTGACGAGTACGGGTTAAAGTGTGGAGTGAGACAGGGAGGGCTAACTTTTCCTTCTCTCTTCAACTTGTATGTGAATAGGTTGATTGTTGAGCTGAGCGACAGAGGGGTCGGCTGCTCGATTGATGGTCACTGCATCAACAGTATCACTTATGCAAATGACATGGTGTTACTAAACCCATCAATCGCCGGTCTCAGAAAACTAATAGGTGTACGTGAGAGGTACGCTTTGTCACACGGTCTCCTGTACAATGTTAAAAAGAGCGAGCTCTTGATCTTTCAAGGTAGGGCTCGTAAGCTGGGAAATGTGCCACGTGTGCTGCTAAATAGCGTCGCTCTAGACAGGGTAAATGCGTTTAAATATCTTGGCCATGTGGTTACCGAGGATTTAAAAGACGATGCTGACATCGAAAGGGAAAGGAGGGCGATGGCGGTCCGCTGTGATATGCTGGCACGCAGATTCGCGCGGTGTATCTTTGGAGTAAATATAACTCTCTTTAAAGCCTTTTTTCAAACTCTATACCTACACTTGCAATCTGTGGGTCAACTACACGCAGCGGGCCATCAACGCTCTCCGAGTACAATATAATAACGCATTCAGGGTGCTGGTGGCGCTCTCGCGCTGCTGTAGTGCATCTGCGAAGTTTGCACACACGGACGGCTTCCACGCCGTGCTGCGACGCCGCATCGCCTCGTTGACGCTCCGTACGCGGGGGAGCGCCAACACCATCCTGAACGTGCTCAGCGACAAGCCTGACTGCCCCCTTCTGCGGCACTGGGTACAAATGCTTGTGCCCAGTGCCCCAGAGGGTGGCAGATACATGAATTAAACTATAGATTAATTTTATTCAAGTAATTAATATGTTAAACAATCGAATTAAGTTATATTGAATTGATTTAAATTGAATAAGATTATATTAAATTAAAAAGATTAAATAGAATTATATAAAATTAAATTAGATGAGATTAAATTTATTATAATGTAAATGTTACTTGTATGGACTGTAATTTATAACCCCTGGAAATGAGGTGATCGCTATCAAGCTATTTCTAATTTGTTGTGTTGTTAATTTGTGTAACATACATGATTGTAATCTGTTATTTAAAAAAAGATCCGCTGGGTTTCTTGCTGGTTCTTCCCAGGACAGAGGTATTTTTCTTCGAACCAGTGTTCATTAAATAAAAGAGTGACTTTCAATAAGTATTATATAAAATCTATATTGAATAAAAAAGTTTCTGTTCTGTTCTATTCTGTTCAGTGTTAGAGCGATTGAGAAGCACGTCGCGCGGGTCACAAATCGAAGAAGCCGAAGAAGCGCCACAAAGCTGTCTTTTTTGATCTAGATCTGTTATTATGGCACTAACATAGTGATTACTCTAAGGACCCAAATATGCTATGTGATATTAATAACCGCATATAAATCGGTTAAGCCGTGTCGGAGAAAAATTCGCCAAAATGAGTAAAAAATATTTATTGCAACACTTTATGGTGAGTTAACACCATAAAACCTATCTAAAAACCATCGCCAATGTATTACAAACCCTATACAGAAAACCGTATCTAAATTAATCACACTGTTTTGGAAATAAATGGGAACATTAATTTGCATAAATATGTTAATTGTAGCGCCCCTTAGCAAGTTAACACCATAATATCTATGTAAGATCATAATATCGTTCCGTCGCCGGTAAAAAGGGCCAATCGACACATTTTTGACTATTGATATACATATTTAACATCATAATAAATATAATCATTAGCCGTTTATTTTTAAGTTGATTTTTCGAAGTTGTTCTAATTATTGCCACAGCTTCTTTGATATTTTTTTCTAAATAAATTAGTTATAGTATACGACTTTGTGTTTTTGTCTCTGACCTCTTCATAGTTTTGGTTTTATAGGGAGGCAAAGTATAAGTTGACCATAATACCTCATGTACCTTACCCACTCACATACCCTAAATGCACTCATGTACCTTACATTAATTTGATCTTTTAATACCTACTTTAGTTACTGTTCCCGACATACTATTAATATAAACGGAATACTGGTAATAAATTCAATTATACATTTCACCAGCGTAAAGTTTCAAAGTCTTTCTTTGCACAGATTAGCTCCCACGCTGTGTCGGGTTTTCGATTCCCGCGCGGAAAGTTGTTCGTTTACCTTAGAAATAAATGTTTTAAATTTATATTTATAAAATGGATTAACGATTCAGGAATATATGAATGAGAATATCTTTCAAATTCTAGGAAATACAAATTTAGGTTCAAGGTCAGGTATACGCATTTTTTGCCATCCGTCAAAAGCCTAAAGATCGTTTTCATTTTCAATTTTTACGTACAGTCTGAAAAGGTTTTATTACAGTTTTTCACTGCTATCGCATGCTTTTGAAAAATAAACAGTATGCAATTATTTTTAAATAAATTTATGTATAATACATGAAGTACATTTTCTAGACCGACCTTTTTTAGGACTTAATCGTAAAAGCGAATACACCGTCCTATGAATGAATGGCTGACTCTGTAAGGCTGTAAATCGAGTCAAGTAAGTGGTATTGGTAGCTTATATACTACGTTCCTAGAATTTATATCACTTTTTTCTAACACGAACACTGTTTTTGTTTTTTAGTATAATCAGTCATTTTTTTCCGTAAAAATATTATTATAGATTAATAAAATCGAAAAGTATATTAAAATGTTTATTTCTTAACCAGTTTTCCTTAACTATAATAATACAAGGGTTGACTACTTCTTTTAAGTGCTTACGCACCTATATCAAAAGAAGTCGCTCTTTAATAACATTATCTGTCAATTTTCCTATTTCTTTGAGATTTTACCTAAAGAGTATTTCTTTAGGGACAAAACTTTATTTATATTTTGGTTATAAATTGCTTTTGCAGTCCAACTCTGTGTAACAAATATAATTTTAGTGTCAGCGCGATTAAAATAGCAAAATTTAATTTTTCATTTATTCTTTCAATAATCCATTTATTATAGGCCATTGATTGTCTCATAAGAGGGATGTTTGCCATAGTTGCCATTCTTGACTGCTGACTATGGCAAACAATAAAAAAAAAACATAATTCAATATTACGCGAATAAAACTATTTTTGACGTTTAACTGAGTTGTTTCAACTTCATAAATAACAGAACTGTCATTTATTCACATTTTATTTAAATATTTGGTTACAAAGGCTTACCATTTATTTAACGCTAAATTACACGTATATGTATATATAATTCTGCATTATATTATTGATCTTGCCTTTATAGTTAAAGTGTAATAAAAAATGTGGACAGTTCAACGAAGTCTCATAAACTCTCATGTGATATCTACTATATTGTAAATTTTATTGCAGAGTTAGGGACTTTATTACTTCCAACACGGTAGGCGTTGAGACTAAGTTTCCATTTTGAATTTTACGCTTGACATTGACTGTATATTCTTTATCTGTGTCACAATAGTCCTATATGGGTATTTTATTTCAAATTTCTTTAACATGTTACAGTTTTTTTTTTTAATTTTATACCAAAATGAACCGTGGAAAATACTTCGCTATGTTTTAATAGTGGTAGCTTATGGAATAAGAGCTACGTGGGGTACATTGAAAGTTTTACCGTTACCGATTGCCTCATAGAGGGGTATTATCCATAGTTTCCACGTTTGGCAAGCGGGTTGCCAACCGCAGTTTATTTTTATTTTTAGTCGTTATTAGGAAGATGCTGCTGCCCATTTCTTGACTTGTTTCACTCTGAAAGTTTTAACTTATATATTTTTTGCTTTTTAAAGTATTCTTAAAAATTACATTTTAAGCACTTTTTTTTTATAATAACGTCACCCCCGTACTAGGATTTTCTCCTGTATCGTGGAGGCAGTTTACAAACACAAATTGCACAAGGACAAACATTCAGACCCGCAACTCATTGCTGAGCCACTGCGCCACGGAGCCGTCAAAAACACTTTCGTTCGTTAAAAAAAGTTTTGAAAATATAAGGACATTGACAATAGTCTGAAGCCATGTTTTTCACATTCTAGTTGAAACCTATCACGGTCTCTTATAGCTTCTTAAATGTCAAATCTTTGAATTTTAGGAAAATAAGCGTGCGAGGTCTGGAATTTGTGAGGGATGGATCACGTTATTTTTGCAGTGAGTGTCGAAGCATTGTCGTGGTGCTATAGGATGCGAATTTTTCAAAGATACTGAATAAATGAATGGAAGTATACCACGATGATCTTATTTGCCAATGCTTCTAGCCTGCTTCAATTTTGTTTATTTGCTGTCGCTTTCGAACACCTATACAGAAGACTGTTGCTTTCTTTCCGGAATGTAACGATATATCCATGTTTCTTCCCTTGTTAAAATGTCACACACAGTATTTGAACATCCGTGATCATACTTTAACAACATCTTTTTTACACCAATCAACTCAAGTCCGTTTATTTCATGGGATGAGTTCATGAAGAATCAAAAGAAAAAAAAAGAAAATTTTCAAACTTTTAATATGTTGATTTTTTTTATTGGGCTCATACCAATACCCACATGTCCTCGAATGTGCTCATAGGTAATGCATCGGTTTTCTCAATTAGTCATCTGACTGAAGCCATTATCCATGATAGCCATTATCCTCAGTGATCGTAGTAGCGTGTCGACCTTCACGAATTTCATAATGCAGAGAAACACGCCCACGGGGTGCTACCTTCCCAAAAACATTTTTAATACGAGCAGTGCAATCTTGCGGAGAGAGTAAACCTTTAAAATCATAAAAAGTAATCGCCCTAAAATCTTTTCGCATTAATTCAGTTTTTGTTACGGATGATGAATTGCAACTTGTGATAAAAACAATTGACAACTGACTTCCCCCAAATTTTATATTAATCTATACATATGATCGATAATATGATTTTCATCAGTTATAAAAAATATAACTTTGGAAATTAAAATATTTATGAGCGGCCAGGATCGCAGAACTTTCAGCCTGACTTATGTAATACACATTTTTATTTGGTAGCCTTTAGTAACGATCCCAGAAGGCATTACCAACTATGATAGTTAATTGCAATTTCTCGTGTTAATTTACCACATGCATGCGGTTCAGGAAAATATCTTGATGAAAACCTGCATGTTTCAGAAGTTGAAAATACTTCGAGGACTTCTAACATAATAAGGACAATCGAACACAAAGTTCATCTCACGGTAAGTGGGTGCCGTGGCAAATAGACCAAAATGTAGATGCGTTTTATTCCTGAAGACTATGATAAATTGCCTCGTTACCAGTAAAACTATACGAAACAAAACAGCGTTAAGTTGGTATTTTAAGCTTATATTCTGTAAGAGCGTGGTCCTGCCCCGGTTGAGTTGAACCATGTGTACTGCAAATATATGTTACTAGGCGTGTAATACATGTAGCGGCCCCTATCACGTATACGTAAAAGGTTTAGGTAAAACCCCTTTTATGTTACGTCACATTAACTTGACCAGTTCTTTAAAATGACATGTTTACTTTGTGACTTCGTGGAAACGTGACTGACATTTTTTAGATTACTTTACACTATTATGAATTTTATAAATAACTTAACCCCTTTTGGTATTAATATCTAAATAGTTTGAAAAATTCAAAAGTGCACGTCTCATGAGCCTTTAATTTATCTAATTTTAATGAAAATATAAATTGTGTTCCCGACTTTTTAATATACACATTATTTACTTGTTTTAAGTTTAGCGCTCTATTATTTTAACAGGTAGTGTCACTAACAAGGAAAGAATTTAATAATGTTTACCAAAATGAATCAATTATACAAAATATAAAATTGATATGGGCTGTATGGTATATTTGTCCTTTGTCTATCAAGGGCTAAAAAAATATGAAAGCGCCTATAAATTTTTAATAGCAATAAAACTTATAAAAGTTGAAAATCATTTTATTAGGTAACAAACTACGCGTACTAGGGCTATTGATATGAAATAGGGAATCAGTAGATATAATTCTGAAGCTAATATTAAGCCTGGTTTCCATACTTTAATTTTTTCGGTAGTTATTGTGACCACATATAAAATCAACATCCGGACGTCCATGTTATTTTTTTTTAAACCAGTTTCTTATATATAATTATATAATGATGTTTTAGAAAATATAAGATGGATTTATTAGGGTGTTTTCTGGATATACGGCTACTCATATTATCGTATAAATGCAATATTTTAAGAACAGACATTTTTAAGAACACAATATTGGTTGATCTTGACGTGCCGAGAGTAATGCACTACCTAATAACACTTCGCGTTATGAGGCGTCTAATAACACCAGATGAATTCAAAGTCTTTATTCTTCCTTGCCTTTTGATTTTGCCACCGTGAATTTGCGGTGTTAGAATATACACTAACGCATACCATCCCGTAGGTGTCGTAAGATGCGACAGAGGGAAACAAACCAGGAGAAATGGGCAGCTGCGTCTTTTTGGCAAATACATGTTATACACGCACGCAAGCATGCACGCCCGCACGCACGCATATCTGTACGCACTCTCATACACACGCACACACAATAACACACACACACAAACACACACACACACACACACACACACACACACACACACACACATACATACATACACACACACACACACACACACACACACACACACACACACACACACACATACACAAACAAACAGTATAGTGTTTTGTCTAGCCCTAGTATGTTGACATTGTAGAATTTGAGTTTGAGTTTAAGGCGCAGGTTGAGCAAAATGTCGCGCTAGTCGTTATTTGGGCGGTTTTTAGGAGCTATCTACTTTTTATTTAAAAGATATATCAACAAATAAAAAACACATTATATTTCTACATAATCTTGATTCCATAAAAGCTATATCCAATTTTTTTTTAAAGGAATAAATATTAATATAATCTCCTTACAACGAAACCACATAAATGTGAAATTATTATTGATAACATGCATCTCCTCGTAAAGTAAGTATTATTTTATTTTGCGATTTACACCAATGGATAGGCAATTTATTAATGAACATTTCTATAGTAAAATTTTTTTCAAAAGACCAAAATTTGATTTTATTAAGAAATTATTTTAAAATCTGGGCGTATATACTGCTCACGGGCTTGATGAAGTCAGTGAGCGCTGAGCTCTTCGACGTGAAGCCCGTGTCGTTAGAGCGTCGACCGACGCATACGCCACGTCACATGAGTCGATAATATTATTACTTATTAGGTTATTTATAGGTAGTATTATTTGTTTGTTTTGGGTATAAGTTTTCGTATTAGTTATACATATATTTGTTGTGTTTTTTACTGCGCGATGAAGATTTTTGCGTGTATTTTCTTTGAAGTAAATGCAAATAAAAAAATGAAGCACCATTAGCATGTAAGGTTCGAATCCATAATTAAAATTTCGACAAATATTATAATTTACACTATAAAAGGCTAATTCAATATTATCACCCAACCACAATATCTTATCAGGTATAGTACTGCCTCGTTGGTCTAGTGGTTGTAGTAGTGCGACTGCTGATCATGAGGTCCCGGGTTCGAATCCTGGGTCGGGCCAAAAAGTCAGTTATGAGTTTTTCATTTATGTTCTAAGTTATAATTAGTATTACTAAGTTATAGTTTTTTGCTAAAATATAGTATATTATTTATTGCTTGTTTTTTCTTCTTTTTCAAAAAATAATTGAGTACATAAGGTGTTCTATACTTATATCTCGGTAAAAAGTACTAATATACCTACTTTTTACTATAAACTAAAAATTTTTAAAACTAAATTTAACTAAAAAGACTAAGCTGACCATTTATTTTTTAACTCATAACAGGACATGGGTTTATTTATACTCTAAAAACTATAACTTTATACAATTAGTGTTCACTATAAAATTATATTCGGTATAATTTTTAATTCGGTAATTATTAAATGCAACATATTTTTTTTAATTATTAATTACATTTGTCAGTGGATTAAATTTGCTTTAATAAAGTTGGTGATGATTTTAAATAAGAATAAAATTCTGCTCAAGTTTTTTATTGTTATCTTTGTTAACAACATCGCCTTTAGAACTCTGGAACCGTAAGTGTTTCTTTCAGACGTCCACAATTTATGCAAAATAAAAAAATACTCTTTCTACCGGAGCATTCGTACCAGGTAGACATAAAATATATTCGATTAAAAAAAATTATGTTGAAGATTGTTGACTTTGAATACTTCCATCCAACGAGTTACGGGACAATTTTGTGTCCCGGTGCTTTGTTTGGGGACAATGGGACAGGAGACCGAGAAAAGGGACAGTCCCGTTCAAAACGGGACGTATGGTCACTTTAGCTATAACCCGGCGACCATGAAGCAAATACAAAGTTAGTCTTTGTATTAGCTTCATGGTGGCGCAGTGGCTTAGCAATCAGTTGTTGCGCTGGGGGCCGCGGGTTCGAATCCCGCATGGAACAAGATTTGTATGGCCTACAAATAATTGTTCCGGGTCTGGATGTTTGTCTTTGTGCAATTTATGTTTGTAAACTGCCTCCACGACACAGGAGAAAATCCTAGTGTGGGTGTAACGTTTTTTTACAACTGAAATTGAAAGATTGAACCCTTATACTTCTTGTTGATTTTTGTATTTATATATTTTTTATTGCACCAAATATTTGTACAAAAGCCGAGTTATCTATTTATTTACCTATAGTGAATAGGTAGAATAGAATAGAATAGAATATTTTTTTATTCAATATACATTACATGTGTAATTCTTATTGAAAGTCATTTTTTACTTTACCACTGGTTCGAAAAAAACCCTCTGTCCTGGGAAGAACCAGCAAGAAACCCAGCGGGACTTTTTTTTTAAATAATTTTACAATATAAATGATTACGAACTATTTACAAAATTTATTTTAGAAACTGCTTGGAAGCGATCACCTCATTCCCAGGGGTTATTATCAACCATGTATTCATTTATACTATAATAACCCTTTTTATACAGTTTCAGCTTAATAAAACATTTAAACTTGGTAATAGAGAGAACCTGTACACTTTCCGGGACCTTGTTGTAATAGCGTATACATTGCCCCAAGAATGAATTACTGACTCTGTGGAGTCGAGAAACTGGTATCACTAGCTTGTGTTTGTTCCTAGTGTTTACAGAATGTATATCACTTCTTTTACTAAAACTATCTTTGTTTTTGTGAACATACATTAAATTTTCGTAAATA
Organism: Parnassius mnemosyne; assembly: GCA_963668995.1. Lineage (NCBI taxonomy): Eukaryota > Metazoa > Arthropoda > Insecta > Lepidoptera > Papilionidae > Parnassius > Parnassius mnemosyne. The sequence goes on along the minus strand of CAVLGL010000079.1, from coordinate 15,726,009 downwards.
TACTGAGAGGCCAAAGTTAATATATTAATTTCTTTAAATTTATCTCTAAGAGACTCTCTTGGTTTTAGATTGTAAATAGCTCTAATGGCCCTCTTCTGTAAAACAAAAATAGTTTCTGAATCAGCCGCATTTCCCCATAGTAAAATCCCATAAGACATTATGCTATGAAAATAACTAAAATAAACTAATCTAGCTGTCTCGACACTAGTGAGACCTCTAATCTTTTTTACAGCATAGGCTGCAGAACTTAGTCTGCTTGCTAATTTGGATATATGGGGGCCCCACTGGAGCTTTGCGTCAAGAGTGATGCCAAGAAAAACAGTGGATACAACAGGGCTCAATTCCTCCCCATTTAAAAACACATTGGTATTCAGATTTTGAACATTCGTTGTTGTAAATTTAACACAATTAGCTTTATTTCCGTTCAAATGCAGATTATTAACGTTAAACCAATGCACTAATTTTGATATAGCATTATTCACTTCGTCACATTTAAATGATTGACGTCTAAGTTTAAAAATCAAAGAAGTATCATCAGCAAATAATACTATATCATGACTATCCCCTACAAGGTGAGGTAAGTCATTAATATACACCAGAAACAGGAATGGGCCGAGAATCGAGCCCTGAGGTACACCCATTAGTACAGGTGACCCGGAAGAACTTTTACCATTGATAATAACCTTCTGTTTTCTATTACTTAAATATGAAATAATAAGTTTAAGCGCTGTGTTCTTGACACCATAGTACTGTAGCTTCCTGATTAATGTCTCATGGTGAACACATTCGAAGGCCTTGGAAAGGTCACAAAATATACCCAAAGCATCCTCTGAATTCTCCCATGCACAAAAAATATGTTTAATAAGCTCAACTCCAGCGTCAGTTGTCGAGCGACCCCTTGTAAAACCGAATTGATTATTATGTAGCAATTTATTAATATTAAAGAAACTTAACATCTGATCTAAAATAATTTTTTCAAAAATTTTACTTAATGTTGGTAGTACAGAAATTGGTCTAAAATTGGCGGGGTCTAATGTACTACCAGATTTAAATATAGGTATGACTTTACTATGTTTCATTAAATCAGGAAACACACCAGATTCGACGCTTATATTAAATATAGTGGCTAGATAAGGTGCTAATGTATCTATTATAGATAAAATAACTTTAACGGAAATCCCCCATAAGTCTGCCGTTTTCTTAACATCAATAGTTTTAAAATATTTAACGATATCTTTTGGCAGTACCCTATGGAATTTAAAAGTATTTGAACAAGCCTTTACATTTTGTTTGAGCAATGATTCGGCGACAGTAGGAGAAGAATTTAATGATTTTGTTGTCAAAAAAGGAACATCAGTAAAATGTTTCTCAAAAACCATAGCAACTTCTTGATCAGATCGCGTTAAATTATTGTTAATATTCAATTGAAAATCCGAGTTGCGCGGTTTGACCTTGCCCGTTTCACTATTTATTATTCTCCAGGTCATTTTAATTTTGTCGGATGCAGTTTTAATTTTGTTGCTTAAATGTAAAGCCTTAGCAGTGGAGCACACTTTTTTAAATATTTTAGAATATGTTTTTACATAATCTCTAAATATAACACTACTATTATATGATCTTTCATCATAAAGCTCATATAACCTTCGCCTACTTTTATAAATTCCTACTGTCGCCCATTCATTAAAGGATTTGCGACTGTTAAAAGAGAAAGTTTTAGAAGTAAATATTCTACTAAATTCACAACGTATAATTTCAAATAATGTAGCATACAAATAATTAGCACTATTTTTAAACGAAAGTGATGGAAGTCTTTTTATTATATTACTTCTAAACCTCTCCAAGCGATGTTCATTTATTGGAACAAACACAACTTTCTTATTTTTCTGTTTTTTTGTGTATGTAAGGTAGTGATACTAACTGTCCACAGTGATCTGAACTTAAATTTTGAATAATTGATTTATGCAAGGGCTTAACATCTGTAAAAATGTTGTCTATACAGGTCGCACTAGGCCCAGCAATACGTGTTGGTTCTAAGAATAAATTTACAAGATTATACGATTTAAACAATGAGCTAAACTTAATACTAATGGAAGAAGTTTCAAGGAGATTGATATTAAAGTCTCCACACATTACAACAGACTTGTTCTGTTTACTAAGTTTGAGTAAAACTTCTTCCACAATCCTTTCAAAATGGTCATAAATAGCACATGGGGGTCTGTAAACACTTACAACAATGAGGTGCTCGAGCTCGACACAAGCCATTTCTACAGTTCGTTCAACAGAGAGGCTCACAATATCCTTACGTTCTTTATATAATAATGATTTATCTGCTAATATTAAGGAGCCACCACGTAAACTTTTTTCTCTATTGAAGGAACTGACCACCTGGTGATTTCTGAAATTAAACATGAAATTATAATCTTTTAGCCAATGTTCAGTAATACAAAGGATGTGTATATTGTTACTATTTAAAAACAATTCAACTTCCAATTCTTTGCCCAACATGCCTTGTATATTTTGATGCACCAGGTGTAAACAATTTTTATTACTTATTTGTGGGCTGTATTCAAAATTAATTAAACTCTTATTATTGCTAGAGATTGCCTCTATTGTCACATTCACTAATTTAAATTAGTTGGAACTGATTCCAAATTAAATGTCAAATGATTATGCTCAATAAAAGCAGTCTTGGTAGCCAAAAACTTGGCTGAGTTAAAAAGTAAATAATAAGATAGCACATTTGCTATCAGTCTTAAATTATATTTGGATAGGTAATACCTATCTTTTGTCCAAAACTTTTTTATTAAATTATTTATGTCAATTACATGAAATTTATGATTATTATCATTAGAATTATATGTCAAATTTAAATTATTATTACATATTAAATTATGCATTTGTATATTTAAATTATGTCTTAAATTATTTTCTTGTGGCAATCCCTGTATATAAGGCAGTGTGAACAAGACAATTTTGTGTACATTTAAGTTATTAAGTTGTTCATCTTTTAAATATCTTTTAAGGTATCTTTTAAACTCACAATTTTCAATGCTTCCGTTTATATAATTAATTATAAAATTTCATAATTAGATAATATATGAAAATACATAATTCTAATATAATGCAACTAATATATACAGAATAAAAAAATTAAAATACATTTATCTTTGTACGCTATGTGTATTTCCATAAAACAGTTTATTGATGTTGAAAAAATAATACTACTTTCGTACAATAGGTGGCGTCTTACATATTTCTTCCGGCGAGCCGCTCGCTACAATATATTAATATTGTAGCGAACGGCGCGCCGGTCAAATGCTCAAGGTCGTTCGCATGGAGTAGCCCCTTAACTAGTCGCAGTGGGTCATATTACTTCATTATTTTCATATAACTTAATTGATTAAGGATACGCACACAAAAGCTTTCAGGAGCCACAATTTTTCCTGCGGATAATTTACATTAAGGACGCGTTTACAAAATTGATAGGTATAGAATCGAACTATTACATTGACACGGGACACACACACAAGTGTACGCACGGTTAGCCGCGGGAATCGCAATCAAGTATAAACATTTCGATAATTTGAAAGATTGTTTTTTTTTTCATATTTCTTATAACTACAAAAATATACGTAGATACGAAATATAAATGGCTGCTCCAGTGACATCTAGGCCCTAGAAGCCCTCTACTGGGAGTGAAATGTTGGCTGTGGACTTTGGGCTGGTTTTGTTAGTTATGATAACTTCAGCTCCGAACTTGGTGAAGTGACTTGAAGGTATACTTGGGTGACTGCTACTGGGACTCCTGGACGAGTAGAACTAGGTGTGCCGTGTTTGGGCTCGTTTTGTTAGTTATAATGAGCCGTTAACTCAGGACTTGATGGAGAGACCTGATGGTGTACTTCAGTGACTACTACTAGAACTCCTGAACGAGTAGAACTAGGTGTACCGAGTTTGGGCTCGTTTTGTTAGTTATGATGAGACCTTACCTCCGGACTTGATGGAGAGACTTGATGGTGTACTTAAGTGACTACTACTAGAACTCCTGAACGAGTAGAAGTAGGTGTGCCGAGTTTGGGCTTGTTCTGTTAATTATGACGAGACCTTACCTCCGGACTTGATGGACAGACCTGATGGTGTACTTCAGTGACTACTACTAGAACTGCTGGACGAGTAGAATTAGTTGTGCCGAGTTTGAGCTCGTTTTGTTAGTTATGACGAGACCTTACCTCCAGACTTGACAGAATGACATGATGGTGTACTTTGGTGACTACTACTGCAACACCTGGACGAGTAGAACTAGGTGTGCCGAGTTTGGGCTCGTTTTGTTAATTATGACGAGATCTCACCTCCGGACTTGATGAGAGACCTGATGGTGTACTTCAGTGACTACTACTGGGACTCCTGGACGAGTAGAACTAGGTGTGCCGAGTTTGGGCTTGTTTTGTTAGTTATAACGAGACCTTACCTGCGGACTTAATGGAGAGACCTGATGGTGTACTTCGTAACTCCAAGACAAGTCTGGAGGTAAGGTCTCGTCATAACTAACAAAACAAGCCCAAACACGGCACACCTAGTTCTACTCGTCCAGGAGTCCGAGTAGTAGTCACTGAAGTACACCATCAGGTCTCTCATCAGGTCCCGAGGTAAGATCTCGTCATAACTAACAAAACGAGCCCAAGCTCGGCACACCTAGTTCTACTCGTCCAGGTGTTGCAGTAGTAGTCACCAACGTACACCATCAGGTTATTCTGTCAAGTCTGGAGGTAAAGTCTCGTCATAACCAACAAAACGAGCCCAAACTCGGCATACCTACTTCTACTCGTTCAGGAGTTCCACTAGCAGTTACCGAAGTACACCTTCAGGTCATTCCATCAAGTCCAAGACGAATAGGATTTATATATATTTATATATTATAAATCCCACTTGCTTTTAGCGAAACAAAACATTATAATAAGAATTTGTGATTATAAAAATATATTTATATTACATATTTATTACTTTACTTTGTCAGATCAGGTACCTATTTATCAAATTCAAATATTTTGTGTTTGTACAGCGATGTTTTTCAGCTGCTGCAGGCGATACAGCGACCACCCGCGATGGCGGCCGAGCGCCGACTGTGGTTTCATCGAAATTTTTGTACAACAAATCAAAACAGGCACTAAAAATAAATTAACCCTTATTGCAATCCAATAGGATTCATCCGTATCAGCAAAATATGTCAAAAAAATAAGCATCAGTTTTTATTTTTTTTACGACCATTTGTGACATTTTAATAAAAAGTAAACACCAGCATTTTTTATTGAATATGTCTGCCTACTTACAGTATTTTTAGAAATCTTAATATATGTTGATAATAGAACAAAAAATGTACCGAAACATGAGCCGGTATCGTTAATTTTGTAGAAAATGGCTAGGGAAGATCCTATTTACAATGTAAAAAACTATTATTTTCAGCAAAAAAAGTTACCACCATTTGAAGATAAAGAACCATTCTATACGTTGTAGTTATTAATTGTATTTGACTTGGTTTAGTTTTGTCACAAAATGTACCGAAAAACAGCATAATTTGGCCCGATTTGCAAACGCACCCTTAACATCATAATATTAGCTAATTTGCACGAACTATTCATGAGTTATATACATAAATCTTCGTCGTGAAACAGCCGATGAAAGCCGAATGAAAATTATTTCAAAAGCACGATCGAGAACAGGGACAGACGTTTTCCAGGGACTTCCTTATTTTCCATTATAATGTGGAAGATAGATAGATATAATTATAAAGTCATTGTACACAGTTAAATATTTATATATTTGCATAATTATTTTATAAAAATAGGAACCCGTCTTAAAATTTCTTTTATAGCCTTCAATTCTTCATCTGAGTGCTGGTTGAGCTTAGCGCAAGTGCTGTCAATTAGTGCAATATAAGCGTTGCGAATTAAAGCAACTTAATTCATCCTTCTGCCCTCTGTGTTTAATTGCATAGTGATAATCGTATGAGGACAAGATCCGTCATATTACAGTAAACATTTTGAATCTTATTTCTACCTTTAGTTTATAAGTTGTTTTCAGCTCGTATACTGTATTGAAGTTCTCCAACATCAGGATTGCGCTGCATCAAAATTGTTAAATATTATTTAAGTATATTAGTATTATTACGTTGTTAATCAATAAAGCTAGTAAATATTTAATACAGCGTTTTCAATTATGAGATAGACGTAAGGAAATCGTCGCTAAATCTTATTACTGGTATTAAAGCATCAAATCTTTGGCTTTGGACCGCCTAAGATTGAAGATACTCGTAAGGTTGAAATTTCTTCTCAATTCGCACGTCGTATAATTAAATGTATTTTTGAATAAGTTTATTCGTGTTAACATTATGGCATTTTGAATATTATTATAAATTAGTTAGATAATTTAAATATTATTACTAATATAAGTACCTACTTGTCGAATGTGATATACGAAAAAAAATCAGAATAAAGTAAAAGAAAGAAAGTAATGTACTAGACAAAAATGAATAGAGCTACGATGTACTTTAATTTCGAGTGGTTACTATAAAGAATCATTAGGAAGAAGAGCTTGATATCTCAGGGTCTAAGCGCTCGCCGTTAAAAACCATGCCCACTTTTCATACATTTTAAAACCTGTAAGTAAAAGTTTATGTATAGTTAAAAGGTATAGTAGAAAACTTCCTGAAAGTTTAAAAAATAATGTCATATAGTAATGTTTACGATTTAAACACTACGAGGCCCAAAAATATTAATGTCACTCTTTAGGTTAGGCTTTGCCGTTACCAAATACTTAATTTTTCTATCTCTTATTAATGATCTATCACCACATCCTCTGAGATTATACTGAGAAAAATCTTGTGTATCCCTACATATTTCTATTCTATATGATTCATTAAAAACACACAAAATGGCACAATAGACAAAGAGACGCAAACTCAACAAGTGATTATATTATCTTTGGCAAAAACGAAGGACTGCGCCGATGCCAATCATAGAACACACAGAGTACTTACATCTATTCTCAATTAAGAATCAGAATGCAGATTTGTCCCATTGTCACTCCTGAGGACTAAGATAAAATGCCTCGTTTCCATTAAATAGAGTCTGGTTCTCTATACTCACCGTACGACACGCAATAACATTAAGCTGCTATTTTACGCTAGCATTATGTGAGAGCGTGGTCCTTTCCCGGTTGGGCCTACCCATTCGTGCTACAACCATAATGTAATTATATATGTTTTCTTGATGTTGCTGCCCGTTGCAGTGCATGAACTGAAGAAGGATTTTGCGTAGTCTTTAGTAGTAAAATCCGTCTATCTGTTTCTAGTCTACTAGGTACTGAGGAAAATATTTATTTTGTACAATTTACAAGTTTTAGGTCTTTTATGTGATAATATCCTTTACATTTACCGGTTATATCAGATAACTTGTATACAAGTGGCGAATTCTTCGTAATAATTTTGCATTTAGTGAATTTTGGAGCTACTTTATTATAATGCTAAGTATTTATCTTTATCACTTTGATAAAATATCCTCTTCCATACTATGTCCCCTACATTAGATTCGGTAGGCCCAAAAATAAACAGAATTTTCGAATTCGGGACTCTTATTAAACAACTGGTCGACCAGCCTTTGTTGAGTAACGGGAGCATTGGTTAGTCCAAAAGTATGGTGACAAATCTATACATACCGCGAGTAGGTATATAGAATGCAGTTTCGTCACGATCTTTTTCGGAAATAGGTATTTGTCAGAATGCTTTAGAAAAATCGATACTGCTTAAATATTTAGCGTTTTTAAGGTTCTAATATCTCGAATCTAATATCTCGGAAACATACGGCAGCTTGTACGCATCCTTACAAGTAATAGAATTAAGTTTACGGCTGTCCAGGCAGAAGCTTAATTTACCATCTTTCTTGGGCGAGAGTAGTATAGGGGAAAACTACGGGCTCTCGCAAGATTCCACTACACCGAGTTTAAGCATTTCGTCTAGTTGTTCGATAATGATGCGTAATTTATCTGGTGCCAATCTATAGTACCGCTGGCGGATAGGCAGTGAATCTCCGGTATCAATTTGATGTTCTATCAGATGAGCGCGTCCAAGTCCTACTCTCTCATAAGATATTAATTCGAATTTTCTGATAATATTATTTGCCGAGTTCTTTTGGACTTCATTAAGATTTTTTGGACATCATAAGAACATAAGGCTATAGAATTATTATAAAAAGAAGTTATTTGCTGCTCGTTAGTATGAGATAGTGAAATAGACCTAGAGAACTTTGGGAATAGCTTGAATTTCTTCCAAAAGTCTACACCTAAAATGAGTGGTGATGTAACCGACGGAATAATATAGGCTTTTAGGTAATTAAATTGGTTTTCAAAATTAACGGGAAGATTAATATACCCGCCCGCAGATAATTTATGACCACTAGCTGAAATAAATGATCGAAGGGTGTCGTATTTTGCCGCAGTTACAAATGTACAGATAAAAATTAAATTAAATATTTCTATTCATAAAAATATTCATAATTGAGTATAAACTCTTAAAAAACTAAAATATATTTGAACGACGTCGTTCCAACACCGACGTGCGGTACACCCTCGACGATGTCTCCCCTATATACCAGACTCTGTGACGATGTCCGAAGACGGACTGTGACAGAGCTCGCGGGTGATTACAGGGCGACGGAGCAGGCACGCTCGCGCAAATATATTTAATTTCGCGGAAAAATAATATTTTCTCGAGTAAAACGGGGAATAAAAATAAATCTCTTAATTAAAAATATTAGTATTTTGAAGACCTTTTTTTTTAGTGTAAAAAGTTTTTAGAGCTTGTGCCGTTTTGGAGAAATTTTGCAAAATATGACATAGATAGATACTCTTTGAGGATTTTTTTTTCTAATAAGGGATTGACAAATATACAATTATGTTCAAATAAAAACATTTATTAAATCCTCTTCTGTCATGAAGTATTTTTTACCCGACTTCCATTTCGCCCTAAGGCCTTAAATAGAGCAACGGCGGCGGTACGGATGCCAAATACATATAGCAAGTAGTTTCAGATCGCGTCGCGAGAAATTTAACATTCAATTTACTAATATAACTTGAGAATACGTAACAAAATACATATTCTCAGCAAGCAAAATGTTATTCAAAAGATAGCTGAGTTTCAGCTTAATCATTTAAATTACATTTCTCTTAATGAAACAAATTGAAATGTAAACGTAAATCTTAATTTTATGAACTTATTTGATTATTTTGTAGCACTAGCGGAATGCCAGAAAAATGTTATGGCTTCCGATAGATGGCAGTGCAACCATCTCGTTTAAGCCAGACGTAGAATACCCAGGCAGGCTCACATAAATCACATAAAAGACCTAAAACTTGTAAATTGTACAAAATAAATATTTTCCTCAGTACCTAGTAGACTAGAAACAGATAGACGGATTTTACTACTAAAGACTACGCAAAATCCTTCTTCAGTTCATGCACCCTTACAAATAATTATAATTAATTAATCTTAAATAGACAATAATAAAGATATAATCTTAAATAGATTATAGTAATATAATATTCTTATCTAAAAACAGAAAGTCATAAATTATTACATATTTATTATATTTAAAATAATTATTCTACGGAACATAATCTCCATAATCTCTGCCTACCCCTCTGGGTGACAGGCGTGAGTGTTTACGATTTATGATTATTCTACGGAACTGTAGACTAGCTAATTTAATCCGCACAGCGTGAACCATTTTGCTCACCGATCTCTAAAACAAAAAACTCGGTATGATTCGGACACGACGACGAGTCCCCGTTCGGGACTTGTCCATTTCTGCCTGAGTCTGCTTCAAGTTCGCAACGCGCGTGACCTTTCTACTAATGACCGTTGAACTTGCTTACCTACAATTAAAATTTAAATTATTCGAGGTGCAGTTGATCCCGCTGGGGTGAGATCTTATTTATTGTAACATTGTAACAGTTCTCCTTAATTATTCTCTTCTGCTGAGGCTGCTTAGAGCTTTAGGAATATTTTAACTTCCTAGAAGAGGTGCTGGAAATTGACTAGGGCGCATATAGTGCTATAGGAAGTTTCCCTAATGCTGACTTCCGTCTGGGACTCCAGGATCTACCTACTACCTAAGAGCTACCTGCTTGCCGTGCCGGTAGTTAACGGTGTGTTCCTACCCTCCTACCAACGGCCATCATCACTGTCGGGCTTGGGTATCACCGGCTCCTTCTGCTAGCTATCTACGATCCTGAGGGAACAGCGCTTGAACTTCGCCCTTACGTCAGGCCAGTGATACCCTTCATAGAAACTTACTTGTACGTGTGCGGAGGTAAGATAAATAAATAATTTACTATAAATCTTGACTTTTTTAAGTCACCCCCTACTTCTGAACCCCCAACGGCACAGCAGCCGAAAACTGGAGCTTATATCTTGGCTGCAGAGCAAAGGCATTGAAGACAATGAAAATATGTTGAAACACGAATTGGTCCGATTAGTGAAAGATAAAAAACACGGAAAGCCAACCTCATTTTGGATGAAATCGCTGAACAACATGGCCATACGGTGCTTATATTGTCACCATATCATTGCCATTACAATGCCATCAAAAAGATTTGGACTCATGTCAAAGGTTTGTTTTCTTTTTTGTCATTATACCTAGTACCTACGTTTACTACCTATATAGATCATTATTTTTTTATTTTCATTTAGGTCAGTAAGAAAATGCTGACTTTATTGCAAAATACCTGTGATAACGTTACTGCGGATGACTGGTGAAAAGTGGAACACACAAAAAATGTATACTAGAAGACTTGGAGCGAGATGTCCACTTTGACAGAGTTTGTTAACAAGAATTAATAATCTACGTAAGGGACAGTTCCAGTAGTGAGTCTAGTGATGATAATGATTGATAATAATAATAAACTTGATTTAGATTGTGTTTTAATAATAATATAACTTAATGAGCTACGATTCCTTGTTTTAATTCACACTAAGCCCTTTCACAAAAATTATTTCGACTCGCACGAGTCAGTCAGACTATTCTACAAAATAGTCTATATATATATATATATATAAGTATAGTCTGACTGACTGACCGATTAGAAATATGCACGAGGCGAAAACGTCTTCACGGAGTGGTTTTTCACGTAAGCTGTGTTTACTTTCACGAGGGTTTCATTTATAGAAAATTTGACAAACGAGCATGCAGCTCACGGCATGAACAACTGCAACACCTGGGGAATTGCAGATTAGTTATCGGTTTAAAAAAAGGAGTGAGCTCGTTTCGTTTCAAAGGTCTCTAAGTCATATAAGTCCGGCGATGTCATCGGTGTAAATGATTCCACAAAGAAGTTGTGCGACGAAGAAAACAGCTAGCGCATCTGTTGGCGGATATATATACATTCACAATGAGTCGAATCGTTATGATTTTTTTTACTTACTACTAAAACAATTAATAAATTAAACAATTAACAAAATTTCTTAAACCAGATAAATTAAAGAATTTTTAAGGGGCCAGTTAGAGTAGCAATTTTTGTCGGCGATGCGATGCTGGGATGCGTATTTTGTGAATTTAGTGCTTCTTAATCTTAATGGCAGATCTAGTGTTTTATTGCCTGGCCGCATAATAGCGCCATGCGCTTAATCTAACACCCTGCGGTGCTGCGGATTTCCGTCGCGTTGCTACAACGTAACGGTGTTTTACGAGATTAAAGGTATGAGATGGGGTAATGTACCTGGGTGGATTGAAAAGTACTCGGCCTAACACAGATCCATTCAATTCTAAAAATCAAATCTACCCACATTATTTAGTTCAGTTCAGACTTCAGACTAGTTCATTGTGTGAAGTTCGAAACGTGTGCGATAATTAGTTGGATTTTATAAATTTATTAACAAAGTAATCGGACATAATTTCCGCGAATGGAGCAAATCGAGCAGCGTGCCGTCATTAAGTACCTCCATAAGAAGGGGCTATCATCAAAAGCCATCCATCATGACATGGTCAGTACATTAGGCGATTGTGCTCTGTCATATTCATCCGTCAAAAAATGGATAGCAGAATTTAAGCGTGGTAGAGAGAGTGTGAAAGATGAACCCCGCTCTGGAAGGCCTTCGACGTCAACTACTGACGAAAATATTAAAAAAGTACTTGATTTAATAATGGGAGACCGCAGATTAAAAATTACAGAGATAGCCGAGATTATAGGCATCTCTTATGAACGAACTCAAAACATCATTGTCAACGAGTTGGGTTTCCACAAGGTGTCTGCGAGGTGGGTTCCGCGACTGCTTTCAGTTGAACAAAAAAGGACGCGATTGACTATTTCACGCGACTGTTTGGAGTTATTTGAAGCCGATGCAGATGATTTTTTGAATCGTTTTGTTACTATGGACGAAACATGGGTTCATTACTGTACACCGGAAACAAAACAATAATCAAAACAGTGGAGAAGACCTGGTTCACCACCCCCTAAAAAGGCTAAGTCGATTTTGTCGGCAAATAAGGTGATGGCTTCAGTATTCTGGGACTCGAAAGGTGTGATTATGATTGATTATCTTGAAAGGGGTCAGAATATAAACTCTGATTACTACTGCACCTTATTACGTCGTTTACGAGAGGAAATAAAAGAAAAACGTCGAGGAATGCTCAGAAGAAAAGTCCTGTTTCATCAAGATAACGCCCGTGTTCACACGTCAGTACAGTCAATGGCTGAAATTCACAACTGTGGCTTTGAACTGTTACCGCATCCGCCGTATTCACCTGATCTGGCACCATCAGACTTCTTTCTGTTCCCTAACCTAAAAAAGCACTTGGGAGGTCAAAGATTTTCGACAAACGACGAGGTCAAAGCAGCTGTAGACGCATATTTTGACTCTAAGGAAGAATCATTTTTTTTCAACGGTCTAAATGCTTGGAAGGGGAGGTGGCAAAAGTGTATTGAACTTGATGGTGATTATGTGGAAAAATAAAAATATAACTGATTTAGTATGTGTTTATTTTCTTGGTTAGGCCGAGTACTTTTCTCGTATTTTATACCGACATCATCGTAAAAAACAGCTACAAAATCTAATAAAATAAATACCTACAATATAGCTTTTCGAAATTTTTTTGTGTTTAAAAAGGGTAATTTTATTTTAAAGTATATCCAAAATAATACATTCATATTGATTCAACAGTTTTTGAAGACAATATTTTTTAAACTATGTCATATGTGTTACAGCCATGACGCAGCTATATCATGTTTGTAGCACGAATAAATAGGCTCGATCGGGGAAGGAACACGCTATCTGAACACGCAAAATTCAGTAGCTTTTTTATATAGAATAAGGGTGTAAGGGTGACAAATGAGCACGTAGTCCATTTTATGGTAAAAGGATACTTGGTCCATAGATATCTGCCCCCGATTAAGAATCAAAATGCAGCTTTGTCATCCTTGAGGACTAAGAAGAAATGCCATGTTTAAAGTCAAAATGGTTCTCAACACTCACTATGTTCAAAGGTCTTACCATACTATCCATACCATCTGAATGATTGGCGGTCTACCATGTGCTATTTACTAGAAGTTTTCTCCCTCGCACAACTTCCTTGTGAAATCGGCTACCACCAGCGATTTTTCCGGATCGATACGATTTAGGGACCTTCAAGAACAACCGTTTTTAAAAGGCCGGCAGCACACCTGCAATTCCCCTGGTGTAGCAGTTGTCCTGTTGTTGAATATTTCGTATTATAAGTGAGTGAACCGAAGAACATTTTCACTGAAAACGAGGCATTCTATCTTAGCCTTCAGGGAATACAATACATCTGCATTGTGATTCTTAATAGAGGATAGATATAGATGTCTGCGGACCACAGCATCCACGTATCATCAGATGGAATCTGTGCTCGTTTGTCACCCTTATTCTATAAAAATGTAAGAGAACTCACAATATTTAAAATGATAGTTTGGTTGTATCTATATAAAGTCACAAGCAGATAATGCAAATGTAACAAAACTTGTATTATTGATATTTTATTCATTAACTTAAGTCAAAAAGCTCTTAATATGTCAGCTTGCTGATATCGCGACATTACTGTCGGGTTTTCGTCGACAATAAATCTTCTCGACAAATGACCCTCAGACTTATGTCTTAAGTTAACTTCTTTTTCTGTTTGCTTTAAAAATACTATCCTTAACTTTATGTACTGGTATGGTATAATTTTGACAATAGTTTAAATTAGTGTGGCCAGAAAAAAAGTAATATAATAAATATGCTTTTTATTTTTAAACAGACGTATATATAATGATTTCTTATATTTACGCGAAGACTACACATTAAATAAAAAACCCGTGGTCACGGGGGGTAATGAGGTATTTGAAGTTCCGATGTCAGAGTTAGCTCGGCTACCATCAGTTTTTGAACATTAATTTTTGGTCGGATCTACGCAGAATGAGCTTACAGTATCTTGAAGTCTTGCAGTGGTATGCTTGGGTTTGGATTTAAATTTATTAATTATAGGATCCCAAGCAGACGGCAGCACCCATCTTCTCTATTGAAATTAGGATTTTTTTTTATTTAAATAGCCTCGCGAATCTTCCTTTGTAGGAATCGGTGTTCTTTTGCGAGGATTTGTGGTCTATCAAATCAAATGAAGCGGGGACGATCTAGAGCATGTTCATACACTGCAGACTTCCCGGAACGTCGGTGCTTCAAGTCAGCTATATGTTCTTTCACGCGGGTTTTAATCTTTTTGTTTGTCCTATGTAAGAAAGACCACATTCATAATCCAGCGTGTACACCCCTGCGTCTTGTAGAGGAGAGGCCCACCCTACACGTGTCCCCCGGGTGGTGCTAAACAAGCGACAAAGCCGAAAGAACAGACTCGGCTCCTCGCCGTGTGGTAACGGCGTAAAAAACTGAGACTGCTATGGATACGAATGAAAGTGGGCTTAAAGAAGTTGTTTGTTCTAGGGGTCTATGCCCCAGATATGTCTTATATCCGAGAGCAGTTTTAGGAGTTGGTAAGGATGGTGCTAATGAAATGCAAGGGTAATGAAAATATTGTGATATTAGGAGATTTTAATGGAACGGTTGGGGTGAGGAGGCTTGATTATGAAAGGATATTGGGAATGTTTGGTGATGAAAGTATAAATAAGAATGGTGAAAGTCTCCACACCGTATATGTAGAAAATAATGTTTTTGTGACGAACACTTTCTTTCATCATAAGAAGATTCACACGTATACATGGGAAAGAGGTGATGATAGAAACATGATAGATTTCATAATTGTTGATGAAAGAATGAGGAGCGCGGTGGTAGATACAAGGGTTTACCGGAGGTCTAACGTAGGGACGGACCATTACTTGGTGTTATGCCGAATTAATGGTCTTTTCAGAGGTTGAAGGCATCGGACATCTGTGTCTACTACTGCGTTACAGCGTATAAGAATAGAGAGGTTACAAAATGAGGGTGTGAAAGAGAAGTTCAAATGTAGATTGAGAGAAAATATAAGTAGTATGGCTGATTTGTGTATGAATGATTTAGATTTGGAGACTGTGTGGTATAACGTCAAGAAAGGTTTGGTGGATGCAACTACCGAAGTATGTGGTGTAAGTAAGAGAACGAATGAAAGGAAAAATAACACGTTATGGTGGGATAGTGAGGTACGGATGGAAGTTGAAGCAAAGAAAAAAGCATGACTAGATATACTAGCAACCAAGGCTAGTAATTCTAGCGGTATGAATGATGATATTGAAAGGAAAAAAGCAGTCTTTAGACATCTAAATAAGAGAGTAAAAGAAGTAGTTGAAAGTAAAAAGCAAGAAAGCACGGATGTGAATGATAGAAGAATATCGGATGACTTCCAGGCAAACATTAAAATATTCTGGAAATTCGTAAGAACTGCCATCAAAACTTCTTTCAAAACTGCCTTCAAAACAGCCTAGAATGAATGCTATACGAGACCAGAATGGCTGTATTCTGAATGACGAAGTTTTGAGTTTAAGGATATGGAAGGAATACTTTGAAAGCGTGTTTATGAGACGTTAGAATTAAATGAAATAGAAATTCCTAAAGAGGAGGAAATAGATAGAGACATAAGTGTAGATGAAATAATGAATGCAATGAAAAGTATAAAAGCAGGTAAGGCAGCCGGATATGATAGAGTATCTCTCGAAATGCTAAGGGCTGGAGAAGGAGTGGTGGCAGACCTGCTGTTCACCTTGTTTAATTTATGTTGGGAACTTGAGCGGGTACCGGTAGACTGGTGCAAAGCCGTAATAGTCCCAATATATAAAGGAAATGGATCACAGCCGGCCTGTAAAAACTACCTTGGTATCAGGCTTCTTAGCATTGTATGAAAACTGTATGCGAAGGTACTAATTGAAAGAGTTATGAAAGAAACTGATGGAAAATTTTGGGATATGCAAGCGGGATTTAGAAAGGGAATGGGATGTATAGATCAGGTATTTTCCATGCGCATGATCGCGGAGAAGTTTTTGGCCAAAAATCAAAAAGTTTTTTGTGGGTTCGTGGACATGGAGAAGGCTTATGACAGAGTGGACAGGAATGTGTTATGGCAAATACTGAATTCATTTGGGTTGAGCGCTGGGTTTATACAGGCATTGAAGTCTCTGTATAGGGACTCTAGTGCTTGTGTCAGAATCATAGGAGCCTACTCGGACTGGTTTGGCATCCATAAAGATATCAGACAGGGC
The DNA here is from genome assembly GCA_963668995.1 of Parnassius mnemosyne. NCBI lineage: Eukaryota > Metazoa > Arthropoda > Insecta > Lepidoptera > Papilionidae > Parnassius > Parnassius mnemosyne. The sequence goes on along the minus strand of CAVLGL010000079.1, from coordinate 15,709,284 downwards.
TGTGTGGCTTCCCCGTGGTTATTAAACCTATTTATGGACAGTTGTTTGGAAAATTTGAAAGTAGAAGAATGCGGGTTAAGAATGGGTGAGTTAACAGTCAAATGCCTTTTGTACGCTGATGATCAAGTCATACTTGCGTCGTCGGCGGCTGAGTTGCAAATGATGGTTACATTAATGGACAGGACATTAAAAAAAGGGAATGAAAGTGAACGCATGTAAGACGAAAGTTATGGTTTTTGAAAGAGAAGAAAGTAAAATGATATGTGAAATAAGAATAGAAGGGGAGTTGGTCGAGCAAGTAGATGAGTTTGTGTATTTGGGATGTGTATTTAGCAGGGATGTTAGACATGATAAGGATATAGAACGACGAGTGAATGCAGGAAATAGAGTGAATGGGGCGTTACCCCCTATTGTGAGAAGAAGTCGGAGAGTAGAATAAATGCTGTAGAAATGTGGTCATTAAGGAGTATAGTAAGAGTAACCCGCGTAAAAGAACATATCGCTGACGTGAAGCACCGACGCTCTGGGAAGTCTGCAGTCTGTGAACATGTTCAAGATCGTCCCCATCATTACATCAGATTTGATAAACCACAAATCCTCGCAAAAGAACACCGATTCCTACCAAGGATGATACGCAAGGCTATTGAATTTAAAGAAACATCTTAATTTCAATACAGAAGATGGATGGGTGCTGCCATCTGCTTGCATCCTATAGTTAACAAAATTAAATCCAAACCCAAGCGTACCACTGCAAGACTTCAAGATACTGTAAGTTCATTCTGCGTAAATCGAACCAAAACTTAATATTAAAAAACTGAAGGTAGCCAGGCTAACTGTGACATAGGGACGTCAAACATCTCATTCCCCCCATGACCATGGGTTGCAATTAAAATCGTGAATTAAACGTGATAAAGTCCGTAAAATATAGTTTATTCACTGCGAAAAACTAAGTTACTATATAACAAACCAATTTATTTAGAGTTTTGTATTTTAGATATTTCAACTACTGAGGGTAATTAGTAATTAATAGAATCAGGCGTTACTTTGCGTAAGTCCATTATATTAAAATTGAATATCGAGCGGATATACGCGAAGTAATTTTTTGCCAACTTTAAATAGATATTAGTTAATTGATCTGCACATTTCCGGAACCGCGCATCCTACGCAAAAATGGACAGCAGATTCGGGATTTTTTTTAGAATCCGTCGACCCACCGTCAGCCGAGGAAGGCTGAGGATGGTGAGTTGTACCAATTCTAACTCAGTGAGCCAGAAATGGTGCAAACTAACTACTGGAGAAAGCAAACTTATTTACTTCTATTTTTGTTTGCAGTTTGCATCTGAACAGTAGTAACAGCGTACCACTTCAATTATCTCCCTGCGGTACCTCTAATTCAGGGGTCCGTATCGTCAACAAGGAAGTTTTTAAAACCTTGCGAAAGCTAGACGTGAATAAAGTTAGTGGACCTGATAGTATACCAGCTATAGTTCTAAAGGTCTGTGCACCTGAGTTGTCTCCTGTGTTGACGCGCTTGTTCCGCCTTTCATTCAGGACTGAAATAGTGCCCAAATCTTGAAAGCTGGCTAATGTGCAGCCTGTAACTGAGAAAGGTAGCCGTACCGACCCTGCCAACTATCGACCAACTACAATTAACTCCATACTCTGCAAGATCATGGAGTATATATTGAACGCCCACCTTATGGCATACATAGAACAGAATGATCTCCTCAGTGACCGCCAGTACATTTATTGCCGAAAGCGATCAACTAGCGTATGCCACTCACATATGGGGCGAAGCCCTCGAGAACAGAGGTGAAGCACTTGTTGTTTCCCTCGATGTTTCGAAGACTTTTGACGGGGTTTGGCATACTAGTCTATTGATCAAGCTTTCAGCGTACGGTTTATCTCCTGGCGTGATTGACTGGGTAAATGATTTTCTGATTGAACAATTTATCCAAGTCGTCATCGATGGCTGCTCGTCCTGTTCTATCGCGACTAACGCCGCAGTTCCTCAGGGGTAATGATAATTCATGTATTATAAAAAGGAATAATAAGAAAGTACGTTTCAGATAGTACATACATCGCATATTTGTTTATTTTTTAGTACCAAATACTATCTAAAACGAGTTGCGATAAATAGTAATGGTATCAACCCCTTAGTCATCTGTAAAAGTGGATAATAACTAGATAGTGCACTTAGTTTTAAACATAAAATATTTTACAACTGTGTATCTTACAAAATGTATGCACATAAATGAACAAATTCAATTAAGCTGAGAACGGAAACAATAGTAAAATTTATGTTAACTATAAATGGCGTGTCACCCTGTTCACTCCCAAGTCTCAACATGGCAGGAAGCCGTTGAAATGATGGCTGTAGCCACCGCAAGAGCACTTGGTAACATTAGTCTTAAAACTAAGAGCATTGTATAGTTTATATGGAGTGGCGATAAGGTTATGACACTATATGAGGATACTTATCCTACATAACGTACTTTGAACATACACAACTAAAAAAATATATAACAATTAACATTCAAGTGGTGGTAGCCCCTTTTTTTAGCTTTTTGCTTGATTATCTATGAATGGGAAAGTGTATCTGCACTTTCCCAAAATATTTTTAATAACCCTAATTTATATTATATTTTTAATAAATTTAATAACCTATATCAATGCCGCGTGAGCACTGTGCACCTGCCGCACCGTTTCCGCTTTTACAGGTCACTTTAAGTCAGTAAAGTAATATTGTCAAGGTGATTTATTTCGTGCCAATTTTTATGCTATTTATTTTATTTGAAAGATGCATTTTTTGGTATAATTGTTTATTTTATAATTTTAACTGACGTATATAAACCTGTACCTACTTACCGCTGTGTTATTCAATGTGATAACCTTATCGCCACCCAGTATATTATGTAAAAGTATTGCTTGTGATTTCAATATAAACTATCGATGGTTTTAATGAAATGAATTTCATATTATGTTCCTTTAAAATTAGTGTGCCATTTACTCGGATATGACATTACTTTGTCCACAGTGAATATATGAGATTTCCCAAAACACTCCTTTTAACAAATTATGGATGAGATCTTGACCAAACTAAATTTAATTTAAAAATTGTTGAACATTTAAAATAAAATACAAAGTTCATCCGTTATTTCTTAATATATTTTAAATTAATAAGTCAACTGTAATTATAATATTATGTAATAGCTGTCGTATAGTTTATGATATAATATTAAATTTTACAAACCATAATCAAAAATAAATCATTTAGTAGTAATTAGTAGTTGTAGGCTTTCAATCAATTATTATAATAAACAAGGTGCGGTAATGGGCGGTCTTATCGCTCTGGAAGCGATTTCTCCCAGACAACTTTATTATGCAAATAATTGTTCACAACACGAGTCAAGGAGGGAAGTATATGTACCTAAATTGTACAATTAAGTAACAAAAATAAAAAAACACATGATGATGACAGTTAAGAAAATTAGGAGAGATGCTAGAAAGGACGGGAAGTTTGATGACAAAAATTACACTTTAGAGTTATAAAATAAGCTTCGAGCAGATTTTTTGAAGTCGAAAAAAAAAATTGAGCCCGTTGAATATACATGTTCACAAGCTTATTACTTTAAAAATTCCTATTTTATTTTAATTTGCTTATTATATATATTATATAACATATTCTTTTTGCAATTTATATACGTTGTTTTAGATTTTTGGATGTAACATTAGGAACAAATCACCTATTTATAAATTACTTATTTTTTTAATAATGGATCTTATAATTTAACATTATATTAAATACAATACGACAGTTATTACGTAATATTATGATTAAAGTTGACTTATAAATTTAAAAAATATTAAGAAACAACCGTAATGGTAAGTAAACAACTTCGTATTTTATTTTATCGTTCAACAATTTTTTAAATTAAAATTTGTTTGATGTATTGACTTAAATAGTTACAGAGAAGAAAAAATCTAGCACGCCGTCCTAATACGAGTTTGAAAACTTCACGTCTCATTTTTTTTAACTTCTTGCGAAACATAGAGCAATACAGGAGATCAAAGATTACTAAAGTTCTTTTTTCAATCTCGCAACATTTTACTTAAAAAAAAAAAAGATTTTAGCTTGGAGCCTTTTGGTGATGCGAAGGTGCGTGAATAGTAAATCTTTCCTACAACTGGAGAGGCCTAGGACCAGTAGTGGCCTGTTACAGCTGACTAAAAAGAAGAAAATAGAAAGTTAAATAACTTTCTATTTTCTTCACAATAAATTTATTCTTCTCGCTATTTATTTTAAGAAACCTAATACTTAAGCAATAATTATTATTACCTATGCTGACTTAAAACTAGAAGAATTGAATGCTTCAATACGTATTTGCGGTTCAGTACTGGTCCTGTAAGCATGAAATCGTTTTACAGTTTATTTCCAGGCGTTCGTGCCTTTTGTGCACTTCGTTCCGTTTTACTTCATCAGGCACTTCTTTGATGTAATTTTGTAGTATTAACAAACGCCTAAACAAGGTACACGGTAATATTTTAGAATACGAGAAGCTTTTGAATAACATAATATAAGTACCTGTGATCTCTATCCCTTCGTGCACCTTATTTGTTGACTTTGGTATTTGACTGATGACATACACATTAATCTTAGATCCATTACAAAAAAGACAGTATGCCAATTGGATGAGACAAATAATTTTAAAACGATGTCTTCTATGCTAGTTTCGGAGCAGTGCGCACGGTAGGCACTATCCATGCCGCCTGTCTACGTACCTAGAGTACGCAGTACTTTAAGCGATTATTGAATTTGCTTGCGAAATACCAAATGTAAAACCTAAACTGAAGAGCGGGTAACCCTGTTTAACAGACGTTGATCACAGGCTGTCAGTTAATACATTGGTTTTTCAATAGTGCAATTTTAGTTTCGATTTACGATATTTTTATAGTAATCTTATATACTTAGACCTTTTAGTTAGGTATTGCTGCTACATAAGGCTGCACTTAGTATTAGTTTTTTTTTTTCAAAAAAAAAAATGAAATTGATGCATATACTTTAAGGTTACTATGAATCACTCATTATATGCCACAGAGTAAGTTGCTAAAGGCAAATTTATCTTGGAGTAATTTAGTGAATAAAAAATAAGTTATATATGATTAATGTCATATATGTGAAAGAATATCCACTACCATATATTATCCTGTGGACATCTTAAGTGGCGACAGAGGGAAACTGAATCAGGAGATGGGCAGTGCAGCACACACACATAATTCATACAATAACTATCACTAAAGCAACACTTACAAATAATAATTTCACACCTAAAACCAACACAAATACACGTTCTTTTAGTCACATATATACGTCTGTTAGAAAAATAATAACTTATTACAACTCAATTAAAATAATATGTCAATATATGCCATATATTCAAGGATATCCCCAAACATCAGTGAAAATAAGTAATAAAAAAATAAATATTTTTAAAATTCAATCTTCCTAGTGAAACTACCATTGATGAGATTGACCTAGTAAATGAGGTAAGGTAAATGAGCTTGTCAAGTCCTACTGAGCTAGTCAAGTATCTTTGTGGGATGTAAAAAACTTTTATGATAAAAACTTGTCTTGTTTTTGTGTATTATGTGTTAATATAAGAAGTCTCAGTTGTAATTTAGACGCTTTTCTAGTTTTCATGTCACAATTGAATATTCATATAGACATTGAAGTTTTTACCGAATGTTGGTTAAAAGATGATTCCATAATACCAGAAATAGACACCTACGCATCATACTATACTAAACGTTTATTTGACCAGAATGACGGTGTGGTAGCATACGTTAAAAATAACATAAACGTCACATCATATGAAATGTGATCAAATTTTTACATGCTAAAGCCATATTGCAGCTATATTTCTGGTATAGTTGTAACACGAATGGGTCGGCTTAACCGGGGAAGGACCACGCTGTCACAGAATACCAGCGTAAAATAGCAGCTTAATGCTGATGGGTTTCGTATGGTGAGTGTAGAGAACCGGAGACCCTTTTTACTGGAAGCGAGGCATTCCATCTTAGTCCTCACGGGTGACAACGCATCTGTATTTTGATTCGTAAGCGAGGATAAATATAGATGTCTATGGGCCACAGCAACCACTTACCATCAGGTGGACTGTGTGCTCGTTTATCAAAAAAATCATATGAACCATTAGTCGATGATGGCAATGTGCTAGTACTCACTGTCGATACCGATACCACGGTTATCTGTACATATAGACCACCAAGTTTTCGCAATCCAACGCAGTATATCACATCACTTGATAAAATACTCCATAGCATAAACACAAGTATCGTAGTCTTAACTGGAGATCTAAACTTAGATGTTATGCCTTGTACTATAAAAGGATATTCTGCCGAATATCTCAATATGCTCTCTATGCATGGCTTAAAACAATGAGTTTGTGTTCCAACATGGGATTACATCTATTGTTTTTGATGAATTTACTGACCATCACCCTATTTTATTACTTATTGACACAGTAAAAATTAGTAAAAATAAATCAAAATTTTATAAAGTAAAAATTGACTTTGACAAAATAACTGTAGGTATGAATGAGCTTAACTGGAAAGAATATTATATAATCGACAATGTCAATGATGCTGCAGAGTATATTGTAAATATTATTAAAGATTTAATACAAATTAATACAACCAGGATAACTTTATCTAAAAGAAATAGGCCATTAAAACCCTGGATAACACCAGGAGTTGTAAGATCGATAAGAAAAAGGGACAAATTACATAAACAATTAAAAAAGGAAAATAATAATGAAAATTTAGCATGACACTATAGGAAATACAGAAACACATGTAATGACATAATAAAAATGTTAAAAAGACAGTATTACAAACAAGAACTTATTATCAGTACTGGAAACGTTAGAAAGACATGGAAGATAGTTAAAGAAGTTTGTAATCTAAGCCAATGAAAACAACCGACAACAGAATTGTTAAAAATAAAAGATACGCCAAAAGCTTCACTTAATCTAGTAAACAACTATTTCACAACAATTGGTTCACAGCTTGCAAATTATACTTTGAAAACCATAGGCAAATCAGTATCAGAACTTGCTGATAATTTCAAACAGACAGGTCCAACACATTCGATGGCTTTTTACTTAACAGATCCTGAGGAAGTAAAAACTACAATTAAAGAACTTAAATCAAATAGTTCCCCTGGCTGGGACAAAATTACTACTAATTTCGTTAAAAGGTATAGTCAAATTCTTTGCGCAACTATAGCACATCTATGTAATAGTAGTTTTCAGACAGGGCAATTTCCATCATCATTCAAGCAGGCCTTAGTAACACCAATATTCAAATCTGGTGATAAGTCCGCTCCTTCGAATTACAGGCCGATTTCTTTGTTACCTACTTTTTCAAAAATAATTGAGAAGCTTGTGAACAACAGACTTATAAAATATCTAGAGCGTTATGGATATCTACCTGCGAATCAATTTGGTTTTAGGGCACATCGTTCAACAGAAGACGCTATTTTACAACTGATTTCGAAAATAACATCTTATGTAGACAAAGGTGATAAGTGCATCTGTGTTTTCTTAGACTTGCAAAAAGCGTTCGATACTGTGTCTATTCCTATACTTCTTGGACGTTTCGAAAATTTGGGTATAAGAAGTATGCCATATGCATCGTTTTGTAACTACCTTAAAAACAGAACCCAAGTATAACCAAAGTATTACGTGATGACGACGAGCTAAGCGATAGAGCAAAATGTACCTATGGCATTCCACAGGGTAGCATTCTTGGACCAACACTTTTTTTGACGTACATAAATGAATTATGCAAAATTAATATCCGTAGTGCGGACCTTTTTATGTTTGCGGACGATAGTAATCCTCTTTCATAGTACAGACTGGGATACTGTGCAGCAATGTGCTGAAAATGGATTACGTATGGTTACAAAATTGCTAGAAAACAATCTTTTACCGTCAATTGTTCAAAAACGAAATATATATGTTTTTACAAAACAATAATCTCAAAACCACCCCACAGCTTCTCTGTCACCATGCATACGTACCCTTGTAATACATCCCAAAAAAAGAAGAGATATAAATGTACAATATTAGAACGAACATCTACGATAAAATACGAAAGATTAAATTGGCAACCTCATATATCAAATATATCTAAACGAATTCGGAGACTCACTATAATATTTAAAAACCTAAGAACTGTAGCGAATAAAAAACTACTTATCTTATTGAGGCCGAGCGAGCTCAAAGATCTATACTAAAACTAATATTACATCTTCCTTATACATACCCAACATCTAAAGTTTACGAATTGCCAAATGTCCTCAGTGTACGAAAATCGTATATATACAAATGCATAAAACGATATTATAATTTTTCCCCACTATATGTAGCTAACAACAAAAGAATACAAAAATGTCCAGTACCATTTGTGAAAAGCGCATTTGCGAAAAGGCAATATGACTACCAAGCACCTCATTTATATAATACAATTAATAAAAAAATTAAGTTAAATAACTTAAAAAGTTACCAAGTAAAACAAGCTATTTTAAATTGGCTAAAAGAATACGACTATGAAAATTGTTAAAATCTACTTTATGTACACATATTCTAAGGAAAACAGACGTACGCACATACACACACACACACACACACACACACCCACACATACACACACTTTTTTGTATTTTAGAGTCTGTATTGTACACGAAAAATCAGATCACTTAATTGGTGGGAAACTGCCTCCTAACATACAGGGTAACCTAGTTTAGGAGTCAGAGAACCAATGAATTGTATATTATATCTGTGTTCAATAAATTATTATTACTATTATATCAATTCTTTATATTCCTTCTCTTCTTTAAGAGTTTGAAACACCGCGCACACGGGTCGGAACCAAGTGTGTGAGGGGAAATTTAAATTGTAAAAGTGGATGATAAAGTAGAAGAAGTCAGAAACTTTCGGGTGATGCGACAGGTGTTGAGGATGATGGGTTTTTGAAGCATGTGAAGTGTATGTGTAGGCATGTGTAGTGTGTTAAGGCTTTGTGTGAGTGATTTTGGTATAATACCGGTGGATGAGAGAACTATCGGGACGATGTGAACATTTAGTGTTTTCCATTTAGTTTTAATTTCTATGGCAAGTTCTTGATATTTACTTATTTTCTCGGATATTGTAGTTTGAATATTATGTGAGTTTGGTATTGCTATATCTATCAGGTAAACTGTTTTATTGGTTTTGTCATGAACTGTAATGTCAGGTCTATTTTAAATGAATAGTTTTATCTGTTATTATTGTTCGGTCCCAGTAGATTTTCTGATTCTTACTTTTTAATACTGTATCAGGTTTATACTTATAATATGGCTGCATCTTATCTATGAATTTATATTTATATGCTAAATGTTGGTGTATGATTGCAGCAACTTGGTCATGACGATGTTTATAATCGGTTTGTGTAAGTGATTTACATGCTCCTGTAATATGTTGTATAGTTTCAGAGGAATTGTTGCAATGTCTGCACATGTCAGTAGTCTGATTATAGACAGACAGAATCTTTTTTGATGTATTTTATGTAATTACGAGTTGGTACTATTTGATCCTGTATAGCAAGTATAAAACCCTCGGTCTCGGGAAATAGTTCACCTCGTTTGAGCCATTCGTTCGAATTAATTTTATCGACGTGCGGCTGGCTCAGATAGGCTCGATGTCTTCCATGTAGGGCTTTTTCAGACCATGCTGCAATCTTTTGTTGTGTTCCTATAATATGTTCATTGATTTGCGTGTCTCTGTTCTGTAAGTTAAGTGGTGTAAGTTTTTTATCTGTTTCCGTTATGTGTTTGTGTAAAGATGAGTGTTCTGATTTATTATGGGAGTACGCTCTGAGCGAAAGTATTTGTTTGTTGTGTAAATTGTGTATATCTATCAATCCTCTTCCCCCTTTTTGGCGTGGTAGTGTAAGTCTCTGTATGCATGATTTTGGATGATGTTTTCTGTGTTTAGTTAGAACTGTATTGAGTGTGCATTGTAGTTTTTTGATGTCAGTTTTTGACCATCGTATAATTCCGAAAGAGTATATGAGAATAGCTATTGCAAATGTGTTGATGGCTTTAATTGTGTTTCTGGAGTTGAGGTTGGTTTTTAAGGTTGAGGCGATGTGAGACTTTCTTGAGCAGTTCTTGTTTTGTAATATTTTGTTGAATGCGTCTGGACTGTTTAAAACCTAAGTATGTGTATGTACTGTGTTCATCCATTGGTTTAATTGATTCACCTGAATTGAGTGTGTAACTATTGCTTTGAATCTTGCCTTTTATAATAGACAATATTTTGCATTTATCTACTCCAAATGACATACAAATATCTTGAGAAAATTGTTGTGTTGTGTCTGCTAGCTGGAATAGTATATTTTTGTCTGCTGCATATAACTTAATGTCATCCATGTACATAAGGTGTATTAGGGTATATTGCGTGTTATTGTTTTTCAATGTAAATCCCATGTCAGTATTATTTAGTACGTGTGAAAGTGGATTGAGGGCCATGCAAAACCACAGAGGACTTAGGGCATCGCCTTGAAATATACCACGTTTTATACAAATTGGCTCAGTAGTTACACTCAAAGAGGATTGATTAATTTTAAGCACAGTTTGCCAAATTTGCATAGAAGTTTTTAAGAAAAGTTTCAGTGTTGGGTGAATTTTATACAGATTTAAGACATCAAATAACCAGCTATGCGGTACTGAATCGAAAGCCTTTTGGTAATCGATAAACATTCAATGAATATTTTTCTTGCTCTTAACAGTGCTGTTCAAAATAATTGCATCAATAGTGTTACGGATCGCCGTAACGCTGTTCGAAAAATGAATGAAACGCGTTGGTCTTGCTTAAACTGGAGGCAAGCGGCGGTGAGGAGGAACTTTTTCTTTTCTTGCTGCTGTTTTCTTTTCTGTGGCTGGAGAGCAACTGCCGACCGTTCCGGCCGGCCCGTCTTATATACGATTTGGCCATTGCTGGCCAGCGGACCCTTGCCTCACCCCCGCGCCTTTCTTTATTAGGTAGATTTCTTTTTTTTTTTTTTTTTTTTTTTTTTTTCTCTTTATTTATTTAGGGATTTTTATTTGTTAATATGTCAATCCCATTATAACTAATTTAAAATCTATACATTTATTATTAATCTGCACATACTCAATGCAATATCCGAGGTGGGGGCATGTAGAATGCCTTGCGCAATACCCATATTGTACATATTTATCTTATAGGTCCTTATAAATAATTCCCTTGCCCCTCGGTTCCGCTCACATTCCATTAAAAAATGATGTAAGTCTTCTATTACTCCACACGTTTCACAATTAGGTGAATCAGTTTTTTTCATCAGATAAGAAAATTTTTTTGATGGGATGTGACCTGTTCTTATTCTAAACATTATTTTAATAATATTTCTATTTATTTTTGTATCTATAAACCAGGGTATTCGGGGTGGCTCACTCTGTATCGTTTTGTACCAAATACCTTTAGTTTTGGAGCGTTCATTGAAAAACTCTTTCCATTCGGTATGACATAAATTTCTGAATTTTGGCAGTACTTCTGAGTAACAGGGGTTAATATTATACTCTACACCATTTACACAAGCAGAATTCGCTAATCTATCTGCCTCCTCATTACCCAATAGACCAATGTGTGATGGAATCCATTGCACTTTTGCACAGATATCGCGTAGACTGAACTCATATAGTTGGGAAAGTATGGTATAGGCTATCGAAACACCTCTGGTTCCAGAGGCGGATCGAGCCAAGTGTTGGATAGCAGTTTTGCTGTCCGAGTATACAATAATTTTGTCCCAGTTATAGCTTGCGGCATACCTTAGGGCTTCGGATATTGCAATGAGTTCAAGGGTCATAATACAAACGTCATTAGTAACTTTATAACATCTAGAAATTGCTCGAGATGAGTCGAAAAAAGCTGCTCCTTGCAACTTAGCACTCTTTGATCCATCTGTGTAGATTTTATGCCAATCGTGGTATTTATTTTCAAGTTCTTCAATAATATTTAGTTTAAGAGAATTTTTTTCATATAGTTTTTTGGATTGTTTTACAGACTCTAATTTACTTAATAATATATTTTCAATATCAATGCGGGACAACCAAGTGCTAAGCGAAAATGATTCGAGAAAAGGGGATGATTGTATATTCATAATTTTAGTCTTATTATAAGATTTAACTAATAGTGGGATTTTCTTGCGTTGCCAATATCTTGTTTCACAGAGAGTGCTAAGTTGCTTTAAAGAATTAATTGTAACATTATTGGAAAAAGAGCTGGCTTTTAAAACATATTTATAAGCTAGATATAGTCTTCTAATATGAAGTGGAGGTACGCTTAGTTCGCTTTCCATTACATGTATTGGAGAACTTTTGATAAAACCACCAATAACCCTTAACGCTTTATTTTGTATTTTATCTAATTTTGATAAATGGACATTAGCGCAATTATCAAATAAAAAACTACCGTAATCAATTCTACTTCTTATTAACGAAATATACAACTGACGAATATGTTTGGGATGAACTCCCCAAGATGGCCCAGACAATACCATTAGTAGATTTAAAAACTTATTACATTTTTCTGTAATATCATTAATGTGTTTGTTCCAGAGTAGGTTACTATCTAGCCACAACCCCAAGTATTTAAAGCAATTTAGGGAAGTCAATGAGCGTTCGTTAACTGTTACATTAGGCAGAAATCGTCTACGTCCTCGACTAAACAGGCATAACTTTGTTTTGTCAGTTGACAGCTGTAAACCTAGATCGTTTAACATTTCCACTATACAATATAACGCATTATTGATCTTTGACTCACAAATTTTTATATCTTTGTCTTTTATATAAATAACAAAGTCATCAGCATATTGAATAATGTTTACGTTGTGTTGTGATAGTAAATGGCAAATTCTATAAGTCGCTATATTGAATAGGAAAGGGGATATTGGGTCTCCTTGTGCTAATCCTTTATTTGTGCTTCTTTTAAGTACTTTATTTTCAACTTGAGATTTTACCCATAAATGTCTTTCGCTTAGGAATAACCATAAATATGTACAGAACTTACTACCAACTTGCAATTCATCTAATATTTTTAAGACACTATTTATATCAACATTATTATAAGCGTTTTCAATATCTAAAAAGCAAGCTAACGTGGGTATATTTTGTGTAAAACCAGTTTGTATATATGTTACCAAGCGAGACTGACAGTCCAAGCAAGATTGTGATTTCCTAAATCCAACTGTCGATGGCGAAAATACGCAATTTTTTTCAATGAACCATTCTAGTCGCTTTAGCATCATAATGTGGAAAGTTTTACAAAGACATGACATTAAGGAAATTGGTCTCAGTTTATCATCAGAATTAGATGGGCTACTATTTTTTGGTATAGGTATAACCAGCACATTACGCCATTGACTTGGTATATTTCCAGACCTGAACACAAGGTTATAAAGCAATAAAAGAAATCTTTTTGCGATATCGGGAAGATTATAGATCATACTATATGTGATTTTATCATCTCCAGGAGCAGTATCTTTTTTTTTAAGACAACTTTTCAATTCTTCCATTGTAAAATCAGTCTTTAATGAAGAATTTTTAGATATAAATTTTGGACATACGTCGGTTGCAGAATCTGGTGTGAGCGAAAGTAGAAGTTTTTCTTGCTTATCTAACGGAATGAATGATTTTTGTTTACGAATACCTTTTATCCATCGCATGCGCTGCCACATGTTTGATATTGAAATTTTTCCATCAATTGACTCGCAAAAGTTCTGCCAATGAGTACGTTTTGCCTCTGCTATAAGTTTACTGGCTTCTTTAGTTTTTGCTTCTAAGTGAGTTAGATTGTTGGGAGTCGGATTACGTCTAAAATTCCTAAGGGCTAATCTTCTTTGAGCAATTACTCTAGACAGGGCAGGGTTCCAATAATTTCGGGGTTTGAATTTTGTTTCTGGATCAATGCGTACTTTTATAGTAGGTATACTAGCATCGGCCGCTTTATCAAGTTGAGCAAGTAGAAAATTATACATTTCTTGAATACATGTTTTATCATATGTATCAATATCTAATAAATCAACGCTAAAGGATTCTTTAATTTTGTTAGTATAGGCTATCCAATCAATTTTCTTAAAATTACGTTTCTTAATGCTATTATATTGTTTTGGGATATTAGTACTTAATTTAATTAAAAGGTGATCGCTCCCTAGATTTTCATTAAGAACCTTCCACACGAAGTTAATGGCAATATCATTTGATACAAAAGAAATATCTGGGGAAGTTTCTTGTAAAAACCCATTGACAAGTTTAGCTCTCGTTGGCATTCCATTATTAAGAGAAAGATAACCATATTCTATCGATGAGTCTACTAATTGCACCCCTCTTGCATCGGTTTTGTACGACCAATTGCTGTGGTGTCCATTAAAATCACCTGCTATTAATGATTTTTTTGGGAAGAAGGAAAATAGCTCCTCCCAGTCTGATGCTTGAGTTCTAACTGATGATGGACAATAGACTGATATAATATTTTGTAAGAACTCACAATTGTACAATTTAACACACACAATTTCTATGTTTGGGTTAGTTAATCTAATTGTACTTATTACGCTTTGAAGTGAGTTGTGTGTAACGATTGCAACTCCACCATAAGAGTCATATCTGTCCCGTCTATAAATATTATAATCTTTAATATTAATATTATCATCAGTATTTAACCATGTTTCACTTAGTATGGCTATGTGTATTTTTTCTTTTATCAAAAACTCCCCAAGATCTATCAATTTTGGTTTCAAACTTTGTGTATTCCACTGTAATATATTAATAGCGATATTTTTGTTATTTGTACTATCCATGATTCATATAATTTAAAACTGTTTCATAAATTTTTCGTCCCGATATTAAACTACTCACAAATGTTTTAATTACTTTAAAAATAGCCACGAAAACCGCAAAAACTTTATCCTCATAACTTTTCCTAGAGTACCAAATAGAATGAATTTTTAATAAGAGTCCCTTAAAATCAACTGTTTTTTCACTCATTTCTTCTTCGTCTGAAGTACTTTTTTGGCTTTCTTCTTCCGCTTCCTTAAACTCAATATCATTTTCTATCATATTTATTTTTTTCTTTTCTTTTCTTTGTCTTTGTTTTTTCTTTTCTTTCCTTTCCTTTTTATTTGTTTCTAAAGGTGTTTTTCCTTCCTCTGAGGCTGGTTCTTGATTATTTTCATTATGAACTTGAGCGTCAGCAACAACCTGACTATAACTTCGAGAGCCACGGTTTTCCCATACTTGTGTAGGCTGTTCTGTCATCTCTTGATTGACAAAAGTATTTTTAGAGTGCATATTTAAGTTTTCGCTCATTTC
Source organism: Parnassius mnemosyne (assembly GCA_963668995.1). NCBI lineage: Eukaryota > Metazoa > Arthropoda > Insecta > Lepidoptera > Papilionidae > Parnassius > Parnassius mnemosyne. Next base: position 15,693,839 of record CAVLGL010000079.1, on the reverse strand, counting down.
TATTTGACTTTTATTTATAATCATTTGTAGAGCTTTTCTGTAAGTTATATTTTCCTTACTCATAGTGATACGTATTTCTTTTTCTTTGAGATACATAGGGCAACTTTTATCCAAAACGAAATGTAATCCTTTACAATTGAGGCACCTGTATGTTTTTAGATCACAGTTTATGTGTTCTGTACTACCACATTTTGGACATAAGATTTTTTTAGTCGGGCATGCTTTAATAATATGTCCGAATTTCCAGCATCCGGTACATTGTGTTACTGGAAAAGTGTAGTTTTCCACTTTGAAATTATACTCATATGCCGTGACATAAGGAGGTAAAATAGTGCCTTGAAAGCATATCCTTACAGTTTCACTTTCGACCCACTTGCTATTTAAATCTAGTCGTTTAAGTCGTCTTACCGCCAATATTTTGATATCACTTTTCAAAATTGCTAAAATATCTTCCTCAGTAAACTCCAAATCCACACCTCTGATCAATCCATAAGAAACCGTGGTTTCAAACGTTTTTTGACATTTGTACTCTAAATCTTGAAATTTTTTACAACTAATCATTTTTTCCGCATCATTATCACTTTGAAAACAAATCAAAACTTTGAAAGGAGACTTATATTTGATTGTTTCAATATTCTGAATATTCTCACTTCGTAATAATTTAGCTAACGCCATTTGTTTTGGTAATTCTTTAAATGATGTAACACAAACCTCATATTTAGATCCGATTTCTTTCGATGTTGTCTTTTGTCCCTGTCCTGTTGAAATACTTCTTAAGAGTCGTTTCGGTCTTCTTTTCTCAACTGTCACATAATCATCTTCGCTGTTTGTATCTTCTTCACGTGCTTTTCTCTTCTCCGATCTCACTTCAGATTTTCGGGTAGTGAACCCAGAGTTCGCCTGTTCCATTTTAGCCACACGAGTTATTCTTCGATCTTCAATTTGCTTTAGTTCTAATTCACATATACGTATGACTTCCGAATCACTTCCATCACTTCTGTCTATCGATTTATCTTTATCACTATCCATATTTAAACATGAGGGTGGTCTTTTGTTGAAATTACCGATGACAGATGGGGAGGAGTATTTATTTATTTACGTTTATACCAAACCAAATCTAAGAAATGATCGAAATTTTATATTAAAACACTTTCATTATATGTCATAAATTTGACACAAAAAAAGGTAGATTACATTAGTTTGGTAGATTTCTTACAAACTAATGTACAGACTTAAATATATAACATTCTTACAACTACTTATTAAACTAATACTTACATAACAATTTTTCTATATACTAAAGGTTACAACGTTGTTTTTCCAGCAATTTTGAGCTGAGGACCCTGCCCCCCGCCTCAGTACTATAAATATAAAACGTCGTGGCGCGGCGCGCGTAGCCTCATTCGCTCCGCGGCCGCGTCACGGTAACATGCCCTGTTTATTATGTTTCGTGCCTAAAGGCTTAATATATAAGAAACTAAATTGCACTATATAAAAGAATACAATTTACATATAATACTTACTCTATAATTTGGCATTAATTAATTTCTATATTCTAAATCTATGTTAACTCTCGCCAGTTGTTCGGTGCCTTTATTGCGAAAGTTATTACATAGTTACAATACTATTTATTAAAATAAAAGCTATATTTCTCAATATTATTGCTACGGCGTTTCCCGCGTTGCTGTGGGCAACCACCGCTAGTTGTGGAACCGTGAGCGCGACCCGACGATCATAACATCCTCATGGCTCCGCCCAACGCCCCTTGGTTGTTCAACTAGCGATGGTTACGACAAGCAATCCGTAAGTCATTTCGTTCGACGTATTACTATGTTTGCGTTGTGCACAAATAGTAAGTTGTTCTTTACATCCTTGGCTATTCTTACGGCATCCCTTTTGTTGTTCTGCTAGAATATTATTTTTGGTTAAATGTTCATATACTATTTCGCTTACGCAGGCTGTTAATATTTTGTACAAGGTTTGTAGACAAGTAAGTGGTCGGTATTTCGCTGGATTTATGGTGTCATTCATGTCTTTGGGTATCATATATCTTACTCCGTGCGTTATGTATGTTGAAAGTAAATGTGGTGATTGGATGAATGTGTTTAAGTGGTTATGTATGAATGAATATATGCTGGTGAATTTCTTATACCAGCAGTTGTGAACATTGTCTGTGCCTGGCGATTTCCAGTTGTGTGTGCGTTTGAAGACTTCCATAAAAATGTATTTATTGGTATAAATTCAAATTTCATTTCTGGGACTTCTGGTATTGCCTCGTTAATCCAGTCTGCGTGATTATTATGCGATACTGGATTTTCCCAGATGTTGGCCCAGAATTCTCGCAATGTGTCAGACGAAGGTGTCTCCAGATTTTGGTTGCTGGTATCTCTGTTATTAGATGTAAGGTTTCTATAAAATAATATTTCATTGTTGGTAAATTTTGTGTTTTGTTCTTGGCGGTTCGTACATGTTATATATCTTTTAAGTCTACAGGATGCTGCATTTAATTTTTGTTTTAAAATGTCCAAAAAGTGTTCTAGTTCTGTGTTCTAGTTTTCGTTTTGTGCGTGTATTTGGTATTTTCTCTTTATTTCTTCTACTGCAGCCACTACTTTTTTACTTCTGCTACCGTTAATGAAGTGTGTCAGTCTGCCTATGTGTACTCTTAAATTTTCGATTTTCTTTCTAATCTGACTTGCCATGGTGGTTTTTTCTTTGTATATGCTCGTCTTTCATTTTGTGTGGAGTGTGATATTTTAGCCCCATTGCATTTAGCTGCCGTCCATGTTGCAATGAAATCGGTGTGTAGATTTACGTTCTTAGGAAGAATGACAGAGTTTATATAAGTTACTATAGCAGTGAACTTTCTAGACGATTTCTGCTTGGGAATGTATGGTCTGTTAGTGGGATGTGTATCTGAAAAATATTGTTGAGCTTGTAGAAACATGTCTTCTATTTCCGAGTTTATTTCTGGAGAAGCATCAAAGTTAGTTTGCAGAGGACCAAATTGATCAATATATGTGTTACTTAAGATATTTTCACCATTTGTATTCAAGAGACTGTGCGATACGATGTTAGTCTGTGTGTTATCGTTGAGGGGTATTTTTGAAGCCAAGGTGTTTGTAGGTGTGTTAGAGGTGTAAGTTATTGTATGTGGAGTGTTTAGTGTATGGATGTATTCATCAGGTTGTTCTAAGTTGTTTTGCGGTTGTGTGTTCCAAACTTCAATATTCATGTATTCAGTATTTTTTGTGTTAGTGTTACTATTCCTTAATTCTGTTGTTACCTGGTTTTTAATTTCTTCTAGTCTGGTACTGTTAATATATGTGTTATTAATAATAGCTCTTGTTTGATCAGATAATCTTTGCTCTGTTACATGTGCTAATTCTGGATATGTGTTTATAAATTCTTCATGTAGACGTTTTCTATAGGTTGTCTTATTTGTTTCTAATTGTGTGACAGTATAATATATTTTAATTAATGCTTCATTATATTCGTTCATCCACTTCATGCGCTGACTGGGTTTTATTTTATTTGGTGTTTTATATTGTGTGAAGTGTTGCTGTATTTGAGTGTGAACCACTTGTAATTCGGCTCAAACTTCCACATAAATCTGATCTATTATGTTCTGTGGCAGTATTTTTTTTGAACTATGGCTCTACGCTGGCCATCTATTCTTTGTCGGCTTACTTGCATAGTTGGGTATATTTCTAAAAACTTAGTGTGAAGTGTGTACATATTAGTAAGATGAAGATAAGTGCGTAGGATGAATTTATTCATTTCAATACTCCATTTCCTACAGTTGTTGCAGTGCTAGTAGTGGGTACAGTTTCATCGACAAAATTTGTTTCCTGTACAACATCCACTGACTGTATACTGAATGACGATGATAATGTCGTCGGGTTGATGCAAAATGATCGTGATGATGATGGTATTGATGGAAAAAGAGATGAGGATGATGATGACTTGCAATGTGAAATTTCATCATCTATCTGAGGCAGGTTAGTGTTAACATGTTTTTTTGTTTTTGATATAGTAATCATATTATTCCCACGAGTAGCTAGAGACTTATAGAGTCGACCGCAGCAGAGCTCTGCTTTCACTGCGGCAAGGGTAAATAAAACTGGAGGTCCCCTATTATCCAGAGTTGGCACACTATTGACTAGCACTCTCCCGTATCCATGCAGCCCTCGGCGGCATGTGCGACCTTGGCTTGGGTTGTATCTCTTTTAGTCTGGCACCTCACCCTAGATCTATCTAGGCATGAGTAAACTCTACTGGCATAAATCTAGAGTTCATTGGAGCACGCAAGACCCACCACGTCGTCAACGTAGAGATACAATGGTGGGTATTATTATTATTATACTTTCTTCGTAGGTTTTATCAGTTTTAGTTAAATCGGAACATACTGATACCAGCAATGATGATTAACTTATGTCAATTTGTCTCAATGGATTTATTTTTTATCATCAAATAAAAACTTGCGTAATTTAACAGATACGTGGTATATTGAACAGGATTTAAACCAGCGTATTCGCTGCCGCGGCTCTTTACAAAACTTTTTAATGAAAGACATACAAGGCTGGATGGTATCCTTTCTAACATTACAGCAGTTGTATAACATAGCTTAGGCAAGTAAATTGTTTTTATGCCTTAAGGCTATTTCCTGCTTTCACATGAAAGGTCGTGAAAGAGCTACTCAGGGAAGAGTGTGTTTTATGTATTCATTTCTTTTTTTTTTCAAATAAACGATAGTAAGACTTTTAACGACACCTATAAACTGCAAACGGAAGAAAATCAAACACACCCTAACATATTCCGGTAAACATGGAAGTAGTTAATGTTTTGTAATAAGTGCTTTTATGATTTTTTATGGAATCGCTATTGTTCTTAAATCTGGGAATGTCTAGGGATGAAATGTTCACAAAATCTGATACGTTAAAATGTGAAATGATGGATATTATGAAGCACTCATACTTTATTAAATAAAAGGGAATTATATTATTCCCCGAATTGATCCTTCAAAACGGAATTGTTTAATCTATATAATTCGTTGGAGTACTGAAACCGAAGAAGACACAACAATTTGATTGTAATTAGACAGTCATATAACATTTATTAATATGCATGTTTATAAACTTTTGAGTCTATTAATGGATGTAAACCAAGCCATATAGGCTTTTCTAAGAATGCATTATTTAACGACTTGGTAAATTACCTAATAGGAAGTTAGAATATTTTCACTATCTAACATTTGCTATATATATACACACAGCTTGTTATCCTGTAACATAAAACATATTGTGCCCACACTATAGTGCGAATATTTCTCTATTCCAGAATACTTGTTAGCTTTGTAAAAAATATAATCTTAAAGTGTTATACTTAAAGTTTACACTTACTGCCTTGTTGGTGTTTGTAAGAGCGACTGCTGATTGTGCAAACTATTTTCCTTAGATTCTGTCATGGCAAAAGGCCAAAGCAATAATATTCTGACTCCCGCAACTATACTTGTTAACAAGAAAAACATAACATAATAAGTAGCATTTCTTCCTTAATGCAACACCTTTAAAAACATGACTTGTGCAATTTAAATAACTTGACTGTGTTATTGTACTTAACATGGAAAGAGAAAATTATTTATTTGACAGTTTATCTACGGTTCTTACACTATGCATACAGTCATTAATATAGTAACAGAATACATACATACATAATATATACATGCATAACGTTACGCCTGTAATCTCCCAGAGCGTAGGCAGAGTCCAAAGACCAGCGAGCCACTCGGACCTTGTAAGTGGTAAAAGTTGGTAAATGGTTAGTTCATCGTCTACCCAATCACAATCCCAGTATCCCACTAGCGGCCTTTTACGACATGTTAGGCAAGTATCACAGTTAGTGCATTCGTTTCTGCTATATATCCTGCATTTACATGAGACCTATAAGTCTCAGACCAACATACTAGTAATTAGGCAGGACGACACAAATCTACAAACGAATCACTGGCATGGCAGACAGAGAACAGTCCATAGATAGCGTTGCTCTAGGCCAGATTGGGAGACGTCTTAACTAGTTATCGAAACATTTTTCTTGTTTTTAATTTTTTAATTTTAGAAATTCAGCTATTATTTGTTATGACATTGACATACTAAATCGTCGTTTGAAAAACAATTTTGTCGCAATCAGAATTCATACAGTAATTGTGTAATATGAATCATTCATCTTCATTACAGCTCTTTACAAGTCCACTGTTGAATATAGAGTTCCTCCAAGGAATGACACAAAGCACGGTCCTGAGCCACCTGCATCCATCGACTTCCTGCATCTCTTAGCAGATTAGTCTAGATGTAGATCTAGTGGGAGGCCGCCCTACACTTCGCATGCAGGTACGAGGCCGCTAATCAACAACCTTTCTTCCCCATCGGTTGTAGGTTCTTCGAGATACATCGCCGGCCCATTGTCACTTCAATTTACTGGTCCGTTTTCCGAACCTGGAATCAACATTGAAATAACTCGGCTCTAGCATGAAGTTTCACTCTTGCTAAAGTTACATATTTAATAACCCAAAATTTTACAAACCTGTTTTTAATTTTACGTATCATTTATTAAACTCTAACACGATGTTTCTGTAGTTCACAGTATCCTTTTTTTATAGAACTATACTATTACTATTTAATTACAGAAAACAAATTTAACGAACATAAAAAATAAAAGAGGAACATACAGTCATAGCCACAACAGTGCTTCCCATACTGTCTCTTAAAAAGTCTAGTTTTGTAGAACGAAACAGTGCAATACGAGTACGGGATAGTGATTTAGTCTTAGAGTATACGGAATGACAACGGCGTCACAACAAAAAAATTGTAAACAACACGTGCACCGATAACGCCACCCAGCGTGCCTCTCGATTTCCACCACCGCCCCACTACACGCCTTGTTTTGCAACGGATATAAAAGATAATATACATAAGCAAGCTTCATAAAAACCTTTTCTATAACACGGATATCCTCTTATCCTTATCACCATATAAAGCATATATTTAACGCAAAAGGTACGAACTCCGTGGTTATTAATAAAGGTCACTTTTATATTATTATTTAATTAATTACAAAATTGAGTAACAGAAACAGAAACTTTTTTATTCAATATAGATTATAAATAATACTTATTGAAAGTCACTCTTATGTTTAATTATCACTGGTTGGAAAAATAAAACCTCTGTCCTGGGAAGAACGAGCAAGAAACAGAGCAGGACTTTTTTTTAAATAACAGTTTAAAACATGTATATTACACAATTAACCACACAAAACAAATTAGAAATAGCTTGGTAGCAATCACCTCATTCCCAGGGGTTATTATCAACCATAAATTCCTTAATATTATCATAACCCTTTTTATACAAACTTTGTTTAATAAAGTTTTTGAAGTTTGAGCAGGTCAAATTTTGTATATTTTCTGGTATTTTGTTGTAAAAGCCTCTACATTGCCCCAAGAATGAATTACTGAATCGGTGGAGTCGAGTAACTGGTACTACTAGTATGAGTCTGTTCCTGGTATTTACAGAATGAATATCACTTATTTTTGTACAACTACCTTTATTTTTGTGTACGTAGATCATATTTTCATAAATGTATTGAGAGATCAAAGTTAATATAATAATTTCTGTTTCTTCAATAACCTTTACGGATATCCCCGAAAGATCTACAGTTTTATTAATATCAATAGTTTTAAAATATTTTAAAATATATTTTGATGATATTTTATGAAATGTAAAATTCTTTGTACATTTTATTCTGGTTACTTCGCCTACGTGGATTCCAGATGTGGAGCATCATACACCTTCCCTGTTGGACCTTGTAAAATCACCTTAACTTACAAATTAATACTCGTACCAAATTGACACCTGTTGACTATATCAGTAGTAATTATCGACATTACCATAATTGATTAGGTCACAACACTGCCGCATTCCTCAGGATGGTCATAAACTCGCGCGTCTACTGTAGAAGTACCTGCATACTACGTCTGGGGTTCCAAAGGAGAAAGAGAGGAGCAAACGTAGAACTGGCCAGGGGTAAAAAAAGAGCACGTTCTGGGCAGGGTTTATACTGTGCATCCAAACAATGCAGAATGCTATCACCTTTAGCATGCTTCTTCATGAGATCTGGGGCCCAATTTCGTTTGAAGCGTTAAAACTGTAGATGGTCATGTATATTCCACGTTCCAATCAGCGTGCAAAGCTCTCAGCTTGCTTGAAGATGATGATGGAAGAGGCAGCATTTTGCCAATCACCGCAAATGATTCGAGATCGTTTTACGATTATTTTAGTGTTCTGCCAAGTATCAGACCATTTAAGCCTTTGGTAGAAATTCAATTCATACCTATCTGAAGATTTTAAGAGGCAATTAGAAAGACAGGGAGATGTGGATGTAGAGCACATAACAAATGTGGTATTTAACAAATGCCTTTCTGTAATAGAAGATGTCGTATTAGCGTTGGGTGGTCGGCTACTAAACTAGTATGGGTTACCTCAGCCGAGTAAAGAACAACAATTTGAAAATAGAGAGTTTCTTAAAGATACAAGTTACGACTTAGCATCATTAGAAAACACAGTTAAAAATAATGAAGGATTACTGAATGACGAACAAAAACCAGTTAACAATCAAATTAACCCAAAAATTTAATCAAATGAGGATGGAATGTTCTTTTTAGATGCTCTACGTGAAACAGACAAAACATTCATCATAAATTTGCTATTAGAAAAGTTAGAAGTACTCACGGAATTGCTTTGGTTGTGGCTTCTTCTGGGGTCACAGCTACACTGCTTGAGGGTGGACGAACTGCTCATGCTACCTTCCGCTCAGATCCGTCCAACTACAGGGCTATCGCTATCACCTCCTTGTTCTTCACAGTAATGGAAACCATTATTAACAGCCAGCTCATGCGGTACCTTGAAGATCACCAGCTGACTAGTGACCGCCAGTACGGTTTCCGTCGAGGTCGCTCAGCTAGTGATCTTCTAGGTTACTTAACTCATAGATGGGTGGAGGCAGTGGAGTCCTAGGGGGAAGCGTTGGCCGTTAGTTTGGACATAGCGAAGGCTTTTGATCGGGTTTGGCACAAAGCGCTTCTTTCTCGGGAAGTCAATAGCTGCCTTCCTATTGACTTCCCGAGAAATTGTGCAATTGGATCACCAGTTTTCTTGCAGATAGGAGCATCAAGGTTGTAGTAGACGGTGCATACTCCGATTACAAGCTCATTAACGCTGGTGTTCCACAAGGCTGCGTGCTAACACATACGCTGTTTCTTCTGCATATCAATGATATGTTACAAACCAGTAACATTCATTGCTATGCAGACGACAGTACTGGTGATGCTTTATACACCAACTGTGCCAATATTTCTCGGAAAAGCGTTGCCGAATACCGGAACAAACTTGTGTCTGAAGTCGAGACTTTGTTGAACAAAGTCTCAGACTGGGGGCGACTAAAGCTAGTCTAGTTCAATCCCCAGAAGACACAAGTTTGCGCGTTTACCGCTAAAAAGAATTCCCATGTCGTATCTCCTCAGTTTCAAGGCACTCCCCTTGTTGCCTCAGCCAGTGTCGGTATCCTCGGTGTCGACATATCGAGTGATGTGCAGTTTCGTGGTCACTTGGAAGAGAAGGCCAAATTCGCCTCTAAAAAGCTTAGCGTGCTCAGCAGAGTGGAACAGTATTTCATGCGGGCACACCGCTTGCAACTTTACAAGGCGTAGGTTTAGCCTCACATTGAATTCTGTTCCCATCTCTGGGCAGGGGCTCCGCAGTACCAGCTCCTTACACTTGACCGCATCCAGCGCAGAGTGGTTCGAATCGTCGACGACCGAGTTCTTTCCAATCGGCTTGACTCACTGGCACTGCGTAGAGATGTTGCATCTCTTTGCGTATTTTATCGCATCTACCATGGGGAGTGCTCTGAGGAATTGTTCGGACTAATTCCAGCTGCTCAATTGCACCATCGCACATCGCGACAAAACTCGAGATACCATCCACATCATCTGGATGATTGTTGGTCCACCACTGTGCGATTTAGAAGAAGTTTTCTCCCTCGCACAACTTCCTTGTGGAATCGATTAACATCAGCTATTTTTCCGGACCGATACGACTTAAGGACCTTCAAGAAAAGAGCCTACTTCTTTTTAAAAAGCCGGCAACACATCTGCAATCCCCCTGTATCCCCTGTTGTTGCAGTTGTTCATGGGCGGCGGTAGTCACTTACCATCATGTGAGCCGCATGCTCGTTTGTCCCCTTTCCTATAAAAAAATAAAGTTACCACTTAATTTAACAACAGCTGATACTCCCATTTATAATATATGGGCACAAAGTAATTTTGCTGAAGTATTAAAACATACGAAAATGATAGTGTGGGATGAAATAACCATGGCTCATAAGGGTGGCGTAGAGGCTTTAAACAGAACTCTACAAGAGATAAGAGTTTTGCTGGCTGAAGATTTTAGACAAACTCTACTAGTAGTGCCAAAAGGAACTAGAACAGACGAAGTTAAGGCGTGTCTTAAGAGAACCACTTTATGGCCTCTAATTAAAATTCTCAAGCACTCGAAAAATATGCGGGTACACTTAGGAGAAAAAGAGTCTGATGGTGGATTGGCAATTCTCCTACTTGAAATCGGCAACCGTGATTACACGATAAATGACGGAATGATAATCATCCCTGATACTCGTAATTTGTGCACAGTTGTATTTACGTTACAGGAGTTAATATACAAAATTTACCCAGATATTGCTCATATCCACGATAAGCCAATGAAACGGTTATGTGAAGATGCCATACTAACCCCGTAAACACGTCAATAGACTCTGTGATCAACACAGTTGATGCAATTAACTACCCTGTCGAATTTCTTAATTCACTGAAACCATCGGGTCTTCCACATCATAAGCTTATTCTGCGCATCGGCACTCCTGTTATGTTGTTGCAAAATTTAAAACCTCCTCAACTATACAACGGAACCAGACTAAAAGTAAAAGCGTTACATCGCAATGTATGTATGTTTTATACGTAGTAGAGCCATGCTGCAGCTATATTAGTAGTATAGTTGTAGCACGAATGGGTCGGCTCGACCGGGGAAGGACCACGCTCTCACGGAATACCAGCGTAAAATAGCAGCTTAATGCTGCTGTGTTTCGTATGGTGAGTGTAGAGAACCGGATACCCTTTTTACTGGAAAAGAGGCATTCCGTCTTAGTCCTCACGGGTGACAACGCATCTGCATTTTGATTCGCAAACGAGGATAAATGTAGATGTCTATGGGCTACAGCAGCCACTTACCATCAGGTGGACTGTGTGCTCGTTTGTCACCCTATCCTATAAAAAAAATGTAGTGGAAGCCACAATTGTAACTGGATGTGCACAAGGGGAAACTGTATTTGTACCAAGGATTCCCTTGATCCCGATCTTCCCTTTGAATTCAAACGAATACAGTTTCCGCTCAAATTCTGCTTTGCAATGACCATAAACAAATCACGAAGGCAGACATTAAAATTTGCGGGTATAGACTTGTGAGAAAATTGTTTTTTACACGGACAATTCTATGCGGCTTGCTCACGCTTAAGCTCGCCCAGTAGTCTGATAATTTTGGCACACAGTAATAGATTAGCAAAAATGTGGTGTATAAAGAAGTTTTGTAGTTTACTAGCTTTTGCCCTCGACATCCAGTTATAATTGTGGCTTGTACCAGCAGACTCTTTTTCACACATGGGCGCGGCTTAACCTAACTCCACGCGGACGAAGTCGTGGGCAAAAGCTAGTGTGCTATAATGGGCAAAATTTACAAGTAAAAATTCATTATATGACTAAACGATGCTCCAGGCATACAATAATTACTAACCTGATGTCTTTTTGAAGAGTTATTTAACATGATGCCCAAATTTTGCCTATGTCATCACAATACGTAATAACTTTTTTTAATATTTAAATTACTTTTTAAGTTAATATTCTTTGTCATGGCACTGTCATAGTGTAGGTGAAAATAATGAGTCCTTACTGTTATCATTATTATTTACACATATTGTCCCCGATGAACCTGATATGGAGCGCTGATACTCACTCTGATGTTTTATTAAGGAGTCAAAGCGCTCCTCATTATACTTACATGACTTTACCAGATCATTCATGGCCAATACGTGTTCTTTTATCTCATCCTGAGCCGATGTATATTTATTTGATATAATTTGTAGGGAGTTTTTAAGTGATAAAATTGTTGAATTTAGACACTCTATATCAGTCTCAAAACAGTTGTTCATATTTTCCACCTCAATTGAATATAATTTAAGTTTATTAATTAATTCTTGCTTTTCTTTACATAAATTTATATAATTTTTAACATTTAATAATTTTAGTTTTAATTAACTTTTGCACTTTCCTAATATATTTATTATTTTATATATTTCTTTAATTTTTTTCTACTGCAGATAATCCTTGCTGCTGTTCTTGATGTGACATAATCATCACCAGTCAAAACGATTGTTGTGGAATCGTATTCTATGAGCTCATTGAACAGACTTTGCGCTTCGGACGCTTTCAAGTTATTTAAGTGTTATTTTAATTGCACAATTTGCTCATTAGCCTCACTTAACTGTAACAGCAATTAATCTGAGGGATTCCTCATATTCCTTGCTGCATTTGTCAAACTCATCGACTGTTCTCTGAAGTTGATCCCTTTCTTTTAAAACAAAATTATATTCTTTATGCAACTTAACAATATCACTTTTTAGCTCAGTATATTTAGCAATTATATTTTTTATTTCCTTTTCATTGTCATCCCTTTCTTTACACAACTCACATTGCTCCTTTGACGATTTAAGTTTTTGAAGCGCCATTTGGCATTGCGTGTATTCATTTTACTATTAAATGTAAATTGCAAAAAAAAAAAACAAAGAAAGAAAACCGAAGAAGCAGAGACACAGACAGAGTAAATGTATAGATCTATGGGTTTATTTACAGATCTCATATTAAATTATCATGTTAATAATTCAAAATGAAATCCCGAGCAACACCTACTTAAAAGGTAAATCATAAAATATTAAAGGGATAACGAGAATTACACTTCCAGTAAGTTTAAACGATGTTCGTTATAACTGTCACTTTTGAATAGAACACTAAATACAATTTAATTAATGACTTTTACTTAATATACGAATACAAATAAGTCGTATTTAACAACTGTAACTCAAAATTGAGGTGGATATTATCAATTTACAATATTTAATTTTTTTATATAGTTGAGAGCAATTATTTTACAACTTGTCACCGGGGTTGCCACAGAGTCATTATCATCATCATCATTACAGCCCTTCACATATCCACTGCTGAACATAGGCTTCCCCCAAGGAATGCCATAAATTTTTTCATTGGGGCGAGCCAGTTGGCAACCGCAGTTATTTTTATTGGGATATTGCTGTTATCCGGAAGATGCTGCTGCCTATCTCCTGCCTGTTTCACACTGTTGCCTTTTACGACACCCACGGGAAGATATGGGGTAGTTGATATTCTTACCCGCCACTACATAGCCACAGAGTGTAGATCATATAAATATTTAAACATTTAAATAAACATTTAAACTCTACTAGGAATTTTCCCTGTGTCCTGTAGTATGTAGTACTTAAATTCCACATGGACATTCATTTTTTAAACGTTACATCTACACTAGGATTTTCTCCTGTATCAGTTTACTTACATAAATTTCACAAGGTCAAACATCCAGACCCGGAACCATTATTTGTAGGCTATAAAATACTTATTACGTGATGGATTCGAACCCGCGGCTCTTAAAGTTGCAACTTATTGCTAAGTCACTGCGCCATGGAGGCGGCGGATCACCTAACTCGGAACAATAATTAATACAATAATGGACGGATTGGTGGCGGTATTTCCCGTGTAGTGGAGGGGTAAGAAAATGCATCACCCCTTTTCCCAGCGCAGATGTCGTGAAAGGCGGTAAACGCTAGTGATAGAAATATTTTATGGCTTCCGACTATGGTATAATTGTCATTTTACGTCAGACGTAAAATATCTAGACGGACGACGTGGACGTTATTAATTACGTTTTATAACGTTATTGCGATCGTCAGTCTAGCGTGGTGATTGAGGATAATCCTCCAAAATAAAAATAAAACCAATATTTTTGATATAATTACGTAAATATGTTTTTATTAATTTAGCATAATATGTACTTTTGAAACAACTGAAATATTTATTGGGTATTTAATTTGACGTTTCCATTGATATTTTTGCTTGCGATGTCCATTTTAAATGGTTTGAAAACTCTTAAACCTTTACGAACAATATAAACTAAGTACCACTATAACACTACATCTAATATTTGCCAAAGATAATTTTATTATCTTTTTATTTTTTACTAATTTGGTGATTGAAATATTATACGCCCTGACCATTACCATTTACATATATAAAAAAAGTAAAAAAAAGTAAACTTACAGCATATTTACGTCCCACTGCTGGGCACAGGCCTCCTCTCATTTCTGAGAGGGTTTTAGGACAAGGAAACGTCCGCCACGCTGCCCCAATGCGTGTTGGCGAACTTCACATGTCTTCGAAATATTTTTTTTCTTATTTCTCAGACATGCAGGTTTCCTTCACCGCCGAGCACGTGGTAAATCAGCACTTAAAATTGCAATTAACAATTTCAATGGTACCAGCGGGGTTCGAACCCGGGTTGCTCGAGTACTGTGAAGCTTACAGCGAGCGCTAACCATCTGAGCTACCACGGCTCTTGACATACATCTTGACATAAATCTTTCTATAAAACTAAACATTTAGATAAATGTTTTAAGTTCTTATTTCCTCTCATTCCATTCCACAGGGTAAAGAAACGGGATTAGTGCAATTAGTTCTGCTATTTGTTCTACGACGGAACAAAATGGCCATATTTTTCAATTAGTCTAACCCTCCCGTTACAGCCTATCAAAGTCCTCTGCTGAACATAGGCCTCCCCCATAGATTGCCTCATGAAGGATATTTACCATAGTTGCCACACTTGGCAAGCGGGTAGGCAACCGCAGGTTTTTTTAAATTTTTAGTCTTATTAGGAAGACACTGTTGCCCATCTCCTGATGTGTTTCCCTTTGTCGACAACCACGGGATGATATGGGATAATCTACCGCTCATCATGACATAATGGATTTGAATAAATATAATACTGATCGTTCAATTAGTTCTTCAGTATTTTTAATGACAATTTATATATTTTTGAGTATTATAATGATGCAGAAATAGGATATCCACGGATAAATTCTTTATGTTATAGACGAATATAATTCTTTACGTTTAGCTATTCTCGTATAATACTTGTTTTTAATTTAAAGCAATTCCAATTATTATTATTATATTCAAAGCTTATTCTATATTTCTATCGTTATTATAGTCATTGCTTCAGACAAAGTTTTACGACGTCTTCTTTTGAGACGATATCGATAATTAAGCTTGTGAACGGAATGATTTTCATGATCATTAACTTTTTACTATTCTCAATATTTTTCATATTTCATTTATTTTCATCGAAAGAACCTTAATTCCTTCCCGCTGCAAATAATGTGACCACGGAAAATTTGATGATTGAGCCAAAGTTATTTTATACAATTCTTGAATTTTAATTTCAATGAAGCACAGCAAGCACAGTGCTTTGAAGAGGCGGCGTAAGTTAATCCACTAGCCAATATAATCCATGGGCTTGTCGTATGAGGTGACAGAGAAGAATAAAACAGGAAAACTGTGGTTGCCAACCCGCCTGCCAAGCGTGGCTACTATAGGAGTCTATATAAGGCAATATAAGATATTGCAAAAAGTATTATTAAAAAAATATATTTTGAAAATACGTATTTTGTATTCCAGTACATCAAATACCACATCTAAAAGTATCTTATATCTGAGTTCTCAAATACTTTACTTAAGAGTATCTTGAAACTTGTACTCCAGGTACTTTTTATGAGTATCTTGTACATCTCTGTATATATTACAAAATGCTGATATGATGCTGACCTAAATAAACCGATTTGTTTAATAAAATATATAGTCCTTAATACATGTTAAACGAAATTCACTTAAATTCGATCAGTATTATATGAGTCACTTTATTCGAAGATATAGATGTTATATATATATATATATATATATATATATATATATATATATATATAAGTTTAACAGGTAGTCCTTTCATTGATCGAGTAATGACTCGCTAGCTTTTTCAAATTCTTAAATATCGATTTGACAATTGATTTTAACTGTCGATTACTTTAATACCACTACTTTACTTTGTTCGCGTCATCTTGCTTTTTTTTAGAGATTATTTGTCAGTAAATATATTCTTGATCCGGCAAACTCTCTTGGGCTGGGACGGGTGTTTACTTTATCTATATTTTCGAATAAAGTGACTCATGTAATACTGATTGAACTTCACTTAGAAGTTACTTTGATTACGTATTATTACGTCTCATTATTCGAAGATGTATACATATATAAGTTTAACAGGTAGATGTTTAAAGATTAGTTTTGCCGAAACATATTCTACATTAAAGGTAAAATAAGACCAAATTTTATCAACGAATTTGGATTTAATAACAAAAAAAAATAGTTTAGAGCTCCTTAGAAAATTTATATTATGATAATTATACATTGTGAAATTAATCTTTAATACACGCTGCTCTTGCGAATTCGTTCTTGTCTACTATTTGTTGATCGTAAAACCTAGCAAATGTAATAGACGTTGATGTCCAACCCGCGGTTCTTCGGATTACATCGACTGAGACTCCTGCGCTTCTAGCCGCGGATGTGGCAGCGTGTCTCGTAATGTGAGCGCTGAATGTCGCCACATTTACTCCACTTTCCGCCAGGACTTGTTTAACCCATTGCGCGATCGGTATGGACGTTCAACGTTAGTACTAAATTATCCACCTTACTAGTTTTCAACTGTTCTGTTCGGGGAATATGGTCTTTGATAGCAGTTGCTGTCTTCATTTTTCTTAAAATAGGGAAGCACCAACAATGGTTGTTCACGCCCAGCAGCAAAAGTTTTACTAAAATAGCAATTTTAATATCACTTGGACTTATTTTAATATTCTTAATTTTTATCAAGGATAATGTAGGGGCCGTACATAAAGCCAAGAGAATAGTAACTTTTTTCATTAATTTTTCAATAAACACCTCGTCATGAGGTTTCCATTGTGCTATGTAATTAAGTACTACCTACGGGTCCCATGTACTAATATATTTCGGAAACGATGGTATTTTGTATACTCCCTTAAAAATATTTTTAATAAATTATTATTACTAACATCAATATTTAATAATAAAGCCAAAGCAGACTTGTGGCTATTGAGTGAGCCATATGCCGCACGCTGATTAAAAAGATATGTAAGAAATGATAGAACTATCGGTTCCGCACAAGTATTGTAAGGATTTAAATTTAAGTCATTGTAATATTTCCACCACAATTTATAAGTGCAACCATACTGTTGTAAGGTGTTTTGCGCCAATGAAGTCAAAATTATGTCTAAGGCTGCTTCAGGGGTTCCTTTTCTTAGGAAAGCGTTGCGGATAGCTTCGCGACGCCCAGGTAAAGTTAGAACTGTTCCTTTTGCTGCAAGAAAAGTTTGAGAGGTTTTGGTTAGCGTTTAAATAAATAATTTCTGAGCTACACATACCTCTTAAGACTAGGAACCACGGTTGAGAGCGCCAGTAAGGAAATACTAGGATGCCTTTTTTTGACACTCTTCAAAACTTGATCCTAAGCGAAAGAAAATGCAAAGGGATGCAACATCTCTTCGCAGTGCCAATGAATCGAGCCAATCGGAAAGGACTCGGTCGTCGACGATTCGAGTCGCTCTGCGCTGGATGCGGTCAAGTGGAAGGAGCTGGCACTGGGGAGCCCCTGCACAGAGATGGGAACTGTATTCCATGTGAGGCTGAACCTGCGCCTTGTAAAGTTGCAGGCGGTGTGCCGGCATGAAATACTGTCCCGCTCTGCTGAGCACGCCAAGCTTTTTAGAGGCCAATTCGGCCTTCTCTTCCAAGTGACCACGAAACTGCACGTCACTCGATATGTCGAAACCGAGGATTCCGATACTGGCTGAGGCAAGAAGGGGAGTGCCTTGAAACTGAGGAGATACGACAAAGGCGTTCTTTTTAGCGGTAAACGCGTAAACTTGTGTCTTCTGAGGATTGAACTTGACTAGATTTAGTCGCCCCTAATCCAAGACTTTTTCAGCAAAGACTCGACTTCATACACAAGTTTGTTCCGGTACTCGGCGACGTTTTCCCGAGAAATGTTGGCATGGCCGGTGTATAGAGAATCACCAGTGCTGTCATCCGCATAGCAATGAATGCTACCAGTTTGCAACATATCATTGATATGCAGAAGAAACAGCGTTGGTGATAGCGTACTGCCTTGTGGAACACCAGCGTTAATAGGCTTGTAGTCGGAGCATGCACCATCTACAAAGACCTTGATGCTCCGATCTGCAAGAAAGCTGTTGATTCAATTGCACAATTTCTCGGGAAGCCCATAGGAAGGGAGCTTCGAAAGAAGCGCTTTGTGCCAAACCCGATCGAAGGCCTTCTCAATGTCTAAACTAACGGCCAACGCCTACCCCTTGGACTCTACTGCCTCCGCCCATCTATGGATCAGGTAGACCAGAAGATCACCAGCTGATCGACTCCGACAAAAACTGTATTGGCGGTCACTAAACAGCTGGTGATCCTCAAGGTACCGCATGAGCTGGCAGTTAATAATGCATTTCAAAAATGGTAAGATTTCTAATTGTTTTTACAGCATACGCTGCAGAACTAAATCTGCTTTCTAGTTTTGATATGTGAGTGCTCCATTGGAGATTCGTGTCTAATTTGATTACAAAAAGAATGGTAGTATCGACAAGACTCAACTCCTCCCCATTAAAAATAACATTAGTATTTAGGTGTTTAA
Organism: Parnassius mnemosyne; assembly: GCA_963668995.1. Classification (NCBI taxonomy): domain Eukaryota; kingdom Metazoa; phylum Arthropoda; class Insecta; order Lepidoptera; family Papilionidae; genus Parnassius; species Parnassius mnemosyne. Next base: position 15,674,835 of record CAVLGL010000079.1, on the reverse strand, counting down.
CATTTGGAAATATGAAATTTATACATATAGTTTTAGTGGCATTTAAATGCAAAATGTTAATGTTAAACCAATATTCTTATATATATATATATATATATATATATATATATATATATATATATATATATATATATATATATATATATATACAGAATTGTTTACTTCGTCATATTTCAGTAATTTTCGTATTAGTTTCAAAATTAATGAAGTGTCATCAGCAAATAATACTATATTATGTTTATCCCCTACTATGTAATGTAAGCCAATAATATAGTCAAGAAACAAAAATTGGCCGAGAATTAACCCCTGAGGCACATCCATTTGTACTATCGAGCCAGAAGAACTCATAACGTTAATAACAACTTTTCACGTCCTGTTACTTAACTATGAAATAACAAATTTAAGAACATCCCTTCTTACACCACACTTTTGTAGTTTCCTGATTAATGTTTCATGATCAATACAATCGAAGGCTTTGGATAGGTCATAGAATATATCCAAAGCATCCTGCAAATTCTTCCACACATTAAATATATGTTTAATAAACTTAAAAAAAGTATTCGCTGTCGAGAGGCCCCTTGTGAAACCGAATTGATTTTTATGAAGTAAATTATTTGCATTATAAAAGTTTCGTGTTTGATTTAGAATTTTTTTTCAAATATATTGCCTTAATTCCACGCTGGGATTATATGTATTTTTTTAGTAAAGTTCAAACAACCTTTGTCTACTCTTATGCACTCCTAATGTCGCCTGTTCATTGAAGGTCTTGTGACTGTTCGAAAAGAAAGCTTTAGAATTAAAAATCACTGCTAATAAGCTTAAATAATGTTTTATACAAAAAAATTGTATTATTTTTGTATGAAAGTGATGAAAGTTTTTTCAATATGTTATCTCTAAAATCCTCCTAAAAACATAGTCTTGCAAAACTTAGCTCCGACCGCATGGACATTTGCCACAAGCTTGTAATTCATATCGTCCACTGCATTGCAATCTTCTAGGCACTTAAAACGGTTTTGTAACTCGAGATGAAAGGTTTTGAGACTCTGTATTAGAGCACGAGGGAGACGAAGCGTTGACTTCATTAGAAGGTGATCGCTACCAGTTTTCTCCCTCGCGATCACTGAGACATCACTGAACAGTTGCCGTCTAGTCGTCACAATGAAGTCAATCTCATTTTTTATCGAACTGTTGGGGCTCGACCAGGTCCACTTCCTGTGGGTTCACTTCTGGTGAAAAAAGTTCATTGTAAAGAGTCCTTCTTTCTCCATGAAGTCGGCCAGCTACTAGCCCCTTGGGTTCCGTTGCCCTATTCCGAATTTCCTTATTTTCATCACACCGTTCTCTCTGGTATCTAGTTTTGCGTTGAAGTCTCCCATTGAATAAAACTACTTTTACGGATTTTATCGCGTTTAATTAAGTTATTTTATATACCCGACGTTTCGGTTGCTTTCCAGCAACCGTGGTCACGGGGGACTGAGATGATTGACGTCCCGATGTCAAAGTTAACCCGGAGTACCTTCAGCTTTTTAATAATTAATTTTGGTCCGATCTACGTAGAATGAACTAACTTAATAGAATAGAATAGAATGATTTTTATTCAATATGGATTATTACATAAACTTATTGAAAGTCATTATTTTATTTACTGTGTCTTGAAGTCTTGCAGTGGTATGCTTGGGTTTAGTTTTAATTTTATGAATTACAGGATCCCAAGCAGGTGGTAGTACCCAGCCTCCCTCTCTATTGAAATTAGGATGTTTTTTAATTTCAATAGCCTCACGTATCATTCTTGGCAGGAATCGATGTTCTTTCGCGAGAACTTGTGGTTTATCAAATCTAATGTAATGGCGGGGACCGTCTAGGATATGATCACAAACTGCAGACAATCAAGCTTGTATACTCCTGCATCTTGTAGAGGAATATTGCACTTGACGGATGGTAAGAACTGACTAATCTTCTTCGGCGGCTTGAAGAATGTTCTAATAGAAGCTCGTTTCAAGATGTAGCCAATCTTGTCTGTGACACCTCTGACATATGGTAGTACAGCAGGCACACGCTCGATTGTGGCCGGCTTCGATCGGTCACTGTGACGTAGGCGCGGAACCCGAAGCTTGTTGTCGTGCAGAACCTGCTTGACGTGCTGAAGCCCGGCGGCCAAGTGTTTGCTGTCACAGATCCCTCGTGCTCTCTGCAACAAAGATTTGCCCACGGTATCTAACTTTGAAGAGTGATGGTGGGATTCACCGTTTAAGTATCGGTTTGTACGGGTTTTTTTTCTATGCACAGTGTGACCTACGGTGTTATTAGGATTTCGAATGAATAACACATCTAGGAAAGCTAAAGAACTATTTACCTCTAACTCCATAGTAAATTGAATTTTAGAGTTTATGGAATTAAGATGTTCTAAAAATGAAGTTACTTTGTCTGATGGTAAAATTGTGAAAGTATCGTCTACGTACCGCTTGTAGAAACTTGGAGTTACTGGTGCAGTAAGCAGGGCTTTCTCCTCAAAGTCCTCCATGAAAATATCGGCGACAATGGGAGATACCGGTGCGCCCATCGTAACACCATCTACTTGCTTGTAAAACTGTTCCTAGCGCTAGCGCAAAATTCCGCTCAACACAATAACTGCTCGGGGCAAACTGAGCAACAAGACCAAGGCGACCCTTGCCACGCTATTCGTGAATTTCTGCAACATCAGGGGACTTCACTCGAACCTAAACGCCGTCCACTACCATCTCGAGACGGCGAAGCCGACCTTACTCGTTCTGACCGAGACGCAGGTGTCCTCTCCGGCTGATACTTCGTATCTCTCCTACCCGGGGTACAAATTGGAGCACTCCTTTGTGCCTCGGGCTGGAGTTTGCGTGTATGTCAGAGAGGACACCTGTTCTCGACGCCTCGGCAGTCTTGAAGGTTGGGACCTGTCCATCCTTTGGCTACGCGTAGACAGCGACGACCATCCGCGCGTCTACGTGTGCCTCTATAGGTCCCATAGCGGTAATGCCGAAACAGACCGACTCATCGACCACGTCCAAATGGCTACAGATTCCTTGCTACAACAGGTCCCATCCGCAGAGATCGTGATCCTTGGCGACTTTAACGCCCACCACGCCGAATGGCTCGGTTCACGTTTAACCAATCATGTGGGGAGATCTGTTTATGACTTTGCCTTGGCATATGGTCTGACACAACTGGTTACATCGCCTACGCGGATTCCAGATGTTGAGGATCATACACCTTCCCTGTTGGACATTCTGCTGACCTCTCATCCGGACGGATATCAGGTTTCCGTCGATGCCCCTCTTGGCTCTTCGGACCATTGTCTGATCCGGAGTGTGGTGCCACTCACGCTCCCCTCGCGGTTGCGTTCTGCAGGTTGCTGCCGTGTTTGGCATTACAGGTCGGCGGATTGGGACGGAATGCGGTCTTTCTTTGCTTCCTACCCATGGGGGCGGGCTTGCTTCTCGCCGGATGATCCCAGCGCTGTTGCTGACTCTGTCACTGATGTGGTGCTACATGGAATGGAACTATTTATACCATCATCTGTGGTACCCATCGGAGGCAGATCTCAGCCTTGGTTTGGTCGCTCCTGTAAGACTGCATTACGCAGTAAACAGGAGTGTTACTAAGCCTGGGCTCCGGCTTCGGCGATCGGGATGTAAACACCAGCATACTTAAAAATAAGTATAGCTTCGCCTCCAGGTCCTCCAAAAGAGTTATTGCCACGGCAAAGTCAGAGCACATAGGCAGAATTGGCGAGAAACTAGTTCGCCTTCCTTCGGGAACCCGTGCATTCTGGTCTCTCGCAAAGGCTGTCCAAGGGTATTTCTGTAAGCCATCACTACCATTTCTGCATAGGGAGGAAGACTCACTGGCCCATTCCGTAAAAGAGAAAGCCGAACTTTTTGGCTCCGTTTTTGCGTCCAACTCGACTGTTGATGACGGGGGGAACACACCGTCAATCATCCCGCGGTGTGAGTTCTCCATGCCGGATGTGCGGTTCTCACAGCACTCGGTTCGCAGAGCACTCCTCTCCCTGGACATCCACAAGTCGAGTGGGCCTGACGGCATCCCCTCAATTGTGCTGAGCACGTGTGCTCCGGTGTTAGCACCGGTTCTAACGCGTCTTTTTCGGTACTCCCACTCCCGTGCCGTAGTCCCGAAACCATGGAAGACAGATTTTGTCCACCCAATCCCTAAAAAAGGCGACCGCTCAGACCCGTCCAACTATAGGCTTATTGCCATCACCCCCTTGTTCTCCAAAATAATGGAATCATAAACGCTGTTTCTTCTGCATATAAATGATATGTTGCATACTGGTAGCAGTCATTGCTATGCGGATGACAGCACTGGTGATGCTCTATACACCGGCCGTGCCAATATTTCTCGGGAAAACGTCGCCGAGTACCAGAACAAACTTGTGTCTGAAGTCGAGTCTTTGCTAAACAAAGTCTCGGATTGGGGGCGACTAAATCTAGTCCAGTTTAATCCTCAGAAGACACCAGTTTTTGCGTTTTAAATACGTTGCGTTTAGCGCTTAAAAGAACCCCTATGTCGTATCTCCTTAATTTCAAGGTACTCCCCTTGTTGCCTCCGCCAGTATCGGAATCCTCGGCGTCGACATATCGAGTGACGTGCAGTTTCGTGGTCACTTGGAAGAGAAGGCCAAATTAGCCTCTATAAAGCTTGGCGTGCTCGGCAGAGCGGGACAGTATATCATGCCGGCACAACGCCTGCAACTTTACAATACTGTTCCCATCTCTGGGCTGGGGCTACCCAGTACCAGCTCCTTCCACTTGACCGCATCCAGCACAGAACGGCTCGAATCGTCGACGACCGAGTCCTATCCGATCGGCTCGACTCATAGGCGCTGCGAAGAGATGTTGCATCTCTTTGCATTTTCTTTCGCATTTACCACGGGGAGTGCTCTGAGAAATTGTTCGGATTAATCTCAGCCGCCAAATTTCACGAACGCTCATCGCGACAGAACTCCCGATACCACCCACACCATCTGGATGATTGGCAGTCCACTACTGTGCGAGTTAGAAGATATTTTCTTCCTCGCACAACTTCCTTGTGGAATAGTTTACCACCTTTAAAGTAGTCTTCTTTGTCAGCCCAAAACGACCACTGTTGTACATGAGCTTCCCCTGCTGCGGGGAATATTTGCCTTATTTACGGATTGGCGATTTTTTTTTTAATAGGAGAGGGGGCATACGAGCATGCCGCGCACCTGATGGTAAATGACTACCGCCGCCCATGAACAACCGCAACACCAGGGGAATTGCAGATGCGTTGCCAGCCTTTTAAAAAGGAGTAGGCTCTTTTCTTGAAGGTCCCTAAGTCGTGTCGGTTCGGGAAAATCGCTGATGGTAATCGATTCCACAAGGAGGTCGTGCGAGGAAGAAAACATCTTCTAAATCGCACAGTGGTGGACCGCCAATCATCCTGATGGTGTGGATGGTATCGGGAGTTCTGCCGCGATGTGCGTTCGTGAAATTTGGCGGCTGGGATTATTCCGAACAATTCCTCAGAGCACTCCCCATGGTAGATGCGAAAGAAAATGCAAAGGGATGCAACATCTCTTCGCAGTGCCAATGAATCGAGCCGATCGGAAAGGGCTCGGTCGTCGACGATTCGCGCAGCTCTGCGTTGGATGCGGTCAAGTGGAAGGAGCTGGCACTGGGGAGGCCCTGCCCAGAGATGGGAACAGTATTCCATGTGAGGCCGAACTTGCGCCTTGTAAAGTTGCAGGCGGTGTGCCGGCATGAAATACTGTCCCGCTCTGCTGAGCACGCCAAGCTTTTTAGAGGCCAATTTGGCCTTCTCTTCCAAGTGACCACGAAACTGCACGTCACTCGATATGTCGACTCCGAGGATACCGATACTGGCTAAGGCAAGAAGGGGAGTGCCTTGAAACTGAGGAGATACGACAAAGGGGTTCTTTTTAGCGGTAAACGCGCAAACTTGTGTCTTCTGAGGATTAAACTGGACTAGATTTAGTCGCCCCCAATCCGAGACTTTGCTCAGCAAAGACTCGACTTCAGACACAAGTTTGTTCTGGTAATCAGCGATGTTTTACCGAGAAATATTGGCACGGCCGGTGTATAGAGCATCACCAGTGCTGTCATCCGCATAGCAATGAATGTTACCAGTTAGCAACATATCATTGATATGCAGAAGAAACAGCGTTGGTGATAGCACACAGCCTTGTGGAACACCAGCGTCAATAGGCTTGTAGTCAGAGCGTGCACCGTCTATAACGACCTTGATGCTCCGATCTGCAAGGAAGCTGGTGATCCAATTGCACAATTTCTCGGGAAGCCCATAGGAATGGAGCTTCGAAAGAAGGGCTTTGTGCCAAACCCGATCGAAGGCCTTCGCAATGTCCAGACTAACGGCCAACGCCTCCCCCTTGGACTCTACTGCCTCCGCCCATCTATGGGTCAGGTAGACCAGAAGATTTTTAAGAAGATATTTTGAATAAAAAATTATTCTATTCTATGTGATGACTTTTAAAATTGGAAAAAAAATCGTGGCTATAAATATGACTCAAGTCACTGAAGTACTGACCATTTTTTTAAATTATTTTTTTAAATACATTCAGACAAGATAGCGAAGTGTATGGTTGCCTCCCTGGTAAGAGATGCAGAAAGTCGACGGATGCAAGTGGGTTTTGTTGATAAACGGTGGTATGTATCGAAATAGCCACCATTTTGTCGAAAGCGACACTCATGGGTCTAAATGTTTTTTTACAGAATGCAAGTGACAAATATGCACAGAGTCCACCTGATGGTAAGTTGATAATGTCTCGTTTCCAGTAAAATGGGTCTCCAGTTCTTTAAACTCACGCTGGTATTCGTGTGAGAGAGTGGTCCTTCCCCGATTGAGCCTACCCATTTATGCTACAATCATTCTCTTCCACTAAATCGTGGGGTGACGGATTCTCTTACGTCACCACCACACAGCAAGTGGCGGTAGTCAAATAAATATAATTTAAAAATCTAATTAATATAAATTTTTAGTTTATTTTTTTTTAAACATTTATTTTTGTTTCCGAAACTTCAAAAATTATCAGCAGTACAAAGAAAAATAAGTTATCTTTGGGAAACCCGCATTAAACTAAGGTTTCCATTCATGATAATGCGCCTGCTTTACCACCCTAGAGACAAGCACATTGTTCCGCTTTATCTCAGGTAAATTATATTCCGGCTAGGACGTCCGCTTGCATCAGCTTTCCTACCTCATCAATTACATTTTAACATCACGATATTGTCTTACTTTTTATGTCATAGATAACATATTATATTATAACTAATTATGTTCTGCTAGCAGCTGATTTTCTGCTTTTTTCAACCAGCAGTGCATTGTTGGACATAGGTATTTCCCGTATTAAAGAGGATTTTTCGTAATCACCACGGTACAAGACCATTAATGCTGGCATCACATCTAGCGTCATTTTGTTCACAGTCGCCTTTTACATTACCGATATTACAAAATTGGATAATGGATACGCCGCCACCATAGGGATAGCTACTATACATATATACTATACTAGCTGACCCGGCGAACTTCGTACCGCCCAACAGTTGATTCTTTAATTATTTTTGTTAATACTTATTCTGCTATTCGGGACACCGGGTTAGCTACTAAGATAAAAAAGAAAAAAAAGTTGATAAGTCAACAATTACATTATGCCAAAAAATAAAAATTATAAAACACTATAGACCAATATTGACATTAATATTTATATGATACTAACGTCACTAAATTGTTTGCCTTCCCGGAACCCCTCCACTAACACGTAAACTTTATGGTATGGTATTAAAGTTCAAATTGACTTTTAAATATTATTACGAATCTTATGTATGAGAATATAGAAAAGTGTTGTTTTTAGACATTTTCAGGCAATTTTTAAAAAAATTCTCCGTATGAACCATCTTCGTACTACAAGGAATATTATAAATAAATAATTAGCAAAGTCGGTTCAGCTGCTCCCGAGATTTGCGCTTAGCAACACATTTAGCGATTCATTTTTATAGATATCTCCATCAAAATAGCCTCAAGTTAGGGCTTGCCAATTTAATCGACACATTACGACTTTAACGAATAAACATTCTTTCATTCATTTCTTTCATTTGTATCTTATTTTTTGTTTGTAATTAAATTCAATTAAATCCATAAACAACATAATAATGACACCATATACCTATTACCGTGTAGTGGCGGAGTATATCCACCATCCCATATAATCCCGTGGGTGTCGTACGTTTTTACTTAAATATAAATAATTAGATAAGAAGCAAGTTATTCATACTTAAAATACTAGAAACAAACACAAACAATAGCTTGTAATGCCGTTTACGCCTCCACAGATTAGTAATTCAGTTATGGGGCTCGCACTCTCTTACAGCAAATAATAATAATATTAGAGTTTCCGAAAAATTTAACAACATGCAATGAATATGAAGTTCATTAAATTATTGTATTGTAATCGGCCCTTGATTTCAAATCAATCGACTGTCTACAAGTTGGGGAAAATTACAATAAATAATTCCGTTACATATTTATGTAGGTCTTTCTAGACTAGCGACCCGCCCCGGCTTCGCACGGGTGATTTCTGGACCTCGATAACAGCGTCACCTAAAGGATCTAATTGTGCATCTAAACCATTCTCGAATCAACTTACACCCGAAGCTAATAGCGTAAAAGCGTGTTAAAAAGGAAATGCGTAATGTTTGTTGATTAAAAATTTAACTAAGTAAAATATGTCTGTGTGTTTATATTTGTGTATAAAAAGGGTAATATAAAAAAATACATGAATTAAAATAAACTCTGGGAATGAGGTGATCGCTACCAGGTTGGTTCTATTATAATTCATATAAATAAATATATAAAAAGTAAACATTATGTCTTAAAAATAATATCTTGGTAAACATATTTTTACCTAGGATCCGGACGTGTAGTGGCGGCGTAATGAATCTACTACACCACAACATCGGGTGTGTGTCGTGAGAGGGGATAAATGAGCTCTTAATATTGCAATTAACAATTTCATTGGTGCCGGCGGGGATCGAAACCGGGTTGCTCGCGTACTGTGCTCGTTTACACCGAGCGCTTAGACCCTGAGCTACCACGTCTGTGTATATTATATATTGTAAATCTAAGGAGGAGTCTTTTGTTCAACATAGGACTCTTAATAGACTGTAACGGTATTTAAAATTGTATTAAGACTACATACGATATCATTTTAAAATAACTAAGTTCATGTGCTTCGGAATACTCCAGGGTAAAATAACGACCAACGCTTTATGTTTTCTTAACCAAAGTTCTGGTAAACACCAAGAAGCCCCTGCGGGCGCAAAAACGACTTACGTACTGAGACTGAACACTGCAGCTCTGCTTTACTTATAATTGAATAAAACATTTGAAATTTCAAAAGCATGACTTTATTGGGTTTCTTGGGTGAGAACTTTTTTGTACAATTATATAGCTAGCAACAGATAAATAAAAATATTCTAGTAATTTTGCCGACTATTCTATTGTCTTTGTTAGTCTTATAATTATTTTTTCATAACAACTGATTGTATTGTATGAAGAGATCACTGGTGAACGAATAAAATATAGACGTCGTGCATCAAACTCTTTGCGTGCCCTATCATATAGTCACTTGAGCTGTACCTTATTGAACTTGCCAATACAAGGAGAACTAGAAAATATTTCTTCCTAATCTTTAGTCAGTCTTTTGAGCTCCAGCTCTCAAACTTACTGATCCGTAATAGGGCTATAATACTTACACTTTTTATAAGGTAGATATTGTCAATTTTATTACTGTAGTAGTCTACTAAACTATTTAAGGATTTCTCATTCGGCCAGAAATAAAGATATTCGTTTTCGTATTATTATATTTCGTATCACCTCAGCCACTGACGATTCTTTCGTTGATGTGGGTAATTATTTGCACACGAATCTGCAGAGTACCTATTTCTAGAAGTAGATATTAAGGGTTTGATTATCGTGCTCGGAGTTGTTTACTGCCCTCCTTCAACTGATTATTTTTCCCATATTGAATCTGTGGTAGACTCTATCAGCACAATTAACAAACATATTATACGTAGGTGACTTCAACACTAACTTACTAAAGGATTCCCCTCAGGGTCGCAAACACAAAGCTTTCATAGACTCTATATTCTTCCATTTGGTTCAACTCACCACAACGTAAACACCGAAAATTCATGGCTAGACATCATTTGCATAGTTCAACGGGTCATATTATATATCATGATCAACTGGCTGTTCCAGCATTTTCTCGACACGATCTTCTGGTCATGTCGTATAAATTAAAGATCCCCAAGCCAAGACCAGTAATTGTGTATTTACGTAATTTTATTAAAATTGACACCACTCAACTAGAACGCGATGCTAAGAATATAGAATGGGGTCCATTGCTGGAGGCAAATAATATTGACGACAAAATTATTTATTTGAACACCCAAATTCTCGACTTATTCGATAGGCATGCACCAGTTCGGGCAGTCAGGTTACGTCGACCTCCTGCACCGTGGATAACTGATGAAGTGCGTAGAGCAATGGTAAAAAGAGATCGAGCTTTTCACGTTTTTAAAAAGAATCGGAATATTCTTACCTTTCAACACTATAAGCGAGCACGAAACCGCTGTAATCAGGTGGTAAGAACTGCCAAACGCCGCTACAATCACAATAGTATTTTAAACTCGTCTTCTGCAACCATACGGATGTTCCTTAATTCCCTGGGATTTGGAAAATCACATTCCAATTCTCTAATTCCAAATATTTCACTCAACGACTTAAACATGCACTTGTCTTCTGCTTCGCGCCTGAATTATTCCACTAAAACTACGACTCTCCTGGAACTTAATTTCATGCCACTGCTATCGAGTAATTCTTTCAACTTCAGTTCAGTGACTGATGAGGATACTAGAAAAGCCATACTTTCAATAAAATCTTCCGCAACCGGCTATGATGAGGTAAGTAGATCTATGATACTTCTCATACTCGATATCATTACTCCAGTTCTCACTCACATCATCAATTTCTCACTTTTTACTAGCGTCTTCCCCAAGTTATGGTTAAAAGCTTTTGTCTTGCCACTTGCTAAAGTACCAAATCCATCGCTTCCTTCCCATTTCAAACCTATTTCTATACTGCCGTTTCTTTCCAAAGTACTTGAATCACTGGTACAAAAACAAGTAACCTCTTTCATTCAAGTTCATTAGTACATATCAGTCTGGGTTCCGCCCGGGACACAGTACAACCACAGCATTACTTCAAGTTACAGAAGATTTTAGAAATGGCATGGAGAGGTCATCTTTGACTGTACTTATCCTTATTGACTTTTCAAACGCATTCAATTGTGTCGATCACGACTTACTCCTTGAATTACTTTCACGACTAAATTTCGCCTCGTCAGCACTGAACTGGTTTTCCTTCGTGGCGGTCGCCAGCAGGCTGTTTGGTCTGGTCAGGATTTTTCCGACTGGTGCGACCTGTCTATAGGTGTACCGCAAGGCGGCATTCTTTCTCCTCTCGTTTTCGGTGTTCATCAATCTTCTAACTACCCACCTTCAATGTTCTTACCACCTCTATGCTGGCGATCTCCAGTTATACTCACAAGCGTCCTTGGCTGAAATTGATTCTGCTATCGCAGCTATTCGTGACTTACAACGTATATCACACGGTCACAGCGCTTCGGTATAACGGTAATTCCCAATAAATGCCAGGCTATTGTCATTGGTAGTCGTCGATTGGTGTCACAACTTAACATATCTGAACTACCATCCATTTACTGTGAAAACTGCGTTATAGCCATCAGAAATAGTGTCAAGGATCTGGGTTTAATTATCGACCCGTCTCTTAGTTAGATATCATAGGTGTCCGAGTTTTGTAGTAAAGTCATAGGCATACTTCGTTCCTTCTATCGCCCTAAGTTCTTTCTGCCTCCTTCAACTAAACGTCTTCTCGTCCAAACTCTGATTATTCCATTATTTGACTATACCGATGTTTGTCTAACTAATATTTCTCAGGAGCTGCTAAACAGGTTGGACGGGTTACTTAACAAGTGTATCCGATTCATCTTTGGCCCGCGCAAATATGATCACGTATCAGAATTTGGCTCTCAGTTAAAGTGGTGGACTACACGCCAGCGCAGAGATTTCAGAATCCTGTCCACTCTGTTTTCAGTTCTTAATGATTCTTCCTCACCCCTTTATCTAAAAGAAATATTTCAATTCTTTAGTGACACTCATTCTCTCAATCTCCGTTCTTCACAAAGTTTATTCCTGTCCACTCCTCTCCACCATTCTGGGTCTATGTCAAATTCTTTCACAGTTACTTCCATTACCCTCTGGAACAAATTGCCTGTTGACCTGCGAAGAATACCTGCCAAAATTTTTTTTAAAGAAAACGATATGCGCATATCCGTAGCCTACAAAGTTGAGTCAATTTACTTTATATGTTTATAATTATTTATACGAGTACATTTATTGATATATGTATTTATAAATGTGTGTATTTATTTATATATGTATATGAATTATATATATGTGTGTATTTTATGTAGGTGTTGCATTTATATATTTGATCTGATTTATATCATGACAACTTAACTGCCCAAACTCACTCTTTGCTCTACCTAAGGTTAGCTGGTAGAGAATGTAGAGAATGGTAGAGAAAGGCGAGCTTAATGCTATATGGATAGCATTAAGCTCGCCTTTTGTACAAATATTTGGTGCAATAAAGAATAAATAAATAAATCCCTTTCAGTTAGTGCTTAACCATGTCTGCCCCCAAGAGGTGTACAGGATGCAAAGTCTATATTTTGGTAAAGAGAGAGAGAGAGAGATAGACCTACAATAAATAAAATTTTCGAAACATTATATCGTAGTCTTAAGGGCTGATAAATCAGCTGTTACCTTTTTTGTTTTAAGTTTCTTGGCAGTAGCCATGGGCTAACTAATTAAAAAATGAGGACATGATGCATCTCAATTTTCCGAGCATGGTCCACCGGAATAGCTATATCGGATGTCGAGGTAACAGTCAATTGCTGAAAGGCTTATCAACTCAGACATATTTTCATTGACAACTTCGAACAGAGATTTCTCAACAACTACCGGTGCACCGACCGGCTGGACGTGACGCGGATGTCTATAAGACGATTAATACCTGTGCGACCTAGCTTTACTTGTAAGAAAAATATATAATTTACATATAATTTATAGGGATGACATCAATCTAGATAAACTTGGAAAGTAAAACATTATATTATAAATAATACTTAATTTTTGAAACCGTTGCCGAGAACCCAATTATAAATATTTAAATGAACCATAATTGCTCGCATAAAATAAATGATAAGCTGACGATGACTGTCATCTAAAGAATACTCGTGAGGTTAAGGAAATATATATGACAATTTATATTTCCTTCACCACTTTGAAGACACTGGTGAGATATTACTAAATGTATAAAAGTTTGTTTTATTTCTTTCTGAATAATTTCTTAATGACTTTCTTCTTCCTATGAAAGCAATAAAAAAGATTCTATGGTGCAATCTATGAAGCTATGAAGATTTATGGTTCTTTCTTAGAGAATATTGGAATCGTGTTTTTTCACAACTTTTCCTCATAGAACTCATTCACAATTATTTGAAAATATTGAAAGGTATGCAATAAATTCGTCCTTTAATCTTTTGCAGTTTTGTTCCACGTCATTACATGCTACATATTGTAATAATAAATTGTTTTTTTTTTACTTTGTGCAAAAATTTACTAGAAATATTAGATAAGTCTATTTTATTTAATACTAGCTGGTACAATTATTTTCCTCAATTATTTTTTCTATGGCATTGCTGCCACAGAAAAAATAACTGTGGAAATATCGTTTTAAATTTGAAAGAGTTATATTGTTTAATTAGGTTATTATGATGATACATTCAATAAAGTTGACTGAGATATAACTTTTAAATAAATTAGTCGGTACGATATGCGTGCCACCTTCTGTAATTTAATTCTACTTCTTATACCTATGACCTTCGCGCAAATGCAAGCAATAAGTTCACAAAGTTTTACCGCAATCTAATGAACGGTATGGCAGCGCATAAAATACGAACAAAGAAACATTAATTTTTATATATTAGATTAGAGTCAATATTATCTCATTTATTGTTCTTTGCAACGCTTTTAACGTAATTTATAAAGGTTGTTGCCATTTTCTTTTATAAATCTTGGTTTACACTACGCTAATATCGTCGAATACGTCACTTATATCATAGTTTGTTGTTTACCATTAAATCTGCCTTTTTTGCCTGTACAGGTCGATAAATATAAAAATTAGGGACTGCTAATAGAAGTCTAATTTTAAACTACGAAATAATAGTGTTATTTTTAAGTTCTCAATTTAATTGTAGAATAAAATTTCATAATTAGTAAAGTAAAACATTAGTCTGGTTTTCACATATATCACTACAAAATATAAATACAACTTGAGATAACAATAATATACATTTATATTATTTACACATAGAACTGTATGTAAACAAAACATTAATTTCAATAAACTTAATATTTTATATTATTTTCATTGTTTGTATTATCATTATCATTAATTTCGACAATTCTTAAGTACTTCCTACTATTAATTATTTTATTTTATTTAAAAAAGGAATACTGCTCTTACAGCACGTTGGTGGCGCGAACTTTAAGATTTCAAACATCCAAAGAGCTCCCAACGCGCTCAGCTATAGATATAAAATTAGGTATACTGTTATCATTAGCATATTGTTTATGCTAAATTTAAGTTTGAAATAGATGCAAAAATTACCCAATGCTCCTAAAAAAAGAGAGATACAGAATACATAAATAAACAATATTCTTTTTTTATATTAATAATATTATTATTGTAAAAATACCGACTTGAATGGAAACGAGTATCGTCACTTCGTCAAGTCGACAGTATAGCTATCTCCCTCTCTCTCTACATCTCTCGCTTCGTGTTCGAGATCTGCAATTAACATCATACGCATTATTATCACATATGAAGATAAGTGATAACTATTGTTAGATAAATAATTCCGCGGTAAATTTTTTTCAAGAAATTAACGTGATTACGAGTATAATACAATTTCTCAAATTAACAATGATTGTAGCAATTTTAATAACATTCTATTTGCATAATAATATATATTGTGGAATGGAGTCTTCCAGTTCTTTTTTCATTTACTCCTAGACGCCTGAATATTGACTACTAAAACTACTAATCAGATCAAACCTATATAGGCTGTAATTTTACATTATAAGTGTAAAGTTCATATTGAAATGGGAATAGATCTAAAGTCGGTATAAGCAATTCTTTAAGTTAAGCTTAGAATAAAGAAAAGGTTTCATAAAATACGTAAATATCTAATATAACTTACTTTTATAAAAAAAGATGTTAATCCAGCCACTAAACCAGTGGTGCATCTATCTAGCATTATGAATTAGTAATACGCTGATGGAAAACATCATATGAACACCAGCATAATATAGAATATCAGCGTAAAATAGCAACTTACGGCCTGGCCACGGGGATCGGCGGCACGAACGGCGAAGCGGCAGGCGGGGCGACAATTCGCGCGGCCTGGTTTGAGGGCCACGGACAGTCACGTTCGCCGCCACGACCAGATAAGCCGAGAGTGAAATGTCTTAATCAAAGTATCTCGAAATTGCTTAGAAAGTAATCGTTTTTTGATTCAAGACATAATATTTGGAAGAGATTGTGGAGTACATGATTTGAATAGGAATCGGGTGATAGATGGAGTATTCCACAAGAAGTACGAGAAGTACAGAATGTATCTAGAAAATTTTTTCGTATATACCAGAATGAGTGTCGAAACCTTCGATTATATTCTTGTTAATACTAACTACTAATTCCAAAGCTGCTAGCAGGCGTAGCAAGTATCTCGGCAATAAAAGTTTCAGTATTCATTTTTTCGCGGCGAAAACAACTAAACTATTTTGTATCCTATACTACTCGCCGCGTCTGCCGCTCGATTCCGTAGTTTGTGTCGTACTGAATACTGATTCATGCCTTTGTTTCAGTCGCCCGCCGCACCGCAAGTCGCCCGCGCGGTTCGCTTGATAAATTTCGCCGGTCGCTTCGCCACTCGCCGCTGCGCGTGGCTTGATCCGTACATTTCTATTCATTTATTTTAGTCGCTAGACGCCTCCTCGTTCGCACCGCGCGAATATTCGCTATGGTGAATGTCCCGTGGCCAGGCTGTTAATGCTGCTGTGAAACGAGGCATTTTATCTTAGTCCTCAAGGGTGAGAACGCATCCGCATTTTCATTCTTAATCTATGATAAATGTAGATGGCTATGGGCCACAGCACTCACTTACGATCAAGTGGAATGTGCAATTGTTTTTTACCCTTAATTTATAAATGTAATGAGGAAACCTACATATCTGAGTAAGAAAAATGTTTCAAGGACATGTGAAGCTCGCCACCACGCACTGGAGCAGCACGATGCACTAAGTAATTGCTCCATAACCCTTTTAGAAATGAGAGGATGTCATTGCCGAGGGCTGACACTTATAAAGGTAACTTTAATCTTTAAGCTGCCACCGATCGGAGATCTTATTACTTGCACGGAACGAGATAGACTAATGGAGTCTCTATCTTATGACGTAACCACATTGTAGTTACTTAATGACTTTACGGATAAAGAAGTAAAGGCACCCAATAATAGAAAAAATTATGTGACCCGCGCTTAACAACTAAAAATGTTCGTCCCTAGACAAGTAAAAAAGTTCATCTGACCGATGATACATCTAACGGATGATTTATGAGTTTCGTAAAACATTGAAATAAAAGCTATTCGAGTTAATAACAAGTTATCATCATCATCATCATCGTCATTACAGCCCTTCACAAGTCCACTGCTGAACATAGCCCTCCGTCAAGGAATGACAGAAAGCACGGTCCTGAGCCACCTGCATCCATCGACTTCCTGCATGACTTACCAGGTCATCACTCCATCTAGTGGGGTGTCGCCCTACACTTCGCCTGCCGGTACAAGGCTGCCACTCGAGAATCTTTTTTCCCATCGGTTGTCAGTTCTTCAAGCTATTTGGATGGCCCATTGCCACTTCAGCATACTAATCCGTTAGGCAATGCTGGTCACTCTGATTCTACTGCAGATATTCCCATTTCTAAGCTTATCACGCAGAGTAACCCTGAGCATAGCCCTCTCCATAGCTCGCTGAGCGACCTTGAGCTTTCTCATATGGCCAGTAGTGAAGGACCACGTCTCAGTTTCATAAGTCGTCACTCGCAACACGCACTGGTTGTACAGTCTCGTTTTTTTACGTTTATAGTCAAGTTTTGAGGGATACCTGACGAGAACATGTGTCGTAATTTTCTGGTGCTGCCCAGCCGAGTTAAATCCATCAATTGACCTCCCAGGTATACATACTCGTCAACAACTTCGAGCTTAGTGTCCCCAACAACTACCGGCATAGGTGTGACATGGACATTAAACATGATCTTTCTTTTGTCCATGTTCATCTTAAGACCTATCCGTTGGGAAACACTATTGAGGTCATTGAGCATAGTGCTTAGGTCCTCCAGCGATTCTGCCATAAGGACTATATCGTTGGCAAATTGAAGGTGAGTAATGTACTCGTCATTGACGTTAATACCGTACCATTTCCAGTCCAGTAGCTTGAAAATGTCTTCCATTGCAGCGGTGAAGAGTTTCGATGATATAACGTCACCTTGTCTTACACCTCTCTACAGTTTAACAGATTTCATACTCCGGTTCTGTACTCTGTCAGTCATCGTAGTCCTACTGTACAAATATTTCTGCACTTCGATATACCAACAGTCAACTTGGTACTGCTGAAAGTACTGCAGCACCGCCCAAATTTCGACGGAATCAAATGCTTTCTCATAGTTCACATACGAAAGACAAAGTGGCAGATTGTACTCTTCGGTCTTCTGTACAATTTGCCGAAGGGGGTATGTATGTGGTCTATGGTGCTTTTCAGAAGCCTTTTCAGAAACCTGCGTGCGAGACGATTCGTAATGACTCTCGAAAACAGCACGTAGACGCGACTCAGAAAGGAAATCGGTCTGTAGTTCTTCAAGAGAGCATTGTCACCTTTATTGAATAACAAGACCACTGCATTTCTGCTACACGCCTTCGGAGTAGTGCCAACATGGAGGACGGAATTAAAGAGCTTCTGAAGGATTTCAAGTACCGGTTCTCCACCCGCTTTCAGAAGCGTCGCTATAATTCAATCCTTGCCCGGGGACTTGCCGTTTTTATATCAAGTTAAAGTGAAGCTAAATAGCAAGCTCTCCGAATGTTACGCGTGCGGAGTATATATTTAATTATTTCGAAAGTTGTTACAATGAATTATGATTGTTTACGTGGTAGAACCAAGCTACAGCTATATACAGTAGATGTTTGTGGTATTTTTTCAAGTATTTAATGTGCCGTGTTATGAGACTCTATCACCTTATATCGGCTTGTGGGTAAAAAACTCATCAAGAGAGCTAATTTGTGGGATCTCAAACAGCCGGGCCTTATTGACACTTGAAAATCTTTTTCACAATAAATCACTGAAGATCTGATCACCAGGTTTAAAACACTTTAAGGCTTTATTCCGGGCGTATGACCGTAAATACGCATCAGAAGTCTTGAGATTGTGTAGGAATAAAATGCGTATTCTCGCAAGAGCCCTGACTGTACACTTTTGTCTAATAAAGCACATATCCATCCTGGTACTAAGTAAGCCAGTACAATTAGAGTCTGTGAGGCATTCCATTTTACTGATAACGCATCTGTAGTCTCCTTTCTTATATCTTTGTTGCAGGTGTCCATGGGCTGCAGTAGCCACTTACCGTCAGGTGGTTTGAAAGTTCCTTTGTCACTTCAGTATTGTAAAAATAACAAAGAATTTGACGAAGAGGACATTATCAACAGTGTGGTGAAATCATATAAGTCCATTACCACGAAGAAACATGTCTAGCAAACATAACATTCAGACAGAGATTTGCTGAAAACATCTCTCGTAATAGAAGTAATAAAAATCCCGTGGCCTGCAATAAAATTTACCATAAAGGAGATAACATGTATACGAAGATCTAGCTCTGTGCACTTTTATTCAACGTTTGTTACATTTTGTTGATCATGAAATGCTACATATTTTTCTATACATAGAAAAAAATGGAATCATTTTTATTCAATATAGATTACATTTGATTCTTATTGAAAGTCATTTTTTACTCTTAGTATTTGTTCGGAAAGAACCTCTATCCTGGGAAGAACAAGCCAGAAACTCGGTGCATATTTTTAATTATGCTTTTGTGATAGCGTAGCATTTGCCCGTTATAGTGCCCTGCTGAACATGTGGCTCTCCTATTATAAGTTTTTTTATAAATTAAGGATTACAAATTAGCACAAATTTCACCTGATGGTAAGTAAGTTCAGTGACAACTATATCTACAATCGGTTGAATCAAAATTTAAATGAGTTATCCAAAAAAAAGTTTCCGGATCTCGTCACTCACTATACGAATCACAGAAGCAATATGCTATTATTATAAAATTATATCGACCCATTCGTGCTGTAAATATTGTGCTGTAGCGGGGTATACATACATACATATTAATATTATGCTGAGCCAAAGTTTCACTTATGCTTTTCCATCCAATACAACCCATAAAAAAAGTCCCCTGCTCAACATTAGCATCCCCCATAAATTGCCTCATAGGGGGGATTTTGCCATAGTTGTCAAGCTTGGAAAGCGGGTGGTAGCTGCAGTTTTTTTTTTAATTGTAAGTTATCATGAAGATGCTGCTGTCATTTCCTGTTTCAGTTACCCCGTGTTGCCTCTTACTACACCCACATGTCGGAATGGGGGTAGTGGATATTCTTACACCGCCACTACACGGTAACAGCATGATATAATTCAATTAAATTTTTCTGTTTAATTTCTAAGGGGGATTTGGAAGCAGGAAGGATTCTGTCGTGCTACTCAGTGCGAGTTGGCGGAATTTACACGTCCTTGAAATATATATTTATTACACAAACAGGTTTCTTTATAAGCAAGTGGGAAATCAGTTTAGTACACAATGCGGGAATCGAACTTGCTTTTTATTATTTTTATATATTTATTTATTATTAAACGTATAAAATTTAGTTTTTAATATACATATACATAGTCCCGCAAAACTGCTTACGCAATTTATCTGCAGGAACATTTGAGTCTCATTTACATTATAATGTTAAAGTGAAGCACTAAGACTAGCCAATAAGTATTGCTTTAATTTGTTTTTAATATTTTGTTTACTGGTTCACGTCGAATATCCTCAGGCAATGTATTGAGAAAGTACGGTAGACGTTTCTTTAAAGTTCTGTCCCCGTAGTAATTATTTACTTTAGATACTACAAATTTGCCTGCAGATATCGACCGTGTACCCTGACCATGCTTAACTAGTATTAGAGTTTGCTCGTGTTATACGAAAATTCAACACTATTTATTGTCAAGGCTCTTTATTGTCAATTATGTTTCTTTCTTCCTTTTTTACAGCATATTAAAAATATCCCCCATAAATTGGATAATAGAAGGGACTCATAGAACCTGCTATGACGGGTTGGTTTAATTGTATTAGTATGTCTAGTTAAGTTAGTTTTATTCAATTATTTTGATTTGTTGACAGGCAGATAATGCGGCCCTCTTTAATTATCCTCCGTCGCTTCTTATGACACTCATGGGATGATATTGGCTAGTGGGTTTTCTTGCGCCGCCATTACATGGTGTATTTCTATATTATATACAATACTTTATTATAACATAATATACAATACTTTATTATATACAATATTAAAAACTATAATAAAAAAACTAAAAGTAATAACTTAAAAAAATAATAATAATAAGAAAGGAAATACAAATGTATACATAGTACCTAAAATAATTACTATGTTAGTAAATTTTGTTGATTTAGATTAGCAAGTGATTTTTTTTTATTTCATCAAGATAAAACGTAAAAAATATTTTGCCTGCAAACAAACTTTTATTAGGTTTCATGCTAACGAACAAAAATAAACGGGGGTTTCTATACGTGAGCCGTGGTATGGATGAGGTTGAAATGGTTAATTAAATATTATGGCTAGTTATTGCTTTTTGCGAATATCTTTATATATATTTATTCTATAGGTGTATTTGTCACTGAACTACTTCTAAACCGATGGACCAATTTTTTTAAATTTTTTAGTGTTTATTTGAGTGGGCCATGGTTCATTAGATTAATTATATAAAAGTGATTAATTAATGTACATAACTTAATTGGTGTAAAAATCTCAATATGTAATTAAACTCTTTTATATAGAATAAGAGTAACAGCGAGCATATAATCCACCTGGTGGTAAGTTGATGCTTTGGGCTATATACATATACCTCGGACTTCGATTGAGAATCAAAAGGTAGATGCGTTGTTACCCCTGAAGACTAAGATAGAATACCGTTTCGGGTTAAAAGAGTCTCTGGTATAGAGACTTTTCTGGTATAGAGACCTTTCCATGTAAAATACAGCAGCATTAAGCTGCCAGTTTACGCGTGGTCCTTCTCCGGTCGAGCCGACTTATTTGTGCTACAACCATAATATAGCTGCAGCTTGGCTTTATCACATGTAAAAAGTTTCTCCTTGTCCGAGACCTCGTATGTAAAAAAGTTGTTAAATCTTTATATGCATTATTAATACCATCACAAAAAATCGTAACTGGGACAAGGAGTTTTATTATGATTGAATTTCACTTAAGCTATAAAGTTCTTAAAACTTACTCATACTCGTTATTTTACTTGTATTATGAAAGCTTTATAAAACGAAGGGAAAAGATCGGTATGCATAATTTGAAACAACTTTATAGTTACATCAATTGAAAAATCCTATTAAATTTGTCAAAGAAATTTGCTATATTACTAAAGTTTTAATGAAATTTCCGCTTCATTTTACAAAAGTGTTAAAACAGGTCAGTTTAAATTATTATCTTGGCATCTTGCTCGTCTCGATAGTTAAAGAAAAACTATATTTTTTTGGCTCATAATATTTAAATAAAATACCAGATACAAGGGCTTCGCGGAAGTTAATTTGGGAAGTGGAACGGAGTCCACAGCAAAATTACTGGCTAACCAGTAAAAGGGCACTTGGCTCCTTGGTAGTGCGTAAGCACAAACATCGAACAAAGTCGCGCATGTCAATGCGTGTAAACGCCATACAGAATACGATCAAATCCAGCCACAGGGAATGTACGTCACTCGGGTTAGGCAACAATAGGCATACTGGCCATAAAAAGCCCTCCGTGAGCGCTACCACCTGCCAGAGCGCCGTTCCTGCAGACGTGATGTAAGTGTAAGGTATCACCACCAATTCCATGATCAACACGGCTAATTAGCCGCAGAGCGTGTCATGAGTCTACCGCTCACCTCAAGGGCAGTCTCACATTGCGCGGCTTTTGACCGCAGCCTTGAGAGCTTCCTCAGTTTCTCCCTCCAGCTACAACCCGCATGAGGTCGACACATATGCTCATATGCTCCAGCAACCAAAACAATGGCAGATATAGCCAATAGGCAGTTATAAGATATAATAGTAATAATTCGCCATCAGAAAGGGTTTGTGTCACTGACGTTGAGTACATGCATTTTTCAATCATGTTTGTCTCACCCACCAACAAGTTGTTTCCAATCATTCAAAATGGGCATTTTACTGAGATATATTGTCATGTTGTTATTTAAAACATCATGGAGGTCAGACAATTCTGCAGCCCCGTAATGAAAGGACCTAACTTGGGCAAAGCTACTTAGGTTGTTAGTCAAATCAAGATACAGAGAGCGCCATTGAGAATAGCGACCCGCCAAACAACCATCACAGAAACGCAATGCTGCAGAACACAACAAGAATCAATACGACTATCGTTGGGCTTACACCATATCAAGGCCGCCCCATACAATCCCAGCAGACATCACCACCCGCATACCCGCATTTCTTTCAATATAATACTTTTACTTATTTGAGACCTTCCACATATTTGTTTTGTTTCATAGACCATACTATTATATGTCTTATACATATGGGACCTCCAAACATAACTCTATCATAATGCTTATGCATCATAGATACCTTCTATATTAATGCTTTTGTATCATAGACCTTACTATTATAAGTTCCTAATATAGTATTTATGATAGTAAGGTCTAATAACAAATTAATTGAATCAGATCAGGGCGTTGCAATGGTTTTTGAGAAATATTTTACCGATATTCCTATATTGACCACTAAGTCACTGAATTCTTCTTCTGCCGTCGCCAAATCATTACTTAAACAAAATGTAAATGCGTGTACAAAGAATTTTACATTTCATAAAATATCATCAAAAGATATTGTAAAATATTTTAAAACTATTGATGTTACGAGTAAGAAAACTGCGGATCTGTGGGGGATTTCCGTTAAAGTTATTGCGTCTATAATAGATACAATCGCGCCTCAATTAGCTATTATTTTTAATGCTTGTCGTGTAGTGGTGGTCAAGAATATACACTACCCCATATCCTCCCGTGAGTGTCGCAAAAGGCGACAAAGGGAAACAGGCAGGAGACGGGCAGCAGCATCTTCCTGATAATAGCCAAACTTACAATAAAAAAGCTGCGGTTCCCAAGCCGCTCGCCAAGCGTGGCAACTATGGCGAATACCCCCCAATGATTAAAGCAACACACAGACGGCCCCCAGTCCCCAGCGGCCCCGCTATTCCTGGCTACGGTGGCGACCATGGTAACGGTGGGCCAGGGGGTGCTAAGAATCTCCGGTGGAGGTTCGGTTGCCACCTTAGACGACTCGACCTGGCAACGTACAACGCACGCACCCTGAGGACTGACGAGAAGGTCGTGGAGCTGGAAGAAGAGATAGACAAGTTGCGCTGGCATATTATAGGATAATCCGAAGTCCGAAGAGAGGAGGAGGACACGGTAATCCTCGAATCCGGCAACTTGCTATATCACCGGGAGGGTGACCATCTGTCCCAAGGAGGTGTCAGATTTATCGTCCACAAGTCTCTCGTTAACAACGTTGTAAAGATTAGGAGTGTGTCGACGAGGGTTGCGTACCTTATACTCAGAATCACCAAACGGTATTCGCTGAAGGTCATACAGGTTTACGCACCACCTCGGCACACCCCGATGAGGAGGTGGAGGAAATGTATGAGGATATCTCTAGAGCCATGCATTCCTCCAAAACCCAATATACGGTGTTAATGGGAGACTTCAATGCAAAACTAGGTACAAGAGAGAACGGTGAGCTGAAAGTAGGGAAATTTGGAATAGGGCAACGGAACCCAAGAGGCCAGCAGCTAGCCGACTTCATGGAAAAAGAGGGACTCTTTATGATGAACTCTTTCTTCCAGAAGCGGCCCCACAGGAAGTGGACCTGGTCGAGCCCCGACGGTTCGACAA
The DNA here is from genome assembly GCA_963668995.1 of Parnassius mnemosyne. Lineage (NCBI taxonomy): Eukaryota > Metazoa > Arthropoda > Insecta > Lepidoptera > Papilionidae > Parnassius > Parnassius mnemosyne. The sequence continues at coordinate 15,650,306 of CAVLGL010000079.1, read as the reverse complement.
AAAATGAGATTGACTTCATTATGACGACCGGACGACAAGTGTTCAGTGATGTCTCCGTGATCGCGAGGGTTAAAACTGGTAGCGATCACCGAATGGTTAGAGGCACACTGAACCTAAACGTTAAGTTGGAAAGGTCTCGTCTAATGAAGTCAACGCTCCGTCCCCCTCGTGCTCTGTTCCAAAGTCCCGAAACCTTTCAGCTCGAGTTACAAAACCGTTTTCAGTGCCTAGAAGACTGCAATGAAGTGGACGATATGAATGACAAGCTCGTGGAAACTGTCCATGCGGTCGGAGCTAAGTTTTGCAAGACCCGCCGGAGAAGAACACAAAAACTCTCCGATCACACTCTTAATCTCATGGCTGTTAGACGGGAGATGAAGCTACATTCTTCAACAGACTTGACAGCATACAGGCATCTGAACAGACAGATCTCCAAATGGCGGGACTTACGCAACTTTAATAAAGCTCGTATTGAAGAAGCGATCGAGCGGAACCAAGGCTCCAAAGTCTTTGCCAGAGATCTGTCTGCCAGAAAGAACCGACTGTCAAAGCTGAAGACAGAATGTGGCAGCATCGTTTCCGGGACACCCGAAATTTTGAGTGAGATTGAGAGGTTCTATGGGCAGCTATATACGTCATCGTTGGAGCCACACGCAAGTGTGAGTAACGATCCAAGAGCGAGTCTCATGCGACACTATTCCGAAGATATTCCGGACGTCAGCGAGATTATAATGGCCCTCCAGCACCTTAAAAACGGTAAGGCCCCAGGCGAGGATGGAATTACAGCGGAGCTTCTGAAAGCGGGTGGAAGACCGGTACTTGAAGTCCTTCAGAAGCTCTTTAATTCCGTCCCCCATGATGGCATTACACCGGAGGCGTGGAGCAGAAGTGCGGTGGTCTTGTTCTTCAAGAAAGATGACAACGCTCTCTTGAAGAAATACAGATCGATATCCCTTACGAGCCGCGTCTACGTGCTGTTTTCGAGAGTCATTACGAATCGTCTCTCGCGCAGACTTGACGACTTCCAGCCTCCCGAACAAGCCGATTTCCGAAAGGGCTTTAGCACCATAGACCACATACATACCCTTAGGCAAATTGTACAGAAGTCCGAAGAGTACAATTTGCCACTATGTCTGACGTACGTGGACTATGAGAAAGCCTTTGATTCCGTCGAAATTTGGGCGGTGCTGCAGTCCCTTCAGCGGTGCCAAGTTGACTGTCGGTATATCGAAGTGGTGAAGTGTTTGTACAGCAGAGCTACGATGGCTATCCGAGTACAGAACCAGAGTACGAAACCTATCCAATTGCAGAGAGGTGTAAGACAGGGTGACGTCATATCCCCGAAACTCGTCACCGCTGCATTGGAAGACGTTTTCAAGCTTCTGGACTGAAAAGGATACGGTATCAACATCAATGGCGAGTACATCACTCACCTTCGATTTGCCGACGATATAGTCCTTATGGCAGAATCGCTGGAGGACCTAAGCACTATGGACAATGACCTCAATAGTGTCTCCCAACGGATAGGTCTTAAGATGAACATGGACAAAACAAAGATTGTGTTTAATTTCCATGTCACATGGTAGTTGTTGGGAGCACTAAGCTCGAAGTTGTTGATGAGTATGTTTACCTGGGACAAATAGTCCGACTAGGTAAGTCCAACTTCGACCGAGAGGTCAATCGACGGATTCAACTCGGCTGGGCAGCGTTCGGGAAGCTACGACACATTTTCTCCTCAGACATACCTCAAAACCTGAAAACGAAATTGTACAACCAGTGCGTGTTGCCAGTTATGACTTACGGAACTGAGACGTGGTCCTTCACAGCTGGCCGTATGAGGAAGCTCAAGGTCGCTCAGCGAGCTATGGAGAGGGCTATGCTCGGAGTTTCTTTGCGTGATAAACTTAGAAATGAGGATATCCGCAGTAGAACTAGAGTAACCGACATAGCCCAACGGATTAGTAAGCTGAAGTGGCAGTGGGCCGGCCATATAGCTCGAAGAACCGACAAACGATGGGGAAGAAAGGTTCTCGAGTGGCAGCCTCGTACCGGTAGGCGAAGTGTAGGGCGACCCCCCACGAGATGGAGTGACGACCTGGTAAGGCATGCAGGAAGTCGATGGATGCAGGTGGCTCAGGACCGTGCTTTGTGGCATCTCTTGGGGGAGGCCTATGTTCAGCAGTGGACTTATGAAAGGCTGTAATGATGATGATGATTTAATACTAGTATCGAATCTGGTGATTTAATGAAGTATAGTAAAGTGATACCTGTATTTAAGTCTGGTAGTACATTACACCCCGCCAATTTTAGACCTATTTCTGTACTACCAACACTTAGTAAGATTTGTGAAAAAATTATTCTTGATCAATTGTTAAATTTCTTTAATATAAATAATTTACATCATATAAATCAATTTCGTTTCACAAGGGGTCGCTCGACAACTGATGCCGGTGTTGAGCTGATTAAATATATCTTTATTGCATGGGAGAATTCACAGGATGCTTTGGGTATATTTTGTGACCTAAACAAAGCCTTCGATTGTGTTCACCATGAAACATTAATCAGGAAACTTCATCACTACGGTGTAAGAAGTGATGCTCTTAAATTAATTATTTCATATTTAAGTAAGAGAACGTAAAAAGTTGTCATTAACAGTTTGAGTCCTTCCGGGTCGATGGTACAAATGGGCGTGCCTCAAGGCTCAATTCTCGGCCCCTTTCTGTTTCTTGTATACATTAATAACTTACCTTACATAGTGGGAGATAACCATTATATAGTATTATTTGCAGATGACACTTCTTTAATTTTCAAATTAAGTCGACAATTGCTAAAATATGACGAAGTAAATAATGCTATATCTAAATTAGTAAATTGGTTCAATGTTAATAATTTGCATTTAAATGGCACTAAAACGAAATGTATGAAATTCATGACTCCAAATGTCAAACAATTAAATACTAATGTTATTTTAAATGGGGAGAAACTCAGTCTTGTAGATACCACCATTTTTCTTGGAATCACACTAGACGAGTATCATGTATCAAAACTAGCAAGCAGACTTAGTTCTGCAGCATATGCCGTAAAAAAGATTAGAAGTTTAACTAGTGTTGAAACAGCTAGACTAATTTACTTTAGCTAGTTCCATAGCATAATGTCGTATGGTATTTTGCTATGGGGACACGCAGCTGACACTGAAATTATATTTGTTTTACAGAAGAGGGCCATAAGAGTAAAAATTTAAGGAAATTAATATATTAACTTTGGCCTTTCAAAACACTTATGAAAATGTAATGTACGTACACAAAAATAAAATTAGTTTTACAAAAATAAGTGATATTCATTCTGTAAATACTAGGAACAGACACAATCTAGTAGTACCAGTTACTCGACTCCATCGAGTCAGTAATTCATTCTTGGGGTGATGTATACGCTTTTACAACAAAATTCTATAAAATATACAAAATTTGACCTGCTCAAAGTTCAAAAACTTTATTAAACTAAGTTTGTATAAAAGGCTCATTATAATATTAAAGAATTTATAGATGATAATAATCCCTGGAAATGAGGTGATCGCTACCAAGCTATTTCTAATGTGTTGTGTTGTTAATTTGTGTAACATACATGATTGTAAGCTGTTATTTTAAAAAAAAGTCCCGCTGTGTTTCTTGCTGGTTCTTCCCAGGACAGAGGTTTTTTTCGAACCAGTGGTAACTATACAAAAGAGTGACTTTCAATAAGTATTATTTATGATCTATATTGAATAAAATAGTTTCTGTTTCTATGATACAATGGTAAGGACTATATTAAGCCTTTACTATTACTATAATACTTTATATTCGAAATGGATATTTTTAAACTTTATGCTTATTAGCACATATTAATCGTTCAAATATTTAAATATATATGGTATTTTAAATGTTTATTAAACTTCATTATTATTTAATAATAATAATAATAATGATGAGCCGTCAAAATACTCGTATTTTGAGAGTTTTTGATTTTCTAAGAACTGAAAGTTCTTAGAAAATCAAAAACTGAACAATCTGGCAAGTTATTAGTTTTATTATATCTTTTCAAAATAGTGTCAATTTACATCAGTACATCGCTGCACCCGATGGAAACACTGTGAAAAGCACTTTGCCCAATCGTCCTTAGGGGTCTCTTCGACGGCATTTTGAAACGCAGCCGTTGCTCCCTCGGCGCCCATAAAACGTTTTCCTCGAAGTTTTTCTTTTATTTTCGGAAATAAATAAAAATCGCAAGGTGCGAGGTCAGGGCTATAGGGTGGGTGACCCAGTAATTCCACGTTTGACATCACTAAGTAGTCTGTTTGTTTGCTTGGCGGTGTGCGACGAGGCGTTGTCGTGGTAAAGGACGATCCCACTGCGAGGTCTTTCTCCCAAGCTTTTTCCAAGACAAGTGGCAAGCAATTGTTAGTGTACTACTTTGCAGTAACTGTTTTTCGATTCTCTAAAACAATTGTTGCGTAATAACCTGTCCTTCCGAACAACGAGGCCACCATCTTTTTTCCCACGCTTCGACCTCTCTCCACTTTAGTTGGCAACTCCTCGGAAGGAAACACCCAGACAGCAATTCTGCTGTCTGGGTGTTTCCTTCCTGAAACTAAGAGACATTCGTCTCTTAGTTTCAGGATCATAACAATAAATCCAGCTTTCGTCACCCGTAAGTATGTCGAACACAGCATTTGAGTCATCTCCGTTAAATCTTTGAACCATTTCACGACACCAATCAATATGACGGAGTTTTTGGCTCTGTCAAATTATGAGGTTCCACCGGGCACAAAGCTTCTTGACCGCTAAATGTTCATGGAGGATTTAGTGCACAAGTGCACTAAATTCTCCATGAACCTTTAGCTTGAAAACGTCTTCCAATGCAGTAGTGAAGAGTTTCGGGGATATTACGTCACCCTATCTTACACCTCTCTGTAGATGAATAGGTTTCGTACTCTGGTTCCGTACTTGGATAGTCATCATAGCCTTACTGTACAAACACTTCAGCACTTCAATATACAGACAGTCCACTTGGCACCGCTGGATGGACTGCATCACCGCCCAAATTTTGACGGGATCAAAGGCTTTCTTATAGTCCACATACGCAAGACAAAGTGGCAGGTTGTACTCTTCGGTCTTTTGTACAATTTTCCCAAAGGTATGTGTGCGGAGTATAGTGCTTAAGCCTTTTCGGAAACCGGCTTGTTCGGGAGGCTGGAAGTCGTCGAGTCTGCATGGGAGAGAATTTATAATGACTCTCGAAAACAGCACGTAGACGCAGCTCAGAAGGAAAAT